>CM048755.1:443221588-444482422 GCA_026315105.1 Locusta migratoria | reverse complement strand
AAGCAAGGAGATGTTTCATATCAAATGGCTAGTTACTTCTCGCTCTTGCGGAAAACCATTAGATGGTAACAAATTCAATACATCAGTGAATTCATTGATATTGTATAGGAAACTAACGGGACACGCAATGCAAATATAGGACTTCAGAGTATGGAAATTACGCAACGTTTACTTGGTATGTCAACCGAGCACGAATTGGCGTCTCCAGGAGCCAAGAAAGATCACCGCTGCCCCTTGGTCCAAGATCAGGTAGCAAAGAAGGCCACTGACAGTTACACAGGAAAAAGATGTACGAAACAAAGGTGACGGAAAGATGCCAGGAGTGTCACATCAAGATTTCTAAGCAGCATGGACAATCTGAGGCCGTGTTACATGTGAAGGTAGTCACATTCTATGGTGAATGCAACAAATGGCTCTGTCCATAATGTTATTCACAAACAAGACCGTGTACCATTTTTCTCATCTGTACTCTTCAATAAATTTTATATTTTACATTAGATCATTTCTTTTTAGTTTCTATAATTCTCGTTGTGCGGTGACTAAGCAGTATATATGACGTGCAAATACGCCACATTTCTGCTGGCATCCCAGATTTTGTCTCTTCACAGTGATAAGGGTCATCTGTACCCAGTGAAAACTTTTGATGAAATTTTTCACTTTTGCTGGTGCGAGCTGACCAGGCCAGGCGGCTTGCGGCAGCCAACATGTTAAATCTTGCAAGCGACTCACTTAGAATGGAATGAATGAATCGATGAAATGAAATATCCCTAAATAATATCCTAGTTGTATTATGCTCTGAGAACATTTTTGTTATTTTATTTGGTCCAAGAAATAACTAGAATCTTACCTCCTGAAATACACTAGGGCACTCTGCTGCTCTGATTCTCACGCACGTTTTTTAGGTGAGCATACCTAACGCTTCACAACGAATCTAACCTCAACTTACCACAAACTATCTAGCCACTAAAAAAATCTAAATAGCGAGAAACTAAGAATTTAATACCTGAAAATGCAAATTGCAAATCGAAAAAGTTTCTCAGCTCCAAATAATTGGGTCACGCCATTCACTCAAACGTAATTCCTTCTTGCGCAAGCCTCTTCCTGGGAGAAACACTGTACTCTATCGCCTTACGACATGTATGTAGTCTTTTGTAAAACTCCGTAAGTGAACTGTTTTAAAATTGCGTTCTTTGTTTTACATCCTTTCTCTTCCTTTCTCAAATAACGGATTAGTCTAGAAGATTCAGCTTTCAATGAAGACCTGGTAGCTTTTCTTTTATAGTATCGTTTCTGCACGCAAACAAGCTCATTGGAATGCTATTAGGTCAGCAGTCACGACGATGTGTCTCGACAGAACTGCAATGCTCTTAGGTATTTTGGAAAATACCCTAAGTATTTTTTTATCCTCTCATGGCTGACAGTTTTTTGTCGAGGACATAAGTTATTTAAATGAATGTTCAATTTTTGTTATTTTCAGTTCTCACTTTAGGCTTCATCTTTCGGTTTGCACTCAAAGCTAGCATGCCTACAGTGGGGCGCACTGCTCAATCTTCTACTTCATCAACTCCAAAATTTATATTACTTTTGCCAATCATTATCCGCAAGTGTAATACGCTAAACGGTTGAATTTTATTGTTAGCTTTATGAACGTAACAGCTTTTACCATTTACCATTAGGATGGACCTAGCAATGTTAGGATTTAACAGAATTAAAACATACTCATCTCTATCACAAACTTTTTTCAGAAAATCCAACCGGTTACAGAATGCAAACCAACTGCAGCCCAGCAAATACGAGGTGGTGGTGGTGGTGGATGAGGACAATCTCTTCAAATATAGATTTCTAATGATACCACAACAGAACAAAAATACTTCATTCTTTATTGAAATATCACAATTGACAATGACATGCAGTGACTGGCGTGCAAGTTCTACATATGCTAGAAGATTTTTTTTACATTTTCCTTTTATAATATGTTAATATTTTACAAAACAATTGTGAAATTTCTCAATACGCATTTAACTCCTTACCGAGAAGACAATTCTATTTTAACCGACAAACAGGCTTTACAAATACCTTTGATATACATTTTTAGTCTTGTTGCAAGTCAGTTATTTAATCACAGCATTATAGTAGCACAGTTCATACTTAACAGCAATTCGATAGCTTTCGCTACCATTCAAAGTATGACGACTGCAGCTAAAATATGCTTTTCGAAGCTCAACTCTCATTAAAATTATTTGTATTACTACTATATATTAAAACAAGCCGCATTACAACTTCTTTAAAACACTACTCAAAGTTCTGTTTAAAACTAGGCTGTATTGCAGTAACGTGTTTTAAGACTGCTCTCCCTGGCAAGAAAAACTGTATATAAATTAAAGTTTCAACAAATCTAAATTAGCAACCAGGCCAATGTTTTAGAGCCAAGCTATAGAACTATTCCACTGATATTTAAACGTCAGTTTCACGCTGAGTATATCGGCATCGCCATGCCTGCAGCGATACTTTCCATGGACGTTTAAGTGGTGTGAAAGCTATCCCTGAGATGTTATATTCCGCCAACAATATAGTTTATGATTAAATTGCAAAGGAAGGCCTATTCAAGAAAGAGCTGAAGCCACTTCTCTGTATCGTCTATACAATTCTCCACTTTTTCTACCACTTCCTCTATCCTCTCGGTAATTTGAGACTCCATCATCTGTATCCTGTAGCGCACATGGTCGCGTGCCTCGTGTATCCTCCACTTCAACTGATCTTCCACCTCGCCAATCCTTTGCGACGTGTGGCTCCGCGTCTCGAGATCCCTCGTCTCCAACTGGCCGGATATTTCCTTAATTCTTGACGTCGTCTCGTTTAACAACTCCACTAGCATTTCTATTACGTCATAGCTCACTTCCTCTAGCTTTCGGTCCAACTGATCCAACACCTCTTTCAGCCTATCTTTCATAGTTTGATCAGTTTCACTTAACCTCTGATCCAACTGCTTCTCGATGCCACTGAGCTTCTGTTCTACCTTCTTTTCGACCTCTTCTATTCCTTGGTCCAGTTTTTCCGCAGCGCCACTGAAGCCTTGCCACAAAAGAATTTGCTGTTGATCGAGCAGCTCCCACGTCATTTGTTGCACCTGATCGAATTTGTGGCCTGTTAGTTCCCGCATGTCATCCAGACTGACATCTAGCTGATTTTGCATTTGATTAACCAGATCCAGAACCTTATCTTCAACTTCATCCATTCTCAGTTCGAGTTTGTCTTTCACTTCATTTAACCTCTGCACCACTTGTTCCCTCAACTGATCGATCCTTCGTTTTGTGAAGACAGATTCTTCAAATATTCTTTGTTTTTGCTCATCTTTCACTTCATCTACCCTTCTGGTCAGAAGCTGTCTTAAATACTCGTATCTCCTTTCGATGAGATCCTTTATCTCGTCGAACCACTGCTGAAGATTAGTGAAAACCTCATCTAGTCTAAGGTCAGCATGTTCCTCTAAATTGCCGAGCCTCATATCCACAGTACGTTGTTCCTCGTCTAGATTAGGGAGGCTCATGCCCCTCAAACCAGTCAGTCTCTGATCGAATCTCTCCTGTACCTTTTCAAACGTCTTTTTCAGTTTCTCTCTCTGTTCCACGAATTTTCCTTGTAACTCTCTTTCCTCGTCCACCAATTTCTGGTTTATTCGGTCACTTACTGCACTTAACAACACGAGGAGCTGCTCCGCCTCGTCCTCCTCCCTGGCGTCTATGTGCTTCTCCATCGTCAGGACCATCGCTTGCACTTGCTCGTGCACTTGTGTCAGCTTCGGCTCAACAGCAAAACTCACGGCCGCATGCTGCCGCTTCAGATTCTCTTGCACATCCACCAGCCTCTGACGCTGCTTCTCTAGAACTGCCACTAACCTTTCACCTAAAACTGACTGCATATTTACTATTTTATCCCCAAGTTGCTTCTGTACTGTCGCCAGTTTCTGCCCCACCTCATCGACCAGAGAAAGTCTTACTTCCACCTGGTCTTTAATAGAAGATCTCCTCTCCTCCACCTTACTTTCGACTATATTAACCGTACGATTGAGCTGACTCTTCAGTTCACCGAATCGTTGCGTCAGATATTCCTCCATGTAAGCCAGTTTATCTCTGAATTGTCTTTGAACAGCTGCCATACTTTCCATCCACTCTTGGTCTTCTTGAGCCATTTCCGCCATGTGGGAAAGCTGAGATACGCTCAGCCGCTCTGTTGGAGAAACTCTGGAGACCGCCTCCTGTTCCTGTACATTGCTAGAAATCTGCCTAGACGGAGGCACTTCTGTCTGCTGGCGGGTAGTCCTATGGTCTCTGGCGGCGCCAAGGTTCTGTTTCCTCCCATGAATTTGTCCCATTTTGTGTCAAGTTACGTCGAGTTGACGTATTTAATTACTTCAGACGCAGTACCCTCTTCTTCCAGTTGATAGCCTGGGCTAATGTGATTGGTCAACCTGCAAAATAAAAATCTTACTTTAATATTGGTTACATGCTGAACAAGTACATTTCTTAAGACACTCTAGATTTGTTTCTAAATCATACATGTAGGACTAAACTAAGCTTTCTTCGAAGTTGGCAGCTATTTAGTCATCTTTCATAAACATTGAAAGTACGCCATACTAAGAAAATGTACAAGGAAATCATGCGCTAAAGCTTGCGTTTTGTTACAGAAATACCAAAGAACCCACTGAGCGCGAGATCGCAAGTTCTATTTCTAGTAAGGATCACTTTAAAGAGGTGTTCATAATGACAGGAAGACTATTTGCTTTTTATGACTCCCGATGTGCACTAGAACGACATATTGCAGGAGATGTAATCTATGTGAGATGTTCTACACTTCACAACACTGACATCGTCGACATACAAGAAATAGTCTTTTAAATATCTTTTTCCATGAATCGCGAATAAAGAAAAATGGCACACCACATTGATTACAAAGGTTTGCACCATAAAGATCGAAGGCGATCTCGCCGGCCGCGGTGGCCGAGGGGACGCCGGGCGCCGTGGCTCAGCGCGCCCGGTCAGGGGGCTCCACGCCCTCTGTAATAAAAAAAAGCTGAGCCAAACATTCAACGAACAACCTCAAACAAAAACGATCAGCGTCCGCAACGAAGAGAACTACCCAGAGAACAAAAAAAGGGACTGAGGCTCCAGTCGCGGTCTGCACGGCCACTACGGTCGGGGGTTCGAATCCCCCCTCGGGCATGGATATTTGTGCCGTCCTTAGTGTTAGCTAGTTCATAAGTAGTTTGTAAGCTTCGGGACTGATGACCCCGTAGTTAAGTCCCTTAATTTCTACAAACATTTGAACTTTTTTTTTTTTTTTTTTTTTTTGAAGGCGAACTCTATTGGATTTATCGTGAAAGACGTTCAGGTAGGTATCCACTCCGGTCTTTCACTTAGAATCTAATTGCTTTTGACAACTTTTGCTTTATTCCTGGTCCACGTATAAACCTGTTACATCTATCTCTCTTGGAAAGTGGGAGATATTGCCATTCATATCATCTGGAACCACTGGACCAAATCGGTCTCTATCATCACGCAGGCTGCAGCTATGCCTTATAGGTTAACTGGTTTCACGATAAGCTCTACGGTAAACATTTTTCATTCTATTGTATGCCACCACGTTCCATCGGTTCTGATCACCCAGTTACACCAACATTATTCTATATGAATTATTTAAGACTGGGTACCTAGCTCAACGTTCAGCAGAGTTTGTACCTCCAGAAGAGTTCGTCTTTATGGAGTGAGCCCGTTTTACATTCGGTGTTCATGGTACAAGTCAATGGCTCATTTTGAAAATTTCTTTGATACCCACAGTGTCCATTTTGTGAAGGGTAATATATTCCATAGAATGTTGCCATCTACACTTTTCGGACACTTTCTCTCTCCTCATGCTCACAGTGAGTCATTACCAGCTAATATTTTTCCTGTTAATAACACCAAATATGTGTTACTTGGGATTGGACTTGGACCTCGCACTCAGAGTTCCTTTGAAGACATCTAGGACGGGGGGAAAGGTACAAAATTGCAGATAACTAGTAGGGTCAGGCCTTAAAATACTTCGCATCGTCAACCAGAGATTGCTTTATCGAATTCCCTGTTGCACCCAATCTTATACCAACAGCTTGTGGGTTTGTCCAGCACCGAAAGATGGTATCGCGCCCTACCGCTGTCAAGCAGTAGTTGTCTTGACGTACCAACAATTATTTCTAAGGTGGAGTAGGTAGTACACGTTTCACATACCACAAAGACAAAGCTGTGCTGAGTACTTCGACAATGAGAAAGCAGTTCCAGCTAACATGAATTATTCTTTTGTCTTGACTGGTTTATAATTATCTTAGATTGTAGCAGTGGCTAGATAGGCCACATTGAAGCAAACTATTCGTTAACAACAAAGGGAAAACAGCCACACATCAAAACGCATTATTCATTATGAAGGTTAATAAGCTCTCGCACGTACTTCTGCAGAGCATATGGCTTGGGAATGTAGATGGACACGCGGCTAAAGCGATGTTGCATGGTGTCATTGGCAACAAGCGGGGAACTGCACATTATGGAAAACTTTATGCTATATTGGTGTGATGAACTTAGCATGGTAGATGCTGCAGGGCGAGCATCTCTCAAATAGTGCTGCGTTTGTTACAGAGGACAGTAGCCACCCGCTAACACCCATATCCGCGTCACGTTTCACCATTTTAGACGAAAACGGACTTCAGGCACAAAAAAGGGCAATCACAAGATTTCACGGAGGAACGCTTTCTTAACCCATTGAGCCACTAATTTCTTAAGCTAAAATTGTTTTCTCCTAGAGCAAAATCAAAATTGGACAATTCGAATCCAAGTTACGAATCGTCCACAACAGAGGACACAGTGACAAAGAAATAATTTTTCATTTTTTCAGAGTTTGTTGTGTAGTTCTCAGATCTTATTTAAAAATTTGCAATATTTGTATACCATTATTTTAAAATGCCTATGAAAATTTATTACGAAGAGCCTTACGAAAATAAAGAAATGCAATTGATGCATATCTGCATGCAACAATTGCTTCTGATGGAACTGTAGAAAGCAGTTGTGCCCTCTTGTGATACAGAGATCGTGCTTCCATTTGGCAGACTCTTCATTTTAGCTTTGCTTCCTGGATTTTTGCTTCTGGTAGTAAATTTTTCTTGATGAAAGCATGGCAAATGGTCCAAAGAATTTTATCGATTATCCTGTAAGGACTAAGTTTTTACGCTTTGAAGGGACATACTGGGGTGGCGACACTAAGTTGTGCCTCTCTGTTGCCTACAAAATGAAGATTTGTGGTGAAACAACTTCCACATTGCCACGAAATGTCTTGTGTCAGCACTCATCAAAATATATTCTTAAAAATTCTTCAATAATCCTACGTATTTGCTCAACAGATTCATTTTCCCAAAGGCTGTAAACAGAAGCATCTTCCAAAATAGGAGAAATATCAACATTAGGCTCACCACATTATCTTTATCTAAATCTTCCTCTTCAAGAGAAAATTCATGATTTCCATCAGTCATAGAACATTCGAGTCAACATCAGATGTATCACTGTCTTCCAGAATTAACAAAATACCATTTAACAGTTCTTTATAATACCTGTTCATCGTTGAAATTATTACACGTCAATATAACGAAGAAACTATCTTAACTCTTAGAAACACTGAGAAGCAACACACAAACCTAGTGTTATAGGAAACCAAAATGACGATAGCTATCGACGCTGTCCACCCTCGTGGACGATTTTTTGACACTTCTGTCACCATTAATTCCGATAACTTATGACTAACTAGTTTTTAAATTATGCTATCGTCATTGAACATGGAAAAATACAGCAGCTCCATTGAATAGAAAGAAAGGTGTAGAATTCAGAAAGTTCTGTAGCGGCACTCGTCACCATCTTTGTGGGAGCGACATATTAGGTATGATTTGGAAGTTCGAAGTATAGCTAATTAAAAAAAAAATAGTCTACTACAGTGAACTAATGTAGCGAAAGGGCTAGAAAGATAGCGGTGAATACATGGAGTATGTGACATGTGAAAATGGCCATGGGGCTACCAGTTCTTCCCATACAGACGGGAATGATTTAAAACTCTACACCGGTTCACAGAAAACACTAAACTCCGTAGACATTTCACCGAAAAACGTTATATCTTTGCCAAAACCCTATGAGAGAAAAAGTATATTCGACCAAGTAGAAGGAATGAATGACGAAGGAGGCCACAAAAAAGCCTCATTTTACTACGCTCCAGAAGTCGCAACACACTATATCGACATGAAAGTGCGAGAGGCGTCGTAGTAACCAAGGAGAGAAAGGTCAAACAACGGCCAGCGGAAGACGTCGCTAACAACAGGCCCCGTTGGCAGTAGCGATCAAAGATGCCATTGACAGCAACTAGAACAAAAAGCTATGGGGCCCACACTGTAAAGCGAACATATAAAAGTAGTCTAATTACTAGCTTTATGCCTAGTAAATGTTCATTTCCACAACATTCGAGACAAAACAGGGGCTATGTAAATCGAAAGACCCCAAATCACCCTATCACGACAACACTTCTTTCGAAACAATTTAATGAAATGACAAATCTAACGCCTCCCCGAAAACCAAATGAAGAGCACAGGAAAAGAACTTTTTTCCTCAATCAAAATGTTCAGAAAACTAATTTTAAAGTTTCATACCAAATTTTTGGATTCTACGGGATACAAGGAATACTAATGCCCTTTGGAAGGTCATGCAGTATTAAATTCAAAAGAAATTGATACCTGAAATATTCAAATTGTATTATTTCACAATAAATGTCATGTTTTACAGGAAAAACATATGGTTGGTTGGAGGAATTAAGGTACCAAACAGCTAGGTCCATTAGTCTACATCTACATACATACTCCACAATCCACCGTACCACAGCCATTTCCTTTCCTACTCCACTCCCCAACAGCCTCCGTACGAGCCTTAATTTCTCTCGTCTGTGATCATTATGCGAAATTTAAGTAGGCGGCAGGAATATCGTTCTACACAACTTCAAATTCCGGCCCTAAAATTTCCCCAACAGAATTTCTTTAAAAGATCGTCTTTCCTCCGGCGATCCCCATTCCAGTTCCCGGAGTATTTCCGTGACACTCGCGCATTGGTCTAACCTAGCTGCTCGCCTCAGAACTGCTATGACTTCCTTTAAACTGATCTGCTGCAGTACTCAAGACGTGGTCGTACAAGCGTTTTATACGCTGTCTCCTTTACAGATGTAAATCTTCCCTAAATTCTCCCAATAAACCGAAGTCGGACGTCCAACTGTCCTTACATGTTCATTTCACATCGCTCTGCAATGTTATGCCTCGATACTTCAACGACGCGACATCAAGAAGCTCACTACTAATGCTGTATTCTAACATTATGGGATTGTTTTTCCTACACATGCGCATCACATTTTTCTACAATGAGAGCTAGCTGTCATTTTTCGCACCAACTAGAGATTTTGTCTACGTCATCCTGTATGCTATTACAGTCCAAGAAGACACTTCCCTGGGCACGCCTGACGATACACACTGATGAACACTCGCCGTCGATAACAACGTACTGCGTTTTATTACTTAGGAAGTCTTCCAACAAGTCACAAATCTGATAACCTACTCCATATGCTCGTATCTTCGTTAGCTGTTTGCAGTGTGACACCGTGTCAAACGCCTACTGAAATCAAGAAAAACACAATCTGCCTGTTGCCCTTCATGTATGGCTCGCAAGATGTCATGTGTGACAAGGGCAAGCTGAGCTTTACACGAACTATGTTTCCTAAACCCGTGCTGATACATAGAAGTTTTTCCGTCTCAAAGAAATTTACTATGTTTAAGCTGACGATATGCTCCAAAATTATACAGGAAACTCATGTCAACGATATTGGCCTGTAATTATGTGGGTCAGTTCTGTTTCCTTTTTTATACACGGGAGTCACCTGCGCTTTTTTCCAATTACTAGGAACTTTGCGTTGAATTAAAGATTCGCGATAAATGCAAGCTAAGTAAGGGGCCAATGCCGCAAAATACTCTTTGTAAAACCTAACTGGTATTCCATCCGGACAAGCAGACTTTTTCGTATTTAGCTCTCTCAACTGCTTCTCTACACCGGAAATACCTATTACTATGTCCTCCATTTCGGAATTAGTACGTTGATCAAGTGATGGTACATTTGTGAGGTTCTCCTGCGTGAAATATTTCTTAAAGGTTAAATTTAGAACTCCAGCTTTCCGTTCGCTTTCTTCTATTACTGCTCTGGAATGATCAAAGAGTGACTGGGTAGTGAGCTTTGACCCGCTTATAGATTTTACATAGGACCAGAATGTTTTCGGGTTCTCAGAAAGATTAACCGAGGTAAGGTTGTGATAATTATTGTATTCTTCGCGCACAATCTGTTTATAGACGCATGAATCTCCACTAACTTTTGCCTGTCGTCATTTGCGAGTTCTTTTTTCAACCGAGAGTGCAACAGCCTTTCCTTTCTCAGTAATTATTATTATTATTATTATTATTATTATTATTATTATTATTATTATTATTATTATTATACCACGGTGAATTTTCCATCCGTAATCGACTCTGCAGGCACATATTTCTCTAACCCTTTATTTACAATGCATTTAAATTTAGCCCACAATTGCTCTACATCCATTGAACCGGAACTAAACGATGTCCATTTTATAAGGGTTTTTTTTTTTTTTTGGATTTAGGGCACATCTGCTGAGGTCATTAGCGCCCGAATCAAAACAGATACCGAAGGATAATAAGCCTATATGAAAAGCTAAAAACATAGGGTAAAATACGACAAAAGAAAGAGCTAAATGTCCTTTGACAAATTGGTCAAGTTGATAAAATTCAATACTCTAGCAGCAGCTCTTGCGTCGTCAGCTAAAATTTCTTCCAGTGTATTCGGTAGGTTCAGTGCAATACGAACAGGAGTAAAATTTGGACAAGACAATAAAACATGGCGCGCCGTCAGCGGGTGACCACAGAAACATAGCGGTGCGGGGTCACCAGTTGGCAAGTGGCGGTGGCTGAACCGGCAATGTCCGATCCGCAACTGGGCCAAGATGACTTCTCGTCGAGAGTAACGTGAGGGGTCTTCCAAGCCACCGGGAGCGGTTTAATGGTTCGAAGCTTATTTGTAAGCGAGGGCCACATATTATGCCACGACGATATAAGGCGACAGGAAAGAGTCCTTGAATATCATTCGATGGGACACAGTATGTAGCTGCCCGAGGTAGGAGAGTTGCAGCCTTGGCCGCGGCATCAGCAGCCTCTTTACCAGGTACGCCTGCGTGGCCAGGTACCCACAGGAGGTGAACGCGAGGGCCGTCGGCAGCTAATAATTGAAGGTAGCGTTGATTCGGTGCACAACAGGATGGGCCGAAGAGGGGTCTCTCAGACTCAGGATGGCGCCGAGGGAGTCAAAGAAGATATAGGAAGGATAACGGTGTCGGCGGATGTATAGTACAGCCTGATAGAAGGCAAAAAGCTCAGCTGTGAAATTCCTCGTCGACAAACGCACATCCGACACCATTGGTCTTAGAGCCATTTGTATATATGGAGACAGAATTTTCGAGCCTCGCACGAAGTTTAAGAAACCTCAAGCTGTAAACAGCATCCAAAGTACTCTCCTTCGGGAGTGAGGTGAGTTCGAGGCAAACGTGAACTTGAGCCTGAAACAAACGTGGCACAGGGATCTCACCTATTTGAAATGTGGAAGGGTAAAATCAAGTTGCCGAAGCAAGCGACGAAAGCGGACTCCAGGAGGGAACAGGGCAATCGCGGACAGCCCATAATGGCAATCGAGGGAGTCATTAAGGAATGATGGATAGACAGGGTGGTGGGGCATCTAAAGCAGACGGCATGCGTACCGACACAGCAATTTCTCGTCGATAGGGTAAAGGTAATTCGGCAGCTTCGGCATAGAGGCTGTCAACAGTGGTAGTGTAAAAAGCTATCGCCAGGCGCAACCCCGATGGTGAATCGAGTTTAGGCGGCGTAAAAGTGACGGCCGTGCAGAATAGTACACAAAACTCCCGTAATCCAGCTTGGATCTGATAGTAGAGCGATAGAGGTGAAGCAGGACGGTACGATCCGCTCCCCATGATGTGATGTACCACTAAGTACATGGAGAACGTTGAGGGAACGAGTACAGCGGGCAGCCGGAGAAGACATGTGGAGACCAGCTGAGTTTCCTATCCAACGTTAGCCCTAAAAATGTGGTCTCCACGAAGGGGAGAGCGACGGGGCCGAGATGGAGAGATGGTGGAAGAAACTCCAGAAGTTGATACAAACCGTTTTCTCATGGGAGAAACGGAAGCCGTTTGCGACACTCCAGGAATGGAGACTATCAAGGCAACGCTGAAGATGACGCTCCAGGAGACACGTTCTCTGAGCGCTGCAATAGATTGTGGACGACTTCACGATCAGGGAGCCTGAAACATCAGCTGAGAGGCAATCAATAATTGGGTTGATCGCAATGGCGAGAAGTGCCACGCTCAAAACAAAGCCCTGTGGCACCCCATTCTCCTGACGAAAGGTGTCCGACAAAACAGAGCCCAATCGTACCCTGAACATTCGATCTTTTAAAAAGGCACGAATAAAGAGGGGAGACGGCCGCGAAGACCCCATGTATGCATCGTGCGGAGAATGCCCACCCGCCAACAAGTGTCGTAAGCCTTCTCCAAATCTAAGAAAACAGCCACCGTCTGACACTTCCGCAAAAAATTTATTCATAACTAAGGTCGACAAGGTAACGAGGTGATCAATAGAAGAGCGATGCCTTCGAAACCCACATTGGACATTAGTGAGATGTCGAGATTCGAGTATCCAAACCAGCCGAGCATTGACTATGCGCTCCATTACCTTACATACACAGCTGGTCAGGGAAATGGGGGCGATAACTTGAAGGAAGGTTGGTGTCCCCCTCTGGTTTGGATATGGGGACAATTGCTTCACGCCAACGAGTGGAAACTTCCCTTTCAGTCCATGCGCGATTAAAAGTGCAAAGTAGAAAGCATTTACCTGTAGGGGAGAGGTTCTTCAGCATCTGAAAATGAATGGCATCAGGCCCCGAGGGAAAAGGGCCGGGAGAGGGCAAAGGCACGTTCTAGCTCCTGCATGGCGAAGGTGGCATTATAACTTTCACGATTGAGATGTAAAAGAAGGCGGTCGTGCCTCCTCAGCCTGTTTTCGGGGGAGGAAGGCAGAGTCGCAATTAGCTGAGCTTGAGACCTCAGCTAAAGAGCGGCCCAAAGCATTGGAGTTATCAACGGCTTTCAAGAGAACTTCGTTTGCTATGTTCAGGCTGGGGATTGGGGAATGGACCTTAGTGCCAGTTGGCCGGCGTAGGCTACCCCAGACGACCGACGAAGAAGTAAATCTGTTGAAGGAACTCGTGAAAGAAGTCCAAGCTTTTTTGCTTTCTTTAATGACACGTCATTTCGCTCTTAGTCTTTTGTAATCAATGCAATTTTCCGAAGTAGGCCTGCGTCGAAACAGATGTAAAACACGTCGCCGGGCTGTAATAGCATTGCTACATGCTGCATTCCACCAGGGAACTGGGACCCTACTTGGAGAGGTGGAAGCTCGGGGTATGGAATATTCGGGGCCGGTGAGGATGTCCGTGAGGTAGTTTATCTGTCACAACTGGGGAAGTTCTGATCTTGGAAGACCGCCATGGAAGATTAGAGCCCCTAGTCGGCTTTGGAGATGTTCCAACTGGTGGAACATGGAGAAGACGTATGGTGTAGTAGAGAAATTATGCAAGGGTAAATGGTCGCGTACCTATCAGAACATGCCATTCGAAACGCTGCGCAAGTGGAGTAGTGCATATTGCCAGGTCCAAATGGGAATAGATATGCGTCGTGTCGGATAGGAAAATTGGTTCGCCGGTATTTAGGCAGAAAAAGGGTAAGGTGGTTGAAGAGGTCAGCCAAAAGAGCCACAATGGCAAGAAGCTGGAGAGCCCCATAGAGGTGAGCAGCAAGGTGCAGTAAGTCTGCCCTAAGAACGGCCTACGACGACGGGTTGTAGATATTACAAATAGAGAAGGTTAATGTGGGGATGGTGACACGGACGGCAACCGCCTGTAGGGGAGTTTGTAGTGGAGTGGGATGATAGACGTCTTCCCGAATGAGCAGCACAGCACCTCCATGGGCAGGAATACCTCCCATAGGAGGTAAATCAAAACGCACTGCAGTATATTGTGGGAAATCTATATGATCGGTTGGGCGGAGCTTTGTGTTTCTTTTAGACCGACTATAAGTGTTTGGTCCCTTTCGAACCCCAACCCAACCAAACTACTGTAGTCATAAGTCCCTTTTTCCAATCACAGAGAGAACATAATAGACTGCAAAAATAGGATGTAACGTGTTAAACTACATCAACCGTAGATGGAAAATGTCAAATCGAAGAATCCACTAAAGGGAAGAAAGATTTAAAAGAGAATACTAGAGTGTCCAGGCTGGGTGTTCACAAATAAAAATAGGACGTCCAGCCACTCTGCAACATTAAAATCACATGCCTAAAACTTATAGGCAGGTGCAGAATAAATAAAGCATACTCAATAACGTCAGATGGAATTGTAGAATCCACTGTTACGAATAAAAGAAAACAATCAGCCACAGAGGCATTGTCACCTAAAATAAATTATAAGGTGTCAGGAAGATTAAAAGTCCGCCTTTGAGGGGCGAAGTTTGGGCATTCGAGTAAGATGTGGGCGACTGTCAAAGGCGCACCACATGGACAGTAAGGAGGATCCTCGCGACGGAGAAGGTGACCGTGCGTAAGCCAAGTGTGGCCGATGCGTAGTCAGAGGACGACAGAAGCCCTGCGAGGATTCCGCATAGTACCTCCACAAGTTGGTTGTCTCCTTTATTAGTCGCAATTTGTTGTGCGTCCGTAGGGTACTACTCCACAGACCAAGAACGCGACTATGTAAATCGAAAGGATGTCAGAAGCTGGAATACCTATATCCAGGGTTGGGTTATGGGCAGCCTCTTTCGCTAACCTGTCAGCGATCTCGTTTCCAGCTATCCCAACGTACCCTGGTGTCCAGAAAAATGCTACCGACCGCCCACAACGGTCGATGTCGTATAGGGATTCTTGGATGGCCTTAAGGGATGGCGAGGGAAGCACTGATCGAGGGCCTGTAGACTGCTTAGGGAGTCACTGCATATGAGGAAAGATTCCCCAGAGCAGGAACGAATGTGATCGACTGCACGAAGGATGGCTACCAGCTTACAAGTGAATACACTGCAGCCATCCGGCAGGGAACGCAGTTTCTTATGTCCGGCATGCGTATATACAAAGCCGACAACCATCTGCCCTCGAGCCATCAGTGAAGATTACTGTGGAGTCCTGGTACCCATTTAGAATTGACAGGAATTGCCCGCGAAGTGCCTCCGGGTGAACGGAGCGTTTGGAGCGGTGTGACAAGTCCAGTCGAAGAAGAGGTCGAGGTTGACACCATGGTGGCACACGCGACTGGAATTTGAACAAAGATGGCAGAGGAGAAGACTCCACTCAGAAGACACTGAACGCGGACACTAACCGTCAAGCCCGATCTCGGCTGCTGTTCTGGTATCTGGAGTACTCTGGAAAAAGGACACGGTAGTTAGGATGAGTAAGCATACCATATACATGGGCTGCGTAATTTGCCAGCAGTTGTTGCCGTCTGATTCGCACAGGAGGCACCCCAGCCTCCACAAGGAGAGTGTCCACACGTCTTGTTTTGAAAGCCCCCATCGCGAGTCTAACGCCGCAGTGGTGGATAGGATCCAGACGCTGTAGCGCCGAGGAAGATGCGGAACCATATACTACACTCCCGTAGTCCAGACGTGAAAGAACAAGGGCTTTGCAACAGTGCAGCAGGGTACTGGGATCTGCGCCCCAAGTGGTACTGCTAAGGTAGAGGAGGACGTTGAGGTGCCGCCAGCACTTCTGTTTAAGCTGGCGAATATGTGGTATCCACGTTAGCCGATCATAAAATCCCAGTCATAAGAAACCGCGAAATTCGACAACATTGAGTAGTTGGTCGTTAATATAAGACTCTGGGTGTGGGTGGACCGTCCGACGCCGACAGAAGTGCATAACGCATGTCTTCGCGGCCGAGAACAGACCCATGGGAGAGGGCCCATGTCTGCGCCTTGCATATGGCGCTGTGCAGCTAGCGTTCAGCAACACACATGCTGGAAGAATATATGCAGAAGTCGTTAGCATACAATGAAGGTGATACTGATGACCCGAATGCTATTGCTAAGCCATTAATGGCAACTAAACAGGGATACGCTCAATACCGAGCCCTGGGGGACCCTATTCTCCTGGGTATGTAAGGATAAAGGGCTTCGGGGAAAAAATGGGCATTCTCAAAGGGAGAAGGTGAATCACAGGAGAAAAGCAGATCTGGAAACTATCGGTACAACAGTTGTAAATTGTCGTAGCTGTGTCGGGAAGTACCAGAACTCCAAGCGTTAATAGAAAGCACCGAAACACACATTATAGGCAGCGAAAGTTGGCTCAAGCCGGAAGTAAGTTCAGAAGAAGTATTTTCAATCAATCTAACGGTGATCAGAAAGGATAGATTAAACAAAATAGGTGGGGTCGTGTTTGTCGCCGTCAAAAGTAGTATTTCGTGTAGCGAAGTTGAAGTTGATAGTTCCTGCGAGCTATTATGGGTAGAGGTTGTACCCGAAAATCTTATGTTAATTATTGGTTCCTTTTACCGGCCTCCCGACTGACGATACAATAGCAGAAAGGTTCAAAGAAAACCTGAGTAATTACAAAAACGTACCCGACTCACACGATAAAATGTGGTGATTTTAATTTACCCTCGATCTGTTGGCGAAATTATATTTTCAAATCAGGAGGTAGGCATAAAACATCGTCCGAAGTTGTACTCCATGCATTCTGAGAATTACTTCGAACAATTAGTTCATGAGCCAACTATGATTGTAAATGGATATGAAAACACTATCTCTTAGCAACAAATAATCCTGAGCTCATAACGAGCATCAAAACGGATACAGGTATTAGTGAACACAGAGCTGTCGTAGCGAAATTTAATATCCAAAGTCCCAAAGTTACCAAAAATAAAAGAAGTTTATTTGTTCAGGAAAGTAGATAAAAACAAAATACATTGCTTCTTGAAAGACAGCTTCCACTCGTTTCTAACACTAAACGTAGGTGTAGGCTCAAATTCAAAGAAGTGGTATCGATAGCAATTGACAGTTTTATACCAAATAAATTAATAAAAGAAGGAGGCGATTCCCATTGGTACACAAAACAGGTCAGGACACTGTTGCAAAAGCAAAGGAAAAGGGATTACGAAATTTAAACGAACACGAAATCCCCAGGATTTGCGATCGTACTCAGAAGCTCGAAATTTTGCGAGGATTTCAATGCTAGATGCCTGCAATACTTATCACAACGAAACTACTACTCGAAATTTGACTGAAAACCCAAAGAGATTTTGGTCATATGTTAAATATACTCTGAGCAAATCACAAACAACACCTTCACTATGTGATAGTAATGGCGATCCTGCCGATGACAGCGCTACTAAAGCAGGGTTACTAAACTTAGCTTTTAGAAACTCATTCACTAAAGAAGACGAAACCAATATTCCAGATTTCGAATTACGAACAGATGCCGTAATGAGTAACGTAGAAGTAGATATCATCAGTAGTGCAGCAACTAAAATCACTTAACAAGAAAAAGTCTTCTGGGCCGGATTGTATACCAATTAGATTTCTATCTGATTATGCTGAAGCGATAGCTCCTTAACAGCCATATACAACCGCTCTCTCATAGAAGGATCTGTACCAAAAGATTGTAAAGTTGCACAGGTCACACCTATATTCAAGAAAGGCAGTAGGAGTAACCCACTAAACTACAAGCCTTATTTCATTGACGTCAATTTGCAGCAGGGTTTTGGAACATATCCTGCATTCATATATTATGAATTATCTCTAACATAATGATCTATTGACCCAAAGTCAACACGGATTTAGAAAATATCGTTCATGCGAAACAACTAGCTCTTTATTCACACGAAGTGATGGGTGCTATCGACAAAGGTTCGCAAATCGATTCCGTATTTCTTGATTTCCAGAAAGCTTTTGACACCGTACCTCACAAACGGCTTTTAATCAAATTGCGTGGTTATGGTATATTGCCCCAAATTTCTGAGTGTATCGGGGATTTCCTGTCAGAGGACACAGTTCGTAGTAATCGATGTTAAGGCTTCGACTAAAACAGAGGTGATATCGAGCGTTCCACGCGGTAGTGTTATTGGTCCTCTGCTGTTCCTTATTTATATAAACGAGTTAGGGGAAAATCTAAGTAGATCTCTTAGGTTGTTTGCAGATGACACCGTCATTTACCGTCTAGTAAAATCATCTGAAGATCAAAACCAACTGCAGAACCATCTAAATATCACTATGGTGTAAAAATTTGCAATTGACTCTAAATAATGAGAAGTGTGAAGTCATCCACATGAGTACGAAAAGAAATCCGTAAAACTTTGTTTACAAGATAAATAAATCAAAAGTAAGGGCCGTAAACACGTAGACAATATCGTGGGAAAGGCGAACCCGAGACTGCGTTTTATTGGCAGAACCCTTAAAACATGCAACAGAACTACAAAAGAAACTGCATACAATACGCTTGTCCGTCCATTTTTGGAGTATTGCAGCCCAGTGTGGGATCCTTATCAGGTGGGTTTGACGGAGGACATCGAAAGAGTCCAAAGAAGGGCTGCTCGTTTCGTATTGTCACGACACAGGGGAGACAGCCTTACAGAAATGATACAGGATCTGGTATGGAAAACATTACAACGGCGCTTATCGCTGCGGCGTGGGCTAATTACAAAACTCCAATCTCCTACATTGTCCTGCGAATGCGAAAATATATTGTTGACTCCCACTTACATAGGTAGAAATGATCATCAGAATAAAATACGAGAAATCAGAGCTCTAACAGAGAGATTCAGGTGTTCTTTCTTCCCGCGCGCTATTCGAGAATGGAATGGGAGATAATAGTATAATTGTGGTTCGATGAACCCTCTGCCAGGCACTTAAATGTTATTTGCAGAGTATCCCATGTAGATGTAAGGAGCTATGTAAAGCCCCGACCTGTACACGGAAGGTACCGTACCTCCACGCCTCCCACCACCACCACCACCACCACCACCACCACCACCACATGCAGAAGAAATCCGCCCTTCAAACTATCAAGGAGGGCCCACAGGATCAGCGAAGCCGATCACCTACAGGCGGAACTACGACATCTCAGATGACATTTGCGGCTAATGGATATGGATTGGGCGAGATAAATAATGTCCAGAAGGAATGAAGGCAATAGAGGGGAACAGGAGGAAGCACAAAGCATCGCCCTATTACCTTACGTGCAGGTTATCACAGTGTGTGGGCAAGGTTCTTCGTCGGGCAGGCATCGAGCCAGTCTTCCGCAGCACCAATAAAACTAAGGATTTCCTAGGTTCAACAGAGGACGCAGTTGACAAACTGAGTAATGCCGGCGTTTATGTAATAAGCTTCGAGTGTGGGCTGGTTTATATAGGAGACACCGGACGAGCAATATGCACGAGGCTGTCTGAACATGAAAGATACATACGGCTTTGACAGCACACAGACAGCTGTTTCTGAGCACCACAATCAATTCGGAAAACAGTTATCTTTCGGTGAGGCCCGCGTGCTGGCGAAACAATCATTCTCAACGAGGAGGAAGATTAGAGAGGCTATAGAAATAGCCAAGCGTCCCGCCAATATGAACAGGGAGGATGGCTACAGGCTGCCGGCGTCTTGGCTGCCAGCAGTTGCAACACTACGTGACGGCACCGCGCGCGGAATGACTCGCGCAGGCGCCCCGGAGACCACAGCGGCCGCGTGGTGCACACGCAGAGCACCGGCCTGCCGCCGTCTGCCGGCCGCGGGGACTGAGGCGCTCCAGTCACGGTCTGCGCGGCCACTACGGTCGGGGTTCGAATCCCCCCCTCGGGCATGGATATTTGTGCCGTCCTTAGTATAAAGTAGTTCATAAGTAGTTTGTAAGTTTAGGGACTGATGACCCCGTAGTTAAGTCCCATAAGCTTAACAAACATTTGAAACATTGCCGCCGTCTGCGCCAGGCGACAAGTTAACAGCGGCACGCCACAACTGCTGTCCGTTCTCCGGTCCATTCCGCCAGTAGCAACTTCTAATGCAAAAGCCAATCGAAAACGTCCATTTCGACCAATAAGGGGGAAGAATGCAACCTCCAATCATATGAAAAACAAAGCACCACTCATCAACGCCCCTTTCCACCAAGGGCGTGCAATGATGTAACCACCAATGAAGGAAAACCTCATCCGCTGCTATATGAACCCCAAGCTATCGTATATTCAGCAGTCAGATACATACCCTGATGAAGGCCGCCTGCAGCAGTGGCCGAAACGTCGGTAGACCTTATAAAATGACGACGCGGTCTCATAGCCGGAACAATTTTATTGATAGTGACAACAGCCGTTTAAGACTACGTTTGCCTATTCCATTTTTGTAATAGCCTAATCTTTAAACACCAAGACAAATGAGAGCTACAGTAAAAATGTTGAAAATGGATGCATGTTTTTGTACTTCGATTGCTACATGGTGAATCTATTAGTGTTAAGCTAAGACGAATTTATAAGCAGACAGGCATAATTTTGAAAGCCCTTACGCGCGGTTTATACGAGTGAGTGGCTGTCCCATTATTTCCAGTTTAATATTAGTTCTTTAACTCCGGTAGGACTATTCGACCGCTATGCTAACGATAAACTAAAGGTAGTTCATTGATAGTGTGTTGACTTCCTAGTTAAGTCGTGTGCATCCGATTGGATGCCGCCAAAGCCTTTCTTATCGCGCTACAAATGTTTCTTGCTTTGGTCACCCATAAATTTTTGGAGGGTATTTTTAGGGTATTTTTCAACTGACCTCCCAAAATACATCAATTTTCAATATTACTATGAACACGTGTCTGATTAGATTATTATAAAATCTTCTAAAAACCTATAAAAGCCTACAACTGTACAATTTTTAGCGAATCTATATTTAAAACATTTACAGCAAGAGTTCAAAAATTAAAAAAATTACTTCAGTGGGATTCGGACGTGCGCCCGTTGCGTGCATAAACCGCCATCCTATCCACTCACCCACTGAAAGAAATATGCGTGAGAAGCGGTTCGTTGTTGTAAGCGTAGACACGTGGAATTTGGATACAGCAACCGTTTCTACGTGCTCAATGTTTTCCAAAATATATGAGACGCGAGTTAATGTGCAATGAATCTACATATACTGTACCCTAACTATGTTATTGCTTCTATTTGACTATATAATCAGCAAGCTGAAGCTGCACAGACCGCTGGAGTCCCACTTGTGAGCTTTGACATGCGCAATAGTCTGTTCTTGGACTTAGAATTATTCGGGACGGGTAATCTTTTTGTCCCCCATTGTAGGTGGATGCCATCCGGGCCCAGAGAGGAGGGTCGAGATGAAGAGAGTGCGTGATGAAGCTCTCTCATAGTAAACTTTGCGTTTTAGTGTTCACCATTCTGAGAAAAAGATATAGCCTTCGCTTCCACCACCAGTTTACGAGGGAGGAAAGGGGGAGGATAGTGTGTGGAACTGGAAATTTGAACAAAATGGCGGCCCAGAATGTGAAAGATGTCTACGGGGTCTACAATGACTTCACTCGCCACAGACCTGGAACCCAGGAGTGTCCCGAAGCTCCAGAAAGACGTCCGAGGTTGCCCCCAAACACCCAGAGAGGGAGTAGAACTGTTGAACGATCTAGTAAATGCAATCCTACTAGCCCTTTTACACTCACTAAGGACGCGGCGACATTGGCCCCGCAGCCTTTTGTACCGGATACAGTTCAATGTGGGATGGCGTTTAAAGACGCGGTGGGCACGTCTCCGAGCTCTGAGCGCATCACGGAATGACTGCAGTGGTATTCGTCAAAACTGTCCGGTGTAAGGAAAGGTAACATCTACAATGTTTATCTTTTAATGAAGCTTAATGTCTTAAGGCTATTAACAGCTGAAGACTTCTTTCTGTTCCCAAGGGACAAGACTCTTCTTTGACATTACGTAAACATTGGCAGTGATCAATCTCTTATCCCTTTTATTCTCCCTCCCCCCCCCCCCCCCCTCAAATTCGATGCAGCTGCGGCTCTTGTGAAACTTCAAACTGCGTTGCGTTCAGTACAATTTCGGATGTTTATGCTTGCCACCGGCTCTGAACATGTATTTTTGCCAGCAAATCTAGGGTAAGTTAAAGTAGCCACCAATTAAAATTTTATGCTTTGTGTACGTTTTTGAAATGTGATACAAGATTTTTTTTAACATTTCTGCAATCGAATCGCCTGAGTCAGGGTCAATGAAAAGACCCAATTATTAATTTATTTTGGTTGTGAGTATAACCTCTATCCACACCATTCACAGGAGCAATCCACTTCAATTTCGCTACGGGATAAACCGCCTGTGAAAGCAATAAATACGTCATCACCTGTTTTATTCAGTCTTTTCTCAACACAATTTGCCCCTTTGTAAAAATTTATGCTGAATTTATCTCCGGCTTTAGCCAGCTTTTGGTACTATGATGATTTGGGATTCAGTACTTTATAGTGGCGCTCGGAGCTCTGGTACTTTTGCCCCCACACAGCTACAATAATTTACAACTGTTAGCCCAAAGGATTTTAGATGTGTTCGTCCTATCTTTGACCTATAACCTCTGACATTGAAACCCTTTGTTCCCGAGGCCCTCTAACATAAACCGCTCAGTCCACGCCACACAGCTCCCGCTACCCGTGTAGCCGCTTCCTGCATGTAGTGGACTCCCGACCTATTCAGCGAAACCAGAACCCCACCAGCCGATGGCTTAAGTCGAGGAATCTGCACCCCACACGGTCGCAGAAACGTTGAGCCTCTGATTCAGACCATCCACTCGGCTCTGTACCAGAGGGCCACAGTCGGTCCTGTCAATTATGCTGCAGATGGTGAGCTCTGCTTTTAACTTACAAGCAAGACTGGCAGATTGTCCCTCAAAACAGAATCTCTTCAGATCCAAAACGACACACAACATTGGTACCGACGTGAGCCACCACCTGTAGTTGGCTGCACCCCGTACCATTCATGGGGGGTCTGAATGATCCGTTCCACATCTGGAATCTTGAGGTTATTCTGTTGCAAAATACCCCAGACAGTGATATTGGACCAAGATCTTCGCATTTATGTTTAAATATGGCACATATACTAAGCTAATTAGCTCAAACCTGTACTTGAGTGATATATATATACAATTACACTGAAATTATAGAAATATTAAACTGTTCACCTACTGTGCTGGAGCCGAAGTCTAAATAGTTTGTGTGAAAATTCCTCAGCTGTTTCTCAACTTTTTAACTTCTGCACTTTACGGTCAATGATAATGTGGAATATTAAGAAATCATTATTCTTAATAATATTGTTAAGAAATCATTAGTAGTAGAAAGATTCCATTTTGTCTAATCCAAAAATTTCCGACGGGGGAGGTCCGGCTCCCTGTGCCCTCCCCTGCGTGCGGGCCTGCTGCCACATCCATTTTTGATGCCACGGCTATTGTTAATGCTATGCTGAAATTACGTGTCGATTTTTCATGTGCTGTGACTCGTTGCTTGACTCACAAGCGGCGTCACCGAGTGAAGTAAGCCAAAAATTACAAAAATGTCTCTACACTAGAGTCATGTTAAACCTAACACCTTTCTCTGACTAGTAACTAGAGGTCTGCAAATCGCCGGTTTCGCTCGCTGGTACTCGGTCGAGTGCGCAACGCTCGGCGATGGCGCGGCGAGTGTGTTGACACTAACGAGGCACGTGGGGCGGCGCGGACACAGGCCGCACAGCGTAGTGCTGCTGCTGCTGCTGTACTCACAAGCAAACCTACCCAAGTGTCATTCTGATTATGAAATTTTTTTTATCGGCGGAGAAACATATTTAAGGGGTGAAACGGTCCCTCCAAAATTGTCGCTAAAATAGAAACATGGCGATAACACACTAGTGAAGTGATTTTAATGATTTGGTATGAAGGTGTCTTGATAAGACAAATTTCATAGAGTCAACTTCGATTAAATCAAAATAATTTTTTTTGAGCACAAAAAATCGCTAAGGCAGTGTCTCTGTGGCTCTGAGGTGTGGGCTGCGGTTCCGTCTAACGCACCCCAACCATCTAAAGGAACTAAAATCAGTTATGCTGTAGACGAGTATTCCTGTATAGTAGCATCTAACCGCAATATCATTATACCGCAAACGAGACAAAAAGGTTGTTTTTACCAACTACAACATTTGGAAGTAATGTAAAGGATCCAAAGAGAAACTATGGAACGAACGACGTTTTTATTGCAATGTACAAAAGTGAAGCCGCCCGCGGTGGCCGAGGAGACTGAGGCGCTTCAGTCACGGTCTGCTCGGTCACTACGGTCGGGGGTTCGAATCCCCCCCTCGGGCATGGATATTTGTGCCGTTCTTAGTCTTAATTCATAAGTAGTTTTGCTATACAAACATTCGAACAAAAGTGAATGTTGCCGTATAACAAAGTATACATCGAAACGTAACAACACTATCCCCAAACTATTCGTTATGGCATTGTAATTGCAATTTACTGTTTAAATATCATTGACACGTTGTAGATCGAGTCGAGTTCTTCTATCAGAGATCAGGTTCCCTGCCGCACTGAAAGTGCGTTCACTAGCTGCATCTGAGCCGGGCACACAAAATACTCTTTTTGCTACTACAGATACCTTAGGAAAGAGTATTGTTGCGTTTATACGATTCAAGCGGGTCGTCATCGAAACCATCAATTCGTGCTAAATAAAGGTCCACCTCATTGGTGGGTTGCGCCTCGCGCATTTCACTGTCCAGCCATACCGAAAACATGCACTTCCGTCTTTTGGCTGGTGCACCCGGGTGACATTCTTCAGACCGCCCTAAATAAATATAACATATCACTGAAACAGCAGGAGTACCATAAATTCATACAGCTGTGTAAAGTAAACAATTATAATAAGAGGATTTCAAACAGTTCTACGAGCATTAGACCGGCATATGACCCTGACACGGAAGAAAGTGCGGATCCTGTATATTGCACAAAAGCTTGCATACGTTCTTTATTATGTAGATAAGAAAGACAACAGTGGCAGTGGGGGATATATGAATGTTGCAACTGGAAAAATTCCCGTCAAGGACTCACTCGGAAAAGGTAAGAGAGGCGCAGCAACCACGCACAGTGCCAAAATGCTACGGTAATATATATTAACGGGGTGCAACAGATTCACAAACCTAACCTAACGAGTGTACATCAGTATCGTTTATTTCATATCAATATAAAAGACGGACAAAGTATTTCAGGACTTTAGAGTGATAAGAGGAATGGATATAAAATACAATCACTTCCTCATTAAGACGGCAAGTAACATCTACCACTAAACAGGCACTAACAGTCCACAAAATGGGAACAAGAAAGAAAGAAAGAAAGATCCTGGAAAACTCATTTAGTAAATGATCCTAGTACAGAAACTTCATATTAATCACGTATAATATAATAACCTGTATGGTAAAGTATAAAATGCGAAACTGAATGGCTAGTTCAACTGGATCGACAGAACAGCTTTCGAAGCACCAGGGAGAGGAAACAATTCCAAATTTCGCAGTCAGGATTTATTCTGAAGCGTCTAATTTGCTCCCGACACTCGCCTTGTACTCGAGTGTCGCTGCGGTGGGCGACCGAGTGGCGAGCGGGCAGTGTGGACGGTCGGGCCGATCGAGCGTGCGCCGCTCGAACGAGCGTGGAGGAAGTCGAGCGCAGTCACGCGCCTAGCCGCAAGCTGCAGTACCGACACCTATCGGACTATCATAGAACGACATGTATCACGCGATTCGAGCGAGCAACCGAGCGAGGTGCAGACCTCTACTAGTAACATAGAAACTGCTTATTTTACGAGTTGATTATTTACACACCATTTCCACCACATTGCTGCTCTTCCACTTTCACATTAACGCCTTGGCCAACTGTTTTCGTAGTAAAAGTGGTTGAATTGTAAAAAAGTTTGTTAGATTTTTATTAGTTATATTTAGAAGCGAATTTATTTATTACCAGTCTAAGTTAAACCTGCGATTTTTTTACGTACAATCGCAAAAGTTTCAAATGACAAAATCTGACTGAAGAACTTGGCAGTGTCAGATGATGATGATGTTTTCTCTGACTTGCATTGTTATCAACTCAGGCGCGAAGGAACGATTAGTAGTTATGGTACAAAAGACACGGGATTAACGTTTCGTCAAGTCGTGGGAAATTTTAACTGTACGAGAACCAGATGGAGCAGAAATATCTTAACAGCAGAAGTATAAAAAAGGCATTTCAAAGAGCCAATGGGCCAAACATGATAGTATAAAGGTGGCAGAGAAAATTACTAGAAAGTGGTCACTGACTCAAATGTCAAGGTGTGGTGACTAACACAGCAAAGCCACAGAATGACGAGAACTGCCAAGATAAAGACGCCTAGGCTCTATCATTTATTATCCTTAGCGCCATTTTGAAATCGTGTAATAAAACATACTAGTTTGGCCGGAGCTCATCTGTTTTCCACGTGACGTCTCTGTGGAAAGGATTAGTTGGGCCACGTTCGAAATGTTAGGGATTATGGTCATGTTACCTTGATCAGATGCCTTAAGAGCTATAGGCTGGGCAGTATGGACTGTTTTAATTAAGAACGAACTATTCCGCATTTTTCCTAGGGACTCAACTTCCAATTTTTCTAGCAATGTTCACAACAAAAGAATAGATTTTTCGTATGAGTATCCCTATGTATCCTGTTAAGTAGACAACGGTTTCGCTTGCTGATGTCTGGGTTGTTCCTCTTACTATACGTAGCTTTGGGTTATCTCGCCACTGAAATATCCATTCCTTTCTGATGAGACGGCTGGGTCAGAATGGCCTTTGTCTAGTGTAAAATGTTTCATTGCGAAACGTCATCCCTGGTGTCACCTACTTCCATCATGGGTTTCTCACCACTACCACCACCCAGCCGATAAAATGGCGAATTGGCCAATAATTAGTCGTTCAGAGTCCTCGTGGTCACTGGTGAGTTAGCAGCTCCGACATCAATAGTGTGATAACCGTTGTCTGCTCACGAGGCTTCGACCAAAGGGTACATTACAACCGCCACGCCCCATCTCAATGGACTGGCTATCATACTCGATGTCAGGGGGGCAAACACAGGTATCCTAATATTAAACGTGGAAAATTACGATGGTCCGCGATTGTGTGAAACTAAGGAAAGTGGAGGTCGCACCATAAAAGGTAGTAACTAGTTATGCAAATATGGAAATATTACGAAATATGTTAACAACGATGGGTATTCGATAGCAGCTGATCAAACCTTTTTTATCTACAAAACTATTTAGTATCCTTTTAGGACAGTTGGGATAAACCACCGTTCAAATCCAGCCCCAGAATCGATTGGGGAGATGATAAAATCTTCAGTAGTATCCAATTCTTCGAAGTGTAGCATCATAGTGGTTAAAAGCCTGCAAGTTTCTTTGATAAACCGATGGGTGAAGCGGGCTGTATCTGTCTCACTCCTCATCCCACGTGCACCTATCCGCAGGTTCGCAGTTTGAGGCCGGCGCCCCTGGGCTCTTAGCACCTACGTCAAAACGTATTCTGTAGCTGTGTCGTAACTTGAGTGTTCGTAAACTGAGTATAAAATGAATAAAGTAGACTCTTCAGAACGCCCTTTCATTTATTGTGGAAGAGAAGCTAGAAATCAAGCGGTTACGTGCCCATGAACAAAAAGGTTTGATTTCTCAATTCTATGGCAAGAAGAAAACTGTCTGCTATACATGGTTCTGCAAAAAGTCTGAAAAGAAAAATTGTTTCGTTTCTACTGTGAGTTGTTTCGTGGTGAAGGAGTGTGGACAACAGTTGGCTGAAAGGAACTAAAGCATTTAAGTGAACGAATTAAGAAACATGAGGAAAGTGGACTTCCATAAGAAAATACTGGTAAATATAAAATGTTTGGCACAATTAACATTACTGCTCAGATTGATTCGGCATCTAAAATGTCATTTCAGAAACATAATTAGTTGCGAAGAAGACACAAACAGAATAGTAGAGTGCTTATTTGGTGGAATTCTTGAGTTAGCACTAAGAACTCAAAAACAAGAGTCAGCAAACCGTGACAATTTCTGTTTTGGGAAATCTTTGCAGTGTATTAGATCACATAAGCAGCTCTAGTAATTACGTGTGTAAATATACGTCACATAATAAAAAATGAGCTTCTGGACTGTATGTATCAAGTTTACATCGAAGAACTTTGAGATTAACGATGCCACTTCCGTTTCTGTACAGACTGGCTAAACAGATATTACGTGCAAAAATCAATTTGTCATACTGCAGTATATTACGGGGAAGAAACTTGTTTCAAGATTTCTTTCTTTTGAAAACGTTAGTGGTAGGCCAGTATACGGACTAAGTGAAGTTTCAAAATGACGTCTGGAACCTTTCAATGTGGCGCCCCA
Organism: Locusta migratoria; assembly: GCA_026315105.1. Classification (NCBI taxonomy): domain Eukaryota; kingdom Metazoa; phylum Arthropoda; class Insecta; order Orthoptera; family Acrididae; genus Locusta; species Locusta migratoria. The sequence goes on along the minus strand of CM048755.1, from coordinate 444,453,794 downwards.
GTAATGAGAGGCAGTCACAGTGGTGTGCAGACACTGATGCACAGCACTTTCTCACATGTCAAGTACGTTCACTTCTATGCGCACCAAATGAATTTGGTTCTTCAGAATGCTTGCAGTAAAAGCATAAAGTGGCTAAGGTTGTTCTTCGCAAATATTGCTGGTTTTATGTTTTCTTATTCGTCTCCCAAGCGAAGTGATTTGTTACGGTCTGCAACAAGCGAATTCCATCAGTCTCTTCAACTAGATGGAACTTCCACTCCCGCATTGTAAATACTGTCAAAGAAAAATTACACATATTGGAATGTTTTGAAAAGACTGAAGATGTTTTCTGGGATGTTACAATAAGAGAAGCATTGCCTTAAATTTACTGCACCATCCACACTTTGTTCCTCCTAATTTTTTTATATCATGAGACACTGGTTTTTTCCATAACAATTCAGATGCAGAGTGCAAATGCCGTTACCACATCCAATGCATTACATCATCATGAGTGCGCTGTATATGAAAATACAAGAGAACATTTAACGGTTTGGAGTTTGACGAGTATTGCTCTAAGAAAACGTTCCAAATGTAGCAGTGAACTTAATCTGACAGCAGATGCCAAAGAACTGTATGACATTATGATCAACCAACAGAAAGGAAGATTTCAAAACTCGTGTATTTAGCAGTATCGAAATCATTGATCCATAAATTTAAGTTTGCTTCTTTTAGAAACATTTCCCCAGCCACTTTGGTCAATACTTTTTCATTAAACTACAGTATTTGCCACGATAAACTGAAAAATGAACTGTCCCTGATTTATCGCAATGATACATTTAGAGGCGTTACATCTGTGAGCTTTTTACCTTCTTTGTGGAACATTCGTTTGAAGAATCTTTCACTGAAGTCTGCATCTGCATAGATACTCTCCAAATCACATTTAAGTGCCTGGCAGAGGGATTTATGAGGTAAATGAATATTTCAACTGTAATATGACTAATCCTATTATCAAAACTTTCTTTTGAATAATCAATGTAATGTAATATATGTATTACCATTGCTTTTATGGCTGAATGACAAAATAATTATTGATTCGGCTGGAAATGTAGGGAAGAAATCCTGAAGTTTCTGAATAGAAAACAGACTTCTTTCTGTATAAAGTTGGGTTTCCGTTGTTTATTGGCAATTTTTGCTCTTTATAGAAACAAATTCTTTAATAAAAAGTAGTAGCTTTCAAGATAATCTTAAACTGTCCTGCAAAGTACCGTTCTTAGGAAGCCTCAAGTGCACAAAACATTACAAATTGCGCTAATTACAATTTTAACAGCAGAAGCAGACCGCAGTTTCAGCACCTTAAAAAGAATCAAAACCTTGCTCAGGAACAGTATGAGTAAGGAAAGGCTGAACTCACTGGTTGTTTGTACCATTCACAAGGAAGAAATCGGTGATATTCCAAACATCTACAAAAGAGTAATTGACAAGTTTGCCAATCAGAAGAATAGATTAGATTGGATGTTATGGGCGCACAACTAGGTCTTTAGCGCCCGTACAAGATAATTAGTGGATACGTGTGCCCTGAGCAAAATGAAATGAATACATATAGGGATCAGAAATGGAAGTAAGTGAAAAGATAAGGAGAACGAAGCAAAGACCCAAAGAAATATGGCAAGGTAATAATAGGTGATCGTCGAAGGTTACAGTCGTGGACGTCCTCAAAATGTGTTCCAGAGGAGTGGTGGGCGAGCCATTCGTTAACATCCTAAAACCTCCAGCCTAAAAGCTTAGGTCAGAGTCCAGAAAGTTCACAAAAATTGAAAACTTTCGTCACACTCGCCTCGTCATCAGCTAAAGCAGAGGGCAGGGCACCACAAAGAGCCACCGCTGCCCTAACAACAAGGTAGGAAATACATTCCAGTAAAATGTGGCGTACAGTGATTTGCACACCACAAGCATCGCAAATCGGGGGATCCTCTCGACGGAGTAAACAGCCATGTGTCAGAGGACAATGCCCGATTCGGAGACGTTAAGGCCACTTCATGCTACCCCAAAAACTGACAATGTTCGCCACGGTCGGACAGTTGGCTTAACACGTTCGCTGCCGTTCACGCTCTAGCGCGTGTAAACGTTACTTGAGTCAGGTGCCGCTCACGCTGTGGCGCGTGCTGCGACCTAGCATTCTATTATGGGTTGTTGTAAGCTGGCACCGTCTAATAAAGCTGTATACTCTGGTAGGCACTCAGGGAAGAGTAAGTGATATGCACACGTACGTGCTTCCAGATTTCCGCGTTTGCATTACCGGCTACGAGCCACACACGCTTCTCATGATATGATAGATTTAAGTACTGCTTATATTGTTCATTTGTTGTTTTCACAAAAATACAAATTCAAATAAACATATAAAAAACTGAAAACTAAAACCAAAACAGTCAGTGGCTCAAAACTATGAAAAGATACTGTGAAAATACGATCACGCGCCAGGGCGTGAGGTGGCACCTAGCATCACACGCGCCAGAGCGTGAACGGCAACGAACGTGTTAACCAACCGCAGTTTATTGCTCGTCACGGCCTGTCACGCCTCCTCCCACAAACGAAGGGACCTCCGCTGCACCACATAGGATGTCCGGCAGGGGAATGGCACAATGTGTGATATAGCCTTCGCAGGCCTCCTTGGCAGCCCTATCAGCCATTTCGTTGCCACGAATGCCGACATGGCCTGGTGCCCATCAGAATATCACTTGCTTGCCCCGCTGCTGGAGTACATTCTGTCATGAATGAGCTGTACTATCTTCTCAGCTGGATACAAATTACGTAAGGATTGCAGCGCACAGAGAATCTTACCACAGGAGAAACTGCGTGCTACGAACCCGCTGCATTTGCTCCAGCGCCCGTATAATCGCACGGAGTTCTGCTGAGAAAACGGGGTATGCGGGGGAGGCGGATCCTCATGGTGGTGTTGGGGAACACCATGGAGCAGCCTAGCGAGTCCCCCGTTTGGACCCACTCGTGTACACCACGGTAAAATCACGATCTAAAACGTTAAAGAACAGATTGAAGTGTAAAATCGGAAGTAGAAGCCTCCTGAAAATGTGTCAAGTCTAAAAGTAATCTCGGCCGCTAGAGGAGCCAGGGTGGATATTTACTCCAACCTCTATTTAAAACAAAATCAGACATCCAAATCCAAAAGACAATCCTGAGAACGTATCGCAAAAGGCCTCGTTGCTCTTAGCCTGGTACGAAAAATCGTTCCATAGGAGGGTGAGCAACGGCAGGATAATCAGAAGAACAGACTTTTACATTTACTTTAAAAATAACCTGTCAGAACAGACCTCAGTTAACGTACTAGTTTGGTAAAATACACATGAAACTGATCGTAGCCAAGATTTTCGCAGAGTTTTTACCTTGCCCGTAAGGCAAAAGCCAGGAGGGTCCCTTTTTGTCTCTGGTGCATTCCCAGTGGGGAAGAAGTCACATACGTTCTCCCACATTTCATTTTTATTTCGACATCACGATCAGTACACAGAAGCACAACTACAATAAGTACGAACTTCAGCGTAAGACGAGCTGGTGAACTTCGGCTCGAATTCAAACACATTAAATCCCCCCCCCCCCCCCAGTTCTTCAATAAATTGTGTCACCACAGCATAAACTCTAACACCCACAAAAGTACGCGGAAAACTAAGGGAGCTGGTGGACCAGACCAACTACAATATTAAAAAACACACAGTCCTCCCAAAAGTAATAAAAATGTTTATTGCACATTTGTATAAATTTTTATCAGCTACGGTGTTTCGGCGATTATATTAATTACTGCATAATTAGCATATTTTAAGTCCTTCAAATGTGTTTAAATGTTATAAATGGAGGTTAAATAAAGAACACTTTAGACTTTCCATTATACTGGGTACTAACTTTTTGTCTGGGCCTCACTAACAAAACTGAGCACAAGCCGTCACTGGATGCGTGTATATAACTTACCCAAATTATCCTACACTGGCAATGGTGAATCAGACTTATTTCCGGGAACGCCTTACATCTTGACGTGAAGGCTAGTTTGATACGAAGGCTGAAAATACATGGCTCGTCCGATATTGGAAAGCGCGAATACTGGAAACATGCAATTTTCTAACAGGCCAAGATTCCCAGCGTATTTCCAAGTAGCTCATGTACACATTTCATGCACTAGTTTCGAGTATTAAATATGAAATAAATGGCCATATATTTCGACTAAATTGACATATTGTAAGGTGGAACAAATTCTATATAGGTTCAATTCCGATAAACAATATTTTGCGCCATTTGTCAGTCTTAGTGTTGGCAGCACTGTGTGGCATTTTAGTGTAGCAGGTTTCTGCAGCAGCTCCTGTCTTTTCCAAGACTAGGCCACTTTGTGCTACGGAGATATTTTTTCCTCTTAAAAGGTAAGTGAAGCAACTTTAACGCGCTCTTAAATTTTCTAGTAATGGTGACTGTTTTCTGACAAAAATGCAGTGTTTGTTACCTCGAAGTATGCGTTTATGTGGAAAATTCCAGTGATCAAAATTGCACCAGGAAGTGATTACGGTTATACCTAATGTGGTAAATTTTAGATGGATTTTTCTCAATCCTGTAACATTTATTGTGTTTGTATTAACAATTGTAATTATCTAATATTTGTGTTACATATTCATTAAACATCCAAGAACAAGTGCCACAGTTAAAATTATTTTTCTCAATACATTTCTAGTTCCAACAACATTTGTCCGAAATAATCGCAATTTTACATCAAGGGCCGTAGGCCTTAGTACTTCTCAAATTTCAACTTTATACCTCTACCTGATCCTGAGAAGAAGGGTCTATGAATATACGAAGTGATCCTATAAGTATTCGGTTTTCCACCTAATAAGGAACCCAAAGAAATCTACAGATTACCTCTGATGCAAACACTTATTACGCTGCAAACTTGCAAATACATTTTCCATCGAAACTTTACACTGCAACACCGAATAAAAAGCTTCATGTAAAAATCCAAAGAAGCAAAGTCCCGCGTTCTGACCCTAGATAGGAAAATTGAGTCCAACCGACCGCTGTGTCATCGTCTGGCAACGTCATTGGCTGCAGTATGGAGGGGTATGTGGTCAGTGCAATCAACCGACTGTTGTCCGATTCTTGAGATGGAACCGTTCTGTCAGGTAGCTCCTCAATTGGCCTCACGAGGCTGAGTGCATCCATTTCCTTGGCAGAACCAAGAATCGAACCCGAGTCCTCTGCATAGCAGTCAGTCGTACGGACTACTCAGCTACTCAGGCGGACTGTCATGCAAAGCTTGTGTACTGTAATTCTCCCAAATGCATACTTAAAGACGGTGTACAACGTATCTGCAAGAACATTGTTCATTGGTAATAGAATGAGAGAAAATACCAGAGTTAAATTATCTGTAGGTGAAAATGAACAGTAACTTCATAACAGAGGAACTGCAGAGATGCATTTAAGAGTTTAGTGTAAAAGCGATGGCGGGAAGTGAGCATAGAAATGTTTTAAAGGAAGCGAGAAACTATGTGGCGATGAATGTATCTAAATCGTATGAAGTTTTGGCAAAAAATATATAGGAATATAAATGCATTGTTTCGCGGCGAGTTATGTTCATAATATTTTCTCGGGTTTCCAGCCGCGTCATATGGTTTACTATCCACGACGTTTCTTGGGCCACATTAATAGCATCCATGTCAAGATTAAGTTCACGATGGAGGTGGAAGCGAAGGAGGCCTTGCCGTACCTTGAGGTCCTCTTCAGCCGTAAAGCAAATGAGTGTCTCAATCAAGGTGTTCACAGAAGACCCACCCACACCGACCGGTACCTGCACGCCACAAGCCATCATCCATAAAAAAGTTTAAGGACCTTGGTGCACCGAGCGGAAGCAGTGTCACTGAAAATCTGCAAAAGAAACTGAGCCACCTACGGAAGGTCTTAGGGACAACGGCTACAGTAACCGCCAGATTACGAAAGCTATCTTCCAGAAGACAACCTTAAGACCATAGAGGACAAACTTGCATTATTGCTGTTTTGTGGCTCAGTCACTGGAAAGTTTAGCCGATTCAAGAGACAAGATCAACTCAATCTTCAGGCCTCCTTAAAGAAATACCTCAGTTGAGATCTTTTAAGGATGATCTAGGCCTAAGAACATCGGAAGTATATAAAATATCTTGTGGTCGTGGACAATTTTACATAGGACAAACAGTGCGCACTATTGAACAGCACTGTATGGAACGCGAAAGATGTTATCGTTTACGTTATCCCGAAAATTTGGCAATTGTGGAGCATGTACTTTAAAACATCGTATTGCGTTTGAGGAGACATCCATAACTACAAGAACGGTTTCTGGGATAGTGTAATAAAAGAGGCGATTGAGATCAAAATAGCTGACAATACTCTTAATAGAGAGGGCAGCTTGCAGCCGAGCACTGCTTGGAACCCGGCGATCGGAAGGTTGAAGCGGGCGCGGCAGGCACGCGACCAAAACGTTGCCTTTTATGGTCACGTCGCGGAGCACCAGTGACGTCACTTCCCGCAGTGCAGCTATGTAAGGACGAGAGACTCAATAATGCGACAGTCAGCTATTTGACAGTGGCCGAGGTGGTCTCGGCCGAAACGTTGAGGATAGTAAACCATATGATGCGGCTGGAAACACGAGAAAATTGTATCAAAACATAGGACGTTGGGTATTCAGAAGACTAGCAAGAGCAACTCGCAAATATTCCTGCGAAGTAGTTCTGAGGTGAACAAGAGTGCTATTGACCAAGGGGCAGGTCGCATCACGGCCAAGCGGTCCAGGACATTTGGCGGATCGCTTTTCTGGAAACTAAAGCCTAAGATACTTTGGCTCAAGGTTCCACGCTTAAGAAAACCATCCCTAAACTTCATGACGCAATTAAAGCAGACTGTCGAATGACGAAAACTGAGCTTTTCCATTATGTATAGGTTAAGTAGTGAATGAGTTTTAGAAAGTCTCACTGCGAAAGGGATAAAGCATGAGTCGGGACACCAACATTTTTTTCCCTTTTAGACAGTATCAGGTACAATGCCACAAAGTTTCTGAGACTAGGCTACAAGTATTAGTGCAATGTCCTTTAAAAAAGCGGCTAAATCCTATTTTAGGTGACAACTTCTCGATGTGCAGATGTTGGTAGCAAAAGGCAGCAAATTAGAAGTATCGTTGAGAACCAATGCTCTTTCATATCTTGAAGGAATAAGGCACATGGCCTGTAATTTAAATGTTGTAATGACGTTTACGTGAGGCGTGTGTTTTATGTAATTTGTCTTTATAAGAATCCAAATAATTTTGTGGACTTAAGTTTCATAGTAACGGGAAGAAATTTTGTATTAGCGCAATGAATACATATAGCTACAGGATGGTGAAAAAGTATATCGGAAACCAATCACTAGATGGGTGTGAATTTTGATTAATGAAAACTGAGTAATTCATTCGTCAATAATAGATTTAACATTTTAAATACTTTGCAGTCAATACTACGTAAAGGGAAAACTGTCACCCATTAGAGACTGGTTCTTGATGTATTCTGACGATAGCGGTAATGAGTTGGAGCAATGAAATTTACAGATTCGTTAAAAAAAAACATTGTGCTTTTTTACATGAATGTGCCAATTCTTTTATAAAAATTAATGTTATCACAGATTTACACTCGTCAAAAACAGACATTTTCAACGAATATTTCACCAATTTCGGCAAAAAGATTTACATGGACAACGCAGCGTTTTTACAAAACAATTGAAAGATGTATTTTCATTTACTCATCGACACTTCTGATTGCCCTTCAGCTACCAACATCTGTATATCAACTCGAACCTAGTGTCATCTTAACTCTGATTTAATCAAAAAACCTTGCATTACCTACATTTTTACATTTTCGGCATTAGTTATTTTCTCAATGTTTTCTGTTTGTACATCAAAAAGTTTATACCATACACGTTTTGTTCCCTTTTAATTATGAAGTATCAGCAAGGGATTTAAGCACAATGAAGGGACGTATAGCTTGTTTGGTGCATAGACCACATCCACAGTGATAACGCTTTTTTACAATACTCTTACGCATTGTAAATGCAACGAAGTTGCCTATGTCTAAAATAAACACCTATCTTAATATTTATGTACCATCTACGTGTAGCTATGCATGGCAAGTCAAATATCTGAAGATGGAAATTTCAAAGCGTGTCATATTAAGGTCATGCTGTGCCTGAAGTGTAACCAATTTTTGCGAACTACCCGGCTTGTCTACAGCACTACCGATAATTTCATCTACGTTGTGATTTTTTCTGAAAAACTCATTACGCTATGATACGTTTTATAAAGGATGTTAAAATGCAATTTTTGTTCCACCTTTAGAAAAACATCGTTACCTAACAAATAAGTTATTTCGCCATCTTATTTTACTGATAACACCATCAGCCTCTCACTTTCTGATTGTTAACAGAATATTGTCTCTTATTACATTCTTTTGCTTTACTAAAATACTTTAGCACAAGGCTCCATCTTTGTACGTATTCAATAGCTTGACTTAAAAGTTTTAGTAAACTTATTGAACTGAAATCTAAAATACTTTATACAATTGATCCAGAGTAGATGGCGTCAACAATTCTGAAAATGCGACGGTTGAATCAGCTAATAATTCTATAAATGGCCAAATCACGATACATTGTTTCTACATTAAATTTGGTTTAATTTTACAATAGACCGAACAAGCGTAGCGTGCAATTTGGTAAGTGGTTTATTTCCGAGAACTTTTTTAGCTAAACTAGTGATAGTATACGATGAGATTTAACGATTTTTTCGCGGAATACCCGACTGCTTTTAAAAAACATTGATTTGCTCATGTTTGTGATACGAAAAAATCCGCCAGTTTTTTGGCCCACTTTAGGTTACTACAGTAACACAAAGAGGACTTGCGATAGTCTTGACGGCTCGAAACTGAAAATATCGGCTTTACTGTACATCTGACACGAAATATGAATAACCGAATTTGCAGAGGAGAAAATTCTCTACAACTGTCTTCTTACGTTTTTCTCGAAACTCGCACCGTTAGAGATATTTGCAGAAATAAAGACGATTTGACACCGTCCCTTGATTTTACGGAAGCCAGGCGTTAGGAAATGTCACGTGACATTCCTCGCCCAGAAGTCATACGCCATCTTGCTTCATGTATTTTATGATTTTTAATATAATTTACCAATTGTTATTTGGAAGCAGTGGCGCACAGAAGAATTAACAGAAGCACAGCGTAGTAAGATAAATTATAATCTAGTGTCTAAAAATGTCTAACTGCCAGTAATAGTACGAGAATCAATGATCAATGTATTTGTTCACCGTGGTGTAGTGGGTAGCGTGTTACGTTATGATCCATGTGGTCAGTAGTTCGAATCCCGCCGATACCATTTTTTTTCTCCTTGGCTCCTAAAACTGTTTATGCCACTTAAATAGAGCTATGTTCTGCAAAGTTTAGAGTTTTGCAGATGTAAGAGTGCGCCCTCTAAAATGTGCGTTTGTTCTATTTCGTGAACATGCCGTGAAATACGCAACAACAAATTGAAAAATGGTCTTAAGCATTTGCAAATCAAAGGAGGATACTGTAATACTGAATATTCTAAACAACGTGCAGATACTGGTAGTTTCATATAAAAATTTAGTCCCAGATTTATGTGGCAACTATCGTTCCTTAATGAAATGGAAGGTAAGTGTATACATTGCAACAAATTACCTGCTTTTTAAAGCAATTATTCACTAATAATGGGATATGTTGGAAGTCAATTATAATCAATGCGTCTACTAAAATATCTGACTAAGTTGCTATGGTCGCTTTTAACGTAGATTTACCTTTCCTGTAGTTCAGATATGACTTCGTTCATGTTACATTGTTCTGCGCTAAAATAAAAAGCAACTATTGTTTCACACCGTGATGACGTTTTCTTTTACAGCTAAAAAGCAGACGGAGTGATTGTGGTAATACCGAATTCCACAAAGTCTAGTACTTTATCTATATACAAAGTTACTATTATTACGTTATTTACAACAGTCATCGTAAAAGCATCTCTCCAGTTTGTGTACATGTGATTAAGTCTACGTTTGCAATTCGTTGGTATGTATTTCATGCTATGTTCACAAATTAGAACAAATGCACTTTTCAGAGAAAGCGGTGTTACCTTTTAACAACTTAGTATCTTGCAGGATATAGTTGTGTACAATCAACAAGTTTGTGCGAAACCTTTTTAAGAAACTAGATGAAAATAAATGCCAGAGGCGGGATTTTTTTATTTTTATCTATTTATATTGTTCTTCAGGTACATGCATGTTTGCGGTCGTTTGTTCATGTTCCTTTTGGGTTGCCGTTGAGAATTTTGCTCGGTTTCTTTTATTACAGATGCCGTTGAGCCATCTTTTTTCTATCTGTTCTTCGGTTTGATCGATCCTTTATTTTGTTTAATTTTGATCGTTTCGTCGTTAGTTTTTTCGTTACAGAGGGCACCGAGCACTTTGAGCTACCACGCCGGCAAGCCCCTGACCGAGCGCTGTGAGCACTGCACCCGTCAAGTTTCGAACCACCGTCTAAGATGTTCGTGCATCACAAACTAATTCGCTGCCCATTACGCTACGCTAAAAAGCTGCGAGTGTAATCCATAATTCTCGTACCATCGATGGCAGGTGTTATCTGCTAACGAGGCATTTTTAGACATTAGATTACAAGTGCATTGTCCTAAGAACGTGTTTTTGATAACTTTCAGTGCGCCATTGCTTTGAAATGACATCCCTTGAGTTATAATAAAGCAAGATGGCATATACAAATGTGTTTCGGGCGAGTGATGTCACGTGACATTTCTGAACGCCAAATGTTCAGCACCTCCATAAAACCAGACATGTGCACTATGGTGTTATGTATATTTTACTGTTTTAATTTTGACCAGCCATCCATTCTATATGTGACTATCCACCAGCACATGATTTTCTATATGTATCATCCAGTACACCTACCAGATTTTGTAGAGCACTATAATAAGCAGTCTAATATCAATGAGACCAGATGATACCATGGTGTCGAAACCGGTCGTCTTCAGTAAAAATAAAAATTGCGATCTTGGCATCTATCATTTTCACAATAACACTGTTCCCTAAGAGTAAATTATGTGATAATGAAAATGTGGGAGAGATTAAAATAGTTTAAACCGGTAAAAGTTCAAGAAAGTATTTGATAAAGCTGAACTCAAATATCAAATAATTTTAGCTGTTTGTTAAAATACGGTCAGAAAGAATATTAACGTATTGGGTGCATAGATATAACAAAAGTTGTAATCGTATCGTCCAATTTTTTATATTTTTATTATCTGTGTCCGAAATGTTTGCAAAAAATCAAAACTACAGGCAAATCTAAATGGGCCGCACAACACGCTAGTGCGATTTTTTTTTATATTTTATGGAAACATCTGTCTAAGAGAATGTACCAGACCCTTTAATCCAGGGCTGAAACAACTATACGAGTTGATTTCCGAACAGTATTGTTACGTTGCCAATGAATTTTTAGCGTGCTGTGCATTATAACGTTGGTTGTCAAATGTTTAGTGTTTTCTTCTCAACATCTCACAAATACTAAATACTGTGCCGTCGTGAAGTAAACAGTGTATTTCGGGAAAATATTAAGTCTTTCGTTCATGTATAATAGGTTTTTCTTGTGGCGAAGTTACCTGGGACTATTTCCATACAGGTTCTGCATTTCACTATTTTACATTGAAAACATCTTCCGCATTGATTTGAATGTGTCTGAAAATAAGTTATGCGTATTTTCAAAATACTGTTTACTATGAACAGAAAACAGCTGCCCTGTCTAAACTTCCATTGGCTCTCTAAAACTTATCCAGGATTGGTCTGCTTTATTAGCGCGATTCGAGCGCTGTTGCCAATATTGCCGGCTAGACCTGTATTGTCAAGTGTAAAATTTAACCCGAAAGTTTCGCAATGCCTATGTGACACTGGTCTGTGGCGTCATTAATCCTAGGTTTGGAAGGTGAACTGAATTACTTAAACCAATAAATATATTTCATTTCCGTTGGTCAGCAAATTTTAATATCATTGAGAAGATACTAATGGCACAGGAAAATTCTGTATTTTCATAATTTATTCCAAACCATTAAAGTGATTGAGGTAGAATGTATAAACATACGTATTTAAGACCAAGAAAGGCTGATCTGTTAGGACGTCCTCGACCCACATCCTACGAATCATGACAGTTCTGAACAATAGCCAACGCATAAACTAACTTTGCCTAATTTTTCCGTTGATGAAATTAGCTGGGGCTCGCTAGCATGTATTTGCTAATACCTTTCCAGTTGGAAGATGATTTGCTGTGTGCTACACATCAAGTGCCCGTTTGTATAGTAATATCAACGCCTTGTTTTGATTTCTAAATAGGTTGCTATATATATATGCGCACTAATTTTAAAGTCTTACTGGGTCAATTTAAGACCGGGATTCCACCCGTCGGCTTTGAGGATTGAGGTCAGTCACAGTCAAAGTCATAGAATTTATTTGGGAATACAAATTGCTACCAGATCGTAATTCGGAGTACATCGAGAACCAGTTACTAAATGCGTTTAACAGTTTGCTTTAGGTAATATAAACTGACCGCATATTACCTTAAGTGGTATCCCCGTCTTCAATTATACCGTTCTACTTTTAGGCAATTTTAGAGCGTTATTTCTACGTTTCAATGATACGCTACTCGCGTTATCTACAATTTACGCATAACACTTTCTCTAGAGTGGGAACAGTATTTACGCTTATCCTAATAAAAGCGGGGTGTCAATTTCCATAACACAATCTTATGAGAAAATATCCGTTTATTCAGCTTATTTTCTGTAATAATGAAAAAATATTTTTTCTCTCCTAACATATATGAAAGACTGATCTGCGACACTACGACACGTACTGATACGCGTAACGGATCCTTTAACAAATTATTAAACGTCTCACACTGTCCTGAAAATTCGGCAAAATTTTCAAGCTCTGAAGACCGGTTAAGGAATGATGCGTTATTAATACAAGAACAACAACATATGTTAAAAACCATTATAGAAAAATGAACTGGATCGGATATTCGGGTACTGTACCCTGAAGGAATTGAAGGAATAGTGAAAGGCAAAAAGAAGGAAACTGTATCAAATGCCGTATAACACCAAAGGAAGCAAATATTCGGACATGAAACGATTGCTATGGACGAACAAAAGTGGAAGTTTTATCCCACGTCGAGACCTGCCGTAAGACAGAATACCTGTGTTGATGAAATTCTAAAAATTGCCTGACAGCATTATCACACAAGCACTTCACGAGAACAATAATTGGCCAGCAAACAAAGAGCAAGCCCTACGTTTGTAAGCCAAAATCTAATAAAATTCTTACCGTACTGCAGGCGCAGTACACAGGAGGTAACTGTGCTAGTATGATATACACAAATGCCACAGGCTGAGCTGAGCTGCGCTACGACTGCGACAGTGGCGCTATCACGTGTCAAATCTTTGTGTTTGAGAACGTCGAAAAGCCAACATGGACGGTCTCGTCTCAGGGTTTTGTATGTGAGGTCTTAAACTGACGAGATTCAACTTCGCGTATCTTCAGCCGATCATGCAATACATTGATAGTACGGATTTAAAGTATGTTTCACTATTTCAGCTCCATATACAATTTTCACATTCTGAAAAATAGCAAATATCCATTTAAGAGCAAACAGCCCTAAAGAAGGTGTGTTTATAAACACACTGCAATGTTGTTTATGTAAAAGATGATCATGCCGATGATGAGAGATTTTGAAGCAGATAAACTTGAGCTGGAAAGCTCCCTGTACAATTTCCGATTCCTAAGAGGTAGTACAGAAAAACAGATAGTAAACTTAATTGGAGCTATTACCTGAAGAAATTTAAGAGATGCAAATGAAACAGCAACCCACGAAATACTGATAAATCTGCACATTTCACGTATCTTAATATATGTGAAAACTGCCAAGACACGCCGTCATTCTGATTCTACGTTAAACCTAGCTGCGGAGCGCACCGCTGCTCGACGTCGGATATTCGAGTCATCCCTTGGGTATGGGTGTATTTGTTATCTTTACCATAAGTTAGTTTCAGTAGTTTGTAAGCCTAGACACTGATGACCAGAGTAGTTAATTCCCATAGATTTACAAACATTTGATAATTTTTGGTGCTTATTGTACTTCCTTGAGGCTAGACATTCTACCCATTGACATTACTTAGAATACGATGTGCTGTGTCCGTGTTTATTGATATAACTAATCAAATGTCCTTTAGACATGCATGCATGCATGTCTGAAGGAACGAACACTGCGGCGACTACGGCTCCTAATGTAAATACAAGAAATGTATTCGCAATTGCGAATATTAATCAGCATCAGCTGTATGGTGTAATGGTGACATATGAAAATTTGTGCCAGGCCGGGACTCGATTTCAGAATCTGAAAGAGTGTATTCCAATCAACATTGTCAAAAGCTTTCCCTCTATTTACAAAAGCTAGAGATGTAGGTTTTCCTTGCCTTAATCTATCTGCTAAGATAAGCCGTAAAGTGAGTATTGCCTCCCTTGTTCTTACATTTCTCCTGAATCCAAACTGATCTTCACCAAGTTCGGCTTCTACCAGCTTATCCATCCTTCAGTAAATAATTCGTGTTAAAATTTTGCAACAATGACCTTTTAAACTTATGGTTCTGTAATTTTCACACCTTTCTGCGCCTGCTTTCTTTGGAATGGCGATTCTTACATTTTTCTTAAAGCCTGAGGTCATTTTCCCTGACTCATACATCTAACGCACCAGGTGAAATAGTTTTGACATGGCTGGCTCTCCCTGAGATTTCAGTAGTTCTGAGGGAATGTCGTTCACTCCTGGGGTCTTGTTTCGACTTGTGTCTTTCGGCGCTCTGACAAATTCATCCTTCAGTATAGTACCTAGTTGATCTTCATTTACTTCCTCTTCCCTTTCTACAACATTGTCTTGAAGTTCATTTCCTTTGTAAGGCTCCTCTATATATTCTTTCCATCTTTCAGCTTTTCCTTCTTTGTTCAGAACTAGTTTTCCAACTGAGTTCCTTATATTCATTCTATTCGTGTCTCCAAATTTTCCTGTTGGTGGTATCTATTTCTCCCCAGTTATACATTTTTCTGCAGACTTGCATTTGCGCTCTAGCAACTCATGCTTAGGCATTTTGCACTTCCTGTCAATCTCATTTCTTAGTAATCTATACTCTATTTTACCTAATTCTTTACTGCATTTTGAAATCTTCTCCTTTCATCAATTACATTAAGTATGTCCTGTGATATCTAGGGATTTTTGTAGGTCTTGTCTTTCTACCCATTTGGTCTTTTGCTGCCTTCACTATTTCATGTCTCAAAGCTACCCATTTAGCTTCTACTGTATTAATTTCACCCATTTCTGTGACTTGTTGCATGAAGTTCCCTCACGTTCGTTCAATTTAGCCAGGTCTCATCTACTTATTTGCCTTCCTTTCTGCAGTTTCTTCAATTTCAGTCTATATTTCAAACCAATAAGATATGGCCAGAGCCTACATCTTCCCCTGGTTATGTCTTACAGTTAAAAACCTGGTTCCGAAATCTATGTCTTTCCATTATAGAATCTATCTGGTACCTTCTGGTGTCTGCTGGTTTGCCGCGGCGGAGTGGCCAAGCCCATTGAGGTGCTTTGCTCCGATGCGCGAGGCCGTTCCCCGTGGGGGCTTCGAATCCTCCCTCTGGCATGCATATTTGTGCTGTCTTTACTATAAGATAGTTTATAAGTAGTTTGTAAGTTTATGGACTTATGACCCCGCAGTTAAGTCCCATAAGCTTAACAAACAGTTGAACATTTTCTGCTGGTCTCTTCCACTTAAGTAACTGCCTTTCAAGTTTCTTAAACCAAGTGTTTGTTATGATTAAATTATGTTCCGTGCAAAATTTCACCAGGCGGTTTCCTTTTTCATTCCTCTTTCCCATTTCATATTCACCTACTATTTTTCCTTCCCTTACTTTTCCTACTACTGAATTCCAATTCCCAATCACAATGTTTTCCTCTCCCTTAACTCTCTGAATAATTCCCTGCACCTGCTCATACTTTTCTTGTTCTTAAGTTTGTATAGCATATGGGACATAACTGCGGGGTCATCAGTCCCTAAACTTACAAACTACTTATGAACTAACTTACACTAAAGACAGAACAAACATCCATACCCGAGGGGGGTTTCGAATCCCCGACGGGGAACGGCCTCGCGCATCGGAACATAGAGCCTCAATGCGCTCGGCCGCTCCACCGCGGCTACATTTCTTGAATTGCTCACCATCGGCAGAGCTTGTTGGCATATAAAGGTGTACTGCTGTGCTCGGTGTTGGCTTCGTATCTATCTTTGCAACGATAATGCGATCTCTACGCTGCTCATTCCTAATCTCTTATTCATTATTAGAACTACTGCTTTAATACCCCCAACTGATTTTGTATTTATAACCGTGTATTCACCTGACCGGAAATCCTGTTCATTTTTGCATCGAACTTCGCTAATCCCCGCTAACTTCAACCAATCCATTTCCCTTTTTAAATTTTCTGACCTCTCTACCCGATTAAGGTATCTAATATTCCACGCCCTGATGGGCAGAATGCCAGTGTTCTCTTTCCCGATGACGACATCCTCCTGAGTAGTCCCCTTCTGGAGATTCGATGAGTGATTATTTCACCTCCAAAATATTTCACCCGAGAATTTGCCATCATTATACAAATATACAGCAGAAATGTGCGCCTCAGTTGCACAGTGGTAGATTGCCAGAATATGGATCCAAAGGTTGCGGGTTAGATCCCCGCCAAGTCCTAGGATTTTTATCTGTCACTTTGCACTTCTTTCACCTCTGGCAGTATTGCTCATGTGAAAAATGCCGAGTAGCACCGTGGTTCGGAATCTACGTTAAACTGTAGGTCCCCCTATAATTGGCTGGGTAAGTCAGTTCGAAGGTCGGAGGAAGGCAACGGCATACTACCTCCAAACAGGACCATGCCTAGTAAAGAACTGTGGTGTTCAAACCCACCTTCGGATTGTTGACTGCTTTACCTTTTTTTACAGTAGAAATGTATGTCCTCGAGGAAAGTAACAGCTGTAGTTTGTGACTTTGTGTAAGTAATGTTCATAGAGTCGTTCAATTAGAATAAGTAATGATAATGTTTGGAAAGTTAAAGGATTAGGTTTCAGAAATTACTGCAACCAGTCGCTGCAGGTGACTGGTTGCAGTAATTTCTGAAACCTATTTCAAGAAACAGTCGCAGGTTCCAACACAATGGATAAAAGTTTTATATAAAGGATTGCCCAGCTGTGAACCACGAGAGCGGCTGGAGCAATTGCGAGACAGCCCAGGTAGCGGGTTAAGCCGAGCAGCCGGTCGGGCGTTTGTGCAAATGGCTGGAAATCTGGGAAGGGCCCATGCTTTGTACTCAAAACTAATGAGGACTGTTAGCCGAGCGTTTCTTAAGTAATAGTCCTCAGGAGACTGAACATTAATATTTTGCGTGTTTAAATAATGGTATATTCGTAAGAAAGTGGTTTCAGATGGCCAGTTTTTACTCAAAGAAATATCTCATGTTAAGATATATACTATTTTGGAGTGGATGGCGATCGGCGAATGAGGAAACGGCCAAGGGACAGAACTAGTTGGAAGTGTGTGTTTCAGAGAGAGGAGGTGAGCGAAGGGGTGCGTGGAAAAAAGGACTCCATGTAGTCTTGGTAGAAGAAGGACCCTCCTGCATGATAAGACTGATTCGATTTGGGAGAGTGTTAAGATTTGCGCAGCGAACAGTCGCATCTCGGGACTCAGAATGTGGCGAGAACAAATGAACGCCAATGCAGCTGATAAGTGTTTATGTTTTTACACAAGAACATGCGAGTGTAGAAATGATGTTCGGGAAAGTGACAATTTCATGTTGAGTGCCCGCGAAATATACAGAGTTTCTGTGTTTCTTAAAGTTATGATTACTTAGCTGTGAGGAAGAGCTACCAATTTATTATCGCAGTCAATGCAACTTTTTAATCATTTTATTCAGTTTATGGTTAATAATTCATCTGACCATTTCCAATAAGGAACCAATTTGACTGAATACACCTTCTTCAGCCATATCTCTGATTTTGCGTACATAATTAGCAAACGTTAAAATAAAACCCTTTTTATTAATGAACCAGTTATTTTATTTAATACTAGCTTAAACCCGCGGCTCCGCTCGCGTATTGGTTGATTATGATATATAATGCGTGAAACGTCAAATCGATTTTTTTTAAAAGAGATGTATTAAAATAAATTTCTTTTTTACTGCTTTATTTATTTATTCTTATATTTCCTTATTCGTATGCTTATCCTTACAGAGAAAGAGCTGAAGACATTGTAGCACCAGTGATCTCTATACAAACTGGATGTATAACTCTAGTGTCTGAGCATTGAATTTCAGCGTGCCTGCACATTCATATGTTTTGCACACGATTTCGCATTGTCCGCCATGTTTAAATTTGGCAAACGAGTTTCCATCAGTTATTACGTGACAAAGAATTCCTTGCTTACCTCTTGACTCGGAATTTAATTAAATATTCGATGTTGTAGGCTGATATGGGAACGGAATCGAAACATATTTTCTTCTCTTTTTCTTTAAATGCTTCTTAGCAGCCATGCTTGAATTTGGCAAGAAACTAAATATGAATATCTATGGCCGGCACGCTAAGAAAACTGAAGTTCAACATCCAGAGAGTATAGAGATCAATGTGTAGCACGCATAGACCAAAGATATGGTCTATGGCATCACGTTTAGCTGTATGTAACCTCCTTGCTATAGAGTCGCAAACGTCATCGCTGGCCTTCAGTCCGAATTTTTTTATAATTTGACGATTTTCAACCACCATATCTTCCACCCCCTTATACCTATCGGCATGGAACTGGTATGATGTACAACGGGTGACTTCGGACAACAATTACACACAGACCATTCGTTTGCGTTCTGTAGGTTTCGCTGCAGAGCGAAATATTAACACACACACACGTAGAATTTTATATACACCGATAACTTTCCATCCCAATATACTCCACCCTTTGATCATTATCAACCCTCAAGCAACAATGCAACAAATAAAACTATTTTCAAAGAGTAAATATAATTTTCAAAGAGTAATTATTGTTCCGCATTTCGCGTTATATTCTTCAAATTACTAAATATCTATCAGATCGCTATAAAACCGTGCCTAAAACCTTCCTCAGGTATAAATTAGTAACTGTACACATATTTAAGTCTCTGCGTCTTGTCGTTCGGACGTGATAAGCGTACTCGGAACAGACATTCGCATTTATAGATATAGATTTCTTATTTGTTTCGTGAACTACAACGTATGCATACAGTTTTTTTAACAACAGGACCATAGGTAAAAGATTATATCTGCAACTAAGATAGTTGCTGGGGCATGAAATCAGACATGTGCGGTTCGGCCCTAAGATAACATTGAGCCAAACATCTGATCAGAACTGCACATAGCCCAATACGTAGGTTGTTACAGCGTAAAGTCACACTTACTTTAGTATTAGCTGTGATAAATGCGGAAAAGGAAACCGCATAAAGTCCAAGTTTCCCCTTGCTTTCAGCCGTCCGCTGTAACTATATGGCAAAGCCACATCTGCTGATGTTACAAGACCAGCTCAGTTAATCATCCGGACTGTTGCCCCTGCAACTACTGAAAAGGCTGCTGCATCTCTTCGGGAACCACACGTTTGACTGGCCTCTCCACAGATACCCCTCCGCTGTACGTATGGTCCGGCTTTCTGTATCGTTGACGCACGCAAGCCACCCCACGTCGGCAGTGTCTTTGGTCTATGGCGTAGACATAACCTGTAACAAAGAATAATCAGTTATAATATGAGAATGAATGCTCGTAAACCTTTGTGCAAATACCAAGCGTGGTGGAGCAGTGGTAACATACTGGACTCGCATTCGAGAGGACGCTGGTTCAAATCCACATACGGCAATCCAGATTTATGTTTTCCGTGATTTCCCTAATTCACTCCAGGCAAATGCCGGGATAGTTCCTCTGAAAGGGCACATTCTCATCCTTTATCATATATCAGAGGGTGAGCTCCGTCTCTAATGACCACACTGTCGCCGTGATGTGAAACCCCAAACGCCGCGGGGGAGTGGCCAAGCGAATTGAGGCGCCATGCTCCGATGTGCGAGGCCGTTCCCCGTCGGGAGTTCGAATCCCCCCCCGGGCATGGATGTTTGTGCTGTCCTTAGTATAAGTAAGTTCATAAATAGTTCGTAAGTTTAGGGACTGATGACCCCGTAGTTAAGTCCCATAATTTAAACAAACAGTTGAGATGAAAACCCCAAACTTATTCTTTTCCGTATACTGACGCTGCCAAGCTTTGGTAAGAAATCTTTTTAACGCTGGCTGATGTAAAGTATTATTTTAACTTTTTGACGGCTGTCCTGCACCTAGTGTTACTTTTAAATACTGATGCTGCGAGGCATTGGCTTGAAATCCCATATAGGGGAAACGCGTTAACAAAAATAAATTATTGCAAAACTGTGTTTTATTAGAAATATCTTTCTTTTCCTTCTGCGCAAATGAAAGGCACTATTTATGTCCCTCCTGTCGTTTGATGTCACACGATTCACCTCCCATTTCAAAATTACAAGTTATATCAAAGATGGCGACTTCCAAAATGATCGACATGTTGATAACACGGTGTCGCTATAGTCTAATTAAAATACTTGCTGGTTGACAGTTAATATGCTGGAGCTGCTTACCTCCAATCAGAGCTCTCAAAGTGACGTCGGGACAGTTCGTCATTGCCAAATTGCCACAGTTCGAATTTCTTTCCTGGCTTTTGTGTGTGTGTGTGTGTATGTTTTGATTCTAGTCCATGGACTGAATCTTTTGTTTCGCATTTAATCACAAGACAACCACACCAAAAATAACTGACGCATAACAATGCTAGTGAAATACCACTGGCGGCGCGTCCTATGTGTTCACTGGTTCAGTGAACCCCCGGGAAAAAACTCTTCGTCAGAAAAAGTAAATAAATAAATTAAATAAAAAGTGTTTTTAAACTATCATTCTTCGTCTTGTTCTTCTATAAGATCATTTTATAAGCAGATTCAAAGTATTTTTATCGCATGAGGAACGTTTTACGTCGCGGAGACAGGAAGTATACGAGCCGTAGCGCGACCGCCTAATACAGGCGGCAGTGGCCGCAGCGTTGCAATGCGCATGCGCGGCTGAGTTTCAAATTCTCTTCTGAACTCCGTGTAGGCAGCATATGGTCGCTCCCGCGGCAGGGAGGAGGGAGGGGAAATACCGCTTTTAACATTGGTGTCGCAGCTGGTAGAGACGCCAGCTCCTGGCTATTCGAGGCCTGGCGGTTACGTACGAATGGTACCGAAGTATAGACGAACGATGGAGCTACTGCGCACCTCACCTTGCGCATGCGCATCATCCACCCTTTTTTTTTTCTTTTTTTTTCTTTTTTTGCGCATTGAAGATTCATCGAAATCACGTCATATTTAGTAAAATTTCTTATAACTATGAATTAAAGACGCATCAACTGTAAAAGCTTCAGGAGATCCGATCATGAACAATAATGAAGTCACTACTCTCTACCTAGCAACCTAACAAGCCCCATGGAGGACTCGAACCTCCGACGGCGAGCAACGGCGGTCACTGCAGCAAAGCGCCTGGAACACTTGGCCATTCCACCACGGCTTCGATTTATCGACTGCGACTGAGGTTTTCATGTGTCGTCTATAACATGTAACTCTAATAACTGGAAGATTCAGATACACCAACTACTATGTAACAGAATGCCAAGCAGCACTGCTCAACAGTTCGTGACGTAGCAGTTCGGCCACGGCAGAATAGCCGTGCGCACGAAATAGGGTTACCATACGTCCTCTTTTTCCCGGACACGTCCTCTTTTTGAGGCCAGAAAATATGTCCGGCCGGAATTTATAAGATTCTACAGAATGTCCTCTTTTTTGGGTTCCGAGAAAGAAAATTTATTTTTGTACCATTGGTGACAACGAGTTCTTTTTCACTGCAGTTCCAAACTGTTCGCAACTATCACGTGCATACACAAGAGTGAAATCGTCGTTCATAATTTCGCTCTCAGCATGGGTCTGATAGTTGCAAACGGTTTGGAACTTCTCTGCGGAGAACCCGGTTGTCTATCCTGTATTCAACCAGTGTAGTCTGTCTTCCGTATTATGTTCTTTGGCATTCCTTTTGATATAATTTGATGTTTAGGTTAAAGCTGTATTGTGTGTTCGATATCGCAGGTGGCCTTTTCCTTTAAAATGAATTACGAACTTAAATACAAATACAAATTGCCGAAAAGAAAGTCAGTTTTAAATGCTGAGCCCTTGAAGAAACGAACATGAAAATATAAAAGCTATTGTATGTGGAAAGTATAATATCAAACATTTGAAATGCCTGAGATTTTATCAGTACTGGTTGAAAAATAAAAAGATCTTGAGAGAGATTTCGTCGTCTTCCAAATAAAGTTGTTTCAAAAGTGAAAAAGACAAGAATGAGACAATTGAGTGTAGTGATGATGAATAAACTGTCAATGTTCATAATATTTTGTTTTACAATAACCACACATGGTTAATGTTTTACTTTGTAGTAGTTTTAGGTAATTCATTAATAAAGTTGTAAATTACATTATATTAATAATAAACTGTTTTCTTTGTTATATGAACTGTCCTCTTTTTTGATGATGAACATATGGTAAACCTAGCACTAAAACGCCTTGCCGTCACGCGCGCGGCCGTTCGCCGTCGGGGGTTCGAGTCCTCCCTCGGGCCTGGATGTTTGTGTTGTTCTTAGCATAAGTTACTTTAAGTTAGTGTAAGTAGTGTTTAAGCCTAGGGACTGATGACCAACGGAGTTAAGTCCCTTAGATTTACATACATTTGAACATTTTTGAGCAACAGTTCGTGTAGTCACTAGACAGTGTGAGGATATTTTCAGGTAAACAATGATTACGAGAAAGTAAAAATTGGTTTTATCGCTGAACCAGAAGGTTTTTTGTATCGAGTTTTTTTTCGTAGAGGATAGTTTTCATCGCCGTGAGCAAAGTGAACGTGGTCTTAGTTGTGACGTGGTCGTTTAAAATAAACTGCTGCATTGCTAACAAATCTTGCAACACTGCTCCGCGGAATACAGTACATTAACAGCGTTGTGTGTCTCGGATAGCCGAGCGGCAGCCGGCAGTCGATTTGGCAACGCTGTTGCGCCACGTGGTGAACGGCAAATTATCCAGTAATTTTAATCTGGCTGTAGCTTATTTCCTTCCCCATCTCGCACTACTTGATTTTAAATTTCTGTTTACCCTCTTTTCTTTATTTTTCTCATAGGTGACTCCACATCTGTGGAATACCTCATCCAAATATTTTTCTTACTGCTGTAGAAAAACACCAGTATACTTTATTTTTTTTTTTTTTTTTGCCAAGAGCTACTTTTGCTTCCGTACCTCGATTGTTAGAAATGGAACCATCATAGGATTACTTTGTCCGTCCACCCGTCTGTCCGTCCACCCGTCTGTCTGCGCCACTGCTAAGACCCCTTTTTCTCAGGAACTAGTTGAGATAGCAGATAGAAACTGATATGACATATGACGGTCTACGAGCTCTTGGCGGTTTGTATATATATAAAATGAGGTGTCGTTTGGTTGAACGTACCGCCAAAACTTGGCAACCGAATTTCGCAGTCCCATGGGGGTTATATGGTATCGTTACCCTCCAACCTTTAGGCACGAATAAAGTTTTGTTTTAGACCTGCAGGGGTTAGAAGGAATCGTAATTTTATGTTTTATCTAAAATCATTGTGCCTGTCTGTTTGAACATGCTAATCACAAAATCTACTAGACGAATGGGATTTCAATAGATAACTTGAACGTGGTATGGGGCCACATAAAAACATTACTTCAAAATCTGATCACGAAAGACGAAAAAAGATACCGCTATTTAAAATATTACCTATAATTGTGGTGTCTGTCTGTTTCAATACTGTAATCTCTAAAGCCACTGGACGAATTTTCATGGAGTTTTCACGAGTAGTTTGATGGTATCTTGGAGCAACATGTAGGCTTTATTTCATCACAACTGGAACAGAAAGAACTGTAACTTACTTAAAGTACTATCAAAATCCATCCTGTCTGTTTCACACAAACAATGTGTTTTATTTACATTTCAGTACTTTGATAGGGAAAGCGGATTTATTGACTTTTAACTTATACCTTCGATGCTTATTTGTCACATTTTGATACCCCAAATCCTGATTACGCCTAACAGTGTCCCACCGCGCTTTATGTAATTCTCGTTGAGCCTTCGTTATTTCATGACATGAACTAAGTAGAAAGCCGCACACAGTGTTGCCATCGATGAACCTCAGAGTATCAATATTAGCTGATAATGATAGAGTGAACAGTTCGTGCATTTTTTGCATTATTTTTCCTTTTATTCGGACCACTTCAGCCAATATCCCTTCCATAATTTATCCCTTAAATACGCGTACACCCATTATTCGCATACCATATTTACACTGGAAGTAAACGTCTTACCTACTTCACGACGTGCTACCACATTGCTATGTTATGACACACCCAACATTCATGTCTCCAGACAATTTTCCTGGCATCGGCTGCTTACATCATGTAAGTCACACGAAAGTTATGACGTACGTAATGTTATTCTCTGAATTTTTCATGACCTGCAAACAAAGTACGATACGCGAGAGTGACTGAGGCGCTCCAGTCACGGTCAGCACGGCCACTACGGTCGGGGGTTCGAATCCCCCCCTAGGGCATGGATATTTGTGTCGTCCTAGTTCGTAAGTAGTTCATAAGTAGTTTGTAAGTTTAGGGACTGATGACCCCGTAGTTAAGTCCCATAAGCTTAACAAACATTTGAACATTTTTTGATACGCGAGACAAGTTGAATGCCGACAGAAGTTTAAAGCTGCTAATGGGACGCCGAGTCGTCAAAATATATATGTTACTTACCTTTGACCTAAAATCATGAAATCTAACAAGAAGCAAAGTTTCACAGTACATGTAAAGGAAAACATTCGATTGTTGTTAGTTTGTAATTGTATCACAGAAAGAATATTTGTTTGCCAATAAAGACTGAGATTGCAATCTTTTCCTGAGGTACTACTGTAGGGATTTTGATTTGGTTTTTAGTAATAGGTTTGTGTGTGTAATATTCATGGCGTCTTGATTTAAAGCCTGTTCTTGGTACTTACTAAGTAGACTTTCTTGGGATAGTCCGTCAGTTCAATTTCCTCACAGGATCTGTGACACTTTCCTGTGGCCCAAGAAACCTATGACTAGAGGTCTACGCGGATGCTAATATCCGCGCAAGTAATAACGGATATCCACGGCTAATCTGCGGGTAATCAGCGAGGTACGTCTGTTGTAATGTCAGTTGAATACTTTAAGCAGAAGAAGGGTGGCAGTTTTCACACTTGACATGACATGCTTTGCTTTGTGTCAGATAACCTCTTATTCATTAATATCGGGGGAATAAAGTGTGTCTTCTGTAAAATTCCGGAAGAAGCATTTCCTTCTTTGAGTGTAAAGACAGCGCTTCAAAATTACAATCTATTATACGCCAATCACTTTTAACCATTGAAAATTAAGAAGATACTGATATTGAATAACACATTAAGATGTAGAATCAACTTGTAGCCAGTATTTATTGTCAATTTCTTAAGCGAAACACTTCGTAGCACAATTTCCGTAGTACATAAATAAAGTAAGTCTTAAGGAAGACAGACTTCACTATTGACGAAGGCTATTGCATTTATAATATAAAACACTACCATTACTTTAGTTCACGTGTATATGAAACTCTTACAATCTATCAGGACTTCAGATTAAGTACAAAATTGCTAGTGATATTCTGAACTGAATATTCAACAAAATTTTTAAGCGTACGATACTGTTCATTAATATTCTTTAGGGTTCTAATACTTTAAATTTTGCATGAGTTACTCGAGATACTGTGTTAAACGCTTTTTGGAGTAGTAATGAAATCAACATATGTATATACTTTTATTTCTATTCATCTAACTATAGAATTTCAGTCATGGATG
The DNA here is from genome assembly GCA_026315105.1 of Locusta migratoria. Classification (NCBI taxonomy): domain Eukaryota; kingdom Metazoa; phylum Arthropoda; class Insecta; order Orthoptera; family Acrididae; genus Locusta; species Locusta migratoria. The sequence goes on along the minus strand of CM048755.1, from coordinate 444,427,619 downwards.
AAGCATAATTCCCTTCTATTTAATGTCGTGTTTTGTCCCATTGCTTTATTTGCTTATTTCAGCAGTCCTGTCGCCTCACGCCAAATATGTGGTCTCCCTGACATAGTGCTGCCACCACAAGGGCTCAGAGCCGCTAGTGTGTGTTTGGGGGCGCCAAATCATTTTCTGTTTGGAACGGCCTGTTTTGAGTAGCTATAGAACAGTTCCCGGGATTTGAGACGTCAAGCCGCGGCGGAGCGACCGAGCGCATTGAGGCGCTATGCTAAGATGCGCGAAGCCGTTCTCCGTCGGGAGTTCGAATCCCCTCTCGGGCATGGATGTTTGTGTCGTCTTTAGTATGAGCTAGTTGATAAGTAGTTTGTAAGTTTAGGGACTGATGACCCCCGCATTTAAGTCCCATAAGCTTTACAAACATCTGAACATTTGAGACGTCAAACGTAGTTAACTCTTGTCCCGTTTGGGTCAAACACACTTGAGCAATGTTCTAGGATGGGTCGCAGGAGTGATTTGCAAGCAGTCTCTTTCGTAAACTGATTGCTTTAGTATTCTACCAGTAAGCCGAAGTCCTTGCCATGACTGTGCGCCTGAAATCTTGACCCTCTCAGTGAGCGGCGCGGCTTAGGCCAGGCGCGCGCTGGCGATTTTCCGTCGCGCCATTTATTTGTCGCAAGAATGGAACACGGTGGCTCAGGGCCGGCGCAAGGCACGTGCGAAACGTGCGGCCGCATGGGGCAGCACTTTCCAAGGGGCGGCAAATCTGCCGCGCCTTTTTTTTTTTTTTTTTTTTTTTTTTTTTTTTTTTTTTTTTTTGGACAAACTCGACTTTCATGCCCAAGAGGGGATTCGAAACCAAACCTCGGAGAGGGCGGTTTTGGTAACTGTTGTTGCATGGTGCCACGACTACCTGCCGGCCGCCCCTGTTGAACAAGGGGAAGACTAATTTCTTGCTCGCCACTGTGGCAGCACCGTCGTGTTTACGCCGAAGGAACAGAGGGGGGGAGCAGTCTGGCGCACACGCCAGTATTCTTATGAGTGGAGCGCCGCCAGCCTTTTACGCGCCGTGCGTTTACTCACAACTAATTTTGCAGAAGACGAAATCTAATTTAGAAATTTGAATGGAGTGTTCGATTCCGCGGTTATATGTTAAGCCTGAAGCAGTTTTGCTAAGCCCTTCAATGACAGTTACCAAGTGTTTTATTCTTCCCGCATTATAGAAAAAAAAGGTTGAACATTACTACAGTCAAACATGTCAAACACCTACAATGGCTAGAAATATTCTCAATGGGTAAATACGCTGCGAGTAATTACAAGGGATAAAGACATTGGTAGTAAGTCTGGCATAAGTTGGGTTTCGAAACATTTTTGAAAATTTTTGCTGTCCGTTTCTGAATGATAGTCCTACGTTTTGGTTTTTGAGCCATGGAACACCTGTCTCCGCCTGCATGAACAATAAACTCTGACAGGCGCTTTTGTTTCACAATACTACTCGCATACTATCACTTTGCAAACATTTATTTACTGTATAATGCGTGTGAATCCATGTTTCATCTAAGTAAACTACTGGTCGCTTTGTCCTGACGAAAACCTGAAAAAAGTATGGTATTTTAGCAACAATGCCTCTCGTCCGCACAAAACACGTTAATTTTTACACATTATGATACGAAAATTCATAGACAAAACATTGCTTCTAAGGGTTACCTTGCTAGCTTTGAAGTTCATTTCTGTTTGACGAAATTTGTGTAGTTTTCGCAAAGTTCATATTTCTTTCTATTGTTCGTAATGTCATAGAAATTGTTGCCTGATAATACATTTATCCATATCATCGGTCACATACTTACTGTGAGCTTCTTGTTTCTTCTTCTTGGGCGCTAGTTTAACCGTAGCTTCGCTGTACCCCGTCACGTGACCTAGTTCCAGGCACTGCTGCGTCACCAATTCGCCTTTCCAGGCAATTGATATTGTTGCGTTCTCTACAACGAAAACTACAGAATTCGTTTCGGTAGTCGGCCGAGGGAGTCAAGATTGGTCAGAAGCACTTTCATTGCGCATGCATGTTATTCATAAGTTAGAATTTTTCTCCTTCAAGGTTGCAGAATAGGAATATTTATTTTTCTTATGATCTGTTACTTCGAAAACTCAGTGGCCGAAACCTAAGTAGATCTGAAAAGTAAATACAAAAATTGCGATTGATTGCTATTTCCTACAGATTTGTTCAAATAAAATTCCGCTAACGTTTTGGGGGGAAAAGATCGTGCGGGGGGGGGGGGGCAATTAAGCAGCTCGCACGGGGCGGCAGTTGGGCTTGCGCCGGCCCTGCGGATGTCTCGATATGAACGCGCAACGCGCGCACGTGCGACAAAAAAGAAGCGGCGACTTCAAAAACGCAACCGGCCCTATTTGACGCGCGACGCGACGCGATTGTCGCAGGTGTGGAATGAGTCAGAGGCAACAGCACGGCGCAGCGCGCACTGTATAGCGACGCGGTTTCTCAGTCCCTCCCGCTCTGCGTTGCATACAGTAAGTTCAGTGCGCCAGCCGCAAGTCTGATAACTGGAGTTGTGCTATGGATGACATTGTAGGTTGTGTTCTCGATTCAGAAAGACTAATTACAGAAGTAGAAAAACAACCAGCCCTGTACAACAGGAAATTAAAAGAATACAGTGACCGCAATTTGAAAGAATGCTGCAGCAAAGGTATTTCATGTTTCACTTATTTTATTCATTCATGTAGACATCACAATTATAACATTTTAATTTTTTTTTCATTTTGCCAAGGTACTGAACATTGTGGAGTCACAAAGTAGTTTGCAAAATAATCCCTTACCTGCATACCACACGCATCAGCCCTTATTCCTAAAGGCTCACAGCCTTGCAGAAGGCATTCGTACGATTTTCTTGATGTATTTTATCAGTAGTGTAAAATGATAACAACAATTGTCGAATGAATTGATTTTCTTGATGTATCTGATCAATAATGTAAAAGGGCAGTAAAAACTGAAATAATGTGTGCTACCCTCAAAGTTACTGATAAGCGTTTCTCAGGTGGTACACACTTCTCCCATGTCGTATCTTGTTTGGTTATATTCGGTCCTACTGCTTGAAACAGTGTATGAAAACTATCCTTACTAATTCGATTGTATTGAAAGAATTTATTTGGGTGATTTTGCAACTCTTCGTGTAATTTGTAAAACTAGCCTTTCACTAGCTTTCACTAGCCATTGACTTACAATCGGATGTAGCCAGTAATGACATTTGCGCTGTTTTCTCGCTCTTCGTCGTAGTAAATGCACCACCAAACAAGCTGTTTGGATGAAATCCATGCTGGTACTGAGAGTAGCTGTGATTTTCCTGTCGCTGTGTGCGCACCACAATGTATGACGCGACAGCGATTTTTTTTTTTTTTTTTTTTTTTTTTTTTCGCCCCGACTGAAAAATTGCCTGTGCGCGCCTAGCCTTAAGCAGCGCTTTCTGGGTCAGTGAGGCCGCGGATTGACCCCGTGTGCCAACCATTCTGCCGGTTTCCATCTCCCTCGGCCAGTGCGGCTGATTCCCCTGTTCCGCGTCAGTTACACTATGTCGGCATTGGTTCCCAAAAAATGTCTCCTCGTCCTCACACTGAGCTGTTTATAGCGCACGCAGACATTTGGGGTACATGACTGATGACTCTTCCTAGGGATTTTACCAGTAAACAAACCGCACAATAACCATCTGGATGTGAAGGATATTAGACCATAAGTTTTGTGTATTACTTCTGCTACCGTTCTTCTTTAAGCTACTGAGCACAAGTTTTGGTTCGAGGAAACTATGGCGGTTTCAGTCAAAAGAGAGGCTAGCTCAACCACGAATTCAGCTAATAATCTGATAGCCATTTCTCAAGCCCTGGAGCTTTATTGAATTTTAATGGTGTCAGTTGTTTGTAAAAGCCAGTGACACTAATATATATTTCACGCATTTTAAGAAGTACTAGAAATCAAATGCAGCATTACTTCCATAAAGGAACATTTGGAAACAGAGTTAAGCATGCCTTTTCTTGCTTTCCTCAAGTCCAGTTCGTGTCTCCTCCTGATTGATTCAACGTTAACTTAGATGCCAGTAACATCGCTTGCATTTCTTTGTGTTTTATGGTAGAGCTTTCGACAGTATGCCACACCAGCAGTAACGCAAGGCTTAACACTATGCTCTTTCGATAGCCAAACGGATTTCAATGATCCTCTCGCTGTACAGCGCTACTGATTTGCTTTGTTTTATATCTATTGCGCACAAGTCTCTGTTTCTTTAGAAATGTCTGTACAATATATACCACACACGGTCCATATTGACAAACGTGTCACTAATCAGTATAATTAATAACAGGGTCTAAATTTTTCTCTTTCCTTTCAGTGTGCAAAATATCCTTAAGATCAGTTCAGTAGTTTCGGATCAAAAATGTTCAAATGTTTGTATAGCTTATGGGACTTAACTACGGGGTCATCAGTCCATAAACTTACAAACTACTTATGAACAAGCTAATACTAATGACGGCATAAATATCCATGCCCGAGGGGGGGATTCGAACCCCCGACCGTACTGAGTAGTTTCGGAGTTTATGGCAGACAAAAATCGTAACGCGGGATTTTCATATACGACGGAGAGTTGTAAAATACATTCCTGGTGTTTAAAATTGCTACACCACGAATATGACGTCCTACAGACGCGAAAGTTAACCGACAGGAAGAAGATGCTATGATATGCAAATGATTAGCTTTTCAGAGCACTCACACAAGGTTGGCGCCGGTAGTGACACCTACAACGTGCTGACACGAGGAAAGTTTGCAACCGATTTCTCATACACAGACAGCAGTTGACCGGTGTTGCCTGGTGAAACGTTGTTGTGATGCCTCGTGTAAGGAAAAGAAATGCGTACCATCACGTTTTCGACCTTGATAAAGGTCGGATTGTAGCCTATCGCGATTGCGGTTTATAGTATAGCGACATTGCTGGTCGCGTTAGTCGCGATCCAATGACTTAGCAGAATATGGAATCGGTGGGTTGAGGAGGGCAATACGGGACGCTGTGCTGGGTCCCAAAGGCCTAATATCACTAGTAGAGGTCAGAAACGGGCCGAGTATGAGCCCGGTCTTGCGGGTTGCATGCACTACAAACGCCTCCGCTGTAATTGTGCGAGTACAGCGGGCCTAAGTGCGCTGGCGCAGCCGCCCCATCGCACTCGCGAGCTCACACAGTAGCCACCAGACATGAACTCCGCGCGTGCTCTGACGTCATATCCACACTCGCTGTGTCCGTGAGCTCCAAGATTCAACACTTTTTCTACACCACTCCGAATGCGAAAATATATTGTTGACTCCTACTTACATAGGTAGAAATGATCATCAGAATAAAATAAGAGAAATCAGAGCTCGAACGGAGAGCTCAGGTGTTCTTTCTTCCCGCGCGCTATTCGAGAATGGAATGGGAGATAAATAGTATAATTGTGATTCGATGAACCCTCTGCCAGGCACTTAAATGTGATTTGCAGAGTATCCCATGTAGATGTAGATGTAGACCACTGCGTCTATACTTTGTAATTCATACAAATCTACTGTTTTATTCCGATCTTGATGTGTTGTTGCACGCATCTTCAACACAAGAGCATCGTCACTGCCTACATGAAAATCCGTGTGGTGCATGGCGGAGGCTACTTTACTTATGGACTTCGACAAAATCAACAGTTTTCATACGATCCTGTTGAAATTTTGTACGCTTCATCTTCAGATCAAGTATTCGCCCGTTCTCTTTCTGCAATGTGTCGGGACAATAACTTCATATCATTTTAGTGAAGACCGTTTACACACAATGTTGCTGCACTCTCATTTCGCTCAATTATATTTAATAATTCTTTCACCTCACTAAAATGTTCTTGGAGATCAAGTGAAACATTTGTCATTCCATATTAAACAAATTATTCGCAGAAGAAAATGATTTTACGTATATTATAGTTTTATGTAATAAATGCGTGAATTTATTTTCGTTACTGTTACTGTGTATAGTTAAGGTGTATCATCAAATTAAGTGAAGTATTACACGAAAATGAAGGGTGAGCTGTGGTAAAAAACACACTCCATAGAGTTTTTGGTACAGTCGATGTCCGCTCAAAGGTTATTGTGTTTGAAATTAGACAATATTCCTACTTTTCATTTCAAACTGATCAGAATGATATATTAATTCGTTTTCGAAACACTGGCGCTCCATTTCCGTCCATGAGCAATGGTGATCACGTGGTCAGTTCAATCGTCTTATTTCATTCTCATTTTGACGAGAAAATTTTGCTTTGTTCATTAGTTCATTAAAAATTCATATCACGAAATAAATGTATTAGTGTGAACGAAAAATCTAGAGGATGTCAAACTACGACGAAAATAAGTGATGCTGATTTTAAACTGGAATGACTAAACGGCTGTTTTCGGAAGTATAATTTGGTATTATTTAGCACACCACTGACTTACGTGCGGCGGCGGAGTGTCCGAGAGGATTGAGGCGCTATGCTCCGATGCGCAAGGCCGTTCCCCGTCGGGGGTTATAATCCCCCCTCGGGCATGGATGTTTGTTCTGTATAAGATAGTTCATAATTTGTTAGTAAGTTTAGGGACTGATGGCCCCGCAATTAAGTCCCACAAGCTTAATAAACATTTTGAACTTACGTGAATGTAATTTGCAACAGACTACTACAAATGAACCGGAACTGGCGATAATTTTTAAAATACGGTGGCAATAAAAGCTCACAATCGTCTATGTTTCAACTGAACGAAAGCCTTATTTCATGTATTAATAAAGAATAACCCAGGTTTCGAATCATAAACCCATTTTCCAGTAAATAACTGATACCAAAAATGAAAACCAGGTACCAACTCCCGAAGGTATGGAATGTTGACTTGAAATTTAACATGTATCTTTGAGATTCTGACCACATTACATAAGGATTCAAAAATTCTTAAGCATTATTACAGTAACATTCACAATTCTGTCAAAGTTACCTAAATTTTTACCAGTTCCTTAGAAACAAAATGATTGGTGTTCTTTATTTAACAAACTATAAAAAGTTGCATCCATTTATCTATTAGATTATCGACGATATCTTTCTTTGAAATTAAAATTTTCTGCGTTGGCTGTTGAACATGTGATGTTAAAATATTTTACTAAAGAAAACTGTACAGATATAAGTACCCAGTAATTGAAACGTATAATTCACAAATGAAAAAAAAAAAAAAAATAACGAGGACTTAAGTGTTCAAAAATGAATCACTAGTCTCTGACACTTTCAGTCGTAAGGCAATACTGTTCGGACAGCCAATAATCTACGGAGTGAGCGGCCGCTCCCGCCGGAGGTTCGAGTCCTTCCCTGGTCATAGGTGTGTATGTGTTGTCCTTATTGTAAGTTGGTTTAAGTAGTTTGTAATTCTATTGACTGATGACCACAGCAGTATGGTGCAATAGGTAGACAAACATTAGAATATTTTGAACAGACAATAATAGCCCCACTTTGGACACAGTGTAAGGCAGGCTGCTCGCCCATTCCCCGCCACTTCCTACCCGCCTTCGTCGCTGGACACTGTAGGTTCGTTCCAGCAGCTGCCAGACTGCTTGACGCGCATGCGCAACGCTGAAATTGTGTTCCAGCAGCGCCTTCTCCCGCTTCTGGCTATTTGGAGTGTTACTGTTTGGTGTTCCAGCAGTTGCCGCAAGCAGCCAGACGCTACCCGGAAAAATTTTTCTGGCGTGGTCAAGCTGCCAATTTGCGCATGCGCAGAAAGGGCTGAGCTAGAGTGGGGGTTAGCCATCACGTTATACGTGTGTGTTTGTAGAGTGTTTTTCGATTATTTCGAAGTCACTGCAATCCCACCTGAGATCAGATATTTATCGTTTACACTTATTCGTTATTAGGAAGGAAAGTCTTTTAATTATTCCTTTGAACTCACATTCGCCTGCAGCCAGAAACAGTGCAAAAACGTTCCAGCAGTGCAAGTATCAAACAAGGGTTTTTACGTCATAGTAGCTGCGCATGCGCAGTAACACCTGTTTCTTAGCGCTTGAAAGTAGCCGTCTGGCAGCTGCTGGAACGAACCTTGTGTCTCATCTGCAGCGACACGCAGCCCGGCTCAGTTAAGGCGCAGGTCGCATCGGCGTCGCGCCTGTCAGTCTGCGCGGCCCCATTAGACTGTGCTGTGCAGCCCGTCTCATTTTGCGTCCGGCCTGGTCAGCCCCTGCGCTGCTTTGTAATGCACTGCGCACGTAGGACGCAATATCTCCATCAAACCCGTTCACGATAGATACTAAAGCGCGTAATGTCAGAGTATTACCTGGTCACCTTATAATTACCGTTTCAACTGTACATTCTGTTAACTCATTCTTGAACAGAAATACAATCGAAATGAATAATCTAATATATAAAGCAGAGTGTCCGTATATTTGTACGTGTTGCATACAAATCTATTGTTGTTACAATATTTATGAAACTTTGTACACGTAAGCTTCAGTCCATGAGGACTGTCGCCGTAAGTGTAAGAATCACATAAGATATATAGTTCACGAGATATGACGTCATAAACAATGAGATGCGCGAAAAACTGCTGCATTTAGCGACAATGATGCTCATTTTCACCCAAACCACTGGACCGATTTAAACCAAATTTGGTATACACATTCCTTGTCGTGAGGTAATAATTGCTACAGGGATAAGAATCACATACGGCACATGGTTCAGAAGATATGACGTCAGAAACAATAGAAATCGCAAGAAACTGCCACATCATCCGGCGAGACTTTAAAAATACGCTGTATGAGAACGAGAGTACTTAGCGACTTGGAACAAAATTTAAACATAACTTCAAACCTTTATTAAACTTTTTCTCGCTGGCAACCATACCAAAATGATGAAAGGAAAAAAGATTCTCGCTTACTACTTTTCTGCTGTTTATGGGGTAAAACTACGGCATTCGGTATGACGTTACAATTTGTAATTGGTACAACACAAATCGTAGCCGCAGGAAATTTTACAGACAGTATACACACATACAGTTGAATGTAAGTTCTAAATTGTATCACATTACGACAAATAGTTGATGACATATGAGCACGTAAACAGTAACGTTCCGCTGTTCATGGACTAAAACTACGACATTCGGTAGGACTTTACAATTTATAATATCTACACTAAAAATTGTAGGCGCAGGACATTTTACAGACGGTATACATGCATATCGCTGAGTGTACATTTTAAACTGTATCACAGTAGGACACGTAGTTCGTGAGATATGAGCACATAAAGAGAAATGTTCATCTAAAACTGCCCCATCACGCTCCAAGTTTTAATCTATTACTTCTTTAGCACTGATTGTATTCTCAAGAGATTTTACAGACATACAGCCCTTATAAAAATGAATATATACCTTGAAAATGACAGGAATAAATAAATATATGCCCGGGCAACGCCGGGTTTTCAGCTAGTAAGAATATAAAGCTATTATTTCACGGTCAAACAATGCAGCAGCGCGTTTGCAAAAAAAGGGTACAATCGTTTTCAGTATATTCTTGTAAATGAAAATGTGAGAAAAACTGTAATGTTGCTATAGAATAACTGAAGCGAATGCATAATACACCTTCTATTAATATATTTTTTTAATAAAATCTTTCGGAATAAAAATAAAAATGTTGTTTTGTGAGGTAATAACTTGAATTTCGCAGATAGCTGGTAAAACTTTAGATTTTAGAGATTTCGTAAGAAAAGTACCCTCCACCGTGTACCACTCGAATCTTTCGTATACATTGACCTTCCCCTTGTTTTGAATGTCAAGTGTGCAAAATGTAATCAAGATCGCAACAAAACTTAAGATTTTAGAGATTTCGTAAGGGAAATACCCTCCGCTGTGTATCACGCGAATCTTTCGTATACATTGACCTTCCCCTTGTTTTGAGTACCAAGAGTGCAAAATTTGATCAAGATCGCAATAAAATTTCAGATTTTACAGAATTCGTAAGGGAAGTACCCTCCGCACATGTACCAGACGAATCTTATGTAGACAGTGACATTCTTCTAGTTTTTATCAGCAAGTGTTCGAAATTTCTTCAAGATCGCAATAAAACTGTGGATAACGTGGAATTTTATAAGTGCAGAACCCTCCATCATCTACCATATGAATCTTTTGTATACACTGACCTTCCCTTGTTTTGAAAGTAAAGTGAGGAAAATTTATTCAAGATCGAAATAAAACTTAAGATTTTAGAGAATTCGTTAATGAAGAAATGTATCACACGAATGTTATGTAGACAGTGACCTTCCCCTAGTTCTGATCAGCAAGTGTGCGAAATTTAATCAAGATGATAAAAACGTAGATTGAAAGGAATTCTGTAACTGAATTACCCTCTGCATGTATTACACGAATCTTATGTAAGAGTGACCTCTAGGGTTGCCAGATTGAACTCGAGGCAGTCCCGGAGACCAGACGTGCCCCCTCCCCCTTGGCCAATGACTAACCCCCCCCCCCCCCGCAACTGCGACCAACTCCTCCCCCCTCCCGACCAGGATTACACGTAAATTCCAAAAAAAAAAAAAAAAAAAAAAAAAAAAAAAAAAAAAAAAAAAAAAAACCTTCTGTGCCGGCCGCGGGGACTGAGGCGCTACAGTCACGGTCTGCACGGCCACTACGGTCGGGGGTTCGAATCCCCCTCCCCTCGAGCATGGATATTTGTGCCGTCCTTAGTTGTAGGTAGTTCATAAGTAGTTTGTAAGTTTAGGGACTGATGACCCCGTAGTTAAGTCCCTTAAGCTTAACAAACATTTGAACACACTTCCGTCGGCGTGGCAGCAGAAGTGGCGGCAGCATCAAAGCTGCTCACATCAACAGCTGCGCCTTCCAAGAGTTGCCGCTTGAGGCTCCGCAAACTGGTCACCAAGAAGAGTGCCAAATACCTAATAAACTTTTATAGCCACTCTTTCTAATTTTCTTCCTGCAACCATTCTTCACGGAACGAACTTAGATATCGCCTCTTCATTTCACTGTTATTACTCACTAATCTGAGTTAATGTAAGCTTGTCTGTTCACACACGATCCGAGTATTCCAAAAATTGCCGGTAAACTGATAACAAACAATGAACGAACGAACACAAATAATAGACGTCGCTAGTTGACACTTTGCCGCAACAGTGTTTGCTTAATAATGCGCTAGCCGATTACTACCGACGCAACAGCGAAATGTTTTCAGAGGAAGAATAGAAAAGTAGCGTTTTCTTGCAATAAGAAATTGACATTTATATAAAGATATTCATAATTACTAGAGAGGAGCCGGCCGGGAATGGCCGAGCGCACTGAGGCGTCTTGCCACGGTGCGCGAGGCTGCTCCTGCCAGAGGTTCGAATCCCCCCCTAGGGCATGGATGTTGTGTTCGTTCTTACTTTAAGTTACGTTAAGTTCGATGTAGATCGTCGCTATATGAGCATAGTACTTAAAAAGCGTCGTAAAAAAAAGTTAAGATGAAGGTTACATTCAAGCCCGGAGATGAGTCATTGGCCCGTAGACCCGGAGAATTCATTCCAAAACCGGGCACTCCGGGCGGCGCCCGGAGATCTGGCAACCCTAGTGACCTTCCTGTTGTTTTGAAAGTGACGAGTGAACATTTCATCAAGTTTGGAATAAAGCATGCCACTAATACATAAGCACTGCATGAATAAAGAAGAGGTAGCCACATAGATAATTACCACGCGTAACTTGTATCTGCGAGTATTCTGTAACAAAGCTCGGCTCGACTCGCCAAGCGCGCTGTACCCGTGTGCCCGGCGACTCGGCTCGTTGTACCCGCGGGCCCGTCACGCCAAGCTCGCTTTACCCGTCAAGCCCGCCGGCTTGCCCCGTTGTACCCGTAAGCTCGCCGGCTCGGCCCACTGTACCCGTTGTGCCCGCCGACCCGACCCGCGAGCTCCGCGAGTTCCGTGTAACCGACAACGCGGCTCGTGAGTCTGCTGCGGGTACCGCCAGGCCCGGCCAAGGCGGCGAGCCGCGTCGGCAAGCCCACGAGCGCAGCGGGCCGAGCCGGTGACGTCATAACGCCCGCTAACGGGCTTTAAGCAACATTTCTGAGCCCGTTACGGATCTCTAATCACTAGCAGTCGAGATGACAGGCATCTTATCCGCATGGCTGTAACGGATCGTGCAGCCACGTCTCGATCCCTAAGTCAACAGATGGGGACGTTTGCAAGACAACAACCATCTGCACGAACAGTTCGACGACGTTTGCAGCAGCATGGATTATCAGCTCGGAGACCATGGCTGCGGTTACCCTTGACGCTGCATCACAGACAGGAGCGCCTGCGATGGTGTATGCAACGACGAACCTGAGTGCACGAATGGCAACACGTCATTTTTTGGGATGAATCCAGATTCTGTTTACAGCATCATGATGGTCGCATCCGTGTTTGGCGACATCGCCGTGAACACACATTGGAAGCATGTATTCGTCATCGTCATACTGGCGTATCACCTGCCGTGATAGTATGGGGTTCCATTGGTTACACGTCTCGGTCACCTCTTGTTCGCATCGACGGCTCTTTGAACAGTGGTCGTTACATTTCAGATGCGTTACGACCCGTGGCTCTACCCTTGATTCGATCCCTGCGAAACCCTACATTTCAGCAGGATAATGCACGATCGCATGTTTGCAGGTCCTGTATGGGCTTTTCTGGATACGGAAAATGTTTGACTGCTGCCCTGGCCAGCACATTCTCCAGATCTCTCACCAATTGAAAACATCTGGTCAGTGGTGGCCGAGCAACTGGCTCGTTACAATACGTTAGTCAATACTCTTGATGAATTGTGGTATCTTGTTTAAGCTGTGTGGGCATCTGTACCTGTACACTTCATCCAAACTCTGGTTGACTCAATGGCCAGGCGTATCAAGGCCGTTATTACGGCCAGAGGTGCATGTTCTGGGTACTGATTTCTCAGGATCTATGCACCCAAATTGCGTGAAAATGTAATCACATGTCAGTTCTAGTATAATATATTTGTCCAATGAATACCCTTTTATCATCTGCATGTATTCTTAGTGTAGCAACTTTAATGGGCAGTAGTGTAAGTTTACCCTGTTGACTGTGGTCAGAGTTGCGTATGAAAGGAAAAAAATAGAATGAGGAATTAAAGATAAGACATATCTTTATTTTTCAACATAATTTCCAATTACATTAAGACATTTGTCAAACCGCTTTATAAGATTCAAAAAGCCGTCCAGGAAAAAATCAGAGCGTTGCATACGGAAGAAGCGTTGAACGGCTTGTTTGACGTCAACAATGCTTCCAAAGCGCCTTCCGCCGAGAGTCTTCTTCAAACCTGGAAACAGATGCGACTCACTTGGTGAAGGATCAGGACTGTATGGCGGATGATGTAGGCGCTCCCTACCAAGAGTTGCATTATGATTTTGCGTTGTCGTCTCGCATTGTCACCCAACAGCAGAACGCCAGATATGAGAAAGCCAGGCCGCTTTTTAAGAATCACCTCTTTCAATTTAGACAGAGTGGCACAGTACCGCGCAGCATTGATGGTTGCATCCTCCAAAAAGTCCAGCAACAAAACTCTTTGGTGTCCCAGAAAACGGTGAGTATCACTTTACCTGCAGACGGAGTGCTTTTGAAGTTCTTTCGGACAAGGTAATGACGGATGTTTACACTCCATGGATGCGGCCTTCGATTCGAGCGTGTAATGGTGGACCTACGTTTCATCTCTAGTCACAGAATGTCATTGCCATATTCATGGTCGACCTCTACCCAATGGTGTATCGGTGTCTTGCACGTGCGCGTTCACCCGCTGTGTCGTCTTTCGCCCATAGCCGTTCAACGCTTCTTTCGTATGTGACGCCCTTATTTTTTTCTGGACGGCGGTTTGAAGGTTAGAAAGTGGTTTGACAAATGTTTCAATGTATTTAGAAATTATGTAAGAAAATAACGGTATGTCTTATCTTTAATGTCTCATTCTAATTATTTCATTTGATAAACAACTCTGCTCACAGTCGACAGGGGAAACTTATTTTCCAACTCGCCCTCCTACATAAGACTAGCGAACTCTGCAATGCTTCGAAATTGCTAAATATGTATCAGAATTTGTTTATAGATTCTAGAGTCCTTTTCTCAATCCCTCATCCCATAGTTTCCCCATTTTTATGACTGTGTCTTACCTCTTTGTCCGCTTAGGTTTCTCACTGTATTAGCTACCTGAAAACCCGACGTTCCTCGGGTATTTATTCCAGTATTCAATTAGCACATGTACTTCTAGCTCGTCTCTCTTTCCTTCTCCTTGTCCCTCTGTCTCTCTCATCCTCCCTCCTCTGTCTGACTACCTCTGTCTCCTCCTCCTCCTCCTCCTACTACTACTGCTATCCTCTATCCACCTAACCTATCCGTCACCCTACCTCTGTCATAACGGCTCCCCTGTATACCAAAACTTACAAAACCTGCCATATTGATGATGCTCGGTGGAACGATGTCAGTAATTTTTCTCTTGTTTTGAAGGTCAAGTGTGCAATATTTCAGCAAGATAGGAATAAAACTGTATATTGATGTCGAAATCTGTTGTGAAATACCCTTCGCCATTCAGCGTGCGAATTATGTAGCCAGTGCAGTTCCTCTCGATTTGAAGCTCCAAGTGTACAAAATTTTATTGCAGTCGAATGAGCGATATGCCACCGCATAAAATACGAATCTAATACACAAAAATTTCAAAAGCACAGTCGCGTCTAATGTAAATTTGGGGGAAAATGTGTAGTGTGTAATAACTATAGCAGCTAGAAGACGTTTTAAATCGAATAAAATAATAATTTCTAGTTGCTCAGTGGCCTGATGCAAGTCTTTTTATTGGACACCACTTCGGCGCCTAACATTCCCTAACCTACCCCGGTTCTACAACCGGAAAAGGGGACCTAGAGTTTAACGTAGAATCCGAACCACGTGTCGTTTTGGTGACTCCTCACATCTTTGAGAGGTGAAAGATAGTTTAAAACTTAAAGTGTCAATATCCGTGATCCCAGAGAATTTCGAACCCGTGACTTTTCGCTCTCCACCCGAGTACTTTGCCGCTAGCCCAGACTTCAGCTTGAGGAACAGCACCAATTATTGGCTACTTACCGAACCAACAACATCAAGCAACATGCCCATTCATGTCATCCCCGATCATACAAACTAGAGTTTTTCCATTCAGTGATTAACAGACTTGTCAGCTTACCACTAGATGACTCCTTCAAACAAAAATAATTAAGTATACTTTAATACATTGCCCAACATAATGAATATGACCCCATCATCGTAATAAAGCTTTACAATAAAAAATGAGTCATGATCCATTAACAACATATGCAGGATTCACATTACAAAGAGAAACACCGGAAAGAAAAATTAATATATATATCAGTACAATTTGTCTAGAGAAAATAACAAATAAAATGATTTTTTTTTTAGAAATACTAACATCACTTTTGCATACCAAAACAGACTCAGCATAAGAAGCAAAATCGTCATACATACAGCAAACCTCCAAAATTTCTAAATCGTGGTATATAGAAAATCTCGTGTAATAAATATTATATAGGCCAAATTGGACGTAATTTCACCATTTGTTATAAATAACACAGTAGACGGAGTGATAGAAACCCAGCCACTTTTGACAATTGGAAAATAACACTGTAGCCACTATAGAAAATGCACACAAATTCTACATATAATACAGAAAGGATATAAAAATGAACATTTTAGAAGAAAGTGAAGTATGTATCCACGCAACTAGCGACGCAAATAATTTATTAAACGATGAAACCGATTTTATACACAAAAATGTCGTCGATAATTTTATTGATAATTTAACGCTGTACAAAGGAAAATACAGCTGATTACTGATCAAAGATCGTACTAAAATGCGAAAGTCAATCAAAGGCTAAATAAGGAAAACCATATCAAACATAAATATACCGTTTACATATCCTCCTAAAATGTCTAATGAAAATCAAATGTTTGTAAATCTATCGGACTCAACTGTGTGGTTATTAGTCCGTAGCTTACAAACAAATTAAACTAAGGCAAACTAACCTAAGGACAACACAAACACCCGTGCCCGATGGGGGACTCGAACCCCCGTCGGCGAAAGGTCGCGAGCATAATGAAAATCTTTAACAACATTCTTTACACAATAACACACACAGAAATAATAAATAAAATCGTGCCATCTCTGTAACTTCTGTATATTCTCTTTGGTAAAAAAAATTGTAAACGTACAATATTCTGAGGACTGTCAGATAACTGACTAAAATTCGTAGATGGAAATATAAAAGAACACCTCATAAATAGTCAGTTGAAACAGTTAAATCCTCTGAATACCGAATGTAATCTATATCTATAAATGTGAATGTCTGTTCGGTGTACGTTTATCACGTCTGAACCACAAGACATAAAGAGCTAAAAATTTGTACAGTTACTAATGTCTAGCCGGGGAAGGCTTTAGGCACGGTTTTATAGCGATCTGATAGATATTTAGTAATTTGAAGAATATACCGCAAATACGGAACGATAATTATTCTTTGAAAATTATATTTACTCTTTGAAAATGGTTTTATTGGTTGCATTGTTGCTTGAGGGTCGATAATGATAAAAGGGTGGAGTATATTGGGAAGGAAAGTTATCGGTGTATATAAAATTCTACGTGTGTGTGTGTTAATATTTCGCTCTGCAGCGAAACCTACAGATCGCAAATGAATGGTCTGTGTGTAATTGTTGTCCGCAGTCTCCCGTTGTACACCGTAGCAGTTCCATGCCGATAGCTATAAGGGGGTGGAAGATATGGTGGTTGAAAGACGTCAAACAAGAATAAAAAAAATATAATCGGACTGAAGGCCAGCGATGACGTTTCCGACTCTATAGCAAGGAGGTTACATACAGCGAAACGTGACAGACCGGACAAACAGCAGAGCGGCTATTCACACGGTGTGGTTGAAACATATGACAACGTGATATGACCACGATACTAGCTTGATATAATAAACAACTCCACAGTTTTGAAGAAATGCCATCATTTTAAACTAAGAATACTTTCACTCGAAATTTAATGTCACTTCCTTCCACAAAAAGCTCTGTATAATCCTAGGCAAAGTTGTACACTTGCACGTGACTGTTGGTAGAACAATGGTTTAGCTGCAGAGATGTTGGTGCCATGAAAACGATGCCATGCTCAGTCTACCAGTACCTGTGGTCGAAGGATGCCACAGACCATATCTTTGGTCTATGCGTGCTACAATGTCTTCAGCTCTTTCTCTGTAAGGATAAGCATAATGAAAGGTAGGTTACCTATCATAATCAACCAACACGCGAGCGGAGCCGCGGTTTAAGCTAGTACACTATATAATTGAAATCTGTAAATTTTATTTATATAGTACTTGGCTATAACAGAAAATGTTTTTTTGGAGAAAGACACCTTACGACAACACTTATACCGAATGTTATGGACAAACCAATTACAATTATGTCAATCTACGATATCTCTAACACTGGGCCCAAGATATAACAAATTGTTAAAATATTTAATTTGCAGAAAAATTATATTGAGATTAGTAAATGAAACAAAAAAATCCTATCTTTTAAGCTGGACCAAATCACACGCAGTGTGCAAAATATCCTTAAGATCAGTTGAATAGTTTCGGAATTTATTAAGGTCAAACATCGTGAAACGCGATTTTTTCTATACATAAGATTTATTGTATTACTAGCTTAAACCCGCGGCTCCGCTCGCGTGTTGATTGATTATGATAGATAAGCTATCTTTCATTAGTGTGCTATGATATCAAATCACACGTAAAAATGCACTCGTTTCGAAGCATCCAACCACGAAATTCAACAATAATGATTGTAATAATATCACAGATCGATCACTTGATGTAATGCGCGAAACGTCAAATCGAATTTTTTAAAGAGATGTATTACAAGAAATTTCTTTTTCACTGCTTTATTTATTTATTCCTATATTTCCTTATTCGTTTGCATATCCTTACAGAGAAAGAGCTGAAGACATTGTAGCACGCATAGACCAAAGATATGGTCTGTGGCACCACGTTTCGCTGTTTGTAACCTGCTTGCTATAGAGTCGCAAACGTCATCGCTGGCCTTTAGTCCGAATTTTTTTATAGTTTGATGACTTTCAACCACCATATCTTCCATCTCCGTATAGCTATCGGCATGGAACTGCTATGGTGTACAACGGGAGACTTCGGACAACAATTACACACAGACCATTCGTTTGCGTTCTGTAGTTTTCGCTGCAGAGCGAAATATTAACACATACACACGTAGAATTTTTTATACACACCGATCACTTTCCATCCCAATATACTCCATCCTTTTATCATTATCAACCCTCAAGCAACAATGCAACCAATAAAACAATTTTCAAAGAGTAAATATAATTTTCAAAGAGTAATTATTGTTTCGCATTTCGCGTTGTTGTTGTTGTGGTCTTCAGTCCAGAGACTGGTTTGATGCAGCTCTCCACCCTACTCTATCCTGAGCAAGCCTTTTCATCTCCTCATAAGAACGACAACCCACATCCACTTGAATCTGCTTACTATACGCGTCTCTTGGTCTCCCTCTGCGATTTTTACCCCACACACTTCCCTCCAACGCTAAATTCACAATTCCTTGATGTCTAAGAATGTGTCCTACCAATCTATCCCTTCTTTTAGTCAAGGTATGCCAGAAATTTCTTTTCTCCCCAATTCGGTTCAGTACCTCCTCATTAGTTACGCAATCCACCCACCTAATCTTCAGCATTCTTCTGTAGCACCACATTTCAAAAGCCTCTATCCTCTTTCTGTCCACACTGCTTATCGTCCATGTTTCACTCCCATACAAGGCAACACTCCATACAAATGCCTTCAGAAAGGACTTCCTTAGGCTTAAATCAATATTCGATGTTAACAAATTTCTCTTTTTCAAAAACGCCTTTCTACCCATTGCCATTCTGCATTTTATATCATCTGTACTGCGACCATCATTTGTTATTTTACTGCCCAAGTAACAAAACTCATCTACCTCCTTTATTGTTTCGTTACTTAATCTAATTCCTTCAGCATCACCTGATTTTCTTACACTGCACTCCATTACCCTTGTTTTACTCTTGTTAATGTTCATCTTATATGCACCTTTCAGCACACTGTCCATTCCGTTCAATTGCTCTTCCAGGTCCTTTGCTGTATCTGACAGAATTACTATGTCGTCGGCAAAACGCAATGTTTTTAATTCTTCACCCTGAACTTTAATTCCTTCTCCAAATTTCTCCTTGCTTTCCTTTATAGCTTGCTCAATGTACAAATTGAACAACATTGGGGAAAGGCTACAACCCTGTCTTACTCCCTTTCCAACCAATGCATCCCTTTCATGCCCTTCAACTCTGACAACCGCTGTCTGGTTTTTGTACAAGTTGTAAATAACCTTACGTTCCCTATATTTTACTCCTGCTTGCTTCAGAACTTGAAAGAGTTTATTCCAATCAACATTGTCAAAAGCCTTCTCCAAATCTACAAAAGCTAGAAATGTTGGTTTGCCTTTTCTTAATCTATCTTCTAGGATAAGCCGTAATGTGAGTATTGCCTCCCGTGTTCCTACATTTCTCCTGAACCCAAACTGATCTTCCCCGAGGTCGGCTTCTACCAGCTTTTCCATCCTTCTGTATATAATTCTTGTTAATATTTTGCAACCATGACTTATTAAACTGATGATTCTGTAGTTTTCACACCTGTCTGCACCCGCTTTCTTTGGAATGGGGATTATAACATTTTTCTTAAAGTCTGAGGGTACTTCACCTGTCTCATACATCTTACACACAATGTGAAACAATTTTGTCATGGCTGGTTCTCCCAGAGACTTCAGTAGCTCTGACGGGATATCATCTACTCCAGGGGCCTTGTTTCGACTTAGATCATTCAGTGCTCTGTCAAATTCATCTCTCAGTATAGTATCTCCTATTTCATCATCATCATCTACATCCTCTTCCCTTCCTACAATAGTGTCTCGAAGTTCATTTCCTTTGTAGAGCCCCTCTATATATTCTTTCCACCTTTCAGCTTTCCCTTCTTTGCTGAGAACTGGTTTTCCATCAGTGTCCTTGATATTCATAGAGCTGTTTTTCTTATCGCCAAATGTTTCTTTTATTTTCCTGTAGGCTGTATCTATTTTTCCCCTATTTATACAGTCTTCTACATTCTTGCATTTGCCTTCTAGCCATTCCTGCTTAGCCATTTTGCACTTCCTGTCAATCTCATTTCTTAGTCGTCTGTACTCCATTTTGCCTGTTTCATTTACTGCATTTTTATACATTTTTATAATTTCGCGTTATATTCTTCAAATTACTAAATATCTATCAGATCGCTATAAAACCGTGCCTAAAACGTTCCTCAGGTATAAATTAGTAACTGCACAGATATTTATGTCCCTGCGTCTTGTCGTTACGACGTAATAAGCGTACACCGAACAGACACTCTCATTAATATATACAGGGTGTCTCACCTAACGCTGCCACCTCAAATATCTCTGGAACGACAGAAGATATTCAAAAACGGTTTTCAGCAGCATGAACGTATGGCAGGGGCCTAAGAAACTAAATACTATGCGAAATTTTAAAACATTTGCAAATACTATTTTCAACACAAACTTGTGTTTTTTTAAACGGACACCCTCTATTTTTTCGTATGCAATCAATAGCATAAAAATCACATAAACAATGGCGTTTATTGCATCGCAATACGCCAATTACATACTGAGATATTGCGAAGCGAAGTTGACGCTTGAAATAAATCAAGCGCTCAGTTAGGTCACGTCCAAAGACCTTGTAAAACCCAAAGACCTTGTAAAAATAACTAGACTCACTGACGGCGCTGCTGTCGCGGGATAATTTGAACCTTCGCCCGGCCGCCATGGTAGTGGCAAGCGTCAGATAAATACCAGTGTTATTAGCAGGTAAATCGAGTATTAAATAGCTACTGCGGATATATAATTGATGGTCACGTCTGAATTACTGAACTATTGCAGCGTACATGAAGCACGATGGTGAAAAGCTGCTCAGCGTTTAAATGCATTAATCAATTCAACAAAGCAATAAAAAAAAAATCGAATACTGTCTTCCCATTTATATTACTCAGGAATGCAAGTAGCCGTACTGTTTGTGTTCAGACATAGTTATTCTTGCTTAACAGACTGTTAGTCAAGACAACATAGGATTGAATGAAATAAATAACAGGCTTTTATAATACTGGTAGCTCTTAAAAAAGAACTACTTTAGGCAGTACTGGTGGACAGGAAGTTCAAAAAGATTCATTTTATGATTGTGTAAAGTAACTATTGGGATCACGAAATTAGTTGCCTCACTGCAGTTCGAATTTTTGTTTATGAAATTAATATTAGCAACTTGTAACGCAGAATTTAAAGGTAATCTGCTTTACATATAGGCATAACAACTGAAAGGGGTTTGCAGACCTGTATATAGTTCCATATATGAGCGGCACATAGCCACAGTGGATGCTCATTGTGAAGTTCAACCCTGTGATGATAGTTGCTGCAGTTCATAGCAGTTCACTCTGCTATGAGGTATTTGGCTTCATTAAAAATGCTAATTTTCTCGCTAGATACCCTAATGCCAATGTTAGCTGCATTATTTAAGAAAGAGTCATGGCATACATCGTGTTCTTAAAAGAATTTGGTGGTAGCTGATTGCTGTATTCACATCGTAAGAAGCTTTTTACAGTTATGTATCTGATGGCATATTTCACTTTCACAATCGATTTTTAACATTAGCTGTTTCAGTCAGCCCTGTTTGATATTTTGATGCTATGAAATATCTAAATATTGGAAAATACAGCATTAAAAGCAAAGACGTAAAGTGTGAAACTCTTCCGAAATTAATATTTTCACAAAAGTTTTACAATCGTAGAATATACTGAGAAAGTGCCAAAAAATTGTGTCTGTCGATAAATTCCATTCATATGCTGCACTTAGAAAGAAAAAAAAAACTATATGTTATAGTTCGGTTTCGTTAGGAAGAGGAAACGCTGTTGGCCAATTTCTACACCATATGTGTAATAAATTTACACACAACCGATAGTTGCTATATATTCAAGGAGTCTGAAGCTGTTTTGTAGTTATATATTTCAGTTACACAAGCTTTCGCGACCTAACTAAAATGAATACTCTCTCAAATTAAAAGAATGTTACGCACATTTAAATTTCGCGCGGAAGTTTGCCACTACAATGGCCGCCGAGGCGCTCTTCAATTTGTCCGCCTTTCGCAGTCGGCCGCTTACGCGACTGTGGGGGCTTGCTCACGTCCTGCGACTCATGCGTGAACCTCACGCTTCGGGTAACCGTCATCTGAATGACGTACTACGTCAGTGGAGTGTTAATGTACGATGTGATATTCTATGACAACACATCATTGACCCATTTCATTGATGGCACTCTTAAAGGGGGATAGTTTAGACCGTTCTTGAGCTGTACCTTACTTGAACTGATCCACCTATGACAATGTGTCAAATAATGCGGTATCAGAATGATGGATGTCCTGCGCATAATGTTTATTGTTGCGAAATGACAACTAGAGGTACAATTAGCGTTAACAGACGTGATTTCACGTTTCTAAACCTCAAACGTTCTGCAATATGTAGCTTGTAATGGATAGCAACGGTGCCACATTTCTGACGTAATGTATCGCATGTGCTCAGAGCAGGGGTTGCCTGCACTGGCGCCTGTATCCTGCTGTAAACAAACCAGTATCACCAAGGCACGCTCTACCTTCAGTGTACAGGTGTCTCCTAATACGCTCTGCTGAATTGCTCTCAAACTGTAATGTAATTCACATACATTGCCACATTAAAACCTATTTTCGTGTGGCTTGTTACATTTGCCTTCATTTAGTCGATATGTCGACCTTCAGTAATGAAGAAAAACTAGATATTATTTTAATTTATGGCGAATGTCACAGAAATGCAACCGCAGCTGTGACACTGTATGCTGAATGCTACCCAGATCGGCGGTGTCCGTCACGTCGAACCATTGGCAACATCTGCAAGACACTCACGGACTCCCACAAAACGTCGACGTACGACGCCAGAGACTGGCAATGGAAACGAAACTGCTGTTCTGGCTGCTGTAGCGCACAATACTCAGGTGGGTGTACGACAGATTGCACGAGATGTAGGAATAAGCCGCAATAGTGTGTGCAGAATCTAGCATCGGCATCGGTTTCATCCGTTCCATATCTCACTGCACCAAGAACTGTACGGGAATGACTTTGCATCCCGCATTGCATTCTGCCATTTTGGACTTGAGCAGTTGCAAGGTAATCCAGTATTCCTAAGCAATACTTTGTTTACAGGCGAGGCTTCATTTATAAATCACGGGAATGTGAATCTGCGGAACATGCACTACTGGTCCGTGCATAATCCCGACTGGATTAGCCAAGTTGCTCATCAATGACAGTGGAGTGCCAATGTTTGGTGTGGTATCATTGCTCACTGTATTGGAGGTCTCTATTTTTACCGTGGGACATTAAATGGACAGCGATATGCATCTTTTCTTCAACACGCACTACCGCTCCTCATGGAGGATCTAGGATTGGAAACTCGACTATCAATGTGGTTCCAACATGATGGATGTCCCGCACACACTGCACAAGCTGCCAGAGACGTTCTAGATGCTACATTTCCAAATAGATGGATTGGGCTGGGAGGTACTGTGCGATGGCCAGCACGGTCCCCTGACTTGACGCCATTAGACTTCTTTCTCTGGGACGCAGTGAGAGACAGAGTGTATCAAGAACCCCCAACGACTGTAGAGGATATGCAACATCCTATTACTGCGGCCTGTGTGGCAATATCTGTAGAAACTCTACAATCTGTGCAACACTCTCTCGTTAAACGTCTCCAAACGTGTATTGATGCAAACTTACAGCACTTCGAACAAATGTTGACGTAACACAGTTTCAATGGTCAAGATGTGCGTATATTTTCTATGCTGGATGTATTGCAAAACAATACAGTTTCTGTGGGTGACAGGGCACTAGTAAATGTGTTTAGAACAGTGAAACCATGTGTGTTATCTCTAATTGTACCTCTACTTGTAATTTCGTTACAATAAACACACATTTACAATGTGAAAAACGTAACTTTGCGTTGGAAGTGTTTCTTGTTCATTTTTGTGGATTGTTCTTACCTTCCCATTGTGTGAGCCCCTGACATAGGCAGCGTGAGGTTCACGCTAGAGTCTCAGGACGTGCGCTAGCTGTGCGCTTCATTTATTTCAAGCGTCAACTTCGCGTCGCAATATCTCGGGATGTAATTGGCGTATTGCGATGCAATAAACGCCATTGTTTATGTGATTATTTATGCTATTGATTGCACACAAAAAAGTAGAGGGCGTTTATTAAAAAAAACACAAGTTTGTGTTAAAAATGGTATTTGTAAACGTTTTAAAATTTCGCATAGTATTTAGTTTCTTAGGTCCCTGCCGTACGTTCATGCTGGTGAAAACAGTTTTTGAATATCTTTTGTCGTCCCAGAGATATCTGAGGTGGCAGCGTTCCGATCTCTTTATAACCGTGCCTAAAGCCTTCCCCGGGTAGACATTATTAACTGTACAAATTTTTAGCTCTTTATGTCTTGTGGTTCAGACGTGATAAACGTACACCGAACAGACATTCACATTTATAGACATAGATCATTTGGTGTCTATTATTCATTTCATTATAGCTTTAGAGTACATAGTTGTTATACAATAATAGTGAGTAGTTGTCAAAGTTGTCGCCGGCCGCAGTGGCCGAGCGGTCTGCGGCGCGCCAGTCACAGTCTGCACGGCCGCTACGGTCGGAGTTTCTAATTCCCCCTCGGGCATGGATATTTGTGCCGTCCTTAGTGTTAGCTAGTTCATAAGTAGTTTGTAAGCTTAGGGACTGATGTCCCTGTAGTAAAGTCCCATAAGTTCTACAAACATTTGAACATTATTTTGATGACCCCGTAGTTAAGTCCCATAAGCTTAACAAACATTTGAATATTTAAAAGTGGCGGCGCCGGCCGCAGTGGCCGAGGGGATTGAGGCGCTCCAGTCACGGTCTGCACGGCCACTACGGTCGGGGGTTCTAATCCCCCCTCGGGCATGGATATTTGTGCCGTCCTTAGTGTTAGCTAGTTCATAAGTAGTTTGTAAGCTTAGGGACTGATGACCCCGTAGTAAAGTCCCATAAGTTCTACAAACATTTGAACACTATTTTGATGACCCCGTAGTTAAGTCCCATAAGCTTAACAAACATTTGAATATTTAAAAGTGGCGGCGCCGGCCGCAGTGGCCGAGGGGATTGAGGCGCTCCAGTCACGGTCTGCACGGCCACTACGGTCGGGGGTTCTAATCCCCCCTCGGGCATGGATATTTGTGCCGTCCTTAGGATTAGCTAGTTCATACGTAGTTTGTAAGTTTAGGGACTGATGACCCCGTAGTTAAGTCCCATAGACTTTACGAACATTTGAAAGTGGCGGCAGTTTGGGCTTCCACCTCCAGAAGCGTGGTCACGCTGCAGCAGGTTGTAACCTCTGGACGGCCGTAACGTGGGCGGTCGACTTCCGCCTCGCCGCCTCGCCTCGCCTGCCCTCGGTCTGCTGACGGCAGCGCGCTGTCTCGCTGCCGCTCAAAGAGATACCGCGCCCCCCGCCTCTCCCCCGCGCTACCGATACCTACACACCACCGGCTTTCTCACGAAGCTGAACGTGGCACGCGGCGACGCCAAGCTGTGAGCAGTCAGCCGCGTCTACGCTCAACACCCTCCTAGGCATCGTCGCCAGACACTTCTTCTGTTTCTACAATAACACTTCAAAAATGTTTGACTCTTCTAACGGCTTTCTCCCTCCCTGTCTATTGTAAAAAATTATTTTTACTATTGTTAAATATTTTTATAACCTTTCAAAAGATGTTCAAATGTTTGTATAGTCTATGGGACTTAACTACGGGGTCATCAGTCCCTAAACTTACAAACTACTTATCAACTACTTACGAACTAGGACGGCACCAATATCCATGCCCGAGGGGGGATTCGAACCCCCGACCGTAGTGGCCGTGCAGACCGTGACTGGAGCGCCTCAGTCTCCTCGGCCACCGCGGCCGGCTTTATAACCTTTGGCCGACTTGTACGTAGTTAGTGAAACCGTAAGAAATTGCCTCTCTGACAAGTGTATAATAATTTCTCTTTCAACATAAAAATTGTAAAATATCTTAAATAATTACTGCTGTTTTTCTGGTAGCATTTATCAGGATAATTATTGAAAATGATATCCCGTTCATCTAATAAAGTCAGTTCAACCAGATTAGAAGCGGCTAGCCGTGCGGGAGTAGCCGAGCGCTCTAAGGGGTCTTGCTGCAGTGTGCGCCGCTGCTCCCCGTCGGAGTTTCGAGTCTTCCCTCGGGCATGGGTGTGTGTGTGTATGTGTATATGTAATCAAAAATCAAATCAAATGTTTGTAAAGCCAAAAGTAATAGAACGCAGTCGTCGTTCTCGACGGCGAGTGTTCATCAGAAACGAGTGTATCGTCAGGCGTGCCCCAGGGGAGTGTGATAGGACCGCTGTTATTTTCTATCTATATAAATGATCTGATGGACAGAGTAACTAGTAATTTGCGGCTGTTTTCTGATGATGCTGTGTTGTATGGGAGGGTGTCGTCTTTAACTGACTGTAATAGCATACAGGATGACTTAAGACAAAATTTCTAGTTGATGCGAAGAATGACAGCTAGCTCTCAATGTAGAAAAATGTAAGGTGATGCGCATGAGTAGGAAAAACAATCCCATAATATTCGAATACAGCATTAGTAGTGAGCTTCTTGATGCTGTCGCGTCGTTCAGATATCTAGGAGTAACATTGCAGAGCGATATGAAATGGAACGAACATGTACGGACAGTTGAAAGGCGGACATCCGACTTCGCTTTATTGGGAGAATTTTGGGAAGATGTACTTTATAAAGGAGACCTCGTATAAAACGCTTGTACGACCACGTCTTGAGTGTTGCTCAAGTGTTTGGGACCCGCAGCAGATCAGTTTAAAGGATGACATAGATGCAGTTCAGAGGCGAGCAGCTAGGTTTGTTAGTGGTAGGTTCGACCAATGCGCGAGTGTCACGAAAATGCTCTAACAACTCACTTGTGGATCGCTGGAGGAAAGACGACGTTCTTTTTGTGAATTTCTGTTGAGGAAATTTAGAGGGCCGAAATTTGAAGCAGAGTGTAGTACGATCTTGCAGCCACCTACTTACATTTCGCGTAGTGATCACAATGACAAAATAAGAGAAATTAGGGCTCGTGCGGAGGCATATAGGCATTCTTTTTTCCGTGTTCTATTTGGGAATGGAATAGGAAGGGAAATGGCCGCATGATAAGGCGCCATGCTACGGTCTAGGCTGCCGTTTCCACCAGAAGTTCGAGTCCTCCTTCGGGCATGGGTGTGTGTGTGTGTGTGTAAGTGTGTTGTCGGTAGTGTACGTTATTTTAAGTGCTTTATAAGTCTAGGGACTGATTGCTATAGCAGTTTGGTCCAATAGGTTTACAAACTTTTTTTTTTCTTCGGCTCTAAGTATGACCTAACTCTCGTCAACTACAGGTGTTTGTAAAGCTTATGGGACTTAACTACGGGGTCATCAGTCCTTAAACTTATAAACTGCTTGTGAATTAACTTATACTAAAGACAGCACAAACAACCATGCCCTAGGGGGGGGGGAATCGAACCCCAGACGGGAACCAGCTCGCGCATCGTAGCATACCGCCTCAATGCGCTCGGCCGCTCCGCCGCGGCTTAACTGTAGAGTGATTATAATTAAACTTTCAAAACTCTGTAAAAATAACACCAATGATCAGAAATATTATCGCAGAAGGGGGGAAAAGTGTGGCAGAAGAACATTAATAATAGTGTGAAAATTAATCAATACATGGCGCTGTAAGCTTCGACTACAAACGACAAATGAATCATACAACAATGTCTACGGTGTAAATTAGACGTCAAACAAACTGGGCTACTAAGTGCGCATGGGTGTACAGGTGTTATACTGTTAGTTACGTAAGCGCATCCAACACTGCAAGGTCATACCACTTCGGATGGGAAAAGTTGGTTTTTATTTGTCCTGAGGCCAAAAACCGCATAAAGGGCATCAATCAAAATTAAATCGGGTTTTTAATTTCCGTGTGACTGGCGCAAAATATTGTCAGTATGATGTCTACTGGTTCCTACAACAACTTGAAATAGAGAATCAGCATGTTCCACAACTGGTCCAAGTGTTGGAAGTGGGCTTCGTCTGTCCACAAAAAATTCCAAGGCCATTCATCGTCCACTTGCATGTGAGCAAGAAATTCTATAGCAGAAGTATCTCTTGCTGGCAGGTCAACAGGAAGTAACTCGTGCACATGGACAGTTTGAATGAATACCAAAGAAGGATGTTTCGAAGGATTTTACGCACCGTACTCACAGGTTTGTCTAATGTTCAGCAATTATCCGTGCAGTTCAAATGTTTGTAAATCTGTGGGACTTAACTACTCTGGTCATCAGTCTCTAGGCTTACAAACTACTTAAACTAACTTATGCTAAGGAGAACATATACAACCATGCCCGAAAGAGGACTCGAACCTCTGACGGCGAGCAGCGGCGCGCTCCGCAGCTACGCACCTTGGAACGCTCGGCCACTTCACCGCGGCTATCCGTGCGGTACACGTATGCACATCACTACTCGACTCATGCATTGCTGTGGCAACTTCTTCCACTGACGTTGAAGCTATTTGTTTCCTACCTCTACCAGGTTGCACACGAAAGGAACCCGTCTTCTCCACTTTCCGAATCATTGTCTCCAGACCCACAGCAGTCATCAGACGAACGCCTTTTTTAAAACCCTTCAGGGTCCGGAACTTCTGCAGAGCGACTTGTGCACAGCCATCTTTCTTTTAAAACATCGCGACCCTGCATTGACACATTCATCGCGAACGTTTCAATCGCGAAATGAGGAAAAGCCGTTTACTTGGCGTGGCCGCGGTGGCCGAGGGGACTGAGGCGCTCCAGCCACGGTCTGCACGGCCACTACGGTCGGGGGTTCGAATCCCCCCTCGGGCATGGATATTTGTGCCGTCCTTAGTAGTAGCTAGTTGATAAGTAGTTTGTAAGTTTAGGGACTGTTGACCCCGTAGTTAAGTCCCATAAGCTACACAAACATTTGAACATTTGTACTTGGCGTGTTTATACGAACCTCAGTCGGTCGTGGGGATGAGAGGTGTTTGCATATTCTGACACATACAGCGCCATCTATTGATCAATTTTCACACTATTTATTTTTCTTCTGCCAAACGTTTTCCCCCTTCTTCGATAATATTCCGTTGCAATTTTACGTCATTCTGAACAGTGGTGTCATTTTTATATCGTTTTGAGAGTTTGACTTTAATTATATCCACCCTATAAATCCATCGAGAGCATAAAACCAGAACGATAGCCCACGAAATAATAGTGTGCGTATACCAGATGAAAACGAATTGTCGTACTGTGTTCAAGAATTGGATTAAAAAGCATAACAACATACAGAGAAAAGATATCACATAGACTCTTGTTAGGGAAGTGGAGATTTCAGATACAAGACAGTGTCGAAATGTTTGAACAGAGGACCTACTATAGGATCAACAACTGCCTCTGAACCAACAACGATAATTTCGAAGTTAGCAAGTTATTAAAGAAGGAGGGGAATGAAGAAGGATTAGGAAGGAAGGGATTGACAGTGGCTCCACTACGGCACTGAAATTAAACAGTGGCGATGATTGAAAATGTGAGCTGGGCCGGGAATCGAAACCGTGTCTCCCGCTTCGCGCCAGCGGTCGACGTAACTACTTGGGTACCCCTGCTCGCCTCCCGTCCGTCTCAAACTTCCACAAGTCGCATTCTATGGCTGTAGCGCCCCTGCCGTCTATGCCCTCTTACACTCGCCATTATGGATTCCCGTGCGAAGTCGAACGTATGACCTCATTTGCGGTGAAGTAAGTGAAGCTTCCATAAATTATCTGGGAGTAGGCATTAAGAGTGATTTAAAATGGGACTACCATATAAAATTGATCGTCGGTAAAGCAGATGCCAGACTTAGATTCATTAAAAGAATCTTAAGGAAATGCAGTCCGAAAACAAAGGAAGTAGGTTACAGAACACATGTTCGCCCACAGCTTGAATACTGCTCACCGGTGTGGGATCCGTACCAGGTGGGGTTGGTAGAGGAAGTAGAAAAGATCAAACAGAGAGCAGCGCGCTTCGTTACAGGATGACCTTGACTCTGCGGGAGAGACCCTCTGTCGACGGTACGGGCTTTTGTCGAAGTTTCGAGAACATACCTTTACCGAGGAGTCTAGCAGTATATTGCTCCCTCCTACGTATATTTCGCGAAGAGATCATGAAGATAAAATCAGAGAGATTAGAGCCCATACAGAGGCATACTGACAATCTTTCTTACCGCGTACAATACGTGACTGATATAGGAGGGAGAACCGATAGTGGTACTCAAGCTACCCTTCGCCACACACCATAGGGTGGCTTGCGGAGTATGGATGTAGATGTAGAAGCTAACGCCGTCTTCGCGAGTAAATACTTATTATATTTGTGTGGTGTCTGTTCTTTCGGACAATATAATAAAAATTTCGATGTACATTCTGTAGCTACGCCAGGGAGAGGAAGGTGCACGTGCTGCATCGCCGGTGTTGAGTCAGCACCCCGCCCTCACACAACAAGAAGCTTTCTGTCGGAGATCGGACGTTTCTACCGATAGCGGTCTGGACAGACGCCCTTTGTAACTAGCCACGGCGCGCATCCGATCCGTCTTGAAGAGACGGATGATCGCCATACTTCTTCCCCCTTCTTTCTGAATAAATTACTTTAATACCATTCACGACTTCAGCTTCTTGTTGTTGTGGTGTTCAGTTCGGAGACTGGTTTGATGCAGCTCTCCACCCTACTCTATCCTGAGCAAGCCTGTTCATCTCCTCATAAGAACGGAAACCTACATCCATTTGAATTTGCCTACTATATTCATCTCTTGGTCTCCCTCTGCGACTTTTACCACACACACTTCCCTCCAACGCTGTATTCACAATTTCTTGATGTCCAAGAATGAGTCCTACCAATCGATCCCTTCTTTTAGTCAAGGTATCCCAGAAATTCCTTTTCTCCCCAATTCTGTTCAGTACCTCCTCATTAGTTACGCAATCCACCCACCTAATCTTCAGCATTCTTCTGTAACACCACATTTCAAAAGCCTCTATCCTCTTCCTGACCGCACTGTTTATCGTCCATGTTTCACTCCCATACAAGGCAACACTACACAAAAATGCCTTCAGAAAGGATTTCGTTATACTTAAATTAATATTCGATGTTAACAAATTTATCTTTCTCAAAAACGCTACCTTGAACTTACGACCATGTAAATAACAACGAAAGTACGAAATCCTGTATATAACCGCTAACATATCCTATTCAGTGGTAGAATAATTCATCTAAGCTTTATTCAACTATCTGGAGGCATATGCAACTGGATGTTCTTTTCCATCGACCTTTTGAGACAAGTCCGCACGGCAACTACGGTCGGGGGTTCCAACCCCCCCTCGGGCATGGATATTTGTGCCGTCCTTAGTATTAGCTAGTTCATAAGTAGTTTGTAAGTTTAGGGACTGATGACCACGTAGTTAAGTCCCATAAGCTATACAAACATTTGAACATTTTTTGAGACAAAACGCAACCCAAAGCTGTGTTGGAAGCGTCACAGGACAGTATGAACTCTTGTTCAAAATCAGGAAATATCAACACCGGACTCGAAGTTAAAATCTGTTTCAGTTCATCAAATGCTTCTTAACACTGTGTCGATCGTAGAAAAGTAACTCCTTTGCGTAGCAACTTAGTTAATGGTTGTGCTATTTCGAGAACTACCTCTACGAATCGCACTATAATATCAACACAAAGCAACAAACGGTTGTAACTGATTAACCATTGGGGGTACCGGAAAATCGTTTACTACTGTTGTAAGTCAAGGGTCTGTCCTGGTCCCCTCCTTTGTAATAACGTGTCCAAGATAATTAACTTCTGCTTGAGCGAAGTGACACTTCTCTATCCCCGGTGTAAGTTTTTCTGCTCTCAACCTATTAAATACCTCTTTCAGATGTTGCACATGATCATGTATAACCTTGGAATACACAATAATATCGTCAAGTTATACCATACAGAAGCCGGCCGCGGTGGCCGAGTGGACTGCGGCGCTCCAGGCACGGTCTGCACGGCCACTACGGTCAGGGGTTCGAATCCCCCCTCGGGCATGGATATTTGCGCCGTCCTTAGTGTTAGCTAGTTCGTAAGTAGTTTGTAAGTTTAGGGACTGATGACCCCGTAATTAAGTCCCATAAGCTATACAAACATTTGAACATTTTACCACACAGAATTTCGGTCCTAATCCGCGAAGAACACCATCCAGTAGCAGCTGAAATGTTGACGATGCATTTCTCAATCCAAACGGCATTCTACGTTATTGGAAATGTCCTGAAGGCACTGTGAAATCTGTTTTAGGTCTATCCTCTGGACACACTTCTATTTGGTGGTAACCACATTTGAGATCTAACGATGAAAAATATTTACATTTACTCAAGTTATCCATTCACTTCAGAACTGTTCCAGAGATTCGACAGGCAGTAGATCGCTCCATTCGCACCATCAACTGAATGGGCTCCGCTAACGGTATACTACGCCTTCCACATCGCTGGCAACGTGTTCTACACAACGATGGTTACTACTTTGAAGAACACTAACAGGTGAAAACATGTAACGCTTTTGTATAGCTTGTGAATAAATAGTTGCTACACTCCTGGCATTGAAATTGCTACACCACAAAGATGACGTGCTACAGACGCGAAATTTAACCGTAAAGAAGAAGATGCTGTGATATGCAAATGATTAGCTTTTAAGAGCATTCACACAACGTTGGCGCCGGTGGCGACACCTACAATGTGCTGACATGAGGAAAGTTTCCAACCGATTTCTCATACACAAACAGCAGTTGACTGGCGTTGCCTGGTGAAACGTTGTTGTGATGCCTTGTGTAAGGACGAGAAATGCGTACCATCACATTTCCGACTTTGCTAAAGGTAGGATTGTAGCCTATCGCGATGGCGGTTTATCGTATTGCGACATTGCTGCTCGAGTTGGTCGCGATCCAATGACTGTCAGCAGAATATGGAATCGGTGGGTTGAGGAGAGCAATACGGAACGCCGTGCTGTATCCCAACGGCCTCGTATCACTAGCAGTCGAGATGACAGGCATCTTATCCGCATGGCTGTAACGGATCGTACAGCCACGTCTCGATCCCTGTGTCAACAGATGGGGACGTTTGCAAGACAACAGCCATCTGCACGAATAGTTCGACGACGTTTGCAGCAGCATGGACTTTCAGCTCGGAGACCATGGCTGCGGTTACCTTTGACGGTGCATCAGAGACGAGCGTCTACGATGGTGTATGCAACGACGAACCTGGGTGCACGAATGGCAAAACATTTTTTTGGATGAATCCAGGTTCTGTTTACAGCATCATGGTGGTCGCATCCGTGTTTGCGACATCCCAGTGAACGCACATTGGAAGCGTGTATTCGTCATCGTCATACCGGCGTATCACCCGGCGTGATGGTATGGGGTGCCATTGGTTACACGTCTCGGTCACGTCTTGTTCGCATCGACGACACTTTGAACAGTGGCCGTTACATTTCAGATGTGTTATAACCCGTGGCTCTACCATTCATTCGATCCCTGCGAAACCCTACATTTCAGCAGGATAATGCACGACCGCATGTTGTAGGTACTGTACGGACCTTTCTGGATACGGAAAATGTTCGACTGCTGCCGTGGCCAGCACATTCAAATGTTCAAATGTTTGTTAAGCTTAAGGGACTTAACTACGGGGTCATCAGTCCCTAAACTTACAAACTAATTATGAACTACCTACAACTAAGGACGGCACAAATATCCATGCCCGAGGGGGGATTCGAACCCCCGACCGCAGTGGCCGTGCAGACCGTGACTGAAGCGCCTCAGTCCCCTCGGCCACCGCGGCCGGCAACCAGCACATTCTCCA
Organism: Locusta migratoria; assembly: GCA_026315105.1. Taxonomy (NCBI): domain Eukaryota; kingdom Metazoa; phylum Arthropoda; class Insecta; order Orthoptera; family Acrididae; genus Locusta; species Locusta migratoria. Next base: position 444,393,428 of record CM048755.1, on the reverse strand, counting down.
GATCTCTCACGATTTGAAAACGTCTGATCAATGGTGGCCGAGCAACTGGCTCGTCACAATACGCCAGTCACTACTCTTGATTAACTGTGGTATCGTGTTGAAGCTGCATGGGCATCTGCACCTGTTTACGCCATCCAAGCTCTGTTTGACTCAATGCCCAGGCGTATCAAGGCCATTATTACGGCCAGAGGTGGTTGTTCTGGGTAATGATTTCTCAGGATCTATGCACCCAAATTGCGTGAAATTGTAATCACATATCAGTTCTAGTATGATATATATATGTCCAATGAATAGCCGTTTTTCATCTGGATTTCTTCTTGGTGTAGCAATTTTAATGGCCAGTAGTGTAATTATAATTTCCTCACATTGGAGAATCATGGCGCAGATTAAATCCCTTCCTTCTCCTGTATAAATGGAGAAGCTGTTAGCTTAAATGAATCACTCGTGCTAATTACAATCGTTGAAAATACTGCCGTTCTATTTTTATTACTACCTGTATCCCTGAGGCGTAGTGTGTGAGATTTCTGACAAATAGTTTTTCTTTCCCAACTGGAAACGAATAATTTAGAGTAGTTAAAGCATGTTAGTGTGCCTCGGTTGCACAGTGGTAGAGTGCCAGCCTACGAACCCAAGTATCGTGGGTTCGATCCCCGCCTGGTTCCTAGGATTTTTATCTGTCACTTTTCACTTCTTTCATCTCTGGCAGTATTGCTCATGTGAAAAATACCGAGTAGCACCGAGGTCCCCCTATAACTGGCTGGGTAAGTCAGTTCGGCGAAGGTCGGAGGAAGGCAACGGCATACCACCTCCAAACAGGACCATGCCTAGTAAAGCACTGTGGTGTCCACACCAATCTTCGTATTGTTGACTGCTTTACGTTTTAATGCATGGTAAATTTCAGTCCAGAGTCAATAGAAAAATATGCTGTAGACGTCTATTTTTACGTTCTTTAATCTGTAGGCTACACATTTTTTCAGTCTACTCGTCACTATAGATGCATGCTTCCAGACAAACACACAAAGAGAAGCGTGTGCTGGCTAGTCATTCAAAGAAAAGATGCGACTACCGCGAATCAAACATTGGCCCAACCTGGACGAGCCTTCCATCCTCGGCCTCAATAGCCACACTTCGCAGCACTTAAGCCTGGTATGCTCTGCTGCAGGAGAGGATCGCGTTCGGCCGGTCGATCTTGGCAAGTCAATATTCATCTAAGTTTACTGTGGGATATACACTGGCAATGTGATTTAGTATTTTAGCAGATTGTACAGGAAAACTGAGCACGTTAAATCTGGAACTACAAGGCAAGAATAAAACAGTAGCAAAAATGATGAGTTCTGTTGCAGCATTTCAAAGTCGAACAGTGTCAATGATATTTGACAACCGCGGCGGAATAGCCGTGCGCACTGGGGCGCCGTGTTGCGGTGCGCGCGGCCGTACGCCGTCGGGGGTTCGAGTCCCACCTCGGGAATGGGTGTATGTGTTGTCCTTAGGTTAGTTTGATTTAGTTTAAATGGTTTGTAAGCTACGGACTCATAACCAAGCAGTTAAGTCTCATAGATTTACAAACATTTGAACATTTCGATAATTGACATTGAGAAGAAAAAATTTCAACAGTTTGTTAACATCAAGGATCACATGGAACAACATCCTACCTACAATCTCATTCCTGACAAGTATACGACAGAAATTAAGGCAGTGGTATCTGACTTTGAAATTCGTTTCAGGGATTAAAAAAAAAAAAAAAAAAAAAAGGAGAATTTGGTGGAATTCATCAGTTACCCATATAACAATTCCATTGATCATAGTGACATCTATGAAACTGCAAATAAATTCGGAGACACATTTCAAATGTACCCCATGATACTGAAAAATTAAATTATTACTGTGCGCTGCGATATACTGCATTCCTAAAATCAAGGTCATCCTTTGGTCTGGGTTTTGGTCATTGGTTTCCAACCTTGTTTGAAGAAATGTGTTGAATAGCTGCATTCGTGTTTTGATTCAACATATTTCTGTGAATCAGCATTTTCCTACTTGGAAAAAAAAAGTAGACACCGTTCTCGTTTGACAGTCATTGGAATCTTTAAGGTTGGCAATTCCAACTACAAACCTTACATTGCTAACCTGGCAAAAGATGCTCAGATACAATGCTCACACTAACATGAAGAATTAGTTATTAAGAATAATTTTCAGGGCATGGATATTTGTGCCGTCCTTGTTCGTAAGTGGTTCATAAGTAGTTTGTAAGTTTAGGGACTGATGACCCCGTAGTTAAGTCCCATAAGATTTACAAACATTTGAATTTGAATTTTGAATAATTTTCAGTTTAATTTTTTCCGTCTTAACAAAATAAAAATCCTACATAACTGTAAACTCAACTATACTGTTTTATTTAAATTTTCAGGAAATGTGTAATGGTAGAGAAAATAGTTTTCTATTTAATGTTTTTCCTCTTAACAAAATTAATATACTACATTACTGTATACAGTTATAAACTGTTTCATTTAATATTTCAAGAGGTATGTAAGTGGTAGAAAGAATAAGTTCCTGTTACTGAAATAAAAATACTGCATAACTGTACAATGGAATATACTCTTTCATACAAAATTTGAAGAAGTACTTCAGTGGTAGATGGGACAGGGTTTTATCAGTGATCGGTAGATCTTGGATATAATAAAGTTGGCCGCCCCTGCTGTATTGCGAGTTTTGGTGCGGCTAGCCTACCAGCGTAGGCTCAGCTACACTCCCCACGCGTTTCGCGGTCGCTTGACTCGGTCATGCAGGCATTCCTGAAGTCCAACGAAACGTGACGAGGCATTTAAACACCATCCCAAAGCAAGACTTGGCGCAAAGCTTCCAGGACATGCATCGCAGAGCTCAACAGTGCACAGTTAGGAATGTGACTATTTGGAAGAACAGTAAGCTAACTGCCGCGGTGGAGTAGCCGAGCGGTCTAAAGCGTCTCGCTGCGGAGCGCACGGTTGCTCGCCGTGGAGGTTCGAGTCCTCCCTGGGGCATGGCTGTGTGTGTTTGTCCTTAGGTTAGTTTACCTAGGTTTAAGTAGTTTGTAACCTACGGACTGATGACCACGCAGTTTGGTCCGATAGATCTACAAACATTTGATTTCTTTGAGTAAGCTAACTGTAGTCAATTGTTCATCTACGTTAATGTTACAGGACTATTTACCGAACTTTATTATCGAAAATAGTAATTACTTCAGTATGGGCGCGTGGATTAAGACTGCATCGTCCAAATTGGGAGGCGAGTTAGAGTAATCGAGTGTTTAATAAATTAGCTCTACAGGGATTAACTGGATCCGTTACTCCTTAGATATGCCAGTTTTCGTTTTATAGTTTGCTTTTCGAAGAGAAAAAACAATCTTTAAGTGATAAAAGATGTAGACCTACACCGAACACTAACAAACTTCAATCCCAAAATAGAAGGTAACATTAACACGAAGACTAAAGACGAACGCATATCTCATCGAGTTTACCATTTAATTTGTATAAAATAGTTTTATTGAATATATATAATTACTTCAGCAGTCTCATATTACATACAACTTTCGTATTTTATTTACCGTGCTGTCAGTGTAGTGTGTGAGCTTATTATATGTACTGGGTCCAGAAAATTATTAGAGAAAGATTGTTGGTTCAATTACAAAAATTATTTTGAACCACGGTACTAGATGAAATGAGAAGTCGAACGATAGATCTTAATCCCAAAAACTTAAAAATATGGACTTTTAGCGAAAATCGTAAAAACGTATGCAGACACTTCATCAAACGTCGAAAATGCGGAAATATCTGGTAACCTTACTCGTGAAGGACCTACAACTCAAATTTTGGGACAAATGTTTTTCAGATGCCGAATTTCTAATGTATATTATATTAAAAGATACCACTGTAATCCAATCTCATGCGCCACAGACATTGCCAAGGTGGGGTGCCTTACGTGCCTCAACGATGTAGATAGCTGTACCATAGGTGCAACCAGAGCGGAGGGGTATGTGTGGAGAGGTCAGACAAACGTGTTTCTTGAAGAGGGGCAGAAGCCATTTCAGTAGTAACAGGGGCAACAGTCTGGATGATTTACTGAGCTGGACTTGTGACATCTGTTAACATGGCTCTGCCATGGAGTTACTGCGAACGGCTGAAAGCAAGGAGAAACTACAGTCGTTACTTCTCCCGAGGACATGCAGTCTACTGTATGAATATAATATGATGGCATCCTCTCGGGTAAAATATTCCGGAGGTAAAATAGTCCCCCATTCGGATCTCCTGGCGGGGACTATTCAGAATGACGTCGTCATCAAGAAAAACAAAACAGACATTCTACGGATCAGACCGTGGAATGTTCTATCCCTTAATCGAGCAGGTACGTTAGAATATTGTAAGGAGAAATGGATAGGTTAAAGTTAGAGATGGTGGGGATTACGGAAATTCGGTGGCAGGATGAACAGAATTTTTTGTCAGGTGAGTACAAGGTTATAAATACAAAATCAGTTGGTGGTAATGCAGGAGTAGATCTGATAATGATTACGAAAGTAGGAATGCGGGTAAGCTACTACGAACAGCATAGTGAACACATTTTCTCAGCAAAGATAGACGCGAAGCCAACACCGACCACGGTAGTACAAGTTTATATGCCAACTAGCTCTGCTGATGATGAGGAGATCGGAAAAATGTATGAGGAGATAGAAGAAATTATTCAGACCGTTAAAGGAGAAGGAAACTTAATTGTGATGTGGACTGGAACTCGGTAGTGGGAAACGGAAGAGAATAAAATGTAGTAGGTGAATGTGGACTGGGAAAAAGGAATGGAAGACGAGATTGCCTGGTAGAATTTAATAATCACAAACACTTGGTTTAATCATCATGAAAGAAGGTTATATTTGTGGAAGAGACCAGGAGACAGTGGGAGATACCTTATAATGGTAAGGCAAAGGTTTTAAAGTGTAAGACATATCCAGGGGCAGATATAGACTTATTGGTTTTGAACTGTAGATTAAAACTTAAGAGACTGGAAAAGGTAGAAAACTGAGGAGATGGAATCTGGGCAAATTGAAGGAATCAGAGGTGGTTGAGAGTTTTAGAGGGAGCGTTAGGCAAGGATTGTTTAAAACAGTAATACAGTAGAAGAAGAATGGGTAGCTCTGAGAGAGATAGAGTAGTGAAGGCCGAAGAGGATCGTATAGACAGAAGGACAAGGCCTAATAGAAATCCTTGGATAACACAGTAGATAACGTCATTGACGAAAGGAGAAAGTATAAAAAAGAATCTCAAGCAGGAGAAGCTTGAGGAGAAATGTAAGACTGTAGAAGAATGTGTAACTATGGGAAAGATAGATACTGCCTACAGGAAAATGAAAGAGACATTTGGAGACAAGAAAAGCAGCGGTATGAATATCAAGAACTCAGATGGAAAACCAGTACTAAGCAAAGAAGGGAAAGCTGAAAGGTGGAAGGCATATATAGAAGGCCTGTAGAAAGGAAATAAACTTGAAGGCAGTACTCTAGAAATGGTCAAAAATGGTCAAATGTTTGTAGAGCTTATGAGACTTAACTACTTGGTCATCAGTCCCTAAACTTACAAACTACTTATGAACTAGCTAATACTAAGGACGGCACAAATATCCATGCCCGAGGGGGAAGTCTAACCCCCGACCGTAGCGGCCGTGCAGAACGTGATTGGCGCGCCGTAGATTACTCGGCCCCCGCGGCCGGCTCTAGAAATGGAAGACGAAGTAGAGGAAGATGAGATAGTAAATACTATACTGCGAGAAGAATTCGACAGAGCGCTAAAAGATTTGAGTAGAAACGAGGCCCCTGGAGTAGATGATGTTCTGTCTGAGCTGCTATTGTCATTAGGCGAGCCAGTCATGAAGAAATTGTTCCACCTGGTATGCAAGATTTTTGAGACCAGGCCAGGGAAAATACCCTCAGACTTCAAGAAGAATATAGTGATTCCAATTCCGGGGATAGCTAGTGCAGACAAATGTGAAAATTACAGAACTATCAGTGTAATAAGTCATGGTTGCAAAATACTAACACGAATTATTTACAGACGAATGGAAAAACTGGTTGAATCCGACCTTGGAGAACATCAATTTCGATTTAGGAGAAATTAAGGAACACGCGAGGCAATACTCACATTACGACTTATCTTAGCAGATAGGTGCCGGCCGCAGTGGCCGAGCGGTCTGCGGCGCGCCATTCACAGTCTGCACGACCGCTACGGTCGGGGGTTTGAATCCCCCCTCGGGCATGGATATTTGTGCCGTCCTTAGTGTTAGCTAATTCATAAGTAGTTTGTAATTTAGGGACTGATGACCCCGTAGTTAAGTCCTATAAGCTATAAAACATTTGAACATTTTTTGAATACTCACATTACGACTTATCTTAGAAGATAGGTGCCGGCCGCAGTGACCGAGCGGTCTTCGGCGCGCCAGTCACAGTCTGCACGACCGCTTCGGTCGGGGGTTCGAATCCCCCCTCGGGCATGGATGTTTGTGTCGTCTTTAGTATAAGGTAGTTCATAAGTAGTTTGTATGTTTAGGGACTGATGACCTCGGAGTCAAGTCCCTTAAGCTTAACAAACATTTGAACATTTTTTTAGAAGATAGGTTAAGGAAAGGGAAAGCTACGTTTCTAGCATTTGTGGATCTGGAGATAGCTTTTGACAATGTTGACTGGAATACACTCTTCCAAATTCTGAAGGTAGCAGGGGTAAAACAAAGGAAGCGAAGTTTTATATTCAACTTGCTCAAAACCAGACAGTAATTATTAGAGTCGAAGGGCATGAACGGGTCGCAGTGGTTGGAAAGGGAGTAAGACAGGGTTGTAGCCTTCCCCCAATGTTGTTCAAGCTGTTCATTGAGCAATCTGTGAAAGATGTTTTTTAACAGTCCAAAACAAGAAATTAGTAATAGTATACATGTAATAAATCACAACGTAACTATAATTTGCCAAGCACAAGTTAACGTGACAGTGATGCCGCCGCTGAGAACGTGTGTTGCTGTTACTGTGAGCGGTTTTAATGCCGCCGCGACCAGCTTTAATGTTTCCGTTATTGTTACTGCTATGCTGAAGTGACGATCCGGTTGTTCATATGCGGCGACCCGCTGCTTAGCAGGTCAGCGGCGCCAGCGAGTGGAATCTTATGAAGGCCGCCAAAAACTAAGAATTACAATAGTGTTATTTTTAGTTCAATTTTTACACATAGTCTCATGTTAATTAAACAGTTAGAACATCGGCGAGCTTCTTATATTTCTGATAGCGAATGGTAAGAACCCTTTACCATTAATAAATTAAGTAAGCCGGAGGTACCCACAGACGGGGTCAGGGGGTGTGTCATGACCAGTGGCGGACTAAGCCTGTTGGAGGCCCGGGGCGGCGGCGGAACGAAAGGACCTCCCCCCCCCACCCCCCGACCACTTGGAAATACACGTATTTCTATAAAAAGAATTGGAGGCCCCTCCCAGGACGATAGGCACAGGACAGTCCGGAAAAAAATAGCTTTCGAGATTTGCAGGCCCCAGAAGGACGAGTTGCCAAGCGCACTCAAAAGAAGAAGAAGAAAAGTCCTTTCCGGGTATTTGGAAGCCCCTCAACCCCCCCCCCCCCCAAGACCGGAGGCTCGGGGCGGTCTGCCCCCTCCACCCCCCCCCTCTTAGTCCACCACTGGTCATGACGCAAACTGAGTCATTGAAATTTCTGGGAGGGGGGAGGCGAAAAATGGGGACTTCTGGCCAGCCTGTGGGGATTTATAAAACAATTTACAAAACGTGAAATAAATGATATTTAATTTTAATATTAAATGGCAAAACTATTTTATTAGGTAATAAACTAGGCATCCAGGACCTAATATCCCGGGTGTCGGGGGAGGGGGGTTTGGTCGCAGTTTCTGGTGGGAGGGGGGGAGCGAGTCATTTTCCAGGGGGGGGAGACGTCTGAAGTAGGCTTTGTTTTTAAAAAAATGAGCCCCCCCCCCCTCCCCAATCAGAACCAAATCGTGGCTGCGCCACTGCATCAACTTAGCATTAGAAGGAAGTGTGTGGGGTAAAACTCGTAGAGGGAGACCGAGGGACGAATACAGTAAGCAGATTCAAAAGGATGTAGGTTGCCGTTCGTATTTTCAAATAAAGATTCTTGCACAGGTCAGGGTGGCATGGAGAGCTGCAATTACAGTGATATACACAATTTATTAAAATATATTCCAACGTTTTGTGTACTCTATGGCTGTTGTGACAAAAAGCATTGGCATCTGTGTGGGTGATGGCAGTACCGAGCTCTGAATTCGCACCTGCCACGACTTAAATTTCGTAGTACATCTTTTGTAAACTTTCTGCTATTGAAATCAATAAACGTTATTGTGTGTGAAATTAAATCTACTGCGCCATCGATGAGAAGAGGACTAGTAGAGTACCTCTTTCATTCTGCACGCAGTTGATCACGGAGAAAGAAGCATTTGAAACATTCGTTGTTTCAAACAAACCGCCGCGGTGGAGTAGCCGAGCGGTCTAAAGCGTCTTGCTGCGGAGCGCGCGGTTGCTCGCCGTGGAGGTTCGAGTCCTCCCTGGGGCATGTGTGTGTGTGTGTGTGTGTGTGTTTGTCCTTAGGTTAGTGTACCTAGGTTGAAGTAGTTTGTAAGCTACGGACTGATGACCATGCAGTTTGGTCCGATAGATTTACAAACATTTGAACATTTTTTTCCAAACAATGGGAACTCCTTTCACGCTGAGTCGTAACGCGAGAGCCACCTGTTGGCGCAAGTGACACACTAACTCAGAACAAGCGGCAGCGCGGGATACGGAAAACCGTGTGAAACAGAATATTTGAGGAAACGCGTGGGAACGTTACGCCGGGACGCGGGATCGTCGTGGTAACTTCAAACAAGTTCGGCTTTAGTTCATCGATGTTTGTGAAGTTTTGTCCCGTGATAAGTTCCGCTTGCTGTTGAATTCATTAGAAGAAAGAGCCGTTGGTGTAAATTAATATTAACTTCTTTAAATTCAGTGCACGTGTCGCGTAAAAAGCCAGTTTGTTCGCAACAGTTAACAACAGAGTTTTTGTGATTAAATGTTGCCAAATCTTCTTTAGGCGTATTCAAGGAACAGATTTGCACGTTTTTCGTGATGATTTAGAGAAAGTTTCGGAGTTTTCCACGTCTTATTCAGATAGTAGCATAAACTCTGTTGAATTTGAGCACAATTTTTCCGTCATACTACCAGTAGCCTTCTTTAACATAGTTGTGAGATACAAAATTTGAGCACAGACTTTCAGAAGATCAAAAATAGAAAAAATACTGCGTATCTCAAACTTTGTTGTGCAAAAGCAAATTGTTATGACGTGCGTCGATGACATTAAAACCTGTGAGAAGAAAGGCTGACATTTATTAAATCATGCAACCTTGTCTGGCGTATCATAAGATTGGATAATTTGATATGACGTCACGAAGCTCAAATCATATCTCATCTTTGGATGTCACTGTTGCTTAGCCGATTCGCTGATTAGACATTCCGTACAAATTTCATCAAATTTTTGAGAATAGGAATTAAAAATTATTTATTGTTCTGTGATCTAAAGAAACATTCAACGTGGAGAGCGTCTACAGAAAACAAAAGGATAGGGCGATGCGTGTGCGTGAGTCGAACTGATCATTGGCATTGTCTGTGCTGCGGAAGTTAGAGGTAAGATCTATGGAAAGTGCGTAAGGAAGTGTCACGAGTCGGTAGCCAAGATGTACGCGGTGTCGATTTCATTGCTCTTTGTGCTTTGTATTTCATTTGTCCTATCACTGGCAGATGTCCGTAAGTAATTCTTGCAATAGTTTTCGATTTTTCTTGTTACATAAACATTACGTGAAACTTTTTTTTTTTTTTTTTTTTAATTTCGAGTTGTCGGCCTAATAATGGCATGGCACTGTGCACGACGCCATTAAATTGACAGGTGTTATTTAAGTTGTTTTCATCTCATAAATATTCACAACAATGGAAGTTTTTGCCTCAAACGCACATTACGAGTTAGTGAGAGGGAAAAGAAATATTCAAATAATGTTTTCAATCGTGTTTTTATTGTTGCTGTCAATCGCATTTCGAAATGTCTCGGGCTCGTCTGTAAGACTGATGCATAAAAGTATTTTACCTTTAAATTAACGCATTTATAGGCGTACCATTTACGCGTTTTAGGCAGCAAATAACTTACTTCAGCAGCGGCGTAGGTAACGAAGAAGACAGAGGGGGTCCAAAAATCCCACAGCCATGTTCATGACACTGTTTTTGTTTCTTTGTCGCTCAAAATGTAGCCTACGTTCTAGTTATAAATATTGAAACCGCTTGACGGTTCCTTTGCAAATATTTTGGATCCTGAAGTAAATGAACTTTTTGTAATTGAGAAGTAGTCCCCCGCCGGGAAGAATACTACCCCGCCCCGAAAAGAATAAATTAAATACGCACCTGTATTTCAGAAATTTCACTTAATTCCTACTAATGTATCATGCAATAGCAATAGCGGAACTAAAACATCTGGTCATCAGAATTAGTCAGAATTTGACGAAAATATTTCGTTGTTGAATTTCCGCTAATTATGCTGACAGTTTCAAGAACAAGCCAGAACTCGGACAGCAGTGAGTTGTTATCTCGGCATTAGAGCTCCCACATTGAACATAGGCCTATTAGGCGTTTCGATTAAACACTGCGGGTGACATAGCCCACGCCATCTCGGTGTACCTACAGGCCCGGCAAGAAGCAGGGTCCACAGAAGTGTCCAACAAATTACGATTCCAACCCGTAAACTAGCTGCCGCAAAATAAAACACTATATTTACAAGCAAAGACAGTATTTATTACATTGTTTATTGCGTATGGAACCGAAAAATAATTGACATCTGAAGTTTATGACAAAGTCAACAAGATTATAATTAGAAAATAACTGAATAAGGGTTAAACTTCTCACGTGTCCTGTGTGCCATACATTGCATATTGTTCTTTGTGTTACTTCCTTAGCAGTAAAGATTTCATTTAAGAATTGAGGTGCCGTACCATCTGTCTGTGATGTCGTTTACCAAACACAGTCGAAACGCTAGTAAAATAGTTACGGCACAGGGCACTACATATGGGAATAATGTAAAGATAAGAGCCTGTATGGGAGAATGTAAAGTAGGTCCTTTTGTTTGGCTAAGGGGAAAAAGTAGTCAACAATCCGAAGATAGGTGTGAACACCACAGTGCTTTACTAGGCATGGTCCTGTTTGGAGGTGGTATGCCGTTGCATTCCTCTACAGGGCACTAAAACAACCGCTGTTGATTCGGTACTTGCAAATGTAATTCGAAAAGTAGGCCTACGGAAGTGCGCCCAAAGACAGCTTACCTACTAACTTTGTAATGTTACGTGCAATAACTCGTAACTTCGTCGGAAAGCTGTGTAATAGCACACCACACACAGTCAGTACTGGGCGACTTGTGTATGCCAGTTACTGCAAACAGAAACCAGGATAGTGACAATTCTCTCCTTTCTTAAATCATTGTTACCTGTTTTGGCTTCCCTGTTAAATAAAGGGCATATGTCCAAGTAATTACACGTCCGGACGGATTAAGGTGTTTAGCATACGAGTTAAAACCTAATCACACATCTTTAAAAATTAAACTCCACGGGTATCTTAACAGTACAATTTAGCAGCTACCTCTTTCCCGCTTTCAAAACTGAAGAAATTACATCAACTCGTGTATAAAATTTTAAAATATCATGCTTTACAGATGAATAGCTGGTCCTCTATCGTTAAGCTGTTAATGGATTCATGGTGAACAACTATATCACATTATTAAAAGGTAAAGCAGTCAACAATCCGAAGATTGGTTTGAACACCACAGTGCTTTACTAGGCATGGTCCTGTTTGGAGGTGGTATGCCGTTGCCTTCCTCCGATCTTCGTTACCTATACTGAAAAGAGAAGTGCCCTTGCAACTAAACTACTGTGCAATTCCAGTCTAAGACACCCATACTTCGGGGCAAGGAGATGCTGTATCGCCAGCTGTCAAAGAAAGGAGCCCCGAGCCTACTGTCTTGGGTGCCTCCAATCACCTCAAAAGCATGTGTTTTTTTTCTTCGAATCCCAAAAGCTATTTTCCTTAGCCTGTCCTGAGCCTCTCAAAAGTTACTTTTTTTTATAGTATTACATGTATTTCCAAGTCGACAGGGGGGCCTCATTTTGTTTTGCCACCGCCCCGATTCTCCGACAGCCTTAGTCCGCCACTGCTTGGCTCCTATTGAGTATCCACAGTGTGCTCCGCCTTTCATCAGACTCATACTGTTTTGGCCGAAAGAACAGACACCATACATACTATTGTCTAATTGTAGTTATGCATGGACAGCATTTGACAGTTTCAGTGCAGACACATAAAGAAGCTGCGAACCTTGCGGGAACACAAATCTAAGCTCCAAACAATTGAGATAATGGAGACGGGACATTGCATTTCTAGTGCAGTTGGGAATTTTGAACCCATTGGGAAGTGTGTCCAGAAGGTCGAATTTTAGGAGACAAGCATCCTCCACTCCACAACAGATATTTTGAATACTAGATTATGGTGGTTACATGAATAACATATTAATTGTGCTCTAAGGTGCCTTGTTACGGGGTGCACAGGTGCTCCTTGTTGGAGGTTTGAGTCCTCCCTCGAGTATGGGTATGTGTGTTGTCCTTAGCATAAGTTAATTTAAGTAGTTTGTAAGTCTAGGGACTGATGACCACTGCAATTTGGTCCCAAAGCTTTACAAACATTTGCATTTGCAATAACATATTTTCATGAAGGTGTTTTTTGAAGTTTTAGTTGTCTCGAGTGCTAGCAACACCCAGTACTATACAAAAAATAGCAAGGCACCTCTCACATAATGCCGGAAATATGGGTTCGAGTTCCGGCCCAGCACTAATTTTCATCAGTCACCATTGATGTAGGCCTACTTCAGCACTCTGTTGCAACTGAGATCAAAAATTTCACTTTCTTTCAGCTGTTCGGTGGAGCAGGATATAAGTTCAGTTTGTGAAGTTTGCATTATTTATTTAATTTTGGCTGTTCCTGTGACCTGTCTATAGCATTTGATTATGTGAATTACAAAATTCTCCTAGAAAATTCAAGATTTTCTGCAACTGATCAAAAGAATGCAGGAAGCTATATTTAATAGGCAATTTAGCCAATGAAACAATGGGAAAGTATTGTAACTTAGTAACAAATAACTTACACAGTTTCAGAAAGCTCAGTCTAAAGTCCACAACAGTATTGTTTCTTCTAATTCCCATAGTTCTTTTTTATGTTGACCCTAATATTGTAGTCAATATAAAAACATACAGCAGCAGAAGAAATGGTAAATAATGTTATGTAAGTATTGTAGAGTGGTTTACTGCGAATGGTCTCATTCTCACTTTCAACATTTAAGGGTTTTGTTACCAAGTGAAAAATAGTTACCGATGGGCCTATTTGCAGTTTCTGCTCGGTGTAAGAATTTCAATGGCCCTTTATCAAGAAAATGAAACCCTTTGCTAAAAATAACTCTTTGGTGAAGTTACAAGTTTAAATATAGTGAAAGTTTTGTACATTTTAGTTTCAGTCCTGGGCAGTACCATTCAGGGACGTCACCAGAGGTGTGGTGGTGGCAGGGGGAGGGGGGGGGGGAGCTCAACCACCTAAAAGTCAAAGATATTAACAAACTGAATGTCTTTAAATTTTAATTGTTTATAACTTTTCTTAACATTAGACAAATTTCCTGCTTTATTCAACGTACCAATATTTCTTAATAATACCACTCTCCCTTTGCCTCATTCAAGCTTCCTGGCTGGTGACTCCCTTAGTTCCATTGCTCTTGTCACTAATAACTACATTGTTACAACAACAAAACTAAAAAGAAAGAAAAGTCGTACATAAACTGTGTCGGGGAAAAGGAGGAGGTAGAGCTCACTGACAAAGGACAGATAGCAAGGTTTGCTTCTGCAAAGCACTCTTGTAGAACTCTACATTGGACACAGTCAACAGTGATGTCATTGCCTAAATGACAATGTAATAGCTGGACACCACAAATATATGACTTGTGGAATAAGCCAATGGCAAGAAATGATCCTTTCTTCAGTGCAGAGGCACTCCTAGGACCTCATTCCTATGGTAATCAGTTTGGAAAAACCATGAGTTTCAGTAATAGTGGACTGTGAAAAGTTGAGAATTTGTATCTGATGGGAGGCAAGGAAGAGCATTCCATGCATTTGTGATGATCGCTGTGTCCCCTAATGGTGTAGGGGTCAGTGCAACTGCGAAGACCTGGGTTCAAATCCCAGCTGGGCACACATTCACAGTTAATTTTGTAAATTCCATTAATATGAAAAACCAATAATATTAGTATAGTAGGTTTTGGTGCAAACCAGTAATTAGCTTACTGATGGATCGCAGCCTCTTCACCCTGTGGAGTCATGTTAATAACATTGGAAGCTATAAACAACTCTTACAACGTTCAGTCAAGTTATAATGTTTTTTCCACATCTTTTTCATGTCTATATTATTGTTTACTGTGTTTTCATGGCCATTTGTAAAGCTTTCATGAAACTTTGATAATTTTTCCTATGACCGTTTTCCCACAAGAGAGCAAGTAACTGAAAGTAAAATGTTATTGTGTTATACAATTTCCTGGATAAAGAAAAAGGCTGAACAACAATGTAACTAGAGGGGAAAAGTATTTTGATTAAAATTAAAATATATGTTGAAGGGAGAAAATAGTTTAGAATTTTATTAGTGGGCCTATTTTTAAGCGTGTTTTTAAGTGTTCTTTATCTTCCCTGAGATAAACTCACAATCAGTGTTTCTCTCCAAATTCTATGACAATGTAGGGTTCACATTATTAGTCTGCAGTTAAATACTGAAAAGGAGATCACATATACTTATACATTTTTGCTTTTTTTACAGCTGTTAATGTGACTGATACTGTGAGAATACTCTATGGTGAGTGCTTCGAGATTTTTGTTCATATTGCTATGTTTCTACATGGTAACCGCAATGTCACAGAAATTCCCAGGTAATCCTTTTATGGATTCACAAGCTTTCTTGAAGTTATGATTCTTTACAACAATTCACTTTCTTTTTTAACATAATTTTGCAGTGAAATGTTTGGACCAGCTTCATTTTGCCTCGACAAGTATGCTCACCTATGTCAACAAGGAACTGTTGAAAGATATATATCAACACAGCAAGACAGTTCAAGTTCATTCAATGGAGACATAATCTATGGTAAACAGTCACACATTTAGTACCAGTATTTGTTTTGAATGGCATGTATTCATATTAACATTGTTTTTTTTTGTTTTTTTTTTAATTTTTTTTATTTATGTCTAATGTTGGCACGTTGCTTTCAAGTTTATTGGCAAAGAAATGCAAAAATATAGGCTACATTTCTCAGAACTTGAAAGATTTTTAACCCTCGGTGGCAGTGCTGGTGCAAATATGCTACCACTTTTCTTTAAATGCTCACTGTTGTCGCAATAATGGAGATGCCGTATTTCCGCTTTAGCTATTCGTCAATTAAGCCCTAACAATGATGACAGTGAAGTTTCTGAGTTTCTAGTGCACAGCTGTGTCCACCCAATAAAATTTTTGTTGGGGAGTGCATCACTGGTAGGAGATTTGCACCGCACTGTCTGTCATGTAAGTAGATTTCAATTGCTTTGTGTTATGTCTAGTTTTCCTTGTAAATGGATTTGTGGCAGTTTCTAGTAAATATTTATTGTATAAATTTTACCCTACTTATTAGAATGCTCAAAAATTTAATTTTTTGTGAATAGAACTCTTGATAAATTTTCCTCTAGTTTCTCTTGATTAGCCATACTGCAGTATCAGTCAGTCTCATTTTTAACTCTTTTTAAGCCTTATACAATGTGAAAATGAGTGTTATTCTACTACATAATTTAATCTTCAGGTCTCGAAGACATGGTATGGGTCTAACAGATGAGGAAATACACTTCTTTCAACGAGTAATGAAGGTCTTAGTGATTTTTGTGTAGATTTCTCATCAGATCATAAGCATGATACTATTATTCAAATGTAAATCCTAGACCCGATACTGGCCAAGATTTCAGATGCAATGAATCAAATATTGAAAATGGTACCACTCTGTGGAGTAAAATGCCATACAAGCAGCACTCCAACACACTGAAAAAGAATATCATAAAAATCTTCCATGGTTCAAAAGGGAACACAAGGGGTGTGAGGTCAGAGACGCAAGCTCTCTCATTCATGATAGATGATAATATGATTGACGATGTAATTGTGCGTACTGAGTTCCACATAATGGAGTAAAAAGCTGGCACTAATTACTCAAGACAGGAAGTAAAGAAAGAGGAAATGATAGTACTGCTGGGTCTATTATACATGATTATTGCCCACTTTCGGAATAATGTTACATTTGTTATATTTATACACTGAAGGTAATTGATATACTTATTCAGATATTAAGAAATGTGATATTTCCACCTGTACATTAAAGTATTTTTGTCATTTCGATCACTTAGTAGCTATATACTAGGTTTGTAACATGAAATACACAGTGGTAGCAAATCTACACCGCACTGCTGCTGAAGTTATAATAAGTGGCGTTGCCGCCCGAGGGTTAATGTAAGTTCAGGAAGTATGGAGAAAACACTATTCTAAATTTATTTTGAACTTAGCTTCAGTGCGATGTTGTAAAGATTTTTCCCCAAATGCTACTGAGGACAGAAATTTGTCCATTAAAAGAAAAACTGAATACTGTCTTCAAAGCAATAGGAAAGGACAGAAGATTAGGGTTCAACATCCCATTGACCTTGTGATCATTAGATGTGTTGTCTTCAAGGAGGAAGATGATCCATGTACTGTTAAAATACACATTCATGAAAAATGGTTGAGATTTATGGGTCAGCCAGATTTATTATACTTTCTGAATACCCATGGTTGCTCTTGATGTCTCAGAAATGTGTTGCAGAAACACAAAATCATTATAATCAAGGTTTCAAATTTCACTTTCAAGTGATGCACTCCCTTAAACAGCTCTCAGAAATCCATAAAAGTAAATAATTACAGTACTTCTAGATTTTGAAATCACTACCGACTTTTTATTGGAGTGAAAAATATAGTTATGAAGGTTGTAAAGTGTAGGCAGGTCACTAGGAACAGAGGCTAAGATGGATGCACCATCTTTGATGAGGGAGGACTCCTTGTTGACTTTGGTTCTTCGTGGTGCAGTTCCCTTCCAACCTCCTCCAACTGTTTCAATTTTTAATTGCTGAAGAAGCAGTTGTTGAACAAAGGGAAGTCCAGAATGGAGTATCAACATTATTGAAAGGCCAAATTGCTAATAACCACAGAGAGCAAGAGATGAGTCACAGACAGGAACAAAGAAAACCAACACTAGAAATATTTAAACTTCTGGAAAAAGTCCTTAAAAATAGAGCTGTCACACATTCACAGAACGACAGTTCACACACAAATAGCTGTTTGTGAGTTGGTGTTGTGTAAATGTGTAACACCTGCATTTCTGGGGAAGAAATTGGTCTGAAAGCGTAAATATTTTGTAATTTATTTACTTGTGTCTGTCCACCACTCAATATCTCTTCTATGTAGTGAGTAGCAAACTAGCCTTTCATTGTTGTTGAACTTGTAGCTGTGGAAGTTACACATGCCATTATTATTTATCATTGGGGGATTTACACTTCCTAAGGTATGTAATACACTCTTTGCAAATTTAACAAATTGATAATTCAGTTTTCCTTGTTAAACTAAACAAAGAACGGAGAGTTGTTCAAATATTTACCACCTTTTGTGCTAATGAAAGTAGTAATACTTTTAAATAAAGTTATTATTGCCAATAAGCTGTCACCAGTCACACAAAGACTTCTATGGCAGGTGACAGAAAGATGTATAGGACCTACTACAGATTAATGAGAATGTGTATCTGAGGAATGGCAGGAATTGACCTAAAAGAGAAGGTTGAAGCAAAGATTTATGGTGATCAGAGTTACATATCAATGTACTTATAATTATCAGTGCTGTATTAGTAAGAACTGTCAAAATTTACTTTTTTTAAATAAAAATAGGAGGATTTGAAAAAGTCTTATTAGCAGATTTTCAAGTGGAATGACACACGAAATAGATGTACTTAAATTGATAAGTTATCAATACATCAACTAGTGCCTAATTTTTAAAATTATTGTTACTAACCAGCTGAAATCCTAAAGTCGCCTGGGTACTTTTCCCTCTCTGTCCACCTTCTCTTTCCTTCTCTCTCTGTCCCTCGCCTCCTCTCCCTTCTCTCTGTTCATCTCCAGCTATCTCTCTTTCTCTCTCTATCTACCCATTTCCACTTTCCCCTTTCCCTGCCAATCACCACCTTGTCCCCCTCCATCTCCTCAGTCCATTGCCTCATCCATTTGTGAAAAATTAAATAACGCTGTTACCTTTCGTGGTGATCAATAAAGTGACGTTTAAGTTTAGTGCAAGGTAGCCTCCTCCATACACTGTATGAAATCTTAGGTAGATGGTGATATTCCTCTTATTTTTAAAGTTAAGTGTGCAGAAATTCATCAAGATCAGAATAAAAGCATAAATTTTGTCAAAGTTCATAGATAGAATACCCTCTGCCATGCACCATACAAAACTTTACATAGACAGTGACTTTTCTCTTGTTGTGAAGATCAAGTATGCAAAGTTTCATTGCAATCTGATGAAGAGTACAGCAGTGCACAAAATATGAACAAACCTATAAACAAATATTCATTTTTATATATTTGATTATACTGTTGTTTCCAATTTACACATAAAAACACGTAATTTCAGCTACCTGTGTGATATCTTCTAAGATGAAGAGGTAAGCTAGACCTGCATCACATTGACACATTGTAATTATTGTGGCTGATGTGGTACAGCTACCAGCCTGGGCATAGTTTTTAGGTATTTTGCTTCACTCAACAAAGGAAATACGAGACTGGTTTCCCAAATCCACATCGGAAAAACAATTCACATTTGCTTTTGACAGAGGGCATTAAATGCCCAAAACTGGTCAAAATAAAATATTTCAACTGTGCTATTGGTTGCTGGTTTTTCATCAAAAATACACAAACAGTTCAAATAGAAATACAAATACTAATAGACAAAACTTTCATGATCCAACGGCACATATGATTTTCCCTGCTTAACCCGCGAGAACTCATGCGTTTAAAAGTTATGCGATCGATCGTGTGTATAGCATTTTTCTGACAGTCAAAGAACAGTTTGTAATGTACTTATTATGTCTAAATAAGTATTTCTAGTTGTGTTTATAAGAAATCACACATACCTGACTATTTAAAATTAGTAAATTGCCGATCGTTTTAAAATTACTGTCAGCAAAATGCTCATGCACGAATCCTCGTGGGTTAACTGAAAATTTTGGCAACATGAGGATCATCCTGGTACATAATGAAAGGAAATGTATTTGCCAAGTCATGGACGAGAGATACCCCATCATTAACAACCTTATCATGGTGTAGTCCATCCTCATGAACACAGACATTGCTGAGGTGGGGTGGCTTGTGTGTCTCAATGATATAGTTAGCTGTGCGCCTCGGTTGCAAAGCGGTAGAGTATGAGACTACAAATCGGAAGGTTGCGGGTTCGATCCCCACCAGGACCTAGGATTTTTTATCTGTCACTTTCCACTTCTTTCACCTCTGGTAGTATTGCTCATGTGAAAAATACCGAGTAGCACCGTGGTTTGGAACCCACGTTAAAATGTAGGTCCCCCTATAACTGGCTGAGTAAGTCAGTTCTAAGGTCAGAGGAAGGCAACGGCATACCACCTCCAGCCAGGACCATGCCTAGTAAAGCACTGTGGTGTTCAAACCAATCTTCGGATTGTTGACTGCTTTACCTTTACCAAGTTATTTATGATGTATTGATGTAATGTTTGAAGCCACAAAAGGATAAGTTATGTTAATGCAACTTACTGTTTGTCTTCTTTGTATAAGGTGAAATTTGGAAAGTTATCGTGCTTCTATACTTAATAACATCCCATCCTGTCAATTACCTTTTGATGATGATTTCAAGACTTATAGAATATCTGTGATTCTTGTCATTATAATCATTGCAATTATGAATGTTTTTCCCAATTTTACTGTATTCTTGCATACATAATTGAAGATAACATTAATCTAAATCTACATATCTACTCCACAACCCACCATAGTCGGGCCCGGTGGTCTTGGGGTAAAGTGCTCGACTGAAAACCAAAGGGTCGCGGGTTCAAAACCCGGTCGGACCTCGGATTTTTTCAGTCTACACTTTAACCTCTCAACGATGTGAGGAGTCGCCAGAAACAATACGTGGTTCGGATTCCACGTTAAGCTATAGGTCCTCTTTCCCCGGTTGGATAACTGGGGTAGGCTAGGGACATGCAAGTTGCCGAAGTGGCGTCCAATTGAAAGACTTGCACCAGGCCAATGAGCCACACGAAATTATTATTATTACCCACCATAAGGTGCGTGGCAGAGGGTACACTGTACCACTACTAGGCATTTACTTTCCTATTCCACTCCCAAACAGTAAAGGGAAAAAAGAATGTCTGTATGCCTCTGTACGCGCCCTAATTTCTCTTATCTTGTCTTTGTTTGTTCTGAAATGTTTGTAATTCTTATAGGACCAAACTACTTTGGTCCCTTTTACTTACAAACTACATAAACTGAGTTAAACTAACCTAAGGACGACACACACATCCATGCCTGAGGGGGGATTCGAACCCTCGATGTGGAAGGCCGCCCGGTCCGTAACGTGGCACTCCAGACCATTCGGCTACTCCTGCGCGGCATCTTGTCTTTGTGATCTATACTTAAATGTAAGTAGGTGGCAGGAACATCATTCTACAATCAGCTTCAAACTACAAATTCTGAACCTCTAAATTTCTTCAACATAATTTCTCGAAAAGAACGCTGTCTTTCCTCCAGCGATCCCCATTTGAGTTGCCAGAGCATTTCCGTGACACTTGTGCATTGGTTGAACCTACCACTAATGAACCTAGTTCCTTGCCTTGGAACTGCTTCCATGTCTTCCTATAGACTGATCTACTACGGGTCCCAAACACTTGAGTAACACTCAAGACATGGTCGTACAAGCATTTTATATGTGGTCTCCTTTGCAGATAAACTACATCTTCCCAAAATTCACATCACTCTGCAACGTTACGCCTAGATATTTGAACAATGTCACTGTATCAAGAAGGTCACTACTAATTCTGTATTCAGACATTATGCAATTGTTTTTCCTACTTATGTGCATCACCTTACATTTCTCGACATTTAGAGCTAGCTGACATTTTTCACACCAACTAGAAATTTTGTCTAAGTCATCCTGTATGCTATTACAGTCAAATAAAGATGACACCCTCCCATACACCACAGCATTGTCAGTAAACAGCCGCAAATTCTAAGTTACTCTGTCCATCAGATCATTTATATAGATAGAAAATAATAGCAGTCCTATCACACTCCCCTGGGGTACGCCTGATGATACACTTTGTCTCTGATGAACCTTCGCCATCAAGAACAACATACTGTGTTCTTAGTAAGTCTTCCAGCCAGTCACTAATCTGTGAACCTATCCCTTATGGTCTTATCTTGTCTGCAGTGTGCCACCGGGTCAAATGCCTTTTGAAATCGAGAAAAACACAATCTACCTGTCAGTGGCGGCGCTAGGCGTCGGCGACGTCGGCCACCGCCAACGGCCTCGCGCCTGTGGAGGCCTTGCAAAACATTGTCAAAATTTTAGTTTTTTACTTTATATTATATTATATTATATATATATATAATATATATATATTATGTTTAACGGCGTTCCAACTGCTAGTTATGTAGCGACGACCGACGTCTAACTTAACACTAGCTTAATCAATGGACGAACACAACATCCGTACCCAATGGTGGGATTCGACCCCCGGCGAGAGCGATCTCGCGCATCGTGGTGGCTGACAGCTGGAGCTATTAAGTTGCCCGTATTTATTTCCTTGTGAGTGTAGCAGTGATGCAATTTTTAGTTAAATACTTGCAAATCAATTTCTTCACTACATTTTAGAAAACGATTTGGAAGAAGTATATCGAAATGTTTACATAACAATCAGAATCATGCTCAGTTCCAGTCAATACAGCTTCGGCCGAGAGAAGCTTCACAAAGTAAAAATTGATTAAGACTAACTTGAAAAGCACAATGAGCCAAGAAAGACTATCTGTGTTGTCTACTATCAACTGATAGTCAGTGAGACGAAAAGGTGAAAAGTTTCTCTAATTTGTGTTTGTTTATTGTAATTTTTGCCATTGCAGTAATACTCGTATATTATACTAATAGAATTTTAGTATGATGATTATTGATGTATAATTCAGCTCATTTAACATTTTCTTCATTAATGGAAAAAGGAAAGGGGCCTCGCAAAGACGAGTTCGCCGACGCTCAGTTTTCGTCTAGCGCCGCCACTGCTACCTGTTGCCATTCGTCCATGCCTCACAAGATGTCACATGACAAATGGCAAGTTGAGCTTTACATGAACGGTGTTTCCTAAACCCGTGCTGATTCATAGAAAGAAGCTGATCCGTCTCAAGGAAATTTACTATATTTGAGCTGAGAATGTGCTCCAAAATTCTACAGGAAACTGAGGTCAATGATATTGGCTTGTAATTATGTGGGTCAGTTCTTTTACCTTTCTTATAAATGGCAGTCACCTGTGCTTTTCTCCAATCACTAGGAACTTTGCGTTGAATTAAAGATTCACAATAAAAGTAAGTGACCAATGCCACTGAATACTCTTTGTAAACCTGAACTAGTATTCCATCTGGACCAAGAGACTTTTTTCTATTCAGCTCTCAGCTGCTTCTCTACATCGGAAATACCTATTACTATGTCCTCCATTTGGGAGTTAGTACATTGATCAAATGATGGTACATTTGTACAGTCCTCCTGTGTGAATGATTTCTTAAAGGTTGAATTTATAACTGCAGCTTTCTGTTTGCTTTCTTCTATTACTGTCCCAGAATGATCAACGAGTGACTGAATAGTGGTCTTTGACTCACTTATCGATTTTACATAGGGCCAGAATTTTTTCGGGTTCTCAGAAAGACCTTTTGCTAAGGTATGGCAGTCGTAATTATTGTATGCTTTATTATCATTTTATAGGTGCTTGAATCTGTACTAACTTTTGCCTGTCATCATTTGCATGTTCTTTTTTGAACCGAGAGTGCAACAGCCTTTGCTTTCTCAGTAGTTTTCTAACATTATTATTGTACCACAGTGGATCTTTTCCATCCTTAATCAACTTCATACACACATATTGCTCTAACCCTTTACTTACAATGTATTTAAATTTAGTCCACAATTCCTGTATATCCATTGTACCGCAACTAAAGAGCTTATCGGTTCTTTCTCTTGATTGGTTTATTTACTTTGGTCACCATTGACACTATGATGTCATCATGATTGTTAACTTCTGTCTCTACACTGACATAGTTAATAAAGTCAGGCGTGTTTGTAGCTACAAGGTCTAAAATATTTCCATTGCGTGTGGGCTGTTGGTTTAACTACTCCAGACAGTTTTCAGAAAATGTGTCCAATAGTAGCTTGCAAGTCTGAAACTAGAGAGCTCCTAATCTATGCTCTTAAGGTTGAAGTGTCCCCCGACTAATATTGCATGGTCCGGGTACCTGTGCACTGCCTGGCAAAGACTTTCTTTGAATGACTCTAAAATTGCTACAGCAGCACTGGGGGCTGGTGAAAAACACCCAACTATTAACTTTACTTCTCTTAGACCTGTTGTAGGTACCCAGATAACTTCACAGTTACTCCCATCCTCGATCTCAGTAGAAAAAATATCTTTGTCCACTGTGATGAACACTCCCCTTCCAGTTGTGTCAGATCTGTCTTTCTGATATTCATTTCAAAACATTATTACAAGCTTAATCATAACTCATGTGGAAAGAGCTTTAACTAACAGTGGTCATGTTACAGAGTCAGTAATGAACTGGAAAAACTTCATAAATGGATCTCTTACATATCAAGAAGCATATTGCATGATTCGTGTAATTAGCACAATGATGAACCACAGTGAAGTCAATCTTTGCAGGTAAGGACTGAACCTTCAGAATCACGTAAGCATTTGTTAATGGTCTTCTCCATCTATATTTTTGAGGATACACCATAATATTTATTTTGTTTCAATTGACTTTCAGTTAATATTAGTTTTGTTTCAGTGTACTTTCAATATGCAGTGCTGCCTTAAACAGCACACAATGTGAGGAGACCTACTCAGATCTTTTAATGCCATTACAGAAAGTGAGTATACAATATATGGAATATCTTTATTATGTGGTAAAACTATAATATTTCAGTGTATTAGAAAAGAATAATTATTTTATATGATGTGGTAAAGTTATCTCAATGTCTCCTCCTTTTTGATGGTGCTATGAGACATTTACACAATAAGGAAGCTATTTGACACATAAATCTAAATCAGGTTATATACTGCATGTCCTAAATGTCTTCCTCTTTAAGTTGATCAAAATTTGCAGTTGTTTCTAGTTTACTGTTAAGTGGTTATTTGCTCCAGTAATGAGCTTGGATCTCATTACATTACCAATAAATTTATTTTCTTTAATATACTTCCAAGATACTGAAAAATTTATGATTCAGTCCCTCATATTAGTGACCAAAATGGTACATTAGCAAACACAACAGAAAATTGAAATAAATTCCTGGCATTAATGTAAGTCAACTAACTGCTTGTTTCACTTTATCATCAGCAGATACTGATGCCTTCACTAAGCTAGGCAACTTTTCAAACTTTAAAGAGAAAACAGGAATTAATTTGACACCATAAGCTCCAATTAAGCTATTATAATTGAATATATAAAAATTACTCACAAAGTGGTAGCATCAACAATGAATGTACACTACATAAAAGATGTTATGAGATGTGCATATTTTTTTAAACCAGGGCCCTTTTTCTGATAGAATGTTTGAATGAAAGGGAAGAGATGTTGAAGGAAAAGGACTGGCAAGGTTTAGGAAATTAGTAGTATTATGTAAAAGTTTCCCGGATCCCAAAATCCCCATATGTGGTGTATAACTGAAAGGTGGGATTCTGAAAGTAAAAGATATAAAACACTAAATGACAGGGAGAAAAGGAATAGTTACTGAAAGGAAACACTGAGACCAAAGTAAAAGGATAATATGATATGAATTACCTCCAGTAATTGCTTCAATTATGTTGGATATGGAAATCACTCTCTGTGCTAGAACTGCCTATAATGGTTCACTGATGATGCAGTCAAGATGTTTAATGACCTTATGATGCTGCACGGTGTATATGTGTACCTTCTTAACTCTGAGTATAGGTGCATTGTTTTGGAATATGACAATGTGTGATGGCAATTTGACACTGATTGTAAGCACTTCATTGTTGAGATATTCATTTGCAGTGATCCAGCCAGTGAGAGTAATGAATGTATTATCTGTATACCCTAACATAGCTGCCCAAATCATAAGAGAACATCCCCCTGCTTGACTGCAGGAAGCAGATAATAGGCTTCTTTATAGACATACAGCATAAAAAATGTTTCATCACCTTGGTTCCAAGATCTTGAACACTGATGTTGAATTTGTATATTGCATCAAGAACATTTTATGGGCAGTGCCAAAGTACACCACTTGTGTTGACTGTAGTTCTGCCATGCCTAGAAGACCAATTACAAAGTTTGATCACATCAGCATTTTACTTTGTGACAGAAGTAAATATATCATCCTCAATGGAGAGAAGTCTTTTGAAGTAAGAGTAATGTCAGGTGTGCCACAGAGGAGTGTCGTGGGACCATTGCTATTCACAATATATATAAATGACCTTGTGGACAACATTCCAATAAGGAATGTTAATAATAATATGTAGATAGGGAACAACTCACCATAAAGATGAACATTGAGCCGCTGACAGACACAAATAAAAGACACACAAACACAGACACAATTCTAAATTTTCAGCCATGGCCTTCCTCAGAAATGGAAAACTCATGCACACTCATCCACACATGTCAGCTGTCTCTGCGATGGCTGAGATGCCTGAGTGATTGTGTGGATGAGTGTTTTATTTCTGAGGATGGCCACGCCTGAAAATTTAGAATTGTGTCTGTGTTTGTGTGTCTTTTATTTGTGTCTGTCAGTGGCGCAACGTTCATCTTTACGGTGAGATGTTTCCTATCTACATATTATTATTAACATTCCTTATTGGACCTTCCATTGTTGCTATTGAAACCATGTGGTTGATGACTGTGGAATGACTGATATGTGTACACCATCTGCTGCTACACAACATTAACTCTTGTAATATGTAGATACACCATGGACTGCTATACCTCAAAACACGTCAAGAGCCTCTTTTATTCAATGCTGAAAGATGTAGCAGATGTTGCAGCTACCTGTCCTGTCAACACTCAATACTGGTTTCATCAGCTTCCTCACATCACAAGGGGCTGAATTACCAATCCTGTGATCTTTTGACGATGTGTTTCATCCTAAATGAATTTGCCTGTGTTGTCTCTGGTCCTTTGTGCTGTTACATGTTGGACTGTTGTCCAAAATTACCAACAAAAATTCACAGTTTCATTTTGCTGGAACACTTTAGTAATGGCGTATTAAACCCAACTTAGTTTGTATGCAAACCAGAGGTGCCTCCCCCCCCCCCACCCCAAATCGCGACCAACCCTCCCCCCACACCAGAGATATTAGGTTCTGGATTCAGAAGGTACATTTATTTTGTATATAAACATTGGTTTTTTATTTCACATTTTGTAAATTGTTTTATTTAGCCCCCCACCCCCAGAAAGACACAGTTTTCATCGTGACACCCCCCCCCCCCCTCTTATCCTGTGGGCACCTCTGCAGCAAACCATTTAATGTGTTATGCTGCCTGTGTAATATTTCATAAATAAAGGTATGTAGTGTTTATTTCTAAGATTATAACCAGTACTGAGCAACATTTTCACATCTTGTTTCTTGTCTCCTTAAAGATGCAACAAAATAAAAGCATTTTTTGCAACTGAATAAAATATGTCATTGTGGCATAGATAGCCAAAATATTACATATTACTAAAACATTTCGAGTACAAATAATTTTTTAAAAGTCTATGATACCTGGATTTGTGCATAAATTGTTGTAAAATTCGCCTTAAAGTTCAGGAAATATATATACATTGCTGACCCTCCAAAATGCAATGCCAAGACCAAGATATCAGAAAGAAATTGATTTGGGAGATAACACAGGGTAAGAAGATCACATGATTGATAATACAGCCCCACAGGAAGTAATAAAGATGATATCAGTAGTGCATGTTGCCACCATTACTGGATATAACCACTGCTACATACCTAAGCATTGATTCAAATAGACTGGATATGCTATTGGCATACAGCAGTCCATAGTGCTTCTATATATTGCCATATTTGATCTGATTTGGCAGCATGTGGTGTATCGAGTGTCAGTTATTTCAAAATCATCGACCTGTCATTTTTGATAGGTGAGAGACTGGGAGAACAGGGAGGACAAGGCAGCTATGCATTCTAGTGGGTGATGTGGATGATGATGTCTCAAACATTGCATGCCATGTGTGGTTGTGCATTAGCCTGTTGCAATGTGGTTATCTGAAAACTCAAAACACATGGTAGAACAGCAATTGCCAACACTTTGAGGTGTTAATTTGAAGAAGAGGCATTGAACTAAAATTTGTGCCACACCTGGAATTTGAACTTGGGACCTGCTGCCTAGGAAAGCACTATAACCACTAAACCACCATGACCTAATGGATATGGTGATGCACAGATTGTCTTAAAGGACATCTCCCTCCATACCACAAACTTCAATTCTGCCTCATGTTCCCTTATATAAATACTTATTAATGTTGCTGAGGCTCTCCAGTAACAGAATAGCACCCCAGCAATGAATGTTAATGGGAACAATCCTGCCTTGTACCTCAGGCATGGGTGATATAAATAGCAACATCCAGAGACATTTTAGTCTCAATATAAAATTTATGCCATGGCTGGGATTCGTACCCAGTACCCCTGCTTACTGGACAAGTGCTATAACCATTAAACCATCGTGACCTAATCGATATAGCGATTGCATGGACTCTCTTAAAGCACTTCTCCCTCCATTACAGAAACTTCATTCTGCCTCATGTTCCCCTTTATAAATATGTATCAACATTATTATTTGATATTTATATCACATATGCCTGAGGTACAAGACAGGATCATCCCCATTAACATTTATTGATGGGATGCTATTCTGCTATTGGAGAGCCTCAGCAGTGTTGATCCGTATTTATATGGGGAACATGGGGCAAAATTGAAGTTCATTTTAAAACAGTCCATGCAGTCACCATATCCATTTGGCCATGGTGCCCTAGTGGTTACAGTGCTTACCTAGTAAGCAGGATGTCCTGGATTCGAATCCTGACTGTAGCACAAATTTTAATTCAGTGCCTCTTCTTCAAGTTAATATCTTTTATATATATTGAGACAAAATATGTCTCTGGACATTGATTTATTATATGATGCTTAATGCTATCTGGTTAGTGTACTGACAGTGCATACTAGGAAGATGTGGGAGTGCATTCCAACATCACACCAAACCATAATACTAAGTGCAGAACCTGTATGGTGATTCATAAGGCAACAGTTCGACAATCTCTCGCCATATTGTCTTCAGACTGTAATCTGTAGGGGTACTGGCAGAGAATTAGGAATCATCAGGAAAGCAATGTTGATCCAGTCAGTTGTCCATATTTGTTGTTCATTGCATCATTGGTAACACAAATTCCTGTGGCATTGACTTAGTGGTAAACCCAGCAATTGACACCTTGCAGACAATCCACTCTGTTATAAACAACACAGTTGCTTAGTTACTTCCAACACAATCACTAGTTTTCCAGAGGATAATAAAGCAACCCTCTTAGGCACCAATTCTCCCTTAGTCAAACTCCAAAAGCTACTCAAAAGTTCAGACATAGAAGATACATAAATACTAAAGACAGCATACTTTGCTTGGTGTGATTACATGTCTTAAGGTATGGAGTACCTTGGCTGGTAAGACTAAAGATATTTGAGTGCAAAAATATGTAGTATGAATTATTTGTGGTTTTAATCCAACAATGTCCTGCTGAGGCTTGTTGAAGCATCTGGAAATGTCAAGTTGTGTTTCCCTATACAGTTATTATTTAATGAAATATATCATATTGGAAGTAGGGAAAATAATCTACAAATAATGAAAAACCAAAAATAAGCTAGATATTTCCATGTATATATTCTCTGTTTAAAATTTTACCTATGATCTATGTTAGGTACTGTAAGCCTGTTTATTTTTTTTAAATAGTCTCTAATTTTGGTCCGCTTCTGAAAGGAGTTGACATTTTTTCATACAGCATTTAAAAATTTTCTAGTAGCAACCCCCTTTGGCCCATATAATCTAGAAGATTATTACACACTGTGGTGCAGTAAGTAACAGACAAGTGCACTGTCCTCATCCCCACTTTAAAATTCACTGTTCTCTTTTTTACTGTGTTGTTAAACAAATGTCACAATTTCAACATCCTTTATGAACTGGAAGCTGGCATTACAGGTGTCAGTCTTCAGCTACTCATTCAAGTTATCTTAATTTCCATCTTCAAAACAATTTAAACACATTACAAGATACATTATTCATACAAATATTATTTCTGCATTACTGAAAATTTGAAAGTTGCTTTCCTCTTTAAGTAGGACACTTTCCCAGCATGATTTAACTAGTTTATGTGGCTTGACTTCCTGTCGGGTATTATAAATCCCATCTATGGCATCTAAAATTGCCAATTTCTTCCCGATCACCACCATATCATCCTCATCAAATAGCATTCTTCATAGTACCAATGTAATTATGCCCTGATCCATTGGCTATGTAATGGCAGTCATATTTATAGGTAAAGACTTAGTTACGACGAGACCATCATCAGATATGAGAATCTTTTCATTATCTTTTCTCTTCTAGAAACCACCCAACTTGTGATATAAAATGTGTGTGGTAGGAGATTCATAAAATTTCATTTTCCATTCATGTTTTGATTTGGTTGTAATAATGCATACGGTAGTCCTTGTCTGTGATTTCATTGAATTCTACAGGTTTTTTTTTTTTTTTTTTTTTTTCAGTCTTTGCTAGAATCACTTTGTATTACCCAGAAACATTAGCAGTGTACAGAATTGTAATGAGTGCTTTAGATGATTTATATCCTGAAGCACAAGCATCACTCTTAAAAACACAAAGTTATGTGTTTTTTACATTTCCAATACAGATCACTTTTGTTTGCATAATTCTGTTTTTCCACAAATCTCTAGAACTTTTCCTCAGATCTCTGGAATGCTCCCTCAGAGGAAATCAGATGCCCTCTGTCAAGCTCTTAAATGTGATTTGAAAAGTAACCATGCAAATGTATGTGTTGTAAAATGATTTTTCTCTTTGAAGATGCAGGAGTAGAATAGGTTAAGAATTATGATATTTCCTCAGTGTACTGTACATTTACATAGTTTGTAACATTTTTGTAATTACCTTACAAATAAAAATATGTTTAAGAACTTGTTACTTGTTCCATACTGGTATGCATTAAGATGTTTCTCCTTGAGATCTCAGAAAACAAACTAATATTTCTCCTGTTTAAATATGTTTCATGTATTCTTGTTCTATGATCTTAAAATTCACCAATTTAAAATGAAAAGTACATCACATGTCATCTAATCTGTTTCATATTCTTAATCTTCTTCTTTAAAAACTATTTGTGAATTGTTTTTCTCCAGAATTTCCCGCTTACAATTTTTTGTTGGTATTTATTATCTGTTGACTCTGAAATATGAACTTTATGTTCCAGGCTTAATGAAGTACAAATATTCTACTTTACATATGGTTCCCCTCTTATATTAAAATATTGGAGTGCTTATTTAAAAGGCTCAAGTCACACAGTAAAGTAAATATATGATGCTGAATAGGTGTAATGTGCCCTTGGGTTATTTATTCTTCAAGACAAAAATGTTAAAAAGTACAATACTTGCAAAGGCAACCAGTGCAAACCAATTGGAACTGCATTCAATATATAATTTTATATGGTACATGTTATAAAAGCTATCATTGTCATCCACCTGTGAAACTATATATATAGTGTCTTTGGCCTTGTCATGTTTCTTGTCAGTTTATGTACAACACTACCAAACACTGCATCAGTCATTATTGTACTGTCTGTACAGTTAGAGTAGAGTGGGGCTGGTACGCTGACCTTCATATGGTGAAATGCCCATATGCAAAGTTTTTTTTTTTTTTTACATATGAATGATAGCTTTTTGAATGGGTGCAGAATTATACATTAAATGCTCTTCCATTTGGTTTGAGCCGTTGGAGTTGGTGTACTTACCTTGTTAGTAATAGCTTTCATGATAATTATCAACCACAAACAAAAGTAAAAATATACTTAAACAAATTTTAAGCTTGCTTGAAAAGAAAAAGAATAAGAAGGTGGTGATGATGTTTGAGGTGATGATAACTATCCAGTCACTCAGCACTCAAAACTGTGTTTTATGTCTTTTTGACATGAACATTAGCACTTTCTAGCATCAAGTGTCAGATTTAATCTCAGAGATGGAGTAGTAAGTTGATGTGTTACTGATTTAAGTACAACTCCTCTACTAATGGCATGGTAGCACTTTCTAGCATCAAGTGTCAGATTTAATCTCAGAGATGGAGTAGTAAGTTGATGTGTTACTGATTTAAGTACAACTCCTCTACTAATGACATGGTATCACGTAGGAAACTATTCTCTGTTAATCATGACAAAACTTAAGTACTGGTGAATCAGAATTACTTGCATTGTTATAATTCTGAACTGCTCAGTACTTAGAACATATTTCACTAAATGAAGTTGGCTAAGTGGTGTCACCTCATTATTACTTAAAAAATCCTTTATGAATTAAATAACTGTATACACTATATATTTTTTCCATAATAACATTTATTTTTGTAGTGAACTAACTTTTGGCTTCTTAGGCCATCTTCAGACAACTTTATGAATAATTTTTTGTGATCATAGTAACTAGTTTTTGAAGCACTTATTGCTTCTTTTGTTCTTAATAGTTAACAAGTATTCCTGTTGTCAAATAACTTACAGTTTCACTTGTACCTTTTTTTCAGAATTGTCACTTATCAGAAGACTCTGAGTGTAAAACAGTTTACACATACAACAGCTTTTGTGTTGTTTCAACAGTGGCTGCAGTCCTTTTTGGTATTGTGGCACTCTTAGCTGGAGGTACATATGTACACCTTAAATATTTCAAGAAAACGTATCAGAGCTGTAAATGTGGGCAACAACCTCAGCCTCATTTCTCACTTCCCCATAGTGCCCCACTAGAAAACATTCCATTGGGGCAACAGGTTTGTACACCATCTGGACCAGATCACAAGAGAAGAATTATGCCTTCAGCTAATGGAGATATCCATCATGTAATACAACACCATAATTTCAAAGAAGAATACGTAAGTCCTTCAAGGTTTTTCAATCACCACCAAGAATATAACTATGGAGAATCACCTGAAGATAATACCTATGAAATATGCAATTTTGGAGAATCAATCTCAGAGCAGCAAAATGAAAACATGGTTGAATATATGGAACCATTACATTTAAATGTTCCTGAATATCTTGAAATTTTGCCTGATTTGCCAGATTATCATAATCTACCAATATTAGCTGACCATGATATTCAACAGCAGATAGGATGTGGTGATATTGAACATCAGTATGCAATGGTTGGTGAAATAGTCCGTCCTGTTCAACCTGAAAGCAAAGCAGAGCCATTTGAAAAGGAAATTCAAATGGTAAATGAAAAATTTCAGACATCACAACAGCAAATAAATCTGAAAAATGTTGTTGCAAAAGATACAATCTTAGAAGAGTCAGACAGACTCGATAAGTCATCATTGTCTGAAGGTTTACCATTTACGCAGGAACTCCAAGATGGAGAACATGTCCAAAACGCAGCAAGTACATTATCACTGACTGATGAGATGGTTGAAATAGTAATTCAAAATGAAAACCAGCTATTATCTGAAAATGGTGCTTCCCCTGCAAGTGAAATTGCATCTCCTGTACAACAAAGCAATTTTTCTCAAAGGCAGCAGGACTCTGACAATTAAGGAATGCAATGCACAAAGTGTAATACACACATTTTGATGAACTTATTTATAAAGAAGAATGACTGTTACTGACTTATCACTACTTATGCTGCATCTTGATAAAAGTAACTTGGAAGCATTTTATTGACATTGAGAGTTTGCAGATGAAGAATAGATATAACTACTTGTTTACTGTGATCTGACTACACTGGCAGTCCACAAGATTAACGATATCTGAATGAAACATTCTTTAAATTAAATGTGGTTCTACTACTATTATTATCGCCAGCAGCACTTCTCTGTCTGCCACCATCACTAACACATTGAACTATAAATATAAGCTGAAGAAATATCAGTGTGAACTTAAAATTGAAATTATATGACATAAATGTTCTAAATTATTTCCAGAAGACAATAATTCATTAGTTACACTCCAAACAAGTTCTTTTCACATTTATTCAAGTCAGATGATAGTAGGGGAAAAATTACTTGTAAAAACATAGCTAGATATTTTACTGACCATAAACCTTTTGTTTGTTATCCTCTTTGTCTGGGTCTGTAATTGTATTATCTGTTTTATTTGTTTTAGTAGAAATATACATCTTTGAACTTATATCATTAATGCTTCATTTTATCACTTATGGATTATTCTGTTTGTTAAAATATACCTCAGATATTTAATTGAACCTTTGGAAAATTTAGTAATTACATGTTATCATTATTCATAAATTAACACATTGAAATAATTATCAGTATTTGTGTTAATTGCATAAAGTATTATATTAAAAATAATCAATTTAAGGTTGTAATGCAGCTCATAATTACATCACTGTACTTCCTTATATAACATTTGGATTTAAATTACAGCTCTGTGCTCCATTTTGACTAACTCATATCCCAGCCTCTTGTATTCAGTGTGTTTCCAGTTGAGCTATATGTGCATGTATTATAAAACAGATCAAAGTTTAGAATTGCTACAGTTTCTTCCCTCCAATCACAAACTTCATGGAGTTTCCAACACAAATGTAATGCTCTATTATTTTAAAACTATCTAAGGTGGTTCCTGGAAGGAATTGTTTGTTTATTGCACAGTGTATAAAAATATGAATGATTGTAAATTATGACCTGCATCTCCTTCTAGCTGATCAATGCAATAAAATAGATAAAAAGCTTATTTATGCCCATGCTCATTTTCTGCAGTTAAAAAACTATTATGGCTGGCTTAATACCATACATTTTATGTACTGTCTATACAAAATTAAAATTTATTTAAGTGTACTTTTTTAAATTTGTCATTAAGTATTAATTATATCTTATTTTAAACAAACTATTGTAAAGAGTAATAAATAAAATATATAAATTATAGAGGGAAACTTTCCCGGTGGGATAAACAAAAATAAAAGAGATGACTTACCAAAAGGACCAGCTCGTTGATAGAAACAAATGAACTAAATAAAATCACACACAAACACCCATACAAGCTTTCGCAGCCTAGCTGCTTCGTCAGGCAGAAGGGAAGGAGAGGGAATAGGAGATGATGAGGGTTTTAAGGGAGTGGATAAGGAGTCATTCCAATCCCGGGACAGGAAAGACTTACCCTGGGGAGAAAAAAGGAGGGTAAACAAATACACACACACCCACACATCTGTGTAAATGTGTGGGTGTGTGTGTATTTGTTTACCCTCCTTTTTTCTCCCCAAGGTAAGTCTTTCCTGTCCCGGGATTGGAATGACTCCTTATCCACTCCCTTAAAACCCTCATCATCTCCTATTCCCTCTCCTTCCCTTCTGCCTGACAAAGCAGCTAGGCTGCGAAAGCTTGTATGTGTGTTTGTGTGTGATTTTATTTAGTTTATTTGTTTCTATCGACGAGCCGGTCCTTTTGGTAAGTCATCTCTTTTCACGAAATTACAGTCCATGCTACAGTACATTGACAAATGTTCTAACTCCTTATCAGACTGGTTTTAGCAAGAAAATATCATAAAATACTAATATTCATAACCAATCAGTTCACCAAGATAGCTCACAGCTATTTTGTCACTTCTTTCTGTTCTCCTTGTACAAACATATGCTGAGCAATAGGCAGGAATGGGCAGTTGCTCCTCCTTGAAAAGATATCATGATCCACACAAGATGTTGCACTGTAATATGTTCTGCCAACTAATGTATCATTGCCATACCAATCTGAATAAAGTGCTAACATCTGATGAATGTTGATTACTCAAGGGTACACAAACCGTTTGTCTCGATATCTGAAACTATTTCATTATTCCTCTACATTCTTCCTCTACAAGAACACAGTTAGCAAAGATTAGAAACAGCAGCTGTCACTTTGTAGATAGAATTATGATCAGAGTATAAGATTGCATGTCTCCCATCACTACACAGCCAGATGTATGACCTCTGTACCTGTGTGAATAAAGACTGTGATGATTGTAATGGCTCTTTTGTATTCTGAATGTCCGCAGAGCTGCTGGGGCATTTTCCCAGAATATTAGACCATATTTTAAATGGGTATTAAATATGCATAATAGACCCCCATTAGTGACTTTATATTTATGCATCCTTTTAGAGCCCTTAAAAGATAGCAACTAGTACTAAACTTTTAATTTACATGTTGAGCATGTTTGTCCCAATTTAGGTCACATTGAATCAAAATTCCTAGAAATTTGTTTCTTCTTCATTCGCAACTTATTGGTGATTTATGGTGACATTTGCATATTGCCATGTGTTGATATGTTTATCATGGAAGTTCAATGCTACTGTTTTATTGTTGTTTATTATGAGTTGGTACAGTCTTGTCCATTCACATACGATTTTTTACGCTTGTACTAATATTATTGTGTTAGCCACAAACTGAATTGTTTTGTGTGCTTCAACATGCATATACATCTATAATGCAAACTTTTTGTTTTCAGTCACTGAAAAAGGAGAAAATCCATTGATTTGGTAAACCTGTAATGCCATAGCATTATATGCATGTTGTTTGCTTCTTTTCATCTATGGACTTCAAAACAGTGGCTATACATCCATTTATAGCTGTTTCAGTTGATTTCTTATTACAGAAACTATGTTGCAAACTTGGTAATAATACATTTTTGTTTAAAAATTTTACTATCTTATTGTGCATTACTTTTTCCAGTATAGTAGAAAAACAAGAAGTTAATGTGATTGGACAATAGTTTCATCAGGAGTAACTGTTCATCAGGGCTCCTCTGCTAATGAGTTCATTGGATGTAGTATGTAGGGGCGGTGAGGGGGGATAAGCACACTCCCCTCCTGGTCATTGTTAGCTTTCTTGACTTTGGAGTCACTACTTCTCACTCAAACTTACTTGACATGTGGTTGACTGCTTGCTGTTCCAGTCTTCCACCAAGGTAAAGTCCATAAGAGGATTGGGAATTGAACTCAGGCCTTCCATACAGCAGTCATAAATGCTGACCATTTAACTAAACAAGCAGACATCAGTGTAGATATGTCAATACAATTTTGCCTTTTGTTCTCCTTGTACAAGTGTCTATACAACGACAGTCAAGTGGAGGCACAATGCATCCTAAAAATAAATGATCATTCACAGAAATAAAACTCTTAACCTGTTGTGATATATAGGCAGGTGCATCGACTGAATATCAGTTAGAATTAGGGATGGGTCGAATCCCAATTTTACCGAATCAAATCCAAATACCGAATCTAAATAAAACATGTGCCGAATACCGAACCCGAATTGAATCTTCCGAATCTCTAACCCAAATAATTTGTCAATTACATGTTAAAAAGAATTACTACTCTATCACAGCCAGTGATGAAGATAAAGCCTTCTGGAGTGGATCCCAAATGATAATATCAACAGTAAAATTTAAGAAATTTAAATTTCATTTAGATTTTTATTTTAAATCTTATGCATATTTTAATACCCCCTACCCTTAAAAGAAATTTCTATGAAACATTTTAAGATATATTGTTGCGTTGCAATGGAAGCAGGCTTGACTTCGAAGGCAACTGAACATAGCACTTATACTCAAAGCACGTTTATTACGAACTCAACTTACACAGAGCACTGACTGCCTCTCAGGCAGAGTGCTCTGCTATTTATACACAGACAGAATTTACCAGAAATTAGAAGAACAGTTAACATACGAAACAAGTAGAATTTACAAGTGAACATAAGAAAGATGTAGAACTTTCTGGAATTGTTAATTACAAAGAAATAAATTTTTGCGAGTGGGCGGGATTGAACCGGCGACCTTATGCACCGCAGTCCGTGACACTATCCCCTGCGCCACGCCGGCAGTTGGTGTTCGTGGTCTCTCGCGGCAATATGTTGTTTAGATGCACTAAAAGATGATAAGAAAATTCTTCAGTCTATTACAAACTGTTTCATTCTGATGAATAAAAAAAAGGAAAGGATTTCCCCTCCCCCCCTCCAAAAAAAAAGGAAGAGGCAAAAATAAAACCTGAAAAGATGAGTACATATTTTGAAAGTTGAAAAAATAATTCTTAAAAAGTAGAATGTGTAAATGTTAATTTTATAGTGACGTATCATGCATTTCATGAGTGATGCACAGAATATTCAGACTCAGGGAAATTCGCATTTATTCGACCTTTGTGTAATTGTTTTTGCCACAAAGACAGTTCAGAGCTGTGTAAAGTACTTAACGCGCAGATTGCGCATTCTGGAGCATTAAGGAAATGGTATTTTGTAGATTTATTTATTCATTCTATGTAACATTTAAGATCACATTATGTGCCTGCACAGAATTTATATTCATAGGAGATTTAAAAATCTGTACTAGAAGTTTCTATTCCCATCCAGCATAAGAATAATAAAAATGTAAACATGAACGTGATACGTAGGCCTATATTCTCCCGCGTTCGCCGTTGTCTTTCAAGTTTGTTAGGTGGACGAATGTAAATGTTGTAACAGCTAACACGGAAGAATACAGGGCGTAATGTTTACATTTGTATTATTCTTATGGCGAAGAGAGTGTGAAACTTACGAATCACAATTCATAGGAACAATCCCTTGGCCCTAATAGAAAAACACGTAAGTTGTAGCACGAAGGCAGTGGTTGTAGCGTCAGGCATACTAACGCAACACATGCTTGCCAGTCGGCTTTCCGTAGTAGCTTTTAGATAAGATTTCAAATGTACGGCTATTGTATGAAACTAAATGCAAAAATATAAAACAATTTTATTGAACTTATAACACAAATTTTACGAAATGTTTATAACAGCAATTAGATAGGCCTACCAGTACGGTAAATCTGAATCACTAGCATTTGATTCCTTGTTACACAGTTCCTTTGTACTACAGAGCATCATCCCTTGCACAATCTAGTGCATTCGATATCGAACATTTTTAACTGCCTGTTATGACGCAATCTGATTTGGAACCCACTTCCATGTATCATCTCATTCCATTGGCACACCTGCGCATTTTACATGACCCCTTGGTGTCAGTTGTCTGTCACTTTTCGAAAGGCAGTTGGTGTACATGTGTTTAAGCTTTACCTTACATGATTAATTGAAACAAATGTCAAGTGGTTGCTGAATTGACGTCATCCTGCCTGGATGGCGCACGATTAGAACTTTTTCCCCACATAATAAATAACATTCTTCTTGAAATCCTAGTACTTCATTACAGTTCACATACCCCAGAACTTCACAAAATTTGACGAAACAATACATGAAATCATGAAGAAATTTATTTTTGTTTGTACTTATATTTGAAAGGCTGCTACATTTGAAGTCGAGTAATACTTAAGTTGTATTTCCTTCGTTGGACGGTGTATTAAAATTCAATAGTTGAAAATAAAAAGAAACTAGACTCGTCTTCCTCTTTTTTTATTATTATAATTATTTTTTTTATTTTTATTTTACAAGCGCAGTTTTAGTGCCAGAATTTATATTTGCACTTACTAAGCATGTCTGTGTAGCCCTGCTTATATTATAGGCGGGAAAAGTTACTTGTGGTGGCTCCTAGCACCATTTATCAGAACTATTCAAAGTGAGGTTGTGTTGTTTTACATCACGTCTTTCAGCAGATCTATGGAAAATAAAGAACGCAAACGAAAGGCACTGTTATGCAAAGTAAACTACAACATTCGTAACTGAAGGTTTCCATATAACACTTAGGATTCGGGATTCGGTAGTATTCGTCCATTTTGCACTGAATCTCAAATCTGAAGCCAGTGTATTAGATTTGGCGAATAATGGATTTGGCCGAACCACTCGGACACACCCCTAGTTAGAATAAAGCCCAAATATTAGATAAATCTTGTCTTGTAATAAGTTAACTCAAGATATTTGCATAGAAATCTCTAAACTATTTTTTTTAATTTCTCAGTGCTATTCTTGTACAAGATAGTACACACCAAATGATGAGGGGCACAACTATCCCCACATAAAAAGAGATTGTGATTTATGTGAACTGAACTCTTACCCTGTTCTGATTATTAACCTTCCAATAGGCACGTCAGCCAAGGAGTTCACACTTATTTTGCAGATACCTCTTGATAATAAACCTTAAAAAGACACAAACATCAAACTTGTGTCATAAAAGAGAAGGCTAACACAAAGAGGGGGGTTTCTGACTCTCCCACTTTCCGAGAAAAGGATACAAAACTTGTCATCTCGTATCTGACACAAACGCGCACCTGTCGGAAGGTTAAGCAAACATATCAACACTTTCCAATCAGAATCAAGCCAAAGCATCTAATGGATATTCAATAACAACGGATGTAAGCTACAATAAATTTTCAAGTGTATGAAACCAAGAGAGTGGCAAAAATGTTAAAAAGTTAGTATCCAGAATTTGTGTGAAAATGAACATGTTATTACTGTACATGTTTCAAGCAGAATAAGAGAAGCTTCAGAAAGGTACAGTGATTTATTTCTTTATTTATGTTTGTGTCATCACAGAAATAACTTAGGTGGACCCAATAAATCAAGAACTTAGTCATGTGACAAAAGTTAATATAAGCAAGGTGAATATAAAAATTAACTGCTGCAGAAACATTAAGCTCTACCCCTTATTTATTTATTTACCAGGTTTGACAAGATCATGTAAACCAAAGTCAGAACATAAATTACAGAACACTAATTAATGTACAAACAATAGGACTTAAGAATTATTTAAAGATTCAGAAAATTTACATACAGAAGAATACATAATACAGGCCAGTGAAATTTTCTAAACTAGGGAAAATCATGGATATATGGTTTAGATTTTGGTTTCTGATTTTTCTGTTTGCAATACTATTGTGCAACCTCTCACTTACTTCCTTAGGGAGATCAACATTATGTAGGCCTGCTTTTTATAACATTTAATAGGCTAAAGTCAAATCAACACTTATTTTCTAGGCCACAAAATCTATATTATTTTCACAATTGTGATTGTTTTACATACATAAATTTTACTACATAACATTTTTCTTTCACCATAATCTGACCAAATTTTTACGCATGAAAATAAATTAAGACATGAATGCTGCTCTTTATATTGCAGTTTGCTACTCTAGCAGAATAAAATTCCCAATTTAAGTGAAGAGTTCAGTTTCTGCATTTATTCCTTGTATTATTAATAAATACATATAATTAACTTAATAATAAATTATGCAGAGGCTAATTGTTTCCATGTAACTGTGGAGCATGCTTTGCTTTGGTACAACTTTATCTTGTTTTATTTTTACATTTCACATGAATTCCACTTTTTATCTTCAACGACATTACCCATATTGCTATTTGATAAATGAAGAAGTATCATAAGACTTGTTTTTTAACTTTATGCTGCTTTGGAAGTTCAGCAAAAATGCTCAGTTCATAATGTGACATACCCCCACTTTGAATCATATTAGCCTACTATTTCAAGTACACATATACAGGTAACATAAATTAATTCATATATACGCTATACCAAGACATTAAATTAAATATTTCTGTAGTTAACTATTCCTTCGTATCTTGTGTTCACTTCTTTCACATCACACAAACTTTAATTTTCACTACACTATGTCATCAATAATTATAGAGACAGTCAGTTCTTTCACCAGTCAACTGTAGAATGCAGATTGTCTTAAACCGATTCATACCTATCATTAGCCAACCCATTTGATAAACAACAAATGTCACTAATAAAGGATTGCTCACATAAGTAAACTCACGACTCCCAAAGTGGTCAGCTATATTAACCAACTCTTAGATCAACATGTGTCAGCTGTGCTTTCTTCTTGTGCAAGAACTAATCAGGCAAAAATCACAAATGCATGTACTGTATTTCAAATATAGACATCTACTTTTCTTTACTACTGGTACATTTGTATCACCACGATACCATACAGAAACTATCCCAACAACATTCATATCCCATTGCACCACTCTTTAAGTCAAGATGCGATTGCTAAAACAACAAATTTAAAAATAATCTCTTAAGATTCATTCTAATAACAAAGTTAAACAAATTGAATCTGAAGGTTTGCACCCTACTTCAGAATTTTATTTTCCATGCTACTGAAAAGTGGACACATTTATTTATTTTATTCATGTTTTGTTAATCTCTGTTCATGAGCATGTCAAGTAAGATGTCGAATGAGTCAAACATACAATACAACACTGATTAGATAAAAAAAAATCATCTTTGTATAAAAAATGTTTTACATAATTGTTATTTTTAACACTAAACTTTAAAAATTTCCATTTTAATTCATAAAATAGAATAACACATTAAAGATAAGACATATCTTTATTTTTCTACATAATTTCAAAGTACATTGAGACAGTTGACATACCGCTTTATAAGCTTCAAAAAGCCTTCCAGAAAAAATTAAGGGCATTGCATATGGTAGAAGCATGGAACAGCTTGTTTAACGTCAGCATTGCTTCCAAAGCACCTTTCACTGAGAGTCTTCTTCAAAGCTGGAAACAGATGGAAGTCACAGATGCGAGATCACGACTGTATGGCAGATGCTGTAGGTGCTCCCATCCAAAAGTTGCAATATGATTTTGCTTTGCCATCACCGAGTGTGGTCTTGCATTGTCATCCAACAGTAGAATACCAGATCTGAGAACGCCAGGCCACTTTTTCCGAATCACCTCTTTCAATTTTGACACAGTGGCACAGTACCACACAGCATTGATGGTTACATTCTCCAAAATGTCCAGCAACAAAACTCCTTGCCCCCCCCCCCCCCCCCCCCCCCCCAGAAAATGGTGAGTAGCAGTTTACCTGCAGACAGAGAGCTTTTGAACTTCTTTCGAACAAGCGATGAAGGATGTTTCCATTCCATAGCTGTTCAATGCTTCTTCCGTATGCAACACCATGCTTTTTTTCCTGGACGGCTTTTTCAAGCTTATAAAGCTGTTTGACAAATGTCTCAATGTATTTGGAAATTATGTAGAAAAATTAAGGTGTGTCTTATCTTTAATGTCTCATTCTATTTTTTTCCTGTCATATACCGAGTGAGGTGGCGCAGAGGTAAGACACTGGACTCTCATTCGGGAGGACGGTGGTTCAAATCCACCTCCAGCCACCCTGATTTAGGTTTTCCATGATTTCCCTAAATCACTCCAGGCAAATGCCATGATGATTCCTTACAAAGGTCATGGCCAACTTCCTTCCCCATTCCTACCCAAAAATCCGAGTGTGAGCTCTGTCTCTAATGACCACGCTGTCGACAGGGGATTAAACCTTAAGCTTACTTCCTTACTTTTTTTCTTTCATACACAATTCTGCCCACAGTCGACAGGGGAAACTTGTTTTCTAACTCCCCCTCGTATTTGTAATAGTTTCTATTCAAGGCACACCCATCAGGGTTCTTTTTTACAAAACATGTAAGTGAAAAAATGTACTGGGATACAGTGGTCATTATTTTCAGCTTTCTGAAAAGGTTATGGTATGAAGTTCTAGGTGGTACTCTACACAAATCTTATTGCCTTTTTAAGGGTCACTTTATTTATTTATTTTTTATTTTATTTATTTGTTGCATATGTAGCTGAGCTCAGTTTTTTAGGGTCTGTTGGATATGATATGTGATTCATGGAGTGGGTTCCTGTAGTCATGTTCTAGTTCATGAACCACAGTCAATGTATGAGTTGCCAAAAAAATGGTCCTGACAGTTGGGATAGCAGTTACTTTGGAATAATGTTGGGCATCTCGTACACATTCTGAGTTGTGGCCACCTTTGTGCTCAGATGGCAAAGACTACCAAATCCA
Source organism: Locusta migratoria (assembly GCA_026315105.1). NCBI lineage: Eukaryota > Metazoa > Arthropoda > Insecta > Orthoptera > Acrididae > Locusta > Locusta migratoria. Next base: position 444,349,975 of record CM048755.1, on the reverse strand, counting down.
CTGGTTAGTAGGAAGGAAGGAAGGAAACTTGGAGTTTAACGTCCCGTCGACAGCGTGGTCATTAGAGACGGAGCTAACGCTTGGACGGTTTGGGTAAGGATGTGGAAGGAATTCGGCCGTACCCTTTCAAAGGAACCATCCTGGCATTTGCCTGGAGTGATTTAGGGAAATCACGGAAAACCTAAATCTGGATGGCCGGAGGCGGATTTGATCCACCATCCTTCCAAATGCGAGTCCAGTGTGTTACCACTGCGCCACCTCGCTCGGTTCCACTGGTTAGTCCCTCAAGTGTAAGGGATAAAACCCAGTAAGACTAGCAACCTGCTTCCCATGTACTTCAATATGATGCTGGTAACAATCAGAGCAAAATGCTTTGGATCTTTGGAGGTGACTGAGTTCTGCCTCTAATTGACAGACCAGAGACTCCTCAGATACGACTTGGTAAACGATCTGGAATGAGATGGAGAGCTGTTAATATCAATGGAGATTACACTGGGAAGAAGGTAGAGCTGGCAGAGGCTCCAAGTAAGATGGGGTTAGAAGTTTTAGAGAAAGAGGACGAAGTCGCAGAATACAAGGTTGACCTGTCAGGAGTCAAAGCAGGAAGAGCACAGTTGGCTGTAGGGCTTTACATCAGGAAAGCAATAAAACCCAGCATAATTGCAGTAAGCTATGTAAATGAATGATGTAGATAGATTTGTCCATCTCCATCAAGAAAATTAGGATTTTGGCGGTGTATTTGGCCTGTGAAGGGGCAGATCAAGATGAGACGGCCAAATTTTACAATGCACTTAGTGATGTAATTGTTAGAGTGAAGGAGAGTGTTTTGCTCATGAGTAACTTCAATGCCAGGATAGGAAATCGAACAAAAGGGTACGAAAAGGTTATGGGTAACTTTGGAGAGAATATGGAGGCCAACAGGAAAGGAAAACAGCTCTTGGATTTCTGTGCCAGTATGGACTTAGTTATCACAAACTATTTTTTTTAAAGTATAATGACATTCACTAGTACGCTTGGGAAGGCAGGGGAACCAGATCTGTCTTTGAGTATATAATAACAGATCAGGAATTAAGAAAGGCAGTCAACGACACACATGTTTTCAGAGGGTTCTTTGATGATACTGACCATTATTTAATCTACAGTGAAATAGGTTTTGTGATGCCAAAAGCGCAAAAAGTGAGGTCTATATCTAGAAGGTTAAGAATGAAGAAGCTTCAAGACAAGGATATCAGGCACAAACACACAACAATGATTTCAGAACTGTACCAGTTAGATGAATGTAGCCAGTCATAGCCATTGGAAGAGGAATGGACATGGTATAGGGACACACTACTAGAAGTTGCTAGAGAATGTCTTGGAACATTAGTGTGTAAAGGCAGGAAGAAGCAGACAGCTTGGTGGAATGACACAGTCAAGGCAGCCTGTAAAAAGAAAAAGAAGGCATTTAAAAAATGGCTCCATACTAGAAATCAGGCAGACAAAGAAAGTTATGCTGAAGAAAGAAACAAATCCAAATGGATAATTGCAGAATCCAAGCAGAAATCATGGGAAGACTTTGTCAATAAGATAGAGACCATGGGTCAAGTGTAATTGGCAGTCTCTGAAAGGGCGGGAACAAGGAATTAACAAATATTTGGACAGGTCAGGAAAGCTGCCAGTCAATCCCATGGATGCCTTGAGCAGATGGAGGGAATATTTTGAAGAATTGCTCAATTTAGGTGAAATGTTCAACGATGTGTCAGATTTTGAGGTAGAATGGGATAGGAATGATGATGGAAACAGAATCACATTTGAGGAAGTGGAGAGAATGGTCAATAGACTGCAGTGCAATGAAATGGTTGGGATAAATGAAATTAAATTGGAACTCATCAAATACAATGAAATGTCAGGTCTCAAATGGTTACACAGGACAATTGAGAAGGCATAGGAGTCAGGACAGGTTCTGTCTAACAGGACGAAAGTGATAATCATGCAAATTTTCAAACATGGAAACAGAAAAGATTGTAACATCTATTGAGGTATCTATTTAATTAGTGTTGTGGGGAAGTGCAAGTATTAGTTGGGTGCAAGTATTAGTTGAGGATAAGTTGGATGAAAAACAGTGTGGGTTTAGGCCTCTTATAGGCTGTCAGGAACATATCTTTAGCTTACGACAGATAATAAAGAAGTGCTATGAGTGGAACAGGAAATTGTATCTATATTTTATAGATGTAGAAAAGGCTTATGACCATGCTCCTAGAAGGAACCTATTGCCAGTTCTACAAGATTATGGAAAAGGAGGCAAACCTATGCAGGCAATTAAAGGTCTTCACATAGGCTTTCAGGCAGCAATTATGTTCATGGTTCAGGGTAGTTTCAAGGATAAGACAAGGCTGTAACCAGTCACCACTGTAGTTAATGCTACTCATGGATCGTATGTTGAAAACAGTAGACTTGTAGGGCAGGATTAAAAAAGGTTAAAACATAATAAGCAGTCTCACATATGTGGATGACTTAGTTGTAATAGCAGATTTGATTGAAAGGTTGCAGACTAATATTTCAGAGGTCGATCAGAGGTGTAAGAGTTATGATATGAAGATCAGCTTCTCCAAAAGAAAAGTAATGTCTGTGGGAAAGAGATTTAAACAGATTGAGTACCAAACAGGAGGAACAAAGTTAGAACAGGTAGACAGTTTCAAGTACCTAGGATGTATTTCCTCACAGGATGGCAACATAGTGAAAGAACTGGAATCAAGGGGTTACAAAGCTAATGCAGTGAGTGCTCAGCTAAGATCTACTCTCTTCTGTTGTATGGGAGTGAAAGTTGGGTGGATATCATAAGATAGAGGTTACAGATATGAAAGCAGCAAGAATGATTGCAAGTAATAATAGATGGGAACAATGGCAGGAGGGTGTCCATAATGGGGAAATCAAAAACTGGGAATGAACACCATAGATGAAGCAGTTAGAGTGAATAGGCTGAGTTGTTGGGTCATGTTACACACATGGCAGAAGCAAGGTTACCTAAGAGACTCATGAGCTCAGCAGCAGAGGATAAGAGGAGTCAAGGTAGACCAAGGAGAAAGTACTTAGATTCGGTAAATAATGATTTTGAAGTAGAAGGCTTAACATCAGATGAGGCATCAATGTTAACATTGAATAGGGGATCATGGAGGAATTTTATTAGCTATACTATGCTCCAGACTGAATGCTGAAAGGCATAATCAGTCTCTGATGATGATTATGTTTCCATTTTACTACCAATATGTATTCCAATAAAGTCACTTCTTTCCTTTCTACTGGTTTATTGCCACAGGTCAGATTTATTTCTCTCTCTCTCCTCCCACTTTTTTCTTTTTCTTTTAATGGAGAGAAATGAATAAAATTAGTTTTACTTTAGTTAAGTGAAAGTTCATTAACGTTGAACCAATTAACCACTTCAGAGATGTACTGGTACATTTAGAGGTCGACGACTTCCTATATAACAACCTCTTCATTGTATATTTTCTTTAACTCTGTATCATTTTCCTATATAGAAGTCGTTCATACCAGATCTGAAGATTATTCATTGCAGATTCGTCTTCTTAAAGAGCCTGTATAACGAGGGAAGTCAGTTAATATAGAACAAGTAAATTTTAGTTGCAGGACTTCATATGTTAGTTATAATGTTGTTTATTCTGTTGCTATCACAAGCAATGATCACAAACATATCAGTTTATTTTTACTGCGCGAGCGTTAATAGTTTTTGCTGTCAATTTTTATGGCAATTAAGTTTTCTGAATAATCTGTAGATTTCACTAAGAAGTCTCTTGGATCCAACATTAGATTTCAGTTGATAACTATTTACTTCAAAATATATTTTCGTGAAAAGTCCACAGTCATAGATACTTTTACCTTGCCTTTGCGAAGTTACATTATCTCTGGTTTATTTACACACTGAATGTTCAAAATATCTTCAATTAATTTTAACCAGTTAATTTGCAATATTATAACTTTTAGACACACTTATGTGTTAAAACTAGCAAACCTGTAAGTTTGAATCTTTGAATGCAGTCACCAATTAATACGACAAAAATTAACATTTCGTTAAATCCACTTCAATGATATTGTTAACCCAACTGTTTTCACCAAACTTGATTTTAAAAACCAAAATCACTTTTCAAATAATCCAAATATGTTCAAGAAAACCATCACAATCACAGAAGAAATTATTGAAATCTTCTATCTACAAATTCACAAGTCTTCATAGTTCGTAGAAATAGTTTTAAACAAACATTTTTTTTCCTTGAATACAATAATGCTTCTCGTAATAACACAACCCATTACAGGAATTGTACATGCAATGATCTGTTTCGATCAGTGTCATAACATGAACTAACTCTTTACAATCCAAATTTACAGACACTTTTTTTTTTTTCATTATTGAAAAAATAGCCACAGTCGGTAATCAGCGCACGAGGCATCTTCTTCTTTGGTGCAACCGTCGACTGGATGTTGATGTTGACCAGATCTCGAACAGATTTTTAACCTGCTGCTTGTGGCTGAAGACAGCTGTTGTCATCAAGTTGAACTATCACGGCTGCCTGACCCTGATTTGAATAACTTTCAACATAAGCAGTGTGATAGTTACTTTTGTAGATGCTTAGAAATTCACCTGTTAATGAATTCCAAGCTGACAGTTCTTCTTTATGAAGAGTTAAATTCAACTATTAAATCTTCCTTTCAGGTTCAAAAATATGAAAATATTAAAACAATAAGGTCCAGCATAGCTGTGCCTCTAAGTACATTTAGTCATTAATTAATTACAAAATGAATTTGTCATTTCTAACTCTTCTATGTACTTTGTAGAATAAACCACTCTTTTATACATTTAACTCCATATTTATTTATATTCGAAGAGTTATTCTATCAATTAGTACATAGGAATATAACACAAATATCTTGACAGACCTGAGACCCAGAATACAAATCAAAATCAACAAGTTTTTCTTCTTAGCAACCGTCTAAGCATACACTTTCTCCAAGGAACTCCAATATATATTTTTAACTGGGTAGACATATCATCTGAGGCCACTTGCTGCTGCCACCACCTCCAGAATCTGAAACAAACAGATTCTAGTGGCAGCTGCTGTTCGTATCATGCCTAATCAATTCACTAAAATAAATTGATAACTATTTGGATATCTCAAGGTATTGGAGAAGTGGGGGAAGTGGCTTGTACCACTACATACTCCCTCCCTCAGCCTTGAGATAACCATCAAAAATTTTAGGCATAACACTTAAATCAAGCCAGTCAGATTAATTAAGATGCGGCTATGAACAGTTAATCGTGAGGTAAGTACCCATGAATACATTTTACAGAACATATGACAGTGGACAGTTTAGGCGAACTATGACTATTTAAATTGGCAATAGGCAAACTTTCATTATCCATCTTTTGTTTGAAAGAATATAAACAAATTTAATCTCTTTTAACTCTCCTGGGAGGCAGGGGGGCTATTCTCTAAAATTAAGGAGGGAATGTCTAACTTCAATAGATTCTTATTTAAATATTTGTGCCGATATTTTTTTTTTTTTTTTTTTTTTTTTTTTTTTCCCACCTGTTGTGGAATATGAGCAGTATTGTAGTACAGGTACCCTCAGACTAGCATAGCTTGTGTGAATCACAATTTATGGAGTAAGGGGCATTTCTACTTATATATTACTCATCAGACCCATATATATATCATCCTCATTATAGGCACCTAACAGGAGCTAACAGCCTCATTTTACGAGTCTGCCAGTCCCAACACTTTCACCATCCTTCGATTGTCTTCTGAGAACAAATATTATTTAATGTTCTCTCTTTTAACCCTTTATTTGGTTCTATTCACATACCTCTAGCTTAACCTGGGATTTCTTGTTATTGCACACCATCTTGGGACAATACATGTATACCTACTCTGTTTCACACTATCGTGCACTCCTAGACTTTGTATAAATAATAATAATAAACCCTTACACACTACCATCGATAAATCATTTTTTTTCTTTTTTTTAGATTTACATGGGTGCTGGGTGTTAAAATTGGTGTCCAAAACGTTAATATTATTGAGACAATGTTCTCTGACATTTTTATTTATTAAAGTTTCTAATTTATGTTCACACAAGTTATCCCACCCATAGAATACTTGTCACTACCTTCATAACGTAGCTTTCTTAAAGATTCGAATTGGTTTTTAGTGGCTATAATTCTCTCCTTAATTCTGAAAGGTCAGTGTTAGATTTCTCTTCGAGAGTTTGCAACCTCTCTTGACAGTTAGCTAAGTTGAAACTTCAAGGCAGATTAAAATTGAGTGCCAGAACCAGGACTCGAACCTGGGACCTTTGCCTTTTGCAGGCAAGCGCTCTACTGACTGATCTGTCCTGACACAACTCACGATGCCGCCTCACAACTTCACTTCCGCTAGTACCTCGCCTCCTACTTCCCAAACTTCACAGAAGCTCTCCTGCGAAACTTGCAAGACTAGCACTCCTGGAAGAAAGGATATGGTGGAGACATGGCTTAGCCACAGCCTAAGGGATGTTACCAGAATAAAACTTTCACTCTGCAGCGTAGTGTGCACTAATATGAAACTTCCTGACAGATTAAAATTGTGTGCCGGAACTGGGACTCGAACCTGGGTCCTTTGCTTTTCGTGGGCAAGCGCTCTACCAACTGAGCTATCCCGACATGACTCATGATGCTGCCTCACAACTTCACTTATATCAACACACACTCCGCTGCAAAGTGAATGTTTCATTCTGCAAACATCCCTTAGCTGCGGTGGAGTAACCGAGCGGTCTAAGGCGTCTCACTGCGGAGCGCACGATTGCTCGCTGTGAAGGTTTGAGTCCTCCCTGGGGCTTTGGTGTGTGTGTGTTGTCCTTATGTTAGTTTACCTAGGTTGAAGTAGTTTGTAAGCTATGGACTGATGACCACACAGTGTGGTCCGATGGATTTACAAACATTTGCATTTGCAAACATCCCTTAGGCTGTGGCTAAGCCATGTCTCCACCATATCCTTTCTTCCAGGAGTGCTAGTCTTGCAAGTTTTGCAGGAGAGCATCTGTGAAGTTTGGAAAGTAGGAGGCGAGGTACTGGCAGAAATGAAGTTGTGAGGCGGCATTGTGAGTCGTGTCGGGATAGCTCAGTCGGTAGAGCACTTGCCCGCGAAAGGCAAAGGCCCCAGGTTCGAGTCCCAGTTCCGGCACACAATTTTAATCTGCCAGGAAGTTTCATATCGGAGCACACTCCGCTACAGAGTGAAAGTTTCATTCTGGTTAGTTAAGTTGCTATGTACTGAAAGTGGCCACCAGATAACTCTTGTGGTCAAAAATCCACGTTCAAAGGGGAGATGGTGTCTAACAATGGCGTAGTTTGGAAAGAGCCTATAAAAGTAAAGAATGACTCGGGGTAATATCTAATTAAGAATGTCAAATTTAACTGTAGTAAGTTCTTGGTGTTTAATAGTGACTACTTCGACAATTTCATCTAATAGATGTTTTTTATGTGCAGAAAATTTAGTTGAGACAACTTTATCAATCATATCTGGTAAATCGTCTTTGGGAATGAAATTTTGTTTCATAGATATTAATTCCTCCTTTAAATTGTCAGTTTTCTTGATATTTATCAGTGTATTGTTGCAACAAAATCTGAAATGTGTCAAAGTTTTTGTCCTGTTCTGTAATGTGATTTTTGATATCTACTAAAGTATTATGCACTTCGGTTTTTTGTGCTTGAAATGAAGCTGAAAGATTATTTATCTGTTTAGTGAAATCAGTTGTAAGTTGTGTAATGTCTGATTTAAGATTAGCTTTAAGTTTCTTATTTTGTTTTTGTGTACTTTCTTTAAACTCTATAGAAACCTTACTCTGTTGTGTAATGTCTGCTTTAAGCTCAGCTTTAAGTTCTTTAACCCTTAGCTTCCCAGGTCATTTTTCTGTCATGCTCTGTCTCAGGTGCGGTCTGACAGACCGCAATTTTTAAATAATCATAAATAGTTCTGATTGTTATTTAAGTGAACTAATTCAATTTATTACACAAAAGGCTAATTATGTCTACATAAACTCTGTAAAAGGAATACATTTTAAAATTAATTTTATGAAATGTATATATTCAAACATAAAACTGCAGAAAATGGATTTAACTTTACATTATTTTATTAACACTATACAAAGTCAAATACTATGGCCTTTAAATTTTACTTTGTGCCATACTTTTATTGTTTACTGTGCATGTAATGGTAAAAACATAAGAAACTCTCAAAAAAAAACTCACAAAAATAAAAATTTCACTACTGCTTTGTTGGTAACTTTTTGTCTTTTCAAATGTTTTCTCTGCACTCTATGCAAATTTTGGTAGAACACTCAAGGCAGATGGGCTTCTTGCAGCAACGGCAAACATAACATGTCTTTCTCTTCCTTTTTGGATCACAGGTGGAGCATGTTCTACGTTTTTCCAATCGCTCTCCAACTACTTCCCATTAACAGTTGTTGGGTTTTATTTGGGTAACATAGAAGTTTATTTGCTGAAAACCAGTCTAGGGCCCTATCAAGATTTTCTTTTGTTAGTTTAGTCAGATCTGTGCTGTTCTGATGTGTGGTAATAAGTGTCATGTCATCAGCATAGCACACGACTAGGTGGCCTATATTTTGAGGTATATATTATAGGGAAAACACAATGTGCTTGGCTAACGTTTTTTTCTACCTGGACGGAACAGCCCATCAATGGCTTGAAAACAACAAAGACAAGTTGAATGAATGGGAGACGTTCCAGGAGGAACTTAAGAAGATCTTTGGAGACCGCCAGCGACAAATCCGTTCGGTGGAAGAACAACTGAAGAACCGGGCCCAACGACACAGTGAGCCGACACAGTCGTACATACAGAATGTTTTGGCTCTGTGTACATAGTAAATGGGAATATTGTCACGTTGAAATGGAAACAGGCTTGACTTCGAAGGCAACTAAACACAGCACTTATATTGAAAGCACGTTTATTACAAACTCAACATACACGCAGCACTGACTGCCTCTCAGGCGAGTCCTCTGCTATTTATTAAAAGACAGAATTTACCAGAAATTAGAGAACAGTAAACATAAGAAACAAGTAGAATTTACAAGTGAACATAAGAAAGATGTAGAACCTTCTGGAATTGTTAATTACAAGGAAATAAATTGTTTTAGCTGGTAGGCAGGATTGAACTGGTGACCTTCTGCACCGCAGTCCGTGACGCTATCACCTGCAACACGCCAGCAGTCGGTGTTCAGCGTCTCTCGCAGCATTGCTCCCTCTCCTGGAAAAACAGCAACCCGCTGTTATGATCCCTGTGGAGCCAGCTGCAATGTCCTGGATCTTGACCGTGACATGGGTCCTCTGTATGACAGTTCAAGAGAATCCTTCCCTTCTCCGCGATTATCGACGACAGACGTTCCTGTCATGGCTTCATCAGGAACATTACCGTTCTTAAAGTCCTTGAACAAGAAGCCATTGTCGTCTACCTGCTCTTCAGGATCGTAGTAAGGCTTCATGCGCAGGACATGAACAATGTCTCTTCGTTTTTGACGTTTTGACGATGGCTCATAATCCTCAACTTCGTATATGACGTCTGACAGGCGGCGTATGACACAATATGGACCAAAGTATCGCTTCAATAACTTTTCTGACAGTCCAACCTTCCGTACAGGGGTAAAAATCCATACCAGATCTCCTGCGCTGTACACAACAGGTCGGTGCTTGTCGTTATACCACTGACGGTCCTTCTCCTGGGCATCCAGTGTCCGTATTGGAGCCAGCTGTCTTGCTTCTTCGACCCTGGTGACGAGCTGTTTAACATAGTCATTCTGATTGTCGTCCAGTTGGAACAGGAACAGCGTATCCATTGTCGTCTCAGCTTCACGGCCATGGAGCAGGAAAAACGAGGTGAAGCCTGTGGTGTCTTGTCTTGCGGTATTGTAAGCAAATGTCACGACTGGCAGAATTGTATCCCAATCCTATAACCACTGGCGTCTGTGTGAAGTTCCGTTTCTGCATTCTCATTGTACAAGGCTAGCACTGGTGCGGAAGTTAGAGCCGCCTTAAGTGCCCGGAAAGTTCTTCCTTTTGTCTCATCCCAGTAAAATTTGGCGTCTCCGTGCAGAAGTTCTTGTAATGGACGTGCCTTGTTACAAAATACTTTTATGAAACGTCGGTAGTATGAGCACAGCCCGAGAAAACTTCTCACATCACGAATGTGCTGAGGAGTTGGAAATTCTGTGACTGCCCTTACTTTATCTGGATCAGTTCGGACACCATCTCCGTTGACTAGGTGCCCCAGGATTTTTATCTCTTTGGCGACGAAGAGGCACTTCTTTGGATTGAGGCAGAGACCTGCAGCCTGAACACACTTCAACACAGTTGACAGGCAACTCAGATGATCTTCAAATGTTTTCGAGAAAACGACAATGTCATCTAAGTAGGAGAGACACGTCGTCCACTTAAGGTGTCGAAGCAAGTTGTCCATCATGCGTTCGAATGTGGCTGGAGCATTACATAATCCAAATGGCGTGACTTTAAATTCATAGAGGCCGTCAGGTGTAATAAAAGCTGTCTTCTCCCTGTCAGCTTCGTCAACCTCGATTTGCCAGTAACCTGTCTGCATGTCCATAGTTGAGAAGTATGTAGCTCCTTCCAAGCAGTCTAAGGTGTCGTCAATACGCGGCAATGATTCTGTTCTGCCACCGATAGTCGATACAGAATCGCCACGTGCCATCCTTCTTCTTTATGAGGACCACCGGAGACGACCAAGGACTCTCCGAAGGTTAAATAATGTCATCTCGCAACATCTTCTCCACTTCCTCCCGAATTATCCGCCTTTCAGCTGGCGACACTGTACGAACGCTGGCTAATTGGCGGATGATCCCCAGTATTGATAAGGTGCTTTATCGTGGGCCGTTTTGTCTGACTTTTCCCCTGCTGAGGTGTGAATGCACCCGAAAATTGGCGCAGTATACCTAATACCCGCTGGCGTTGTTCCTTGGTCAGTCCAGGCCCTATTGGCAGTTCCACGTTTGTTTCCTCCAGCGTGTTGTCTGTACTAACAGCAGCGCATGTGGCTTCATTGATGACGTTGAGCTCACCGTCCTGGATTGGTTCAGCTGTCCCGATACACATTCCCTTGGGGATAAGTTGTGACTGCTCGTGACAATTTGTGATCCAAATCTCTCCTTGACCACCGGTAATGCTTATGATAGCCGCTGGTATGTAAATTTCTTTTGTGAGCCTGATAAACTTTTTACTATCAACAAGAACTTCACAGTTTAACCAGTCATCTGTGTTTGTGACTGCAACTCTTCTCGTTGTCAACGGCGGTATCGTCACATTGTCAACGACGAATAACTTCCCAGAAAATTCTGTATTACGTGTATCCGGTGGAACAACTTCTTCAATTTGCAGCTCAGATCTTCCACAGTCAATGATAGCTTGGGATGCCTGAAGGAAGTCCCATCCGAGGATGACATTGTGACTACATTCTGTTAAAACGACAAATTCAAATGGGAGGGTCCTGTTGTTGATGGTTATTCTTGCGACACAAGTTGCTGCTGGCTGGACGTACTTTCTGTTTGTGACCTTCAGCACAGTTGCCTCCGTATCACAGAACATTGTCTTCTTTAGTGTGCGGCGGTAATTATCCGATAATACAGAAAAAGAGGCTCCTGAATCAACAAGTGCCCGGACAGGTTGGCCGTCGATTATGACTTCGATGAGGTTTCCTGACATCTTAGCGACTGTCGTCCATGGAGGATTTTCATCTGCGGCGGCCTCACATCCATAGATGGTCGCCTCGCTTAGTTTTCCTGGGTATGGTGGCTAGCGGAGCGGCTGGTACCTCTGTACGGCGACGGTGAACAGCTGAGGCGCGTTGTGGAGCGACCTCGTCTAGGGTACGGTGATGGGCTTCTTCACATAGGTCGACTGAACTCATCAGCAGGTGATTGCCTGGGATAGAACTGCTCCGACGGCTGACGTCTTGTGGCAAAATAATCTTCGAATACTCGCCTCCTCTCTCTGCAGTAATGTACGACATGTCCAGGGCGTCCACAGTGGAAACACAGTGGTGCGTTGTATTCTGTCCTCCAGACGTCTGTTCTTCTGTGGGGCGTCATAGTTACCAGGGGAGTTGGCTGTGGTCATGTCGGCCGGTTCATGGGCTGCCGTTTGGCGGCTGCAGCGTAAGTCATAGCAGGGCGACGCCATTCTTCACGTCGAATGCGATTGACGGGGCAGACAGGAGCTAATGTTTGAAATACCTCGTCCTCAGCAGTGGCGACTCCCTCGTGACTTACAGGGCTCACATCCATGGCCATAATCTGATGCTCGCTCGGTCTAATAGTCCCTGCTTTCATGCAGTGTTGTAATTCTTCTCTCACGATTTGTCGTATGAGAGAAGCAAAATCATGCTGGTCTTCCACAACAGCCATAGGGACGACATTTGGGAGTCTGTCATACTTCTTGCGTCCAACCCTCCTTTGTTGCATCTCTTCAATATGCTGGCACCACTTGATGAACTCTTCTGTCGTAGCGACGTCTTTTATCAGAAGAGCTTGGTACATATCTTCTGCAATTCCCTTCATCAGGTGCGTGATTTTGTCCGCCTCAGTCATGTTCGGATTGACTATGTTACACAGGGGCAAAACATTCTGTATGTATGATTGTGTTGGCTCACCATGTCGTTGGGCCCGGTTCTTCAGTTGTTCTTCCGCCAAGCGGATTTGTCGCTGGCGGTCCCCAAACGTCTTCTTAAGTTCCTCCTAGAACGTCTCCCAGTCATTCAACTTGTCTTCGTTGTTTTCGAACCATTGCTGGGCTGTTCCATCCAGGTAGAAATAAATGTTGGCCAAGCACATCGTATGATCCCACCTGTTGTACTTGGCGACTCAGTCGAACCCTTTCAGCCATTTGTTGGGGTCCTGTCCAGCATCTCCAGAGAACACCGACGGGTGTCTGATGTGCATCTGGCATATTGCTGGTTTCATCTCCATCGTTCTTCCGATAATACGCACTTTTGGAAGGATGTACTCGGTGTATCCCTTGTATTCCGGTTCCAGTCCGTGTAAGTGACGGCTTTTACGTTGCCTAATCAGAGCCACGGTGATGCAGCTGTTGCACAGTGTACCCGGTGCCTCCACCAAACAATGTCGCATTGAAATGGAAACAGGCTTGACTTCGAAGGCAATTAAACACAGCACTTATATTGAAAGCACGTTTATTACAAACTCAACATACACGCAGCACTGACTGCCTCTCAGGCGAGTGCTCTGCTATTTATTAAAAGACAGAATTTACCAGAAATTAGAGAACAGTAAACATAAGAAACAAGTAGAATTTACAAGTGAACATAAGAAAGATGTAGAACCTTCTAGAATTGTTAATTACAAAGAAATAAATTATTTTTGCCGGTGGGCGGGATTGAACCGGCAACCTTCTGCACCGCAGTCCGTGACGCTATTCCCTGCGCCACGCCGGCAGTCAGTGTTCGGCGTCTCTCGCGGCAATATGACTGAGGCCGACAAAATCACGCACCTGATGAAGGGTATTGCAGAAGACATGACCAAGCTCTTCTGATAAAAGACGTCGCTACGACGGTAGAGTTCATTAAGTGGTGACAGCGTATTGAAGAGATGCAACAAAGAAGGATTGGACGAAAGAAGTATGACAGACTCCCCAATGTAGTCTCTATGGCCGTTGTGGAAGATCAGCATGACTTTGCTTCTCTCATATGACAAATTGTGAGAGAAGAATTACAACAATTTATGGTAGCCAAGACTATTAGACCGAGCGAGCATCAGATCATGGCCATGGATGTAAGCCCTGTAAGTGACGAGGAAGAGGTATTTCAGGCAATAGCTTCTGTCTGCCCCACCAATCACACCCGATGTGAAGAATGGTTTCACCCTGCTATGACTTTTGCTGCAGCCGCCAAATGGCAGCCCATGAACCGGACGACACGGCCACAACCAACTTCCCCGACAACTATGACGCGCCGCCAAAGAACAGACGTCTGGAAGACAGAAGACAACGCACCACTGTGTTTCCACTGTGGACGCCCTGGACATGTCGTATGCTACTGCAGAGAGAGGAGTCGAGTATTCAATGATTATTTTGCTGCAAGACGTACAGAGGTACCAGCCGCTCCCCTAGCCGCCGCGCCCAGGAAAACTAAGCGAGGCAACCATCTATGGAGGTGAGGCCGCCACAGATGAAAATCCTCCATGGACGACAGTCACTAAGATGTCGGGAAATCTCATCGACATCATAATCGATGGCCAACCTGTCCGGGCACTTGTTGATTCAGGAGTGTCTTTTTCTGTATTGTCGGATAATTACTGCAGCACACTAAAGAAGACAATGTTCTGTGATACGGGGGCAACTGTGCTGAAGGTCATAAATGGAAAGTACGTCCAGCCAGCAGCAACTTGTGTCACAAGAATAACCATCAACAACAGGACCCACCCGTTTGAATTTATCATTTTAACAGAATGTAATCACAATGTCATCCTCGGATGGGACTTCCTTCAGGCATCCCAAGCTATCATTGACTGTGGAAGATCTGAGCTGCAAATTCAAGAAGTTGTTCTGACGGGTACACGAAATACAGAATTTTCTGGGAAGTTATTTGCCACTGACAATGTGACGATCCCGCCGTTGACGAGTAGAAGAGTTGCAGTCACAAACACAAATAAGCGATTAAACTGTGAAGTGCTTGTTGATACTAAAAGTTTATCAGGCTCACCAAAGAAATTTACATACCAGCAGATATCATAAGCATTACCGAAGGTCGAGGAGAGATTTGGATCACTAATTGTCATGAGTAGTCACAACTAATCCCCAAAGGAACATGTATTGGGACAGCTGAACCAATCCAGGATGGTGAGATCAATGTCATCAATGAAGACCCATGCTCTGGTGTTAGTACAGACAACACACTGGAGGAAACAAACGTGGAACTGCCAATAGGGCCCGGACTGACGAAGGAACAACGCCAGCGGGTGTTAGCTACACTACGTCAATTTTTGGGTGCATTCACACCTCAGCAGAGTAAAAGCCAGATGAAATGGCCCACGACAAGGCACCGTATAAATACTGGGGATCATCCACCAATTAGCCAGTGTTCATATAGAGTGTCACCAGCTGAAAGATGGATCATTCGGGAGGAAGTGGAGAATATGTTGCACAATGACATTATTCAACCTTCAGAGAGTCCTTGGTCATCTCCAGTGGTCCTTGTAAAGAAGAAGGATGGCACGTGGCGATTCTGTGTCGACTATCGGCGGCTGAACAAAATCACTAAGAAAGATGTCTACCCAATGCCGCGCATTGATGACACCTTACACTGCTTGAAAAGAGCTACATAATTCTCAACTATGGTCATGCAGACAGGTTACTGGCAAATCGAGGTTGACAAAGCTGACAGGGAGAAGACAGCTTTTATTATACCTGACGGCCTCTATGAATTCAAAGTCATGCCATTTGGATTATGAAATGCTCCGGCCACATTCGAACTCATGATGGACAACTTGCTTCAACATCTTAAGTGGAAGATGTGTCTTTGCTACTTAGATGACATTGTCGTTTTCTTGAAAACATTTGAAGAACATCTGACTCACCTGTCAACTGTGTTGAAGTGTGTTCAGGCAGTAGGACTCCACCTCAATCCAAAGAAGTGCCTCTTCATCGCCAAAGAGATAAAACTCCTGGGCACCTAGTCAACGGAAATGGTGTCCGTCCTGATCCAGATAAAGTAAGGGCAGTCACAGAATTTCCAACTCCTCAGCATATTCATAATGTGAGAAGTTTTCTCAGGCTGTGCTCATACTACCGACGTTTCATAAAACGATTTTGTAACAAGGCAGGTCACGAGGGTGAAGGACGGGGTGAGAGTTTAAAATTAGGGAAAGGTTAATTTTTAAAACTCACAACCACCAACTGCGAACCAAATTCCTAAACATGCAAAAACACTTTATCTGTGATTGCTACTGCTTGGCTCGTTTTCTAGGGGATGATATCACACGTTCGCAGCTTTCCTTTCCTGCATATGATTAACAAAAAAATTCATAATAGTGTCAAGTTCATGAGAGAAAAGGGTGTACTTACTACTATTTTTGAAAACACGTAAAAGTTCACTTTATGTTGTTTATTTCACAATATTAGAACCCTGTGGCTGATACGTCTGTACGTCGACACATTTATCAAATAAAGTTATAGCTCGTGAGCCCCCAGACAAAATGAATATTTGTTGCAAATTGTTTTCACACCATGTGGCTGTCTCAAACACCATTTATGTTCATGCCTATGCGACGACACGTGTTACATTAACAAATCGCAGTCACTTTAATTCAATGCGATGCACACCTTGTTCCACCGGCTAAATATTCACAAACACACAGTAGCACTCGATTCAACTTGGTGCAGTCTACGACGAGCAACCACACATGGCGATTGCCACACACAAATCTATAACCTCCACCTGGAGATCCACATGCCAACTGCTTGCCGATCGACGCCGCCCGGCCAGCTACACCACTTGCTCCCAACTCTGTCTCTTCCTGCCCACACGCGCGCGCGCCAAAAGCTCAACTGCCTGGTTTTTTCCCTACATCATCAACTTCCCCATGTGAGCTGTTCTAACCGATTTACCAATGTACAGCGCTCAGCCGATACATTTCTAAAACTTTACTTAAAATCAAAATAATTACACTACACATTAAATAAATGTCTTCTTAGGTTTTTATATTGGTATAAACATCCTTTGTACTACTTATCATAATAGTGCAATTTCTTACATCACAGATAAGTGATTTAACTGAATACTTCAAGATAAAATACACAAGATTAATTGAAAATAAAATGAGAAATAGTTAATATATTATTTTTATAAACAAACATTGTCATTCTAGTTGTGTAACTGTCTTGTATTCATTGGTAATTTATTACTTTTCATTGTCAATTAAACATATTACGCCAGATGTGACTATATCAGCTAATGTATTGTTTATTCATCAACAGGCTATTTTGTAATGAGGGCCTTAAAGGTTCCTAACTGCATCCTATTACTTCAAATGCCAGTAGTATTAGAATATTTTCTTTCACGCTGTGCACTGCACTGTGCCTGGCACTCGCCATTGTCCCTCTCTCCCCTCACCAGAAACGAAACTGGAAAGTCCTAAGCTGGAACAAGCCACCAACGTCGGCCTGCTCGCTGACCTCCCGTCAGCTACAAGCAGACAGCAAATCTCAACGTGGAGAATTTCTACCTATGGCCTAACTATAAATGTTGTCACCCAACTGCGTACATACATTGATACCATAATTAATAAGATTAAAATTGTGTAACATTTAGTGCATTGGCATGGTCATTGTTTGCAGTGAACTTCATACTGTTTAATTATCAAATGCTATTAATTACCAGTATTTCTATTGGGCGGTAATCTCACAATACCCCCACTTGCGGCATCCAAACCATGTGCAGGATGGCGCAAGTAGCACCAAAATTAATACATTCAAATGAGCAAAATTTTAAATTACAAAATTATTGAATCGGATTGGCTCAAACACTATGCCAATTATGACCTCAACTAATGCAAAAAATAAATAAATAGATAAATAAAAAATAAACAGGGCAGTGAGAAAATTTCCCAATATTTGTACCATTAAGACCACTTATAGTGTATGCATATTTTTAAGAAAAGAATCCTTATAACTAATTACATCCATGAAATTTAAGTGTGCCTGTTGTTTATATACAGAATATTATTAAACTTTAGTCTTTAGAGAACCTTGTCCAACATGGAAAAACTAGAATTGTCACTATAAAAACTTTTGACGGTATACACTCCACTTGTTTAAAGGAAATCTCTCACCACTTTGACACTGAGAACCCCAGAGTCATCGTTGCAGCAACTCTGGTCCATGGTGTACGGCCCTATGTCTCCGTCATTTCAACCAACATGCTGTTGCAGCTTAGATTCATGGCACTGGATCAAGCGTTCTTGTTCACACACGTCATATGCACCCTACATGGAACAGGAAGAGCAGAAGGCACTCATGAGTCAACATAGACAAAAGTTTGTCTGGACACCAGGATTCGGTTGGATTTTTATCCCACCCCTCTGCCATCCAGGCTTGGTGCAATTGAAACTAAGCATTGAGACATGTACAATAACATGCAAATCAACAGAATTAAGAACTCAAAGTGGCTGGTGTTAGTCATTATCAGATCAACCCAAACCACCATGCCTGCACTCTCATCATCCATAGCTTCAGGTGAAACAGACAAGAGAATATGTGGCCTACTTGGAGTATTACTCAATCAAATAAAACATCAACAACCTGCCTGTGTGAAAAATATATCTTAAAGCTCAAATAATACTACCAAACGAATGTTATCATAGAGAATTTTCTCTTCTATCAAAATGACACCTACAAGCATAAATACAAATCCTACCCCCTCGCACCAAAAAAAATTATTTTTGCTGGTGTGAGATTTAATTGGCCCATACTATCCTAAGTTACTCCTAGCACATCTATACTTCACAGTAACTACAACTCCTGCAGCCTGTGAGCGTCAATTGAAAACAATATATATATGTCCTCTAGTCCTGATTCCAGATTAGTATACATAAACAAAAATAAAAACAATTTAATTATCATTCATAGAATTACCTAACTAAATAGTTGCACTACTCATACATAAATTATGATGACACAATAAACACACTATCCCTCTCAGCTGCTGTTTCAGGAATGAGTCCTGGCAACAATTGCACCTTTCACCAACACATATACATATTTACCTCATGTACCACTGTTGAACTGCAAATCTGATACAAGCACATGTTTTAACACAAACAACACCAAGAAAAAGAATATATAAAAAAAGCATGTAAACATTACCCCAATGCTAAAATCTAAACACAAACATAAATACTAACACAGGCCACAGAATAAATATACACAAATTCTTAAACTACTATGTGCACTGCTCTGGATCTCATACATCATGATTTATAGTGGTTTATGGCAGTGGCTTGTGTAAACATGCCATTAATCTTTATCATTTACAAAATTTTTGAATTTCACCCTCTTCATGCATCCCTCCAGACATAATTCTAGCACTTTATCCTTATATTCCAACTGAGCTTCATATTTGCACAGAAAATCACTTCCTAACACTAGATTTCATCACCAATAAATCTTGGATAAACAGCTCCTCCTCAATGATTACTTCAAATTCTGAGTTCCCTGCATTTAACACCCCTATTTTTCTTGCCACTGGCTCTACTGTTTTTAAATATTTGAGGAATTGGATCCAATAATCTTGCCCATACTCATGTACTTCTTTATTAACCCAACCTGACTTTAACCCATCAATATCCATTTCATGACACTGTTCATTATTATGAATCATAAAAAATTGTATTTTCTCCTCCTCATCACCTAACCCCTCCTGTACAACTCTCAGTCCCTCACTTATCTCATCAGGGGACTGATGACCCGGTAGTTTAGTCCCCTTTAAACACCCAACCAACCATCACTTATCTCATCATGATCTTGGGTACACATGCCTAATCCCCTTAATTTATCATGCTCATTGTCCCCATTCACAAACTCTTTCAACACATTGTAATAAGTCTGGTCCCTATTATATTGCTTGCTAGTCTGTCCGAGTAATCATATTTGTGCAATAGCCAATTATCTGGTGCCCACTTCCTAATCCAGTTTATTTTCCCAATTAAATTTCTGGTTTGTGCATCTACACAGTCAACTTGGCCTTCCTCAGAGATCTTCACATTTATATTAACATTTACAGTAGGTCCAGTGTCATTTATTGTCTCTACTGGACCACTTTTATTTACATTTAATTTAGAAAAACATTCACTCTCATTCATACACTCCACAACATCTATGCTGGCTCCAGTACCATTAATATTTACATTCATACTTTCACATTCTGTCAACACTTGTGCCTCTGACCTATCCAAAACTAAGGCTAACCCAACACTGTTTTTAACCTCTTTAATGTTATTATCAAATAAACTTCCCACATCATACTCTCCTTTATTGTCCTTCTTTCTAGCATTCCTCCTCCTGTTTGCATTTCTCTTGTCATGTTGCAAAAACCAATCCCCAAAAATTTCCTCACTACCTATAACAGCAGCCATCTGACATATACTTTCCTCTCTTTTCTCCCTTTCCTTGTTTACTCTATTTATGTTTTCTTCCCTCTTTTCTTTATCCTTGCCTTTGTGAACTCCTACTTCCTCTTTCCTATGATCATCTCTGTCCATGTGACATAGTTTTTCCTCCCTTCTCTCCCCATCTCTATTCCTACTGTAATTATGGTCATTAGATCCCCTGTTATCCCATCTTCTGGTCCTATTATCTTCTGGTCCCAAAACGGACCTCATTTGGAACAAATATTAGTTTCCCTGATTCTGTCTCTGATTTTCTCTCCTACTGTTATCCCCATTCCTATTTCCACCTTCCTGCCTTTGGTTTCTCCTATCATTTTCCCATGTTTCCCTCTGGCTTCTATTCTCCCAGTTGTCTCCTCTGTCATTGTTACCTCTCCAATTTTCATTTAAATTCCTCTCTCTATTGTGGTTTCCCTGGTTGTGACCCCCATTTCTACTGCCTCTGTTTTCATTGTGGTTCACATGCTGTGTCCCCCTGAGCTGTCGTTCCATGACTAAACCCTGGTCTATCCTTTCTACAAATTCAATGAAATTCTCAGCTGAATCTGTGGGATGGTGAATTAACTGCCAATGCAAATTGGCAGGTAACCTCCTACACAAAGTGGAAATTACTGCTAAAAGACTCAAGGGTGTATCTAAATGCACTAGTTTCTCAAGTTCCTCCTGACAAAATTCCTTCATGCTCTGTTTCCCTTTCACATAGTTTGGCCCGTTCAAGAATTCATTTTGTATCTTAGCTTGCTTGGCCTCCCCCCAATACTTATTTAAAAACAATTTTTCAAACACTTCAAAAGTAACAAATTTATCAGCACACTGATTTGCCCAAGTTTGAGCAGAACAGTCAAGCATTCTCTTTGCTAACTTCACTTTACACTGGTCTGACATACCAGGCACAAATTGGTCCTTGCATGCAGCCAAAAAATCTACTGGATGATAATTACCCAGTCCTGAAAACTTTTTGCCATTAGGTGTCTGCACCATGGACCAATTAGTGTTTCCTGATGCAGTACACAATTCAAGATTATTTATTCTAGTGTTCACCTTCTCAATCTCAGTATTGTTTACTGTCACTACTTGTTCTACCTTTTTCCTAAAGTTACATTCTGTATTCTCTAATTTTCCTGACAACAAAGGTTTTGTTTCCTCAATACCTGCCAACATCCTCTTGTCAACCTCAGCCAACGCTTGCATAGTGCCCTCATTCCTGTGATCATATATTTGTTTCACAGCATCTAACTTGCCTCCTACCTCAGTCTCAATAGCACCAATTCTGGCATGTATCTCCTTTTCCCTATTTTCAAACCGTTCTGTTAAACTTCCTATCTTTTTGTCAATGTTTGTGATTATTTCTGTCTTTAATCCAAGCATTGAATTTTGTAGTGCTCCAATGTCTGCCTTGAAGTCTGCTTTCAATTCTGATTTTACAGTTTCTATTTCTGATCTTACAGTTTCTATTTCTGATTTTACAGTTCCTATTTCTGATCTTAAATTTGATTCGAAATGTAAGTTTGAATTTTCTATTTTTGATTCTAAATGTGAGTTTGATGTTCTATTTTTGATTCTAAATTTGAGTTTGAATTTTCTATTTTTGATTCTAACCTTGAGCTAAAACTCGCTAACATGGCTGCGATCATCTCCGGTGTCAACAACATTCCCCCAGTATTTACACTCTCTGGACTTTCTGGTATGCTACTCTCTGAATCTACGTCGCTTGGTGACTTTTTAAAAACCTGCTCCATTTTCTGTGCCACAAGAAAGCTTGATTAACACACAAGAATTTATAGTGCCAGCTGCTTTACGTATCTTTTAATCCAGAAGTTGCTGCAACGAGCTGCGACGTCCCCAACGCTCGCTGCCGTCTGTTGTAGATGCTGTGGCTGGAATATGTCCCCACTGCATCCATTATCCTTTGTAGAATCAAAGCTGCTGGGCCCCGACGCTCCGTTGGCAACTTGCGGAGTCCCCCCGATCACTGCCGTCCGTTGCAGAAGATGAAATTTGAGTGCCGATGTGCCATCGATCACCGGTTACGGATGCCCGCGCCTGAACTCTGCCAGTCACCAACTGTCATTAAACGCGTGACGCGTTTGCGTATCGTCCATGATTATGCTGTTTTGTCCACTATCACTGTCCTAAGCACACCCTACCTCTCTGTCCAAGCAAGACCAGTGTGAATTTATCCCGCTCTCTGCTGCCAGCCGCCACACACACTTGAAATTGTCCGTCGCGTCCGCACACTTGTTTGCAACTGTTCGTAACTGTTCACTGTCCTATGCGCATGCTAATCTCTCCATCCGAGAAAGTCCAACGTGAACTTATCCCGTAACGAGCCTCCAAATGTGAGGGTGAAGGACGGGGTGAGAGTTTAAAATTAGGTAAAGATTAATTTTTAAAACTCACAACCACCAACTGCGAACCAAATTCCTAAACATGCAAAAACACTTTATCTGTGATTGCTACTGTTTGGCTCGTTTTCTAGGGGATGATATCACACGTTCGCAGCTTTCCTTCCCTGCATATGATTAACAAAAAAATTCATAATAGTGTCAAGTTCATGAGAGAAAAGGGTGTACTTACTACTATTTTTGAAAACACGTAAAAGTTCACTTTATGTTGTTTATTTCACAATATTAGAACCCTGTGGCTGATACGTCTGTACGTCGACACATTTATCAAATAAAGTTATAGCTCGTGAGCCCCCAGACAAAATGAATATTTGTTGCAAATTGTTTTCACACCATGTGGCTGTCTCAAACACCATTTATGTTCATGCCTATGCGACGACACGTGTTACATTAACAAATCGCAGTCACTTTAATTCAATGCGATGCACACCTTGTTCCACCGGCTAAATATTCACAAACACAGTAGCACTCGATTCAACTTGGTGCAGTCTACGACGAGCAACCACACGTGGCGATTGCCACACACAAATCTATAACCTCCACCTGGAGATCCACATGCCAACTGCTTGCCGATCGACGCCGCCCGGCCAGCTACACCACTTGCTCCCAACTCTGTCTCTTCCTGCCCACACGCGCGCGCGCCAAAAGCTCAACTGCCGGATTTTTTCCCTACGTCATCAACTTTCCCATGTCAGCTGTTCTAACCGATTTGCCAACGTACAGCGCTCAGCCAATATATTTCTAAAACTTTACTTAAAATCAAAATAATTACACTACACATTAAATAAATGTCTTCTTAGGTTTTTGTATTGGTATAAACATCCTTTGTACTATTTATCATAATCGTGCAAATTTCTTACATCACAGATAAGTGATTTAACTAAATACTTCAAGATAAAATACAGAAGATTAATTGAAAATAAAATGAGAAATAGTTAATATATTATTTTTATAAACAAACACTGCCATTCTAGTTGTGTAACTGTCTTGTATTCATTGGTAATTTATTACTTTTCATTGTCAATTAAACATATTACGCCAGATGTGACTATATCAGCTAATGTATTGTTTATTTATCAACAGGCTATTTTGTAAGGATGGCCTTAAAAGTTCCTAACTGCATCCTATTACTTCAAATGCCAGTAGTATTAGAATATTTTATTTCACTCTGTGCACTGCACTGTGCCTGGCACTCGCCATTGTCCCTCTCACCCCTCACCGGAAACGAAACTGGAAAATCCTAAGCTGGAACAAGCCACCAACGTCGGCCTGCTCGCTGGCCTCCTGTCAGCTACAAGCACACAGCAAATCTCAACGTGGAGAATTTCTACCTATGGCCTAACTATAAATGTTGTCACCCAACTGCGTACATACATTGATACCATAATTAATAAGATTAAAATTATGTCACATTTAGTGCATTGGCATGGTCAATGTTTGCAGTGAACTTCATACTGTTTAATTATCAAATGCTATTAATTACCAATATTTCTATTGGGCGGTACTCTCACAATGTCCATTACAAGAACTTCTGCAGGGAGACGCCAAGTTTTACTGGGATGAGATAAAAGAAAGAGCTTTCTGGACACTTAAGGGGTATCTAACTTCTGCACCAGTGTTAGAATGCAGAAACGGAACTTCACACAGACGCCAGTGGTTAATGGATTGGTGCAGTGGTTCTACAAGTTCAGGAAGGTGCTGATAAAAGTGATAGCCTATGCATCAAGAGTACTTTCAAAGTCCGACATAAACTACTCTAAAACTGAGAAAGAATGTCTGGCAGTTATCTGGGCTATCAACAAGTTCCGGCCATATTTATTTGGCAAACCATTCACCGTCATGACAGACCACCATTCTTTATGTTGGCTGACTAGCTTGAAGGATCCATCAGGTCGACTAGCAAGATGTGCACTAAGACTCCAAGAGTATGATGTCACAGTGGTATTCAAGAACGGGCACAAACACAAGGATGCCGACTGCCTTTCGAGGAATCCAGTAGTGGAACACAACAGTATTAATGAAATTTCAGCCCTCACTGAATTAGATGACATTACAGCTGAACAGAGGGAAGATCCAGCACTATTGAAAAAGATAGAGGCCTTGGAGAAAGGAGAACCGACCAATAGAGAGTTTCAACTTATAAACGGAACATTGTATAAGAGCAACTACGATCCACTGGGCCCCAAATGGCTACTGGTTGTTCCAGCTCATCTCCAACCAGCTATTCTCAAATATTTTCACAATGCTCCAATATCCAGTCATCTGGTATTCGTGGAGACCCTAGACAGAATCAGACGCAGGTATTACTGGAAAGATCTCTACCGATCTGTCAAGCACTATGTAAGTCACTGTAAAGAGTGCCAGCAACAGAAGCATGTGCCGCAATTACCTCCAGGGCATCTTGTACTGATTCTGCTGGCAGCAGCTCCATTCCACTGAGTTGGGTTCGATCTTTTAGGGAGGTTCCTGAAGTTGACAACCGGTAACTGATGGATAATAGTCTGCACTGACTACCTCACACATTACGCTGTCACCAAACTGCAGATTCTCCAGAGATCGCAAAATTCCTTGTAGAAGACATTATTTTGAAGCTTGAAACATGGAGCACCACGTGTCATGATAACTGATTGTGGAAAAGTATTCCAGTCAAAACTAGTATCAGAGGTAATTTCACGGTGTGACATTGTCCACAGAATGACAACTGCATACCATCCTCAGACAAATGGTCTTACGGAACGTTTTAACAAGACAATAGCCGATATGCTGTCGATGTATGTCGATATTGAGCAGAAGGATTGGGATACAATTCTGCCAGTCATGACATTTGCTTAAAATACCACAAGACAAGACACCACAGGCTTCACGCCGTTTTTCCTGCTCCATGGCCGTGAAGCTGAGACAACAATGGATACGCTGTTGCCGTTCCAACCGCATGACACTCAGGATGACTATGTAAAACAGCTCATATCCAGGGTCGAAGAAGCAAGACAGCTGGCTCGCATACGGACACTGGACGCCCAGGAGAAGGACCGTCAGCGGTATAACGACAAGCACCGACCTGTTGTGTACAGCCCAGGAGATCTGGTATGGATTTTTACCCCTGTATGGAAGGTTTGACTGTCAGAAAAGTTATTGAAGCAATACTTTGATCCGTATCGTGTCATACGCTACCTGTCAGATGTCGCATACGAAGTTGAGGATTATGAGCCGTCGTCGAAACAACAAAAATGAAGAGGCATTGTTCACATCCTGTACATGAAGCCTTACTACGATCCTGAAGATCAGGTAGGCGACAATGGCTTCCTGTTCAAGGACTCTAAGGACGGTAATGTTACTGATGAAGCCACGACAGGAATGCCTGTCGTCGATAATAGTGGATAAGGAAAGGATTCTCTTGAACTGCCATACAGAGGACCCACGACGAGGTCAAGATCCAGGACATTGCAGCTTGCTCCACAGGGAACATAACAGCGGGTTGCTGTTTTTCCAGGAGAGGGAGCAATGCCACGAGACACCACGTAAACCGACTGCCGGCGTGGCGCAGGGAATAGCATCACCGACTGTGGTGCTGAAGGTCGCCGGTTCTTTGTAATTAACAATTCCAGAATGTCTACATCTTTTGTATGTTCACTTGTAAATTCTACTTGTTTCTTATGTTAACTGTTCTTCTAATTTCTGGTACATTCTGTCTGTGTATAAATAGCAGAGCACTCTGCTCGATAGGCAGTTAGTGCTGCGTGTATAAGTTCATAATAAACGTGATTACAGTATAAGTGCTGTATTCAGTTGCCTTCGAAGTCAATCCTCCTTCCATTTCAACGCGACAATTTTTATCTTACATTGAATGTAAGCATATCATTTTATGCACCTTGTTGAGACCTTTTATATGAGCCCTCGCTCACCTCTGTATCTTAAATGGTTTAAAAGTTATGGATTTTTAACTAATTACAAAATTGCCGTATTTTAATTCTATTACACTTTTTATATGTACTTGACAGGACTTGTCATGCAAAACCCTTTTAGAAACTGTGCCACACTTGTATGTTTTATTCTTAAATTGAACTTTGTCATTTGCAATACACTGCCACGTCCCTGGCTGCTGTGCAGTGAATTCCCCTGACAACACGGCCTTTCCAAGTACTCAGGTCCTCCTCCCCCCCCTCCCAGTTGGTCATTTCCATCTTACACACAATAGCTCTCTGCTGGGCAGCCCACTATGAGCCCTCTAGCCACATGGCTACTAAACATGATTTTTCTAAATTACAGATTTATACATATAATGCATTCCCATCAATGTCACCTGTCGACATAGATATAATGCTACCAAAATTAATAAAATAATAGAGTGTAATGATTTTGTGAATTAGCAAGGTCAGTGTCTGCGGTGCATTTAATCTATCTTGACAAATTTCTCCAATCATAAGGACTGAGTGCTACTAAGTGGGTGGTACGGTCACAGGGTGTCATCTGGCATTACCCGTTTGCCGAGAAATAGTTGAAGTCGACACAACAGCTGTGACGAAATTCTGTCACCGAAGTGCTTCTCGTAGATGAGGTGCTGCACATTTTCTTTCATAGTCTGGGTGACGTGTTCTAGTATTTTCCTGGACGTGACTAGTAGATGAGGTGCAGGAGTGGATGGTGAGTGCCAGGCATGGGAGGATCTTTCACCTTCACAGCACGGTTGGGGTGCTCAGTGGCACTGGAAAAATTGGCATTTGGGCTATAGGGCTGTTCGATAGAAAAAAAAAAAAAAAAATCAACTGGCGTGACTTAAACTCTCCACTGAGTTGGCAATGTGGGACGCTGAGTAATATTCAGAGTCAGAAATGACTGCAGTGAAACTAATGTGGCTAACACAACATATGATATGGCACATGTCTGGGCATCAAGAGTGGGTTCAAGTGTGAAACTTCCTTGTCCACTAACAGAATAGCTCCTTGTACTTGACTGGAGAGTGACGTTACTACATAACCTCTGTGCATTGTTTACATTGTTGGTATGGTGCGCATAAAAAAGGTTCCGGGAACTAGCACAAAAAAAATCAATGTTTTGAGATATTCCACTGGTGAATTTATAGTAGCACTTGAGTTGCTTGTGTAATTGCTCAGTCGTGTGACAGAGGCATTCAGAAACTGTTCATGTTGTTGCTGTGCCACATTCACAGAAGGATACTGTTGAAGCCTTGATGGGGAAAAAAGTGATCTATCTACAAAATTCGTACTGTTTGCTTGCCACCACATTTATTAAATGTCTGTTTGCACTGCTTGTGCCATGGAAGACGCAAATGGATTATTCTGTTGGTGAGAAACAAAGCTTGATGTAACACATGTCACACATAGCGTAACAAATATGGAGTCACATGAATTGTTCAGAAAGTTGTTTCCTCAAAGTGGCTAGGAAAAAGGTTCACGCAATTTAGTGTGAGAAAATTGCACAGTAGTAGTAGTAGTAGTAGTAGTAGTACAATTGAAATGCAGTGGATTAAACATGCCTTCTCCATTGCGCTGGTCAACGTTGAATCCCAGGGGTGCGTTGCCCAAAGCCATTGTCCTGGTGATGTCGTTGAAATGTCGGATTTCAGCAGTAGTTTCATGATATGGAAGTTGCAAACACGTGACTGGTGTGAAACGGTATGAGAAATTTAACTCGGGGTCACCAATATGAGGAAATGGTTTGGTGGTTATCCCAAATAAATCCCACATGTAATATGTTCACACAATATATTCTGATTCTCTCGAAACAAGGTACAAAGGCAAACTGAAGCCACATGGCCACACAAGAAATCAAAGATCATCAGAGATGCTACACAATTTCACTGTCGTGGAATCGATCACTTGGTCGATCTCCACCACAATATCAATGGCCTTAGAATAGAGAGCCTTGTGGCACACCACAGCTAATAGGAGTCCATTTAGACTGAGGAGAGGAACCCATTAATTTATTTGACCTGTTTAAAACTGCTTTTTGATTTCATACCTGAAGATAGGATTGTAGCCATTTACCTGCAGCGCCCCTTGTACCAGCTAATTTGACTTTCTGCATGAGAATTTGGTGATCTAGGCAGTTGAAGGCTTTTGATAGGTCACATAAGACACCAGTTCCTATTTTTTTCTCATTTAGTGATTCAAGGACTTCATGTACAAGTGCATACACTGCATTCTCAGTTGGACAACTCTCTTGAAAGCCGAACTGGCTCTTGCTCATAACTCTGTTTCTCTTGAAATGTTCTGTAATTCTACCATGCATTAATTTTTTTGAGTATTTTAGAAAAACCTGTTAATAATGAGATTAGATGGTAGTCTCTGAACTCAGTTTAATCACACCTACCATTTACTATGTGTTTTGGTGCCGCTTCAGACGCAGGTATTCCTTTCCTTTTCAGTTATCTGCTACCTACTTTAGCCACCACTCTCATGTTGTGTCAGCTCAGATATTTTACTGCTCGCATAAACAGCTGTGCCAATCTTACCGCACGTGGGACACAGAACTTCATGGGTTGGCCTGTTGTCAATTTCAGTCTGAAATACGCGGAGATTCATATGCGGACTCTATGGTACGTGACATTTTGCTCCGAAACTGGAAGTTCCGAAGCAGGCCCTTCAGTCCTCCGACTGTCCTTTTGTGGAGGCCTTGTGTATAGCGTTTGAATTTGAGATTTCTGAGGCAATGGGTGGTCAGATTTCCATATGGGGTGATATCCTCTTCCCCCCGGCCCCTCCCCCCCTTCAGACGCCTTGGCGGCCCCCAGTGTTACAAGTGCAGAGAGGCCGGTGTTGAGTGTATCCCACTTCAGAGAGTGAGCGGTGCTCATGGCCTTCATGTGGGACTTCTCATTCTACTGTTGGAAATACGGGCACATTGCTCAGGTGTGTTGCTTCTCCACTCGGGGCCACAACAAGCCCTCACAGCCTCACAATTTTGGAGATTCTCCTATGGATATTAAAAGGGTTGCTACCATAGGCTTACTAACACCAAAATTGTTTGTTGACCTCTGCAGTCTTTGGAAAAATGTCTTACTTCAAGTGGACACAGGTTCCATGGTGTCTCTTTTAAACTCGGCTATGTATCAATCATTGGGCTCTCTCATCTTGTACCAGTCTGTAATAATTCCACTTTTCTATATCATCAGTTGTTCTGATTATAGCATAAATTTCCCTCTTCATTCTACACGACTTTTCAATACCTTTTGTAACACAAGACTTACTTACAGAATAGGAAGGAGTATTTCTCACCCAATCCTTTGGAAAACATTCTTCAGAGGGTAAAAAAATTATTTATGAAGTATGTATCAATCATTGGGCTCTCCCATCTTGTACCTGGTGCCTCACCCATTGGTCGGCTACAGACGCCACCCAATACCACTCTTGGGTTCATTTGTGGCTGTGGCCACATATCAGAATGTTCAGCACTTGGTACCATTTGTGGTCATTAACAGTGCAGCAGATACAAATTTTTTTGCTAGAAACATTCAATGACTTTGGCCTTACTATTACTGACTATCGGCTTGGTCTCCAATCATATTCTGTATGAGGGCTTCTCTCAGCTGCATGCAGAATTTGCGTCTTTATTTGCAACGGGTCTCAGGTGTGTGAAGAAGTTTTTGGCCTTATTATGCTGAAACCCACTGCTTGTCCCATCTTTTGTCAGGCTCACCCTGTTCCTATCACCCACTGAGGGGCTCTTAAAACTGAGTTAGATCACCTGACAGCTGCTGGTATTCTGCTTCTTGTCACAGTTAGCAACTGGGCCTCACCTCTGGTTGTCATATGCAAGTCCATGGGGGGCCCTTTGCTTATATGGTGACTTTAAGAAGATGGTGCATTCCCACTCCTTCCCAATGCCTCATCCTGCGAACTTGATAGACCGGTTGTCGGGGGCCAGTGTTTTCTGAAGATCAAACTTGTGGAGGCTTATCTACAGTTGCCTTTGGATGATGGAACAAAGCTGGAACTGGTGGTTGCTACCACCTTCAGCCTTTTCCAGTATCAATGGTTGCCATTCAGGCTGGCCAGTGCCCACCATATTTCAGACATTTTGGGATCAGCTTCTAGCACCAGTACCCTGTTGCATGAATTACATGGACAATATTGTTGTAATGGGACACACGGCAGCTGACCATCTTGCTGTCATCCAGTCCCTCTTTTCTGTCTTTGCGGCAAATGGCCTATGCTGTAATTTTCAAAAGTCGTCTTTCTTCCAACCTTCTATTGAGTACTTGGGTTATGAGGTTTCATAGTCGGGATCCTCCACGGGCTGATCATGTACGTGCAATTGCAGACCTTCCCCGTCCTTCATCCATTCAGGAACTTCAGTAGTTCCTAGGCAAGTTTCCTTTCCTCCCACAGACAGCCACAGTGGCACAACTCTGTATCAGTTATTGCATAAAGGTATCCCTTTCTGCCGGTTTCCTGCTTGCGGGCAGCTTTTCAGTCACTTAAAGTGGCACTTCTTGTGGCTCCTTGCCTCGCCTCATACCCCCTAGAAGTTCCGCTCATGGTGGCGGTGGATGCCTCCCAGTACGGCGTGGGTGTGGTAGTTGCATATTGTTTCCCAAGATGTGTTTGAGTGACCTTTAGCATTTGCATCTAAGATGCTTAAGGAGGCTCATTTCCAATACGACCAGGTTGAGAAAGAGGTTCTAGCCATCATTTTTGCTCTCATTAAATTTTATGTTTATCTTTATGGGTCTAAGTTCACTTTGTATATGGACCACCACCCATTATTGTCTTTGTTTCACCCATCACCAGTGTTTTCTGTACAAGGTGGCCCATTGTCTCCAATGCTGGGCCGTATACCTGTCATTGTTTCATTATGAAATGAATGATTTGTCAAATGGCTCATCATGCCAACACTGATGCACTCTCTCGCCTCCTTATGCAACCCAGTCTTGGGCGCAGAAGAATTTGTGTATTTTGTGGTGGACGAGTCAACCATTCAATGGTTGCAACTTTTTCTGTCACTAACTCACTGGTAGCGGAGGCCACTGCTGCTGACCCTATCCTTCGGTTCATCCTCTTCCGGGTGCAGCAGGGCTGGTCCGAGCATCTTCCGGCATGGGCCTGTGACCCACTCCACAATTATTTTGCAATTTGCCACAACCTTAGCACCTTCGAGGGTATTCTACTTCTCTCCACGAAATACGGCTCCCACAAAGTGGTGGTACCAGCCGCATTGCACTGTCAGATTCTTCATCTATTATATTGGTACCACTGGGGCATGTTCCACACAAAGATGCTCACCTGTTGGCATGTATTTTGGCCAGGCATTGTCAAGGACATAGCTCACCTAATAGCAGGATGCTTTTCTTGTGCTTCTCAACAAGCAGCTTCTTGCTCTTTTCTCTCTCTCTCTCCATGGCCTGCTCCATCCACACCGTGGGAGATACTCCATGTCGATTTTGTGGTGCCCTTCTTAGACAGCTATTGGCTTTTGGTCCTCCACTCATACTCTAACTTTCGTTTTATTGTTTGCCTGGCTTCTACATCTGTGGATGTCAATACCCACCCCTGTTAAAAGTCTTTTGTATTGAAGGTCTCCTGGCCACGTAGGTGACCATAAACGGCCCCAGAATATTTCTGTTCTACCCATGGGATCTATGGGGTCTGCCATGTCTGGGGAATGGTGGGATACTCATACTCGCTGGGTGGGGTGATGAAGGGGGGGGGGGGGGTGCCACGCTGCACAATAGGTTCCGCCTGTATGTTGTGGTTCCGGCTCGGGAACTCGTGGAGCTGCCAGAAGACTAGATGGACGTGAAGCCTTTCCAGCAGCCTACATTCTTTACTGCAGTTCTGGTTTCCTTTCCCCTGCCCCTAGGTGAGAGGGATGTCATGGACTAGCAATCAGCATTGCGCGTCAATGACTCGTGTCAGCCCCAGGCACAATAATACACGGCCAAGCCACCAGGGGTCATGGCATTAGGAGACAGCCAACAAAGCAACTGTGCACCATCTGTCTGTAGCGCACCGATAAATAGCCAGCACATACTGGCCTTGGGCTCTATTGTGTACTGCAAGTGATTGTGAATGAAGTGCTTACTCCAAGAGCGGCGTTGTTTACATTAGATTCTTTTGATTCTTTGTTCATTATTCTTATAGATTTACATTGGGAACGTTGTTTATTGTGAGGATTAACATTGCTAACAATAACGGTTTGGCCAACATGGTCTGTGAGGTCATTTATAATCTGACTGATAATGTTCTCATATCTACTTACATCTACAAAAACATTGTCTATCACAGTTTGGGTATTTCATGTGATCCTAGTGGAAAGTTAACTACTGAA
This sequence comes from Locusta migratoria, assembly GCA_026315105.1. NCBI lineage: Eukaryota > Metazoa > Arthropoda > Insecta > Orthoptera > Acrididae > Locusta > Locusta migratoria. The sequence goes on along the minus strand of CM048755.1, from coordinate 444,317,053 downwards.
TTCAGATTATAAGTGGACATCACATTTTGGAAGTTATTTCTATTGTTATTTTCAGCCAGACAGTCAAGGTTAAAGTCATCTACGACTACAGTATACTTCATTTTGGTCCATGAGATGCAGAAAAGTTCTTCTATTTCCTAAAGGTGCCCTGTAAACAGTCAGGACTATTACTGGTTTTGGGATTAGACTTTATTTCAGTAGAACATGCTTCTAGATGTTGCTCCACACTGTATTCAGTGATGTTTACAGCTTTGCAATATAAACTTTCCATAACATATACTGCTACTCGACCCTTTTCTTTATTTACTGCAGAGAAATGGGCTGCTAAGTTGTTGCTGGGGAGATATGGCATGGATGGCATTGTGCAATTATCAGTTCCATAATGCTCAGTGAAACAATTCATGAGCATTATTGATAGAGTATTTTTCATTAATGTTAATAATCTGTTGGAGTTTTTTGCTAGGGAAGCTTCTAACATTTCAGTGGAAAATTAGCAACCCTACCTTAGGTATTTTGTTTGTGCTGCTAATTCTTTCCTTGGGCTGTAATGAAGTTTGCCTTGAACCATGTCGTGGGGAAAATTCGGTACTATTAGGTGATGGTTTTTTCTTCTTCAGGCCTGTACATTAGAAAAAATCATTAAATTGGAAAGGAGGTACATTTCTTCTGGCACAAACCATTCTGTTTGCTGTTGTGGCCTTATTTATTGCTGCAAAAGATACAACTGGCTGCTTGCGTTGAGATTGGGACTAATGCTCCTGTTGAAGTAAGTATACCTTTGGTTGTCTTCATTCTTGTGGATTGTCCAACTATCTCTGTTGTTTTCATCTGGGTTGTTATATCACAAGTGATGGTGTATTTATAGAATCACTGCTTTTATGATTAACTGGTTCTGATAACTGTTCTGTTGTTTCTGGATACATTTCTGGGATGGCTGGTTTGTGTAGACTGTTATGTGGCCATCTGAGTTTCTCTAATGTATGAATGATTTTTTCACTGAGTAAACTTTAGCCACTTGTGTTCAGATGCATTCCATGTCTCAAAGTTGCACCGTTGGTAAATGCCCAAAGTAAAAAAAAAAAAAAAAAAAAAAAAGTGAATTTTTTTAAATCTCTTCTGCAGAATGAAGAACTTGCTTTATGTTGAGGATTGCAGATGTCAATTCATTTCTGTAAACATTGGTTGTATATTTGAACTTTATGGGAATTTCATACTTCTTATTTATTTATTCCTTACTTCTTATTAATTTATTATTTTCTTAACTCAGTTACATTTCACTGCAAATGGTTTATTGGATGCTGGCTATACTAACCTTTAAGCATTAGGAAGTGTTTTAAATGTTTAATTGTTTGTGTAGCTTATGGGACTTAACTGTGGGGTCATCAGTCCCTAAACTTACAAACTACTTATGATCTACCTTATACTAAAGACAGCACATACATCCATGCCTGTGGGGGTATTTGAACCCCCAACAGGGAACGGCCTCGCGCATCACAGCATAGCGCCTCAATGCGCTCGGCCGCTCTACCACGGCCACTAGGAAGTGAGTAAGCAATTATCTCAAATGGCTCATGATAGAATTCAAATAATTTTTAATTCCCCATCAATAACATTTTTCTTAACTCTTATTAGCATCATAAATTTTTCACAGGCCTCCACATATGTCTATGTAAAAGCAAAACAGTTCCTTGGCTTTCTCAAATGTACCCTGATGCATAGTCATTCATATAGCCACTTGTCTACTTTTCACATTTGTATCAACAAGGCTTTTGATTTTTGACATAATCAGACCAGCAAATGCAAATGTATGACATAACAGACACAGTTACATTGAATAGTACTCAATAAAGTTTTGAGAATTCCCCAAACAATTACATTCACACATATACACTGACATGAATAAGTCCCCAAATTAATTATAAATTTTTGTAACCCTGCCTCGTCGCCGCTTTTGTGTCCCATTTCCGTCATAGGTGTCGGTGGCCGAGTAGGAAGACCGACACAGGAATAAAGGTAAGCAAGCTCATGCAGGTACGGAGGGGAGCAGCCAGTGGGACAGCAGAAACTAGAAACATTAGAGTAAATTAGAACGAAATATATATTGCACAGAATGTATACAATACTTAACTTTTAAATAGATCAGTACTGCAGAATGCTGATACATAGTTGAGCTAGAGCCTGCCTAGTGCCTGTCCAATAGCCAAGTCTTCACTGGTGACTATCTGATTCCGAAGTGTTGACTGGTTCCTATCTCAGTCCCAAGTGAACTATGTTGTTCAGTGGTGGCCACAAGCGGAGTTGCAGCAGAGGGCGCTCGTGGCTGACATTGTAAGAACGCCGCGCCGTACGTGCATGGCGGCGCGCGGCGAAAGTAGGTGGCGCGCACTTTGGACTTGTGCGACACCACATAAATACTTATAGACATTAGCATGATTAAGCCTCTATGATAAACACAACGAATAAATCTCCACTTAAAGATGATCATTATCCTAGCCCATTATATTTTTCTCCTAATCTATTCAGCATTTTCTATCTTTATTTAAATATTCCTCAAATCCTTGTCTGAAAACATGCAATAATAACATTCCATCAAAACAAAAGGAAGACTAGGTAAGAGATGGATAAATAGTATTCAAGAGAAAATAGATTGGAAGAAGCATATTGGACAGACAAGGAATGATGATGTGTAGGAAGTGAGAAGTGGCAGTGATGTTGCAAACACTAGCTGTAATAAAGTAATAAAAAAGCCTGTAGTTCCACTTACACCCCAGGGCAATTTTCATTAACAACACTTCTGTTACAATAATTACTTCCATTGCATTCACTCATTTAACACTAGCATATTTAATATTACCATTATAGGCACTACTGTAAAATCTTAAAGACTACCCACAGTACAGACACTACTTTAAAATCTTAAAGACTACCACATTATCCACGACATCATTATCAATAAACTTTTGTGGTGCCAGTAAACTGACACCAGTACCAAGGATCATCATCTTTGCAATGTTTGACGTTTCTTTGCTAAATTGGCAATTCAGTTCTGTTTTATGTAGCAAAGTGAAAAGATCGAATAAATTCAGTTCTAAAGTAAAAGTGTTATTTCTGGAGAATATCACCCAGTAAAGTTCCACATTGGTGACCCCAAGTTTAACTGAACCACACTGAGTCATAATCAGTGTTATTGTGCCATCCGTGTCGTGTATTACTTTTGTTTACACCAGATACCAGTGCGCACTTCGAGACAATGGAGACACCACCTCATGGTCCCAATGGACAAAGGATCGTCTATCATCCAGCCACCGGAGTGCCAACCCACCTGGATATCAAATTTTTCTAGACAGTGCAGCAAGCTACACAGTTTCACAACTGTCCCCAGACACTTTTACTTTGTCAAACCACGCGAGTGAAGTGGGACATGAGTATTCGAACGACTCCGGCTTTCAAACACCATCACAATTTCCAAGTGCCTCTCCAATGAACAGTATAACAAACAGTGTGCTTTGTGTGCAAAATTCTTCTGCGGATTTGCAAAACATTCCGGTGTCACAATTCACGCACATTAATTTTGAAAATGCAATCAGTAATCGAATAGTGTGTTGCAATTTATTCCGTCGAGCACAAACAGTGTCAGATACTCTTCAGTATGTAATGTATATGGCCTGGAAAATCTCGTTTGTTTGGATTAATGCAACATATGATACCATAGCTGGTCATGGTATTATGTCCTAATATTCCATGTTTATATTATATATGCATTTTATGGCACTTATGGCAAGTCACATTGATTTTATCACTTTCATTACTTGGGTCTTTTAATGAACTAAATTAATTATTGAAAGTCGTAAGCTTAATGTGGGACAACAATGTGTTTGTTAATGAAATTAATAACTAACAATATCTGAGGTCCTCTGTAATGTATTGACCGTTATGTAATACTTTGTTGACTGTAAAATTAAATAATAACTTTAACTTAACAATTGCAGATAATGTAAACATATATTAACATTGCACTAATTGTTACTTACTTACGATCTTTTTTATTGTTTTTTTTTATACGAAAAATCTATTATTGCATTTGTCATAATTTTGTGTATCTTTACGTAAAGCAAGATTCATTTATATTTCATGAACAAATTGTTTTATATTAAATATTCTAACTTCCTTGTTCTAGAATGTTCTAGAATACTATGTATGTATTAATATGCGCAAATTGGCGTGAACACAAGTTAGTATTATTTGTAACACAGTCAGTCTTAGATCAGTATTACTTTGGCAGTCAGTCAGTATAAATCAGTTTTGAGCCAGGATAGTATAAGTTTGTCTCTATGAGTTGTAAAGCAGTCTTACTTTTGTCCTCATGTAACAAGCAGTCTTAAAGATGTATTACTACTGTTTGTGTGCTTCAGGAATAATATAAATAAATATGTATAAAATTAAAACATGTCACATTTATTATTAATCCCATGACTTCGAAGTATCCGTTGCCCTAATATTGGCATATTTATTTAAAGGCAGGTGAGCAATTAAAACAACATCTACCACTGAACAACTGCAAAAGGTGAAGTATTCATAACATGGCTTTAGTGTAAGTGCATAAAAGTGCTACAAGTACCAGAACAATCATTTGAACAATGGCAGAATATTTTCCCATGCGCACGGTACTTCACAATATGAATACCACAAGCATTACTAACTGGAATGGAGCAGATGGAGATGGCACCCTGGAAAACAGTTCAGGAAATAAGGAAACTAAGTACAGAATGGCAAAATGGTAAACTCAACAAATCTCATGCACACGGCTTTATTAACAATAAATAAAACCCCTAAAACGACTTCTTTAAAGAAACCACTTCAACAATTTAAACCAATGGAAAACGTTAAGCATAACTGGTGTTTCCACACTTTTAGAAATAACAAAATTTTCAACAACCACTGAATCACTTAAAATCACAATTAATTAAAAACTGTGCTTCAGAAGCAGGTAACAAACTGGTAAATGTTAAAACTGGAAATTTAAAATTTTGACCACCAAGGACAATACATGTTCGTAGCCATTTTGATACATACTACTTGTCAGACACTGCAGGACTGCAAAGGAGGAGAAGGGTCACTTAACTGAACGAAGCAAAACAGTCCAGCACTACCGGAGCCCCCACACGCTCGTAACCGGAAATCACAACTTCTTCCTCCGTTGCGGTACCGCCGGGCCAGCCCCAATAATGTAAATCTGCAACATAAATTCCAGAAACAGTATCCAGCACCAAATCACACTGACATATACACCTCCAAAACGCTTTAAATGATTAAAACATTACATTAACAAGTGCCAAAATATCAAACTTCCTTAGCAATTGGAGAAATACAAAGCACTCAATAAAACGTAGTAAAATTTAAAAATCAAATAAATGCTAGTACAGAAGTTCACTTAAATTTTCTTTTGCAGAAACAGTAATGATAAAAAAAAAAAAAAAAAAAAAAAAAAAAAAAAAAAAAAAAAAAAAAAAAAAAAGCAGCTACAGAACTTGTAATATTGAAGGCATGAAACAATTGCATCAACACAAAAAATACCACCCATTAATGTCTAATGCCAAACCACAACCATCTGCAAGAGATCAGCCCAGTAACAGTTTTCTAACCAACTCGCTCCCACGACTCAGAGCCGACAGTGTTCCAACACGAAGCCAGAGGTGCACCCAGAACCACCAGCAAGCACAGTGCAGACCTCCACAATCAAAATGAACAAGACCGGCAATCAGAATAATGAGACCCAGTCCGGGGTGCACACCAGACTGAATGCCGGGAAAACCATAACAAACATCAGGCACAATCCACAATTCAAAGTAAACAATTCAGACGAAAAATACCCTACTCTCGATGAATTTCTGTTCAAAAAGCACTCAACAGACTATTGCATAATTGCATAACCAATGAAGCCTGGGGCACCAAGGTTCACAAGGTGTATAGCGGAGCCCAACATGGAAGGACACTGAGAATTAAAGCCTTCTGGTGCTCGTAGCAAGTGTACCAGGACAGCACTTACACTCGGAAACAGAGGAAAGAGAACTTGCTTGACTAGGTGACACACACGGCACAGTATGTCATAGCTCACATTAAGCTCTTATCTCCAGCTACCTGTCCCGCTGCCCAAACATTCAGCTGCAAAATACTTCAGGACTAAACAGCAACTCCGCCTCTAGGAATGCTAAGTTCTGTGCTCACGTCGGCCCTCACGACGGTAACAACATCACGACAGATACCCAGGCGACTAGAACTCGGGCGACAAGCAGTTACTCCATCTCTCCACACTGGCAGCAGCCCACATGTTGGTGACAACACCTCTGGAGGAAACCAGGCGACTAGCGCTATTCGAATGCCAATCCGTCCCTGACCTCGCATGCGTCACCCGCCTCCAGCTAGCCATTGAGCAGCGATGGCACATCGAAAACAACTGCCTTGTGGCAGATCAAAGCACCGCCTGAGGGAAAATTCATCACTACTATCGATATAGACTCTCCAAACGTGGGAGTGCTGTAACACAAATGACTCCTATGGTAACTATGCCAGTTCATCTGTTGATTACAGTGCTTTTTTGAACAATTCGGGCCCACGGCCTGGTGACTCTGATTTTGTGTATGTGCTTCCATGACTTCAGCCGTATTCTGCTACACAAATAGTGCCTGCCAAGCCAGCAGATCAGCTGACATACCCAACAACTCACATGGCCTCCACATGTATTCATCCGCATCCCGTCACTTTTGTACAACTGCCCTTGTACACAGTACTCACCAGTACTACAGCCGCACTGGTCTACCGCGACGTCCCACCAGTGCAAACACAGCTGCTGTTTCCATCAACATGAGCCTGCAGCTCTACAACCACCTCCACCTGGCAGACTACACAGACACTACCACCTTTTTCGCCGGACAGCAGGTTCGCCATTGTCAACTACTATGCACTGGAGGATTCTACCCACTACCTGAGCCAGATCACCCACCTACAAAAAACATTGATCTTATTTGCGACCTGGTCAGTGCTCCACCATCCAATGATTGCTACGCAGCGACCAAGAAAGCGATCCTCGAACGGGTATCGAGAACTGCAGATGAGACAGTGAACCGGAGTATACATCACGAACACCTCAGAAACAGGTCACCCTCTCAGCTGTGGAGCCGACTATCGATGTTAATCAGTGAACAGGCCATGCCAGACGAGACCCTCATCGCAGTATGGAGCTACAAGTTGCCCCCGCCAGTACAGACCATTGTCACCCACCGCATCACGGAACCTATCACCAACTGCATGCGAGTCACTGACGCAGTCTACAACATGATATGCAGGCAACAATAACACGGCACACTAGTTGAACCGTGCCCAACTCCCGTCAAGCTCACACAGTGTTCCCCTGCTACATTGAGCCCTCCACAGGTCCCATCGAGTACCCCCATTCCTAGCCCACCCTCTCATGCTTCTCCATTCTGGGGTTTCTTAGGCACACCCCTGCCAAACACCCCCACACTTGAAGTAACCTTGCCTGTGCCCCTGGAAGTGCTTACAGATGTACCCTTAGTGCTAAGTGATGACAACATATTTGTGTTGTGTACTACTGCAAGTGCACCAGATACCACTACCACACTCCAGTGCCGCCTAGTACACTGCGTCCCCCTGCCCCCAAACAGTCGACGAGATGCCGTACGAGCCTTCGTCAACCCCTCAGGAGACATCATCATCCAGGCCCACTACCCCTCTCAGCCACCTCACCTGCCACCCACAACACTACGCTGACTTTGAGGTGCACCCACCCACCTCCTACCATCGGCCAACACCACTCCCAGACTCCGCCGCCAAGCTCACAGTGGCACAGTGGTATGAGTACCACCTATACATACCTTTTCTGTGTTTGATGTATCTTTACTCAACCAGCCATGCCATTCAGTTCTGTTGTATGTAGTGATGTGAAAAGTTCGAATAAATGCAGTTCTAAAGTAAAAGTGTTATTTCTGGAGAATATCACCCAGTAAAGTTCAACACTTTGATATTGCACACATGCTTTCCTTTTAACAGGTCCACAATAATATTAGTCAAAAATTGTCAGCATCTTCTACATAATCACCTATAAATGTCAATGTCAGGCCGTTTATCCCTTTAAAAAGGCCCAGTTGATGCAAAATAATGATGGAATACCACTATCACATCCTTACCAGCACAGGCTGCCTTTGAGCATGTCCACATTATTAATAACTCCCATGACACAAACTAAATTGCTCATCAGCTACATTTCTACACCAGTTCCCCTTCTAGCAACATTACTGCCCCTATTACAGACAACAGAATAATTGTACCATATGGCTGCTGTTAAACTCCAGTCTCCTTAAATCTAACACACAATTTAACACAGTACACACAAAATATACAATTTTTCTTATTACTAATATTGCACACTGCACTCAATCCTATTTATCAGACTCAGTTTTCTCTTAATATCCACACTTTCTTCATTGCCCTATAACAAAATAGCTCTTTCACAGAGATATTTTCCTCTTTTCTTCCTTACTCTTGCCAAGACATCAATATTATTAATAACATTTTTCCATCAAACTGCCAAGAAACTTCCAACAAATTTGTTATCTCCTTTGCATAGTCATCATACATCCACATTTCATAATCCATGACAAATTCTGTTAATAAATGACATTGCTCAGCCCATATACTGATCATGTATTTTCCTAAATTCAGCACTTTTCCTTCATTGAAAAGCTCATTCAGTTAAACCTCTTATGCCCCTTCACAAATTCCAGTAATGAAATTCCTTTTCTTGCTACTACACTAAACATGACTTTTCTTAAACTGGATCTTCCCATTTCAATAGTGCTCACTTCCCTTATTAATCTTCAACTGTTTTTCAATGCCCTTCTTACATTCATTTGAATCCAAACATTCTAATTCTGTTTGTTTGCAAATCATATGGTGCAACTTTTTGCACTATGCCTCAGTAAGTTCAACATAACTAACCACATCTGTCACAGGAATTACCTTTCCCTCTTGTATAGCATGCCTCTGCAAACTCAGGATCACTAACCAAAGCTGTCACAGAAATTACTTTTCCCACTTGTACAATTTCCATTTCTGAACAGATTCCTTTTGTAGCTTTAATATCACCCTTAATACTATATTCAGATTACCTTTAGTTTGTCCTTAGTGAGATCTTTTTCATCATTATCTACAATTATCTCTTCATTAATTTCTAATTCCAATCACCACATAGCACAATGTAATCTGATTTATTGCAGGCAACATCTGCATTTTAGAGATGTTACAAAAATACAGATCTATAAATTTTATCTAGATCTAGAGCTATGGAAATAAATCAATTTGTCACCAAAGGTTTCTTGAAGCACATCTTTCACCTGGTAAGAGGCATGTGGTGTCACCCCATATTGTATGAAAATAGTAGTGTGGATACAGTGCCGTTCTTCAAAAAATGGAATCACTTGTTGTAAGAAGAGGTCTTTATAATCTGCAGCTATAACTGTATACCTAACGACCCACAAAACATTATCTTCTTGAAGAAAAATGGACCTAAACCTTCAGAGGCGCTTACAAAAGCACACCACAAAATCATAAACTAAGGCAGTTGATATCCTGCACAAGGTGTGGATGAGTAGAACGCCATTGCTAGCATTCCTTGTATCACTGCACTGTGCATACTAAAATGTGCCTTGTCTGTCCAAAGACTATCATGTCATCCAAAATGATACTTTTTCAGTATTATATCAAACAGTTGGAGTGTGACATGATCCCCTCGACATCCTAACCCAATTTACAATAATGCAATCAAATGGTTTCGCATGCCTCTCGCTGCAGCATAGCTAAGGCCCGCTAGCATGTGCCCGGTGGATATAGACCCCCCTCTTCATTACACAGCCATACAAAATGAGCTTATGGAGTGTATGTATCAAGTTTACATCAAAGAACTGATTAAAGAGAATAACAATGCCACTTTCGTTTCTGTGCAGGCTGAAGAAACAACGGATATTATGTGCAGAAGTGAATCTGTCATTATACTGCAGTATATTAAGGAAAAGAAACCTGTTAAAGATTTCTTTCCTTTGAAAATGTTACTTATGGAACAGCATATGGACTTAGTGAGGTTTTAAAAAGGAGCCTGGTACCTTTCAATGTTGAAGAAAAACTCATTGCTCAGGCATACAATGGTGCCCCAGTAAAAGAGGCAGTCACAGTGGTGTGTCGACACTGACGCAGAGCACTTTCTCACTTGCCAAGTACGTTCACTGCTATGCACACAAAATGAATTTGGTTCTTCACAATGCTTGCAGCAAAAACATAAAGTTGATAAGTTTGTTCTTCATAAATATTGCTGGTTTTGCAATGTTTATTTCTTCATTTCCCAGGTGATTTGTTAAAGACAGTCTGCAACAAGAGAATTCCTTCAGTCTCTTCAACTAGATGGAACTTCCAGTCCCGCATTGTAAATACTGCCAAAGAAAACAAATTGCACTTACTGGAATGTTTTGAAAAGATTATGGAAGAGGAATCCTGGGATGATGCTACAATAAGAGAAGTATTTGCCTTAAGAAATTTACAATCCACACTTTTTCTACCTCCTACATTTTTCCTATGAAGTCATGAAACACGTCGATATTTTCTATAACACAGTTCAGATGCAGAGTGCAAATGCAATCACCATATTAAATGCATTACATCATTTTCAGTGTGCTGTATCTGAAATATGGGAGAAAATTCAACAGTTTCAAGTTTCTGAAGATAAGTGTATTGCTCCTCAAAGAAAACTGTTATAATGAGTAACACACCTATGTAAGCTATGTAAGCCATGACCAGTCTCATTCAGGGTCTGAGGACCTACAATGCAAGCGGTTCCCACTCCAGTCCATGCAAACAGCAAAAAGTACAGTCACGAAGCACACACATGTTCATAAACACTGATGAAACCATACTGGATAGAAGCAGCCGCAGCTGGGCCTGGCAGCTCTGTTTAATGGCTGTGTGGCCGGCAGGGTGCAGTGCGATAGCCCAGCCAGCACCACACAATGACCAGTCCTGGTAACGGGTAGTGCACCATTCCAAACATATGTGCCGTGTGTTACCACATTCCTCCCCCTTCACGGTGTAATCTCCAGGGGTGCCAAATGCACCCATGCTACATCCATGGAGGATGCATCGTCGATGTCTGACTGCCAGCTTCAGCTTGGCACTAACCCATAAGGCTGATTAGTGTCCTGATCTTACTTGTCGGGAGTGGCTGGTACATCACTGAATTTTGCTGACAATCACAGGGGATGAGGGCCCACCTTCCAATCCAATCACTGGAGATAAAAAAGGAATGGTTGCAGTACTTACAGGTTGGTTCAAGTTCATTTTGGGTGTCAGGGTGTCCATAACGGTAGTGGTGGCACCCCTCACCATCGGGTGCCGAAGGTGCAGACAAGGGTGCAGGAGACGGCATTGCTGATGATCCTGAGCGTGTGGTCACTGGAACCTGTGCTGGTGCAGGAGAAGGAGAAGGCACTTGTACAGCCAACGGTGCTCGGGCGGGCACAGAGCTCAGTGAAGGTGCCGGCCCAACAAAAGATGGCAGAACAGGCCCTGAAGGTGGTGTGGGTGGAGGTGGCGACTCCGGATCTGCCGGGAGTCGCGGGCGCAAATGATCCCAGTGACGATGAAGAGAGCCCACAGTAATATCTATAGTGCAGAGGCGGCGGCTGAGACATGTCTTCACCTTACCCAGCAGACGACAAGGCCCCCACAAGAGATCCCGGAACATAGTGACCTGGTGGTCATGCCGAAGCATTCGACGGCTGGGGCAACAACAAATGGAAGAGAGTGTGAGGTTGCTTGCCATGAAGCAATTCGACCGGGCTGCGTTTCCCCGCCAGCATGAATCGATAGGATATCAAGAAATGGATAATGGCATCACCCACAGAGCAGGAAGTCTCATAATTGCACATTTGAACTTTAAAATTACGCACAAGACATTTCACCTCACCATTAGACTGAGGATGAAATGGAAGAACCGTAATGTGGTGAATGCCCAGATGAGTACAAAATTCTTGAAAAACAGAAGAAGTGAATTGAGAGCCATTACCCGAAACAAGTGTATGCGGAAAATCCTTCAAGGTGAAAACTTTAGACAGTGACTGAATAGTTACATCAGTGGACATGGTATGACAACGAAAAATGTATGGAAAATTTGAATAAACATCCACAAGAAAAAACCGATAAGAGTTAAAGAAGGGTCCTGCATAATCCATTTGCACTCATTCCCAAGGCTGTTGGGAGTGTGGCCAAGAAGAGAGACACGCCCGAGGTGCCACCTGTTGCGAAGCGCACAATCAGCACTTAGCCACCAGCCTCGTAATGTCACCATCGATACCGGGCCAAAACACATTTTGGCGAGACAATGTCTTCGTGCGGGAAACTCCCCAATGTCCTTCATGAAGCATCTGAAGTACTTTTAAACGAAGTTCCGCCGGGATCAGTACCCACAGAGATAATCCGTCTGTAGCCAAAAGGAGAACCCTGTCCCATTCAGACAGATTCAGAGAGGACCTGAAGCCCAAAGTGGAGGGGTGTCTAGCCAGCCCACACAAATGTAGAGAAGAACGTGCCGCAGCACCGGATCGGACATCACTGCCTTAGCCAAGACCGGTGCACTAATAGGAAAACCATCAACAGTAGCCTGAGCTTCCTCTTCTAGATAAAAGCATTAAAGTTTTTCTCTATCAAAGTCAGGATCAGGATCTCCCGGGAGGTGAGATAATGTGTCCGCGTTAGCATGTTGCTCTGTTAAACGGAAATGGATCTCATAATTATAACGAGAAAGAAAGAGAGCCCAACTCTGCAATCTATGAGCTGCTTTGTCAGGAAGCGCCACTGTAGGGTGAAATAGAGAGACCAAGGGCTTATGATCAGTAATGAGTTGGAACTTGACCCCATACAAGTAAACATGAAATTTCTTCAAAGCATAAACAATGGCTAAAGCCTCTTTTTCAATTTGAGAGTATCGTTGCTGGGTAGCCGTCAATGTCTTAGATGCGTATGCGATGGGGTGCTCTGACCCATCGGAATACTTATGAGTCAAAACAGCACCAATGCCATGTTGAGAAGCGTCCATAGCCAGAACCAAATGTTTCCCAGGAACATATGTCGTCAAACAGGAGGCAGAAATCAATACGTGCTTTAAGGTGCAAAATGCACGTTCACACTCAGAAGACCAGAGACAGGGAACACCTTTGTGAAGCAGACAGTTTAAGGGGTGCGCCACTGAGGCAGTCCCTGGTAAGAAGCGATTGTAATAGACAATGTTGCGCAGGAAAACCTGTACATCTTTGACAGACGCAGGATGTGGCAGAGACCACGCAGTCTGGCAAAGGGCAGACGCCCGCTGAAAACACTTTAAACCCCTAATAAGGAATAGAAGGTTGGAAAAAACGAGACTTGGCCAGGTTGCAGTGGAGGCCGGCTGCTTGGAAAGGGCCTGTAAGTTTTGTAAATGTTTGTGGGCTGAAGTCCCGGTCACAACAATATCATCTAAGTGGTTAACACAGCCCAGAACTGGGCAGAGGAGCTGGTCTAAGTAAAACTGAAAAACAGCAGGGGCACTAGCAACTCCGAAAGGAAGCCATGTCTTGTATAAACCAAAAGGAGTGTTTACGACCAGGTGACGACCGAGCAAGGTGGCACAGTGGTAACGCACTGGACTCATTTTCAGAAGGATGGTGGTTCAAATCCACCTCTGGTCATCCAAATTTAGGTTTTCCGTGATTTGCCTAAATTACACCAGGCAAATGCCGTGATGGTTCATTTCCAAGGGCACGGCCGATTTTCTTCCCAATACCCAAAACTCCAAGTGTTAGCTCCATCTCTAATGACCAAGCTGTTGACAGGACGTAAAACCCTAAGCTCCCTTCCTCCTCCTACGACCAGGAGACGTTTTGTATTGTCGTCCAAAGGAAGCTGAAGATGGGCTTCTGCCAGATCTATATGAGAAAAAGAATGTGAACCAGAAAGCAAAGCTAGGAGTTCATCTGTACGAGGCATGGGGTACAAGTAAATGACAGACTGCACATTGATCATAACATTGCAATCCCCACAGATATGTAAAGGCTCCACAGGTTTCTTTACAATAACTAGCGGTGTAGGCCATTCACTGGGAGAAATAGGAGTTAAGACCTGTAAGTCTTGGCGGCGATCCAATTCAGCCTTAAGTTGGTTGCACAGGGCCACTGGCACATGCGAAAAAACTTGGGGCGTGCTGTTGGTTTCATAGTTTTTTTTTTTTTTTTTTTTTTTGTGGTTTTAGGGCGCACAACTTCTATGGTCATTAGCGCCCAGCCAAGAACATAGATTCGCTATGATCTCAAAAAAAGGTTGACTGTCAGAACATCAACAAGAGGCTAAAAACGAAAGATAAAAGACAATAAAAGGGTTAAATATCCTTGGATAAGTTGGCCAAGTTGATAAACCGCAAAACTCGAGCAGCTGCTCGTGTGTCATCAGCTAAAATTTCCTCCAGAGTAGACGGAAAGTGAAGGGCTACACGGAGATGATTAAAATTAACACAAGTCAGAAAAACATGTCGCACTGTCAGCAGTTCACCGCAGGAGCACAGCGGTGCAGGGTCGGCGGAGAGCAAGTGACGGTGGCTGAAACGGCAGTGACCGACCCGCAACCGGGCCAGGATGACCTCCTCTCGCCGAGAGGGGCGTGAGGAGGTCCTCCAAGCGATCGGGATCGGTTTTACAGTTCTCAATTTATTGTTGTACATTGAAAACCACGCACTGTGCCATTGCGACACGATACTCCGGCGAAGAGCCCGTTGAACATCGTCCGATGGGACGCAAAAGGTAGCCATGCGAGGCAAAAGAGCTGCGGACTTGGCTGCTATGTCGGCGGTCTCATTCCCGGGCACACCCACGTGACAGCTGTCATCTGCTAGCAACTGGAGGGAGCGTTGGATCCGATACACGAGAGGATGGTTCGAGAAAGGGTCCTTAAGACTCTGCAGGGCACTAAGGGAGTCCGAACATATGGCATAGAAAGGTTGGCGGTGGTGGCAGGTATACAAAACGGCCTGGTGGAGGGCAAAAAGCTCAGCCGTGAAATTCGAGCACCGGTCAGGAAGCTTGTATTGGAACCGGTTGTCCCCGACGACGAAGGCAGATCCGACACCGGCAGTGCTCTTGGAACCATCAGTGTAAATAAATATGGCATTAGCGAACCGCGAACGGAGTTCGACAAGCCTCGAGCGGTATACCAAATCCGGAGTGCTCTCCTTGGGCAGCGAACTAAGTTCAAGGTGAGTGTGAACCTGGGCCTGATGCCACGGTGGCAATGGGCTTTCGCTCAACCGAAAGGTGGAAGGAAGGGTAAAATCGAGCCGCTGTAGTAGGCGGCGAAACCGAACTCCAGGTGGAAGCAAAGCAATTGCAGACAACTGATATTGGCAATCGAGTGAGTCGTCAAAAAATAATCGGTAAGATGGATGGTTGGGCATCGACCGCAGGCAGCATGCGTACTGACACAAGAGTATGTCACGCCGAGTGGTCAAGGGGAATACAGCAGCCTCGGCATACAGACTTTCAACAGGGCTGGTATAAAATGCACCGGTCGCAAGACGTAAACCCCGATGGTGGATAGAGTTGAGACGGCGGAGAATCGACGGCCGTGCAGAAGAGTATACAAGGCTTCCGTAGTCGAGCTTCGACTGAACAATGGCCTGGTAAAGGTGAAGCAGGACGGTACGATCCGCTCCCCACAACGTGCCACTGAGGACACGAAGAACATTAAGGGATCGGGCACAATGGGCAGCCAGGTAGGACACGTGTGTGGACCAGCAAAGTTTCCGATTCAACATGAGTCCCAAGAATTTCGTAGTCTCCACAAAAGGGAGAGCAACAGGGCCGAGATGTAGAGAAGGTGGAAGAAATTCCTTGTATCTCCAGAAGTTTATACACACAGTTTTCTCAGTGGAGAATCTGAAGCCATTTGCGATGCTCCAGGAATATAGACGGTCAAGACAGCGTTGAAGACAACGCTCCAAGAGACACGTCCGCTGGGCGCTGCAATAAATTGCGAAATCGTCAACAAAAAGAGATCCGGAGACGTCCGCTGAAAGGCAATCTACGATCGGATTGATTGCAATGGCAAAGAGCGCCACACTCAAGACGGAGCCCTGTGGTACCCCATTCTCCTGGCAAAAGGTATCTGACAAAACAGAGCCCATCCGTACCCGGAACTTGCGATCCGCCAAAAACGCTTGAATGAAAAGAGGAAGACGGCCCCGAAGGCCCCATGTGTGCAATGTGCGGAGAATGCCCGCTCTCCAACAGGTATCGTATGCCTTCTCCAAGTCGAAGAACACTGCTACTGTTTGACGCTTCTTTAGAAAGTTGTTCATAATGAAGGTCGACAACGTAACGAGGTGATCAGCAGCAGAGCGGTGTCGACGAAAACCGCATTGGATATTAGTCAGGAGGCGGCGAGATTCGAGGAGCCAGACCAACCGAGCGTTAACCATGCGTTCCATCACCTTACAGACACAGCTCGTCAGAGAAATGGGGCGATAACTGGAAGGAAGGTGTTTGTCCTTCCCTGGTTTGGGGATGGGGACAACAATGGCTTCACGCCAACTTGTGGGAACATAACCTTCAGTCCATATGCGATTGTAGGTACTAAGAAGAAAGCACTTGCCCGTAGAAGAGAGGTTCTTCAGCATCTCAATATGAATGGAATCGGGCCCGGGAGCAGAAGATTGGGACAGGGCAAGAGCACGGTCTAGCTCCTGCATGGTGAAGGCGACATTATAATTTCCACGATTAAAAGAGTGGAAAGAAGGCGGCCGTGCCACCTCTACCTGTTTGCAAGGGAGAAAGGCAGGGTGGTAATGGGCAGAGCTCGAAACCTCCGCAGAGAAACGGCCCAATGCGTTGGAAACAGCAGCGGGGTCCACGAGGACTGCGTTCTCCACGGTCAGGCCAGGAATCGGGGAGTGGACCTTGATGCCGGATAAACGGCGTAGGCCACCCCAAACAACCGTGGAGGGAATAAAACGGTTAAAAGAACTAGTAAAAGCAGTCCAGCAAGCTTTCTTGCTGTCGTTTATGATACGACGACATTGCGCTCTCATACGTTTATAATTGATGCAATTCTCCAAAGTTGGGTGGCGGCGGAAGGTGCGTAAAGCACGGCGCTGGGCTCTAAGCGCGTCGCGGCAGGCTGCAGTCCACCAAGGGACCGGGACACGACGTGGAGAAGAGGATGTACGAGGAATGGAACGTTCAGCAGCAGTGAGAATAACCTCTGTGAGGTAGTCGACCTGACTGTCACAGCTGGGAAAGTTCTGATCGTGAAAAACAGCCATGGAAGAATAAAGCCCCCAGTCGGCTTTAGAAATGTTCCAACTGGTGGGACGAGGAGATGGGTAATGATGCAGGAAGTGGATGATACAAGGGAAATGGTCACTTGAGTACGTGTCAGAAAGTGCATACTACTCAAACCGACCAGCAAGCTGAGGAGTGCATATTGCGAGGTCTATATGGGAATAAGTGTGTGTTGTGTCTGAAAGGACTGTCGGTGCACCGGTGTTGAGGCAGACAAGATCGAGGTGTTGGAGAAGGTCCACCAAAAGGGAGCCTCTCGGACAAGGTGCCGGAGAGCCCCATAGGGGGTGGTGGGCATTAAAGTCACCTACCAACACGAAAGGTGAAGGGAGCTGGTCAACAAGGTGTAGCACATCTGCCCTAGTAAGGGCAGATGACGATGGCGAATAGATATTACAGAGGGAAAAGGTAAATGTGGATAAAGTGATGCGGACGGCATCTGCCTGTAGGTGAGTAAGCAATGAAATGGGGTGGAAATAGACGTCGTCTCGAAGGAGCATCAGAACCCCACCATGGGCTGGGATACCTTCCACGGGTGGCAGGTCGAACCGCAAAGAGGTGTAGTGGGGAAAGTCTGCACGATCACTTGGACGCAACTTAGTTTCTTGGAGACAGACTAGAAGCGGGCAGTGCAACCGAAGGAGTAGTTTTAACTCCTCCCGAATGGAACGAATGCCGCGAATATTCCATTGAAGGAGCGCCATGATAAAAATGAGATAAGAGATAAGGATAAAAACTAACAAGCAAGCGGGGTCACCTCGACGGCCGCTGAGGACCGGATTTCGAGGGAGCACTGCTATCGCTGTCTAGGGGCAAAGGGTCGTGGTCCATAGGTTCGACCGACGCGCCTGCCACCTCCTTGAGTTGATCAGGAGGGGCAGTTTCCACCGCCGGTAAAGGGCCGGGTGCCCGGTAGACGGAGCGTCCCGGTGAAACAGAAGACGGCCGAGGCCGGCAACTGTTGGACGGTGTGATGGATGGGTCACGCCTCGGCGGGGAAGGAGAGGAACTTTTTCTTGTTGGCTCTTCTCGAAGAGTGACGGTGAGAAGAGGCAGTCGACGGTTGGGAAGCCTGAGAACGCAGAAAATCCTCACGGACAGGTTCCTTTTTTAAAGTCCGGGCATCTTGTTTAGGTGCCCGCGGTTTACCAGAGGTTGATGAAGACTGTACCTTAGAGGCAGCAGGAGGAAGCGGGGACGTGGAACGGGCAATCTTCGGGCTGGCGGATCGCACAACTGTGTCAGCGAAGGTAAAATCACACGTCTGAGTACTTGAATCCTTAGTCGGTCGAGTGGAGGTAAGGACCTTACTGTATGTGCCCGCTGGGAGGACAGCGGGCTTTCGACTCGCCAACAACTTCCGAGCGGCAGATGTCGATACCTTTTCCGTAACCCTAATTTGCTGGATGACCTTCTCATTCTTGTATACAGGGCAGTCGCGAGAGGAAGCCGCATGGTCACCGTTGCAGTTAAGGTAGTGAGGGGACGGAGGTGGGCAATCCCCCTCATGGGCGTCCCTACCACAAGTGACACATTTTGCTGCATTTGGGCAAGATTCACGGGTATGGTTGTACCTGTGGCACTGAAAACAGCGCGTTGGGTTAGGTACATAAGGGCGGACGGAAATGACTTCATACCCTGCTTTGACCTTCGACGGGAGGTCAACTCTGTCGAACGTCAAAAACACAGTACGAGTCGGTGTCAGCTGGTTATCGACCTTTTTCATTACCCTATGGACGGCTGTCACACCCTGGTCGGACATATAGGATTGGATGTCTTCATCAGACAACCCGTCAAGGGATCTCGTGAAGACTACCCGTGACGAGTTGAGTGTGCGATGCGCTTCTACCTTGACAGGAAACGTGTGTAACAGTGTAGTCCGGATGAGTTTCTGAGCTTGGAAGGCACTGTCCACCTCCAGCAACAATGTGCCATTGCGCTGACGCGAACAGGTTTTAACAGGGCCAGCAGTTGCATCTACACCTTTCTGGATGACGAAAGGATTTACAGACGTGAAATCTTTTCCATCGGTGCGAGAGACAACAAGAAATCTCGGTAGATTGGGCAGAGTCTTCTTTGGCTGAGGCGAATCTATCTTACGTTTCTGGGTCAACGTTACAGAAGAAGAGAAGGAAGTCATCGCGGAAGTGTCCCCCGTGATTACCGGCATCTCCGATGGCGCGCTCCTTCCTAGTGGGGGCCCTCTCCGAGGGCTTACCCGCCTTAGGTGATTGTTCACACCTCAGGTCACTCCTCCCGAGAACTGACGGAGGGACCAATCGGCATGTTCGGAAGGTACCAGCTCGGGTAATCATCCCTCCCTGGGTCTGGACTTTACCAGGGGGTACATACGTGCCCTACTTGTCTACCCGGGGCGGGGAATTACGCGTTACCCCGTCACCTGCTACGCATGATAATGCGTGGGTCGGCCTTTAGACACGCACAGGGAGGAAAGAAGAAGGATAGAGAAAGTGAAGAGGAAAAAAAGAAGTGTCTCAAACGCCGAGGCGGACACTAATGAGGAGAAGAAGGCTAGGAGAGTACAAGGAGGGAAAGACAGAAAACAAAGGGTAAGAAAGTAAGGAACCAAGGAATAAGAGAAACGACAACTAGAACGACCGTAACTCACGAAATTCGCCCGTCTCCGGGCGTGACATAAACGGGGAGTGAAAGTTAAGCAGCCTGGGGCAGAAGAAAGGCTGCTCCGGCTCGGGGCCCCGTGCGCGCCACATACGTACCCACAAAAGAACTGTGGGCCCTCTGGGGGGGTTGGTTTCATAGTAATGTGGACGGTAAAGCCCGCAGCACACCCCAGCCCACCAGAAAACAAAGAAGAGAAGTCCTGACAAAGGGCATCCAACTCTGGGAAAGGAACCAAATCTGAAAGAAGAGTGACAGAATCGTCAATAGTAAAGCCAAAAGCATCAAAGGCATCAAGGCCAAAGATGTTAGCAGCCGCAGTGTTATCGACAACAAGAAAAGTGACTAGCCTGATTACAGATTTATACACCGTGGAGGCCTTAAATTGATCCAAGATAGGGATGCGCCAGCAGCTATAGCCACGTAAAGAACAGGTGCCTGCTGCCAAGGGGGAAGGGGGGGGGAGGGGGCGAGCCTAGCTGTATATACGTAAGATAATTAAGAAGAGAAATGGAAGTTCCCGTATCTACAAGTAAGGTGACCTCCTTGTCAAAAATCTGAACTTCAAGGAAAAGTTTGGGAGACGGAGAGTGAACATTCTGGACAAGATTAACATCCATCTCAGATGGGAATGGTAAACAGAAGCCATGTGACCCATTTTCTAGCACGAGTGACATACAACCCAACGCTTGGGGCAGTCTACCTGCCATGCTGTGCAAAACAAAGGGGGCACGAAGGTCACTGCGTATGAGCAGGATTGTGCGATGCGGCCCGTGGCTGCTGTGAAGCCGCGGCCTGTTTACGATCGCATATGCGGGGAGTGGAGTGCCCCCATATGACAGCAACATTCTCACAATCCAAAGGTGCTGAGCCAGACTGAGAAACTGCAGCTACATCAACACAAGTCTCAATTTGGTCCCTTGCAGCCTGTGAGACTTCAAAAGATTGCACAATGTTTAGAACATCTGTCAAGGTTGGATTTTCCATTTGTAAGATGCGTTGGCGAACTTCCCTATCTGGAGCAAGCCTGAGAATTACATCATGAACTATATCATCCACATACGATTCCTTATGGGTCAGAGTAATGAACATACAATGATGGAAAAGACCGTGCAGCTCTGCAGCCCATAACCAATAGGACTGAGTCGGATTCTTATGCGACCAATAAAATTCAACCCACGCCACAATAACATGTGTACATGGGCGGTAATGAGCCGACAACAAATGAGACATCTCATCGAAAGACAAAGCAGCCGGATCCTGCAGGGGGACAAGTTGATGCAAAAGTTGATAGATGTGAGAGGAGATCCATGAGAGAAATAAAGCCTTACACAAAGCCGGGTCTGACACCCCTAACACAAGGAAATACTGGCGCAGCCTGTTTTCATAAGATTCCTAATCTTCTAATGAGTCATCAAAACCAGAGAAAGGAGGAGGGAACGCCGTAGCATTAGACATATTTCCGGCAGAGAAGCCGACAGCAACCGTAACACAAGGGAATCAAACCATTCCGCCTGCCCCGACACAATCATAGAGATTGCTGGAAAATTTGGCCCCATGGGGGAAGCTGAAAGTCCATCGGATCCAGTCCCTCGTTTTCCACCATTGTCCATGACGTAGCACATGCCAAGTCAAATACCACAATCATTGCCACTTGCGGTATAATGAGTAACGCACCTATGCAAGCTATGTAAGCCGTGACCAGTACAGAAGTCTTGAATTGTCTCATCCGGGGTGTGGGCGGTTCCCACTCCAGTCCATGTGAACAGCACAAAGTACAGTCATGAAGCACACACTAGTTAATAAACACTAAAGAAACCATACTGGAGAGAAGCGGCCACAGCTGGGCCCAGCAGCTCTCCTTCAGCCAGCAGGGTGCAGTGCGATAGCCCAGCCAGGCCGCACAACGGCCAGTCCTGGTAATGAGCGGCACGCCGTTCAAACATACGCGTTACCACCAAAACATTCCCAATGTAGCAGTGGACTTAATCTGACAGCAGATGCCAAAGAAGTGTGTGATATTATGACCAACCAACTGAAAGGAAGATTTCAAAACTCTCATGTATTTAGCAGCTTCAAAATCATTGGTCCAAAAAAAGTTTTGCTGCTTTTAGAGAACATTTCCCAGCCACTTTGGTTAATACTTTTTTGTATTAAACTACAGTGTGCTCGTACGAAGGCATATAGGCATTCTTTTTTTCCTCATTCTATTTGGGAGTGTAATAGGAAAGGAAATGCCTAGTAATGGTGCAGTGTACCCTCCGCCATGCATCTTACTGTGGATTGCGGAGTATGTATGTAGACGTAGATGTAGAATACATATGTGTATGCTGATGACACAACTTTTCTGTCTGTAGACGAAGAATTTGAAGACCTTGTAAACAGAATGCATATGGTGAAAGAAAGCGCTGACTCATGGTTCAGTGCAAACGGTTTAATACTAAACAAAAATAATACCCAGGATATGTGGTTCATTTTATCAAAAGTTACAAAAATTGAAGAACAAAAAATAAAATTCTTAGGTATTATACTGGACAATAATGTAACATGGAATACCCATATAGAACATGTAAGAGTAAGGTTATCGAGAGTAGTATACTTGATAAAAAGACTAATGACATGTGTTACCACAGAAAATAAATGAATTTCTTGTGCTACAAAAAAGAGCATTAAGAGTAATTGCAAGAGCAAGTGACAGAACACACTGTAAGCATTTATTCACTCAGTTTAAGATTTTAACAGTAATTAATTTATATGTCCTAGTAAGTGTCAATTATGTAATGGCTGAACTATCAAATTTACCTGTAACCAATGAAAGACATGATCATAAAACAAGAACATGTAATTCTCTTATTTTACTACAAAATAGATTAGCAAAAATCAACAACAGATACATTTACATGGCACTGAAAATATACAAGCTGGCCAAGTAGTTTACAAATATGTCAATAAAATCATTTAAATATAAGGTGCACAACTTCTTGCTGGCTAATCCATGTTATTCCCCAGAAGAAATTTTTGATCTACCGGACAGTAGCAAATTGATGTATATATGTATTTTGTCATTTTTCTTACAAATATAACAGTCTATTGCAAGTGCAAATGCTGAATGACTAAGAATAAAGAATTGAACGCGAGTGCACTGACTACTGAAAATACCCACAGAGTTTCAGTTTCCTGCAATATATACAGCCCACACAACCATTATTTTAATTATAGGAGCATCTATGACAAGGTCCCAGAACTACTCTGTGTGCACATAGTACCAAGAAATGGTAAGCTGGTAGTAAACAAGTGCCTGTCAAAAGTAATGTATTTCTAACATCAAACTGATATATACATCACAAAGACGAGATGTACACTCAAAATTGAAGAATGTTAATAGAGATAGGAAAATAATATCTAGTGATATTAGTACAGAAATGGAATGTGAAATACTTTAGCTGAATATCAGGGTTAAAAGTGGATCAAACGTTGTTGTTGGATGTTGTCATAAAGGTCCTTCCTCAGTAGTAGTAATGGCGGAAAATCCGAGGGAAAATTTAGAATATGATGAATTAAATTTACATTTAATGATGTAAAGTAAGGAACATAATCAATGGAGCCTAGAAGAATCAGAAAGCTTAATCCATGCAATATAACTAAACTTACACAAGAACTTAGATGTACTTACTGGTGTACCATTGTTATGGACAGTGAGTCAGTAAGTGACTATAACTACTTCCTTCAATCTACATTGCCCTCTTACCACTAAACATAATAGGCCTGAAACATATGTAGATAAAAAAAAAGAAGAATGTAATTACTCAGTGGTACACACACCACTAGAATAATTTAAAGCCATTACTAAAATTTATTATGATAAATCTTGTATTAATAATGAGTATAAAAAATCTTGCAACAAATTAAAAAAGGTATACACGAAAGAGATTTAAAAGTAAAGCTGCCTGGAAAATTGTTAAAACCGAAATAGGACAAACCATTCAAAATCCACCCAATTCCTTAAGTGTAGATGAGTTAAACTTTTTTAAAAAATAAAATCTAATGGGTCAGGTATGTCTGATGTATGCACCTTAGTAGACAATTAGAATAGACTACCTAATGAACAGCTGCCTAAACTGAGGTGGAGAACAATCGCTGCTAAGGATATATAGGATGCAGGTAGGCAGCTGAGAAACTCTCGAACTGACGAAGATATTGATGGACTATCCAACATTATTATAAGAGTTGCAGATCTAGTATGCATTTCATTGACTTTCCTTATTAACAGGATGTTCAGTGAAGGAATTTTTCTGGACTGCCTGGGAAAAGCAGTTGTTTTGCCAATACATAAAAAAGGAGACAAATCTACATCAAAACTTTAGGCCTATAACAATGGTATCAATAATATCTAAAATTATTGAAACCTTAATAAAAGACCAAATAATGAAACTTTTTGAGAATTAAAACTTAATAACAATGCACAATATATGCCGCGGTGGAGCGGCCAAGCGCATTGAGGCGCTGTGCTACGATGCGCAAGACCATTCCACATTGGGGGTTCGAATCTCACCACAGTTAACTCCCATAAGCATAACAAACATTAACCATTAATGCACAATATGATTTTAGAAGTGTAATGTCAACAATGGAGGACTTGGATGCAATAACAGTGTTAGTCTATTTACGCTGTTATTGCATAAACACTTGTTTTTAAATCCTACAACCTTCTGCTATGAAACAAGCTGGCTCTTAGTTCCATATGTTGTTCCTAGAGTCTCAGAGTATCATATGGAACTAAGAGCTGGCTTGTTTAATAGCAGACGCTTCAAAGACTTGTGTTTTATTCACTAACACATACAAGAAATACAACATTGCACAGGACGTGTATGAACACCCGCGAGGTAAGCTCGTTCCTAGTAAATGACAGACTGAGGCACTAGCACACACTCAGCACTGTCTATGTCCATCGCTTGCACATGGTGAGTGCTGGCGTTAGCCACACTTTCCCTGCGTAATCGCTTGGCTTCACTTGCATCTGCGTCTTACAGCATTCCTTCCCCCTCGGGGAAGATCAGATGTCTACGGCGTCATCATCTGCCGGCCTCTGACTGAGGGGGCAGGCTGGCACCGTTGCCTGGGGCCTCAAGTACTTGGGGCACGGGCAGCGTCGGCGTTCTCCTTCCCCCGACAACCCATATGGCAGGGCCGGTGATTGTGGCTCAGGTTCCATCTCCACCATGAAGTACTTGGGGCACGGGCAGCGTCGGCGTTCTCCTTCCCCCGACAACCCATATGGCAGGGCCGGTGATTGTGGCTCAGGTTCCATCTCCACCATGAAGTACTTGGGGCACGGGCAGCGTCGGCGTTCTCCTTCCCCCGACAACCCATATGGCAGGGCCGGTGATTGTGGCTCAGGTTCCATCTCCACCATGAAGTACTTGGGGCACGGGCAGCGTCGGCGTTCTCCTTCCCCCGACAACCCATATGGCAGGGCCGGTGATTGTGGCTCAGGTTCCATCTCCACCATGAAGTACTTGGGGCACGGGCAGCGTCGGCGTTCTCCTTCCCCCGACAACCCATATGGCAGGGCCGGTGATTGTGGCTCAGGTTCCATCTCCACCATGAAGTACTTGGGGCACGGGCAGCGTCGGCGTTCTCCTTCCCCCGACAACCCATATGGCAGGGCCGGTGATTGTGGCTCAGGTTCCATCTCCACCATGAAGTACTTGGGGCACGGGCAGCGTCGGCGTTCTCCTTCCCCCGACAACCCATATGGCAGGGCCGGTGATTGTGGCTCAGGTTCCATCTCCACCATGAAGTACTTGGGGCACGGGCAGCGTCGGCGTTCTCCTTCCCCCGACAACCCATATGGCAGGGCCGGTGATTGTGGCTCAGGTTCCATCTCCACCATGAAGTACTTGGGGCACGGGCAGCGTCGGCGTTCTCCTTCCCCCGACAACCCATATGGCAGGGCCGGTGATTGTGGCTCAGGTTCCATCTCCACCATGAAGTACTTGGGGCACGGGCAGCGTCGGCGTTCTCCTTCCCCCGACAACCCATATGGCAGGGCCGGTGATTGTGGCTCAGGTTCCATCTCCACCATGAAGTACTTGGGGCACGGGCAGCGTCGGCGTTCTCCTTCCCCCGACAACCCATATGGCAGGGCCGGTGATTGTGGCTCAGGTTCCATCTCCACCATGAAGTACTTGGGGCACGGGCAGCGTCGGCGTTCTCCTTCCCCCGACAACCCATATGGCAGGGCCGGTGATTGTGGCTCAGGTTCCATCTCCACCATGAAGTACTTGGGGCACGGGCAGCGTCGGCGTTCTCCTTCCCCCGACAACCCATATGGCAGGGCCGGTGATTGTGGCTCAGGTTCCATCTCCACCATGAAGTACTTGGGGCACGGGCAGCGTCGGCGTTCTCCTTCCCCCAACAACCCATATGGCAGGGCCGGTGATTGTGGCTCAGGTTCCATCTCCACCATGAAGTACTTGGGGCACGGGCAGCGTCGGCGTTCTCCTTCCCCCGACAACCTATATGGCAGGGCCGGTGATTGTGGCTCAGGTTCCATCTCCACCATGAAGTACTTGGGGCACGGGCAGCGTCGGCGTTCTCCTTCCCCCGACAACCCATATGGCAGGGCCGGTGATTGTGGCTCAGGTTCCATCTCCACCATGAAGTACTTGGGGCACGGGCAGCGTCGGCGTTCTCCTTCCCCCAACAACCCATATGGCAGGGCCGGTGATTGTGGCTCAGGTTCCATCTCCACCATGAAGTACTTGGGGCACGGGCAGCGTCGGCGTTCTCCTTCCCCCGACAACCCATATGGCAGGGCCGGTGATTGTGGCTCAGGTTCCATCTCCACCATGAAGTACTTGGGGCACGGGCAGCGTCGGCGTTCTCCTTCCCCCGACAACCCATATGGCAGGGCCGGTGATTGTGGCTCAGGTTCCATCTCCACCATGAAGTACTTGGGGCACGGGCAGCGTCGGCGTTCTCCTTCCCCCGACAACCCATATGGCAGGGCCGGTGATTGTGGCTCAGGTTCCATCTCCACCATGGGCCCAGGACCTGGTGATGGGGGTCCTGAAGGTTGGAGTGTAGCAGGAGGAGTTGGATTCAGTGTGGGTGGTGACTATCTACGACGGTATAGTTTTTCCAAAGAAGGAACCTGGTTCAGCCCCTGGCTGAGGCGGACAACTTGCAGGTAGCGGCTGGTGCGGGAGCGTCTGCCGGGTGATGGGGGTCTCCCACTCTTCCACACGAAGGCGCAGCTGTTCGTGATGACGTGCACAGATGCAGTCTTCTGTGCATATGTCACAGAGATGGCGGCCGCAGTATCTGGTGACGATGGCAGGGATTCATTTCGGCCGACGTCCGAACCCTCACTTCCAGGCAGGAAGCTAGCCCAGGCTAAAGGACGGAGGCATGGGCGAATGTCCCTGGCTCCGATGTAGGAGATGGAGCAGAGTACGTGGCTGTTGGCCGTGGAGGAGCTCCTCACGACTCTTGTCCCAGAATGGCACGAACCGATAGGACGAGAGAAATTGTTCGATAGCAACATCTGAAGGGTACTAAGCCACATTGATTTGATTTTTGATTTGTTTTTTCCAGGGAAGCCAAAACAGTCTTGGTCCAACCCGCCACTGCCCGCACCGAAACTAAGTTTATTGTGCGGTATCGCTCCCTGTATAACTAGTAAAGCCAACCAATGCCCTTGAACAGTGCAAGGAGTCCCTTTACCAGTTCTTTATTAGACACAATTTCTTCGGGTCTGGTTGTCCCAAATGTTCTGCGACTTACTCTCCAATGCAATGCATTCGAAGATTAGATGTGGCCGGCCGCGGTGGCCGAGGTGACTGAGGCGCTGCAGTCACGGTCAGCACGGCCACTACGGTCGGGGGTTCGAATCCCCCCTCGGGCATGGATATTTGTGCCGTCCTAGTTCGTAAGTAGTTCATAAGTAGTTTGTAAGTTTAGGGACTGATGACCCCGTAGTTAAGTCCCATAAGCTTAACAAACATTTGAACATTTGATTAGATGTGATGCAGTTTCATCACCGTCATCACAGATCCTACATTTAGGGTCCTCTTCTGTTATTCCCATTGTATGTAGGTGTTTCTTAAAATTCCCATGGCCTGACAGCAATCCAACCACGAGTCTAAGCTCTCTCTTGTCCAGGCCCAGGATTGCA
This sequence comes from Locusta migratoria, assembly GCA_026315105.1. Lineage (NCBI taxonomy): Eukaryota > Metazoa > Arthropoda > Insecta > Orthoptera > Acrididae > Locusta > Locusta migratoria. The sequence continues at coordinate 444,288,811 of CM048755.1, read as the reverse complement.
GAGCTTCTTTTAAAACGCGGCTTTGGCATCATTACCTTGCCATGTTTTTGTTGATAGACTTTGGTCCAATATTCTACGTGCTGTCTTCTGAGGCAGTTACGTAGCTCCAATCTGATCATTGCCTTAGTGATTGTCAGGACAGGTTCCAGTCCAATAAATGGAGTCTCTGCCCCCATCGTGGCTAATCTGTCGGCATGTTCGTTGCCACTGATCCCCGAGTGGCCAGGGACCCACAATAGGTTTACTCTATTGCTTTCCCCTAGCTCCACCAGAACCCTGTGACATTCTGCAACAATTTTAGACCTTGTTGCAGGAGCTGCCAGTGATCTCAGGGCTGCCTGGCTGTCTGAATATATATAGATGCTACGATCTTTGTAGCACCTACACAAATTCTCCTCCATACATGCCCTGATGGCAGTGATTTCGGCCTGGAATACTGAGGCTAGTTTCCCTAGAGAGATGACGCCCTCCAGTCTTGGCTGCATCCCGTATACCCCGGCCCCAACGCCTTGGTCTGATTTTGACCCGCAGTGAACCAGACAATATCCCCCGTACGGTGTCGAACTATTTTCTCCCACTGCTCCCTACTTCCAATTGTTATATTGAAAGGCTTGTTGAAGCAGTATGGAGTTATAATATAGTCGGCTGGCATTTCCCCAACCTTTCCTATATTTACCTCACTATTTTAGTGTGTGATTCTGGATATCCCAAAGAGTTCCAGTTGTTGCCAGATTTGAGTCTGTATGCACCAGCCGCTGCCTCCATCTTGATCCAAAGGTGTAATGGAGGCATATCCAGCATGGTTTCCATCCCAGCAGTTGGTGTGCTGCTAATTCCGCCTGTTATGGTACTAAGCCACATACTTCAACTGCGTCTTGAAGGTGCGAACAAATCCTTCAACCTCCCCATTCTACTGTGGATAGAAAGGGGGGGGGGGCGAGTATATGGTGGATACCCCGGGCATTGCAGAAGGAGGCAAACTCATATGATATCAATTGAAGGCCCTTATCTGACACCACTGTGGTGGGGAAGGCCTTCAATCGAGAAAATGCGTAACAGAGCCGCAACAGTAGCCATGACTGAAGTTGATTGGCAATGAACAACTTACGGGAACCTAGAGAAGGCATCGATAACCAGTAACCAATAGGCACTAAGGAAGGGGTCAGCAAAATCAATGCCAAGAATGTAATGGTGTGATTCGAGGAACACGATGGCGAATGGCAGTTGATGTGCTGGCTCCCCCAGTTCACGAGATCTGAAACCGATTTAACACATCCTGGATGTGATTGAACATAGAGTCACAGCTCATGATCCCCCTACTTGGAATTTAAGGGAATTGAGAGATGTGTATGCATACATCCACTCGGTTAGCCGTGTGGTCTAACGCACCGCTTTCTAAGGCACGGAGGCTTACCGGCCCCGGTTCGAATTGGCCCAGTGGATTAAGGAAGGGGGTCAGAGAACCGACCAGCCTGGATGTGGTTTTTAGGCGGTTTTCAACATCCCCCTAGGAGAATATCGGGATGGTCCCCACGTCTCGCCTCAGTTACACAATTCGCAAATGTTTCATAACACTTTACACTTTTCATACTCATAACGCTATACGCAGACATTTGGGCTACACATTTCCTCCCGGGAGGCATGGGTGACGACAGGGAGGGCATCCGGCCACCCCATAACTATTAACGCGCCAAATCTATTTAAGAAAGCCGACCTTACTTCTGCAGAAACATGGCTCAAGAGAAAGAGAGGTGACTTTTGTGTGCATATATGGTGCCAACTCCCTCCAGCACCATGGCCCCCACATTCCATAACGGGCCCTGGACCCAGCATCAAAGACGCCCCCCCCCCCCTACTTTACAGTCGCATGCTACATTAAAATTTCAAGGTTATTTGTTACAAATACTGTGCTTAGAATGTAATTTAACTAGAAAATATAGGGTAAAGTTGTAGTAACTATTTTATTAGTTCATACTAGACTTTATTTTAAATTGTTTTACTTAAAAATAATCGCAGCAAGTATATTTATTTATCTGACAAAGATTAAAAGAAAAATAGTTACAAAAAACTAAAATTACAATCAATGTCAGCCATAGAGAATGGTTACAGTGAAAGACTACGTAATAACAGCCTTGCGCGCTTTCTTCTGACGAAACTGATCAATTTCATCGGAAAAGTCGACAGTTTTGGCCAGCTCATTCTCAGTTGATAAAACTGCTAAATGATTAAGACGACTTTGACCTGTTGTACTTCTTTGCCAAGTTTTTAAAGGGTTCTCCAGTTTACTAAACGACCTTTCAGCCGTAGACACTGTCACTGGAATGGAACAGAAAAGTCTAATTGCAGTACATAGGTTCAAAAAAATTGCTTGAATGTTTTTCTGGTGTATGGAATTCAGAAGTCTCATAGGGTCCCTTTCCGATTGGAAGACTGTACTATGGACGCTCTTCATGTGTAAAATTTCTTCAATTAAGCTGTCTGAATCTGAAAAGTATAAAGAATATTTTGGGATGAGATTGGTGGTTTTAACTTGCAGTTCATCATTTTCTAAGTCCATGAAATACAAAACTGGTGAAAACAGATCACAAATTTGTTCACAGGTCGTAAACCGTATTGTCAAGTCTGTCATGATGAAATACAAATCAGTAAGGAAAAGAAATAGGCTAATTTGAACTCATTTGATGCTTCCAGCTGAAGGTGTTCAGACGTCTTTTCATCTCCACTGACTTTCCTTTTGATAACAAACTCTGATGTAATACCAACTGCCTCGGTAACTACTTTAGCTTCATTTAAAATGGTTTCCCATGAATCTCGAAGGACCTGCATTTCATTAAGTAAATCTTTAACTAGTTGCGTCTCTACGTTGAGAGAAATTCCTTTTTTTTTTTTTTGTATAATGTTTCTCTTATCAATAGAGACCATGATCTTGTGTCAAAATGATGTCATCGATAGGCCTTTGAAGGATGCAAAGTACTCCTTAAGTCCCAAAATAGTATTTCTTGCTGATCGAGTTAATGTGGGTACCTTATCCACTTGGAACAACTCTAAAAGTGTGAGGATTGAAGAACAGTGCTTCAAAATAGGCCGCACAGCTTGTAGTCTTTCACTCCAGCGAGTTTCAGAAAGGTTTTGCAGAGAAAGGGACCTGCCGCTTCATCAGTTCCCAATGACCAGGGCTGCTAGAGATGAAATTATAAAAACTTGCAATGTTTCCAAGAAATGTCACAACAGAATTCGGCTTAGCGGTGTTGGCCCAACTCTGTTTAGAGAGTGTACTCCGCAGGGAAAATAAATGTCAGACTTTTTTTCTAGTATTCCTGACTGAACGGCACTTGTGTGACCTCGCATATTGGAGCCATTGCCATAGCCCAGCGCAGCACAATTGGCAAGTGGTAATCCATGAGTTTCCAATTAGGACAGTATTTCATCAGTTATGGCCTGACCTGTCTTCCCGTTAATATACATAAACTCTATGAATCTTTCATAAATTTCCAATGACTTTTCTCTATATTTTGGTATACATAACGCAGAATAAGCACATTCTGCTCCTAGTGGGAAATGTCAGGAGTTGCATCAACAATAATCCCGTAGAATACAGACTTTTCTATTTGATGTAAAATAGTTTTCAATGATTTTTCGCCACATAGGGAAATAAATTAATTTTGTCAGTACCATGTTAGATAGTGAGCCTGACCTGTCATACTTTTATTCAGCAGAGAGTTTTCTTTTACTATGGCTAGATGTTCACTAGTTACTTTGTCACATTTACCAATGAGTTTCAAAATTCCTAAACAATTTGCATTGTGATACCAATCTGGGTATTTTCACCTTGGAAAGCTAAACCTCTACCACTCAAGAATAGAGTTGTGTCAAGAATTCTTTGTAATATAGTTTTCCACCTTGTTGCTTCACAATTAATCATCTGTTGGAGATTGACACCAGTAACCAGGGAGGAACCATCAACAGGAGGGACAACAGACACAGAAGGAATTTCAGCAACAGCTCCAAACAGAGAAAATAGTGATGCAGGGATAAGGAAAACAGTCCTACGCCATCTGAAGGATTTTTTTACTGACCAGGGCAAAAAAGTTAAATGCAGGAAAATCAAACCAACAAGAGTGACAGCACATTCAAGTACACAATCAACTCCACCAGCAGAGGATGCAGCCGTCCACCAGCTGACATCCACAGGGAGAACCCAGCCTGCCAGAGCAAGAAATCCGCCAGCAAGAAGAGTGGATTTTTACTGGCCACAGATGAAGACGGCACCTTCGTAAGGCAGTCTGCAAGTTCACTCCAGACGGTAAAGGAAAAACAAACAGTCGCAGGAAAATGTAAGGGATAAATCAGAAAATAGAAATAGAATATTTAGGGATTATAAGTTAAGGATCTTACATCAAAATGTTAGGTATGCAGCAAGTAAATCAGAAGAAATTGAAGTATTGGTAACTACTGAGCAGCCAGACATTTTTATTATGACAGAGCAAGGGTTGAAAGAAACTGAAATAAAAGTTTACAATATAGCAGGCTATAAGAGAGTGCCTGATTTCAGTAGGTCAAGACACAAGGGTGGAAGAGTTGCAATATATGTAAGCAGTACTATAAGAGAGTGCTCAACATGGACAGTTGTTGTTATGCTCTTCAGTCCAGAGACTGGTTTGATGCAGCTCTCCACCCTACTCTATCCTGAGCAAGCCTTTTCATCTCCTCATAAGAACAGCAACCCACATCCACTTGAATCTGCTTACTATACGCGTCACTTGGTCCCCCTCTGCAATTTTTACCCCACACACTTCCCTCCAATGCTAAATTTACGATTCCCCTATGTCTAAGAATGTGTCCTACCAAGCGATCCCTTCTTTTAGTCAGAGTTTGCCAAAAATTCCTTTTCTCGCCAATTCTGTTCAGTACCTCTTCATTAGTTATTTGATCTACCCACCTGATCTTCAGCATTCTTCTGTAGCACCACATTTCAAAAGCCTCTATTCTCTTCCTGTCCCCACTACGGTCGGGGGTTCGAATCCCCCCTCGGGCATGGATATTTGTGCCGTCCTAGTTCGTAAGTAGTTCATAAGTAGTTTGTAAGTTTAGGGACTGATGACCCCGTAGTTAAGTCCCATAAGCTTAACAAACATTTGAACATTTTTCTTCCTGTCCGCACTGCTTATCGTCCATGTTTCACTCCCGTACAAGGCAACACTCTACACATATGCCTTCAGAAAAGACTTCCTTACACTTAAATTAATATTCGATGTTAGCAAATTTCTCTTTTTCAAAAATGTTTTTCTTCCCATTGCCATTCTGAATTTTATATCCTCTGTACTGCGACCATCGCATGTTATTTTACTACCCAAGTAACAAAACTCATCTACCACATTCATTGTTTCGTTACCTAATCTAATTCCTTCAGCATCGCCTGATTTTCTAAGACCGCATTCCATTATTTTTGTTTTGCTCTTGTTAATGTTCATTTTATACGCTCTCTTCAACACACTGTCCATTCCATTCAACTGCTCTTCCAGGTCGTTCACTGTCTCTGACAGAATTACAATGTCATCAGCAAAACGCAATGTTTTTATTTCTTCCCCCTGAACTTTAATCCCTATTCCAAAATTTTCCTTGCTTTCCTTTATTGCCTGCTCGATGTACAAATTGAATAACATCGGAGAAAGGCTACAACCCTGTCTTACTCCCTTCCCAACTGATGCTTCCCTTTCATGCCCTTCAAGTCTAATAACTGCAGTCTGGCTTTTGTACAAGTTGTAAATAACTCTCCTTTCCCTATATTTTACTCCTGCTGACTTCAGAATTTGAAAGAGTGTATTCCAGTCAACATTGTCAAATGCTTTCTCCAAATCTACAAAAGCTAAAAATGTAGGTTTTGCCTTTCCTTAATCTATCTTCTAAGATAAGACGTAAAGTGAGTATTGCCTCCCGGGTTCCTACGTTCCTCCTGAATCCAAACTGATCTTCCCCGAGGTCAGTTTCTACCAGCTTTTCCATTCTCCTGTAGCTAATTCGTGTAAAAATTTTGCAACCATGACTTATCAAACTGATGGTTCTGTAATTTTTACACCTGTCTGCGCCTGATTTCTTTGGAATGGGGATTATTAAATGAGGGTATTTCGCCTGTCTCGTACATCCTACACACCAGTTCAAATAGTTTTTGATGGCTGGCTCTCCCAGAGACTTTAGTAGCTCTGAGGTATGTCATCTACTCCTGGGGCCTTGTTCCGACCTAGGTCTTTCAGGGCTCTGGCAAATTCATCTCTCAGTATAGCATCTCCTATTTCATCTTGATCTACTTCCTCTTCCCTTCCTACAACATCGTCTCTAAGTTCATTTCCTTTGTAGAGCTGCTCTATGTACTCTTTCCACCATTCAGGTTTCCCTTCTTTGCTGAGAACTGGTTTCCCATCTCAGTTCTTGATATTCGTAGAATTGCTTTTCTGGTCCCCAAATGTCTCTTTTATTTTCCTGTAGGCGGTATTTACTTATCCCCTTCTTATACATTCTTCTACAGATTTGTATTTGGCTTCTAGCCACTCCTGCTTGGCCATTTTGCACTTCCTATCAATCTCATTTCTTAGTCGTCTGTACTCCATTTTGCCTGTTTCATTTACTGCATTTTTATATTTTCTCCTTTCATCAATTAAATTCAGTATTTCCTGTGATATGCAAGGATTTTTTGTAGGTCTTGCCTTTCTACCTATTTTGTCCTCTGCTGCCATCACTATTTCATCTCTTAATGCTACCCATTCCTCTTCTACTGTTTTATTTCCCCCTGTTTCTGTCAATTGTTGTCTAAAGCTCCCTCTGAAATTCTCGAGAACTTCACTTTCCTTCAATTTATCTAAGTTCCATCTCCTTATTTTCCTACCTTTCTGCAGTTTTTTCAGTTTCAGCCTACAGTTCTTTTTTTTTTTTTTTTTTTTTTTTTTTTTTGTGGTTTTAGGGCGCACAACTTCTATGGTCATTAGCGCCCAGCCAAGAACATAGATTCGCTATGATCTAAAAAAATGTAGACTGTCAGAACATCAACAATAGGCTAAAAACGAAAGATAAAAGACAATTAAAAGAGTTAAATATCCTTGGATAAGTTGGCCAAATTGATAAAACGCAAAACTCGAGCAGCTGCTCGTGTGTCATCAGCTAAGATTTCCTCCAGAGTAGACGGAAAGTGAAGGGCTACACGGAGATGATTAAAATTAACACAAGTCAGTAAAACATGTCGCACTGTCAGCAGTTCACCGCAGGAGCATAGCGGTGCAGGTTCGGCGGATAGCAAGTGACGGTGGCTGAACGGCAATGACCGATCCGCAACCGAGCCAGGATGACCTCCTCCCGCCGAGAGGGGCGTGAGGATGTCCTCCAAGCGGTCGGGATCGGTTTGACAGTCCGCAATTTATTGTTGTGCAGTGAAAGCCACACACTGTGCCATTGCGACACGATACTCCGGCGAAGAGCCCGTTGAACATCGTCCGATGGGACGCAAAAGGTAGCCATGCGAGGCAAAAGAGCTGCTGCCTTGGCTGCTGTGTCGGCGGCCTCATTCCCGGGCACACCCACATGGCCAGGGACCCACAGGAAAGAAACGTGACAGCTGTCATCCGCCAGCAACTGGAGGGAGCGTTGGATCCGATACACGAGAGGATGGTTCGAGAAAGGGTCCTTAAGACTCTGCAGGGCACTAAGGGAGTCAGAACATATGGCATAGAAAGGGTGGCGGTGGCGGCAGGTATACAAAACGGCCTGGTGGAGGGCGAAAAGCTCAGCCGTGAAGTTCGAGCACCGGTCAGGGAGCTTGTATTGGAAACGGTTGTCCCCGACGACGAAGGCAGATCCGACACCGGCAGTGCTCTTGGAACCATCAGTGTAAATAAATACGGCATTATCGAACCGCGAACGGAGTTTGACAAGCCTCGAGCGGAATACCAAATCCGGAGTGCTCTCCTTGGGGAGCGAACTAAGTTCGAGGTGTGTGTGAACCTGGGCCTGATGCCACGGTGGCAATGGGCCTTCGCTCAACCGAAGGGTGGAAGGAAGGGTAAAATCGAGCCGCTGTAGTAGGCGGCGAAACCGAACTCCCGGTGGAAGCAAGGCAATCGCAGACAACTGATATTGGCGATCGAGTGAGTCGTCAAAAAATAATCTGTAAGATGGATGGTTGGGCATCGACCGTAGGCGGCATGCGTACCGACACAAGAGTATGTCACGTCGATTGGTCAAGGGTAATACAGCAGCCTCGGCATACAGACTTTCAACAGGGCTGGTATAAAATGCACCGGTCGCCAGACGTAATCCACGATGGTGGATAGAGTTGAGACGGCGGAGAATCGACGGCCGTGCTGAAGAGTATACAAGGCTTCCATAGTCGAGCTTCGACTGAACAATGGCCTGGTAAAGGTGAAGCAGGACGGTACGATCCGCTCCCCATGACGTGCCACTGAGGACACGAAGAACGTTAAGGGATCGGGCACAACGGGCAGCCAGGTAGGACACGTGCGTGGACCAGCAAAGTTTCCGATCCAACATGAGTCCCAAGAATTTTGTAGTCTCCACGAAAGGGAGAGCAACCGGGCCGAGACGTAGAGAAGGTGGAAGAAATTCCTTGTATCTCCAGAAATTGATACACACAGTTTTCTCAGTGGAGAATCGGAAGCCGTTTGCGATGCTCCAGGAATACAGACGGTCAAGACAGCGTTGGAGAGAACGCTCCAAGAGACACGTCCGCTGGGCGCTACAATAAATTGCGAAATCGTCAACAAAAAGAGATCCGGAGACGTCGGCTGAAAGGCAGTCCACGATCGGATTGATTGCAATGGCAAAGAGCGCCACACTCAAGACGGAGCCCTGTGGTACCCCATTCTCCTGGCAAAAGGTATCTGACAAAACAGAGCCCACCCGCACCCGGAACTTGCGATCCGCCAAAAACGCTTGAATGAAAAGAGGAAGGCGGCCCCGAAGGCCCCATGTGTGCAATGTGCGGAGAATGCCCGCTCTCCAACAGGTATCGTATGCCTTCTCCAAGTCGAAGAACACGGCTACTGTTTGACGCTTCTTCAGAAAGTTGTTCATAATGAAGGTCGACAACGTAACGAGGTGGTCAGCAGCAGAGCGGTGTCGACGAAAACCGCATTGGATATTAGTCAGGAGGCGGCGAGATTCGAGGAGCCAGACCAACCGAGCGTTAACCATGCGTTCCATCACCTTACAGACGCAGCTCGTCAGAGAAATAGGACGATAACTGGAAGGAAGGTGTTTGTCCTTCCCTGGTTTGGGGATGGGGACAACAATGGCTTCACGCCAACTTGTGGGAACATGACCTTCAGTCCATATGCGATTGTAGGTACTAAGAAGAAAGCACTTGCCCGCTGGAGAGAGGTTCTTCAGCATTTCAATGTGAATGGAATCGGGCCCGGGAGCAGAAGACCGGGACAGGGCGAGAGCACGATCTAGCTCCTGCATGGTGAAGGCGACGTTATAATTTTCCCGATTAAAAGAGCGGAAAGAAGGCGGCCGTGCCTCCTCTACCTGTTTGCGAGGGAGAAAGGCAGGGTGGTAATGGGCAGAGCTCGAAACCTCCGCAAAGAAACGACCCAATGCGTTTGAAACATCAGCTGGGTCCACGAGGACCGCGTTCTCCACGGTCAGGCCAGGAATCGGGGAGTGGACCTTGATGCCGGACAAACGGCGTAGGCCACCCCAGACAACCGTGGAGGGAGTAAAACGGTTAAAAGAACTAGTAAAATCTGTCCAGCAAGCTTTCTTGCTGTCGTTTATGATACGACGGCACTGCGCTCTCATACGTTTGTAATTGATGCAATTCTCCAAAGTTGGGTGGCGGCGGAAGGTGCGTAAAGCACGGCGCCGGGCTCGAAGCGCGTCGCGGCAGGCTGCAGTCCACCAAGGGACCTGGACACGACGTGGAGAAGAGGATATACGAGGTATGGAACGTTCAGCAGCAGTGAGGATAACCTCTGTGAGGTATTCGACCTGACTGTCACAGTTGGGAAAATTCTGATTGTGAAAAACAGCCATGGAAGAATAAAGCCCCCAGTTGGCTTTAGAAATGTTCCAACTGGTGGGACGTGGAGATGGGGAATGATGTAGGAAGTGGATGATACAAGGGAAATGGTCACTCGAGTACGTGTCAGAAAGTGCATACCACTCAAACCGACCGGCAAGCTGAGGAGTGCATATTGCGAGGTCTATATGGGAATAAGTGTGTGTTGTGTCAGAAAGGAAGGTCGGTGCACCGGTGTTGAGGCAGACAAGATCGAGGTGGTGGAGAATGTCCACCAAAAGGGAGCCTCTCGGACAAGGTGCCGGAGAGCCCCATAGGGGGTGGTGGCCATTAAAGTCGCCTACCAACACGAAAGGTGAAGGGAGCTGGTCAACAAGGTTTAGCACATCTGCCCTAGTAAGGGCAGATGACGATGGCGAATATATATTACAGAGGGAGAAGGTAAAGGTGGATAAGGTGATGCGGACGGCAACTGCCTGTAGGTGAGTGTGCAAGGAAATGGGATGGAAATAGACGTCGTCTCGAAGGAGCATCAGAACCCCTCCATGGGCTGGGACACCTTCCACGGGTGGCAGGTCGAACCGCACAGAGGTGTAGTGTGGAAAGTCTGCACGATCACGTGGACGCAACTTAGTTTCCTGGAGGCAGACTAGAAGCGGGCAGTGCAATCGAAGGAGTAGTTTTAACTCCTCCCGATTAGAACGAAAGCCGCGAATGTTCCATTGAAGGAGCGCCATGATAAAAATGAGAGAAGAAATAAGGATAAAAACCAAGTAGCGAGCGGGGTCACCTCGACGGCCGCTGAGGACCGGATTTCGAGGGAGCACTGCTATCGCTGTCTGGGGGCAAAGGGTCATGTTCCACTGGTTCGCCCGACGCGCCTGCCACCTCCCTGAGTTGATCAGGAGGGGCAGTTTCCACCGCCGGTAAAGGGCCGGGCGCCCGGCAAACGGAGCGTCCCGGTGAAACAGAAGACGGCCGAGGCCGGCAACTGTTGGACGGCGCGACAGATGGGTCACGCCTCGGCGGGGAAGGAGAGGAACTCTTTTTCTTGTCAGCTCTTCTGGAAGAGTGACGGCGGGAAGAGGCAGTTGACGGTTGGGAAGCCTGAGAACGCAGAAAATCCTCACGGACAGGTTCCTTTTTCAAGGTCCGGGCATCTTGTTTAGGTGCCCGCGGTTTACTAGAGTTGGACGAAGACTGTACCCTAGAAGCAGCAGGAGGAAGCGGGGACGTGGAACGGGCAATTTTCGGGCTGGCAGATCGCACAACTGTGTCAGCGAAAGTCAAGTCACATGTCTGGGTACTGGAATCCTTGGTAGGTCGAGTTGAGGTGAGTACCTTACTGTATGTACCCGCTGGGAGGATAGTGGGCTTTCGACTCGCCAACAACTTTCGAGCGGCAGATGTTGATACCTTCTCCGTAACCCGAATTTGCTGGATTACCTTCTCATCCTTGTATACAGGGCAGTCGCGAGAGGAAGCCGCATGGTCACCGTTGCAGTTTAGGCAGTGAGGGGACGGAGGTGGGCAATCCCCCTCATGGGCGTCCCTACCACAAGTGACACACTTTGCTGCATTTGGGCAATGTTCACGGGTATGGTTGTACCTGTGGCATTGAAAACAGCGCGTTGGGTTAGGCACATAAGGTCGGACGGAGATGACTTCATACCCTGCTTTGACCTTCGACGGGAGGTCAACTCTGTCGAACGTCAAAAACACAGTACGAGTCGGTGTCAATTGGTTATCGACCTTTTTCATCACCCTGTGGACGGCTGTCACACCCTGATCGGACATATACGATTGGATGTCTTCATCAGACAACCCATCAAGGGATCTCGTGAAGACTACCCCCCGTGACGAGTTGAGTGTGCGGTGCGCTTCGACCTTAACTGGAAAAGTGTGCAACAACGTAGTACGTATCAGTTTTTGGGCTTGGAAGGCACTTTCCACTTCCAGCAACAATGTGCCATTGCGCTGACGTGAACAGGTTTTAACAGGGCCAGCAATTGCATCTACACCTTTCTGTATAACGAAAGGATTGACAGAATTGAAATCCTTTCCGTCGGTGCGAGAGACAACCAGATATTTAGGAACATTAGGCAGAGTCTTTTTAGGCTGAGGCGAGTCTAACTTACGTTTGTGGGTCAACGTCATGAAAGAAGATAAGGAGGAAGTCATCGCGGAAGTGTCCCCCGTGATTACCGGCGTCTCCGATGGCGCGCTCCTTCCTAGTGGGGGCCCTCTCCGAGGGCTTACCCGCCTTAGGTGATTGTTCACACCTCAGGTCACACCTCCCGAGAACTGACGGAGGGACCAATCGGCACGTTCGGAAGGTACCAGCTCGGGTAATCACCCCTCCCTGGGCCTGGCCTTTACCAGGGGGTACGTACGTGCCTTACTTGTCTACCCGGGGCGGGGAATTACGCGTTACCCCGTCACCTGCTACGCACGATAATGCGTGGGTCGGCCTTCAGACACGCACAGGGAGGAAAGAAGAAGAGGATAGGAAAGGAAGAGAAAGAAGGAAAGAAAAGAAGTGTCTCAAACGCCGAGGCGGAGACTAATGAGGAGAAGAAGGCTAGGAGAGTTCAAGGAGAGAAAGACAGGAAACGAAGGATAAGAAAGGAAGGAACGAAGGAAGAAAAACCACAACAAGAACCACCGTATCTCACGAAATATGCCCGTCTCCGGGCGAAGGCATAAACCGGGAGGGAAAGTGAAGCAGCCTGGGGCAGAAGAAAGGCTGCTCCGGCTCGGGGCCCCGTGCGCGCCACACACGTACCCACAAAAGAACTGTGGGCCCCCTGGGGGTAGCCTACAGTTCATGACTAACAAGTTATGGTCAGAGTCTATATCTGCCCCTGGGTATGTCTTACAGTTTATCATCTGGTTCCGGAATCTATGTCTTACCATTATAAAATCTATCTGATACCTTCCGGTGTCTCCTGGTCTCTTCCACGTATAAAACCTTCTTTTGTGATTCTTAAACCATGTGTTTGTTACGATTAAATCATGTTCCGTGCAAAATTCTACCAGGCGACTTCCTCTTTCATTCCTCCTGCCCAGTCCATATTCACCTACTATTTTTCCTTCTCTTCCTTTTCCTACTACCGAATTCCAGTCTCCCATCACAATTAAGTTTTCCTCTCCCTTAACTGTCTGAATAATTTCCTTTATTTCCTCATATATTTCGTCGATCTCCTCATCATCGGCAGAGCTAGTTGGCATATAAATCTGTACTACTGTGGTCGGTGTTGGCTTCGTATCTATCTTGACAATGATAATGCAATCACTGTGCTGCTCATAGTAGTTTACCCGCATTCCTATTTTCTTATTCATTATCAGTCCTACTCCTGTGATACCACCAACTGATTTTGTATTTATAATCCTGTACTCACGTGACCAGAAATCCTGTTCATCCTGCCACCGAACTTCACTAATCCCCATCATATCTAACTTCAACCTATCCATTTCCCTTTTTAAATTTTCTAATTTTCCTACTCGATTAAGGGATCTAACATTCCACACTGCGACCCGTAGAATGCCAGTATTGTCTTTCCTGATGATCACATCCTCCTAAGTAGTCCCCGTCCGGAGATCCGAATGGGGGACTATTTTACCTCCGGAATATTTTACCCGAGAGGATGCCATCATCATATTTCCATACAGTAGAGCTGCATGTCCTCGGGAAAAGTAACGGCTGTAGTTTCCCCTTGCTTTCAGCCGTTCGCAGTAGCTGTGTGGCAAAGCCACATTAGCTGATGTTGCAAGGCCAGCTCAGTCAATCATCCAGACTGTTGCTCCTGTAACTACTGAAAAGGCTGCTGCCCCTCTTCAGGAACCACACGTTTGTCTGGCCTCTCCACAGATACCCCTCCACTAGGGTTGCACCTACGGTACGGCTATCTGCATCGTTGAGGCACGCAAGCCACCCCACCTCGGCAATGTCTGTGATTCATAGGGGGTGGACATGGTCAGTAGTAAACGGTAATGAAATGTTCTTTGAGGCTGCTGCAGTACAGATATATGTTCAAGGGGAGAAACTTTTAATATGAGGAATCTACAGATCACCAAGCAGTCTAGTGCATAGCTTTCTTGGTGAAATATAGGTAATGCTAGACAAAGTAGGGAAAGAATTTAAATCAGTAGTAGTGATGGGAGATATTAACATAAATACTTTGGAGGAGAATTACTACAAAAGAGTCTATTGCGATCTGATTAGAACTTATAATCTTAAATTTGAAATTAACGGTCCCACCAGATGCCAAGGTAAATCCAAGACACAATTAGACCATGTTATTTCAAATGTACAGCAAGATAGGCTCAGGGTGCAGATCATAATTACAGCCATATCTGTTCACTCTGGACAAGTAGTAGATATATTAGGACATGGGGCAAGAGAAGAAAGTTTATATGTAGAACTTAGACAAACTAAATGTTCAAATCTAAATAGGCTAAAGGAGCAACTGAAAAAAGAAGACTGGGGGTGTGTATATAGAGCAAAGAATATAGATGAGAAATGGGACTCATTGTGTTCAGTATTGAATAATTACGTAGAAACATCATGCCCAAAGAAGTTTAAAAATGTAACACATGGATCACAAAGGAAATTATGAAGATCAGGGAAGAACTTAAATCTTTGTATGACCAGTACAAGACTGATAAAACGGAACAGAGCCATGAGATCTACAAAAGCTTAAAAAAAAAAAAAAAGGAAAGAAATATATGCTGCAAAAAAACAATTTATACAGAATTATATAGAAAGATCAAAAAACATGGCTAAAACAGTATGGTCACACATAAACATAGAAAGAAAAGGTACAACCAGCTCAGTAACAGAAAACGTAGTAATTGAAAAGGATAGCAAAACATATGACGACCCACAGGACACTAGCAATATATTTAATCAGCATTATAGTACAGTAGTGGATAAGCTATTAAAGCAAAATACCTTAGAAGGTAAGACCGAAAGTAAAATTTTAGATGTAAAAAATAGTATATTCATGAAGCCAACAAGTGAAACAGAAGTTGGCAATGTAATACAAAATCTGAAAACCAAAAATTCAGAAGGACTGGACGGCATATCTACCAGGATACTTAAACATTGTGCAATATATGTGATAAGACCACTCTCCATATTTAATAAACATGTCGATGGAGGAAGGAATATTCCCAGCATGTTTGATAAAGAGTAAGGTGGTTCCAATATACAAGGCTGGTAATAGAAGAGAACCAGTAAATTACAGGCCAGTCACTGTTACATTGGTTTTGTCTAAAGTTATGGAGACAATAATAAAGGACAGAATAATTAATTTCATTGCCAAAAATAATGTATTAAGCAATGATCAACATGGTTTTAGGAGGGGCAGATCTACTATGACAGCAATCAATTAGTTTGTAACAAATGTAATTACAGCACTGGATAAGAAAGATAAAGTCTCTGGAATCTTCCTGGATCTCTCCAAGGCTTTTGACTGTGTGTCACACAAGCTGCTGTTAGAAAAACTTGAAAGTTATGGGATAAGGGGAAAAGCATCAGATATCATAAGATCTTTCCTTCAAAATAGAATACAATGTGTAACAGTAACACATAAAAACCAAAACAAAGTGCTTACTGTTTCCTCGGGCTTTCAAGAAGTCAAATATGGTGTGACACAGGGGACGGTACTGGGCCCAATACTGTTCATTTTATATACAAGCGATATGACACTGTCAGTCGAAGATAGGGTAATTATGTATGCGGATGATACATCCATCATATCAAGCAGTAGTACAACAGATGAAATATGTGCACAAATGACACAGAGCTTGGAAAATGCAGATAAATATTTCAGACGAAACAACCTGTTTATAAATGACAGTAAAACTAAGTACATGCAGATCCAGGCTATAAAAACAGCTACAACTCAGAACTTAATGGGTGACTCACTGCTGGAGGAGGTTGCTAGTTACAAATTTTTAGGTGTGGAAATAGATAAATATATGACTTGGGAATATCACATACAGAAAATATGCTCAAAAATAAGTTCAAATGTATTTTTAATTAGAAAAATGTCCACCACAGTGAACAAAGATACGTTGCTGAAAATGTACTACGGGTTGATCTTCCCGTATATATCATACTGCATTGTGATATGGGGAGGTGCTGCAGATGTGCATATCAGAAGACTTTTGATACTGTAAAAGAAGGCCATTAGATGTATCACTGGAATCCCGTCATGGCAATCCTGCAGAAACAAATTTACGGAACTGAATATAATGACAGTGCCATCATTATACATTTATTAAACCATAATGTTCGTAAAGTTAAACTGCAGTGCAACATTAAATAGGAACATCCATGAATATAATACAAGGAAAAGAGATGATTACCATATAGAAAGTAACCGTTACAATTAAGTGACAAAGATCCAATAAACGCTGGTAAAATTCTATACAACAAGTTGCCACAGTGCATCAAAAATATCAACAAAATACAGGACTTTAGAAAAAAATTAAAGTCATATCTAATTCTGGCCAGTCCATATAGTGTTAAGGAATACATAGAAAATTGTCAGGCAGACTGCCAGATGGTAGGACAGTGTAATTAAGTAGCGTGTGGAACTGTCATGTAATCAATCATTAATTATAGGATGTATTTTCTCAACAGTAAATTATAAAACTAAACAAAGAATATATATACATAAGAATATGGTGCAATAAGGATGACTTGTGAACTTAAGAAACACTATGTAAGTTTAATTGTACTGGAGAGCCCTATGTATCTTATTGAATGAGTATAACAAATTGTAACCTCTGTACATAGACAAACTTAATGTTTCAGTAATGTGTAAATATGCAAGTAAGCCTACTGAGTATGCTCTGTGTTGGTATGAAGATTGTAGCCTGATTTGTACAATGATGCAATGTAATGAATATAAAAAGTATGTAATGTGGGGGATGCCTTATGCAGCTAGTAAGCTGTCCAAGGGCTAATAAATAAATAAATAAATTACAATCGACACCATGTTCTTTCAGTGATAACTGAAGGGTTTTCCATCCTAGGTAAAGTTTTCGATACTCAGAGCTTTTTGTATGCATCGGTAACAACCTGTAAAGTCTTTTGTAGGGAGTTTTTTGTGAAGAGAATCCTTCTTTTGCAAATTTGCTTTGATTTGATTTAAAAATACTGCAAGGGAAACAATGAATACTGTTTTTCGACTCGCTCCACATTAACCATTCACGTGGAAATGGTTTACTTGCTCTGTTAACTGTTTTCATGTACAACAACGTCTCATGAAAACGTTGCCCTGAAAGGTCAACTGGAAAAGACTTTGATCTGGTTTCAAAAACTGAAAAACCAATGTAATACGACACCATTTCCTGTCGCAGTTCATGACTCATCACTCGTGGCCAAGTACTAGGATCGTCCAAAATACAAGTTACTGTCATCAGTTTTCATACAAGGTCTAAATTGCCACATTGTTAACTACATTCACGATGGCTGTTCCTCTCTCTCTCTCTCTCTCTCTCTCTCTCTATCTCTCTATCTCTCTCTCTCTCTCTCTCTCCTTGTTCCGCTTCAATTAGATGTACCGTAGGTGCAACCCTAGCGGAGGGGTATCTGTGGAGAGGCCAGACAAACGTGTGGTTCCTGAAGAGGGGCAGCAGCCTTTTCAGTAGTTACAGGGGAAACAGTCTGGATGATTGACTGAGCTGGCCTTGTAACATCAGCTAATGTGGCTTTGCCACACAGTTACTGCGAACGGCTGAAAGCAAGGGGAAACTACAGCCGTTACTTTTCCCGAGGACATGCAGCTCTACTGTATGGAAATATGATGATGGCATCCTCTCGGGTAAAATATTCCGGAGGTAAAATAGTCCCCCATTCGGATCTCCGGGCGGGGACTACTCAGGAGGATGTGATCATCAGGAAAGACAATACTGGCATTCTACGGGTCGCAGTGTGGAATGTTAGATCCCTTAATCGAGTAGGAAAATTAGAAAATTTAAAAAGGGAAATGGATAGGTTGAAGTTAGATATGATGGGGATTAGTGAAGTTCGGTGGCAGGATGAACAGGATTTCTGGTCACGTGAGTACAGGATTATGAATACAAAATCAGTTGGGGGTATCACAAGAGTAGGACTGATAATGAATAAGAAAATAGGAATGCGGGTAAACTACTATGAGAAGCACGGTGATCGCATTATCATTGTCAAGATGGATACGAAGCCAATACCGACAACAGTAGTACAGGTTTATATGCCAACTAGCTCTGCCGATGATGAGGAGATCGAAGAAATATATGAGGAGCTAAAGGAAATTATTCAAACAGTTAAGGGAGAGGAAAACTTAATTGTGATGGGAGACTGGAATTCGGTAGTAGGAAAAGGAAGCGAAGGAAAAATAGTAGGTGAATATGGACTGGGCAGGAGGAATGAAAGAGGAAGTCGCCTGGTAGAATTTTGCACGGAACATGATTTAATCGTAACAAACACATGGTTTAAGAATCACAAAAGAAGGTTTTATACGTGGAAGAGACCAGGAGACACCGGAAGGTATCAGATAGATTTTATAATGGTAAGACATAGATTCCGGAACCAGATGATAAACTGTAAGACATACCCAGGGGCAGATATAGACTCTGACCATAACTTGTTAGTCATGAACTGTAGGCTGAAACTGAAAAAACTGCAGAAAGGTAGGAAAATAAGGAGATGGAACTTAGATAAATTGAAGGAAAGTGAAGTTCTCGAGAATTTCAGAGGGAGCTTTAGACAACAATTGACAGAAACAGGGGGAAATAAAACAGTAGAAGAGGAATGGGTAGCATTAAGAGATGAAATAGTGATGGCAGCAGAGGACAAAATAGGTAGAAAGGCAAGACCTACAAAAAATCCTTGCATATCACAGGAAATACTGAATTTAATTGATGAAAGGAGAAAATATAAAAATGCAGTAAATGAAACAGGCAAAATGGAGTACAGACGACTAAAAAATGAGATTGACAGGAAGTGCAAAATGGCTAATCAGGAGTGGCTAGAAGACAAATGCAAATCTGTAGAAGAATGTATAAGAAGGGGAAAAGTAGATACCGCCTACAGGAAAATAAAAGAGACATTTGGGGACAAGAAAATCAACTCTATGATTATCAAGAACTCAGATGGGAAACCAGTTCTCAGCAAAGAAGGGAAAGCTGAAAGGTGGAAAGAGTACATAGAGCAGCTCTACAAAGGAAATGAACTTAGAGACGATGTTGTAGGAAGGGAAGAGGAAGTAGATCAAGATGAAATAGGAGATACTATACTGAGAGATGAATTTGACAAAGCCCTGAAAGACCTAGGTCGGAACAAGGTCCCAGGAGTAGATGACATACCCTCAGAGCTACTAAAGTCTCTGGGAGAGCCAGCCATGACAAAACTATTTGAACTGGTGTGTAGGATGTATGAGACAGGCGAAATACCCTCAGACTTTAAGAAAAATTTAATAATCCCCATTCCAAAGAAATCAGGCGCAGACAGGTGTGAAAATAACAGAACCATCAGTTTGTTAAGTCATGGTTGCAAAATTTTAACACGAATTATCTACAGGAGAATGGAAAACCTGGTAGAAGCTGACCTCGGGGAAGATCAGTTTGGATTCAGGAGGAACGTAGGAACCCGGGAGGCAATACTTACCTTACGTCTTATCTTAGGAGATAGGTTAAGGAAAGACAAACCTACATTTTTAGCTTTTGTAGATTTGGAGAAAGCTTTTGACAATGTTGACTGGAATACACTCTTTCAAATTCTGAAGTCACCAGGGGTCAAATACAGGGAAAGGAGAGTTATTTACAACTTGTACAAAAGCCAGACCGCAGTTATTAGACTCGAAGGGCATGACAGGGAAGCATCAGTTGGGAAGGGAGTAAGACAGGGTTGTAGCCTCTCTCCAATGTTATTCAATTTGTACATTGAGCAGGCGGTGAAGGAAAGCAAGGAAAATTTTGGAATAGGGATTAAAGTTCAGGGGGAAGAAATAAAAACATTGCGTTTTGCTGATGACATTGTAATTCTGTCAGAGACAGTGAACGACCTGGAAGAGCAGTTGAATGGAATGGACAGTGTGTTGAAGAGAGCGTATAAAATGAACATTAAAAAGAGCAAAACAAAAATAATGGATTGCGGTCTTAGAAAATCAGGCGATGCTGAAGGAATTAGATTAGGTAACGAAACAATGAAGGTGGTAGATAAGTTTTGTTACTTGGGTAGTAAAATAACATGCGATGGTCGCAGTACAGAGGATATAAAATTCAGAATGGCAATGGGAAGAAAAACATTTTTGAAAAAGAGAAATTTGCTAACATCGAATATTAATTTAAGTGTAAGGAAGTCTTTTCTGAAGGCATATGTGTGGAGTGTTGCCTTGTACGGGAGTGAAACATGGAAGATAAGCAGGAAGAGAATAGTGGTTTTTGAAATGTGGTGCTACAGAAGAATGCTGAAGATTAGGTGGGTAGATCACATAACTAATGAAGAGGTACTGAACAGAATTGGCGAGAAAAGGAATTTTTGGCATACTCTGACTGAAAGAAGGGAAGCTTGGTAGGACACATTCTTAGACATCGAGGAATCGTAAATTTAGCATTGGACGGAAGTGTGTGGGTTAAAAATCGCAGATGGAGGCCAAGAGACGCGTATAGTAAGCAGATTCAAGTGGATGTGGGTTGCCATTCTTATGAGGAGATGAAAAGGCTTGCTCAGGATAGAGTAGGGTGGAGAGCTGCATCAAACCAGTCTCCGGACTGAAGACCATAACAACAACATATCAAAGTATCTTGTTGTGTTGCGATCTTTTTGGGCTGAAACCCAATGAACTACAAACACGAAAGTCCGTTATCTGGGGCTGTTGTAGGTTCTGACATAGCATGGACTTCTTGCAACTCTCCTTTATCATGATACTTCAAAAATTTTGTATTAGTCTGGCGACCTTTAGCTACGTTTTCTAATTTGTCTCTTTGTAGTTTTCTTTTTAAAGCTCCATATTTATGTTTGTAGCTTCACATCTTAAATTGTTGCATTATGCCATCTGAAACGAAACAATACATTCCGTTTAAAGCACAGTGCTTTCAAGAGGCGCGGTTACACCACGGTAATGCGATCACGGGGCATGTGCCCTCCTTCTTTGGATTACGACCCGAATACTCTATTTTGTAAGAGAAATAGACTTTATAACTGTTTGAGATAATCGTCATGACTATATTAAATAATACAAAAAAAGGCAAACATTTTGATGGAATGACTGAAATATCAACTCGAAACTCTCCACCCTTAGGATAACAAACGAATCACAAAAAATTAGCCTTTCGAAAAATACTGTAGTATCTACTGAGTTGTAAGAGTGCCAGTGCCGCGGTGGAGTAGCCGAGCGGTCTAAAGCACCTCGCTGCGGAGCGCGCGGTTGCTCGCCTCGGAGGTGTTCGAGTCCTCCCTGGGACATGGGTGTGTGTGTTGTCCTTAGGTTAGTTTACCTAGGTTTAAGTAGTTTGTAATCTACGGACTGATGACCACGCAGTTTGGTCCGATAGATTTACAGACAGAGTGCCAGTAACATGTTCCCCATGATGTTTTAAATTATTTTTAATTATACCAATCGAAAATAAGAACTTCTTTACGGTCCCTCCACAACTATCAACACACCTGTAACTTTTTCTTGGTCACATCAGCGCACATCGTAGAAGAGCAGCATATATCCGCTAAAAACTACTATTTGCATTTTATTATGAAATTAACTAAATGGTAAGTTACTATCTGAAATGCTCTAACCGACAAAAAGTTGAAGAAAATGTCCTTAAAAGAAAGGAAACCGGACATCTGACCCCCGGGTCAAAATTTAGTTATTAACGGAGTCTAATAGGAATTTTCTGGCCTTTGCATTGGCGAAGTCCGTTTGTTTCCTTAACGGACTCAAGTATGATAAACATTGACGTTCACTGTTTACTTCAAAAGCGGACATCTACACAGATGTTTGGTGTCAAATACGGAAATTGCTGAATAAAGCAATCTGCACCAATAATACAGCGTATATGATCAAATGACCTGGAAAATCTGTCGTAGCGACAGTCTGTCCAAGATATTAAGAAAAGCTAGGCCATGTTTCAGTTTTGAATCATTTTTACAGGATTGTTACTAATAATTAACTTTTGCCGGCCGCGGTGGCCGAGGGGACTGAGGCGCTCCAGTCACGGTCTGCACGGCCACTACGGTCGGGGGTTCGAATCCCCCCTCGGGCATGGATATTTGTGCCGTCCTAGTTCGTAAGTAGTTGATAAGTAGTTTGTAAGTTTAGGGACTGATGACCCCGTAGTTAAGTCCCATAAAAATAATAATAATAATAATTAACTTTTAAGTGAGTGCCATGAAATTAAATATTCTACTAGCCACAAAAGGCAAAGATAGGAAGAGGTCTCGACAGCCTGTAAAATGGAAAGAAACAAGTGTAAGAATCTCTTGTAAATTCCACAGTTCTATTTTTGTGTGTGTTGCTCAACATAATCAATTGTCAGCGAAAATTTCGATGTCAGAAATAATGTAACTGTGCATAGAGAACAATCAGACGACATATATAACTGGTCCTATAATAAGAATTTTAGAGAGACAATATGATGAAATGGAGTAATATTACTCTCTGAAAAATGGAAAAATTCTTAATCATTACTGATTGTATCTGGTAAAATGTACAAATGTTTGTTAAGCCTATGGGACGTAACTGCGGGGTCATCAGTCACTAAAATTATGAACTATCTTATACTAAAGACAGCACAAACATCCATGACCGAGGGGGATTCAAACCTCCGACGGAGAACAACATCGTGCATCGTAGTATAGCGCCTCAATGCGCTCGATCGCTCCGCCGCGGCCGTGTGTCTGCTATTCTTGTGATTTCTCATGATTGCAGATGCACACCAATAAAAGTTTCGTGGTAATGCAAGTTGAAAAAAAAAGTTTGCAGAACTTATGGGACTTAACTACGGGGTCATCAGTCCCTAAGCTTACAAACTACTTATGAACTAGCTAAGACTAAGGACGGCACAAATATCCATGCTCGAGGGGGGATTCGAACCCCCGACCGTAGTGAATGCAAGTTGACATTCCACATAATGTTGGTGATTGTGAAGTCGTGTCTAGTAATAAACTAGCTCTACAGATTTCGTCTGTTTTGTACATTTTGATGACAGCCTCGCTGTGTGTGTAGAAGATGAAGAGACTATTGCTGATGTGCGCCAACCACGTAGCGATGATCGAAAAGGTAAGTGAGAGTGATGGAGATGACGACATTACTCTTGAAACACCTGAACTGAGTGAAGTGTTTAGTACAATCGATTTGTGTAGGCGCTAAATTAATGCAAAAATTTGTAGTGAAAAATATTTGAAATAATTAATAAATTTGCAAAATGAGGTGTATGCATATAATGCATGAAAGGTGAAACAAGCCAAATATTTTAATCCCTTTAAAGCACGATCAAGTTTAAAATAACATCTTGTTAAAACAGTGCGAAGTGTAACATTACATTAATGTATCTAATGTTTTTTAAACAGGACAAAATGAAAAGATTTTATTTAAATGCTGTATTCTGTTTTTATTGTTTACAAATTTTATAAAAATAGACCCACTCTATTTTCAATAAAAAATAATGGTATGGCATTATTTGCTGGGGGATCCTGTCTGCATTATTCGGCCGCCTAGTGCGAGTGTTTTTACTCAACGCCACTTGGGCGACTTGTGTGTCGATGGCGATGAAGATAAAGACAACACACAACAGCCAGCTCCCTGCTGGGAATCGAATCGGGGCCACTGCGTGGTAGGCGGCGGTGCTGTCGACTGAGCTTATAAATAATGATATATCTGTATCTGACTTCTAAGTAATTCTGATTTACAAGTAATCTTTTCCCCTTGACATACGTTCAAATTAGATTCTGTTTTTGTTTCGCCTTATTTTATAAATCAATTAGAACATAACTCAGGTGCAAATATTACGTATATAACATTTGTTAATATTTTTGAGCCGGCCGCGGTGGCCGAGGTGACTGAGGCGCTCCAGTCACGGTCTGCACGGCCACTGCGGTCGGGGGTTCGAATCCCCCCTCGGGCATGGATATTTCTGCCGTCCTAGTTCGTAAGTAGTTTGTAAGTTTAGGGACTGATGACCCCGTAGTTAAGTCCCATAAGCTTAACAAACATTTGAATATTTTTGTTTACAATAAGTTTTATGAGAAAATAGGCAATGGACATAAAAACTGTTCCTCCCTAAGAGAAGTCCTGCATCCGCGCCTGAATATACAGTTAATCTTCGTTTTTCGAACTGAATTGTTAGAAATGGTATCTCTTAGGCCCAATTCACACAGAGTTGGCGTGGCGCGGACGTCCGGCGGTGGAGAGGCAGCGACGGCCGCGGTGGTCGAGGGGACTGAGGCGCTCCAGTCACGGTCTGCACGGCCACTACGGTCGGGGGTTCGAATCCCCCCTCGGGCATGGATATTTGTGCCGTCCTTAGTGTTAGCTACTTCATAAATAGTTTGTAAGCTTAGGGACTGATGACCCCGTAGTTAAGTCCCATAAGTTCTACAAACATTTGAACATATGAGGCAGCGACGCCGCACGGGCAGGACGTGAGCAATCCACACTGTCTGGAGGCGCGCCACGGCCGTCCTGCCAGTGTCTCACAATATGTCGTCGTCAGACGAAGATAGCGACGCGCTGAATCTTTTGCACTTACTGCGTGTCTATATTTTGTGTACCGTCCTCTTATATTTTTCGATCTGTCTTTACAGTCGTTCACTAGAAAAAAAAATCCAAATTATTATCGTGTGATTGGTCTGTTTTAAAATGTAAGAAGAATGTTGTGAATAATTGAACCAGTCGCCAGAAAACAGCCGTAATTAACATTTTTTTGTTTTTCAAGGTATGCTTGAGTTGGAATGGTGTTGTATCTGATGTCCTGAATCTATTGGTTACAATGTTTCGCAACACGTTATTTTAGCACTATTGTCCCTCCAAAAATATTCTTTGGGGAGGCGAACAATGAGCGAAGCGGAAAAGCATTATTATACAACAGGGCTCTCGTACGCATGCGAGAATTTAATCGTTTGTACGAGGGAAGAGGCAAAAGCGAATATTGTATGCAAACATACGAGAATTTTGCCTAAAGTCTTAAGTTTATAACAAATATGCGGTATACACATTTGGTGGAGATACAATTCACATGGTGTAGCCTATATGTATTTCAGTCATGCAAATTGTTCATCTAGGAAAAAAGAGTATTTTCTCACAAAGCTAACAAAATCAACGTTGTATGAACTGTTACAAAATAGGCAGAATGACGTTTTAACTCGAATATAGTGTTTAATCAAGAAACCCTAAATAGATAAATAGAAAACTCTTTTTTCTCCTGAAAAATTTGCTCTCATTGATCACAGCGTTGTTCGGGCGAACGATTCAGTTCTGCATCATCTGTACAATAATATTAATAATCATTTAGTTCTCCAGCGATGTTCTGCCAGACTTTGTCCTGCGCACTACGAGTGCAGTGGTCTGAACGATTATGATCGTGCAGTTGCGGAAACCTTTCTATTATATCACAGAACTTGACATGAAACTCGAAATCGTCACGCATTTTGAAACCTGAACTGCAGCGCGCCCCCTGTACGCGCCACTGGTGGCGGCAAGCGGTCGCGGCGCCACCTCTGTGTCAACTCAGCTGCTGCATTTGTGGCGCGTCACAGTGCCACGTCCTAGCCACGCGTCCGCGCCGCGCCACTTCTCTGTCAATTGGGCCTTACCTTACGTTGTTCAAGAATATTATCGCATAAAAATCATCGTAGAAAATAATGTAATCAGTTTCGAAGCAGGAGAGAAAAATGTCAAATTGAGCACACTTCAGAGGAAGCTGACAGGTGGACTGCATGCGCCTGGTGACCAGTGCAAGCGGCTTGGCCGTGGCGCAGGTCGTCAGCTGTCAGTGGAGAACTCAGCCGTCAAATGCGACAACAGCTGCCGCGAGTCTGTATTCTGAGGCACACAACCCTGACTTTGCGGCACACAACTTCACACGACATACGCAATGACAGTAACTGCTAGCACCAGTTTCATAAAACTGTTACAATAAACGGTTTGTCATAAATAACTGTTTTAAACATTTGTGTCTTACTTAAACAATACTCTTAACATTCAGTTGGATAAAAATATTTTTCCAGTTTGAATTAACATAATTAAAAAACTATACTGCCTGTGACCGTTCCGGGGCCCCCTTCAGGTCATGGCCCTGGACCCAGGGGTGCACCCAGCCCCACCCTTGTGGGGGCCATGTCCAGCACCTTCAAAAGCCTCACTGCTTCCATACCAAAACGCATCGCCACTGTTATCCGTGCCACAGGTAGGCGGTCGTACTGTTCTCGATTATGAGCGTACATTTCCCTCAGTATGTTCAAATGTTTGTAGAACTTATGGGACTTAACTACAGGGTCATCAGTCCCTAAGCTTACAAACTACCTATGAACTAGCTAAGACTAAGGACGGCACAAATATCCATGCCCGAGGGGGGATTCGAACTCCCGACCGTAGTGGCCGTGCGGACCGTGACTGGAGCGCCTCAGTCCCCTCGGCCACCGCGGCCGGTCCCTCAGTATGGCCTACCTTTATATGGAGTCCTGTCCTCCTCAAGAACTATATCGTGGCTACCCAAAACCGAAAAAGAAATGCATTTAAGAAA
The DNA here is from genome assembly GCA_026315105.1 of Locusta migratoria. Classification (NCBI taxonomy): domain Eukaryota; kingdom Metazoa; phylum Arthropoda; class Insecta; order Orthoptera; family Acrididae; genus Locusta; species Locusta migratoria. Next base: position 444,262,053 of record CM048755.1, on the reverse strand, counting down.
TTGTATCAGGCTTAATTCCACTGTGGCACTTGTGCTCAACGTGTTTTTTTTTTTTTTTTTTCCGGAAGACGAAAACCGATTTTCGTAAATCGTTTTTCCGCTGTCGTGTTTACATGGCATAGCCTGAATCGGATTTCCTAACTCACTTAACATGACGGCTGGAAAACAGCTGATTCAGTTCCTTATTTAGTCTGCACAATCGCTATTTTTCTTTATTTAAATACACAGATTTATATTCACTCTAATATTTATACTTTTATTTCACATTAGAAAATATCACTCTTTCCATATGTGTCGAAAATTCTTAAAAAGAAAACACAATATGACAAGCCAAGAACGCTTCAAAAACGGTTGCGTTTACATGGGCCCGAAAATCGATTGTGGAACTGGAAAACCGCTTTAGAGAAGCGGATTTCCAGAATCGATTTTGGAATGTTTACATGACCAACCAAAAGCGCAATTGGGAAATCGGTTTACGAAATCCGGTTTTGGAAGCCCATGTAAACGGGGTGATATACAGAGACGCAGCCACCCCTAAACAACTGTCCTCCGCTCCCCTCGTAGTTCCGTAAAATGCTAGCAGGTGTCAGGCGGTTCCCTGGCTTAGTAAAGCTGTGTATAGGGCTTTATGGCTTAGTACCGGTAGACCACATTAGAAGCGCTTCTGAGAGTAGCGTGGAGGGGAGGCTGAGGGGAGAGCTCGTGCCGCCTGCCACGAGGCCACGGCTGTGTCGACACCTCCGAGAAAACCGGGGGTGTCGGCTGTGTCCGGCTTGCCGGCGTTTGAGGGGAGGTGGTGGTGGGGACAGCCGCTACCTGCCGCCTGCTCTGGCCAGTTTAAAGGGCTGCTTCTGATCGCAGTGCCATCATGGCACATCTTACGGAACTGCAGAAAACCCCCGCCCCCCCCGCCCCGCACCCCTGAGCGTGGGACCGGGCCCTTACGGAGGTTTCCCGTCTGTATATATTTGTCTGCGCTGGCGCCTAGGTGGCAGACGCCAATGCAATGGGTGTTCACACTGCGCGCTAGGCCGAGACGAGACGGAAAAAAGGTTTTTTCACGTTGTAAAACTTTTTGACGGTATATAAGACCACGCCACGTCGTTTTATCAACCCATTTTTTCCTTAAAGGCATTGCCTTGCCCGTGAGAAAATAAAAAGTCTACTTTTTATTCTGCGCGAGTTTTTAGTTTCGTAACACTCCTCACTCGATTTTGATAGAAGTACGTGGCTAAAAAAATCTGATTTTTGGACAAGCGGTAGTAAAACATCTTAGCTTTCGAATAAACTATTCACGTTATCGTAATTCGTAACAGTCGCTTTCAGATGACGCTATTTGTCAAGTATGCGCACTTGATTTACAAATCTTGTATTGAAAAAGTTCGATAGCGGGCAGCTTACTGTTCTACGCATTTTAGATCATACTGTACAGCGATTGAAATGGAGCTAAAAGTACAGAAAAGTTTTTGAAATGGTCGTGGTATTCATATCTACCTCCTTTCACAAGTAACTGCGAGTTATTTGAGCAGCGTCAGAGCCGCAATGGCAAGCCTTCGAGCTTGGCGGGTGTTGAGTGTAGCGTGAAGCACTGCACTTGCTGGCCACGGGTGTCGCTCCCTCGTGATGTGTTAATGATCAATAACCAGAAAACAATTTTAAAATATTTTTCTGGGGTGGCGGCCAATTGCAATTGCAATTGACAATGACCTTCTATGGTTTTACATAAACTCATACTTTATAAGAGGCATACAACTGATTTCTTGTCCATTATCAATGGAATGTATATTGTGTTCGGAACTAGAAGAGAAGAATAGATTAATGTTAACGGTGCCATTGGTGTTGATAGACTGACATAAAATTTTCTGACATTATACTTATTGGCTTTATAGTTGGAAATGATAAAAGGAAGAAATTATACTGAAATTTATAGATACATCTACATCTAAGTTATATATAGTCATTTTTTTTCATTTTCGCTTTTGTAGATCTCAGAAAATGTCGTACCACAAGCTAAAAATAAATGTATTTTGGCTTGCCCCACATAAAAGCAATATCACTCATGCCCAAGGTTAAAGTAAGAATGAACTGATTAAAAACAGAATAGATAAAAGTAACATTAAAACATGTAGTTACAAAGTTGTAAGGGATGTTACTAGTGATGGCATACGTGAGGATTACCGGTTTGATGTGGGACACACTTTCAACCCTCTCCAGTTTCCAAGAACTCTACACAGAATTCTATTATTTATTTATTTTACTAAGAAGGTGTCTGAGGGGAACTGAGTTTTTAACTGAAAGAAAAATTCACTTATTTAGTTTAGCCTCTGACACTACAGGTCAGGTCAGTTAAGGATTCTTGGTGGGCTTGTCCCCAGCAACAAAGTATACAGTATCGAACTGTTCGAACACTCAGATAACAAATGTCTCGCGCTTCGTATCTGCAAACAGTACGCTGGAAATTTTGAAGTTACCGGGCTATTGCTTTGCTCAGAACTGATTTCATACGAAGTATAAGTACATGAAAGAAAAAGGGGGGCATCACTATGTTAAACTGTATATTTTGTTTGAAACAGTGCATAAGTGACCTGTCTGATATCACTACAAGATCCATTGATAAACAAAATATCTGCCACTATAACAGAATTACTGCATCAAATTACTGCGAATCTAACAAAGGAAAAAATATTGTTTCTGGGAGTATGTTACATTACTGTGTATTCTTGATAAGTAGAAATTACGTTTAATGTGGTAATAAGAGATAGGTTGCAAATGACAATTCCATTTCCTGTTTATACGGTACAATAACAGACACCTTTCAATCGCATGGAAAGCAAGATTAAAAGAGATGAAATAGAGAAAACATTAGAAATTTAATACCCTATAACGGAAATAATTCATACAAAAATTAACTGTAATTGCGACTACGGAATGAACAGTGCACGAGCTGCTGTTTACGTAGTACCAACAGGCGCCGCTAGATCGCAGCACTAGAATTTTAAATCGCGATTGCTATCGTTTACGTATAGCCTAAATTCATTGCTTTTTTAATTATGACCTGCTACTCCAGTCTGCATTTCTTACTTCTTATTACCCATAATAGATTAATGACACAATCTTCGTTATAAGTAGTTTACTGCACAGCGCCGAAAAGATTTATGAATATCACCATTGTATATCGTAGTGATAGTACGTACTGACGTTGCTAGATAGCGCCGTGATCGAGTATTCGAACATATCCCTAGATTTCCCGAACTATGACGTAAATTGTTCGAATCATGTTCAAACCCAGCTCCACCGGTGAGATACTTGTGCTGCAGAAGCAACGCCGTAGCCCAATCGGCTCGAGCCGGCGCTGGATCGCGTCGGAAATATTAAACATTCCGAATATTGTTGGCTCGGCGGGAGCCGGCTGAAGCGGAGTCATATCGGCCCGGCCGGCACTGTGAACTAGAGTTGGCTACTGAGTTGATGTTTCGACTCAGTGAATAGAGTCAGCGAACTGTTCGACTGAGTCGAAACTTGAAGTGGCACTGTTTCGAAACAACGAATCTTGTGATTCATGTATGGGACGCTAGGTACCGTTAACATGCGTTTTGCCGTCCGTCTGCCTGGGTGAGTTCGACACAGCGCCTAGGCGTGCAACGGGTTTGAAGTTGTTCACCTATCGCGCCACGCGATCTTTTGAGGTAGTTTCGCGTGAACTAAGCGTTGTTATGCATTGTTGCTACATCTGTGCCATGTAAACACATCTTTTCAAAGTAAGGACAGATAATTTCGGTGAGACGAAACCACATTCACAGTAAGGAGAAGTCAAAAATAACGTTTTTGAATTTCAATTTAAAGAAACTATAATTGAATCACTTTTATCTGACTGATTGAAGATGAATCTGATTATCAGAATACCTATCTGGACATTGAAAAATTGTAGTTCAGTTTTGAGGTTTCGTCATGTACATTGTGAAATGTGTTGCCTTGTGTTGATACTTGTAACAATATCTTTTGATTGCATTAAATATGTCCTTGGAACAAATCTTAAATATTTTGTTTATATTGATTGGTTAGAGAAGTTATTCATTTCTGCATGCACGTAGACATTTGAACCATGATCTTTCTTGTTTTATTAAAACTTAAGTGTGGGATTTTGAAGGTTGGAAAAAGTTTCATGACTTTGGCATTTGCAAATTACTATTTTGTGCTTCCTTTGTTACAGTACTTAGTAAACGTTTATGCTTAAATTCTCCACCATGACGTCATTGCCCCAGTTGAAAAATATGGATAAGAACGTCAATTTAAAGCCAAAGATTTTGCGAAACAATTAGATTATAGACACACAAAATCGAAGCTAAATATCTACAGATTACGTTAATAAGAGTATTAAAAAGTACTGACAGCCTATAGAGGCTTATTTCAATAAAATACAGGCTTGAAAATTAGATCCAAAACGTGGAAACTAAAAATATTTCATAGATGTTTCGTCTTTGCTGTGTCGCGCTACTATGCCGTGCCCTGCAGCTTTCTCGGCTCACGCGAATCAGGGGAAGTAGCGGGACGCAGTACGTCTCGTGTTTTGAGTGCCGAAGCAGTGAGTCGACTCACTGGGGCGCCCTGCAGCTGCCGCGGTTCACACGAATCAGGAAAGGTAGCGCCACACACGACTCTGTGGCACGCCAGGTGTTTCGTGTGCCGAAACAATGAGTCGACTCACTAGACTCGGGGGATCCGTATGTTTCGAAACAGTGAAATGATCCGAACTGCCCATCACTACTGTGAACAGTGCCGGGTGCGCTCACAGCCTCACACTGCCGGCCGGGCCGAGCGAAGCCGGGATGTGCCGAGCTGGCTCACGCCGCCGGCCTGGGTGTTCACACTAGAGGTCTGCAAGGGTTCGTTCCAGCAGCTGCCAGACGGCTACTTTCAAGCGCTAAGAAACAGGTGTTACAGTGCATGCGCAGCTATTATTACGTAAAAACCCTTGTTTGATACTTGCACTGCTGGAACGCTTTTAGCACTGTTACTGGATGTAGGCGAAGGTGAGTTTAAAGGAATAATTAAAATACTTTCCTTCCTAATAACGAAGAAGTGTAAACAAGAAATATCTGATCTCAAGTGGGATTGAAGTGACTTCGAAATAATCGAAAAACACGTATCACGTGATGACTACCCCCACTAACTCAGACCTTTCTGCGCATGCGCAAATTGGCAGGTTGACCGCGCCAGAAATATTTTTCCGGGTAGCGTCTGGCTGCTTGCGGCAACTGCTGGCACACCAAACAGTCACACTCCCAGTAGCCAGAAGCGGGAGAAGGCGCTGCTGGAACACAAATTCAGAGTTGCGCATGCGCGTCAAGCAATCTGGCAGCTGCAGGAACGAACCTCTAATCGCCGGTTTCGCTCGCTCGTACTCGGTCGAGTGCGCAACGCTCGGCGGTGGCGCTGCGAGTGTGTACGCTCGCAGCGAGCGTGTTGACACTCGAACCAGGCTGCGTGGGGTGGGGCGGCAGAGGCCGCACAGCGTAGTGCTGCCGCTGTACTCACAAGCAAACCTACCCAAGTCACTCTCCAATTTTTATGAAATTTGCTTATCTTATAATATTTGAAACACTATGGTACACGTAATTTTTTTTAGCGGCGGAAAAACATATTTAAGGGGTGAAACTGTCCCTCCAAAATTGGGCTAAAATAGAAAAATGGCGATAACTTAGAGATTAGTGAAGCGATTTTAACGATTTTTGGTATGAAAGTATCTTCTGATAAAAGACAAATTCATAGATTCAACTTCGATTAAATAAAAATAAAAAATTTGAGCACAAAAAATTGGTCACTTTAGGGGTAGTTGCCCCCCTAATTGTCACTCCCTCTGCGATGCACCTAGCCGATCTACTATCAAAAGATACTTTCATACCAAAAAATCATTAACCTTGCTTCATAAATCTCTAAGTTATCACGATTTTTCTATTTTAGCCCCAATTTTAGAGGGACAGTTTCACCCCTTAAATATGTTTTTCTACCGCTTAAAATAAATAATAATAAAAATAGGCGTCCCACAGTTTTTCATGTATCATAATAAATGCAAATTTCTTAAAAATCGGAGAGTGACACTTGGATAGGTTTCCTTGTCAGTCGCTGCGGCAGCGGCTGTGTAGCTCTGAGGTGTGGGCTGCTGTTGCGTCTGACGCACCCCCGCTAACTAAAGGAACTAAAATCAGTTATGCTGTAGACGTGTATTCCTGCATAGTAGCATGTAACCGCAATATTATTATACCGCAAACGAAACAAAAAAGTTGTTTTCACTAACTACAACATTTGAAAGTAATCTAAGGATCTAAAGAGAAACTACGGAAAGAACAGCGTTTTTATTGCTATGTACAAAAGTGAAAGTTACCGTACAACAAAGTATACATCGAAAAGTAACATTACCCCCAAACTATTCGTCAGTGGCATTGTAATTGCAATGTATTGTTAAAATATCATTGACACGTTGTAGATCGAGTCGAGTTCTTCTATCAGAGAACGGGTTCCCTGCCGCTCTGAAAGTGCGTTCACTAGGTGCATTTGAGGCGGACACACAAAATACTGTTTGCCAATACAGCTAGCTTAGGAAAGAGTACTGTTGCGTTTCTACCATTCAAGCAGATCGTCGTCATCACCATCAATTCGTGCTAAATAAAGGTCCACCTCATTGGTGGATTGCACCTCGCGTATTTCACAGTCCAGCCATTCCAAAAACATGCACTTCATTCTTTTGGCTGGTGCAGCCGGGTGACATTCTTCAGACGGCCCTAAATAAATATAACACATATCACTGAAACAGCAGGAGCACCATATATTCGTATAGCTGTGTAAACAATTGGAATAAGAGGATTTAAAACAAGTACAGGACATATGAACATTAGACCGGCATATGACCCTGACGACGGAAGAAAGCGCGGATCCTATATATTGCACAAAAGCTTGCATGCGTTCTTTATTATGTAGTTAAGAAAGACGACATTGGCAGTGGGGAATATATGAATGTTGCAATTGGAAAAATTCCCGTTAAGGACCCACTCGGAAAAGGTAGAGGCGCAGCAACCACGCACAGTGCCAAAATGATACGGGAATATTTATTTACGGGGTGCAACAGAGAGAGATGCACAAACCTAAACTAACGGGTGTACATCAATATCGGAGTATTTAATATCAATATAAAAGACGGAAAAACTATTCCAGGACTTGAGAGTGATAAGAGGAATGGATACATAATAGAATCATTTTCTCGTTAAGACGGCAAGTAACAACTACCACTAAACAGGAATTAACAGTCCACAAAATGGGAACAAGAAAGTAAGAAAGATCATGTAAAACTCATTTAGTAAATGATCTTAGCACAGAAACTTTATGTTAATCACGTATAATAACTTGTATGGTAAAGTACAAACTGCGAAACTGAATAGTTAGTTCAACTGGATCGAGAGAATAGCTTTCGAAGCACCCGGGAAAGGAAACAATTCCAAATTTCACAGTTATGATTTGAAGGGTCCACGGGAAAAAGGGGGTAAGTAAAAAAAAATGAAATTTTAGATTATTACAGATTTAGAAAGCTTTCAACAAGTTGCTTTTATCGGTTTTTGTTTCATGGAAAGAAGGGGGATAGTCTCAAAGTTACAGCGGTTTAAAAATATAGCGTCCACGGGAAAAAGGAGGTAAGTCAGTGTGAAACTAGGAAAAAAGGGGGTTAGTCAGTGTGAAACTAGGAAAAAAGGGGGTTAGTCAATTAGCAGCACTGATCGCACTTGTAGTTTACGTTCCGTAGTCCAGGTGTTGAGCATCTGCTGTTGGCGGGGTTAAGATAGCGCTTTGTGTGTTGTGTGAATTTCTTTAGTTTATTTTACGTTTTAACTGAACTGTGGAATTGAACATAAAAAATGAAGATGAAGAAAGTATCACCTTCAGTCAACTATCACATTCAACCAAGAAAAGGAAGAGAACAGGTGGAATTTCCGACGTGAGAAATAAACTCTTATCATCCACCCATGAATTAGGGCCAGATTGTAAATGTTCCACATTGAAATGTTTCCAGAATATTACTGACGCAGAACGTGGGTATATTATATAACAAAATGACTGTGAATGAGCCGAATGCTTACTTGGCAGGCCTAATTAATGTAAATATTATATCGCAAAGGAGACCTAGGCGCCGGCCGCGGTGGCCGAGGGGACTGAGGCGCTCCAGTCACGGTCTGCACAGCCACTACGGTCGGGGGTTCGAATCCCCCCTCGGGCATGGATATTTGTGCCGTCCTAGTTCGTAAGTAGTTCATAAGTAGTTTGTAAGTTTAGGGACTGATGACCCCGTAGTTAAGTCCCATAAGCTTTACAAACATTTGAACATTTGAAGAATTCTGTCACTGAAGTAAATGTTTGTTCTAAAGCCTTTACATCTTTTCATGGAATATCTAACAAAAAATTTGAAGTAATACAACGTTATCTGAAAAAAGGTGTGAATCCTAAGGATGGTCGAGGCCAACACTCTAATCGGAAGCATTGTGTGACATCAGAGGCACTTGAGGCAGTTCGCCAACACATTAGTTCATTTAAAGGTGAACGAAGCCATTACAGCTTAAAAACCTCTAAGAAAGTGTATCGACCACCGGATCTGAACATCAGTAAGATGTAAGAGTAATTTAAAAAATCATACCCTACACAATCTGTGTCGTATGAAAAATACAGACTTGTCTTCAACACAGAATTTAACGTCTGTTTCGGATGCCCTAGAATGCACACTTGTAGTTACTGTGATAGGCATGCTGCCGAAATTCGAGCTGTTGAACATGCTTTGAAATCGTACCCGGAAAATAGTTCAGAAAGGACGAGTGCAGAAAAAAAATCTAGCAACTGTCAACGGAGAAAAAATTTCACTTTTTAAAATCTGATACTACATTCGTAAAAGACGTTCTAAAGCAAACAGCAGGGCATCAAAAGAATGTGAAAGCATTACTATGGATTTCCAGAAGAACTTACCTATCCCTAACATCACAACTAATGACGTGTACTACAAGAGACAGTTAATGTTGTGCATGTTTAATATTCATATATTGTCAACTGATGAATCATATTTCTTCGTGTATGATGAAACAGTAGCCTACAAAGGGTCTAACGAAGCCGCTTCCTTTTTGTTTTATTTTGTGATGTCAACTCTTGATCCCTCTGTTAGCGAGATTTACTGACATTCCCCGTTTCATAATGACTTACCCCCTATTTCCCCACAAAAAATTGACGTCATTCGATATAATCTTTTCTTTAGCTTGTTACAGTACATTTACAGGAAAACCTTGTAGAGGTATCTAACGACTATATGTAAGGCTACACTAAACATAAATTTCAAGAGAATTGGCTAAAAATTGCATTTGGTATATAAGGTTTGGTGTTAAAATCTTCTCTCCTGAAAAATTGAGAAGAACTGACTTACCCCCTTTTTCCCGTGGACCCTTAATTTATCCTCTAGCGTCTAGTTTGCTCCCGACACTCGCCTTGGACTCGAGTGTCGCTGCGGTGGGCGACCGAGTGGCGAGCGGGCAGTGTGGACGGTCGGGCCGGTCGAGCGTGCCCCGCTCGAACGAGCGTGGAGGAAGTCGAGCGCAGCCACACGCCTTGCCGCAAGCTGCAGTACCGACACCTATCGGACTGTCATAGAACGACATGAACCACGCGATTCGAGCGAGCACCCGAGCGACGTGCAGACTTCTAGTTCACACTGCCGTTAGAATGTTTTAATATTTCCGGCGCGAGCCGACTGCGCTATGGTATTGCTTCTGCAGCACAAGTATCACACGTCTCCAACCTGTTCTCAACACAGGTTTCTCTGCATGATAGCTTTTTTTTAAATAGCACTTGTGAAAAAATGTTCTGTTTATTTTTTCTTGTATTACTATTATTTCTGAAAAATAAATAAAAAATTCAGACATGTTTTTTAGCTGTTCTCATAAGGAAAACTTCTCCTAAATGTCAGTCGAAATTCATGGGATGAGTCCATTAACACCTGTTTCTTATGTGGTTAAAATCCGATGAGTCACTACAGTGTGAGAACAATACTATTAAAATAACAAAAGCAGTTAACTGTTAGCTGACTCGAAGTAGACGGCAAGAAACAAGTTTTGGTCACCCCTGTGTTTCCTTAGATATTCTGCTGACAGTGGGTGGGGATTCCTTGTTGCTGCGGACAAGCCCACCAAGAAGGAAAAAAAATTAAAAAAAGTAACAAGCTTCTATCCTGCAGTGTCTGATGCTAAGCTAAATCAGCGTATTTTTCCTTCAGTTAAAGTATAAAACTCAAAATGAAAGTACTATAATCCAGACAAAGAAAATTATCATCAGATGATTCAGTAAAATATTCATCGAAACTTAGTGCCCCTTATACAGGTTCCTTAAAAAAAAAAAAAGATCTGAAAAAATATCTGATAGCTGTGTAGAGTTCTTTGAACGTGGAAGTGCGCTGAAATATAGTACAGCATGATGCATATAAAACCGGTACACCTCACGTACGCCAGTAGCCACAAGTTGAAGAATTTCTTATAAGGAGGAAACTACGTGTTTTTAATGTCACTGTTCCGTATTGAATTTTTACTTAATTCATTCTTAAATTAATCTCAGACGTGAGGCTACCGTTTTTATGTGGGACACGCTGTATACAACTATTTTCCCGTTGTGGTACAACATTTTTCGAGAACTACAAAAGCGAAAATAAGAATATATTTTGTATTAGAAGTAGATGCACCCATAAATATAATTGTATTTTTTAGCTCCTTCCTTTATCATCTCCAACTAGAAAGCCATTAAGTATAATGTTAGAATATTTTCAGTCCATCAACAGTTAAGTCGCAATTTACATTACTTTTTTCTTCTCTTCTAGTTCCAAACACGAAATATATATTCAATTAATTATCTGGTGTGGACAAAAAAACAGTTGTATGCCTCTCAGAAAGTCGAGTATGGCCTGACGTAGGACAGTAGCAGATCGTTGTTCATTGTAATCGGTCGCCACCCAAGAACAATAAGTTCATACTTGTTTTCTGGTTATGGATCATTAACACATCACGAGGGAGCGACACACGTGGCCAGCAATTCATATTTTTCGGCACTGCAGTGCTTCACGCTACACTCAACACCCGCCAAGTTCGTAGGCTTGCGATCGTGGCATGACGCCGCTCAGATAACTCGCAATTACTTGTGAAAGTAGGTAGATATTGATGCGACTACTATTTCAAAAACTTTTCTATACTTTTAGCTCCATTTTACTCGCTGTAATGTACGGTCTAAAATGCATAGAACAGTAAGCTGCCCGCTATCGAACTTTTTCAATACACGATTTGTAAATCAAGTGCGCATATTTGACAAAAAGCATCATTTGAAAACGACTGTTACAAATTTCGAAAAGGTGAATGTTTTATTCGAAAGCTAAGATGTTGTACTACCACGTGTCCAAAAATTAGATTTTTTTAACCGCATACGTTCATCAAAATCGAGTGAGGAGCGTTACGAAACTAAAAACTCTCGCGGAATGAAAAGTAGACTTTTTATTTTTTCACAAGCTAGGCAAAGCTTGAAAGGAAAAAATAAGTTAATAAAACGATGTGGCGTCGTCTTATATTCCGTCAAAATTTTTTACAACTTGTAAATCGAAAAAGTTGATTTTCCCCCTCTTTTTCATCCCGATTCATCTTTTTCCGATTTTTAAGCGGTAAAAAATTTTTGCAGTATATACGACCACGCCACATCGCTTTATAAACCAATTTTTTTCCTGAAAAGTTTTGCCTTGTCTGTGAAAAAATAAAAAGTGTACTTTTCATTCCGCGTGAGTTTTTAGTTTGGTAACGCTTCTCACTCGATTTTGATGAAAGTATGCGGCTAAAAAATCAGATTTTTAGACACGTGGTAGTAAAACATCTCAGCTTTCTAATAAATCATTCACCTTTTCATTATTCATAACAGTCGTTGTCAAATGATGCTATTTGTCAAGTGAGTGCACTTGATTTACAAATCGTGTATTGAAAAAGTTGGATAGCGGACAGCTTACTGTTTTGTAACCTGTAGTGTCTGAGGCTAAACTAAGTCAGCGCATTTTTCTTTCAGTTAAAATAAAAAATGAATAAAAATCGAAGTACTATTTTGACAAATAAAATTGTCAACAGATGATTCAGCAAAATTCGTAGAAATGCAGTACCCGTCACACAGATTCTTAACAAAATAAATAAATAATAAAATTCTGAGATCTGTGTAGAGTTCTTTGAAAGTGGAGATGGGTTGAAATACAGTACAACTGTCCCAAATAAAACCGGGAGACCTCACGTATGCCACCACTTGCAACATCCTTTATAAGGAGGTAACTACATGTTTTTAATGTTACTTTTAGGTATTCTATTTTACTTAGTTTGTTCTTACTTTAATCTCGGGCGTGAGTTATAATACTTTTGTGTGGGACAAGCTAAATATGACTTTGGCGTAGATGTAGCTATAAATTTCAGTATAATTTTGAGCTTCTTCCTTTTATCATTTCCAACTCGAAAGGTAATAAGTATTATAGAAAATTTTATTTCGGTCAATGAAAACCAAAGACGCAGGTAACATTAAAAAGTTCCAAACACTAAATATTTTTTCCATTAATTGTACAATGTGGACAAGAAGTCAGCTGAAAGTTTCACCTCATGTAAACCATAGCAGATCATTGTCAATTGTAGTCGGTTGCCACGCAAGTAAACATAGTTTGTGCTTGTTTTCTGGTTATGTATCATTAACACGTCACAAGGGAGCTACACACGTCGGCCGGCCGCGGTGGCCGAGGAGACTGAGGCGCTCCAGTCACGGTCTGCACGACCACTACGGTCGGGGGTTCGAATCCCCCCTCGGGCATGGATATTTGTGCCGTCCTTAGTGTTAGCTAGTTCATAAGTAGTTTGTAAGTTTAGGGACTGATGACCCCGCAGTTAAGTCCCATAAGCTGTACAAACATTTGAACATTTACACACGTCGCCTGATCGAAAACTTGCGGTCGTAGCATAACGCCGCTCAGATAACTCGCAACTACTTGTGAAAGGAGGTAGATATCAGTTCAGTGTGACTACCATTCAGTGGCACATCGTTGTCTGGAGAGGGCGGAGGTCGATCCAAATTAACGTGATTTTTAAACAAAAAACAATATATATATAATGTCGCCGCACAGTATTGCGCCTGTACGTATATTGGAGGGGGGCCTTGGTGGTTGGAGGGGACTACAGCATGGTCTGGGGGGGGGGGGGGGGGGGCTGCAGCTCGACAGCCTCCCCCCCCTCCCCTGGATACGCCACTGCTACCATTTCAAAAACTTCTCTGCACTTTTAGCTCCATTTAACTCACAGTGATGTATAGTGTAATATTCATAGAACAGTAAGCCGCCAGCTATCGAACTTTTTCAATACATGATTTCTAAGTCAAGCTCACTCACTTGACAAATAGCATCATTTGAAAAGGACTATTATGAAAAGGTGAATGATTTATTAGAAAGCTGAGATGTTTTACTACTACATGTCCAAAAATCAGATCTTTTAACCGCATACTTTCTAGAAAATCGAGTGAGAAGCGTTACAAAACTAACAACTCGCGCCAAATGAAAAGTAGACATTTTCATTTTTCACTGGAAAACCAAAGCTTGCAACGAAAAATTAACTTCATAAAATGATGTGGGGTGGTCATATATAACGTCAAATTTTTTTACAGCGTGAAAATCGGAAAAGTGAATTTTCCCCCTATTTTCGACTCGGCCCGGCCCGGCGCGCAGTGTGAACACCCAGCCGACTAGGCGCCAGCCGGCTCGGCACATCCCGGCTCGGCTCGGCCCGGCCGGCAGTGTGAACGCACCTAGAGAGCACAGAATAACTTGGAGAGGCCTTACAATGACAGTGAAATGAAGCCGCCTGAGAGAACGACACGCAACCGACATGGCGAACGATCGCCAGCCGGCCACAGCTGCGAGTACAGGGTAGTTCGCTGTCTGTTAATTCCTTTCTCGTATATTTTAAGGCGTTCCTTTTTAGACAATCTATTTTTGCTATGAATAATTACAAATTTCAGCTAGGGATAGCAAATCATCATACTATTATATAAAATAGAAGCACATTTTTCTTTGTCTGCCGGCCGTGGTGGCCAAGGGGACTAAGGCGCTCCAGTCACGGTCTGCACGGCCTCTACGGTCGGGGGTTCAATCCCCCCTCGGGCATGGATATTTGTGCCGTCCTAGTTCGTAAGTAGTGCATAAGTAGTTTGTAAGTTTAGGGACTGATGACCCCGTAGTTAAGTCCCATAGACTATACAAACATTTGAAACATTTCCTCTGTCTGTCCCTTTAAACTTTTATAACTCTAAAAGTACCGAACGTATCGTCATGTGGTTTCTTTTAATTTCTTCTTTAGAATCCTGGGATAATCTTAGGCTATATTTAACATTAATACGAATATATGAAAAAAAAAACTAAATAAGAATCATAACGTAGAATCATTTACCGCTTCTGCACTTTAGTCAGCTCTGAAGCCTAAACTAAAAGATCTAGGCCAGTGTACATAGTATAAACGTGCAGAACTCACACACATCTAAAGAAGAAAACAAAACATTTATCATTTTCATTTTCTGAAGCGCTGGCGCCAGATGGCTTCAGACTACAGATATAGATGAGATAGTGATTGTGGGAGATATGTAAAAGTTAGACATATGATCTCGCGGTCTTATTACTTTTTTTTTTAATCGTCGTGAGTTCTATAATTATTCAATACTATGTACTTTGGAGCAAGTCTCATAGTTTACGCTACCAGAGATCCGAAACTGGCTCCGAAATGTTACTTCAAACCCGCTAGCGGGCCGAGGCCAACAGGCCGCGGCGCGGCTGTCAAATTACGTAAGCAAGGTAGACTTTAGTCGGCGCGATCGCTAGCGGATTGGCCGGCCGCTGGGCACAGCCCACTGCCTCGTAGCAGCGGGCCACTCAGCTAGCGATCGCGCCGGCTCAGGCCTACCTTGCTTACGTAATTTGACAGCCGCGCCGCGGCCTGTCTCTCGCTAGGCCTGAGCGCGGTCGTCCTGCCACGTAAGCAAGGTAGTTCCGAGCCGGCGCGATCGCTAGCCGATTGGCCGGCCGCTGGGGCACTGCCCACTGCGTCATAGCGGGCAGCCACTGAGCTAGCGATCGCGCCGGCTCGGAACTACCATAGACCAAAGATAACATAGACTGTACGTGACGTCATTACACTGAAACCAACATGTAAGTCACGTGACTCGGGGCAGGAAACCGTTTTTCATCATTACGAGGAATGCGAAATATAGCTGAGAGTTGCAGTTCTTATCCTTTGTAGTGGAAATTAAGCGCATATTAGAACAATAAAATTGTTAGCGTATTCTTATTACATCTTTAGTACTACAATTGGAGTTATTTCTCCGCAATTGTAAGATTTAAGACGATAGCTACAGTTTTCAAATGTGCCTAGATGAAACGTATCGACAGTCTTTTTGCAAGCAACAGAACAACAGAATTTAAGTTAAAGATCGTTGTCGTTGTACTGTGAGTCTTTTAGTTTGCATTTTACACAGGAGTAGATCAAATGACAGTTTGAAAGGAGCATCAACTTCCTTACGATTTCTCAACAATACATGTGAAATGTTTCGTTGTGATTTTATAAGAAATAAATCTGTTTGCATCCAAAAATGTCCTATACTGAGAAAATACAACCGTTTATATCTTAAGACTTTTGCCACAGACAGCGATTCCAAAACGTAAAACAACCAAAGTATTGGAGGTATACATTAAATAATATGGTAGTGAGGAAACATCATCATGCACTTGGCAAGAAGTGACTTAATAGGCATAACGAAAAGTCTGTATGAACGTTTAGCTTTGTATAACGTTACTGTATTGAAAGGAGATTTTTACCGAAAATAACTTACTTGCTGCTGACACACAAACTTGCTCAAGAGCAGCTTAAAGTATGTTCCCATCGATAATCGCATTCATATGTTGTAAAAAGTAAAAAGTTCATAGCGTAACACAAACACCAAGGATATGTAATCCTGTTGCTTCTAAAAATAAATGACAGTACGATACTTTTCACCTGGGCACATGTAAACACGACAATCACTGCATTAATATTAATAAGAAGATGAAATTACGTTACCTTCACTACTAAATGTGTAATAGGAATACGAGAAGTCATTTTATTGTTCAAATCAACGATTGATTTCCCCTGTAAATGAGAAAACCTATTGTTCGTAATGATGAAACCTCAGTCACGTGACTCGGGGCAATGTCAGATATTGGTTTCAAACCACAACACAGCAGAGATAGGGACACGCGCAGTCATGTTATCTTTGGTACATGGGAACTACCTTGCTTACGTCACATGATGTGCGCGCTCAGGCCTGTATTTCCCGTTGGCCGCGCTAGCGGGCTTTCTGACGTCACCGGCTAGGCCCGCTGCGCTCGTGGGCTCGCCTGCCTTTGCCGGGCCGGGCTGTACCCGCAACAGACTCACAAGCCGCGCTGTCGGTTACTCCGCGTCCACACATTGGTATCAACGCTGGCGCCAACATTGGCCAATATTTTTGCGACAACGCCCACACATTGGGACCAACATTCAGTTGAATTCGTCGAGTGTCAATGTAAACATATATGACGCACAAATCGCGGCCGATGTATTAACTGTTTTGTGTGTTAATAATTACATTTTGTCATTGCAAAGCAAGAAAGGAAACACGTGTAAAAGATGGCGGGGTGCGTTGTATCACTTCCTTCCGAACATTAATTACGAAATCAGTAAGTTTTAAAATATGTTACAAGTAATAGATACACATTATTAAATCTTAGACCTGCTACTTTAAATGATTGAACTTAAAATAAATAAATAAAAAAGATACATTTGTAACCTGCTAAAGTTCTTTTAGTATTGGCACTTCGATTTCTACAGGAGACTGTTTTATAAGTCTACACTTCCTTTACAAAATAACCATGTATTTGAAATCACTCGTAGTGCTTGAATTTTGCTGAATAATATGTGAGACGTGAAAGGAAAGTTAGGTAATGTTAATTTTAAAAACTGCATACAGTAAATGAGGGTGTTAAAAGTCTGAAAAGTTTTTAATTTCACTAATCGCATCAAAGTTTTCACGTGGCATTTCGATTTTTGTGGCTGCTTTCACAAATGAGTCACTTTCTGATACAATTCTAATATTTAAATAGAGATTTTGAAACTTTAAAATAAACGACAACGAACGAGGAAAGAAACAGTTTCGAGATGAGCAGTCGACAAAGAATGAAACGTTGGCGCCAATGTGTGGACTACGTACCCATATTGGCCCAACGTCCTTTGATGTTTGGTCAAAATACCGACAAGCAACGGAGCCGTACCAACGTTGGAGGCAACGTTGGTTCCAACGCGATTTCAGCAATCCATACATTGGACCAACACTGTTGGCGCGAACGTTGGCTCCAGTGTGTGTATTACAGAAGACTCGCAGAATTTTCCAACAGATACAACTTACACATGGTAATTACCTATGCTTTTGTATTAGTTACATCTGCTTTATTCCAAACTTAATGAAATGATCACTCAACACTTTCTAAACAAGTAGTGCGAGGCAGAGGGTGATTCAGTTACAGAATTCCTTACAGTCTACGTTTTTATCATGATCTTGATGAAATTTGCACATTTGACATTCAAAACTAGCGGAAGGTCACTAACTACGTCATATTTATGTGGTGGATGGCGGAGGATACTTATATAGTTTACAAAATTTATAGTTTTATTACTAACTTGATGAAATTTCGCGCACTTGACGTTCAAAACTAGGGGAAGGTTGCTGTCAACGTAAGATTCGTGTGGTACATGGCGGCGAATACTTCACTTAAGAAATCTCTAAGATCTAAAGTTTTATTACGACCTTGATGAAATTTCACACACTTAACATTCAAAACTAGCGGAAAGTCACTGTCTAAATAAGATTTGTCTGGTACGCGGCGGAAGGTACTTCACTTACGAATTCTTCTAAATCATAACAGGGAAACCTTTACATATGAGATTTTGTTTCGTTAAGGAGGGGTGGGTAGCTTACGCCACACTACAACAATATTTTGACAATATATAATTTTCATCTATAGGATGAACATGGAGGTGAGGCAGGAGCAGGCTGGCAGAGAGCTAAGGGATGACAGAGACATCAGGATGGATGGTAATAAAAGAATGAGGTATCAGCAGCAAAGGTAGTCGTGGCATAGGAGGAGGAGGAGGAGGAGGAGGAGGAGGAGGAGGAAGAAGAATGGAGAGGAGAAGGAAGAAATTTATTGAGATAGAGGCGGATGGGAACTTTAGTATTAACAGCAAATGTATTTTTATCAGCTACCCGCAAAACCAAGTTATTATATCGCAAAATAACATTTTTTTTAAATTCTGTACAATTTTCTGTAGGATAATATATTAATAGAAAATGTATTATGCATTCGCTCCAGTTATTCCATAGTAAAATTACAGGTTTTTTTTTTCATTTCACATATTTTCCTTCAGAAGAATATATTAAAATCGACTGTAACGTTTGTTCTTTGCAAACATGCTGCTGCAGTGATTTATCGTAAAACAATACATTTGAATTGTTATTAATTTCGATTGCTTTTCTGACCAAGAATGAGTAAACAGAATGTAAAGTTGTTTTATCTGTTGCAGGTGTACCAATGAGCGTAATTATAACGACCGTACGCAATTCGAAATAAATAATAACAGAACACGTCAACAGTTCGCAGCGCCTACAGCTGAAATGGCAATTTTAAGTTGAAAGGGTAATACTGTGACAGTTCAAATTCAAATGTTCAAATGTTTGTACAGCTTATGGGACTTAACTACGGGGTCAAATGTTCAAATGTTTGTAGTCTATGGGACTTAACTACGAGGTCATCAGTCCCTAAACTTAAAAACTACTTATGAACTACTTACGAACTAGGACGGCACAAATATACATGCCCGAGAGGGGATTCGAACCCCCAACCGTAGTGGCCGTGCAGACCGTGACTGAAGCGCCTCAGTCACCTCGGCCACCGCGGCCGGCATACTGTGACAGTAAACGCTTTAGTATCCGTCGCGAAGGAGTGTGATGAAAATGTTTCGTTCTTACGTGTACGTGCGTAACCAAGCAGCACAGTGGTTGACGCGGATGCAATTTGAGGCGGGCGGCGCAGCGCAGTCTAATGGGGCCGCGCAGACTGGGGGGGATAGGAGCTGATGCGTCCTGCACCTGAACAGCGCCGGGCTGTGTGTCGCTGCAGCTGAGGCACAGAAAGGGGGGCGGGGAGCGGGCAAGCAGTCTACCGCACACTCTGTATCGAAAGTGGAACTATTATTGGTTGCTAAATGTATATAAAACTATTGGACCATACTGCTATAGTCATCAGTCCATAGACTTACAAACTACTTAAACCAACTTACACTAATGACAACACACACACACACACACATATGCATGAGGGAGGCCTCGAACCTCCGGCGGGAGTGACCGCCCATGCCCAGTCCATAGATTATTGGCTGTCCGAACAATATTCCATTACGGCTGAAAGTTTTAGTCATAGACTACTGATTCGTTTCTAAACATTTAAGTTCTCGTTCTTTTTTCATTTGTGCATCGTACTTTTTTGTTGCTGGGTACTTATATCTGTACAGTTTTGTTTAGTGAAATATTTAACATCATATGATCAATAAACAATGCAGAAAATTTTAAATTCATAGTAAGACATCGTCGACAATGTAGTAAAATGTTGAAATGTTTGTATAGTCTATGGGACGTAACTACGGGGTCATCAGTCCTTAAACTTACAAACTACTTATGAACTACTTACGAACTAGGACGGCACAAATATCCATGCCCGAGGGGGGATTCGAACCCCCGACCGTAGTGGCCGTGCAGACCGTGACTGGAGCGCCTTAGTCCCCTCGGCCACCACGACCGGCGACAATGTAGTAGATACAGGGGTGCAACATTTTATGGTTTCTTAAATAAACAAAACCAATCATTTTGTTCCCAATGAACTAGTAAAAATCTAGATAATTTCATCAGAATTGTATAGTTTCTGTAATTAATGCTAAAGAATTTTTGAATGTATACGTAATGTGGTTAGATTCTCAAATATACGTTTTAAAGCTCAAGTCAACATTCCATATCTTCGGAAGTTGGCACGTTTATTTCCCCTTGGTTCTCTCTCTCTCTCCCTTTTTTTTATCATTTATTTACTGCAAATGAGCTTATGATTCGAAACCTAGGTAATTCTTTATTAATATATGAAATAAGGCTTTAGTTTAGTTAAAACGCACACAATTGTGAGATTTCATCACCTACCGTACCTCAATAATAGCGCCATTTCTGGTTCATATGCAATAGTCTCTTGCAAATTACATTCATGTAAGTCAATGGCTTCCTAAATAATTCCATATTATACTTCTGAAAACTGCCTGTTAGTCAGTCCGATGAAAAATCAGCATCACTTGTCTTCGTATTAGTTTGACATAGTCCAGATTTCCCGTTCACTCTTATACATTTATTTGGTGATATGAATTTTAATGCAGTAATGAATAAAGCAATACTTCGTCGCTAAAATAAGGATGAAAATTGACGATTGATATGACCTCATGATTCCCGATGGAAATGAGAGCGCTAGTGTCTCGAAAACGAATTAACATTTATTCTTCTTCTCAGTTTTAGACCGAGCGAGGTGGGGCAGTGGTAATACACTGGACTCGCATTCGGAAGGATGGTGGTTCAAATCCACCTCTGGCGATCCAGATTTAGGTTTTCCGTGATTTTGAAATGGCACGGCCGATTTCCTTCCACATCCTTACCCAAATACTCCGAGCGTAAGCAAGCTCCGTCTCTAATGACCACGCTGTCGACGGGACGTTAAACTCCAAGCTTCCTTCCTCCTCTTCTCTGTTTTAAATGAAAAGTCGGAATATTGTCTACATTTCAAACATAGCAACCTTTGAGCAAAAATCGACTGTACCAAAAACTCTATGCAATGTGTTTTTACCAAAGCACATTCTTAATTTTCGTGAAATACTTCACTTAATTTGATACTACAAAGTAATGAAAATAAATTCAGGCCTTTATTACATAAAAATATAGCATATATAAAATAATTTTCTTCTGCGAATTGTTTTCTTAATATGGAGTGACAAATGTTTCACTTGATTTGCAAGAACATTGTAGTGAGCTGAAAGAATTATTAAATTTATTCAATGAGTTGAGTGTGTAGCAAGAATGTGTGGAAACGATATTCAGTACATGATATGAAGTTGTCTCGACACATTGCAGAAAGAAACTGATGAATACTTGATCTGAAGATCAAGCGTGCAAAATTTCAACATAATCGTAAGAAAACTGTAGATTTTGTCGTATTCTATGAGTAAAGTAGCCTTCGCCTTGCACCACGTGATATATTATGTAGGCAGTGATATTCCTCTTATTTTGAAGATCAAGTGTGCAACATTGCATCAATATCGGAATAAGACTGTAGATTTATATGAATTACAACATATGGTCACCGAGCACACGGAGACAGTGAGTGTGGATAGACGTCAAAGTACTCGCGGAGCTCATGTCCAGTGACTACGAGCCCCCGAGTGCAATGGGACGGCTGCGCTAGCGCACTTAAGCTCGTTAAAAGGTAAAGCAGTCAACAATCCGTAGATTGGTTTGAACACCACAGTGCTTTACTAGGCATGGTCCTGTATGGAGGTCCAGTTATAGGGGGACCTACAGTTTAACGTGGGTTCCGAACCCGGTATTTTTCACATGAGCAATACTGCCAGAGGTGAAAGAAGTGGAAAGTGACAGACGTTGTGGTTTTTGAGCCATGAAACACTTTTCTCCGCCTGCATGAACTACAATTAAACTCTGACCGGCACTTTTGTTTGACAATACTACTCGCACACTATCACTTTTCCAACATTTATTTACTGTATAATGCGTGTGAATCCATATTTCATCTAAGTATACTACTGCTCGCTTTGATTCTGATAAAAACCTGAGAAAGTATCGTCTTTTAGCAACAATACCCTCTCGTCCGCACGAAACAAAACGTTAATTTTGAAATCTTCTAAAACAAATATCCACAGATAGAACATTGCTTCTAAGGGTTTCCTTGCTAGCTTTGAAGCTCACTTCTGTTTGAAAAAAGTTGTGCAGTTTTCGCAAATTTCTTTCCTATTGTTCGTAATGCCATAGAAATTGCTGCCTGATAATACATTTATCCATATCATCGGTCACATACTTATTGTGAGCATCTTGCGTCCTGTTCTTGGGCGCTAGTTTAACCGTAGCCTCGCTGTACCTCATCACGTAACCTACAGTAGTTGCTGGCACTGCCGCGTCACCACTTCGCCTTTCCAGGCAATACGTATTGTTGCGTTTTCTACAACGAAAACTACAGAATTCGTTTCGGTAGTTGGCCGAGGCTGTCAAGGTTGGTCAGAAGCACTTTCATTGAGTTTCGTAAGAAGTGGTGCGTCCGAATTTCTTGCGACTTGGGATGTAATAGGTAAGTGCTTTTCATATAACGTACAATTAGTATTGTGCATGCATGTTACTCATAAGTTAGAATTTTTCTCCTTCAAGATTGCAGAGTAGGAAAATTTATTTTCCTTGTGATCTGTTACTTCAAAAATTGGCAAGTCGGCAAATAAGCACACGTTCTCCCAATCACTAGAATGAAGATAAAGCGAAGAAAAGTGAAGTGATACGGCAGTGACTAATTTGTTGCCCCTTATTCCATAATCAGACCCGAAAGAACTAACACATGGAAATTACGACAAATGTCGAGTGTCATTTCTTTGAAATGAGCAACCGCTGTACAGTGAGTTAACATATTTCGACTAGCATTAGTACCCATCGATACCCGGCTATGTATTTATTATGTTACTCCATCTTCTTATTCATCCTCTCTCCATTGTCTTCCGCTCCACTCTTCTACCGTTTCACCTGCATGTGTAGTGAAATTCGGCCTGAAATTCAATTTCACGCGGCTCAATTCTTATGACTTCATCTCCTGAACAGCGTATCCTACAATAATATTTCACACACATTTGATAATTTTTGTAAATTCACAAGAATTATTAAGATTAGCTACATTTCTTCAATCAGGTTTGAATCCATTCTTGAGCTGGTGCCCAACGACTGTTTTGTACAAATCTGTAGAGAATGTCACCAATCAGTCGCAATTTTTGTTTTTATTTTCCAGATCTACATGGATTTCAGGCACAGTGTAGCTATTCTCAATGCTTTATGTTTACATCTATAAATGTTCAAATGTTTGTAGAGCTTATGGGACTTAACTATGGGGTCACCAGTCCCTAGACCTACAAACTACTTACGAACTATCTTATACTAAGGACAGCACAAATATCCATGCCCGAGGGGGGATTCGAACCCCCGACAGTAGTGGCCGTGCAGACCGTGACTGGAGCACCTCAGTCCCCTCGGCCACCGCGGCCGGCTTACATCTATATCGTCATGCTGAACGTAACTGTCGATTTGACGGTTTAGATGGAAGCACATATTAAAAGCTTTGAGACTGGCCATTCAGTGGCCGAAACCTAGAGGTACGTAGATCTGAAAAGTAGATCTGAAAAGTAAAAACAAAAATTGCGATTCATTGCTGACATTTCATACAGATTTGTTTAAATAAAATTCCACAAACTTCTGTGAAAAATAATAATAATAAAACGGGTTGGGGGGCGGCAATTTAGCAGCTCGCACGGGGCGGCACTGGGGCTTGCGCCGGCTCTGCTACGAAGGTCACGAAAGTGCGGAAGTGGTAAACCATTCTACGTTATTATTCTTATTTCAATTATTTCTCATTTTCGTATTGTCATTTGATGTAGCGTACGTTGAACACATGATTATACCGAAGGAAATGAAAGAAACCGCATCACGATTCGTCCAGCAGTTCTCGAATTAAAGTAGTGCCGCGGCGGATTAGTCGCGCGTACTGGAGCGCCGTGTTGCGGTGCGCGCGGCCGTCCGCCGTCGGGGGTTCATGCCCTCAGGCATGGATTTTTGTGTCGTCTTTAGTGTAAGGTAGTTCATAAGTAGTTTGTAAGTTAAGGGACTGATTACCCCGTAGTTAAGTCCCATAAGCTCTACAAACATTTTATAATAATGATAATAAAAATAATATGTTAAAGTAGTTCAAAGATTACCCGTGCAAAGCCGTAACGGCTCAGCTAGCTAGTAATAAAATAAATAAAGAGTGTTAAGTCATAATTATTGGATACCGAAAATTGTATCACAAATTACAAATGTTTATCAATATTGGTCTTAAAGAACAAGATGAGTGGGCAACAGAATCTGTGCTCGCTGGTGGGCAAGCTTGCTGAAAGTAACGAGTAGAATTTGAAAAGTTCCACTGCTCTGTTGTATCCAAATTTGTGAGAAAATTAGGGGAGCTATAAAAAAGTTGTTTAAAAAAAAATAAAGTTCATTTCATTATCTACAACTTTCTCGCAAACGAAAATTTCCTGACCACAAAAAAAAAAAAAAAAAAAAGTGGCAGGCGACTAACTTTTTCATGTCACAATTTTTATTTCATATACGAGGCGCGTCCAGAAAGTAAGTTCCGTTTCAATTTATATCCGCTGCAGCGCTGCGATTGCAGTCCCGCACATGCTCTGTAGACGATGTGTATCAAGGAGAAGAACGTGCGCCATTTGGAGATCGCTGTCAGTTACGTACGCTTTGTTGTGCTTGTTTGAAATGTCGGCCTTGATTGAAAATCCCGCAGCCTGTGAAATCAGGTCGGTGATTCGGTTTCTGAATGCGAGGAAAGTGAAACCAAGTTAAATTTATCGGCAAATTTGCGATGTTTACGGACCAAATGCGATGAGTGATTCGATGGTGAGAAGATGGGTCCGGGCGTAGTGATGTGCACGATGAAGAACGTAGTAGGCGTCCACCTTTGGTTACAGAAGAACTGGTTCACGCGATTGATGACAAGATCCAGGAATATCGTAGGTTTACAATTAGTGCTTTCGCTATGGACTTCCCCCAAATTTCACTGTTTCCAACTGGTTGAAGACACAGGTGGCAGATTTCTATGAAGAAGGTATACAAAACCTGGTGCCACACTATGACAAATGCCTGCAAAATTTCGGCAGTTATGTGGAAAAGTAGTTTAAGAGTTGTAGAATTTTGTGCAATAAAAATTTCTTCTGTATTTGTGTACAATTTCATTTTATTACCAAACGGAACTTACTTTCTGGACGCGCCTCGTAAAGGTAATAGTTTCAATTATTATTTATATACAAACACAATACGTATTGTACTTGATAAGAACACGGTTGCATTCCTTCAGTATTGACGACGTGAAAAATTTGGTAATTTTTTTCCTATTCTAAGAGGTTGAAATGACAATGTAATTAAGGCGTGCGCCTCTTGAACTACGCATTTATCGGCCCAGTTTCGTTTCTACATCCAACTAAGATGGCTGCCGGGCTTCACTGCCTGTACGCTGATGTGGGCGGTATAGCCCCTCTATATTATTCTCTGCTCGCTCGGTCTAACGCACCGCTTCCCGAGTCGGGGAGCATACTGGTCCCGTTTCGAATCCACCTGGTGGATTAGCAGACGGGGTGGGAGTGCCGGCCAGCCTGGATGTGGTTTTTAGGCGGTTCCCCACATCCCCCTAGGTCACAGGTGGGCAATGAGCGAGCTGTGCTCGCGGAGCAGAGACGCGAGCAGCTGGCGTCCATCACGTAGTTCCTGCTGAAAACACTAGATGGCGTTATGCGCAGCCAACGCGCTAACGTAGCCGCAGAAATGCACCTGGCTGAGTGCGTTATAAAATAACTTATAAAGATAATAGTGCAGGGCCGGATCTAGGGAGGGGCAAAGGGGGCAGTTGCCCCGGGCGGCAGAATTTAGAGGGCGGCAAATTTTGACCGACTTTTTTTTATATATTTTTTTTTTATTTTTTACAGAATGTATCTTTCTGGTATAATTTAATAAAATTAACTGACACAGAATTTAACTGCCTGACAGAGGGTTCATCGGACCACTTTTATACTATTTATCTCCCATTCCATTCTCGAATAGCGCGCGGGAAGAAAGAACATCTGAATCTCTCTGTTCGAGCTCTGATTTCACGTATTTATTCAGATGGTCATTTCTAACAATGTAAGTGGGAGGCAAAATTAATTTTCGCATTCGGAGGAGAATGTTGACGATTGTAGTTTCGTAAGTAGCCCACGTCGCAGCTATAAACGCCTTTGTTCTAATGATTCCCATCCCAGATCCCGTATCATTTCCGTGACGCTGTCTCCCCTGTATCACGACAATACAAAACAAGCTGCCCTTCTTTCGATGTCGTCCGACAAACCCACATGATTAGTATCGCACACTGGGAAGCAAGACCGGATAAAACAGGAGGAATCTCACTGTGTTATTGATGCTGTCCTTTTTCTAGCTAAGCAACGAAGTCCTTTTAGAGGAACAAAAGAAGATAGTGATTTTGGTGATCCGCATAGCGGCAAATTTCTAAATACAATTGATCTCATATCATACTATAGTGTCCCCCTTCGTCTGCGTATTGAACGCCACAAGAAAGGCCACATTAGCTATTTTTACAAAAATATACAAGATGAGTTCCGTGACTTGATTGCTGACAAAACAAGATATAATTAAAGATATTTTAGCTGCTAAATACTTTTCACTGATGTTTGATTGCACTACAGATATCAGCCACAATGCGCAGATGACACAAGTAATTCGAATGACTCAGAGGTTGTGGAAAGTTTTACTGACTTCTTTACAGTTACAGACAAAACAGGAGAAGGCCTGAGTCAAGAGATACTGCAAAAATTGGAACAAGATGGGTTGAACATTAAGTACTGCAGGGGGCAGTATCATGACAATGGGGCAAACATGGCTGGAAAGTACAAAGGGGTCCAGTCAAGAATACTTCAGAAGAATGAACTGGTCTATTTCGTACCATGTGCTGCTCACTCTTTAAATTTAGTGGGAGCAAATTCAGCAGACATTTAGCAAGACTAGGTGATCTGCAAGAGTGGATGCGGTTGAAGCTGTTTACAAGCATTTTCATAGAGTTTTGAAGGCCCTGGAAGAAACTGAAACTTATAAATTGTCAACACCAGAAACAAAATTAGAGACAAGATCTATTTTAAAAAATATGAGAAAACTCAAATTCATGACTAACTTGATTCTGGTATGCAATATTAAAATAAATTGCTCATGTTAATCAGTTTCTGCGAAGTTAATACTTTACAATTGATAAAGCTGTTCGAAACATTCAAGGACTTTTGGGCTTTCTCAAACCTTCCCGGTATTTTTGTACCTCTGAAGCTATTTCTGAGGCCAAAGTGCTAGCAGAAGATAATGAGGTATCAACGGTATTCTCCGAAAAAAGGATTCGAAGAAAGAAGAAAATGGCCGATGAGCTTTGTGAGGATGAAGTATCCAACAGTCGCAGAAAAAATAACCAGGTTTACCGCACTTGAGAAAATTGGTGCAAAAACTAGTTTTCTGTGTTGTGTGCAGATTCGAGAAATGGAAGTGGAGGACTTGAAGGCCAAAGCAGCGGAACTGGCAGAAGATCTTAGCGAGGAAGAACTTGAAGTTGAAAGTTTCAGACAACATGCGCTGGCATTAGACAGAGCCTTGCAAGATTCCACGTCATCATCAACATTAAGTTTAATTTATAAAAATAAATTGGTAGAGGGGTATCCCAACTTTACTACAGCGTTAAAATATATCTTACCATTCTAGTTTCTGTTTCGTCTAGAGAAAGAAGTTTCAGCAAGCTGAAACTAATTAAATACACTTGAGGAGCACGACTGTTTAACAGATCTGAGTATAATATCCATAGAGCACAAACGAGCTGCTTCTCTAAACTATGATGATATCAAAAACAGTTTTGCAGCAAAAAAAGTTCGAAGGCGAAATTTTGAATTGATTTTTGTACGATGAGTAATCTTGTAATATTTTTGTATGTATTAAAATTGTTCTGTTTTCCTTTGATCTTAATTCAGTCAATAAAATAAGTTCATGTTGTGAGATTGTGACATTTATTTAGAAATATGTAACCCAATTAGCTTCAAAAAGTCGATTCTTACAGGGGGGGGGGGCGAAAGAAGGGGCGGCAAATTTAAGCTTGCCCCCCTTGGCAAATGTCCTAGATCCGGCCCTGAATAGTGCAAACTCTTTAGTATCCAACTCGAATGAACAGATTCCACTGCTAGGGGTATCTCCTGAAAAATGCTACTATGTTTATAAGTAAGTAACTTATAAACATAATACTGGAAACTCTTCTCTGAAACGTCCAGAGCGTGCAGTCGAGCCGGCAAATATCTTATAAAGATAAGAGCGATTTTTTGTTTTGTTTCAGAAGACACCGCTAACAGTGCCATCTGTTATTTCGAATTTTGTACTTCAGGGTTTTCGTTATAGTCTATGATATTACGTTATGGTACAGTACGCTGTGGAGTTGAAACGGCTAGTCAAATCGGCGCGTTAAAGCGGCGTTCTATTTTCCATTTCAACTCTAGTTGGGAGTGTGATTACTTGTCCACTGAAAGCAAAGGAGAAGCAAAATGTTTGGTATGTGGTAATATACTAGGCATAAAGTACAATTTAGAACGCCACTATAGAACACATCACTTCAACCAGTATGGAAGTGTAGAAGGTGAAATGCGACTTAATCTTCTTAATAATCTACGCCGGCCGCGGTGGCCGAGGAGACTGAGGCGCTCCAGTCACGGTCTGCACGGCCACTACGGTCGGGGGTTCGAATCCCCCCTCGGGCATGGATATTTGTGCCGTCCTTAGTCTTAGCTAGTTCATAAGTAGTTTGTAAGCTTAGGGACTGATGACCCCGTAGTTAAGTCCCATAAGTTCTACAAACATTTGAACATTTGAATAATCTACGCGAGGAAGGAAATAAAGTAGAGGTATGTATTATAATGCTGTACCTATTTAGGAGATAACTTAATGACAGTGTTTTGTTTAATAAAACCAATTTTCCTTTGAAATGACATTTCTGTTAATTTCTTAAACAGGAATGTTATACCTCATCCTCCGATGCAGCTGTTAGTGCTAGTTACAGAATAGCTTTGCTGATAGCCCGTACTTCCCGACCATTTTGTGACGGTGAATTTGTGAAGCAGAGTTTGGAAGTCGTAGCAGACGAACTATGTCCACTGTTATCACGTTCTTTCGCAAGTTTGAGTCTGTCGCGGCGTACTATAACTCTCCGCATCGAACGTTTGTGAGGTGCGCCATAAAGGTCTGTATAGGGAAAGTATGGCCATCCTTTTCCGCGCCGCTTGCCGCCGTCTGCAGCTCGTGATTGGCTGAAATCGAGTCACGTGGTTCTTTCCGCCATCTTAGTCCTATACGTTGCTTGGCTGCCATGAAAACCTTGTGAATATTCGTATGTTTTGGTTTGAATAATGCCACAGTGCTGTACTTTGGGTGTTTTTAAGAAACGAAGAAGGGAGGTCAACATTATAGTACTTCCATTAGGTGTCAGAAATGCAGGAAGATGAACAGTCTGGCTGATGAAAGTCGTCAGAGAAAACTAGGAGTCCAGAAACGAACTTCGGTTCTAGTGCTGTGATGATTTTAATTCATAATGTAAATTAATAGATTAAAGATTCACTGACGAATGTATCACGCAGCAGGTAGCTACATATTTTTAACTTCAATAAATGTGTGAAGAAAATTCCTCCACAATGTCGTGAAGTTAAATTATTCACGCGTCGTTGATTTTATCTGCAGGTAGTTGTCGAAAATACACAATTTTATTTTACATATTAGTGAGTGAACTATATTCCCGTTTGGATATGGAATTAACATACAGTTCCTTAAACAAGCTTTTCTCATTGGTTTTCGTCTGTTAGAGTGTGTCGTAACAGGAAACAAAGAATTCAAATAAGACAAATATTAGACATTCAAATGTAATTGGCGTTGTAAAGACACCTTTAATTTCTGTTTCTGGTAAAAGACATGTAGCGGGTATCTCCTTGCAGTTTTCGTAGTTCATGTAAGATATAAATACATATATACATATCAAAGACTTTTCCATGATCTCAAATTGTTTTCTTAATTTACACTATGCTCCGATGAAGACATGTTCGCGGTCTATTGAAATATTTGGCTACGGTACAGTTCAGCCTGAATTATAGGTGAACTCTTTAGATATAGAGCCACAAATCAGTTTTCTTAAATTCGGACGATAAGTATTCCGTAGAGCAGCCAGGTCAGCATGAACAGAAGTACGCGAAGTTCCCGCATCTGTCCGTCGGATATAACAGCCTGTATCTCGAAAATGAAAAGAGTTATCGTTCTGCTCTGAACCTTAAATTAAATTCCGATATCTTACCTACATTTCGTCCGCAGCATTGTATGAGCTAAAATCAACCATAAGCAAAGTCTACGCAATGCGACTTTTCCTCTGCAAACTCTTCAAAATTTTGCGCAGTAGTTTACTTAATTTGATGTAGCACGGAAACTAAAAAGGTAAAGTAGTCAACAATCCGAAGATTAGTTTGAACACCACAGTGCTTTACTAGGCATGGTCCTTTTTGGAAGTGGTATGCCGTTGCCTTCCTCTGACCTTCGAACTGACTTACCCAGCCAGTTATAGGGGGACCTATAGTTTAACGTGGGTTCCGAACCACGGTTCTACTCGGTATTTTTCTCATGAGCAATACTGCCAGAGGTGAAAGAAGTGAAAAGTGACAGATAAAAGTCCTAGGACCTGGCGGTGATCGAACCCGCAACCTTTGGATTTGTAGACTGGCACTCTACCACTGTGCAACCGAGGCGCACTCACGGAAACTATAAGTAATAATGAACAGAAATTGAGATCATTATCGAGAGAATGTATCACACTATAACACGTGAAAAAATTATTTTTTTTATTGGTTGGTTTTCTCAAAATTGGTTGATAAGTATTGTTAAGCGCTGGGAACATTGTAGCGGTCGGTGCTTAAGCAGCAGCGGAATAGGCCCAACATGGCTGCCGCTGGCAGGCTGGCCATACTTTCCCTATACAGAGCTTTAGTGCGCCAGCAAGCATGCAGACCTCTAGCGGCACCTAGGATAACTACCGGCCGAGCGCAAACGCTGCTCTTTTTCCGGCCTGAGCAGGAGCGCTGCTCATTGAGCCGATTTGTGCCCACCTCTGCCCTAGGTGAATACCGAGCTGGTCCCCTAGTCCCGCCTCAGTTGCACTATTCACAAACATTTTGTAACACTTTACGTTTTCACACATGTAACACTTTCCACAGATATTTAGGGAACACATTTGCTCCCGGGAGGGCATGGGGTGGCGCCAGAAACGGCATCCGGCCACCCCGTAACTGCTAACTCGCTACATCTGATGCACAAAGCCGACCCTGCATGTGCGGGAACATGGCTCAAAGGAAAGAAAGAATACTGAAGCGTCTCCGCAACACTAAGGACCGGCGCAGCAGAGGCAGAGGAGGGCAGCGCCGCTGGCAACACAGCAAGTGCTGCATGTCCACTGTAACCTCTCCATGCAATTACATTTCATTCCTGAATCTCACCTTCAAAAGTCAATTAATTTTATTTGTGTATGTGTGTGTGTGTCAGTATAATGATAAAGTGAGTATAAGAGCAGTAAAAGGCCTGTTGTATAACAGCCAAAAGTGACGAATATATGGCGAACTTGTCTGCTCTATGGAAGTTTATAATAAGCTCTTGAGCTATTCTGATTAAACAGGCGACAGTTCAAAGAGAGTCACGTGCTGAGTAAGAAGGACTTAAAAGAGAAGAAAAACAGTGTGTGACACGTCATACCCACTAAAGAAAAATTAGGGATATGTTAAGAAATTAATTAAAATCAGATTTATTTTTCTCTCATTTCTTTTATAATTCAAAGAAACAAGTGTCACTGCAAATTTAATAATTGAAAGAACCTTTATACAACTGACATATTTAATCATGACTGTGCTGCAGTATATGCGATCAGAAACACTTATATTCTCGGTGGTACCTGGTATGCTTTTCATATGTCTTAGATTGAAAGATATATCGATATGAAAAATTTTTGCGACTCATAGTTTCCTTGTTTAACTGCATTTGCACGCAAAGTGTTTCCTTACTTGGGTCTTTATTCGTAGCTCTTCCATGCTCCTGAGTACTAAGATACTGACGTCTGTTTTTTCTTCTTCTTTTATGACGGCAGCTGTGCTTATACGTCCAGCTTTTTATACATTGCATTCCCATTTTGTCTCTGTTATCATTTCTAATGATAATTACCATCAGCAGCCATTATATTTGTTAGTAATTAGTGAAGCTATGCTAGTACTTTTACAATTGTTGAACTTCACAAAATAGTATAGAATTCAGGTTGAGAAATACTGACGAGATACGTTCCTAGCATCATCTATGGTTTAGCTGTGAGCTGAAGCTTCACGAAGGGCTGGACATTGTGTTTTCAAAAAATGGTAAAAAAAAATTATTACACATCCCTTCTGGCTTCGCCGAACTTATTATACAGTAGTAACCAGAATTTTAACTTACATAGTGCTGTCATGCTTGCCACAAAGTTTATTGAAACCAGAGACTATAGACCGCCGGTCGCGGTGGCCGAGCGTTCTGCGGCGCGCCAGTCACAGTCTGCAGGGCCACTACGGTCGAGGGTTCGAATCCCCCCTCGGGCATGGATATTTGTGCCGTCCTTAATATTACCTAGTTCATAAGTAATTTGTAAGTTTAGGGACTGATGACCCCGTAGTTAAGTCCCATAAGCTCTACAAACATTCGAGACAATAGACCGTAAAAATACAGAAACAGCATCATCGGTTAATGTGTCTTCATATTTCAGTAAGTTGTTCGTTTCCAGCTTGGTTCTGTATCGGCAGCATACAAAGAAAGGAGACACGAGGCAGCTCCGCACTCGGCACAGCAGGCGGCAACAGCCGCGCACGTGGCGCGTAGCTGCCGATCGTGTCGCCTCAAACGTACCTCATGTATTTTCTCGAGAATGGAAAGAGATATGGCTCTCCTTCCACCGTTAAAAACAATTTCGATATGTTAGCTACATTTCGTACGCAGTAATGTATGGTGTAAAACGCACCAAACGCAAACTAGCCAGCGACTACATTTTTCACTGCAAACTTTTCAAAATATGCGTGGTCTTGTACTTTATTTTTTATTATAACAATAACTATGTACAATAACGAGAAGAAAACCTGTTCAACATCATGCGGTGGATTTGGGCTATAAGATACAGAAAATATTTTTTTTCTAGCGAATAGTTTCTGCAAAATCGATTGAGGAAGCTGCGTTAGCGCAGAACACGCACAAAACACTGTTTTTAATTATTTTACGCATAAAGTAAAAGTATTACAAAGAAACTAAACACAGAGAAGGATGAAGCTTATATCCGTCTACATAAAGCAATTTTTTTCGAAGCATATCGGATGATTTGAAATTTCACTTTGCGACAGAGGTGGAACAGAGGCGCAGGAAAAATTGTGCGCCTCGGACAACCGGTCAGAGGCGTGACCGAGGAAACGCCTGCCCTCCGGGTCGGCTGCGTTAAGTGTGCGACAGGCTGCCCCATTGGATAGCATGCGTTACAGACGGCTGGCGGCGTCTCCTTGTGCCATCTGCTCGGCAGGCCTCTGTCCGGTTGTCCCAGAAGTTGCCCTTTATTTACATGAAGTGATAAGTGCCATTGACAAGGGATCTCAAATCGATTAAATAATTCTGAATTTCCGGAACGCTTTTGACACTGTACCCCACAAGCGGCTTCTAATGAAATTGCGTGCTTATGGAATATCTCCCCAATTGTGCGATTGGATTCACGATTTCCTATCAGAAAGGATACAGTTCGTTGTAATTGACGGTAAGTCATCGAGTAAAACAGAAGTGATATCTGGCGTTCCCCAGGGAAGCGTTATAGGTCCCCTACTCTTTCTTGTTTTTATATAAACGATTTAGGAGACAATCTGAATAGCTCTCTTAACTGTTCGCGGATGATGCTGTCGTTTATCGGTTAGTGAAGTCAACAGAGGATCAAAAGCAACTGCAACGCGATTTAGATAAAATTTCTACATGGTGCGAAAATTGGCAATTGACACTAAATAAAGAAAAGTGTGAAGTAATACACATGACCACTAAAAGAAATCCGCTGAACTTCAATTACGTGATAAATCAGTGAAACCTTAAGGTCGTAAATTATACCAGATACCTAGGAGTTACAATTACGAACAACTTAGGCTGGAGAGAACACATAGAAAATATTGTGGGGAAGGCGAACCAAAGGTTACGTTTCATCGGCAGAACGCTTCGAAGATGCACCAGCTCCACCAAAGAGATTGCCTACATCACACTTGTGCGTCCTCTCCTGGAGTACTGTTGCCCCTTGTGGGAACCCTCACCAGGTGGGACTGATGGAAGATATTGACAAGGTTAAGAGAAGGGCAGCTCGTTTTGTTTTATCACGTTACCGGGGGGAAAGCGTCAAGGAAATGTTGCTCGAATTGGGGTGGAAATCATTAAAAGAAAGGCGTTATTCATTGCTGCGTGATCTGTTTGCGAAGTTCCAATCACAGACTTTTACTTCTGAATGTGAAAATATATTGCTAGCACCCACCTACCTAGGGAGACATGACCATCCCAATAAAATAAGAGAAATCAGATCGAAAACGGAACGATTTAGGTGTTCTTTCCTCCCGCGCGCTATTAGGGAATGGAACGGTAGAGAAAAGTTATGAAAGTGGTTCATGAACCCTCTGGCAGGCACTTAAATGTGATTTACAGATTATCTATGTAGATGTAGAAGCACAGTTTTCTTCCGCCTCTGTCGCACCTCTGCTGCAGAGAGAAATTATAAGTCATTTGATACGTGTTGAAAGAATTTGTTTTATGTAGACGATGAAAAGCACATTTTTTCTGCTTTTATTGTCTACATTACACGTTCATTTTTGGCGTAAAAAAAAAAACTATTTTCAGATTTGTGCATGCAATACCGCAGTTTCCTCAATCAATTTTGCAAAAATTATTCGACATATACAAATATTTTTCTGCATCTTATATCCAATCCAAAAGTCACTGCATGATAATGGACTAGTTTTATTTTAATTTTTGCCCATAGTTATTGTTGTAATAAGAAGTAAAGTATAGCGCCGTGCATAATTTTAAGAGTTTTCAGTGAAAAATATAGTCGCTGGCCAGTTTGCATTGGGTATGTTTTACACCATACACTACTGTATATGGAAAATAGCTAACATATCGAAATTGTTGAAGGCTGAAGAAAATACTTGAGATACGCTTGACACAACGCGATCGGCAGGCAGCCCGGACGCGGGGGGTGGGATGGGGGGGAACAAAGTCCCTGGCGCCCGAGTCACAAGGGGGCCCCAATCACAGAGTAACATATACAGACGAGAAACCCCTCCTAAACCACTGTCCTACGCTCCCCTCGTAGTTCCGTAATATGCTAGCAGGTGTCAGGCTGTTCCCTGGCCTAGGGTGCCTCTCGCACGTCAGAGGGTAGCATGGAGGGGAGGCTGAGGGGAGAGCTCGTGCTGCCTGCCACGAGGCCACGGCTGTGTCCGGTGTGCTGGCGTTTGAGGGGAGGTGGTGGTGGGGCTGCTCTGCTCTGCCACGAGGCCACGGCTGTGTCCGGTGTGCTGGCGTTTGAGGGGAGGTGGTGGTGGGGCTGCTCTGCTCTGCCACGACGCCACGGCTGTGTCCGGTGTGCTGGCGTTTGAGGGGAGGTGGTGGTGGGGCTGCTCTGCTCTGCCACGAGGCCACGGCTGTGTCCGGTGTGCTGGCGTTTGAGGGGAGGTGGTGGTGGGGCTGCTCTGCTCTGCCACGAGGCCACGGCTGTGTCCGGTGTGCTGGCGTTTGAGGGGAGGTGGTGGTGGGGCTGCTCTGCTCTGCCACGAGGCCACGGCTGTGTCCGGTGTGCTGGCGTTTGAGGGGAGGTGGTGGTGGGGCTGCTCTGCTCTGCCACGAGGCCACGGCTGTGTCCGGTGTGCTGGCGTTTGAGGGGAGGTGGTGGTGGGGGCAGCCGCTACCTGCCGCCTGCTCTGCTCTGCCACGAGGCCACGGCTGTGTCCGGTGTGCTGGCGTTTGAGGGGAGGTGGTGGTGGGGCTGCTCTGCTCTGCCACGAGGCCACGGCTGTGTCCGGTGTGCTGGCGTTTGAGGGGAGGTGGTGGTGGGGCTGCTCTGCTCTGCCACGAGGCCACGGCTGTGTCCGGTGTGCTGGCGTTTGAGGGGAGGTGGTGGTGGGGCTGCTCTGCTCTGCCACGAGGCCACGGCTGTGTCCGGTGTGCTGGCGTTTGAGGGGAGGTGGTGGTGGGGCTGCTCTGCTCTGCCACGAGGCCACGGCTGTGTCCGGTGTGCTGGCGTTTGAGGGGAGGTGGTGGTGGGGCTGCTCTGCTCTGCCACGAGGCCACGGCTGTGTCCGGTGTGCTGGCGTTTGAGGGGAGGTGGTGGTGGGGCTGCTCTGCTCTGCCACGAGGCCACGGCTGTGTCCGGTGTGCTGGCGTTTGAGGGGAGGTGGTGGTGGGGGCAGCCGCTGCCTGCCGCCTGCTCTGCTCTGCCACGAGGCCACGGCTGTGTCCGGTGTGCTGGCGTTTGAGGGGAGGTGGTGGTGGGGCTGCTCTGCTCTGCCACGAGGCCACGGCTGTGTCCGGTGTGCTGGCGTTTGAGGGGAGGTGGTGGTGGGGCTGCTCTGCTCTGCCACGAGGCCACGGCTGTGTCCGGTGTGCTGGCGTTTGAGGGGAGGTGGTGGTGGGGGCAGCCGCTGCCTGCCGCCTGCTCTGCTCTGCCACGAGGCCACGGCTGTGTCCGGTGTGCTGGCGTTTGAGGGGAGGTGGTGGTGGGGCTGCTCTGCTCTGCCACGAGGCCACGGCTGTGTCCGGTGTGCTGGCGTTTGAGGGGAGGTGGTGGTGGGGCTGCTCTGCTCTGCCACGAGGCCACGGCTGTGTCCGGTGTGCTGGCGTTTGAGGGGAGGTGGTGGTGGGGCTGCTCTGCTCTGCCACGAGGCCACGGCTGTGTCCGGTGTGCTGGCGTTTGAGGGGAGGTGGTGGTGGGGGCAGCCGCTGCCTGCCGCCTGCTCTGCTCTGCCACGAGGCCACGGCTGTGTCCGGTGTGCTGGCGTTTGAGGGGAGGTGGTGGTGGGGCTGCTCTGCTCTGCCACGAGGCCACGGCTGTGTCCGGTGTGCTGGCGTTTGAGGGGAGGTGGTGGTGGGGCTGCTCTGCTCTGCCACGAGGCCACGGCTGTGTCCGGTGTGCTGGCGTTTGAGGGGAGGTGGTGGTGGGGGCAGCCGCTACCTGCCGCCTGCTCTGCTCTGCCACGAGGCCACGGCTGTGTCCGGTGTGCTGGCGTTTGAGGGGAGGTGGTGGTGGGGCTGCTCTGCTCTGCCACGAGGCCACGGCTGTGTCCGGTGTGCTGGCGTTTGAGGGGAGGTGGTGGTGGGGCTGCTCTGCTCTGCCACGAGGCCACGGCTGTGTCCGGTGTGCTGGCGTTTGAGGGGAGGTGGTGGTGGGGGCAGCCGCTGCCTGCCGCCTGCTCTGCTCTGCCACGAGGCCACGGCTGTGTCCGGTGTGCTGGCGTTTGAGGGGAGGTGGTGGTGGGGCTGCTCTGCTCTGCCACGAGGCCACGGCTGTGTCCGGTGTGCTGGCGTTTGAGGGGAGGTGGTGGTGGGGCTGCTCTGCTCTGCCACGAGGCCACGGCTGTGTCCGGTGTGCTGGCGTTTGAGGGGAGGTGGTGGTGGGGCTGCTCTGCTCTGCCACGAGGCCACGGCTGTGTCCGGTGTGCTGGCGTTTGAGGGGAGGTGGTGGTGGGGGCAGCCGCTACCTGCCGCCTGCTCTGCTCTGCCACGAGGCCACGGCTGTGTCCGGTGTGCTGGCGTTTGAGGGGAGGTGGTGGTGGGGCTGCTCTGCTCTGCCACGAGGCCACGGCTGTGTCCGGTGTGCTGGCGTTTGAGGGGAGGTGGTGGTGGGGCTGCTCTGCTCTGCCACGAGGCCACGGCTGTGTCCGGTGTGCTGGCGTTTGAGGGGAGGTGGTGGTGGGGGCAGCCGCTGCCTGCCGCCTGCTCTGCTCTGCCACGAGGCCACGGCTGTGTCCGGTGTGCTGGCGTTTGAGGGGAGGTGGTGGTGGGGCTGCTCTGCTCTGCCACGAGGCCACGGCTGTGTCCGGTGTGCGGCGTTTGAGGGGAGGTGGTGGTGGGGCTGCTCTGCTCTGCCACGAGGCCACGGCTGTGTCCGGTGTGCTGGCGTTTGAGGGGAGGTGGTGGTGGGGCTGCTCTGCTCTGCCACGAGGCCACGGCTGTGTCCGGTGTGCTGGCGTTTGAGGGGAGGTGGTGGTGGGGGCAGCCGCTGCCTGCCGCCTGTTCTGCTCTGCCACGAGGCCACGGCTGTGTCCGGTGTGCTGGCGTTTGAGGGGAGGTGGTGGTGGGGCTGCTCTGCTCTGCCACGAGGCCACGGCTGTGTCCGGTGTGCTGGCGTTTGAGGGGAGGTGGTGGTGGGGCTGCTCTGCTCTGCCACGAGGCCACGGCTGTGTCCGGTGTGCTGGCGTTTGAGGGGAGGTGGTGGTGGGGCTGCTCTGCTCTGCCACGAGGCCACGGCTGTGTCCGGTGTGCTGGCGTTTGAGGGGAGGTGGTGGTGGGGGCAGCCGCTGCCTGCCGCCTGCTCTGCTCTGCCACGAGGCCACGGCTGTGTCCGGTGTGCTGGCGTTTGAGGGGAGGTGGTGGTGGGGCTGCTCTGCTCTGCCACGAGGCCACGGCTGTGTCCGGTGTGCTGGTGTTTGAGGGGAGGTGGTGGTGGGGCTGCTCTGCTCTGCCACGAGGCCACGGCTGTGTCCGGTGTGCTGGCGTTTGAGGGGAGGTGGTGGTGGGGGCAGCCGCTACCTGCCGCCTGCTCTGCTCTGCCACGAGGCCACGGCTGTGTCCGGTGTGCTGGCGTTTGAGGGGAGGTGGTGGTGGGGCTGCTCTGCTCTGCCACGAGGCCACGGCTGTGTCCGGTGTGCTGGCGTTTGAGGGGAGGTGGTGGTGGGGCTGCTCTGCTCTGCCACGAGGCCACGGCTGTGTCCGGTGTGCTGGCGTTTGAGGGGAGGTGGTGGTGGGGGCAGCCGCTGCCTGCCGCCTGCTCTGCTCTGCCACGAGGCCACGGCTGTGTCCGGTGTGCTGGCGTTTGAGGGGAGGTGGTGGTGGGGCTGCTCTGCTCTGCCACGAGGCCACGGCTGTGTCCGGTGTGCTGGCGTTTGAGGGGAGGTGGTGGTGGGGCTGCTCTGCTCTGCCACGAGGCCACGGCTGTGTCCGGTGTGCTGGCGTTTGAGGGGAGGTGGTGGTGGGGGCAGCCCCTGCCTGCCGCCTGCTCTGCTCTGCCACGAGGCCACGGCTGTGTCCGGTGTGCTGGCGTTTGAGGGGAGGTGGTGGTGGGGCTGCTCTGCTCTGCCACGAGGCCACGGCTGTGTCCGGTGTGCTGGCGTTTGAGGGGAGGTGGTGGTGGGGCTGCTCTGCTCTGCCACGAGGCCACGGCTGTGTCCGGTGTGCTGGCGTTTGAGGGGAGGTGGTGGTGGGGGCAGCCGCTACCTGCCGCCTGCTCTGCTCTGCCACGAGGCCACGGCTGTGTCCGGTGTGCTGGCGTTTGAGGGGAGGTGGTGGTGGGGCTGCTCTGCTCTGCCACGAGGCCACGGCTGTGTCCGGTGTGCTGGCGTTTGAGGGGAGGTGGTGGTGGGGGCAGCCGCTGCCTGCCGCCTGCTCTGCTCTGCCACGAGGCCACGGCTGTGTCCGGTGTGCTGGCGTTTGAGGGGAGGTGGTGGTGGGGCTGCTCTGCTCTGCCACGAGGCCACGGCTGTGTCCGGTGTGCTGGCGTTTGAGGGGAGGTGGTGGTGGGGCTGCTCTGCTCTGCCACGAGGCCACGGCTGTGTCCGGTGTGCTGGCGTTTGAGGGGAGGTGGTGGTGGGGCTGCTCTGCTCTGCCACGAGGCCACGGCTGTGTCCGGTGTGCTGGCGTTTGAGGGGAGGTGGTGGTGGGGCTGCTCTGCTCTGCCACGAGGCCACGGCTGTGTCCGGTGTGCTGGCGTTTGAGGGGAGGTGGTGGTGGGGCTGCTCTGCTCTGCCACGAGGCCACGGCTGTGTCCGGTGTGCTGGCGTTTGAGGGGAGGTGGTGGTGGGGGCAGCCGCTGCCTGCCGCCTGCTCTGCTCTGCCACGAGGCCACGGCTGTGTCCGGTGTGCTGGCGTTTGAGGGGAGGTGGTGGTGGGGCTGCTCTGCTCTGCCACGAGGCCACGGCTGTGTCCGGTGTGCTGGCGTTTGAGGGGAGGTGGTGGTGGGGCTGCTCTGCTCTGCCACGAGGCCACGGCTGTGTCCGGTGTGCTGGCGTTTGAGGGGAGGTGGTGGTGGGGCTGCTCTGCTCTGCCACGAGGCCACGGCTGTGTCCGGTGTGCTGGCGTTTGAGGGGAGGTGGTGGTGGGGGCAGCCGCTGCCTGCCGCCTGCTCTGCTCTGCCACGAGGCCACGGCTGTGTCCGGTGTGCTGGCGTTTGTGGGGAGGTGGTGGTGGGGCTGCTCTGCTCTGCCACGAGGCCACGGCTGTGTCCGGTGTGCTGGCGTTTGAGGGGAGGTGGTGGTGGGGCTGCTCTGCTCTGCCACGAGGCCACGGCTGTGTCCGGTGTGCTGGCGTTTGAGGGGAGGTGGTGGTGGGGGCAGCCGCTACCTGCCGCCTGCTCTGCTCTGCCACGAGGCCACGGCTGTGTCCGGTGTGCTGGCGTTTGAGGGGAGGTGGTGGTGGGGGCAGCCGCTACCTGCCGCCTGCTCTGCTCTGCCACGAGGCCACGGCTGTGTCCGGTGTGCTGGCGTTTGAGGGGAGGTGGTGGTGGGGGCAGCCGCTACCTGCCGCCTGCTCTGCTCTGCCACGAGGCCACGGCTGTGTCCGGTGTGCTGGCGTTTGAGGGGAGGTGGTGGTGGGGCTGCTCTGCTCTGCCACGAGGCCACGGCTGTGTCCGGTGTGCTGGCGTTTGAGGGGAGGTGGTGGTGGGGACAGCCGCTACCTGCCGCCTGCTCTGCTCTGCCACGAGGCCACGGCTTTGTCCGGTGTGCTGGCGTTTGAGGGGAGGTGGTGGTGGGGCTGCTCTGCTCTGCCATGAGGCCACGGCTGTGTCCGGTGTGCTGGCGTTTGAGGGGAGGTGGTGGTGGGGGCAGCCGCTACCTGCCGCCTGCTCTGCTCTGCCACGAGGCCACGGCTGTGTCCGGTGTGCTGGCGTTTGAGGGGAGGTGGTGGTGGGGCTGCTCTGCTCTGCCACGAGGCCACGGCTGTGTCCGGTGTGCTGGCGTTTGAGGGGAGGTGGTGGTGGGGCTGCTCTGCTCTGCCACGAGGCCACGGCTGTGTCCGGTGTGCTGGCGTTTGAGGGGAGGTGGTGGTGGGGGCAGCCGCTGCCTGCCGCCTGCTCTGCTCTGCCACGAGGGCACGGCTGTGTCCGGTGTGCTGGCGTTTGAGGGGAGGTGGTGGTGGGGCTGCTCTGCTCTGCCACGAGGCCACGGCTGTGTCCGGTGTGCTGGCGTTTGAGGGGAGGTGGTGGTGGGGCTGCTCTGCTCTGCCACGAGGCCACGGCTGTGTCCGGTGTGCTGGCGTTTGAGGGGAGGTGGTGGTGGGGCTGCTCTGCTCTGCCACGAGGCCACGGCTGTGTCCGGTGTGCTGGCGTTTGAGGGGAGGTGGTGGTGGGGGCAGCCGCTGCCTGCCGCCTGCTCTGCTCTGCCACGAGGCCACGGCTGTGTCCGGTGTGCTGGCGTTTGAGGGGAGGTGGTGGTGGGGCTGCTCTGCTCTGCCACGAGGCCACGGCTGTGTCCGGTGTGCTGGCGTTTGAGGGGAGGTGGTGGTGGGGGCAGCCGCTGCCTGCCGCCTGCTCTGCTCTGCCACGAGGCCACGGCTGTGTCCGGTGTGCTGGCGTTTGAGGGGAGGTGGTGGTGGGGCTGCTCTGCTCTGCCACGAGGCCACGGCTGTGTCCGGTGTGCTGGCGTTTGAGGGGAGGTGGTGGTGGGGCTGCTCTGCTCTGCCACGAGGCCACGGCTGTGTCCGGTGTGCTGGCGTTTGAGGGGAGGTGGTGGTGGGGCTGCTCTGCTCTGCCACGAGGCCACGGCTGTGTCCGGTGTGCTGGCGTTTGAGGGGAGGTGGTGGTGGGGGCAGCCGCTGCCTGCCGCCTGCTCTGCTCTGCCACGAGGCCACGGCTGTGTCCGGTGTGCTGGCGTTTGAGGGGAGGTGGTGGTGGGGCTGCTCTGCTCTGCCACGAGGCCACGGCTGTGTCCGGTGTGCTGGCGTTTGAGGGGAGGTGGTGGTGGGGCTGCTCTGCTCTGCCACGAGGCCACGGCTGTGTCCGGTGTGCTGGCGTTTGAGGGGAGGTGGTGGTGGGGCTGCTCTGCTCTGCCACGAGGCCACGGCTGTGTCCGGTGTGCTGGCGTTTGAGGGGAGGTGGTGGTGGGGGCAGCCGCTACCTGCCGCCTGCTCTGCTCTGCCACGAGGCCACGGCTGTGTCCGGTGTGCTGGCGTTTGAGGGGAGGTGGTGGTGGGGCTGCTCTGCTCTGCCACGAGGCCACGGCTGTGTCCGGTGTGCTGGCGTTTGAGGGGAGGTGGTGGTGGGGGCAGCCGCTGCCTGCCGCCTGCTCTGCTCTGCCACGAGGCCACGGCTGTGTCCGGTGTGCTGGCGTTTGAGGGGAGGTGGTGGTGGGGCTGCTCTGCTCTGCCACGAGGCCACGGCTGTGTCCGGTGTGCTGGCGTTTGAGGGGAGGTGGTGGTGGGGCTGCTCTGCTCTGCCACGAGGCCACGGCTGTGTCCGGTGTGCTGGCGTTTGAGGGGAGGTGGTGGTGGGGGCAGCCGCTACCTGCCGCCTGCTCTGCTCTGCCACGAGGCCATGGCTGTGTCCGGTGTGCTGGCGTTTGAGGGGAGGTGGTGATGGGGGCAGCCGCTACCTGCCGCCTGCTCTGCTCTGCCACGAGGCCACGGCTGTGTCCGGTGTGCTGGCGTTTGAGGGGAGGTGGTGGTGGGGGCAGCCGCTACCTGCCGCCTGCTCTGCTCTGCCACGAGGCAATGGCTGTGTCCGGTGTGCTGGCGTTTGAGGGGAGGTGGTGGTGGGGGCAGCCGCTACCTGCCGCCTGCTCTGCTCTGCCACGAGGCCATGGCTGTGTCCGGTGTGCTGGCGTTTGAGGGGAGGTGGTGGTGGGGGCAGCCGCTACCTGCCGCCTGCTCTGCTCTGCCACGAGGCCACGGCTGTGTCCGGTGTGCTGGCGTTTGAGGGGAGGTGGTGGTGGGGCTGCTCTGCTCTGCCACGAGGCCACGGCTGTGTCCGGTGTGCTGGCGTTTGAGGGGAGGTGGTGGTGGGGGCAGCCGCTGCCTGCCGCCTGCTCTGCTCTGCCACGAGGCCACGGCTGTGTCCGGTGTGCTGGCGTTTGAGGGGAGGTGGTGGTGGGGGCAGCCGCTGCCTGCCGCCTGCTCTGCTCTGCCACGAGGCCACGGCTGTGTCCGGTGTGCTGGCGTTTGAGGGGAGGTGGTGGTGGGGGCAGCCGCTGCCTGCCGCCTGCTCTGCTCTGCCACGAGGCCACGGCTGTGTCCGGTGTGCTGGCGTTTGAGGGGAGGTGGTGGTGGGGCTGCTCTGCTCTGCCACGAGGCCACGGCTGTGTCCGGTGTGCTGGCGTTTGAGGGGAGGTGGTGGTGGGGCTGCTCTGCTCTGCCACGAGGCCACGGCTGTGTCCGGTGTGCTGGCGTTTGAGGGGAGGTGGTGGTGGGGGCAGCCGCTACCTGCCGCCTGCTCTGCTCTGCCACGAGGCCATGGCTGTGTCCGGTGTGCTGGCGTTTGAGGGGAGGTGGTGATGGGGGCAGCCGCTACCTGCCGCCTGCTCTGCTCTGCCACGAGGCCACGGCTGTGTCCGGTGTGCTGGCGTTTGAGGGGAGGTGGTGGTGGGGGCAGCCGCTACCTGCCGCCTGCTCTGCTCTGCCACGAGGCCATGGCTGTGTCCGGTGTGCTGGCGTTTGAGGGGAGGTGGTGATGGGGGCAGCCGCTACCTGCCGCCTGCTCTGCTCTGCC
This sequence comes from Locusta migratoria, assembly GCA_026315105.1. Lineage (NCBI taxonomy): Eukaryota > Metazoa > Arthropoda > Insecta > Orthoptera > Acrididae > Locusta > Locusta migratoria. Next base: position 444,217,955 of record CM048755.1, on the reverse strand, counting down.
ACGAGACCACGGCTGTGTCCGGTGTGCTGGCGTTTGAGGGGAGGTGGTGGTGGGGGCAGCCGCTACCTGCCGCCTGCTCTGCTCTGCCACGAGGCCATGGCTGTGTCCGGTGTGCTGGCGTTTGAGGGGAGGTGGTGGTGGGGGCAGCCGCTACCTGCCGCCTGCTCTGCTCTGCCACGAGGCCACGGCTGTGTCCGGTGTGCTGGCGTTTGAGGGGAGGTGGTGGTGGGGCTGCTCTGCTCTGCCACGAGGCCACGGCTGTGTCCGGTGTGCTGGCGTTTGAGGGGAGGTGGTGGTGGGGGCAGCCGCTGCCTGCCGCCTGCTCTGCTCTGCCACGAGGCCACGGCTGTGTCCGGTGTGCTGGCGTTTGAGGGGAGGTGGTGGTGGGGGCAGCCGCTGCCTGCCGCCTGCTCTGCTCTGCCACGAGGCCACGGCTGTGTCCGGTGTGCTGGCGTTTGAGGGGAGGTGGTGGTGGGGGCAGCCGCTGCCTGCCGCCTGCTCTGCTCTGCCACGAGGCCACGGCTGTGTCCGGTGTGCTGGCGTTTGAGGGGAGGTGGTGGTGGGGCTGCTCTGCTCTGCCACGAGGCCACGGCTGTGTCCGGTGTGCTGGCGTTTGAGGGGAGGTGGTGGTGGGGCTGCTCTGCTCTGCCACGAGGCCACGGCTGTGTCCGGTGTGCTGGCGTTTGAGGGGAGGTGGTGGTGGGGGCAGCCGCTACCTGCCGCCTGCTCTGCTCTGCCACGAGGCCATGGCTGTGTCCGGTGTGCTAGCGTTTGAGGGGAGGTGGTGATGGGGGCAGCCGCTACCTGCCGCCTGCTCTGCTCTGCCACGAGGCCACGGCTGTGTCCGGTGTGCTGGCGTTTGAGGGGAGGTGGTGGTGGGGGCAGCCGCTACCTGCCGCCTGCTCTGCTCTGCCACGAGGCCATGGCTGTGTCCGGTGTGCTGGCGTTTGAGGGGAGGTGGTGGTGGGGGCAGCCGCTACCTGCCGCCTGCTCTGCTCTGCCACGAGGCCATGGCTGTGTCCGGTGTGCTGGCGTTTGAGGGGAGGTGGTGGTGGGGGCAGCCGCTACCTGCCGCCTGCTCTGCTCTGCCACGAGGCCACGGCTGTGTCCGGTGTGCTGGCGTTTGAGGGGAGGTGGTGGTGGGGCTGCTCTGCTCTGCCACGAGGCCACGGCCGTGTCCGGTGTGCTGGCGTTTGAGGGGAGGTGGTGGTGGGGGCAGCCGCTGCCTGCCGCCTGCTCTGCTCTGCCACGAGGCCACGGCTGTGTCCGGTGTGCTGGCGTTTGAGGGGAGGTGGTGGTGGGGGCAGCCGCTGCCTGCCGCCTGCTCTGCTCTGCCACGAGGCCACGGCTGTGTCCGGTGTGCTGGCGTTTGAGGGGAGGTGGTGGTGGGGGCAGCCGCTGCCTGCCGCCTGCTCTGCTCTGCCACGAGGCCACGGCTGTGTCCGGTGTGCTGGCGTTTGAGGGGAGGTGGTGGTGGGGGCAGCCGCTACCTGCCGCCTGCTCTGCTCTGCCACGAGGCCATGGCTGTGTCCGGTGTGCTGGCGTTTGAGGGGAGGTGGTGGTGGGGGCAGCCGCTGCCTGCCGCCTGCTCTGCTCTGCCACGAGGCCACGGCTGTGTCCGGTGTGCTGGCGTTTGAGGGGAGGTGGTGGTGGGGGCAGCCGCTGCCTGCCGCCTGCTCTGCTCTGCCACGAGGCCACGGCTGTGTCCGGTGTGCTGGCGTTTGAGGGGAGGTGGTGGTGGGGGCAGCCGCTGCCTGCCGCCTGCTCTGCTCTGCCACGAGGCCACGGCTGTGTCCGGTGTGCTGGCGTTTGAGGGGAGGTGGTGGTGGGGGCAGCCGCTGCCTGCCGCCTGCTCTGCTCTGCCACGAGGCCACGGCTGTGTCCGGTGTGCTGGCGTTTGAGGGGAGGTGGTGGTGGGGGCAGCCGCTGCCTGCCGCCTGCTCTGCTCTGCCACGAGGCCACGGCTGTGTCCGGTGTGCTGGCGTTTGAGGGGAGGTGGTGGTGGGGCTGCTCTGCTCTGCCACGAGGCCACGGCTGTGTCCGGTGTGCTGGCGTTTGAGGGGAGGTGGTGGTGGGGCTGCTCTGCTCTGCCACGAGGCCACGGCTGTGTCCGGTGTGCTGGCGTTTGAGGGGAGGTGGTGGTGGGGGCAGCCGCTACCTGCCGCCTGCTCTGCTCTGCCACGAGGCCATGGCTGTGTCCGGTGTGCTAGCGTTTGAGGGGAGGTGGTGATGGGGGCAGCCGCTACCTGCCGCCTGCTCTGCTCTGCCACGAGGCCACGGCTGTGTCCGGTGTGCTGGCGTTTGAGGGGAGGTGGTGGTGGGGGCAGCCGCTACCTGCCGCCTGCTCTGCTCTGCCACGAGGCCATGGCTGTGTCCGGTGTGCTGGCGTTTGAGGGGAGGTGGTGGTGGGGGCAGCCGCTACCTGCCGCCTGCTCTGCTCTGCCACGAGGCCATGGCTGTGTCCGGTGTGCTGGCGTTTGAGGGGAGGTGGTGGTGGGGGCAGCCGCTACCTGCCGCCTGCTCTGCTCTGCCACGAGGCCACGGCTGTGTCCGGTGTGCTGGCGTTTGAGGGGAGGTGGTGGTGGGGCTGCTCTGCTCTGCCACGAGGCCACGGCTGTGTCCGGTGTGCTGGCGTTTGAGGGGAGGTGGTGGTGGGGGCAGCCGCTGCCTGCCGCCTGCTCTGCTCTGCCACGAGGCCACGGCTGTGTCCGGTGTGCTGGCGTTTGAGGGGAGGTGGTGGTGTGGGCAGCCGCTGCCTGCCGCCTGCTCTGCTCTGCCACGAGGCCACGGCTGTGTCCGGTGTGCTGGCGTTTGAGGGGAGGTGGTGGTGGGGCTGCTCTGCTCTGCCACGAGGCCACGGCTGTGTCCGGTGTGCTGGCGTTTGAGGGGAGGTGGTGATGGGGGCAGCCGCTACCTGCCGCCTGCTCTGCTCTGCCACGAGGCCATGGCTGTGTCCGGTGTGCTGGCGTTTGAGGGGAGGTGGTGGTGGGGGCAGCCGCTACCTGCCGCCTGCTCTGCTCTGCCACGAGGCCATGGCTGTGTCCGGTGTGCTGGCGTTTGAGGGGAGGTGGTGGTGGGGGCAGCCGCTACCTGCCGCCTGCTCTGCTCTGCCACGAGGCCACGGCTGTGTCCGGTGTGCTGGCGTTTGAGGGGAGGTGGTGGTGGGGCTGCTCTGCTCTGCCACGAGGCAACGGCTGTGTCCGGTGTGCTGGCGTTTGAGGGGAGGTGGTGGTGGGGGCAGCCGCTGCCTGCCGCCTGCTCTGCTCTGCCACGAGGCCACGGCTGTGTCCGGTGTGCTGGCGTTTGAGGGGAGGTGGTGGTGGGGGCAGCCGCTGCCTGCCGCCTGCTCTGCTCTGCCACGAGGCCACGGCTGTGTCCGGTGTGCTGGCGTTTGAGGGGAGGTGGTGGTGGGGGCAGCCGCTGCCTGCCGCCTGCTCTGCTCTGCCACGAGGCCACGGCTGTGTCCGGTGTGCTGGCGTTTGAGGGGAGGTGGTGGTGGGGGCAGCCGCTACCTGCCGCCTGCTCTGCTCTGCCACGAGGCCATGGCTGTGTCCGGTGTGCTGGCGTTTGAGGGGAGGTGGTGGTGGGGGCAGCCGCTACCTGCCGCCTGCTCTGCCCTGCCACGAGGCCACGGCTGTGTCCGGTGTGCTGGCGTTTGAGGGGAGGTGGTGGTGGGGGCAGCCGCTACCTGCCGCCTGCTCTGCTCTGCCACGAGGCCATGGCTGTGTCCGGTGTGCTGGCGTTTGAGGGGAGGTGGTGGTGGGGGCAGCCGCTACCTGCCGCCTGCTCTGCCCTGCCACGAGGCCACGGCTGTGTCCGGTGTGCTGGCGTTTGAGGGGAGGTGGTGGTGGGGGCAGCCGCTACCTGCCGCCTGCTCTGCTCTGCCACGAGGCCATGGCTGTGTCCGGTGTGCTGGCGTTTGAGGGGAGGTGGTGATGGGGGCAGCCGCTACCTGCCGCCTGCTCTGCTCTGCCACGAGGCCACGGCTGTGTCCGGTGTGCTGGCGTTTGAGGGGAGGTGGTGGTGGGGGCAGCCGCTACCTGCCGCCTGCTCTGCCCTGCCACGAGGCCACGGCTGTGTCCGGTGTGCTGGCGTTTGAGGGGAGGTGGTGGTGGGGGCAGCCGCTACCTGCCGCCTGCTCTGCTCTGCCACGAGGCCATGGCTGTGTCCGGTGTGCTGGCGTTTGAGGGGAGGTGGTGATGGGGGCAGCCGCTACCTGCCGCCTGCTCTGCTCTGCCACGAGGCCACGGCTGTGTCCGGTGTGCTGGCGTTTGAGGGGAGGTGGTGGTGGGGGCAGCCGCTACCTGCCGCCTGCTCTGCTCTGCCACGAGGCCATGGCTGTGTCCGGTGTGCTGGCGTTTGCGGGGAGGTGGTGGTGGGGGCAGCCGCTACCTGCCGCCTGCTCTGCTCTGCCACGAGGCCATGGCTGTGTCCGGTGTGCTGGCGTTTGAGGGGAGGTGGTGGTGGGGGCAGCCGCTACCTGCCGCCTGCTCTGCTCTGCCACGAGGCCACGGCTGTGTCCGGTGTGCTGGCGTTTGAGGGGAGGTGGTGGTGGGGCTGCTCTGCTCTGCCACGAGGCCACGGCTGTGTCCGGTGTGCTGGCGTTTGAGGGGAGGTGGTGGTGGGGGCAGCCGCTGCCTGCCGCCTGCTCTGCTCTGCCACGAGGCCACGGCTGTGTCCGGTGTGCTGGCGTTTGAGGGGAGGTGGTGGTGGGGGCAGCCGCTACCTGCCGCCTGCTCTGCTCTGCCACGAGGCCATGGCTGTGTCCGGTGTGCTGGCGTTTGAGGGGAGGTGGTGGTGGGGCTGCTCTGCTCTGTCACGAGGCCACGGCTGTGTCCGGTGTGCTGGCGTTTGAGGGGAGGTGGTGGTGGGGGCAGCCGCTGCCTGCCGCCTGCTCTGCTCTGCCACGAGGCCACGGCTGTGTCCGGTGTGCTGGCGTTTGAGGGGAGGTGGTGGTGGGGGCAGCCGCTACCTGCCGCCTGCTCTGCCCTGCCACGAGGCCACGGCTGTGTCCGGTGTGCTGGCGTTTGAGGGGAGGTGGTGGTGGGGGCAGCCGCTACCTGCCGCCTGCTCTGCTCTGCCACGAGGCCACGGCTGTGTCCGGTGTGCTGGCGTTTGAGGGGAGGTGGTGGTGGGGGCAGCCGCTACCTGCCGCCTGCTCTGCTCTGCCACGAGGCCACGGCTGTGTCCGGTGTGCTGGCGTTTGAGGGGAGGTGGTGGTGGGGCTGCTCTGCTCTGCCACGAGGCCACGGCTGTGTCCGGTGTGCTGGCGTTTGAGGGGAGGTGGTGGTGGGGGCAGCCGCTACCTGCCGCCTGCTCTGCTCTGCCACGAGGCCACGGCTGTGTCCGCTGTGCTGGCGTTTGAGGGGAGGTGGTGGTGGGGGCAGCAGCTACCTGCCGCCTGCTCTGCTCTGCCACGAGGCCACGGCTGTGTCCGGTGTGCTGGCGTTTGAGGGGAGGTGGTGGTGGGGCTGCTCTGCTCTGCCACGAGGCCACGGCTGTGTCCGGTGTGCTGGCGTTTGAGGGGAGGTGGTGGTGGGGCTGCTCTGCTCTGCCACGAGGCCACGGCTGTGTCCGGTGTGCTGGCGTTTGAGGGGAGGTGGTGGTGGGGGCAGCCGCTACCTGCCGCCTGCTCTGCTCTGCCACGAGGCCACGGCTGTGTCCGGTGTGCTGGCGTTTGAGGGGAGGTGGTGGTGGGGCTGCTCTGCTCTGCCACGAGGCCACGGCTGTGTCCGGTGTGCTGGCGTTTGAGGGGAGGTGGTGGTGGGGCTGCTCTGCTCTGCCACGAGGCCACGGCTTTGTCCGGTGTGCTGGCGTTTGAGGGGAGGTGGTGGTGGGGGCAGCCGCTACCTGCCGCCTGCTCTGCTCTGCCACGAGGCCACGGCTGTGTCCGGTGTGCTGGCGTTTGAGGGGAGGTGGTGGTGGGGCTGCTCTGCTCTGCCACGAGGCCACGGCTGTGTCCGGTGTGCTGGCGTTTGAGGGGAGGTGGTGGTGGGGCTGCTCTGCTCTGCCACGAGGCCACGGCTGTGTCCGGTGTGCTGGAGTTTGAGGGGAGGTGGTGGTGGGGGCAGCCGCTACCTGCCGCCTGCTCTGCTCTGCCACGAGGCCACGGCTGTGTCCGGTGTGCTGGCGTTTGAGGGGAGGTGGTGGTGGGGCTGCTCTGCTCTGCCACGAGGCCACGGCTGTGTCCGGTGTGCTGGCGTTTGAGGGGAGGTGGTGGTGGGGCTGCTCTGCTCTGCCACGAGGCCACGGCTGTGTCCGGTGTGCTGGCGTTTGAGGGGAGGTGGTGGTGGGGGCAGCCGCTACCTGCCGCCTGCTCTGCTCTGCCACGAGGCCACGGCTGTGTCCGGTGTGCTGGCGTTTGAGGGGAGGTGGTGGTGGGGCTGCTCTGCTCTGCCACGAGGCCACGGCTGTGTCCGGTGTGCTGGCGTTTGAGGGGAGGTGGTGGTGGGGGCAGCCGCTGCCTGCCGCCTGCTCTGCTCTGCCACGAGGCCACGGCTGTGTCCGGTGTGCTGGCGTTTGAGGGGAGGTGGTGGTGGGGGCAGCCGCTACCTGCCGCCTGCTCTGCTCTGCCACGAGGCCACGGCTGTGTCCGGTGTGCTGGCGTTTGAGGGGAGGTGGTGGTGGGGGCAGCCGCTACCTGCCGCCTGCTCTGCCCTGCCACGAGGCCACGGCTGTGTCCGGTGTGCTGGCGTTTGAGGGGAGGTGGTGGTGGGGGCAGCCGCTACCTGCCGCCTGCTCTGCTCTGCCACGAGGCCATGGCTGTGTCCGGTGTGCTGGCGTTTGAGGGGAGGTGGTGATGGGGGCAGCCGCTACCTGCCGCCTGCTCTGCTCTGCCACGAGGCCATGGCTGTGTCCGGTGTGCTGGCGTTTGCGGGGAGGTGGTGGTGGGGGCAGCCGCTACCTGCCGCCTGCTCTGCTCTGCCACGAGGCCATGGCTGTGTCCGGTGTGCTGGCGTTTGAGGGGAGGTGGTGGTGGGGGCAGCCGCTACCTGCCGCCTGCTCTGCTCTGCCACGAGGCCACGGCTGTGTCCGGTGTGCTGGCGTTTGAGGGGAGGTGGTGGTGGGGCTGCTCTGCTCTGCCACGAGGCCACGGCTGTGTCCGGTGTGCTGGCGTTTGAGGGGAGGTGGTGGTGGGGGCAGCCGCTGCCTGCCGCCTGCTCTGCTCTGCCACGAGGCCACGGCTGTGTCCGGTGTGCTGGCGTTTGAGGGGAGGTGGTGGTGGGGGCAGCCGCTACCTGCCGCCTGCTCTGCTCTGCCACGAGGCCATGGCTGTGTCCGGTGTGCTGGCGTTTGAGGGGAGGTGGTGGTGGGGCTGCTCTGCTCTGCCACGAGGCCACGGCTGTGTCCGGTGTGCTGGCGTTTGAGGGGAGGTGGTGGTGGGGGCAGCCGCTGCCTGCCGCCTGCTCTGCTCTGCCACGAGGCCACGGCTGTGTCCGGTGTGCTGGCGTTTGAGGGGAGGTGGTGGTGGGGGCAGCCGCTACCTGCCGCCTGCTCTGCCCTGCCACGAGGCCACGGCTGTGTCCGGTGTGCTGGCGTTTGAGGGGAGGTGGTGGTGGGGGCAGCCGCTACCTGCCGCCTGCTCTGCTCTGCCACGAGGCCACGGCTGTGTCCGGTGTGCTGGCGTTTGAGGGGAGGTGGTGGTGGGGGCAGCCGCTACCTGCCGCCTGCTCTGCTCTGCCACGAGGCCACGGCTGTGTCCGGTGTGCTGGCGTTTGAGGGGAGGTGGTGGTGGGGCTGCTCTGCTCTGCCACGAGGCCACGGCTGTGTCCGGTGTGCTGGCGTTTGAGGGGAGGTGGTGGTGGGGGCAGCCGCTACCTGCCGCCTGCTCTGCTCTGCCACGAGGCCACGGCTGTGTCCGGTGTGCTGGCGTTTGAGGGGAGGTGGTGGTGGGGGCAGCAGCTACCTGCCGCCTGCTCTGCTCTGCCACGAGGCCACGGCTGTGTCCGGTGTGCTGGCGTTTGAGGGGAGGTGGTGGTGGGGCTGCTCTGCTCTGCCACGAGGCCACGGCTGTGTCCGGTGTGCTGGCGTTTGAGGGGAGGTGGTGGTGGGGCTGCTCTGCTCTGCCACGAGGCCACGGCTGTGTCCGGTGTGCTGGCGTTTGAGGGGAGGTGGTGGTGGGGGCAGCCGCTACCTGCCGCCTGCTCTGCTCTGCCACGAGGCCACGGCTGTGTCCGGTGTGCTGGCGTTTGAGGGGAGGTGGTGGTGGGGCTGCTCTGCTCTGCCACGAGGCCACGGCTGTGTCCGGTGTGCTGGCGTTTGAGGGGAGGTGGTGGTGGGGCTGCTCTGCTCTGCCACGAGGCCACGGCTTTGTCCGGTGTGCTGGCGTTTGAGGGGAGGTGGTGGTGGGGGCAGCCGCTACCTGCCGCCTGCTCTGCTCTGCCACGAGGCCACGGCTGTGTCCGGTGTGCTGGCGTTTGAGGGGAGGTGGTGGTGGGGCTGCTCTGCTCTGCCACGAGGCCACGGCTGTGTCCGGTGTGCTGGCGTTTGAGGGGAGGTGGTGGTGGGGCTGGTCTGCTCTGCCACGAGGCCACGGCTGTGTCCGGTGTGCTGGAGTTTGAGGGGAGGTGGTGGTGGGGGCAGCCGCTACCTGCCGCCTGCTCTGCTCTGCCACGAGGCCACGGCTGTGTCCGGTGTGCTGGCGTTTGAGGGGAGGTGGTGGTGGGGCTGCTCTGCTCTGCCACGAGGCCACGGCTGTGTCCGGTGTGCTGGCGTTTGAGGGGAGGTGGTGGTGGGGCTGCTCTGCTCTGCCTCGAGGCCACGGCTGTGTCCGGTGTGCTGGCGTTTGAGGGGAGGTGGTGGTGGGGGCAGCCGCTACCTGCCGCCTGCTCTGCTCTGCCACGAGGCCACGGCTGTGTCCGGTGTGCTGGCGTTTGAGGGGAGGTGGTGGTGGGGCTGCTCTGCTCTGCCACGAGGCCACGGCTGTGTCCGGTGTGCTGGCGTTTGAGGGGAGGTGGTGGTGGGGGCAGCCGCTGCCTGCCGCCTGCTCTGCTCTGCCACGAGGCCACGGCTGTGTCCGGTGTGCTGGCGTTTGAGGGGAGGTGGTGGTGGGGGCAGCCGCTACCTGCCGCCTGCTCTGCTCTGCCACGAGGCCATGGCTGTGTCCGGTGTGCTGGCGTTTGAGGGGAGGTGGTGGTGGGGGCAGCCGCTACCTGCCGCCTGCTCTGCTCTGCCACGAGGCCACGGCTGTGTCCGGTGTGCTGGCGTTTGAGGGGAGGTGGTGGTGGGGGCAGCCGCTGCCTGCCGCCTGCTCTGCTCTGCCACGAGGCCACGGCTGTGTCCGGTGTGCTGGCGTTTGAGGGGAGGTGGTGGCGGGGGCAGCCGCTACCTGCCGCCTGCTCTGCCCTGCCACGAGGCCACGGCTGTGTCCGGTGTGCTGGCGTTTGAGGGGAGGTGGTGGTGGGGGCAGCCGCTACCTGCCGCCTGCTCTGCTCTGCCACGAGGCCACGGCTGTGTCCGGTGTGCTGGCGTTTGAGGGGAGGTGGTGGTGGGGGCAGCCGCTACCTGCCGCCTGCTCTGCTCTGCCACGAGGCCACGGCTGTGTCCGGTGTGCTGCCGTTTGAGGGGAGGTGGTGGTGGGGCTGCTCTGCTCTGCCACGAGGCCACGGCTGTGTCCGGTGTGCTGGCGTTTGAGGGGAGGTGGTGCTGGGGGCAGCCGCTACCTGCCGCCTGCTCTGCTCTGCCACGAGGCCACGGCTGTGTCCGGTGTGCTGGCGTTTGAGGGGAGGTGGTGGTGGGGGCAGCCGCTACCTGCCGCCTGCTCTGCTCTGCCACGAGGCCACGGCTGTGTCCGGTGTGCTGGCGTTTGAGGGGAGGTGGTGGTGGGGCTGCTCTGCTCTGCCACGAGGCCACGGCTGTGTCCGGTGTGCTGGCGTTTGAGGGGAGGTGGTGGTGGGGCTGCTCTGCTCTGCCACGAGGCCACGGCTGTGTCCGGTGTGCTGGCGTTTGAGGGGAGGTGGTGGTGGGGGCAGCCGCTACCTGCCGCCTGCTCTGCTCTGCCACGAGGCCACGGCTGTGTCCGGTGTGCTGGCGTTTGAGGGGAGGTGGTGGTGGGGCTGCTCTGCTCTGCCACGAGGCCACGGCTGTGTCCGGTGTGCTGGCGTTTGAGGGGAGGTGGTGGTGGGGCTGCTCTGCTCTGCCACGAGGCCACGGCTATGTCCGGTGTGCTGGCGTTTGAGGGGAGGTGGTGGTGGGGGCAGCCGCTACCTGCCGCCTGCTCTGCTCTGCCACGAGGCCACGGCTGTGTCCGGTGTGCTGGCGTTTGAGGGGAGGTGGTGGTGGGGCTGCTCTGCTCTGCCACGAGGCCACGGCTGTGTCCGGTGTGCTGGCGTTTGAGGGGAGGTGGTGGTGGGGCTGCTCTGCTCTGCCACGAGGCCACGGCTGTGTCCGGTGTGCTGGCGTTTGAGGGGAGGTGGTGGTGGGGGCAGCCGCTACCTGCCGCCTGCTCTGCTCTGCCACGAGGCCACGGCTGTGTCCGGTGTGCTGGCGTTTGAGGGGAGGTGGTGGTGGGGCTGCTCTGCTCTGCCACGAGGCCACGGCTGTGTCCGGTGTGCTGGCGTTTGAGGGGAGGTGGTGGTGGGGCTGCTCTGCTCTGCCACGAGGCCACGGCTGTGTCCGGTGTGCTGGCGTTTGAGGGGAGGTGGTGGTGGGGGCAGCCGCTACCTGCCGCCTGCTCTGCTCTGCCACGAGGCCACGGCTGTGTCCGGTGTGCTGGCGTTTGAGGGGAGGTGGTGGTGGGGGCAGCCGCTACCTGCCGCCTGCTCTGCTCTGCCACGAGGCCATGGCTGTGTCCGGTGTGCTGGCGTTTGAGGGGAGGTGGTGGTGGGGGCAGCCGCTACCTGCCGCCTGCTCTGCTCTGCCACGAGGCCACGGCTGTGTCCGGTGTGCTGGCGTTTGAGGGGAGGTGGTGGTGGGGCTGCTCTGCTCTGCCACGAGGCCACGGCTGTGTCCGGTGTGCTGGCGTTTGAGGGGAGGTGGTGGTGGGGGCAGCCGCTGCCTGCCGCCTGCTCTGCTCTGCCACGAGGCCACGGCTGTGTCCGGTGTGCTGGCGTTTGAGGGGAGGTGGTGGTGGGGGCAGCCGCTACCTGCCGCCTGCTCTGCTCTGCCACGAGGCCATGGCTGTGTCCGGTGTGCTGGCGTTTGAGGGGAGGTGGTGGTGGGGCTGCTCTGCTCTGCCACGAGGCCACGGCTGTGTCCGGTGTGCTGGCGTTTGAGGGGAGGTGGTGGTGGGGGCAGCCGCTGCCTGCCGCCTGCTCTGCTCTGCCACGAGGCCACGGCTGTGTCCGGTGTGCTGGCGTTTGAGGGGAGGTGGTGGTGGGGGCAGCCGCTACCTGCCGCCTGCTCTGCCCTGCCACGAGGCCACGGCTGTGTCCGGTGTGCTGGCGTTTGAGGGGAGGTGGTGGTGGGGGCAGCCGCTACCTGCCGCCTGCTCTGCTCTGCCACGAGGCCACGGCTGTGTCCGGTGTGCTGGCGTTTGAGGGGAGGTGGTGGTGGGGGCAGCCGCTACCTGCCGCCTGCTCTGCTCTGCCACGAGGCCACGGCTGTGTCCGGTGTGCTGGCGTTTGAGGGGAGGTGGTGGTGGGGCTGCTCTGCTCTGCCACGAGGCCACGGCTGTGTCCGGTGTGCTGGCGTTTGAGGGGAGGTGGTGGTGGGGGCAGCCGCTACCTGCCGCCTGCTCTGCTCTGCCACGAGGCCACGGCTGTGTCCGGTGTGCTGGCGTTTGAGGGGAGGTGGTGGTGGGGGCAGCAGCTACCTGCCGCCTGCTCTGCTCTGCCACGAGGCCACGGCTGTGTCCGGTGTGCTGGCGTTTGAGGGGAGGTGGTGGTGGGGCTGCTCTGCTCTGCCACGAGGCCACGGCTGTGTCCGGTGTGCTGGCGTTTGAGGGGAGGTGGTGGTGGGGCTGCTCTGCTCTGCCACGAGGCCACGGCTGTGTCCGGTGTGCTGGCGTTTGAGGGGAGGTGGTGGTGGGGGCAGCCGCTACCTGCCGCCTGCTCTGCTCTGCCACGAGGCCACGGCTGTGTCCGGTGTGCTGGCGTTTGAGGGGAGGTGGTGGTGGGGCTGCTCTGCTCTGCCACGAGGCCACGGCTGTGTCCGGTGTGCTGGCGTTTGAGGGGAGGTGGTGGTGGGGCTGCTCTGCTCTGCCACGAGGCCACGGCTTTGTCCGGTGTGCTGGCGTTTGAGGGGAGGTGGTGGTGGGGGCAGCCGCTACCTGCCGCCTGCTCTGCTCTGCCACGAGGCCACGGCTGTGTCCGGTGTGCTGGCGTTTGAGGGGAGGTGGTGGTGGGGCTGCTCTGCTCTGCCACGAGGCCACGGCTGTGTCCGGTGTGCTGGCGTTTGAGGGGAGGTGGTGGTGGGGCTGCTCTGCTCTGCCACGAGGCCACGGCTGTGTCCGGTGTGCTGGAGTTTGAGGGGAGGTGGTGGTGGGGGCAGCCGCTACCTGCCGCCTGCTCTGCTCTGCCACGAGGCCACGGCTGTGTCCGGTGTGCTGGCGTTTGAGGGGAGGTGGTGGTGGGGCTGCTCTGCTCTGCCACGAGGCCACGGCTGTGTCCGGTGTGCTGGCGTTTGAGGGGAGGTGGTGGTGGGGCTGCTCTGCTCTGCCACGAGGCCACGGCTGTGTCCGGTGTGCTGGCGTTTGAGGGGAGGTGGTGGTGGGGGCAGCCGCTACCTGCCGCCTGCTCTGCTCTGCCACGAGGCCACGGCTGTGTCCGGTGTGCTGGCGTTTGAGGGGAGGTGGTGGTGGGGCTGCTCTGCTCTGCCACGAGGCCACGGCTGTGTCCGGTGTGCTGGCGTTTGAGGGGAGGTGGTGGTGGGGGCAGCCGCTGCCTGCCGCCTGCTCTGCTCTGCCACGAGGCCACGGCTGTGTCCGGTGTGCTGGCGTTTGAGGGGAGGTGGTGGTGGGGGCAGCCGCTACCTGCCGCCTGCTCTGCTCTGCCACGAGGCCATGGCTGTGTCCGGTGTGCTGGCGTTTGAGGGGAGGTGGTGGTGGGGGCAGCCGCTACCTGCCGCCTGCTCTGCTCTGCCACGAGGCCACGGCTGTGTCCGGTGTGCTGGCGTTTGAGGGGAGGTGGTGGTGGGGGCAGCCGCTGCCTGCCGCCTGCTCTGCTCTGCCACGAGGCCACGGCTGTGTCCGGTGTGCTGGCGTTTGAGGGGAGGTGGTGGCGGGGGCAGCCGCTACCTGCCGCCTGCTCTGCCCTGCCACGAGGCCACGGCTGTGTCCGGTGTGCTGGCGTTTGAGGGGAGGTGGTGGTGGGGGCAGCCGCTACCTGCCGCCTGCTCTGCTCTGCCACGAGGCCACGGCTGTGTCCGGTGTGCTGGCGTTTGAGGGGAGGTGGTGGTGGGGGCAGCCGCTACCTGCCGCCTGCTCTGCTCTGCCACGAGGCCACGGCTGTGTCCGGTGTGCTGCCGTTTGAGGGGAGGTGGTGGTGGGGCTGCTCTGCTCTGCCACGAGGCCACGGCTGTGTCCGGTGTGCTGGCGTTTGAGGGGAGGTGGTGCTGGGGGCAGCCGCTACCTGCCGCCTGCTCTGCTCTGCCACGAGGCCACGGCTGTGTCCGGTGTGCTGGCGTTTGAGGGGAGGTGGTGGTGGGGGCAGCCGCTACCTGCCGCCTGCTCTGCTCTGCCACGAGGCCACGGCTGTGTCCGGTGTGCTGGCGTTTGAGGGGAGGTGGTGGTGGGGCTGCTCTGCTCTGCCACGAGGCCACGGCTGTGTCCGGTGTGCTGGCGTTTGAGGGGAGGTGGTGGTGGGGCTGCTCTGCTCTGCCACGAGGCCACGGCTGTGTCCGGTGTGCTGGCGTTTGAGGGGAGGTGGTGGTGGGGGCAGCCGCTACCTGCCGCCTGCTCTGCTCTGCCACGAGGCCACGGCTGTGTCCGGTGTGCTGGCGTTTGAGGGGAGGTGGTGGTGGGGCTGCTCTGCTCTGCCACGAGGCCACGGCTGTGTCCGGTGTGCTGGCGTTTGAGGGGAGGTGGTGGTGGGGCTGCTCTGCTCTGCCACGAGGCCACGGCTATGTCCGGTGTGCTGGCGTTTGAGGGGAGGTGGTGGTGGGGGCAGCCGCTACCTGCCGCCTGCTCTGCTCTGCCACGAGGCCACGGCTGTGTCCGGTGTGCTGGCGTTTGAGGGGAGGTGGTGGTGGGGCTGCTCTGCTCTGCCACGAGGCCACGGCTGTGTCCGGTGTGCTGGCGTTTGAGGGGAGGTGGTGGTGGGGCTGCTCTGCTCTGCCACGAGGCCACGGCTGTGTCCGGTGTGCTGGCGTTTGAGGGGAGGTGGTGGTGGGGGCAGCCGCTACCTGCCGCCTGCTCTGCTCTGCCACGAGGCCACGGCTGTGTCCGGTGTGCTGGCGTTTGAGGGGAGGTGGTGGTGGGGCTGCTCTGCTCTGCCACGAGGCCACGGCTGTGTCCGGTGTGCTGGCGTTTGAGGGGAGGTGGTGGTGGGGCTGCTCTGCTCTGCCACGAGGCCACGGCTGTGTCCGGTGTGCTGGCGTTTGAGGGGAGGTGGTGGTGGGGGCAGCCGCTACCTGCCGCCTGCTCTGCTCTGCCACGAGGCCACGGCTGTGTCCGGTGTGCTGGCGTTTGAGGGGAGGTGGTGGTGGGGCTGCTCTGCTCTGCCACGAGGCCACGGCTGTGTCCGGTGTGCTGGCGTTTGAGGGGAGGTGGTGGTGGGGGCAGCCGCTGCCTGCCGCCTGCTCTGCTCTGCCACGAGGCCACGGCTGTGTCCGGTGTGCTGGCGTTTGAGGGGAGGTGGTGGTGGGGGCAGCCGCTACCTGCCGCCTGCTCTGCTCTGCCACGAGGCCATGGCTGTGTCCGGTGTGCTGGCGTTTGAGGGGAGGTGGTGGTGGGGGCAGCCGCTACCTGCCGCCTGCTCTGCTCTGCCACGAGGCCACGGCTGTGTCCGGTGTGCTGGCGTTTGAGGGGAGGTGGTGGTGGGGCTGCTCTGCTCTGCCACGAGGCCACGGCTGTGTCCGGTGTGCTGGCGTTTGAGGGGAGGTGGTGGTGGGGGCAGCCGCTGCCTGCCGCCTGCTCTGCTCTGCCACGAGGCCACGGCTGTGTCCGGTGTGCTGGCGTTTGAGGGGAGGTGGTGGTGGGGGCAGCCGCTACCTGCCGCCTGCTCTGCTCTGCCACGAGGCCATGGCTGTGTCCGGTGTGCTGGCGTTTGAGGGGAGGTGGTGGTGGGGCTGCTCTGCTCTGCCACGAGGCCACGGCTGTGTCCGGTGTGCTGGCGTTTGAGGGGAGGTGGTGGTGGGGGCAGCCGCTGCCTGCCGCCTGCTCTGCTCTGCCACGAGGCCACGGCTGTGTCCGGTGTGCTGGCGTTTGAGGGGAGGTGGTGGTGGGGGCAGCCGCTACCTGCCGCCTGCTCTGCCCTGCCACGAGGCCACGGCTGTGTCCGGTGTGCTGGCGTTTGAGGGGAGGTGGTGGTGGGGGCAGCCGCTACCTGCCGCCTGCTCTGCTCTGCCACGAGGCCACAGCTGTGTCCGGTGTGCTGGCGTTTGAGGGGAGGTGGTGGTGGGGGCAGCCGCTACCTGCCGCCTGCTCTGCTCTGCCACGAGGCCACGGCTGTGTCCGGTGTGCTGCCGTTTGAGGGGAGGTGGTGGTGGGGCTGCTCTGCTCTGCCACGAGGCCACGGCTGTGTCCGGTGTGCTGGCGTTTGAGGGGAGGTGGTGCTGGGGGCAGCCGCTACCTGCCGCCTGCTCTGCTCTGCCACGAGGCCACGGCTGTGTCCGGTGTGCTGGCGTTTGAGGGGAGGTGGTGGTGGGGGCAGCCGCTACCTGCCGCCTGCTCTGCTCTGCCACGAGGCCACGGCTGTGTCCGGTGTGCTGGCGTTTGAGGGGAGGTGGTGGTGGGGCTGCTCTGCTCTGCCACGAGGCCACGGCTGTGTCCGGTGTGCTGGCGTTTGAGGGGAGGTGGTGGTGGGGCTGCTCTGCTCTGCCACGAGGCCACGGCTGTGTCCGGTGTGCTGGCGTTTGAGGGGAGGTGGTGGTGGGGGCAGCCGCTACCTGCCGCCTGCTCTGCTCTGCCACGAGGCCACGGCTGTGTCCGGTGTGCTGGCGTTTGAGGGGAGGTGGTGGTGGGGCTGCTCTGCTCTGCCACGAGGCCACGGCTGTGTCCGGTGTGCTGGCGTTTGAGGGGAGGTGGTGGTGGGGCTGCTCTGCTCTGCCACGAGGCCACGGCTATGTCCGGTGTGCTGGCGTTTGAGGGGAGGTGGTGGTGGGGGCAGCCGCTACCTGCCGCCTGCTCTGCTCTGCCACGAGGCCACGGCTGTGTCCGGTGTGCTGGCGTTTGAGGGGAGGTGGTGGTGGGGCTGCTCTGCTCTGCCACGAGGCCACGGCTGTGTCCGGTGTGCTGGCGTTTGAGGGGAGGTGGTGGTGGGGCTGCTCTGCTCTGCCACGAGGCCACGGCTGTGTCCGGTGTGCTGGCGTTTGAGGGGAGGTGGTGGTGGGGGCAGCCGCTACCTGCCGCCTGCTCTGCTCTGCCACGAGGCCACGGCTGTGTCCGGTGTGCTGGCGTTTGAGGGGAGGTGGTGGTGGGGCTGCTCTGCTCTGCCACGAGGCCACGGCTGTGTCCGGTGTGCTGGCGTTTGAGGGGAGGTGGTGGTGGGGCTGCTCTGCTCTGCCACGAGGCCACGGCTGTGTCCGGTGTGCTGGCGTTTGAGGGGAGGTGGTGGTGGGGGCAGCCGCTACCTGCCGCCTGCTCTGCTCTGCCACGAGGCCACGGCTGTGTCCGGTGTGCTGGCGTTTGAGGGGAGGTGGTGGTGGGGCTGCTCTGCTCTGCCACGAGGCCACGGCTGTGTCCGGTGTGCTGGCGTTTGAGGGGAGGTGGTGGTGGGGGCAGCCGCTGCCTGCCGCCTGCTCTGCTCTGCCACGAGGCCACGGCTGTGTCCGGTGTGCTGGCGTTTGAGGGGAGGTGGTGGTGGGGGCAGCCGCTACCTGCCGCCTGCTCTGCTCTGCCACGAGGCCATGGCTGTGTCCGGTGTGCTGGCGTTTGAGGGGAGGTGGTGGTGGGGGCAGCCGCTACCTGCCGCCTGCTCTGCTCTGCCACGAGGCCACGGCTGTGTCCGGTGTGCTGGCGTTTGAGGGGAGGTGGTGGTGGGGCTGCTCTGCTCTGCCACGAGGCCACGGCTGTGTCCGGTGTGCTGGCGTTTGAGGGGAGGTGGTGGTGGGGGCAGCCGCTGCCTGCCGCCTGCTCTGCTCTGCCACGAGGCCACGGCTGTGTCCGGTGTGCTGGCGTTTGAGGGGAGGTGGTGGTGGGGGCAGCCGCTACCTGCCGCCTGCTCTGCTCTGCCACGAGGCCATGGCTGTGTCCGGTGTGCTGGCGTTTGAGGGGAGGTGGTGGTGGGGCTGCTCTGCTCTGCCACGAGGCCACGGCTGTGTCCGGTGTGCTGGCGTTTGAGGGGAGGTGGTGGTGGGGGCAGCCGCTGCCTGCCGCCTGCTCTGCTCTGCCACGAGGCCACGGCTGTGTCCGGTGTGCTGGCGTTTGAGGGGAGGTGGTGGTGGGGGCAGCCGCTACCTGCCGCCTGCTCTGCCCTGCCACGAGGCCACGGCTGTGTCCGGTGTGCTGGCGTTTGAGGGGAGGTGGTGGTGGGGGCAGCCGCTACCTGCCGCCTGCTCTGCTCTGCCACGAGGCCACGGCTGTGTCCGGTGTGCTGGCGTTTGAGGGGAGGTGGTGGTGGGGGCAGCCGCTACCTGCCGCCTGCTCTGCTCTGCCACGAGGCCACGGCTGTGTCCGGTGTGCTGGCGTTTGAGGGGAGGTGGTGGTGGGGGCAGCCGCTACCTGCCGCCTGCTCTGCTCTGCCACGAGGCCACGGCTGTGTCCGGTGTGCTGGCGTTTGAGGGGAGGTGGTGGTGGGGGCAGCCGCTACCTGCCGCCTGCTCTGCTCTGCCACGAGGCCACGGCTGTGTCCGGTGTGCTGACGTTTGAGGGGAGGTGGTGGTGGGGCTGCTCTGCTCTGCCACGAGGCCACGGCTGTGTCCGGTGTGCTGGCGTTTGAGGGGAGGTGGTGGTGGGGCTGCTCTGCTCTGCCACGAGGCCACGGCTGTGTCCGGTGTGCTGGCGTTTGAGGGGAGGTGGTGGTGGGGGCAGCCGCTACCTGCCGCCTGCTCTGCTCTGCCACGAGGCCACGGCTGTGTCCGGTGTGCTGGCGTTTGAGGGGAGGTGGTGGTGGGGCTGCTCTGCTCTGCCACGAGGCCACGGCTGTGTCCGGTGTGCTGGCGTTTGAGGGGAGGTGGTGGTGGGGCTGCTCTGCTCTGCCACGAGGCCACGGCTATGTCCGGTGTGCTGGCGTTTGAGGGGAGGTGGTGGTGGGGGCAGCCGCTACCTGCCGCCTGCTCTGCTCTGCCACGAGGCCACGGCTGTGTCCGGTGTGCTGGCGTTTGAGGGGAGGTGGTGGTGGGGCTGCTCTGCTCTGCCACGAGGCCACGGCTGTGTCCGGTGTGCTGGCGTTTGAGGGGAGGTGGTGGTGGGGGCAGCCGCTACCTGCCGCCTGCTCTGCTCTGCCACGAGGCCACGGCTGTGTCCGGTGTGCTGGCGTTTGAGGGGAGGTGGTGGTGGGGCTGCTCTGCTCTGCCACGAGGCCACGGCTGTGTCCGGTGTGCTGGCGTTTGAGGGGAGGTGGTGGTGGGGCTGCTCTGCTCTGCCACGAGGCCACGGCTGTGTCCGGTGTGCTGGCGTTTGAGGGGAGGTGGTGGTGGGGGCAGCCGCTACCTGCCGCCTGCTCTGCTCTGCCACGAGGCCATGGCTGTGTCCGGTGTGCTGGCGTTTGAGGGGAGGTGGTGGTGGGGCTGCTCTGCTCTGCCACGAGGCCACGGCTGTGTCCGGTGTGCTGGCGTTTGAGGGGAGGTGGTGGTGGGGCTGCTCTGCTCTGCCACGAGGCCACGGCTGTGTCCGGTGTGCTGGCGTTTGAGGGGAGGTGGTGGTGGGGGCAGCCGCTACCTGCCGCCTGCTCTGCTCTGCCACGAGGCCACGGCTGTGTCCGGTGTGCTGGCGTTTGAGGGGAGGTGGTGGTGGGGCTGCTCTGCTCTGCCACGAGGCCACGGCTGTGTCCGGTGTGCTGGCGTTTGAGGGGAGGTGGTGGTGGGGCTGCTCTGCTCTGCCACGAGGCCACGGCTGTGTCCGGTGTGCTGGCGTTTGAGGGGAGGTGGTGGTGGGGACAGCCGCTACCTGCCGCCTGCTCTGCTCTGCCACGAGGCCACGGCTGTGTCCGGTGTGCTGGCGTTTGGGGGGAGGTGGTGGTGGGGCTGCTCTGCTCTGCCACGAGGCCACGGCTGTGTCCGGTGTGCTGGCGTTTGAGGGGAGGTGGTGGTGGGGCTGCTCTGCTCTGCCACGAGGCCACGGCTGTGTCCGGTGTGCTGGCGTTTGAGGGGAGGTGGTGGTGGGGGCAGCCGCTACCTGCCGCCTGCTCTGCTCTGCCACGAGGCCACGGCTGTGTCCGGTGTGCTGGCGTTTGAGGGGAGGTGGTGGTGGGGCTGCTCTGCTCTGCCACGAGGCCACGGCTGTGTCCGGTGTGCTGGCGTTTGAGGGGAGGTGGTGGTGGGGGCAGCCGCTACCTGCCGCCTGCTCTGCTCTGCCACGAGGCCACGGCTGTGTCCGGTGTGCTGGCGTTTGAGGGGAGGTGGTGGTGGGGCTGCTCTGCTCTGCCACGAGGCCACGGCTGTGTCCGGTGTGCTGGCGTTTGAGGGGAGGTGGTGGTGGGGCTGCTCTGCTCTGCCACGAGGCCACGGCTGTGTCCGGTGTGCTGGCGTTTGAGGGGAGGTGGTGGTGGGGACAGCCGCTACCTGCCGCCTGCTCTGCTCTGCCACGAGGCCACGGCTGTGTCCGGTGTGCTGGCGTTTGAGGGGAGGTGGTGGTGGGGCTGCTCTGCTCTGCCACGAGGCCACGGCTGTGTCCGGTGTGCTGGCGTTTGAAGGGAGGTGGTGGTGGGGGCAGCCGCTGCCTGCCGCCTGCTCTGCTCTGCCACGAGGCCACGGCTGTGTCCGGTGTGCTGGCGTTTGAGGGGAGGTGGTGGTGGGGGCAGCCGCTACCTGCCGCCTGCTCTGCTCTGCCACGAGGCCACGGCTGTGTCCGGTGTGCTGGCGTTTGAGGGGAGGTGGTGGTGGGGGCAGCCGCTACCTGCCGCCTGCTCTGCTCTGCCACGAGGCCACGGCTGTGTCCGGTGTGCTGGCGTTTGAGGGGAGGTGGTGGTGGGGGCAGCCGCTACCTGCCGCCTGCTCTGCTCTGCCACGAGGCCACGGCTGTGTCAGTTGTGCTGGCGTTTGAGGGGAGGTGGTGGTGGGGCTGCTCTGCTCTGCCACGAGGCCACGGCTGTGTCCGGTGTGCTGGCGTTTGAGGGGAGGTGGTGGTGGGGGCAGCCGCTACCTGCCGCCTGCTCTGCTCTGCCACGAGGCCACGGCTGTGTCCGGTGTGCTGGCGTTTGAGGGGAGGTGGTGGTGGGGGCAGCCGCTACCTGCCGCCTGCTCTGCTCTGCCACGAGGCCACGGCTGTGTCCGGTGTGCTGGCGTTTGAGGGGAGGTGGTGGTGGGGCTGCTCTGCTCTGCCACGAGGCCACGGCTGTGTCCGGTGTGCTGGCGTTTGAGGGGAGGTGGTGGTGGGGACAGCCGCTACCTGCCGCCTGCTCTGCTCTGCCACGAGGCCACGGCTGTGTCCGGTGTGCTGGCGTTTGAGGGGAGGTGGTGGTGGGGCTGCTCTGCTCTGCCACGAGGCCACGGCTGTGTCCGGTGTGCTGGCGTGTGAGGGGAGGTGGTGGTGGGGGCAGCCGCGACCTGCCGCCTGCTCTGCTCTGCCACGAGGCCACGGCTGTGTCCGGTGTGCTGGCGTTTGAGGGGAGGTGGTGGTGGGGCTGCTCTGCTCTGCCACGAGGCCACGGCTGTGTCCGGTGTGCTGGCGTTTGAGGGGAGGTGGTGGTGGGGCTGCTCTGCTCTGCCACGAGGCCACGGCTGTGTCCGGTGTGCTGGCGTTTGAGGGGAGGTGGTGGTGGGGGCAGCCGCTACCTGCCGCCTGCTCTGCTCTGCCACAAGGCCACGGCTGTGTCCGGTGTGCTGGCGTTTGAGGGGAGGTGGTGGTGGGGCTGCTCTGCTCTGCCACGAGGCCACGGCTGTGTCCGGTGTGCTGGCGTTTGAGGGGAGGTGGTGGTGGGGGCAGCCGCTACCTGCCGCCTGCTCTGCTCTGCCACGAGGCCACGGCTGTGTCCGGTGTGCTGGCGTTTGAGGGGAGGTGGTGGTGGGGCTGCTCTGCTCTGCCACGAGGCCACGGCTGTGTCCGGTGTGCTGGCGTTTGAGGGGAGGTGGTGGTGGGGGCAGCCGCTGCCTGCCGCCTGCTCTGCTCTGCCACGAGGCCACGGCTGTGTCCGGTGTGCTGGCGTTTGAGGGGAGGTGGTGGTGGGGGCAGCCGCTACCTGCCGCCTGCTCTGCTCTGCCACGAGGCCATGGCTGTGTCCGGTGTGCTGGCGTTTGAGGGGAGGTGGTGGTGGGGGCAGCCGCTACCTGCCGCCTGCTCTGCTCTGCCACGAGGCCACGGCTGTGTCCGGTGTGCTGGCGTTTGAGGGGAGGTGGTGGTGGGGCTGCTCTGCTCTGCCACGAGGCCACGGCTGTGTCCGGTGTGCTGGCGTTTGAGGGGAGGTGGTGGTGGGGGCAGCCGCTGCCTGCCGCCTGCTCTGCTCTGCCACGAGGCCACGGCTGTGTCCGGTGTGCTGGCGTTTGAGGGGAGGTGGTGGTGGGGGCAGCCGCTACCTGCCGCCTGCTCTGCTCTGCCACGAGGCCACCGCTGTGTCCGGTGTGCTGGCGTTTGAGGGGAGGTGGTGGTGGGGGCAGCCGCTACCTGCCGCCTGCTCTGCTCTGCCACGAGGCCATGGCTGTGTCCGGTGTGCTGGCGTTTGAGGGGAGGTGGTGGTGGGGCTGCTCTGCTCTGCCACGAGGCCACGGCTGTGTCCGGTGTGCTGGCGTTTGAGGGGAGGTGGTGGTGGGGGCAGCCGCTGCCTGCCGCCTGCTCTGCTCTGCCACGAGGCCACGGCTGTGTCCGGTGTGCTGGCGTTTGAGGGGAGGTGGTGGTGGGGCTGCTCTGCTCTGCCACGAGGCCACGGCTGTGTCCGGTGTGCTGGCGTTTGAGGGGAGGTGGTGGTGGGGCTGCTCTGCTCTGCCACGAGGCCACGGCTGTGTCCGGTGTGCTGGCGTTTGAGGGGAGGTGGTGGTGGGGGCAGCCGCTACCTGCCGCCTGCTCTGCTCTGCCACGAGGCCACGGCTGTGTCCGGTGTGCTGGCGTTTGAGGGGAGGTGGTGGTGGGGCTGCTCTGCTCTGCCACGAGGCCACGGCTGTGTCCGGTGTGCTGGCGTTTGAGGGGAGGTGGTGGTGGGGCTGCTCTGCTCTGCCACGAGGCCACGGCTGTGTCCGGTGTGCTGGCGTTTGAGGGGAGGTGGTGGTGGGGGCAGCCGCTACCTGCCGCCTGCTCTGCTCTGCCACGAGGCCACGGCTGTGTCCGGTGTGCTGGCGTTTGAGGGGAGGTGGTGGTGGGGCTGCTCTGCTCTGCCACGAGGCCACGGCTGTGTCCGGTGTGCTGGCGTTTGAGGGGAGGTGGTGGTGGGGGCAGCCGCTACCTGCCGCCTGCTCTGCTCTGCCACGAGGCCACGGCTGTGTCCGGTGTGCTGGCGTTTGAGGGGAGGTGGTGGTGGGGCTGCTCTGCTCTGCCACGAGGCCACGGCTGTGTCCGGTGTGCTGGCGTTTGAGGGGAGGTGGTGGTGGGGCTGCTCTGCTCTGCCACGAGGCCACGGCTGTGTCCGGTGTGCTGGCGTTTGAGGGGAGGTGGTGGTGGGGACAGCCGCTACCTGCCGCCTGCTCTGCTCTGCCACGAGGCCACGGCTGTGTCCGGTGTGCTGGCGTTTGAGGGGAGGTGGTGGTGGGGCTGCTCTGCTCTGCCACGAGGCCACGGCTGTGTCCGGTGTGCTGGCGTTTGAAGGGAGGTGGTGGTGGGGGCAGCCGCTGCCTGCCGCCTGCTCTGCTCTGCCACGAGGCCACGGCTGTGTCCGGTGTGCTGGCGTTTGAGGGGAGGTGGTGGTGGGGGCAGCCGCTACCTGCCGCCTGCTCTGCTCTGCCACGAGGCCACGGCTGTGTCCGGTGTGCTGGCGTTTGAGGGGAGGTGGTGGTGGGGGCAGCCGCTACCTGCCGCCTGCTCTGCTCTGCCACGAGGCCACGGCTGTGTCAGTTGTGCTGGCATTTGAGGGGAGGTGGTGGTGGGGCTGCTCTGCTCTGCCACGAGGCCACGGCTGTGTCCGGTGTGCTGGCGTTTGAGGGGAGGTGGTGGTGGGGGCAGCCGCTACCTGCCGCCTGCTCTGCTCTGCCACGAGGCCACGGCTGTGTCCGGTGTGCTGGCGTTTGAGGGGAGGTGGTGGTGGGGGCAGCCGCTACCTGCCGCCTGCTCTGCTCTGCCACGAGGCCACGGCTGTGTCCGGTGTGCTGGCGTTTGAGGGGAGGTGGTGGTGGGGCTGCTCTGCTCTGCCACGAGGCCACGGCTGTGTCCGGTGTGCTGGCGTTTGAGGGGAGGTGGTGGTGGGGACAGCCGCTACCTGCCGCCTGCTCTGCTCTGCCACGAGGCCACGGCTGTGTCCGGTGTGCTGGCGTTTGAGGGGAGGTGGTGGTGGGGCTGCTCTGCTCTGCCACGAGGCCACGGCTGTGTCCGGTGTGCTGGCGTGTGAGGGGAGGTGGTGGTGGGGGCAGCCGCGACCTGCCGCCTGCTCTGCTCTGCCACGAGGCCACGGCTATGTCCGGTGTGCTGGCGTTTGAGGGGAGGTGGTGGTGGGGCTGCTCTGCTCTGCCACGAGGCCACGGCTGTGTCCGGTGTGCTGGCGTTTGAGGGGAGGTGGTGGTGGGGCTGCTCTGCTCTGCCACGAGGCCACGGCTGTGTCCGGTGTGCTGGCGTTTGAGGGGAGGTGGTGGTGGGGGCAGCCGCTACCTGCCGCCTGCTCTGCTCTGCCACAAGGCCACGGCTGTGTCCTGTGTGCTGGCGTTTGAGGGGAGGTGGTGGTGGGGCTGCTCTGCTCTGCCACGAGGCCACGGCTGTGTCCAGTGTGCTGGCGTTTGAGGGGAGGTGGTGGTGGGGGCAGCCGCTACCTGCCGCCTGCTCTGCTCTGCCACGAGGCCACGGCTGTGTCCGGTGTGCTGGCGTTTGAGGGGAGGTGGTGGTGGGGCTGCTCTGCTCTGCCACGAGGCCACGGCTGTGTCCGGTGTGCTGGCGTTTGAGGGGAGGTGGTGGTGGGGCTGCTCTGCTCTGCCACGAGGCCACGGCTGTGTCCGGTGTGCTGGCGTTTGAGGGGAGGTGGTGGTGGGGGCAGCCGCTACCTGCCGCCTGCTCTGCTCTGCCACGAGGCCACGGCTGTGTCCGGTGTGCTGGCGTTTGAGGGGAGGTGGTGGTGGGGCTGCTCTGCTCTGCCACGAGGCCACGGCTGTGTCCGGTGTGCTGGCTTTTGAGGGGAGGTGGTGGTGGGGCTGCTCTGCTCTGCCACGAGGCCACGGCTGTGTCCGGTGTGCTGGCGTTTGAGGGGAGGTGGTGGTGGGGGCAGCCGCTACCTGCCGCCTGCTCTGCTCTGCCACGAGGCCACGGCTGTGTCCGGTGTGCTGGCGTTTGAGGGGAGGTGGTGGTGGGGCTGCTCTGCTCTGCCACGAGGCCACGGCTGTGTCCGGTGTGCTGGCGTTTGAGGGGAGGTGGTGGTGGGGGAGCCGCTACCTGCCGCCTGCTCTGCTCTGCCACGAGGCCACGGCTGTGTCCGGTGTGCTGGCGTTTGAGGGGAGGTGGTGGTGGGGCTGCTCTGCTCTGCCACGAGGCCACGGCTGTGTCCGGTGTGCTGGCGTTTGAGGGGAGGTGGTGGTGGGGCTGCTCTGCTCTGCCACGAGGCCACGGCTGTGTCCGGTGTGCTGGCGTTTGAGGGGAGGTGGTGGTGGGGGCAGCCGCTACCTGCCGCCTGCTCTGCTCTGCCACGAGGCCACGGCTGTGTCCGGTGTGCTGGCGTTTGAGGGGAGGTGGTGGTGGGGCTGCTCTGCTCTGCCACGAGGCCACGGCTGTGTCCGGTGTGCTGGCGTTTGAGGGGAGGTGGTGGTGGGGGCAGCCGCTACCTGCCGCCTGCTCTGCTCTGCCACGAGGCCACGGCTGTGTCCGGTGTGCTGGCGTTTGAGGGGAGGTGGTGGTGGGGCTGCTCTGCTCTGCCACGAGGCCACGGCTGTGTCCGGTGTGCTGGCGTTTGAGGGGAGGTGGTGGTGGGGCTGCTCTGCTCTGCCACGAGGCCACGGCTGTGTCCGGTGTGCTGGCGTTTGAGGGGAGGTGGTGGTGGGGACAGCCGCTACCTGCCGCCTGCTCTGCTCTGCCACGAGGCCACGGCTGTGTCCGGTGTGCTGGCGTTTGAGGGGAGGTGGTGGTGGGGCTGCTCTGCTCTGCCACGAGGCCACGGCTGTGTCCGGTGTGCTGGCGTTTGAAGGGAGGTGGTGGTGGGGGCAGCCGCTGCCTGCCGCCTGCTCTGCTCTGCCACGAGGCCACGGCTGTGTCCGGTGTGCTGGCGTTTGAGGGGAGGTGGTGGTGGGGGCAGCCGCTACCTGCCGCCTGCTCTGCTCTGCCACGAGGCCACGGCTGTGTCAGTTGTGCTGGCGTTTGAGGGGAGGTGGTGGTGGGGCTGCTCTGCTCTGCCACGAGGCCACGGCTGTGTCCGGTGTGCTGGCGTTTGAGGGGAGGTGGTGGTGGGGGCAGCCGCTACCTGCCGCCTGCTCTGCTCTGCCACGAGGCCACGGCTGTGTCCGGTGTGCTGGCGTTTGAGGGGAGGTGGTGGTGGGGCTGCTCTGCTCTGCCACGAGGCCACGGCTGTGTCCGGTGTGCTGGCGTTTGAGGGGAGGTGGTGGTGGGGGCAGCCGCTACCTGCCGCCTGCTCTGCTCTGCCACGAGGCCACGGCTGTGTCCGGTGTGCTGGCGTTTGAGGGGAGGTGGTGGTGGGGCTGCTCTGCTCTGCCACGAGGCCACGGCTGTGTCCGGTGTGCTGGCGTTTGAGGGGAGGTGGTGGTGGGGGCAGCCGCTACCTGCCGCCTGCTCTGCTCTGCCACGAGGCCACGGCTGTGTCCGGTGTGCTGGCGTTTGAGGGGAGGTGGTGGTGGGGCTGCTCTGCTCTGCCACGAGGCCACGGCTGTGTCCGGTGTGCTGGCGTTTGAGGGGAGGTGGTGGTGGGGGCAGCCGCTACCTGCCGCCTGCTCTGCTCTGCCACGAGGCCACGGCTGTGTCCGGTGTGCTGGCGTTTGAGGGGAGGTGGTGGTGGGGCTGCTCTGCTCTGCCACGAGGCCACGGCTGTGTCCGGTGTGCTGGCGTTTGAGGGGAGGTGGTGGTGGGGCTGCTCTGCTCTGCCACGAGGCCACGGCTGTGTCCGGTGTGCTGGCGTTTGAGGGGAGGTGGTGGTGGGGCTGCTCTGCTCTGCCACGAGGCCACGGCTGTGTCCGGTGTGCTGGCGTTTGAAGGGAGGTGGTGGTGGGGGCAGCCGCTGCCTGCCGCCTGCTCTGCTCTGCCACGAGGCCACGGCTGTGTCCGGTGTGCTGGCGTTTGAGGGGAGGTGGTGGTGGGGGCAGCCGCTACCTGCCGCCTGCTCTGCTCTGCCACGAGGCCACGGCTGTGTCAGTTGTGCTGGCGTTTGAGGGGAGGTGGTGGTGGGGCTGCTCTGCTCTGCCACGAGGCCACGGCTGTGTCCGGTGTGCTGGCGTTTGAGGGGAGGTGGTGGTGGGGGCAGCCGCTACCTGCCGCCTGCTCTGCTCTGCCACGAGGCCACGGCTGTGTCCGGTGTGCTGGCGTTTGAGGGGAGGTGGTGGTGGGGCTGCTCTGCTCTGCCACGAGGCCACGGCTGTGTCCGGTGTGCTGGCGTTTGAGGGGAGGTGGTGGTGGGGGCAGCCGCTACCTGCCGCCTGCTCTGCTCTGCCACGAGGCCACGGCTGTGTCCGGTGTGCTGGCGTTTGAGGGGAGGTGGTGGTGGGGCTGCTCTGCTCTGCCACGAGGCCACGGCTGTGTCCGGTGTGCTGGCGTTTGAGGGGAGGTGGTGGTGGGGGCAGCCGCTACCTGCCGCCTGCTCTGCTCTGCCACGAGGCCACGGCTGTGTCCGGTGTGCTGGCGTTTGAGGGGAGGTGGTGGTGGGGCTGCTCTGCTCTGCCACGAGGCCACGGCTGTGTCCGGTGTGCTGGCGTTTGAGGGAGGTGGTGGTGGGGCTGCTCTGCTCTGCCACGAGGCCACGGCTGTGTCCGGTGTGCTGGCGTTTGAGGGGAGGTGGTGGTGGGGACAGCCGCTACCTGCCGCCTGCTCTGCTCTGCCACGAGGCCACGGCTGTGTCCGGTGTGCTGGCGTTTGAGGGGAGGTGGTGGTGGGGCTGCTCTGCTCTGCCACGAGGCCACGGCTGTGTCCGGTGTGCTGGCGTTTGAAGGGAGGTGGTGGTGGGGGCAGCCGCTGCCTGCCGCCTGCTCTGCTCTGCCACGAGGCCACGGCTGTGTCCGGTGTGCTGGCGTTTGAGGGGAGGTGGTGGTGGGGGCAGCCGCTACCTGCCGCCTGCTCTGCTCTGCCACGAGGCCACGGCTGTGTCAGTTGTGCTGGCGTTTGAGGGGAGGTGGTGGTGGGGCTGCTCTGCTCTGCCACGAGGCCACGGCTGTGTCCGGTGTGCTGGCGTTTGAGGGGAGGTGGTGGTGGGGGCAGCCGCTACCTGCCGCCTGCTCTGCTCTGCCACGAGGCCACGGCTGTGTCCGGTGTGCTGGCGTTTGAGGGGAGGTGGTGGTGGGGGCAGCCGCTACCTGCCGCCTGCTCTGCTCTGCCACGAGGCCACGGCTGTGTCCGGTGTGCTGGCGTTTGAGGGGAGGTGGTGGTGGGGACAGCCGCTACCTGCCGCCTGCTCTGCTCTGCCACGAGGCCACGGCTGTGTCCGGTGTGCTGGCGTTTGAGGGGAGGTGGTGGTGGGGCTGCTCTGCTCTGCCACGAGGCCACGGCTGTGTCCGGTGTGCTGGCGTGTGAGGGGAGGTGGTGGTGGGGGCAGCCGCGACCTGCCGCCTGCTCTGCTCTGCCACGAGGCCACGGCTATGTCCGGTGTGCTGGCGTTTGAGGGGAGGTGGTGGTGGGGCTGCTCTGCTCTGCCACGAGGCCACGGCTGTGTCCGGTGTGCTGGCGTTTGAGGGGAGGTGGTGGTGGGGCTGCTCTGCTCTGCCACGAGGCCACGGCTGTGTCCGGTGTGCTGGCGTTTGAGGGGAGGTGGTGGTGGGGGCAGCCGCTACCTGCCGCCTGCTCTGCTCTGCCACAAGGCCACGGCTGTGTCCTGTGTGCTGGCGTTTGAGGGGAGGTGGTGGTGGGGCTGCTCTGCTCTGCCACGAAGCCACGGCTGTGTCTGGTGTGCTGGCGTTTGAGGGGAGGTGGTGGTGGGGGCAGCCGCTACCTGCCGCCTGCTCTGCTCTGCCACGAGGCCACGGCTGTGTCCGGTGTGCTGGCGTTTGAGGGGAGGTGGTGGTGGGGCTGCTCTGCTCTGCCACGAGGCCACGGCTGTGTCCGGTGTGCTGGCGTTTGAGGGGAGGTGGTGGTGGGGCTGCTCTGCTCTGCCACGAGGCCACGGCTGTGTCCGGTGTGCTGGCGTTTGAGGGGAGGTGGTGGTGGGGGCAGCCGCTACCTGCCGCCTGCTCTGCTCTGCCACGAGGCCACGGCTGTGTCCGGTGTGCTGGCGTTTGAGGGGAGGTGGTGGTGGGGCTGCTCTGCTCTGCCACGAGGCCACGGCTGTGTCCGGTGTGCTGGCGTTTGAGGGGAGGTGGTGGTGGGGCTGCTCTGCTCTGCCACGAGGCCACGGCTGTGTCCGGTGTGCTGGCGTTTGAGGGGAGGTGGTGGTGGGGACAGCCGCTACCTGCCGCCTGCTCTGCTCTTCCACGAGGCCATGGCTGTGTCCGGTGTGCTGGCGTTTGAGGGGAGGTGGTGGTGGGGCTGCTCTGCTCTGCCACGAGGCCACGGCTGTGTCCGGTGTGCTGGCGTTTGAGGGGAGGTGGTGGTGGGGGCAGCCGCTGCCTGCCGCCTGCTCTGCTCTGCCACGAGGCCACGGCTGTGTCCGGTGTGCTGGCGTTTGAGGGGAGGTGGTGGTGGGGGCAGCCGCTACCTGCCGCCTGCTCTGCTCTGCCACGAGGCCACGGCTGTGTCCGGTGTGCTGGCGTTTGAGGGGAGGTGGTGGTGGGGGCAGCCGCTACCTGCCGCCTGCTCTGCTCTGCCACGAGGCCACGGCTGTGTCCGGTGTGCTGGCGTTTGAGGGGAGGTGGTGGTGGGGCTGCTCTGCTCTGCCACGAGGCCACGGCTGTGTCCGGTGTGCTGGCGTTTGAGGGGAGGTGGTGGTGGGGACAGCCGCTACCTGCCGCCTGCTCTGCTCTGCCACGAGGCCACGGCTGTGTCCGGTGTGCTGGCGTTTGAGGGGAGGTGGTGGTGGGGCTGCTCTGCTCTGCCACGAGGCCACGGCTGTGTCCGGTGTGCTGGCGTGTGAGGGGAGGTGGTGGTGGGGGCAGCCGCGACCTGCCGCCTGCTCTGCTCTGCCACGAGGCCACGGCTATGTCCGGTGTGCTGGCGTTTGAGGGGAGGTGGTGGTGGGGCTGCTCTGCTCTTCCACGAGGCCACGGCTGTGTCCGGTGTGCTGGCGTTTGAGGGGAGGTGGTGGTGGGGCTGCTCTGCTCTGCCACGAGGCCACGGCTGTGTCCGGTGTGCTGGCGTTTGAGGGGAGGTGGTGGTGGGGGCAGCCGCTACCTGCCGCCTGCTCTGCTCTGCCACAAGGCCACGGCTGTGTCCTGTGTGCTGGCGTTTGAGGGGAGGTGGTGGTGGGGCTGCTCTGCTCTGCCACGAGGCCACGGCTGTGTCCAGTGTGCTGGCGTTTGAGGGGAGGTGGTGGTGGGGGCAGCCGCTACCTGCCGCCTGCTCTGCTCTGCCACGAGGCCACGGCTGTGTCCGGTGTGCTGGCGTTTGAGGGGAGGTGGTGGTGGGGCTGCTCTGCTCTGCCACGAGGCCACGGCTGTGTCCGGTGTGCTGGCGTTTGAGGGGAGGTGGTGGTGGGGCTGCTCTGCTCTGCCACGAGGCCACGGCTGTGTCCGGTGTGCTGGCGTTTGAGGGGAGGTGGTGGTGGGGGCAGCCGCTACCTGCCGCCTGCTCTGCTCTGCCACGAGGCCACGGCTGTGTCCGGTGTGCTGGCGTTTGAGGGGAGGTGGTGGTGGGGCTGCTCTGCTCTGCCACGAGGCCACGGCTGTGTCCGGTGTGCTGGCTTTTGAGGGGAGGTGGTGGTGGGGCTGCTCTGCTCTGCCACGAGGCCACGGCTGTGTCCGGTGTGCTGGCGTTTGAGGGGAGGTGGTGGTGGGGGCAGCCGCTACCTGCCGCCTGCTCTGCTCTGCCACGAGGCCACGGCTGTGTCCGGTGTGCTGGCGTTTGAGGGGAGGTGGTGGTGGGGCTGCTCTGCTCTGCCACGAGGCCACGGCTGTGTCCGGTGTGCTGGCGTTTGAGGGGAGGTGGTGGTGGGGGAGCCGCTACCTGCCGCCTGCTCTGCTCTGCCACGAGGCCACGGCTGTGTCCGGTGTGCTGGCGTTTGAGGGGAGGTGGTGGTGGGGCTGCTCTGCTCTGCCACGAGGCCACGGCTGTGTCCGGTGTGCTGGCGTTTGAGGGGAGGTGGTGGTGGGGCTGCTCTGCTCTGCCACGAGGCCACGGCT
The DNA here is from genome assembly GCA_026315105.1 of Locusta migratoria. NCBI lineage: Eukaryota > Metazoa > Arthropoda > Insecta > Orthoptera > Acrididae > Locusta > Locusta migratoria. Next base: position 444,187,280 of record CM048755.1, on the reverse strand, counting down.
GTGTCCGGTGTGCTGGCGTTTGAGGGGAGGTGGTGGTGGGGGCAGCCGCTACCTGCCGCCTGCTCTGCTCTGCCACGAGGCCACGGCTGTGTCCGGTGTGCTGGCGTTTGAGGGGAGGTGGTGGTGGGGCTGCTCTGCTCTGCCACGAGGCCACGGCTGTGTCCGGTGTGCTGGCGTTTGAGGGGAGGTGGTGGTGGGGGCAGCCGCTACCTGCCGCCTGCTCTGCTCTGCCACGAGGCCACGGCTGTGTCCGGTGTGCTGGCGTTTGAGGGGAGGTGGTGGTGGGGCTGCTCTGCTCTGCCACGAGGCCACGGCTGTGTCCGGTGTGCTGGCGTTTGAGGGGAGGTGGTGGTGGGGCTGCTCTGCTCTGCCACGAGGCCACGGCTGTGTCCGGTGTGCTGGCGTTTGAGGGGAGGTGGTGGTGGGGACAGCCGCTACCTGCCGCCTGCTCTGCTCTGCCACGAGGCCACGGCTGTGTCCGGTGTGCTGGCGTTTGAGGGGAGGTGGTGGTGGGGCTGCTCTGCTCTGCCACGAGGCCACGGCTGTGTCCGGTGTGCTGGCGTTTGAAGGGAGGTGGTGGTGGGGGCAGCCGCTGCCTGCCGCCTGCTCTGCTCTGCCACGAGGCCACGGCTGTGTCCGGTGTGCTGGCGTTTGAGGGGAGGTGGTGGTGGGGGCAGCCGCTACCTGCCGCCTGCTCTGCTCTGCCACGAGGCCACGGCTGTGTCAGTTGTGCTGGCGTTTGAGGGGAGGTGGTGGTGGGGCTGCTCTGCTCTGCCACGAGGCCACGGCTGTGTCCGGTGTGCTGGCGTTTGAGGGGAGGTGGTGGTGGGGGCAGCCGCTACCTGCCGCCTGCTCTGCTCTGCCACGAGGCCACGGCTGTGTCCGGTGTGCTGGCGTTTGAGGGGAGGTGGTGGTGGGGCTGCTCTGCTCTGCCACGAGGCCACGGCTGTGTCCGGTGTGCTGGCGTTTGAGGGGAGGTGGTGGTGGGGGCAGCCGCTACCTGCCGCCTGCTCTGCTCTGCCACGAGGCCACGGCTGTGTCCGGTGTGCTGGCGTTTGAGGGGAGGTGGTGGTGGGGCTGCTCTGCTCTGCCACGAGGCCACGGCTGTGTCCGGTGTGCTGGCGTTTGAGGGGAGGTGGTGGTGGGGGCAGCCGCTACCTGCCGCCTGCTCTGCTCTGCCACGAGGCCACGGCTGTGTCCGGTGTGCTGGCGTTTGAGGGGAGGTGGTGGTGGGGCTGCTCTGCTCTGCCACGAGGCCACGGCTGTGTCCGGTGTGCTGGTGTTTGAGGGGAGGTGGTGGTGGGGGCAGCCGCTACCTGCCGCCTGCTCTGCTCTGCCACGAGGCCACGGCTGTGTCCGGTGTGCTGGCGTTTGAGGGGAGGTGGTGGTGGGGCTGCTCTGCTCTGCCACGAGGCCACGGCTGTGTCCGGTGTGCTGGCGTTTGAGGGGAGGTGGTGGTGGGGCTGCTCTGCTCTGCCACGAGGCCACGGCTGTGTCCGGTGTGCTGGCGTTTGAGGGGAGGTGGTGGTGGGGCTGCTCTGCTCTGCCACGAGGCCACGGCTGTGTCCGGTGTGCTGGCGTTTGAAGGGAGGTGGTGGTGGGGGCAGCCGCTGCCTGCCGCCTGCTCTGCTCTGCCACGAGGCCACGGCTGTGTCCGGTGTGCTGGCGTTTGAGGGGAGGTGGTGGTGGGGGCAGCCGCTACCTGCCGCCTGCTCTGCTCTGCCACGAGGCCACGGCTGTGTCAGTTGTGCTGGCGTTTGAGGGGAGGTGGTGGTGGGGCTGCTCTGCTCTGCCACGAGGCCACGGCTGTGTCCGGTGTGCTGGCGTTTGAGGGGAGGTGGTGGTGGGGGCAGCCGCTACCTGCCGCCTGCTCTGCTCTGCCACGAGGCCACGGCTGTGTCCGGTGTGCTGGCGTTTGAGGGGAGGTGGTGGTGGGGCTGCTCTGCTCTGCCACGAGGCCACGGCTGTGTCCGGTGTGCTGGCGTTTGAGGGGAGGTGGTGGTGGGGGCAGCCGCTACCTGCCGCCTGCTCTGCTCTGCCACGAGGCCACGGCTGTGTCCGGTGTGCTGGCGTTTGAGGGGAGGTGGTGGTGGGGCTGCTCTGCTCTGCCACGAGGCCACGGCTGTGTCCGGTGTGCTGGCGTTTGAGGGGAGGTGGTGGTGGGGGCAGCCGCTACCTGCCGCCTGCTCTGCTCTGCCACGAGGCCACGGCTGTGTCCGGTGTGCTGGCGTTTGAGGGGAGGTGGTGGTGGGGCTGCTCTGCTCTGCCACGAGGCCACGGCTGTGTCCGGTGTGCTGGCGTTTGAGGGAGGTGGTGGTGGGGCTGCTCTGCTCTGCCACGAGGCCACGGCTGTGTCCGGTGTGCTGGCGTTTGAGGGGAGGTGGTGGTGGGGACAGCCGCTACCTGCCGCCTGCTCTGCTCTGCCACGAGGCCACGGCTGTGTCCGGTGTGCTGGCGTTTGAGGGGAGGTGGTGGTGGGGCTGCTCTGCTCTGCCACGAGGCCACGGCTGTGTCCGGTGTGCTGGCGTTTGAAGGGAGGTGGTGGTGGGGGCAGCCGCTGCCTGCCGCCTGCTCTGCTCTGCCACGAGGCCACGGCTGTGTCCGGTGTGCTGGCGTTTGAGGGGAGGTGGTGGTGGGGGCAGCCGCTACCTGCCGCCTGCTCTGCTCTGCCACGAGGCCACGGCTGTGTCAGTTGTGCTGGCGTTTGAGGGGAGGTGGTGGTGGGGCTGCTCTGCTCTGCCACGAGGCCACGGCTGTGTCCGGTGTGCTGGCGTTTGAGGGGAGGTGGTGGTGGGGGCAGCCGCTACCTGCCGCCTGCTCTGCTCTGCCACGAGGCCACGGCTGTGTCCGGTGTGCTGGCGTTTGAGGGGAGGTGGTGGTGGGGGCAGCCGCTACCTGCCGCCTGCTCTGCTCTGCCACGAGGCCACGGCTGTGTCCGGTGTGCTGGCGTTTGAGGGGAGGTGGTGGTGGGGACAGCCGCTACCTGCCGCCTGCTCTGCTCTGCCACGAGGCCACGGCTGTGTCCGGTGTGCTGGCGTTTGAGGGGAGGTGGTGGTGGGGCTGCTCTGCTCTGCCACGAGGCCACGGCTGTGTCCGGTGTGCTGGCGTGTGAGGGGAGGTGGTGGTGGGGGCAGCCGCGACCTGCCGCCTGCTCTGCTCTGCCACGAGGCCACGGCTATGTCCGGTGTGCTGGCGTTTGAGGGGAGGTGGTGGTGGGGCTGCTCTGCTCTGCCACGAGGCCACGGCTGTGTCCGGTGTGCTGGCGTTTGAGGGGAGGTGGTGGTGGGGCTGCTCTGCTCTGCCACGAGGCCACGGCTGTGTCCGGTGTGCTGGCGTTTGAGGGGAGGTGGTGGTGGGGGCAGCCGCTACCTGCCGCCTGCTCTGCTCTGCCACAAGGCCACGGCTGTGTCCTGTGTGCTGGCGTTTGAGGGGAGGTGGTGGTGGGGCTGCTCTGCTCTGCCACGAAGCCACGGCTGTGTCTGGTGTGCTGGCGTTTGAGGGGAGGTGGTGGTGGGGGCAGCCGCTACCTGCCGCCTGCTCTGCTCTGCCACGAGGCCACGGCTGTGTCCGGTGTGCTGGCGTTTGAGGGGAGGTGGTGGTGGGGCTGCTCTGCTCTGCCACGAGGCCACGGCTGTGTCCGGTGTGCTGGCGTTTGAGGGGAGGTGGTGGTGGGGCTGCTCTGCTCTGCCACGAGGCCACGGCTGTGTCCGGTGTGCTGGCGTTTGAGGGGAGGTGGTGGTGGGGGCAGCCGCTACCTGCCGCCTGCTCTGCTCTGCCACGAGGCCACGGCCGTGTCCGGTGTGCTGGCGTTTGAGGGGAGGTGGTGGTGGGGCTGCTCTGCTCTGCCACGAGGCCACGGCTGTGTCCGGTGTGCTGGCGTTTGAGGGGAGGTGGTGGTGGGGCTGCTCTGCTCTGCCACGAGGCCACGGCTGTGTCCGGTGTGCTGGCGTTTGAGGGGAGGTGGTGGTGGGGACAGCCGCTACCTGCCGCCTGCTCTGCTCTTCCACGAGGCCATGGCTGTGTCCGGTGTGCTGGCGTTTGAGGGGAGGTGGTGGTGGGGCTGCTCTGCTCTGCCACGAGGCCACGGCTGTGTCCGGTGTGCTGGCGTTTGAGGGGAGGTGGTGGTGGGGGCAGCCGCTGCCTGCCGCCTGCTCTGCTCTGCCACGAGGCCACGGCTGTGTCCGGTGTGCTGGCGTTTGAGGGGAGGTGGTGGTGGGGGCAGCCGCTACCTGCCGCCTGCTCTGCTCTGCCACGAGGCCACGGCTGTGTCCGGTGTGCTGGCGTTTGAGGGGAGGTGGTGGTGGGGCTGCTCTGCTCTGCCACGAGGCCACGGCTGTGTCCGGTGTGCTGGCTCTTGAGGGGAGGTGGTGGTGGGGACAGCCGCTACCTGCCGCCTGCTCTGCTCTGCCACGAGGCCACGGCTGTGTCCGGTGTGCTGGCGTTTGAGGGGAGGTGGTGGTGGGGCTGCTCTGCTCTGCCACGAGGCCACGGCTGTGTCCGGTGTGCTGGCGTTTGAAGGGAGGTGGTGGTGGGGGCAGCCGCTGCCTGCCGCCTGCTCTGCTCTGCCACGAGGCCACGGCTGTGTCCGGTGTGCTGGCGTTTGAGGGGAGGTGGTGGTGGGGGCAGCCGCTACCTGCCGCCTGCTCTGCTCTGCCACGAGGCCACGGCTGTGTCCGGTGTGCTGGCGTTTGAGGGGAGGTGGTGGTGGGGGCAGCCGCTACCTGCCGCCTGCTCTGCTCTGCCACGAGGCCACGGCTGTGTCAGGTGTGCTGGCGTTTGAGGGGAGGTGGTGGTGGGGCTGCTCTGCTCTGCCACGAGGCCACGGCTGTGTCCGGTGTGCTGGCGTTTGAGGGGAGGTGGTGGTGGGGGCAGCCGCTACCTGCCGCCTGCTCTGCTCTGCCACGAGGCCACGGCTGTGTCCGGTGTGCTGGCGTTTGAGGGGAGGTGGTGGTGGGGCTGCTCTGCTCTGCCACGAGGCCACGGCTGTGTCCGGTGTGCTGGCGTTTGAGGGGAGGTGGTGGTGGGGGCAGCCGCTGCCTGCCGCCTGCTCTGCTCTGCCACGAGGCCACGGCTGTGTCCGGTGTGCTGGCGTTTGAGGGGAGGTGGTGGTGGGGCTGCTCTGCTCTGCCACGAGGCCACGGCTGTGTCCGGTGTGCTGGCGTTTGAGGGGAGGTGGTGGTGGGGCTGCTCTGCTCTGCCACGAGGCCACGGCTGTGTCCGGTGTGCTGGCGTTTGAGGGGAGGTGGTGGTGGGGGCAGCCGCTGCCTGCCGCCTGCTCTGCTCTGCCACGAGGCCACGGCTGTGTCCGGTGTGCTGGCGTTTGAGGGGAGGTGGTGGTGGGGCTGCTCTGCTCTGCCACGAGGCCACGGCTGTGTCCGGTGTGCTGGCGTTTGAGGGGAGGTGGTGGTGGGGCTGCTCTGCTCTGCCACGAGGCCACGGCTGTGTCAGGTGTGCTGGCGTTTGAGGGGAAGTGGTGGTGGGGCTGCTCTGCTCTGCCACGAGGCCACGGCTGTGTCCGGTGTGCTGGCGTTTGAGGGGAGGTGGTGGTGGGGGCAGCCGCTACCTGCCGCCTGCTCTGCTCTGCCACGAGGCCACGGCTGTGTCCGGTGTGCTGGCGTTTGAGGGGAGGTGGTGGTGGGGGCAGCCGCTACCTGCCGCCTGCTCTGCTCTGCCACGAGGCCACGGCTGTGTCAGGTGTGCTGGCGTTTGAGGGGAGGTGGTGGTGGGGCTGCTCTGCTCTGCCACGAGGCCACGGCTGTGTCCGGTGTGCTGGCGTTTGAGGGGAGGTGGTGGTGGGGGCAGCCGCTACCTGCCGCCTGCTCTGCTCTGCCACGAGGCCACGGCTGTGTCCGGTGTGCTGGCGTTTGAGGGGAGGTGGTGGTGGGGCTGCTCTGCTCTGCCACGAGGCCACGGCTGTGTCCGGTGTGCTGGCGTTTGAGGGGAGGTGGTGGTGGGGGCAGCCGCTGCCTGCCGCCTGCTCTGCTCTGCCACGAGGCCACGGCTGTGTCCGGTGTGCTGGCGTTTGAGGGGAGGTGGTGGTGGGGCTGCTCTGCTCTGCCACGAGGCCACGGCTGTGTCCGGTGTGCTGGCGTTTGAGGGGAGGTGGTGGTGGGGCTGCTCTGCTCTGCCACGAGGCCACGGCTGTGTCAGGTGTGCTGGCGTTTGAGGGGAGGTGGTGGTGGGGCTGCTCTGCTCTGCCACGAGGCCACGGCTGTGTCCGGTGTGCTGGCGTTTGAGGGGAGGTGGTGGTGGGGGCAGCCGCTACCTGCCGCCTGCTCTGCTCTGCCACGAGGCCACGGCTGTGTCCGGTGTGCTGGCGTTTGAGGGGAGGTGGTGGTGGGGGCAGCCGCTACCTGCCGCCTGCTCTGCTCTGCCACGAGGCCACGGCTGTGTCAGGTGTGCTGGCGTTTGAGGGGAGGTGGTGGTGGGGCTGCTCTGCTCTGCCACGAGGCCACGGCTGTGTCCGGTGTGCTGGCGTTTGAGGGGAGGTGGTGGTGGGGGCAGCCGCTACCTGCCGCCTGCTCTGCTCTGCCACGAGGCCACGGCTGTGTCCGGTGTGCTGGCGTTTGAGGGGAGGTGGTGGTGGGGCTGCTCTGCTCTGCCACGAGGCCACGGCTGTGTCCGGTGTGCTGGCGTTTGAGGGGAGGTGGTGGTGGGGGCAGCCGCTGCCTGCCGCCTGCTCTGCTCTGCCACGAGGCCACGGCTGTGTCCGGTGTGCTGGCGTTTGAGGGGAGGTGGTGGTGGGGCTGCTCTGCTCTGCCACGAGGCCACGGCTGTGTCCGGTGTGCTGGCGTTTGAGGGGAGGTGGTGGTGGGGCTGCTCTGCTCTGCCACGAGGCCACGGCTGTGTCCGGTGTGCTGGCGTTTGAGGGGAGGTGGTGGTGGGGGCAGCCGCTACCTGCCGCCTGCTCTGCTCTGCCACGAGGCCACGGCTGTGTCCGGTGTGCTGGCGTTTGAGGGGAGGTGGTGGTGGGGCTGCTCTGCTCTGCCACGAGGCCACGGCTGTGTCCGGTGTGCTGGCGTTTGAGGGGAGGTGGTGGTGGGGCTGCTCTGCTCTGCCACGAGGCCACGGCTGTGTCCGGTGTGCTGGCGTTTGAGGGGAGGTGGTGGTGGGGACAGCCGCTACCTGCCGCCTGCTCTGCTCTGCCACGAGGCCACGGCTGTGTCCGGTGTGCTGGCGTTTGAGGGGAGGTGGTGGTGGGGCTGCTCTGCTCTGCCACGAGGCCACGGCTGTGTCCGGTGTGCTGGCGTTTGAGGGGAGGTGGTGGTGGGGGCAGCCGCTGCCTGCCGCCTGCTCTGCTCTGCCACGAGGCCACGGCTGTGTCCGGTGTGCTGGCGTTTGAGGGGAGGTGGTGGTGGGGGCAGCCGCTACCTGCCGCCTGCTCTGCTCTGCCACGAGGCCACGGCTGTGTCCGGTGTGCTGGCGTTTGAGGGGAGGTGGTGGTGGGGCTGCTCTGCTCTGCCACGAGGCCACGGCTGTGTCCGGTGTGCTGGCGTTTGAGGGGAGGTGGTGGTGGGGACAGCCGCTACCTGCCGCCTGCTCTGCTCTGCCACGAGGCCACGGCTTTGTCCGGTGTGCTGGCGTTTGAGGGGAGGTGGTGGTGGGGCTGCTCTGCTCTGCCATGAGGCCACGGCTGTGTCCGGTGTGCTGGCGTTTGAGGGGAGGTGGTGGTGGGGGCAGCCGCTACCTGCCGCCTGCTCTGCTCTGCCACGAGGCCACGGCTGTGTCCGGTGTGCTGGCGTTTGAGGGGAGGTGGTGGTGGGGCTGCTCTGCTCTGCCACGAGGCCACGGCTGTGTCCGGTGTGCTGGCGTTTGAGGGGAGGTGGTGGTGGGGGCAGCCGCTACCTGCCGCCTGCTCTGCTCTGCCACGAGGCCACGGCTGTGTCCGGTGTGCTGGCGTTTGAGGGGAGGTGGTGGTGGGGCTGCTCTGCTCTGCCACGAGGCCACGGCTGTGTCCGGTGTGCTGGCGTTTGAGGGGAGGTGGTGGTGGGGGCAGCCGCTACCTGCCGCCTGCTCTGCTCTGCCACGAGGCCACGGCTGTGTCCGGTGTGCTGGCGTTTGAGGGGAGGTGGTGGTGGGGCTGCTCTGCTCTGCCACGAGGCCACGGCTGTGTCCGGTGTGCTGGCATTTGAGGGGAGGTGGTGGTGGGGCTGCTCTGCTCTGCCACGAGGCCACGGCTGTGTCCGGTGTGCTGGCGTTTGAGGGGAGGTGGTGGTGGGGGCAGCCGCTACCTGCCGCCTGCTCTGCTCTGCCACGAGGCCACGGCTGTGTCCGGTGTGCTGGCGTTTGAGGGGAGGTGGTGGTGGGGCTGCTCTGCTCTGCCACGAGGCCACGGCTGTGTCCGGTGTGCTGGCGTTTGAGGGGAGGTGGTGGTGGGGGCAGCCGCTACCTGCCGCCTGCTCTGCTCTGCCACGAGGCCACGGCTGTGTCCGGTGTGCTGGCGTTTGAGGGGAGGTGGTGGTGGGGCTGCTCTGCTCTGCCACGAGGCCACGGTTGTGTCCGGTGTGCTGGCGTTTGAGGGGAGGTGGTGGTGGGGCTGCTCTGCTCTGCCACGAGGCCACGGCTGTGTCCGGTGTGCTGGCGTTTGAGGGGAGGTGGTGGTGGGGACAGCTGCTACCTGCCGCCTGCTCTGCTCTGCCACGAGGCCACGGCTGTGTCCGGTGTGCTGGCGTTTGAGGGGAGGTGGTGGTGGGGCTGCTCTGCTCTGCCACGAGGCCACGGCTGTGTCCGGTGTGCTGGCGTTTGAGGGGAGGTGGTGGTGGGGCTGCTCTGCTCTGCCACGAGGCCACGGCTGTGTCCGGTGTGCTGGCGTTTGAGGGGAGGTGGTGGTGGGGACAGCCGCTACCTGCCGCCTGCTCTGCTCTGCCACGAGGCCACGGCTGTGTCCGGTGTGCTGGCGTTTGAGGGGAGGTGGTGGTGGGGCTGCTCTGCTCTGCCACGAGGCCACGGCTTTGTCCGGTGTGCTGGCGTTTGAGGGGAGGTGGTGGTGGGGGCAGCCGCTACCTGCCGCCTGCTCTGCTCTGCCACGAGGCCACGGCTGTGTCCGGTGTGCTGGCGTTTGAGAGGAGGTGGTGGTGGGGCTGCTCTGCTCTGCCACGAGGCCACGGCTGTGTCCGGTGTGCTGGCATTTGAGGGGAGGTGGTGGTGGGGCTGCTCTGCTCTGCCACGAGGCCACGGCTGTGTCCGGTGTGCTGGCGTTTGAGGGGAGGTGGTGGTGGGGGCAGCCGCTACCTGCCGCCTGCTCTGGCCAGTTTAAAGGGCTGCTTCTGACCGCAGCGCCATCATGGGACATCTTACATAACTGCTGGAAACCCTCCCTCCCCGCACCCCTGAGTGTAGGACTGGGCCCTTATGGAGGTTTCCCATCTGTATATATTTGTCTGTGCTCCAAAACAGTCAAGGTTTTGGGCTCTCCGGGGTGCTCATTTATCATCGTCAGAGACTGATTATGCCTTTCAGCGTTCAGTGTGGAGCATAGTCCCTCCGTGATCCCCTAATCAGTGCTAACATTGCTGCCTCGTCTCTTGTTAGGCCTTTTACTTCAAAATCATTCTTAAGCGAATCCTTTCTCCTTGGTCTACCTCGATTACTCTTACCCTCTACCGCAGAAACCCATGAGCCTCTTAGGTTACCTTGCTTCACCCATGCATGAAACATGACCCCACCATCTCAGCTTGTTCGTTCTAATTACTTAATCTGTAGAATTCATTCCCAGGGTTTCAAATGTTCAAATGTTTGTAGAACTTATGGGACTTAACTACGGGGTCATCAGTCCCTAAGCTTACAAACTACTTATGAACTACCTAAGACTAAGGACGTCACAGATATCCATGCCCGAGGGGGATTCGAACCCCCGACCATAGTGGCCGTGCAGACCGTGACTGGAGCGCCTCAGTGCCCTCGGCCACCACGGCTGGCCCCAGGGTTTCTTGAGTTCTTCATTATGGACACCCTCCTGCCATTGTTCCCATCTATTAGTATCTGCAGTCATCCTTGATACTTCCATATCTGTAACCAGTATCCACGTGTATCCACCCTGCTTTCACTCCCATACAACGAAGTTGGTCGATACAGACAGTGGTGTACAGACAACTTTGTCTTGGTACTGACTTCCTTCTTGCAGAAGAGAGTAGATCTTAGCTGAGCACTCACTGCATTAGCTTTGCAACCCCTTGATTCCAGTTCTTTCACTATGTTGTCATCCTGTAAGAAAATACATCCTAGGTATTTGAAACTGTCCATTTTTTCTAACTTTGTTCCTCCTATTTTGCACTCAATCTGTTTAAATCTCTCTCCTGCAGAAATTACTTTCGTTTTGGAGATGCTGATCTTCATATCATAACCCTTACATCTCTGATCAAGCTCTGAAATATTAGATTGCAACCTTTCAATCGAGTGTGCCATCACAACTAAGTCGTCTGCATATGCGAGACTGCTTATTTTGTTTTCGCCTATATTAATCCCGACCTACCAGTGTACTGTTTTCAACATATAATCCATTAATAGTATGGAAAACAGTGGTGACAGGTTCCAGCCTTGTCTTACCCCCGAAACTACCCTGAACCATGAACTCAATTTCACTGTCTACTCTGCCGGCCGTGGTGGCCGAGGGGACTGAGGCGCTCCAGTCACGGTCTGCACGGCCACTGCGGTCGGGGGTTCGAATCCCTCCTCGGACATGGATATTTGTGCCGTCCTTATTCTTAGCTAGTTCATAAGTAGTTTGTAAGCTTAGGGACTGATGACCCCGTAGTTAAGTCCCATAAGTTCTACAAACATTTGAATTGTCTACTCTAACTACTGACTGACAGTCAACATAAAGACCTTTAATTACCTGCAGAAGTTTGCCACTTCAGATAGTAAAATATCATACTGCTTTTGAAACTAAATTTTGTATCCTACTGCGCGCAGCAGACTAACCGTCGAGCCCCGGTTCGCCCTGCCGCCCGTGGCCAAGGTACGTAGACTAGAAAGATATGCTAGTTTGGGCTTCTTCACTGTCATTGGTTAGCGCTGTATTACGTCACGCGGCAGCAAGCCGCTGTATTATAAGGCCGCCGTGAACTCATTTTCTCCTTCTTTTCTTTCTCATTCGACAAAAAACATTGCTTTTAAGCGGCGGAACACGCTTGTGATTAATATATATGTATAGTAACATACGAAGGACTGAAAAAGAAAAGCTTCACACATTATTAACAACTAGCTAACCCGTTCCGCTTCGCGACTTGACACAGTTGCTATTTAAACGTCTTTAACTCGAGAACCACTAAACGTTCGTGATGAGGTTTTTTTTTAAATTGTAGCGCTCATAAAGATCTAAAATAAAGTCCCGGAGAGCACATGTCTAACTTTTATAGATTTCCCACAGTCACTATTTATGTAGTCTGAAGCCGTCCGGCGCCAGCGCCTTAGGAGAGAAAAATGGTACATATGCTTCACTCGTAAAAGTTAGACATATACTCTCGCGGACTTTTTTTAGACCTTTGTGAGATCTATTATTTAAAAGAAACCTCATCACGATACGTTCAGTAGTTCTCGTGTTATAGAAGGTTAAAGGGACAGACAGAGAGAAAATGTGCTTCTGTTTTATGTAATAACTTAGGGGCGAAGTTCCCTTTCTGTGAATACGTTGCTAGTAACCTCTATGTTGCTAGAACTTGCAACATCAGATTTGTTTCCATGCCAGTTTGGTATTTTTTTCGATGGAACAGTATTTGCTTTAAGCAGCTTCTTTGTAGATAGACCTAACAATTCCTTCTGCAAGTCTCTATTGTAATCGGCTTCACAAAAATGTTTGGAACAAATTCTGGAATTTTTGACATTTATCTCGTCTTGTTGTTTACAGCGAGAGATCCATATGCGCTGAAGTTCCTCATCTTTACCGAGCGAGGTGGCGTAGTGGTAACACAGTGGACTCGTATTCGGAAGGATGGTGGTTCAAATCCACCTCCGGCCATCCAGATTTAGGTTTTCCGTGATTTCCCTAAATCACTCCAGGCATATGCCGGGATGGTTCCTTTCAAAGGGCACGGCAGATTTCCTTCTCCCATCCTTCCCCAAAAATCCGAGCATAAGCTCCGTCTCTAATGACCAAGCAGTCGACGGGACGTTAAACCCTAAGCTTCCTTCCTTCCTCATCTTTTGGAAATCGATGGTACAAAATGCCTTCCGTCTTGCGTCTTGCGTCCACTGTTATTGCACTCCGTAACAGTAGAACACGAAGTATTCTTACTCATAATTACAGAAAGAATATATGGAAAAGTTTTTCCCTAATACAAGAAAGCTACTTTCTATCGGAACACTTAACAGGTCACGAAACGAGCGAACGCAAAACACAACTTCCTGCTCGGCGCTTGCTGCCAAGTGAGGTCACAGAAGCAAAGCGCGCGAGTCAAATTTACACCACCCTGGCCCGTGGCGCTCTGAGCTCTGACGGGCGACTAGAGTCAGCGTAGGAGGGCACCCAAGACTTCCCGACCGCCCGATAGATGTCTCTACGGTTACGCTACCAGAGCCCTGTGCGAAATGAGAACAACCAACAGCATCACAAGTTAGCGAGAGCCAAAACAATTCCGTACTGGTGTAAACATTGCCTCGCTGCGGCAGTTTGAACGCATTCTCCCTCTTTCTTACGGATGTAATGCGAGAATATTATGCAACATTCGATGTTTTTACATTTCAGAACGACGTATGAAATAAAAACTGTCTTGTCCCAAATATTCTGCTGTTTATTTCGCAGCAAGGCCGTACCCAGAGGGGGGGTCAGAGGGGTTGAAACCCCCCCCCCCCGAAATTTTCCGAAAATAATTATTTTTAAACATATAGGAGTAGTATTTTCTCAAATTATAAGTGATCTTCATAAGCAAATAACCAAGAGTTTCGTAACAGTGTCTGATGCAACTTAAAACGGACATGTCAATATTTCATTATTTCCCATCGAAGGACTGACAATATGTAATCGATAGTGCTACTGCGCATGCGCGAGCCGCGGAGACGAGTTAAGCCGCGTCCACACTCGCGCGCCACGAACCACGAGCGGTGCGAGAGCCGCGCGCGCCGCTCGCCTTTGGTTCGTAGGGATTGTGGGTCGCGGCGAACCTCCGGCGATCCATAGGAAACCCACCATGTAGTACTCAGTTTGCAGCCAAGCTGTAAACATGTCCACGCGAGACATATAAAAAGATCGATGCGTGAAGCATACACTAGTTATCACAGCCATACCTTAGCAAAAGATCTTTCCGAGAACCCGAAAAAATTCTGGTCCTATGTAAAATCGATAAGCGGGTCAAAGCCCACTGTCCAGTCACTAGTTGATCATTCGGGGGCAGTAATAGAAGAAAGCAAACGGAAAGCTGAAGTTCTAAATTTAACCTTTAAGAAATCTTTCACACAGGAGGACCGCACAAATGTACCATCATTTGATCAGCGTACTAATTCCGAAATGGGGGACATAGCAATAGGTATTTCCGGTGTAGAGAAGCAGCTGAGAGAGCTAAATACGAAAAAGTCTGCTGGTCCGGATAGAATACCAGTTCGGTTTTACAAAGACTATTCTGCGGCGTTGGCCCCCTACTTAACTTGCATTTATAGCGAATCTAGTGATTGGAAAAAAGCGCAGGTGACTCCCGTGTATAAGAAAGGAAAGAGAACTGACCCATAGAATTACAAGCCAATATCGTTAACATCAGTTTCATGTAGAATTTTGGAGCATATTCTCAGTTCGAATATAGTAAATTTCCTTGAAACGGAAAAGCGTCTTTCCATGAATCAGCACGGGCTTAGGAAACATCGTTCATGTGAAAACTCAGCTTGCCCTTTTCTCACATGACATCTTGCGAGCCATGAAAGAAGGGCAACAGGCGGATTGTGTTTTTCTCGACTTCAAAAAGGCGTTCGACGCGGTGCCACACTGCAGACTGCTAACCAAGATACGAGCTTATGGAATAGGTTCACAGATTTGTGACTGGCTGGAAGACTTCCTGGTAATAGAACGCAGTACGTTGTTCTCGACGGCGAGTGTTCATCAGAGACGAATGTATCGTCAGGCGTGCCCCAGCGGAGTTTGATAGGACCGCTATTATTTTCTATCTATATAAATGATCTGATGGACAAAGTAAGTTGTAATATGCGGCTGTTTGCTGATGATGCTGTGGTGTATGGGAGGGTGTCGTCTGTAACTGACTGTAATAGCATACAGGATGACTTAGACAAAATTTCTAGTTGGTGCGAAGAATGGCAGCTAGCTCTCAATGTAGAAAAATGTAAGGTGATGCGCATGAGTAGAAAAAAACAATCCTATAATGTTCGAATACAGCATTAGTAGTGAGCTTATTGATGCTGTCGCGTCGTTCAAATATCTAGGCGTATCATTGCAGGGCGATATGAAATGGAACGAGCATGTAAGGACAGTTGTGAGTAAGGCGGACAGCCAACTTCGCTTAATTGGGAGAATTTTGGGAAGATGTACTTCACCTGTAAAGGAGACCGCGTATAAAACGCTTGTACGATCACATCTCGAGTATTGCTCAAGTATTTGGGACCCGCAGCAGATCGGTTTGAAGGAAGACATAGAGGCGGTTCAGAGGCGAGCAGCTAGATTTGTTACCGGTAGGTTCGACCAATGCGCGAGTGTCACGGAAATGCTCCGGCAACTCAATTGGTGATCGCTGGAAGAAAGACGACGTTCTTTTCGTGAATTTCTGTTAAGTAAATTTAGAGGGCCGGAATTTGAAGCTGAGTGTAGTACGATCTTGCTGCCGCCTACTTACATTTCACGTAAAGATCACAAAGACAAGATAAGAGAAGTTAGGGCTCGTACGGAGGCATATAGGCATTCTTTTTTTCCTTGTTCAATTTGGGAGTGGAATAGGAAAGGAAATGCCTAGTAGTGGTACAGTGTACCCTCCGCTAGGCACCTTACGGTGAATTGCGGAGTATGTATGTAGATGTAGATGTAGAGAGGAAAATCTCGGACTTATGGTGATGAGTGGCGAAGCTATATTAATGGCAAGTTTGTCGAAAAACAAAACGAAACGTCGACGTTGGTGGCACACTGAACTTTATAAAAAAAGAAATAATGCAGAACTTATGATGGACTTGAAGTCGCAAAAAATAAGTGGTCAATATAACATTTTTTGTCGAATGTCACCTTCTGACTTTGAAAATCTGCTGCAGAAGATTGGACCGCGTATTTCGAAAGAGGACACTCATTTCCGCACGGCAATTTCTGCTCAAGACAGGTGAGCATTAATATTTGTTGTACACAATTTGTTTTCTTCTTGTTTATAAATCTGTGTATTTGTCGTAATATCCTGAACAAATAAGCAATGGTGGCAGTGGATATAAAAAATGACATCTACTATTTCTTGTAATGATCCTTATGCTGAGGATCCCAAAGAATTGATTGTTTTCGATATTCATCAATTAGTTTAATTAAAGTCTCCTCCGACCACTCCATAGTTAATCGCTGGAAAATCGATTACAAAATCTCTTTATTGAACTGACAATAATCTAAAGATATTAATTCAAATGTAATATTTTAGTTAACTTAAATATCTCTCTTTTCTCATTAATATCTTGCAAAACAATAATCACGTGCGCGCTAAAAACGACGAACCATCCGCGCTCCCGTCCAAATCTGAACTGCGAACCTTCAAAGTGTTCGCTGGAAAAACCGACAGCAGACGGATCGCAGTGCGCCGCGCATGCGCAGCGCGCGCGCCCCGTCCACATATGACGAATTCACGAGCGCTAGTGTAGACGCACCTTTACACTAGTAGTTGTTACGATAACTTGACGAACCGCCCCTAGCGCCGAAAACTGGCAATAGCTACAATGCGCACGTCACGATGCTTTTTTTATTTTTATTTTTATTTTTTCCTATGGCTGCCAACATATGCTACGTAACAATCCGCGACTTCAGTAGCCTTTGCGCTTTACGCTGTAATAGAGTTGTTTCGTGAATAACAAATACTCTACTACCGACTTATTTTGTAATTTTTATCCCTATATGTTTTATTCTTATTTTTGCACAACATTAATGAATGATATGAAGACCTCATGGGTAAATAATGAAAACAGTATTTGATGCAAATAATCATATACTATTTTTCAAACAAAAGTCGTCATATCTCAGTACTTCATAAATGAGGGTTATCATTATTTTCCAGTGAGGTCTTCATATAACCGACCTTATGGAGATACTGTATACCGAAAGGTCATTTTACTTTGTGTTGTATTATTGAAATTTGCGCTTTTGTGTCTCCAAAATGGTTGTGGCTGGAATATTTTGTCTCATGGGAAAGTTGTTCGGATCTTCTTCGTGAGTAATTCCGTCTTCAAAACATATTGATAGAAGTAGTATAGCTGTGGGAGTTTCGCACCAGGGTACCCACGATGCATTGCGCGAGGTACCACTACCCCCACCCCTCCTCCCTCGGCCAATTGCCGGACCGCAGATCAAAGGATGCCGCCACAGGATGATTGATAGGTCTTCCTGGAAGAACGAAAGATGATTGACAGTTTACATTTAGGTCCTTCTGATTGTCATCAACGCTACTTGTCCGACCGCTAATCGAAGGACGCCGCCATAACGCACGATCTGTTAACTTGGTTAACATCGAATTGCCGAGTAAAAATATATAATAAATTTGTATGTCAAATTACGAGCCCTGGTGTCACCAAAGTTATCGGTAATCACATTATCGATTTTGTAAAGTGTCCAGACAGACGGCTACGAGAGACTTTTACTTCTTCGTTGGGTCAAGATCATGGCATTACGGGGCTGGAGGCTACAATATACAATTACCGTATGGACAGTGTTTTTGACCCTGTGCAAGATTGTTTAAGTGTTTTAAACGAGAATAAACAGTATCTGCAAAGTGCGCCCATGTATAGTGTGTCAATTTCCTCCATGTGGACGCAGTTAACGAATTCTCTACAGAACAGCTGTTGTGTTGTGTTTAATAGTGTTCTGCAATTTGTTTATTGGGGTAATAAGAATACCCGAAAATTGACTGGTGTACAGGTAAATCTCCCAGACACTAAAGAACGAGAAAAGCTTATACATTATGTTCTATCAGCTTTTAGTTTTAACTGCCTTCCTGTAAATTACGTGGAGATTCATAATACTGACGCCAGCAAGGACGATATAAGTATTACACAGAAGTGCTACATTAAAGCAGGAGAAACATATTTCTCCCAATCCAGAGCATTATTCTCCACATTGTCTCCAGATACAGAACTCGCCGAAATAGGTCTAGTATTTACAAACAATGTTATTCCACAAGTCCAGCGAAAAAGAGTAAATGTATCGTGTAGACTCAAGCCTTTCCCTATTAAAGAAATTACACCGTTACGTGCGGTTAATGTCTTATGTACAAGAAAAAGAAAACTGGAGCTGGAGGAGATCGAAGCCAAGAAACGGAAGCTCGAATATATGGCTAAAGCAACTGCCATAAGGGACGAATACAAACTAATGCTAGAGAAAGAAGAAGCTATAGCGGATGTCCAAGCCAGGTTTACATTTGGTTTTAAACAGAGGGTGTGGAGAAATCTGGCTACGACTGGGACTTATAAAATATTTGCATTTACAGTAAACAGCCAGGGAGATTGATCAAGAGTCGGTGTGCTAGCCGAAATTAATGGGATTCAGGATGTATTCTACATTAAAGGATACACTAAAAACGTATTTATAAAGATGCACTCAAAAAGAACGGATACATTGTGTCCAAATGTGGAGGCCTGGATGTTGTCCATCTAGCTACAGAGAAGCCATTTGCGGAATTAAAAACCGATGGAATAACAATATTTAACGGCCATCCGTTTGCAAAAGTCGTAAGCCTATACTTCTATACAGAATTACCACAGGATTGTGTATCAGAAGAAATGGTGGCGTACACACAGGGGGATGTGGAGTGCTATAACCAGTATGCTATGCAGGAAATAATGGGTAAAGTTAAAATACCCGGTTGCTCTCGTCTAGAAGCATTGCCGGAGGGTGCAGAACTTGTTATTAAAGCTATAAAAGAAGTGGATTACAGGAATAAGCGTAGGTACGTAATGGAGTTCGAGAACATACCTTCATTCTACCTGTCGAACTTCTGGCTAGAAAGGGAAATAGAAGACGCAGATGTAGATCTAAGCTACAAGTTAAAAATTAAATTAGACAAAATTAAAGTTACACCAAACAAGAATAAAGAACGAGTTGTATTCTGTGTCTAAATGTATATATATAAACTTGTATTCTGTATGTAAACATCTATACAAAGTAATAAAAGTTTTATACCGTAATATTTGGGTGCTTATTTACTACCTTACAAGAAATCCTAAGAACCCTACATTTACTGTGCTCTATGTGCCCATGGAATGACCACTTGGACTTTTTTTTTAATTTAATGTTAAAATTCTATAAAGAAATTCCGCATTAGTGTGGAATAGAATAGCCTTAATAGTTGTAATACTTTGGGCATAAAAGTTAAAATCCCGAATGCTGTTGGTTGGAGGATTTGCAGGAGAGAAAAGAGATGCTACTATTTGGAGAAGAAACCCTGCTATGTACAACGGTCTGCGTGCAAGTGTATCCATAGTTGGAACTGACCCGTGGGATGACCTTGAAAAGTAGTTGAAACTAGGTAGTGGAAAGCGTAGCAAGGTAGCTTTCTTACCTATATGACTCCCATCCATTCCTTAGAGAGCAGGTTATGATCGAAGTGTGCGGGAGTTGGTTGCGATATGTTTGCGAACATTACGTTGCAAGTACTCAGTTGTACTGTAATAAACAAAACAAAAATTGTAAACACTCCATGTCCTATATAGAATCATGTGTTGTGGCGTGTAAGTTAGCGTCTTCGTTTGCGGTGGACATCTACTTGTAATTAAAATAATAAATCTTAGTTCGGAGTAGGAATTTTGTGGGTAAAGGGTGGGTCGAGCTGGAAATCTGTATTGCATTTGGCAGGTAACTTCGGTTCTGTGGTTGCTGTATTGTCGAATAAAGGTGTTGTTAGGCCAATAATTTCGAAAAGTTTTAGTGTAGACGGTCGGAATCGGTAAATTATTTCACGTATTTTTCTTTTATTTCGACTCTCCATTGCACAATAGGGATTAAATGTCATCTGGGGCGCTGGAATATCGGTGTCAGATAAATGTAGTTTGCATCGTAACAGGACATAGAGATTTCTTAGATGGGATGTGTACTGCTGTAGCAAGGAAATAAGAGGTAAAATTAAAATACCCGAACTCTCGGAAGGCGCAGTTATACCTCGATCTAAGAAGAAGGAAACGTAACGGGCAAGATCGCTAAAGAGAGAGAGAGTGTTAAATTTCGGAACTTTCGGCATGGCTCAGCTCCATTAAATAAATGCATTGCGAGCTATCCTTGTCAGAATGGTGCGTCTGCATAGAAGGTTTTGATCATTTGGAGATGTAACTTAGGTGTTTTTGTTTAAACACTTAGCATATGTTTCTTTTATGTAGTCTGCCGAGAGAGCGCTCTGCGTTCTGGACGATTGTTAACGGTGCTTGCAGATGTTTATTTAGAGACTTTGTGCTAAATGTCATTGCCGATTTTCGTTATTTGGAATTTTTGTATAAACAATATGCCGTCTTCTGCTGCTGCTGTTGCTGTTTTATCGAAAGAGTGGTTGGCATACAAGATATATTCCGTTCGATGGCTGTTGCTTGCATCGTCTAAACGAAGAGATACATTTATAGATCTAAGGTTGTGGTCGAGTTCCGAAACGGCCCATTTCTTTTCTTTTGGTTAGTAGGCTCTGGTTAGAATTGTTTTTGTATATCGAAAGAGTATATGTTAAGATGGATACGTAAGTTTGTGGCGTTTATTATCTATCCTGCGCTATTATTATTAAACACGCCTGTCGGCTGTAGTCTAAGCGAAGAGCATGGAGAGAGATGGGAGTGTAAATTCTTACTTGCAAATTTTGCAGACGAGTTTTAATATTTTACTACTACAAGCTGTAGTATACGAGACCAACTAAGCATTTCTGTTCTAAATTGTTTTTGTGGTAATATACCGAAATTCTGGTTAAAAATACATACGACGAACACTATGGTAGCTTTAATTTTTTTCCGAGAATAATAATAATAAAAAACGGCGGAAATTGTTGTTACATAAATCGAGATCTGGCTTACGGATCGCAGCGGCGCGCTTAATAATAATAAATGTACAATTTAATTGGCTGCTGACCTGGCGGGGCGCGGTCGCCGTAAAAAGAGTGCAGTACGCCCCTGCCCTAGGCGCAGGGGTCGGCGGGTCAAGACAATCGTCGCGGCATTGTTTGTTCTCGCGGTTAGGACGGGTGGGGGCGTCCTTTGAGAAGCGGTCGCGAGCGTGGAGGAGGAGGGGGTAGCATCTGTCGGCGGCGGCGGCGGAGGCGGCGGTCCGGCAATCGGCCGAGCGAGTAGGGGTCGCGGGTGCGAGTACAGACATGTCGAGGGGTCTACAGGTCTGGACCTGTCGGAGGTGCCGCCTGTCTGGTGCCAGCGCTGAGGGGTGGAGGGGGCGACGTGTGTGGCCGAGGGAGGTGTTGCAACCTAACAATCCTTAAGTAGCGAATCAAAAGAACCTAAATGTAAACTGTCAATCATCTTTCGTTCTTCCAGGAAGACCTATCAATCATCCTGTGGCGGCATCCTTTGATCTGCGGTCCGGCAATTGGCCGAGGGAAGAGGGGTGGGGGTAGTGGGTACCCTGGGACGAAACTCACACAGCTATACTACTTCTATCAATATGTTTTGAAGACGGAATTACTCACGAAGAAGATCCGAACAACTTTCCCATGAGACAAAATATTCCAGCCACAACCATTTTGGAGACACAAAAGCGCAAATTTCAATAATACAACACAAAGTAAAATGACCTTTCGGTACACAGTATCTCCATAAGGTCGATTATATGAAGACCTCGCGGGAAAATAATGATAACCCTCATTTATGAAGTACTGAGAAATGCCGACTTTTTTGTTTGAAAAATAGTATATGATTATTTGCATCAAATACTGTTTTCATTATTTACCCCTGAGGTCTTCATATCATTCATTAATGTTGTGCAGTAATAAGAATAAACCATATAGGGCCGAGGGAGGAGGGGTGGGGTGTAATTCAAATTTCCCGCCAAAAAACAAAAGACGCGCGAATCTCAGTGGCGCTCAATCCCCACCACCCCACTACTGATAGATTGGGCCCTTTTCGAGGTATTCTGATTTTCACTTGAGACTTCTTCCGGCCCTAGGGCCTTCCACACTAGAGATAGCGATAAATCTTGTTAACAAAGGTTGTTTGTCTTGCGATTCTTATTATTTCATAGAGAATATTTTTTTTCCATTAAACCAATGGTTTTTAATTTTTATCCGATTAACGATTTAGGCCTTATAGCGGCACCCATTTCGGGTCGGTCGATTCCGCCCAAAATTTGAACGACTTTCCGATTTTCATATAAAGCAGGTGTGCAAAATTTCTTTCAAATCGGTTCACGTCTTTTTCAGCTAGAGAGTTTACACAAACACACACACACACACAGAGAGAGAGAGAGAGAGAGAGAGAGAGAGAGAGAGAGAGAGAGAGAGAGAGAGAGAGAGAGAGATACATACATCACTCCGAAAATTGTCGGAATGGCTTCAAAGGATCCTGAAAGGTAAAGATCTGTCAAAAAACAGAGGTCGAAAAAAATCGTGATTACTATACTTTCCAGTTTTAATGCTTCATATATGAAAGTAAAAACTCGCTGGCAGCTATTCTGTCAATTAATGACAGCTCTGAGCGCGTTCGACGACCGAAACCCACACGTCAGTGAAGAAACAATACCGCGGAAGTAACAAAACACGAACCTTATACAGGAGAGACAAGAAACCGTCTAGAATGCTTAAATCGGTACGTGACTTAGAAGTGCTAAATTTGGATCGTGACACTGTTATTAAATTTCTGATCATATTAGAAATTTTTGCCACTTTGATTTGTTAAATAACCAATATACGCTTGGCTACGCATTCTCAGAATATTGTTGACCTTTTTCTCCTAATCTTCAGGGGAAGCCTTAGATTTCCTTTTTCTGTCATTACCTAAGTCACCGCAATATTCTTAGTATTTACTTTCAACAACCTTGCGTCCGTCATCTCCCGTTAAGTTTTCCGAATTTTCTGATCCGCGATTAGCACAAATATGCTACTGTCATTTCCACTGCCAACTGAATTACTTTTAGCATTCTTGCATACGGACAACTCTGATTCTAGGTAAAGAAATTTGTAAATTAATTTAGGGGCATCAGAGATTTAGCTTAGATTCACGTATAGATGAGAATGACAATATCAATAATATCATTAATAAAAACCAGAAGAAAAGCAGCACAGACAGTACTGAGTTTCATACTACTGTTATTTGGATACAGTTAATAAAACATCTTTCTCATCTCTGTGGCTCACTCTGAAAAAGGTATCTTCAGTGGCAGACTAAGGCTGTTGGATACCACTGGGTATCTCCACTTCGGTTAAAGTGCAGTTTACGCGGCAGCGGCTAGCTGTCGCGCTCGCTAGGTTGGGAACGGCAGAGCAGCCAATCAGGAGTCGAATTATGCCGGACAATAGGATTGCGTGTTTCATGACCAGTACATTTGGCGTCAATTTCGAAGTTTATTCGAGGATTTCGGTGCGGCGTTTCTGTGATTGTAATTTATATTTATAAGAGATTTTTATATAATTATCGTAATACGCTCATAAGTTTTATTATTAATACACCACAGCAATGTAATAATTCCCATTCCAAAGAAATCAGGTGCAGACAGGTGTGAAAATTACAGAACCATCAGTTTGATAAGTCATGGTTGCAAAATTTTAACACGAATTATCCACAGGAGAATGGAAAACCTGGTAGAAGCTGACCTAGGGGAAGATCAGTTTGGAATCAGGAGGAACGTAGGAACCTGGGAGGCAATACTTTACGACTTATCTTAGAAGATAGATTAAGGAAAGGCAAACCTACATTTTTAGCCTTTGTAGATTTGGAGAAAGCGTTTGACAATGTTGACTGGACTACACTCTTTCAAATTCTGAAGTCAGCAGGGGTAAAATACAGGGAAAGGAGAGTTATTTACAACTTGTACAAAAGCCAGACCGCAGTTATTAGACTCGAAGGGCATGAAAGGGAAGCATCAGTTGGGAAGGGAGTAAGACAGGGTTGTAGGGTTGTAGCCTTTCTCCGATGTTATTCAATTTGTACATCGAGCAGGCGGTGAAGGAAAGCAAGGAAAAATTTGGAATAGGGATTAAAGTTCAGGGGGAAGAAATAAAAACATTGCGTTTTGCTGATGACATTGTAATTCTGTCAGAGACAGCGAACGACCTGGAAGAGCAGTTGAATGGAATGGACAGTGTGTTGAAGAGAGCGTACAAAATGAACATTAACAAGAGCAAAACAAAAATAATGAAATGCGGTCTTAGAAAATCAGGCGATGCGGAAGGAATTAGATTAGGTAACGAAACAATGAAGGTGGTAGATGAGTTTTGTTACTTGGGTAGTAAAATAACATGCGATGGTCGCAGTACAGAGGATATAAAATGCAGAATGGCAATGGGAAGAAAAGCATTTTTGAAAAAGAGAAATTTGCTAACATCGAATATTAATTTAAGTGCAAGGAAGTCTTTTCTGAAGGCATTTGTGTGGAGTGTTGCCTTGTACGGGAGTGAAACATGGACGATAAGAAGTGCGGACAGGAAGAGAACAAAGGCTTTTGAAATGTGGAGTTACAGAAGAATGCTGAAGATTAGGTGGGTAGATCACATAACTAATGAAGAAGTACTGAACAGAATTGGCGAGACAAGGAATTTTTGGCATACCCTAACTAAAAGAAGGGATCGCTTAGTAGGACACATTCTTAGACATCGAGGAATCGTAAATTTAGCATTGGAGGAAAGTGTGTGGGGTAAAAATCGCAGAGGGAGACCAAGAGACACGTATAGTAAGCAGATTCAAGTGGATGTGGGTTACCGTTCTTATGAGGAGATAAAAAGGCTTGCTCAGGATAGAGTAAGGTGGAGAGCTGCATCAAACCAGTCTCCGGACTGAGACCATAACAACAACAACAACAACAACACACCACAGCAGTCAACCATAGAGCACGTTTTATTTATTTTATGGTATGTAGGAAACAGTGATCATCTGAAGTTAAATTTAAGTTAGGTATAGGTTAAACGAAAAATTTTTTTTTAATTTTTTTTTTTATTTATTTATTTTTTTTTTTTTTTTAGTATGTGAGGGCGCGTAGCGCCCGAATCTCCGGTTCAGAAACACTCAATCGATTTACAGTTGTACGCTCGATATATATATATCATTTCAGTCCAAGCTACCTCGATTGCAAGCATTTTTCGAAATTACCGCAATTACTTTTACTGACCAGACAAGGGTACATACAAGAACCTGTCAACCATAGAGCAGGTATAGCATGTTTTATTTATTTTATGATATGTTCGAAACAGTGATCAAGTGACATCCATACTGATAGCAACTGTAACTTGTAGATCGTCAAAAACTTTCGCGTACACCGCTTCGATATGTTTACATAGTACAATTGTAATGCTATTTCTTATTGGCCGCGATATCACGACTCCTGATTGGCTGCTCTGCCGTCCCTAACCTAGCGAGCGTGATGGCTAGCCGCTGCCGCATAAACTGCACTTTTCCCTCCACTTTCATATGCTAAATTCAGCCAAGAAACAATTTCTTCCTCAGTGAAATTATCGTCTTGAGGCACGTTGTCCATTTTCATAAACTAAACGGTAACCAAGGAGACGCTTTCGAAAACTGTAGGTCCTGAACCAGCGGTAAACAATGTGCTGGGTGCGCTTTCGCACTAACGCGGTATTGTTTAAATGTTTACCACAACCTAAACAATCTACTTACGCACTATATTATTCTCTTGTAGATAGGCGGTAGTTACATCAATGTTTTCGCTGATTCAGATATGCGGTTTTGCTTTACTTAGACTTTTTTTGTTTTTGCTTCAGTATATGCGCTGAGACTCAAGAATATCATCTAACTGAGAAACGCTAAATCAGGAATTTGTCAGTTAGGCGGTATTGTTTCTTCACTTACTATATATTTTAGGCAACATGGTCTATTTGCACTTTAGAACAAAGTAAAATAAATATTATCTAAATATATGTAGTATGATTTGAAAATATGCAACAGGGAAAATTATTTTCGTAATTGAAATTAAACGTTATTAAGCTTTCAACTTTGAAACTCTTTTTCTCAGATTGCCTAGAAATTATATGTTAATACAAGAACATATTGATCTATAAAAAATCCTCTTATTTTTTAGACAAAATTCTCGAGTCTATTCATACTTTATTGTAATCCTAACTTATGTTAATAAAAAGGCAAAAAGCTTAAAATTGCCTAGAAATGTGCTATTTGACAATTTTTAACATTTTTTTTGAGGGAGGGGCCCCGGACACCCAGCCTGGTGACATAACCCCCCCGCCCCCGAAATTTTTTTCTGGGTACGGCCTTGTTTCGCACTATGTTGCCATTAATGAGTATATGCTCAAGTAGGAAAGTAAGCTTAAATAGCTTCGAGTGAAACGTAGCATGTAGAAGGAAAACTCATGTTCTTCCTTATCACAAATTTTTGTGTCTCTTTCCAGATATGTGACGATTTCCGAGAATGTGGTCAGGCAGGCGAATACGAATTTTATTGCTGCTTTCGGAACAATTTAGGCTGCCCTCATAATTCCCTGTCTGTCCAGATTTATTTGATTTTTTTATTTTCGAGGTCTATGAAATCGTGACGGGAGTGTATCTCTGGGCTGTTCAAAATGTTTGTAAAGCTTATGGGACTTAACTACGGGGTCATCAGTCCCTAAACTTACAAACTACTTACGAACTAGGACGGCACAAATATCCATGCCCGAGGGGGGATTCGAACCCCCGACCGTAGTGGCCGTGCTGACCGTGACTGGAGCGCCTCAGTCACCTCGGCCACCGCGGCCGGCGCTGGGCTGTAGAATGTGTCATATTATTGCAATAATAATTATATATGTAAATGTCATGCGGCTTACTGACTAAATTGTTTGTAAACAGATGCAGGAAAAGGGCTACACTTTACTTATGGGCTGCAAGGGCTTAGTGTGTTAATGTTGACAATGAAATTTTCGATTTACGATGGCAATTAATTTACTAACCGGACAAGGTTATATACAAGAACCTGTCAGTCATAGAGCAGGAACAGCACGTCTCACGTCCAACACAAAAGATTATTCCGATCATTCTATGTGATTGGTTTTTTTTTCTTCAGAGAACGTGTAATGTGGTTGCCAACACCAGCACACTACGTCTGTACCATAAAGCTTACGTTCTAATTCGCAGAAAAAGTATACAGTCAATAAGTGATATATCCATGAGAGTGACATGGTCACTTCTTATAGTGAAGCTAAAACTTAAACAGAAAGTAATGCAGATTATTAATCAATTCCTATAAAGAATAGATATCTAGAAAAGGAGGGGTTAGTTGCTTTTTGAATTTAGCGATATCACCACCGACTGATGTAATATAAACTATAGGTTTTATTTTATACTTTTCTGCCCGAATAATTTACCGTGTTCCTTATTGTCTCCTGCTAGAATTTTTAATAAAGAACTCTATTTCAAGAGCGTGTTTATTTCTTGTAATATCAAGTTCACATGCAGTCTTAGATTTGTGAACAGTATGATTATAATTCAGAGAGCACGTAAGTAATAAAATGTACTAGCATGACTTGGTGAAGAAAGCCAGCTGTTTCAATAAATCTCTAGAATGCTAACCATTATACCACGTTATCGATGAATAGTTCACGCCTTTATTATTGAATTGATTAGAACACATTATTGCTGCATTACAGTTTCATATGTAACAACAAGGCACATCTCCTTGTGATACAGTGTCAGTGCACTGTCACTTTGAAATGAAACTGGGCAACCTTAACACAAAACAGTTAACATACTATGCCAGAATGAAATGAACAACGGCGTCTTCTGCATCGGGTCAAGGATATACCAGTACGGTAGAGTAACCGTAGAGACATCTATCGGGCAGTCGGGAAATCTTGGGTGCCCTCCTAAGCTGACTCTAGTCGCCTGTGGCGCTCTGCTGCAAGAATACTGCTGCACTTGTGTCTGGGGGTAGCGAAACTTGGAACCGTTCGGGTGAGACAAAACTATGCGAACGTTTAAATTGGTGCTACAGTAAGTGAAACGAGTATAAATGACATTTAGGCCTACACTATTGGCTAGTCAGAAAGATTTGGCTATTTATTTCCGAATATCTCGTGATTTCCGAGGGTATGGAAAGGCTGATATTTCTTGTTTCTCCCCAATATTTTCACATTCATTCGTTCTTACTACCTTGCTTGTGCGGTATTTGTTTTGTGCTTCGCAGTTATTATTTCTTACGTTTGTGTGCTATCGTCTTCGGCTGTTGTCTGCCGCCGCGACGTGCCGCTGTCGCCGTTAAGTGCCGCTGTCGCCGACTGCCGATCAGGGCCCCACCACCCGGCCGCTCCGGACTGCAGTATTCGTCGTGTCGCCGCCCCGTCGGCGTCCGACGCCTCCGGTGTTTTCGCCGCCGCCACCGCCCCGGAAAGAGCTCCTCCGGCCCACGCCGGGTTCGCCGCAGCCCAGCGCGCTCTGCCCGGCCGCCAGCCGTCGGAGCGCGTCCCACCGCCGCCGCTCCCGCCCCCACCTGGGCCGCCGGGAGGGACGTCCGCCACCGCCGCTGATCCTGGAGCAGTGTTCTACAGTTAAGGTGACTGTTCGACTCTGCCATGTCGACCCTCCCCCCTACTACTGTGTCCTCCACCATCATTTTTACCTCGCCCTCCCATGCCCCCACCACCATCTCCTGGAGCACATCCTCCCCTCTTCTTCCTGCCACAATTCCCTCCCTCCTCACCCTCACCACTCCCTCCGCTGTCGCCCTCTCCTCTGCCCCCACACAAGCTGCTGCCCTCGTCCCACACTCTCCTGCCCCTTCCCCCGTTCCCCCGCTCGATTCCTTCCCTCCCCTCCCCGACTCCCGCGGTGACCGTGCCGCGGTTCGCACCCGGCAGACCGCACTCGACTCCCGTCCTCTCCCACCCGACGACGCCGCCGCAGCCGCAGGGCCGGCTCCGCGCCACCTTCCAGTCTCCCCTGTCCCCACTCCTGCCTCCCAAGCACTCCTCAAACCAAAGAAGACAAAACGAGCATTCACAGACGCCACCTCCTCGGTGACGAAATAGCCCGCCGACCCTCTCGCCACTGGCCCACCGGTCCCGATGGAAGCCGCCCCTCTCCCCCCTACCCAGCCTGCACCACCTCCCCCGCCACCCCTCCTCCCCTCCCAACCCCCTGCTCTCCACACTTTCGTCCTGAATAACCCTGACCCCCAACTCCTAGACTGCCGTGCCTTCACTCTCCTCTTTCAGCAGTATGCTCCTTCTGCCCCCATCTCCCAAATCGTCCCACGGAGGGACTCTGTCCTCCTCAAATTACCTGACCCCGACCTCCACACACAGCTCCTCCACAAGATCCCCCGCGTCCACTTTGGACCCCGTGCCACCCTTGTCCCCCTCCCCCCTCCAGCCTCCAATCGCCAATCCCCTCCTCCCCGTCGTCCTCCCACGCTCACTGCTGTGATCACCAAATTGAACCCGGGGATCACAGAGGAAGAGGTGCTGGAGGAACTCCGGCAGGATCCCCGCCTATCCGTCTGCTCAGCTCGTCGAATTAACAATGCGACGGGCCCCACCTACCTCATGCGCGTCTTCACAGAAGACGCGCCTTCCATCAACCACCTCCTCCACAATGGGGCCCTCATCTACAACCGCCCGCACCAGGTGGAACCTTCCCGAGCACCTCCCCAGTCATACTGCTGCTCCCGTTGCCTCACATATAATGATCACCTGACCGAAAATTGCCGTCTCCCTCCTGTATGCCCCCACTGCAAAGGCCAACACTTCCAAACCTCCTGCCCTAACCTCGCCGCCACCCCCTCCTGTAACACCTGCGGTGGGGCACACCCCACCTACTCTTACAAATGTAAGTCCCGCCCCCCTCCCACCAAAGAAGAACTCACCGTCCCTGTCCGTCCCACTGATCCCCCAATCCCCGCTAATAACTCCTTATGCCCTCCCCCCACAGCAGAGGACATCATCCGGTTCCTGACTATTGTCCTCCAAAATATCCACCCTTTCCAGCGCCCTCACACCCTCCACCAAGTCTCCCTGGCCGCTCGCTCCCTCTTCAACCTTGATTTTAAGGCTACAACCTCCCAAAATCACATCCACTTCACCTTCTCCCGAACCGACCGTCCTCACACCCTAGTTTAGTCCCCACACCCGCTCCCTTTTCCTCTCCCTCTCCCCACCTTTCAACCTCATTATGGCGCAGCAACGATTTAACATCCTGTACTCCAATATTCGCTCCCTTCCCACCAATAAGCTCCTCCTGATGAACACCTTAAACCAACACCGCGTGGATGCCTTTCTCCTCAACGAAACCTTCCTCCTCCCTCACATACATGTCAGTACCACACCCTATATCCTACACCGTCACGACTCTCCCCATCCCCCTGCACGAGGTGGAGTGGCTTTCGGCCATCTCCGACACCACCCAGTTCGGCCACATCCCCTCCTCAACATCCCTTATGAACATCTCATCCACACCCTCTTCCTCCCTTCCCTCACTGTCACCTGTGCTACTATTTATATCCGCTCCCATGTTCCCATCCCTTATGACTTCCTTGCTCACATTGATAGCACCTTCACAACCTACGTGGTCGCCGCTGATCTCAATATCCACTCCCGCTCTCCTGCCGAACTCCGTCGGTGGCATCAGTTCATTCCTACCATCAATGGCGACATTGTCCCACTCCCTCGCCACACCCGACCCTGTAGCAACACCACCCCTGATGTCGTCATTGTCTCTCCCAATTTCCTTGGGCGCATCACCGCCGACGTTCTTGACCCCATAGGCAGTGATCACGACCCTGTTCTCCTTACCCTCACACACAATGTCCATCGCCCACAGAATCCTCGCCTACCTCCACCTCCTAAACTCGTCCATGACTACTCCCGAGCAGACTGGGATGCCTTTCGCCTCTCCATCACCCATCAGGTCGAAAGCCACCATCTCCCCATACACTCTCTCGATGATATCGACCAAGCTGCCTCCTTCCTTCAGCAGACCTTGTCTGATGCTATCCATTCGCACATCCCTACCAAAGCTGTCCAGCCGCACCATCCCACACTCCCTCCACAGGCTGTCCTTCTTTTGCGGGAATCCCGCCGCCTGTACCGCTCCTTCCTGCGAACCCGTGACCGGGATACACTCCTCCGCCATCGACAACTCCAGCGACACGTGCGCAGCCTCCTGACTGCCAAAAAACGCCGGGACTGGCATCAGACAGTGACACGGCTTAATGCCCACCTCCCAATCAACTCGTCTCGGTATTGGAACGCCTTCCACCGCCTCACTGGATCGAAACCTATGCCCACATACCCTCTCCTCCACCTTGACCAGCCCCTTCCTGATAATGCCAGTAAAGCCAACCATTTTGCCTTTTTCCTCTCTGATGTATTCTCCATCCCTGAAAATCCTAACTTTGATTATTCCTTGTTCCCAGATGTCCATGAAAAAACCGATGTCTCCATCCCACCCCTGGCTCCTGGCTTCCATACCTGGACCACATCCCCCCATCGGACATTAACACACCCATCACTGCACACGACATACAATTGATACTGCGCACCAAACGAAACACAGCTCCCGGCCACGATCGCATCACATACCGCCACCTCAAAGAATGTCCCCTCCCTTTCCTCACCACTCTTGCTTCCCTCTATACCACCATCCTCTACACTGGCTGCTACCCCCGCCTGTGGAAAATCTCCCGAGTCCTCATGTTCCTAAAACCCAACAAACCCCCCTCTGATGCCTCCTCCTACTGCCCGATTTGCCTCACCCCAGTGTTCAGCAAGGTCTTCGAATCCATTCTGTCCCGTCGCATCCATCACCACCTCCACCTCCACCGCCTTCTCCCAGACACCCAATGTGGCTTTCGTCCTTCCTTCTCCACTGACGACCAACTCCTTCGACTTACGCAACTCCTTTCCCTCCAGCTAAACTCCCGTCGTGCCGCCATCTTTGTGTCCTTAGACCTCGAACGGGCCTACGATCGGGTCTGGCACTCTGGCCTGCTCTTCAAACTCACCTATGCTCTTCCCATCAACCTCGTCCGGGTCATTGCCTCCTTCCTCTCCGACCGCCCCACCTATGTTACCGTCCACAACACCGACTCCCGTCTTTTTTATCCCTCTGCTGGTGTGCCCCAAGGCTCTGTCCTTTCTCCCCTCCTGTACCTCCTGTATACCTCGGATATGCCTAAGCCTGCCCCTCCCGTACACCTTTTCCAATATGCTGACGACACCGCGTTCCTTGCCTTAGCTCCCACCCTTGCCCGTTCCAACCGCCTGCTCCAAGAACACCTTGACCTCTTTGCCGCTTGGTGCAACCAGTGGCTCCTGTCTATAAATCCTACCAAAACCCAGGCGATCATCGTAGGTCGTACAACCCGTTCCTTCCGTCCCCGAGATTTTTATCTGACCCTCCATAACCGTCCCATTCGTCTCACCCCTACCCTAAAGTACCTGGGCCTCACTATTGATCGCACCCTCTCCTGGACTCCCCATGTACGCGCTATCCAAGAAAAAGCCCGCTCCCGCCTCCGCCTCCTCAAACTCCTTGTTGGCCGAACATGGGGACTCAACCCTTCTACCATCCTCTATACCTACAAATCCCTCATCCGCCCAGTCCTCTGTGTCGCCCATCCCGCCTGGATTTCCGCTCCCCCATCCTTCTACAAATCTCTGGAGATACTGGAACGCCATGCCCTCCGCCTCGCCTTCCGTATCCCACTATATCCCCCTTCCCCCACGCGGATCCTCTATGATCTCATTACTTTTTTCCCCAGACTCGTTCTCTTTATTGAAAATCTCCGCCTCCGTGACATATCCCGCAAATCAGATCCGCCTAATCCTCTAGTCCATCCCCTCCTCTCTGCACCTGGTACATTGCCGCGCCTCCACCACTGTATTCCCCCTGCTCTCCACTTGTCCACCCTCCGGATCCTTTCCCGTGGCAACTTCCGTACCCTCCCCCTCCCAGATGATGCCCTCCGACCTGACATCTACCCTTCATACCAGCTTTGATCCTTCTCCTTGCTCCCTCTCCCCCTTCTCTCCCTGAGGGCCCCGACTATCCCTCCCTTCCTGTCCCTTCTCCCCTCCTCCGTCCCACCGGTTCCTCCTCTTACCGCCCTCCCCTATCCATCTTCCCCGTGGCTTCCTGGGACATCATCCCCCCGTCCCTTCCCTACCGGCTCTGTGGCTCCTCCCCACCCTCTCCATCTCCTTCATCTCTTTTCCCCCCACACCACATCTTCAAATGCTGTCAGTGCCCCACCATCTACGGAACCTCCTTTGTGCTTCGAAAAGTGTGGTGTGTTTTAGTTAAATTGTTTTATTTTACAACAGTGGACGGCCAACCCGCAGCCGACACCATCAGCTTTTATTTGTGTATCTCTCGAAGTGTGTGTTGTGTTTTTTTATTTTAACTCCAAATAGCGGACGGTCTCACCATGGCCGCTGCCCTATGCTCATTTTAATTGTGTGTGTGCGCCACTGACATTCGAGCAACTGTTTTTATTCACCACTTTCGCCGTTCCAAGTGTTTTATGTCACCACTGTTTCCTCCATTTTATGTACTTTGTTTTATCTCCATTTTAAATCTCCGTTTTATGTCCGTATTATCTCCAAAATTTTATCTCCGTTGTGTTTTTATGTTCTCCGCTGACAAATTTTATTTCTGTAGGCCGAAGAGCGCCAGTGAGTGCTGCCGGCCCGCCCCTCTTTTAGGGGAATTGAAACGACAATAAAGAAAAAAAAAAACAATATTTTGCTGCTTAGTTTCGAATATATCGCGATTTCCGAGAGTATGCTTAGCCCGATATTCTTTATTTGTACCAATATTTGGTACTTTGTTTCTGAATATGTCATGATTTCAGTGTGTGAGGTTAACTAAGATACTACTATCAGGATACATTTAATTTCTGTTTCAAGTGAATACAAAATACTCAGAACATATCGTCTGCTGACATCTCTACATCAGTACTGCATGGACGTTTTAGATCTTTGCCTAATACCATCAGGTAGTATCTCTGGGAAAGATTTTTTCGCCTGGGATATAAGCGCACGTGTGCGAGACACACCCTCATAAGCGCCTCTAGTGTCGTTTACCGGTACTAAGCCGGGGAACCGTCTGACCTTAGCCTCCAAATAATGCAAAACCTACTCACTAGGAGCTTACCTCTGATGAGCAGTGTCGCCGCTGTAGTTCAAACTTATTCCGCTGTTGGCGCCACAAGCCAACATTCCGTGTAGATTCTTATGGAACCGAATAGGAAATAAGGCTTAAAAAATATGTCCATATAGCACAACGATTCATTTTGGTCACTGATGTCGAGAACAAATATTGAAGTTCATGTTACTGTCTTTATTTAACAATGATAACATCGATTGTTTCTTGTTATTATCATGTACAGTGATTATTAGGCCTAATTGATTGGAATTGTTTTGCGGCTTTTCCTAGAGAGCTTTTTTTCTAAATTTTCATTTCTTTTCGCAAAATATTCCCTACGTACCTGGTCTGTCATATTGTTCGTGAAATTAGTTAAGTAGAGCCGCAAAAATTTTTGCAGTATTAATCTGCTCAGTAGCTCTGCATGCGAATCCTCACCGCACTGCAATGCGAGGTTGCGACTAATATGAGGCAGTAACATATGTAAAAGTGTGAACAGTACTTTTGGCTTGTCTATGACTGATTTCAGTGCCTCGTTAGTCACACTTTCTAGTCTTGCCGGGAACATGACGAATGTAGGTTTGGGGTATCGAAGACCACCTCTGTCTTTTCCTTTTATTAAGGCCATCATTGGTGACGGAGACTGTACACTGTTGATCTTGTTGACACAATCCTCACAATGTATATTTTCTTCGACGACACGTACCAAATATCTGCAATTCTGTTGGTTCCTCTTCAAGATATTTCAATTTTGCAATTATCCGTGAACTTGATACAGGCAAAGAAACATTCACAGTTTTTTCATTTGGTGACATAGATTTTTGCATCCAGTTGAGGTAAGAAAATGGTTACTGCATACCACAGAATGTGCATTGAGCTGCCATAACTTATCCATTGTATCACCTACATAAGAGATAAAAATGAAATATTTAGGCAACAATAAAATAAATTATACCAGCACTGATCACTTAGAAATGCACATACCTTGTCTAATTATTGTTTTTATCCATAGTTGTCTCGTGGATTTATTACTCGGAAATTCCTGAAAACTAACTCCAGGAGCTTTATTTTGGGAGCCCTGATTGCAAAATGGCACACAACAGTATACCATTTTCCACAAACACTTAAAAAGTTGTAGATTTTCACGTAAAAACAGTAAGTCACACTCGTTTGGGATGCACAATGTAGCAGAACGCACTTCAATCAAGTTTCGCGCGCGTGTGGTTGTTATGTGGCGCCTCTAGCGGCTTCTGTTTCAACGAGAGTGGCAACAAGAGTTTCCTCCTAGTGAGTAGGCTTTGTATTATTTGGAGGCTAAGGTCTGGGGGTGGCGAAACTTGGAGCCGTTCGGGTGAGAAACTCGGTTACGTTCGGCAACCTTCGGATTTGCAGCTCGTAACGCTTCCTGGTGGCAAGGAGTAAAAGCTTAACACACAGGGTTGCCAGTGGTGGCGATTTTTCGCATTCTTGGCTATCTTTTTCTCAGAATAGTAGCCATTCTAGCAGTCTGGCGATTAAATTTGGCTATTAAAGGAATTGGTTGGCGACTTAATGGCTATTTTATTTTACTTCAAATACAACGAATCTAAAGCAATCACTCTTTAGACATTGCGTCAATGATACCGGCTAAACTACGGTAGAATGCTGGGAAAATGTAGTCAACCTACACAAGTTAGCACTAATGTTTTCAAGTATCATGGATGTCTGGGAGAGTGTCACAGAGATGTAAACAAACTCAACTTACAGACTCTTGAAGATAGACGTAAAATACCTCATGCACCCTATTTACGATGGTTCAAGAACAGGCTTTAAACAATATCTCGAAGTATACTACAACACCGTATGTATGGCTTCCACTGAGAACATGAGGATAAGATTATGTAAATTACAGGATGCAAGGAGGCATTTAAACAGTATTTTTTCCCACGTTCCATACGACAACACAACAGAAATTCGTAACAACTCGTACTGTGAAGCGAACCCTTTGCTACGCACTTCAGTCGTTAACAAAGATTTACAGAGTGTAAATGTCAATGGAGAACACGCAGTGATTTCCCAGTCGTTCTCATGACTGATTTTTCAGTGTGTAATGACACCTTATTACGAATTAAAGTCCATCTCCCCTCAAAGTATGAAATACTTAGTGCATTATTATAAGTTACCTCACCTCAAAATGTTGTAATGATTTTGTGTGTATTAAAGAAATGTTTGAAAGATTCAATAACTTTAATTAACATCTGTAAATATTTGTTTCTAAGTAGATGAAAGTGATTCGTAATGGAACCTATGCATGAGAACACCCCTTGTGTAAGTTTGATAGAATGATTCTTGAAGAGTTACGTGTTGTATTTTTTATAAGTTATGAAATTCATAAATGTGATAGTTAAATGAACTGAATTTCTCTCTATTATATTTACAATATGACAATATTTTGACTGGCCTCATTGTCAGTTGCTGGTGTGTCTGGGTTCATTTCCTGCATGGGCTCAGATAAATATTTCTGTTAAGTATGAGTTTCCTTGTCTGTGAATGTGAGGGTGCCTCTGTTTGTGTTACTTTTTATTCAGTAACCGGATTACTCCCTGATTTTCAGGATTGCCGAGTAACATGCCGTAATTAGCAAAGCATAATAAATGTTAACAGATTAAAGAGTGCGATACTTAGATATTTTTACTAATCGAAAGATGGTTATTTTTTGGCATTTTATTGATGAAAAGATGGCGATATTTTGGCTACTTTTTGTTTAAAATTTGGCGACAGAGCAATAGAAAAACCTGGCAACTCTGACAACACAACGAGCTAGCTGCTCGTTGACATGAGTTGATGTAACAAGATACTTATGAAAAATCACTGTGAAACTCACACAGGGCGGGCGCAAGGCACGTGCGAAACGTGCGGCCGCACGGGGCAGCACTTTCCTAGGGGCGGCAAATCTGCCGCAGACTTTTTTTTTTTTTTTTTTTGGACAAACTCGACATTCATGCCCAAGAGGGGATTCGAAACCAAACCTCGGAGAGGGCGGTTTTGGTAACTGTTGTTGCATGGTGCCACGACTACCTGCCGGCCGCCCCTGTTGAACAAGGGGAAGACTAATTTCTTGCTCGCCACTGTGGCAGCACCGTCGTGTTTACGCCGAAGGAACAGAGATGGGGAGCAGTCTGGCGCACACGCCAGTATTCTTATGAGTGGAGCGCCGCCAGCCTTTTACGCGCCGTGCGTTTACTCACAACTAATTTTGCAGAAGACGAAATCTAATTTAGAAATTTGAATGGAGTGTTCGATTCCGCGGTTATATGTTAAGCCTGAAGCAGTTTTGCTAAGCCCTTCAATGACAGTTACCAAGTGTTTTATTCTTCCCGCATTATAGAAAAAAAAGGTTGAACATTACTACAGTCAAACATGTCAAACACCTACAATGGCTAGAAATATTCTCAATGGGTAAATACGCTGCGAGTAATTACAAGGGATAAAGACATTGGTAGTAAGTCTGGCATAAGTTGGGTTTCGAAACATTTTTGAAAATTTTTGCTGTCCGTTTCTGAATGATAGTCCTACGTTTTGGTTTTTGAGCCATGGAACACCTGTCTCCGCCTGCATGAACAATAAACTCTGACAGGCGCTTTTGTTTCACAATACTACTCGCATACTATCACTTTGCAAACATTTATTTACTGTATAATGCGTGTGAATCCATGTTTCATCTAAGTAAACTACTGGTCGCTTTGATTCTGATGAAAACCTGAGAAAGTATGGTGTTTTAGCAACAGTGCCCTCTCGTCCGCACAAAACAGAACGTAAATTTTTTTTCACCTTCTAAAACGAAAATCCATAGACAGAACATTGCTTCTAAAGGTTTCCTTGCTAGCTTTGAAGCTCACTTATGTTTGACAATAGTTGTGCAGTTTTCGCAAAGTTCGTATTCCTTTCTATTGTTCGTAATGCCATAGAAATTGTTGCCTGATAATACATTTATCCATATCATCAAGTGAAGTGATACGGCGATGACTAATTTGTTACCCATTATTCCATAATCAGACACATGGAAATTACGACAGATGTCGAGTGTCAGTTCTTTGAAATGAACAACCGCAGTGCACTGAGTTAATATATTGGTACCCGTCGATGCCCGGGTGTGTATTTATTGCATTATTATGTTACTCCATCTCCTTATTCTTCGTCTCTCCATTGTCTTCCGCCCTACTCTTTGATCGTTTCATCTGCGTTTGTAGTGAAATTCAGCCTGAAATTAAAATTCACGCGGCTCAATTCTTATGACTTCATTTGCTGAACAGCGTATCCTACAGTAATATAAGATTTCAAAGACATTTGAACATTTTTGTAAATTCACAAGGCTTATTCAATTAAGCTACATTTCTTCAATCAGGTTTGACTCCATTTTTGAGCTGGTGCCCAACGACTGTTTCGTAGAAATCTGTAGAAAATGTCACCAAACAGTCGCAATTTTTGTTTATATTTTCCAGACCTACATAGATTTCATGCACAATGTGGCTATTCTCAATGCTTTGTGTTATGTTTACGTCTATACCGTCATGCTGAACGTTACTGTCAACATGATGATTTAGATATAAGCACACATTTACAAGCCTTGAGACTGGCCACTCAATGCCCGAAATCTAGGTAGATATGAACAGTGAAAACAAAAATTGCTATTGATTGCTGACAGTTCCTACAGATTTGTTTAAATAAAATTCCACAAAAGTTTTGTATAAAAAAATAAGGGGTGGGGGGCGGCAATTTAGCAGCTCGCACGGAGCGGCACTTGGGCTTGCGCCGGCCCTGAATTCACACGTGTATTCAGTGGCGTAGCTATCATAGGGCTAGGCGGGGCAGTGCCCCGGGGCCCCCGAGGTCCAGGGGCCCTTCGGCCTTCGTGAGCGACGATCGAAAAAAGTTAAAGTAGAGCGCCGAATTTTTTATTTTTACCCTCCCCACCCTATCGTCCATCATATCCCCTTCCCCCTTAAACCAAGTTTCCCACAGTAGCCTGACTGGACCACCGGCTGGCGGAACAATGCTTCTAATTGGGCCTTCACAAGACGCACTGCCGACAGGCGAAGCTGCCAGCCAATGTGTCCAACAATCGGCACACTTCAGTTGGCGTAGCAGCTAGAGGTGGGTTTGAATATGACTCGAACTGTTGGAACAATTTACGTCATAGTTCGGGAAATCTCGGGATATGTTCGAACATTCGATCACGGCGCTATCTAGCAACGTCAGTACGTACTATCACTACGATTTACAGCGAAGATATTCATAAATCTTTTCGGCGCTGTGCAGTAAACTACTTATAAAAGATTGTGTCATTAATAAATTATGGGTAATAATAAGTAAGAAATGCAGACTGGAGTAGCAGGTCATAATTAAAAAAGCAATGAATTTAGGCTATACGTAAAAGATAGCAATCGCGATTTAAAATTCTAGTGCTGCGATCTAGCGGCGCCTGTTTGTACTACGTAAACTGCAGCTCGTGCACTGTTCATGACATGGTCGCAATTACAGTTTATTTTTGTATGAATTATTTGCGTTATTGGGTGTTAAATTTCTAATGTGTTCTCTATTTCACCTCTTTTAATCTTGCTTTCCATGCGTTTACCACATTAAACGTAATTTCTACTTATGAAGAATACACAGTAATGTAACATACTTCCAGAAACAACATTTTTTCCTTTGACTGTTAGCTTTGCAGTAATTTGATGCAGTAAATCTGTTATAGTAGCAGATATTTTGTTTATCAATGGATCATATAGTGATATCAGACAGGTCACTTATGCACTGTTTCAACCAAATTATACAGTTTAACATAGTGATGCTTTTTTTTTTTTTTTTTTTTTTTTTTTTACATGTACTTATACTTCGTATGAAATCAGTTCTGAGCAAAGCAATAGGCCGGTAACTTTAAAATTTCCAGCGTACTGTTTGCAGATACGCAGCGCGAGACATTTGTTATCTGAGTGTTCGAACAGTTCGATACTGTATCGAGCTCTCCGCTGTATCGGGAAATCCCGAGCATGTTCGAACACCAGTAACGTTTGCCCAGCCCTAGCAGCAGCAGAAGTAGCGGCAGCATCACAGCTGCTCACAGCAACAGCTGCGTCTTCCAAGTGTTGCGGCGTGCAAAGTGAAGGATCGCGCTCCTCCAAATAATATAAATACATTTACTGTACAGTACTTCTTATTGTCTAATAGAAGTGTTCAGTTCGAATATCCGAATAAGTCGCTTTTCCGAATATCCATATCCTCGACTTACTTCGGATAATAGACTACTGTATATAATATTTTAGTTGAATGAAGGAATTTCGACTTTTAATTTCTCCTGCCGAAATTGACCCCAACATGGACAGTTCGCCAATTATATAAGGAAATTATAACAAAATATGCATTATTAGAATGTGAGGTTACGGAAGTATTTACCGCAATTTTATTCTTCTTCAGCAGCCGAAAGGTCGTTCAGCAAATTAAAAATTATCAAACCACATCTGAGGTACAGTATGGCTCAAGCTTGACTCGGACATTTGGCACTCATAGCAATCGAAAAGAAGGTTGCATCAAGTATGATTTTGCAAAAACCAAAGCCAGGAAAAGATTGTAAAATAATTGTTAAAACAAAATTCACTACTTTTTAATTGTGTATCCATTTTATTACTATAATGTTCTGCAGTCACGAAAACGCTTACCGATCAGAAATCATATCTCTGCCAACATCTGCAATCTAACAGTTTGAAGCATTGTATTACTCCAGTAGGTATTCTTTCATTATGACTTTGGTGCGTGATGAAACACGAACGAAATCCCCACGACTTGAGAAACGCCACTCATTAAGTTCGTGATGCCCAGTGAGGCGCGAAAAATAATTATGAATTTTTTCAAGGACTAATAGTATTAGTGTTACAAGAAATAGAAAAATTCCCAACTTTTAGAAAACAATGTTTTAACACATTGACTGCTGCCACCTGAGTTACATATAAGTCACAGGAAGTCTTCTCTTCGGGCCACGTGAAGTAAATACAACTCACGGACATTTTTCCATTTAAAGCTCCGTGGTGCTGTTGTAACTCACAGTAGCGTGCTATGACTTGGTGTTACAGTACGTCACAGCTTTCCAAACTGGGTGTCGCGGCACCCTGGAGCGTCGCGTAATTGTATCAAGGGTGTCGAGAGACTGGCAAATTTAGACACAAAAAAAAAGCTTGTCATAAAATAACACAAAATATCCTTCTCTTCATACTAGCCTGAAGACTCGCCTGCAGCTAATCATCCTTCTCTTCATTCAGTGCACCACAGATCACGTATTAAACGAATGATCGGTGCACATTAATTGCGTGCTCAGCCTTTGGGCGGCAGCTCTGCTTAAACAGGAGTAGACACTCAGGGTTTGTACGAGCAGCTGCAAGTTGCCAGATTCCAGCAAATTGCGCATGCGCAGAGCTGCTCTTCCATGCGCAGTTTGCTGGAACTAGCAGCTGCTTGAACGAACCTTCACTGTAGTCTGCTTTCCTTCTCAAAAAGCTGCACCTGAGCGTTTTTAATGGATTTATCAAAAGCACGTCATCCTCGGTAGCGTTTCTTACAATTAAATGTCAATCAATGACACAGTGGCTGTAAAAGCTGTCACAGATTGTAAAAGCAGTCACAATTTTCCACTGACTACAGCTATTCAATAGCAATGTTTAGTATGGAGTATTGCTGGGTGATTAACGGAGGGTAGTATTTTAAATGCAGTGATCGCTGGTTCGAACCCTGGTATGCGTTAATATTTTTTTCTCTCAGTTTCCTGTGTGTAACAGTCTCGGACCAGAAATGACATTCATATTCTCACTTGTCACAAATATTTATCCATTTTTTCCGAATATGTCGGGACTTCCGAGATCCTGGTGAAGCAAGAACCTAACAATAGAACTTAAATAATAATTCATCACTTGTCATAAATACAGCCCTTTATTTTTGAAAATAATGTGATAATATTGAAATGAAAGGGAACAGCCACTGTGCTGCTAATCAGAAATCCGAGCAGCTAATTTACAGATGCCTGTTTCAATCGATCCAGCAAAACCGTTTCTGGCCCCGACATGTACGCACGACAGAGAAAAACGGTTTCCGAAATTCAGTTTTCGCGTTTCGGAAGTTGGATCGCATGTAGAAGAAGCAAGTATTACTGTGTGAGTTAGGCATTGTTGTCTGCGGTGTTACTCTGTTGTACATCTCCGTAGTGCCTAATGTTTCCATTTCTTGCGATGAGTGTACATAATTGCTGCAGTCAACATCAACATTAAACATGTCAATGCGCACGAGGATTTCAGTTTCGTTTACAAACTACATTTAAGCGATACTTTATTTCCGCTGCCCCCCCCCCCCCCCCCCACCTCGCTAGAACCATCTAAATTCTACCATATGTATTTATATTAGTGAAAGGGTGTCGCGCGAAACTGTGAGCTATAAAAGGGTGTCGCCATAAGGGAAAGTTTGGAAGGCACTGCAGTACGTTATGGCCCCAGTAACAAATCATGTTCGTGGCTTCCAGTTTTCAAGAGCTCAAGAGTAGTTAATAACACTTGAAATCGTGAATTATATATAACTCACACGGCCCAGTCATATAGGAGTTTCCTTGGTTTTTATAATTTATTATTTGGTGTTACATATTACTTATACAGTAGATTGTATATCACATACAGTTTTAATTACATTATCCAACTCTAATTGCAACAACAATGAAACAGACTGAAAAATTGGGTAATTCCACTTTGTATCTCTAACACCTGCATGCACTGTGCTTTATGAAGAAACACTCTTCGCAAAAATATGAGTCACAATTTCTTACATTACCATGTAGTTTGTTTACATTTCTTGACAGCTTGCTCTCGTCCAAATTCATTCTTCATTTTTTCGTAGTATCCGTACACCTATGACTTGCTGCTCCCATGTTCACAAGAGCACAATCTGCAGGCAGCTCGGTGGCTACGGTGAGAGATTTCTCAGAGGTATCGGCATCTTCTGTATGGAGTAGTCTCAAAGTCACTTCCTCTTTGAATTCTGTGATTGAGATGATTTTGTTGTTGATGTATCGGTAAATCATAAGAGCATTTACCAGTGCTGACCCTGTCAACAGTTCAACTGCAAGCTACCTGTACCATTTCGCATCCCGCCTCAGACAATATAGGACTTCATTTGGCGAGAGAGATCTATAAATGACTGATTATAGTCAGTTATCATTGCTGGTTTTTTCTTTGTACCCCTCTTGGTTTGAACTTCGGCTTCTTCCTCTCCATGAACAGTACTCAGCATCAACACATTCCACTTATTTTTTTCCATTTCAGTAGTATCTTCATCTTCTTCACTTATGTCCATAACTTCATCTTAAAGCTTTTGTACGTGTCTTTGTTCATCTACATAACTTCTATGAGACATTTTATCCTGCTACAATATCACAGTGTTACGGAGCAAACAGCACTGAATATAGACTGTAGTAACAATGCAGAAAAACAATAATGGAACTGTATGCAAATAATGTTGTGGAATGAAAGTACCAACCCAAAATTATTAGCGACATAGCAAATGACACACCTAGCACTTTACTCTGGTGCCATGTGAGTCATATATAAC
This sequence comes from Locusta migratoria, assembly GCA_026315105.1. Taxonomy (NCBI): domain Eukaryota; kingdom Metazoa; phylum Arthropoda; class Insecta; order Orthoptera; family Acrididae; genus Locusta; species Locusta migratoria. Next base: position 444,144,281 of record CM048755.1, on the reverse strand, counting down.
TCACAAAGAAAAACATGAACTACGGTACTAAATTGCAATATTTTTAACTTATTTGTACTTAAATAGCTTACTTCAAGCAAACTAAAGCAGAATATGGAGAAAAGTAAATGATCCCCGGGGGTCGGTAACCCAGCTATGTCTTTGGCAGCCAATATGTTAATATAGTTATTGTTAAACAGAATGGATTAAGACGAAATATTAAATGCCTGCAGCATATTTAAGTGCAGTAGAACAGTATTTGGCATATGATTTGTTGTGGGGATGTGACAGGTGACAGCAGGAAAGGGGGGGGGGGGTTGGAGTGCAGAAGGAGCAGGAAAGGGCGGACCGCTGGAATGGTCAGGCATTGCCGTTCTTTGTGAGCCTGCAAAACGAATAGCGAGAGAGCGAGCCCCACTCTGTCTACCCCATTACGTCGCTAAAGGAAATTACAAGGTATTTTACAAAGCTATACAGACCCTCCCACAGAGCACCTCATAAATCACAGATGACTTACTGCGCAGACACACCTGGAGAGTGCGCATTTTCCACAAAATGCGTTGCGCCAGGAAACAGGCATTTTTCCCACAAATGCGTTAATACTGAAAGGAATACCGAACAGAATCTACATACCTTTCTACACATTACCTTGCAATGGTAGGCGGGAAAAGGATTCGGCATTCTGTGGCTTTTTTTCTGGGAACGGCGCCTTCCCAGTTCCCATACCAGAAGAAGTATTCGCTCTTCAATTTACATTCATACTAACACTATACTCACCGCCGCATTCTGCTCAGTTCTTGTGTGTGAAAAACAAACAACTTCACTGAGGTGAGAATTCAGCACTTCACGCAATCTTTTAAGGTACGTTTCTACCCGCACACTATTTGTTTATTCTGCCATTTAAAGGTATAATTACATTCACGGATCAGAAGTTTCATGTAATAATTACTTTGTCTCAACAGTGAATTGTGCATCAAGACGCTGCCCTCTACCCCACTGTCACGATAATAAGCGACGATATCGACTTAGTTATTTTACTTATTACTTTTTCCTGGCCAGACACTAACATATACTTCAAGAAGCCTGGTAGGGGGCACGGCTCAATCCAAAGTGTTTCATCAAACAAAATCCGGTAACTTACTTTTGATGAAACCATCCTACACGAATATTTCCCCTATTTTCCTTCTTTGACTGGGCTATCAACGAAATGAGCCAACAGCGCAGTGGTTTAGCGAGAGTGAGTTGTCGGCACTGACAAAAGTCCGCCTGCTGTCACCGCTGACGAAAAGTATCCCATGGGGCATTTTCATCTGTGTCCTACCCAGGTCCAACTCTATCTCTATCCCTCTGCAAAATTTCATTCAAATCACATATTAATTTTTGCGTAGAAACATAACAAACAAACCAACTTTCACAATTATATTAGAGAGTACGATTAAACATTATCTGCTGCGTGACATAATAATTTACTTAGTAGTATTTAGGTTTGCCTTATTATGTCTTCCAGTGGGCGGTAAGGAGCTGATGATGAAGTAGTTTTGCATCTGTACAGTATTAGTGTAAATAGGGCCCCAATGTCATTTTTGCCCCGGGGCCCTTGGTGACATAGCTACGCCACTGGTTCACGCAATCCTGTTCCTGTATTCGCTGCATCTTGAGCCCCAAATAGCGGTATCAATACTCACGGTGCTGCGAGGACGGCTGATACGCTACCGAAACGCCACGTGTGAAAGGCAACAGGCGCGAAGACGCCGCTGCCAGCAGCGCGCAGCACAGGTGGTTGTGGCGTCGCTGTGCCGCTGGCTATGAATCGCCCCATTTGTTTGCACTGCGGAGCGCTGGCCGTTACTGCCGCGTTACGGAGCCTTGTAAAAGTGCAGCAGTGTTGCCGCCCGCAACATCAGTAATTAGAAAAGGGGGCAGTCGAGACAAGCTTATGGGACTTAACTACGGGGTCATCAGTCCCTAAACTTACAAACTACTTATCAACTACTTACGAACTAGGACGGCACAAATATCCATGCCCGAGGGGGGATTCGAACCCCCGACCGGAGTGGCCGTGCTGACCGTGACTGGAGCGCCTCAGTCACCTCGGCCACCGCGGCCGGCGGAGGCTAATCGACGACTTCCTTTACAAAGTAGATGATTATTAAGTGGGAGACATCGATTTCATATAGTGGTTCCAAAGTTGCTGACCGAAAAGAGGGAACCACTCAAGCATAAGCTAAGGTACTTGTCTGTTCATATATACCCCAAAGTTTAAACAATAAAATACCGATTCAATACAAATTCTTTTCAGTGAAACAATAAGAGCAACGTCTCCCATTTTCGTAAAATTGACGAAATTCTTACGAGACAAGAGGGCATTGTTTTCTTTTTTCTTCAAAATTGTATTTTGTTGTCTCTGAGGAAGTAAAAATTTTAATTACGAAAAATACACGAATCAGGTTTATTTATAGCCTACAATGTTTAGTTACAAACGCCCATACACTACAGTTGACGTATAACATTCCCAATACTAGAAGACATGTGAAAATGTAAGTGACATAGTTGTCTTGTGTATTCATGAGTCTCCCCGTACACCAGTCTAAAAACCTGTCTGCTAAATACTGGAAATTATTTTAAATTATCGATTCGTTAGAAAGGACGCTGCCTCTTCTTTCGTGATTTTCAGGAAGAAAGTGATTCGCCAACCAAACATGTTTCCAGTGTTAAATCTGTTAAAACTTCTATTTTCTGTGTTTATTTGGTTTACATATATCTTTTTCTGCCTTTCGAGCACATAATTCTGCCATTTTCGCTAGAAACGGTTGCTAACACTTAACCACAACAGAACTTAACTCCACTCTACTCGAAGTGTGCTCCAGAGCCGTTACAAGTCGTAGGATACTCTTAGCAACACCAGGCTGGTCGCAAGATGTGTTAAAAAATGAAGAACTTATAGAAAGAAGCAGTGACACTTTTTCCGGGAACCGTTAATCATTTTGCAGGACAATGCACGGGCGCAAATGTCGCAAGTGGTGACGGATTTGTTCGATTGCCGGTGTCACAAGTGTTGTACCACCCGCCACACTCCCAGAACCTAAGCTCCTGTGACTTGATTCCTGAGATGAAGGAAGCACTGCATGGCATTCGCTTCAACTGTAGCAGAGTTTCTTGGACAATAGACAGCTCCGCTCGAACTTTCAGCACGACCGGGGTTGCTAAGAGTATCCTACGACTTCCACATCGCTGGTAACGGCTTGTACACAATGCTGGTCACTACTTTGAAGGACAGTAAAGCTTTGAAACGTGTAGCTATTTTATATGAATTGCAAATAAATAGTTGACACAATTAAAGTTCCTACCCTCGTATTATTTATGATACTTACGAGTTACGCAGTCCGATTAAAAAGTAGTGTTCCATTTTATTTTGTAATTTATTTTCCATTCTACACAGATTTGTCTAACCACCATGAGCAGCAGACGGAGAGTTACTGGACGCCACTACGCTTCTGGAAGTGTAAAGCGTAAAGCAAGGGATGAAAAGGAGAGAAAGAAGATGCTGTTGTATCTAAAACACCTAAACTGTCTGAGATTTTTGATGTTCAGAATGATTTTGCCGAATATACAGAAAATGAAGTGCAAAATACAAAAGCTGTAGTTGATTGTAAGGATGATAGTGTTGTTCAGAATGATTTTGCTGAATATACAGAAAATGATGTACAAAATACAAAAGCTGTAGTTGATTGTAAGGCTGATAGTTACACTACAGAACATTCATCAGAATGTGCAACTTTTTCAGATGTAGTTACGTTTTCCACGAGTGATACAGAAATTTCACATACGGCAAGTCTTCCCAGTTCAGCCATATCGTCTCCAAGCCAAATTTAAATAAAAAGCATGGGAAGTCCTATCGGCCCAGAGACCTGGTCTCCAAGACAAACAGAAGTCGAAAAAATAATACACCTTGTGATGTTACTGCATGCTGTGCAAGTGGAACACAATGTGAAAGTAAAATGTATTCTAACGATATTGGTGAGTGGCCAAACAACTTTGACAGAGATTATTGGATTATGAAAGGAAGTAGTGAGGTTCAGCATATATTTTGCTGAAAAGACATGAAGAAAGCAGTTCGCATAGAAAAGCGATAATTTCCCTGTTAGTTCGACAAAAACAAAGATGCACGTGTCGATTCTTAACTTGTAAGCCAAATTGAGAGCGAACGAAAGTATTGGCGAACACTTTTAGAACGAATTGTTGCAGTTAGTTTTTTTAGTTGAGCGAGGTAGTGATGAAATTGTTGGTTCACCCCATAATGGAAATTATTTAGGGTTATTAGAGTTACTAGCCAAGTCTGATGTGTTTCTGTCCCAACATATACTGTACCCCACAAGCGGCTTCTAATGAAATTGCGTGCTTATGGAATATCTTCCCAATTGTGCGATTGGATTCACGATTTCCTATCAGAAAGGACACAGTTCGTTGTAATTGACGGTAAGTCATCGAGTAAAACAGAAGTGATATCTGGCGTTCCACAGGGAAGCGTTATAGGTCCCCTACTCTTCCTCGTGTTTATAAACGATTTAGGAGACAATCTGAATAGCTCCCTTAGATTGTTCGCGGATGATGCTGTCGTTTATCGGTTAGTGAAGTCAACAGAGGATCAAAAGCAACTGCAAAGCGATTTAGACAAAATTTCTACTTGGTGCGAAAATTGGCAATTGACACTAAATAAAGAAAAGTGTGAAGTAATACACATAACCCCAAAAGAAATCCACTGAACTTCAATTACGCGATAAATCAGTCAAACCTTAAGGTGGTAAATTCTACCAAATACCTAGGAGTTACAATTACGAACAACTTTGACTGGAGAGAACACATAGAAAATATTGTGGGGAAGGCGAATCAAAGGTTACGTTTCATCGGCAGAACGCTTCGAAGATGCACCAGCTCCAGCAAAGAGACTGCCTACATCACACTTGTGCGTCCTCTCCTGGAGTATTGTTGCCCCTTGTGGGACCCTCACCAGGTGGGACTGACGGAAGATATTGAGAAGGTTCAGAGAAGGGCAACTCGTTTTGTTTTATCACGTTACGGGGGGGGGGGGAGCGTCACGGAAATGTTGCACGAATTGGGGTGGAAATCATTGAAAGAAAGACGTTATTCATTGCGGCGTGATCTGTTTGCGAAGTTTCAATCACCGACTTTTACTTATGAATGTGAAAATATTTTGCTAGCAACCACATACTTAGGGAGACATGACCATCCCAATAAAATAAGAGAAATCAGATCGAAAACGGAACGATTTAGGTGTTCTTTCTTCCCGCGTGTTATTACAGAATGGGACGGTAGAGAAAAGTTATGAAAGTGGTTAATGAACCCTCTGCCAGGCACTTAAATGTGATTTGCAGAGTATCTATGTAGATGTAGATGTAAATAAAGGAAAGGGACATACGTCATATTAGTCAAAAACAACGTGCGTGGAATTTATCTATCTAATTGCATCAGCCATACTGGATCATATTATTTGCGAAATTAATTGATCCAAATACCATTCAGTCTGACTGGATTCTACTCCTGATATATCTCACGTAGATCAACTGACTCTGATATGCGCTGTGTCCTACCATCCGGACCAGTGGACAGATTTGTGAAGTTTTTGATATGGAGGGTCATACAGTTGACCAACTCTCCCTAAGCTTACTATCTTTTTAGCAGAGAATGGCATTAATATCAAAGATTGTCGAGGGCAAAGCTATGACAATGCCAGTAATATGAGTGGCAGGTATACCGGCTTAGGATCACGAACTAAAGATATAAATAAGTATGCTGAATATATGCCCTGTTTTTCACATTCGCTAAATTTGGTCGCTGTGCTGCTGAATGTTGTACAAAAGCATCCATTTTCTTTGATTTCCTTGAAAGCCTCTATAAATTTTTCCACTTCTGCCTATCGACGGGGCCTTCTTTTGAAAGCACTGAAAAATATAGCACTAAAATTCCGATTTTGAAAAGGTTATCGGACACTATGTGGTCGGCCAGAGCTGATGCTACAAAGGCGCTCCTATTTGGTTTTAATACCATGAAACTAGTTTTGAATGACATATCTACTAATGTGCATCAAAAGGTAGAGTGCCGCAATCAGGCTAACGGACTGGGTTTGAAAATGACAAAGTTGGAACGGGAATAATGTGTGTCGCATGGAACAGAATCCCAGAACGCTTGCAAGCGGCTAGAGTTTCGCTGCAGTCGTCTGATCAAGATCTGAGCACCGGATATGCACTTTATAAATCCTTAGATGAATATATCCAATCAATGAGGTTCACATTTTCAGAAATTGAGACTAAAGATGACTAACTGTGAAGAATGTCAGCAAGAAACTTCAAGACGACACAAGCGAAATACAAAGTACGACCATTTTACTGAGTCAACTACACTCGATGAAGTTGTAGAAAATTAGACACCGGGAGAACATTTTGAATTTCAGGTGTTTATTGTGATAATTGACAATGTGTTGGCTGCATTAGCTACACGCATGGAAAAATACCATCGCTTGACTAATGTTTTTGGAATATTACGGGACTTTAAATCTCTTACAGCAGAAGAGATCTTGTAAAGAACTCCTAATATTGTGAATGATTACCCAGATGATTTAGAAGAGTCGCTTGGCGACCAACTGGTACAGTTCGCTGAGTGCTGAAAACGGATATCGCTCCTGCCATTGACAGAAAACACAACGAATCTTTAGAACTACAAATTTACAAATTGTTAATGGAAAATTCATTAGGATCGTGTTTGCCACATGTAAAAATAGCCTTACGCATTTACTTATCTTTAATAATCACCAGCAGCAGTGGAGAACGTTATTTTTCAACGTTAAAGCGCATTAAAAATGAATTATGAAATACGATGGGACAGGAACGTCTAAATGACCTCAGTATAATGAACAATGAATACGATTTGCCGAGAGAAATTGATGTAACTTGTATTATTTCTAAATTTGCCGAATTGAGAAAAGTTTATTTGTAATAATCCTGTTTTTTTTTTTTTTTTTTTTTTTTTTTTTTTTTAATCCTAAACCGTATGACCTAAAGTCGTAAGCAACCCAAGGACCCTTTGTCAGCTTTGCTACGGGCCCCGAGCTTGCTTAATCCGGCACTGGTCCCAGTACTGTGCTGTGTGATTTCCGCTTGTCTTTGCTACTAAATAAGAAGCGAGTGACAATTTTTACTAATAACGGTACCGGTAGAGGCTAAGATGAACAAGTAAAACTGCCAAAAGTACAATCTGTTACAGTGAGAGTCATGGTATAGTATATGGCAGTGTTTCTTTGACAGACCCTACTGTTTGTACACTTATAGTCATTAGTGACATTTTTTATTTTACATAGGGCCTAAAGCGATATAAATTTTCCACATATTTATCTTGTATTAGCATGTTTTGCACAAAGTTGAATGTTTACTCTAACCATACCGTCACCATTATAAAACAATATTAATCTAAGGGATCATGAAAATATCTACAGGTATATTTCAGACACCTGTAGATTTCAAGAGAGAGTGAATGATAAAAGTTTGCATACTTTTTTCTCTCGTGTGTAAATTCTCTTAACGTTTGGCCAATGATAACATATGCATACAAGTTTTTAAGAATAAAGAAAGGAATGACAAAGTTCTTGCATTCGTTTTGTACGTATTTAATTTCTGTGATAACACATCTACCCACCAATTTCTGTTCAGTGAGTTGCAAGTACGGGTTCTGATGGTTATAATTATGGAGTAATACTTATGCCTTTTAATTAACACATTATGATAAAGAGGCTCTTTGGTAGCAGCCGTGCAGTTTCCTGTCAGATGTTCAAATTAAGTATTTATCTACAGCCCAATTTCCTTTAATTTGCGAAATCTATAACATATGAATGAATGCAGATATTCGTGCATAGACATGTTGCTTGAGAAAGTCTGCTCTCGGAGCGGAATATCCACACAAGACACACGTTAAGTCTTTCGACCTCGCCAACTAGATGCTTGCAACGGATGTGGCGATACAAGCCTTTGTTATTGACTATGTATGTTCAAATGTTTGTAGTACTTATGGGACTTAACTACGGAGTCATCAGTCCCTAAGCTTACAAACTACTTATGAACTAGCTAAGACTAAGGACGGCACAAATATCCATGCTCGAGGGGGGATTCGAACCCCCCGACCGTAGTTGACTATGTAGCGGGGCACAAATTGCAACTATACTTTCCCATAACTACACAGTTTAACATCCGAAATAACAGAAGTACAGGCTTGGGCTGGGCAAATGATACTCGCGTTCGAACATGTTCGGGATTTCCCGATACAGCAGAGAACTCGATACAGTATCGAACTGTTCGAACACTCAGATAATAAATGACTGGCGCTGCTAATCTGCCAACGATACGCGGGAAATTTTGAAGTTAGCGGGCTATCGCTTTGCACAGAACTAATTACATAGAAAGTACAAGTACATGTAAAGTAAAAGAAGGTCAACACTATGAAAAACTGCATATTTTGTTTAAAACAGTGCATACTATACGTGACGTGTCTGCTGTCACTGCACGATACGATCCAGTGATGAACAGAAAATCTGCTACTAGAACAGAACTACTTGCACCTCATTACTGACAGCTAACATCCTTCATAAGTAGAAATTTTTTTTTTTTTCCTTTATTGTTAATTTCACTCCGACTTTCGTCGGCGGGCTGGCAGCAGCATCAGCGCTGCTCTTCAGCCGAGAGAACAGACACATGACAAGCGAGATAAAAGGAACAAAGACATGAAGTTAAAAACAATGAGTATAAAAACATGGTACGGAGGAAAAATGCAAGACTTACAAACTGGACATCGGAGACAATACTGCAGACTTAAGACACATGAACAAGAGAGACTGACACACATAAGCAGATTAAAAACAGTCTGTGCCACGGTGGCGATAAAATCACATGGAGATACAACACTGGACACACGAAGTCACACGATGATATAGGTGGTGACGACATGAGTTGCGACGCACTGGAGGTGAACACACGGCGATGACGATGCACTTGACACGAGAATACACTGTTGTTAAAAGGCGACGCTGCAGCCCCCGCAGGGCAAGGAGAGGGAGGAAGCGAGGAAGCGCGGGGGAGGGTCGAAAAGAGAGAGAGGGGGGGGGAGAAGGTGGGGAGAAGGAAAGACAGGCGCGATTGAGACTCCAGGTGGGGAGAGGAGGGGGGAAATCCAAGCGGGGAGGGGGAGAAGGAGGGGATGGGGAGAGGGGGCCGCTAAGTCTACGGGGAAGGGATCAAAGCTGATAGGAGGGGTATATTTCGGGGCGAAGGGCGTCATCCGGTAGGGGAAGGGAGCGGAAGTTGCCTTGGGAGAGGATATGTAGGGTGTGCAGGTGGAGAGAGGGAGGAATGCAGTGGTGGAGGCGTGGCAGAGGCCCAGGGGCGGTGAGGATAGGGGAAACTAGCGGGTTGCGGGAATCAAGTTTTCGGGTGACATACAGGAGGCGGAGGCGTTCAAGGTGTTGAAGGAGGTGAGGGAAGGGGATGAGATCGTAGAGGATCCGCGTGGGGGAAGGAAGGCGGATACGGTAGGCGAGGCGGAGGGCGTGGCGTTCGAGGACTTGGAGGGTGTGATAAAAGGTGGGAGGAGCAGATACCCAGGCAGGGTGGAAGGAACAGAGGATGGGACGCATGATGGATTTGTATGTGTGGAGGACGGTGGAAGGGTGTAATCCCCACGTCCGGCCGGTGAGCAGTTTAAGGAGGTTGAGGCGGGACATGGCTTTTTCACGGATGGATTTCAGATGGGGGGTCCAGGTAAGGTGTCGGTCGAGGGTGAGGCCCAGATACTTAATGGTGTTAGTGTGGCGGATGGGACGGTCGTGGAGGGTGATGTAGAGATCGGGGATGCGGAAGGTGCGGGTGGTACGACCTATAATGATCGCCTGGGATTTGTCAGGGTTGACGGAGAGGAGCCACCGGTTGCACCATGCGGCGAACGCGGTGAGGTGAGACTGGAGCAAAACCTGGGATCGGGCAAGGGAGGGGGCAAGGGCAAGGAAGGCGGTGTCATCAGCATACTGTAGGAGATGGACGGGAGGCTGAGGTTGGGGCATGTCGGCGGAGTAGATAAGGTACAGGAGAGGGGAGAGGACAGATCCTTGGGGCACCCCGGCAGAGGGGTAAAACAAACGGGAGTTGGAATTGCAGACAGTGACATAGGACGGGCGATTGGTGAGAAAGGATGCAATGAGGCGGACATAGTTAATAGGAAGGGCGTAGAGTTGGAGTTTGAAAAGGAGGCCGGAATGCCAGACACGGTCGTAGGCTTTTTCTATATCTAGGGACACAAATATGGCGGAGCGACGGGAATTGAGCTGGACGGATAAGAGGTGGATGAGGCGAAGGAGCTGGTCGTCGGCAGAGAAGGATGGCCGGAAGCCACATTGAGAAGAAGGAAGGAGCTGGTGCTGTCGGAGGTGTTGGTGGATACGACGGGAAATGATGGATTCAAGGACCTTGCTAAACACGGAGGTGAGACTGATGGGACGGTAGGAGGAGGCTTGGGATGGGGGCTTGTTGGGTTTGGGGAACATGAGGATGCGGGAGATTTTCCACAGGCGAGGATAGAAACCGGTATAGAGGATAGTGTTGTAGAGGGCGGCAAGGACAGTGTGGAAGGAGAGGGGACAGGCACGGAGGTGCCTGTAGGTGAGCCGGTCGTGACCGGGAGCGGTGTTGCGTTTGGTGCGAAGTGTAGCTATGATGTCGTGTGCTGTGATGGGTGTGTTTAAGTCGGAGGGAGGAATGTGCCCCAAGTACTGGAAGCCGGGGGCGAGCGGGGGAGAAGAGGTGTCGGTACGCTCATGGACATCGGGAAAGAGGGAGTAATCAAAATGAGGATTATCAGGAAGGGAGAAGACGTCGGAAAGGTAGGAGGCAAAGTGTTCCGCCTTACTGGCATTGTCGGGAAAGGGACGGTTATCATGGAGAAGCGGGTAGTAGGGGGAGGAGTGACGGCCAGTAAGGCGATTGAAGGCCTTCCAGTACTTTGAGGAGTTAATGGGGAGAGTGGCGTTAAGGCGGGTGCATGTCTGCCGCCAGTCCCGGCGTTTTTTCGCGGACAAAAGGTTTCTAATGTGACGTTGGATTTGCCGGTGGCGTATGAGTGTGTCCCGGTCCCGGGTACGGAGGTACGAGCGGTAGAGGCGTCGGGATTCTCGGAGGAGGAGGACAGCCTGTGGAGGCAGGGTAGGACTGTGCGGGTATATTGCTTTGGTAGGGATGTGGGCTTCAACCGCGTTATCAAGGGTTTGCTGGAGAAAGGTGGAGGCGTGTTCAATATCTTCGGGTGTGCGGAGGGGAAGGGGGTGGCTTTCGACCGAGGTATCTATGGAGCGACCGTAGGCATTCCAGTCGGCACGGGAGTAGTCATGAATGAGTTTGGGAGGAGGTCTAGGACGAGGAGCTCGGGCAGGGCGGGGGCGGTGGTCAAGGGTGAGAAGGACAGGGGCGTGGTCACTGCCTATAAGGTCAAGGACGTCTGCCGTGATACGCCCAAGGAGGTTGGGAGACGCCAAGACGACGTCAGGGGTGGTATTGCTTTCAGGGCGAGTCGGGCGAGGGAGGGGCAGGATTCCGCCCCGGAGCGAGGTGGTGACAAACTGATGCCACCGCCGGAGTTCAGCAGGCGGACGGGAAGACAGGTTTAGGTCTGCGGCGACCACATAGGTCGTGTAGGTGCGGTCAACGTGAGAGAGAAAGTCATATGGGAGAGGAGAGGTGCTGCGGACGTAGATGGTGGCGAGGGTGACGGTGAGGGATGGGAGGAAGAGACTGAGGATTAAATGTTCGGTAGGATCATTGAGGAGCGGGTGTAGCCGGACGGGGTGGTGACGGAGATGGCCGATCGCCACTCCGCCTCTGGCCAAGGGAGGGGGACCATCAGTGCGATGAAGGATGTAAGGAGCGGTACTGACGGGACGACGGGGTTGGAGGAAGGTTTCATTCAGGAGGAAGGCGTCCACGCGGTGATGGAAAAGGGTATGCATGAAGAGGTGCTTGTTGGCTGGGAGAGACCGGACATTATGGTATAGAAAGGTGTATGATGAGCCTGCCATGGTGATGTGGGGGGGTACGGGAGGAGGAACGGAAGAAGGGGGAGCGGGCGGGCTTAGACTTGTGTTTCGAGGCGGGAAAAAGCGAAGTGGGAGTGGGCGCGGGAGAAAGTGGCAAAGGTTTCTAGGTGGAACACTGACCGTGCGGCCAGTGCAATCTGCTGGAGGGTGTGCGGGCGTTGAAAAGGATGGATGTTTGCGAGGACCGTGGTTACAAACCGGATGACGTCCTCGGCAGTGGGGGGAGGGAGCAAGGAGTTGTTGGGGTGCATGGGTGGGTCGACGGGGCGAATGGGGACGGTGAGTTCGGGGATGGTGGGGGCTGGGACGGACTTACATTTGTAGGAGTAGGTGGGATGGGGTCCGCCACAGGTGTTGCAGGTAGGAGGGGAGGCAAGGTTAGGACAGTGCTTGTGCAGGTGAGGGGACTTGCAGTGAGGACACGTGGGGGGGTTGCGGCAATTCTGTGTCAGGTGGTCGTTGTACACGAGGCACCTGGCACAGCGGTATGACTGAGGTGGGGAACGGGAGGGCTCCACCTTGTGGCGGCGGTCGTAAATTAGGGCCCCCTGGAGGAAAAGGTGATCAAGGGACGATGCGGACTCTGTGAATATCCGCATCAGGTATGTCGGGCCAGTGGCATTGAAGATACGCTTGGCGGAGCGGATGGTGACATCGGGCATGGAGTTGAGCTGACCCAACACCTCTTCCTCCGTGATCAGAGGGCTGAGCTTCGTGATCACGGCGGTGAGGGTGGGTGGGCGGCGGGAAGGAGGCGGTTGGCGAGCTGAGGTGGCGGTGTAGTAAGGGGTGAGAGTGGCATGGGGACCAAAGTGGATGCGGGGGAGGCGGTGGAGGATGTCAGTGTGTAGGGTGGGGCTGGGGGATTTGAGGAGGACGGAGTCTCGGCGGGGGATGATCTGAGTCAGGGGGACGTCGGGGTAGTATTTACGAAGTTCAATGGAGAGGGTCTTGTAGTCAAGGAAACGGGCGTCGGGGCGGGAAAGGACATAGGAGTATAGGTCAGGCTGCACGGGAGCAGGAATGGGGGCAGTGTCCATGTGGTTGGATGGAGGCGGAGAAGGAGGGGGAGGAGGGGGAGGAGCCTTTTTGGACAAAGTTGGAGTGGGGTCCGCGCTCCCCCGTTTGGACGACTTTTTGGGCTTGGCGCCCGTGGAGGAGGATGCAGAGGCGGTGGAGGGAGGGGCAGGAGAAACGGAGACTGGGTTGAGGGGGATAATCGTAGGTTGGTGTGGGGGCAGGAAGGACGGCGGGGGCGACTGTGGCGTGTCAGCCACCGTGGCACGGCGATGTTCAATTCGGGCAGGCGGTAACGGAGGAAACTCATGAGGCGAAGTCAGCGGCGTGTAGACAGGAGGAGGAGGGACGTGGGAAGCGGAGGAAAAGGACATTAAGACCGACAGTGGAATTGCCGGTTGGGGGAGGGAAGTGGAACTCCAGGTGGTGGTGGTGGAGGCCTGGGACGGGGAGGTGTAGTGGATGGATGTGGTTGTAGCAGGTGAGTGAGACATATTACCGGGATGACTGAGCGGCGACGAGGATGATGATGATGATGATGACGATGGCGAAGACACTGAAGACGAAGAGGCGGTGGTGGCGAGAAAGGCGGCAGGCTCGACGGGACGACAGCGACGTTGCAGACACCCGGCGGCGACTGCAGGCTGGCGACGGCTGCTGGGCGGCGGCACAGGCTCGAGGAGGCGACAGCGGCTCTGCAGACGCCTGGCGGCGACTGCGGGCTGGCGACGACTGCTCGGCGGCGGCTGCTGCTGCTGCTGCTGCTAGCTGGCGGCGGCGGCGGCTGGCGGCGACGACTGCGGCTGGCTGGCTGGCTGGCTGGGACGGCGGCGTCTCGACGACTGGCCCTAAAATCGAGAAAAGAACGATATAACGTATCGCCTTTTGTCGATCGCCTAGAGACTTGCGACTCTAGGCCGGTGGATGAAGTAGAAATTACATTTATTGTGATTATAAGAGATAGCTTGCAAATGACGATTACAGTAACAAATAACAAAATTACCACCTTTTAATCGGCTTGAAAACAAGATTAAAAGAGGTGAAATGGGAAAAGCATTAGAAATGTAATACCCAATAACAAAAATAAGTCATATAAAAATAAACTGTAATTGTGACATCGGAATAAACGGTGCACAAACAGCTCTGTACGTAGTATCAACAGGCGTCGCTAGATCGCAGCACTAGAATTTTAAATCGCAATTGCTATCGTTTATTTATAGCCTGTTTTTCCTTATGACCTGCACCCTAGAAGCTACTATAGTCGGAATTTCACACTTATTAATCCCCATAGTACATTAATGACACCCTATCTTCATTACAAATCGTATACTGCACAGCACAGAAACGATTTATGAATATCATCATTGTAAATCGAAGAGATAGTACCGCCTGAGATTACTAGATAGCGTCGTGATCGAAAGTTCGAATATTTCCCGAGATTTCCCGAACCGTGACGTAAATTGTTCGAACAGTTCGAGTCATGTTCAAACCCAGCTCTACTACAGGCAGACGAAATGCAGCGCGCGAACAGCTTTTGCTGTCTGTCACCAGATGGCACTGTATGAACTGTAGATCCGAAGTTATCCGAGCATACCCGATCGGCTCACCCCCAGGCAAGTCTGCTGCTAGCCGGGGCACGCGCCCGCAAGCCGCTACACTCTTAGCGGAAAATCCAATATTCCGATTTTCACGCTGCAAAGACTGTTCACGGTACATACGACCATCCCGCATCGGTTTATGAACTTAGTTCTTCCTTACAAGCTTTACTTTGCATGTGGGAAAAAAGTCTACTTTTCCTTCCACGTGAGGTTTTAGATTCATAATGCTCATCACTCGATTCTGAAGAAACTATTGGGTTAAAAATATGATTTTTGAACACGTGATAGTATAGAATCTTAGCTTTCTAACAAAGCATTCAACTTTCCGTAATTCGTAAATGTCGTTTTAAAATGACACTATCAGTGAAGTATGTGCACGTCATTTACAAATCGTGTATTGAAAAAGATA
The DNA here is from genome assembly GCA_026315105.1 of Locusta migratoria. Classification (NCBI taxonomy): domain Eukaryota; kingdom Metazoa; phylum Arthropoda; class Insecta; order Orthoptera; family Acrididae; genus Locusta; species Locusta migratoria. The sequence continues at coordinate 444,129,139 of CM048755.1, read as the reverse complement.
GCAGGCAGCTTAAATGACCTATGCATTTTAGACCATACATTACCGCGAGTGAAATAGAGCTGTCTCATTTCACGAGTAATTTCGAGTTAAGGAGCATCAGTGCCGCGATAGCAAATGTGTGTATTCAGCGCGTGTTCTAACAGCGTTTCTGTTGACATTTCGATACATTGCTTGATGTAACCTTGCTGAACGAAAAAAGGAAGCTCGGGTTGTTACGTTCAGTTGCAATCGAGGTCATTAGAAACGATTAACTGGTAAAATGTTGGAAGGTTCAGCTTACGCTCAAGCACTCCAAGGGAAGTAAACTAATTACCGTGCGCCGCGGTGGAGTAGCCGAGCGGTTTAAGCTGGAGAATTCCTTAAGGGCTGCCGAAGTTACGCACATTTTTGTACCAGCTGATTTATTATGGAAATCATATTCTTCATTGGAGAAGTCTTTCTTTATTCCTGTATACATTGAAGAGTAAATATTTCTTTGCTACAAACTTTTCATTTATTTATTTGTTTATGTTTATTTCTGAAACAGAGAAGGTTACGCAGATAGCAGCAGCTTTCAGCCAATTGTAGGCACTAAAGTCACAGACCAATGACAGTACGGAGCTCTCAGCGGGTTCTACCCTCAGAGTTAAGAGCAGAGGAACTGCACATATCCATAATTAAACGTAGGCCTCGGGAAAATGAAGAAAATGTTGACACGGAAATTTAGAACTACGAGAAGACCAACTCTGAGCCCTGACGTCGCTTCGAAGACACCGTACTGCGGAGATCGTACGGCACAACTGGACACACTCGTATATTTTATGGCACCAGGATAGGAGATACCACTTTCATTTACATATATGGCGTAAATAGATAAGGGAAAACAATTTGTTTTAAACGGCATTGAAGCCGACGCCGCAGAAGGCGGTATTGGCGAGCGACAGGATGGGCTGTAAGGGTAGAAGGGAGGCCCATTAAAAAAAAAAAAAATAAATAAATAAAAGCGATGGTTAGGGCTCGGACTCTTACGCCAGAGGTTACGGGTTCGATTCCTCCTCCGCCACATTTTTTTCCTTCTGTTTGATTTTCTTTTGTTATTCCACCAATTAATCAAAAAGTTTCTCAAGCCTACATTATTTTTTAAAACATCAAGAACGTAAAGTTTTTCAATCACTGAAAACAAATAAGAAAAATAAAAAAAATAAAAAAATAAATAAAATAAAAATAAAAGCGGTCTAAGGCGTCTCGCTGCGGAGCGCGCGGTTGCTCACCGTGGAGGTTTGAGTCCTCCCTGGGCAATGGGTGTGTGTGTTGTCCTTAGGTTAGTTTACCTAGGTTTAAGTAGTTTTTAAGCTACGGACTGATAACCACGCAGTTTGGTCCGATAGATTTACAAACAATTGAACATTTGATAAAGGCGTGCGGTCCATTGTTGTTTTATTCCTCCCCCCCCCCCCCCTTTTTCCTTTGGCTGGGGCGAGCTGAAACCCCGACGGAGTCACCACTATCGGAGAGGTGACATTCAAGGTCTCAGTCATCAGTTTTGTATCGCTGGACAGATTGCATGTATCTTGAAAACACTTGTAATTTTTCCTCACTGAATGAATTGTCAGTGCAGTATCAATTGCGAGTAAAAGAAAGAAAAAAAAGACGTGCTCAGTAACGAATCTGGTAAAAGCAGACAGAAGACGCCCAATTTTGTGCTACAGAAGCAATATGACAGCCGTATCGGCTCGCGCCGGAAATATTACACCTGTTGTAAGTCGTCGGCTTCGCGTTAGCCGGCTCCGATACGTTTGTAGGCAGTTTTATACTTTGCTCAGTATTTGCTTACACAGTGTTTCACTTTCACTTTATATTAAACTAAGTGATGACTCTTACATGGAGAACAAGATGAGACCTTAAGTCTCTTCAGTTCCTTGTTCCTGGTAAATCTACGTATTGTCATGTGTGTGACGAAAAATGATATGCCCTACGATGATGTGATAGTATTTAATTTCATTCATGGTTGTCCTACTAATTATCTACCTAAAATTCTGACAAGGTAAACAGGGACTCTTTAAAAAGCCAGTAGTTTGCGAAATGTGTAAGAATTTCATTCAAAATGAGTGCTGCAATAACCTCGACGACTTGCTGGTGGAAATCATCTTTCTTTACAAGAAAATGTCAAACATAATTGAAGAACATTTGGAGGGACTTGAAATACTTTCAAACATTATTTCCATTCCTTGTCTACTAACAGCAATGGGATTCGCAATCTCTTGGAAGGAGCAATAATTTTAAAATCCACATAACTGCAAATTAATAGTAATAGCTTCTGGAAACGTCCAGTAACTTTAAGTCATATAAATCTTTGGCATTGCTAAGAGGTAACACATTTATTACATGTCTCGTTCACTCGTTGTGCGAAAAGACTTTCACTTCTAACACTTAGATACAGAATAAATACAGAAAAACTCTTCTCGTTGAAAGTAACCAGACTCGCCTGAACGTCTGTGGATCCTGTACTAAAAAGTTTAGCCGCTTAATTCCACAACGAAAACTTGTAGTTTAACAGACAAGTGTAAAATACTTTAATATTGTATACTGCACCTCTCCATTATGCAAAAGCCTGCATCTGCCCGTTTGATATGAAACCATCGATGCGTAAACTACAAAAACCATTAGTTGTACGTACCAGTAAGAAACTTTTTCGTCTATTATTTTTGTATTTCACTTTATTTAATTTTAATAAGGTGGAGTTTAAACTACTATATATCTGCGATATGGTAATAGGACAAAAACGTTTAAGAGGCACTGTGATTGGGAATTTAAAAAATAAAAAATAAACTCTGCATAACATCACAGATTTACGACAGAGCCTAATTGTATTTTGGCTGAATATATGGTTGTTACAATTAAAAGATGAACTAATGAAGGAATATTAGAAACTTTCCTGTTTTAAGTAGCGTCTACTCCTTGCACATTGGTATGAGCTGTCCTGTTGGTTATTTATTTCAGACATAGCAATAAGGTATAAATTGCTACGTAGGTAATCAAACATGTGCGCGATGCCTACGCTGTGATTAATACAACGTGTTGCATAGCGCTGCATTCCCCGCTCGCAGCGCCGCCTGTAGCGTTGTGGTGGGTTTGACGGAGGACATCGAAAGAGTCCAAAGAAGGGCAGCTCGTTTCGTATTGTCACGATACAGGGGAGACAGCGTTACGGAAATGATACAGGATCTGGGATGGGAATCACTACAACAACGGCGCTTATCGCTGCGGCGTGGGCTACTTGCGAAACTCCAATCACCAACATTCTCCTCCGAATGCGAAAATATATTGTTGACTCCCACTTACATTGGTAGAAATGATCATCAGAATAAAATACGAGAAATCAGAGCTCGAACAGAGAGATTCAGGTGTTCTTTCTTCCCGCGCGCTATTCGAGAATGGAATGGGAGATAAATAGTATAATTGTGTTTCGGTGAACCCTCTGCCAGGCACTTAAATGTGATTTGCAGAGTATCCCATGTAGATGTAGATGTTGCACGGGCCCGGCGGGTACCCGCTCGCCCGGCGAGTGTCGGCACTCGACCACAGTCTATCACAGACAGTCGCGAAACACCCTAGGAAAAAAAAAATTGCAGCTGAAACGATACTAGCGCTCCAAGCGGCCAGTATGGAATAACAGTGGAATGGCGTGATACAAACTGAGAAATTGCCGTTTTAATGCTGTTACTTTCATATTTCCTGGTCACTGAACGTTGCTGTGAAGTTTCTTTCTAATACATATACGAAAACATCAGTCAAGTAATATCACTCCTTCTGTTAATGGCAGTCTATAATTTAACGAACTATCAGTGCAGTGTAATTCATACAGTTCACAATACTCGAGTCATATTAATATCGTCTGAAACCTTTTGTGTGGTGTCGCACAAGTCCAAAGTGCGCGCCACCTACTTTCGCCGCGCGCCGCCATGCACGCACGGCGCGGCGTTCTTACGACGACAGCCACGAGCGCCCTCTGCGGCAACTCCGCTCGTGGCCACCAGTGAACGACATCGTTCACTTGGGACTGAGTTAGGAACCAGTAAAAACTTCGGAATCCGATAGGCACCAGTGAAGACTTGGCTATCAGTTAGGCACTAGGCAGGACTCTAGTCAAATATGTATCAGCATTCTGCAGTACTGTGTAAAAGTTAAGTATTGTATAAATTCTGTGCAATATATATCTCGTACTAATTTACTCTAGTGTTTCTAGTTTCTGGCTGCTCTCCTCCACACCGCACAAGCGTGCTTCCCTATTCCGTGTCGGTCTCATTCCACTCGGCCACCGACACCTACGACGGAAACGAGACACAAAAGCGGCGACGAGGCTGGGACACAAAAGTGGCGACGAGGAGTGATAGAACCTTAGACCAGCCCACTTGCAGCAGCCAGACAGCAGCAGTCGGAGCACGCAAAAATTGCTCCCACCCACCCACCCTTATTATAAGATTTTTGGGGGAACATTTGTTACGTGTTTTGTGGACTTTTTTGTTGCAGAGCGTCCTCTTTCATATTGCATTTGTGTGTTATCTAATTTACTTGTATGCGCGGCGCCTAATCGGTCAGCATGGCCACTACCCCGAACCCAAACTTAATGGAAATTATTCAGTTACAGACGGCGCAAATAACACAACTCCTGCAGGCTGTGGCCCAGCAGACAGCGCAAGCAGCTAACCAACAACAGCCGCCGCTTCAGCAGCCCACACCTGCCGCCGCAACGCTTCCTACGTTTCGCCAGTACAACGAACGTGAGGAAGAATGGAGCGACTACTTCGCACAGTTTCAAGAACTCGTCGCGGCTCATCAAATTACAGGTCAGAAAGTGAAGCATCTGCTATTATCTGTGGTGGGCACCAACACCTTCGTGTTACTGAAAAAACTTTTCCCCGACGTATCTCCTCGTGATGTAGACTTTGAACAAATAGTAGATGCACTGAATGCGCATTATGATAGAACAGTTCTCGTAGCTGCAGCACGGTACCGATTTTTCAGACTTAAAAAATTACCGCAGCAGTCACACCAAGAGTGGATTACGGAACTGAAGGGCTTAACCCGCCAATGTAAATTTACTTGCTCTTGTGGACTTTCGTATAGTGACGTTATGTTGAGGGATGCAATTACGCAGAACATTCAGGACCCCAGAATTAGAGCAGCAATTCTAAAACAATCTGACCCTTCATTAGACAGTGTACTGCAGCTTATAGAAGCACATGATACTTTTGACTTAGCAGATGTAGAAATGCAAAGCCACAGTGTAAATTCAGTGCGCCGCAACGGACGCTTTCCTAGCCGTAGTTCTCAGTCTAGCCCTAGTGATTCTTATTTTTCTACCGGCCGTGCTGAACAGACAGTGAACAGTAGCCGGTGTAAAAGTGTGACACAAAGATCGCCCCGTCGGGTTAGAAACAGTAATGTGAATAACGGGCGTCAACGCTCATTTCAGAAAAATGTACGTAAATCTTGCCCCCAGTGTGTATCTCGCCACAAACGTGCACAGTGCCCAAGTCGCAACGCAACCTGTTATCAATGTGGCAAATCGGGACATGTACAGTCTGTGTGTATGCAAATTAAAAACTCTAACAACGGTACCGATAGAAACAGTGCTTTGCCGAGTGCACGAACAATTCATTCTGTCAATGTCATAAACGCCGTGGATTTGGACAATGCTTCTCTTGGTTCTCAATTGCAAGAAAGTGCTTCTGCTTTTTTTTTTTTTTTTTTTTTCTTTATTGTTAATTTCACTCCGACTTTCGTCGGCGGGCTGGCAGCAGCATCAGCGCTGCTCTTCAGCCGAGAGAATAGACATATGACAAGCGAGATAAAAGGAACAAAGACATGAAGTTAAAAACAATGAGTATAAAAACATGGTACGGAGGAAAAATGGAAGACTTACAAACTGGACATTGGAGACAATACTGCAGACTTAAGACACATAAACAAGAGAGACTGACACACATAAGCAGATTAAAAACAGTCTGTGCCACGGTGGCGATAAAATCACATGGAGAGACAACACTGGACACACGAAGTCACACGACGATATAGGTAGTGACGACACGAGTTGCGACGCACTGGAGATGAACACACGGCGATGACGATGCACTTGACACGAGAATACACTGTTGTTAAAAGGCGACGCTGCAGCCCCCGCGGGGCAAGGAGAGGGAGGAAGCGAGGAAGCGCGGGGGAGGGTCGAAAAGAGAGAGAGGGGGGGGAGAAGGTGGGGAGAAGGAAAGACAGGCGGGGAGAGGAGGAGGGAAATCCAAGCGGGGAGGGGGAGAAGGAGGGGATGGGGAGAGGGGGCCGCTAAGTCTACGGGGAAGGGATCAAAGCTGATAGGAGGGGTATATTTCAGGACGAAGGGCGTCATCCGGTAGGGGAAGGGAGCGGAAGTTGCCTTGGGAGAGGATATGTAGGGTGTGCAGGTGGAGAGAGGGAGGAATGCAGTGGTGGAGGCGTGGCAGAGGCCCAGGGGCGGTGAGGATAGGGTAAACTAGCGGGTTGCGGGAATCGAGTTTTCGGGTGACATACAGGAGGCGGAGGCGTTCAAGGTGTTGAAGGAGGTGAGGGAAGGGGATGAGGTCGTAGAGGATCCGCGTGGGGGAAGGAAGGCGGATACGGTAGGCGAGGCGGAGGGCGTGGCGTTCAAGGACTTGGAGGATGTGATAAAAGGTGGGAGGAGCAGATACCCAGGCAGGGTGGAAGGAACAGAGGATGGGGCGCATGATGGATTTGTATGTGTGGAGGATGGTGGAAGGGCGTAATCCCCACGTCCGGCCGGTGAGCAGTTTAAGGAGGTTGAGGCGGGACATGGCTTTTTCACGGATGGATTTCAGATGGGGGGTCCAGGTAAGGTGTCGGTCGAGGGTGAGGCCCAGATACTTAATGGTGTTAGTGTGGCGGATGGGACGGTCGTGGAGGGTGATGTAGAGATCGGGGATGCGGAAGGAGCGGGTGGTACGACCTATAATGATCGCCTGGGATTTGTCAGGGTTGACGGAGAGGAGCCACCGGTTGCACCATGCGGCGAACGCGGTGAGGTGAGACTGGAGCAAAACCTGGGATCGGGCAAGGGAGGGGGCAAGGGCTAGGAAGGCGGTGTCATCAGCATACTGTAGGACATGGACGGGAGGCTGAGGTTGGGGCATGTCGGCGGAGTAGATAAGGTACAGGAGAGGGGAGAGGACAGATCCTTGGGGCACCCCGGCAGAGGGGTAAAACAAACGGGAGTTGGAATTGCAGACAGTGACATAGGACGGGCGATTGGTGAGAAAGGATGGAATGAGGCGGACATAGTTAATAGGAAGGGCATAGAGTTGGAGTTTGGAAAGGAGGCCGGAATGCCAGACACGGTCGTAGGCTTTTTCTATATCTAGGGACACAAATATGGCGGAGCGACGGGAATTGAGCTGGACGGATAAGAGGTGGATGAGGCGAAGGAGCTAGTCGTCGGCAGAGAAGGATGGTCGGAAGCCACATTGAGAAGAAGGAAGGAGCTGGTGCTGTCGGAGGTGCTGGTGGATACGACGGGAAATGATGGATTCAAGGACCTTGCTAAACACGGAGGTGAGACTGATGGGACGGTAGGAAGAGGCTTGGGATGGGGGCTTGTTGGGTTTGGGGAACATGAGGATGCGGGAGATTTTCCACAGGCGAGGATAGAAACCGGTATAGAGGATAGTGTTGTAGAGGGCGGCAAGGACAGTGTGGAAGGAGAGGGGACAGGCACGGAGGTGCCTGTAGGTGAGCCGGTCGTGACCGGGAGCGGTGTTGCGTTTGGTGCGAAGTGTAGCTATGATGTCGTGTGCTGTGATGGGTGTGTTTAAGTCGGAGGGAGGAATGTGCCCCAAGTACTGGAAGCCGGGGGCGAGCGGGGGAGAAGAGGTGTCGGTACGCTCATGGACATCGGGAAAGAGGGAGTAATCAAAATGAGGATTATCAGGAAGGGAGAAGACGTCGGAGAGGTAGGAGGCAAAGTGTTCCGCCTTACTGGCATTGTCGGGAAAGGGACGGTTATCATGGAGAAGCGGGTAGTAGGGGGAGGGGTGACGGCCAGTAAGGCGATTGAAGGCCTTCCAGTACTTTGAGGAGTTGATGGGGAGAGTGGCGTTAAGGCGGGTGCATGTCTGCCGCCAGTCCCGGCGTTTTTTCGCGGACAAAAGGTTTCTAATGTGACGTTGGATTTGCCGGTGGCGTATGAGTGTGTCCCGGTCCCGGGTACGGAGGTACGAGCGGTAGAGGCGTCGGGATTCTCGGAGGAGGAGGACAGCCTGTGGAGGCAGGGTAGGACTGTGCGGGTATATTGCTTTGGTAGGGATGTGGGCTTCAACCGCGTTATCAAGGGTTTGCTGGAGAAAGGTGGAGGCGTGTTCAATATCTTCGGGTGTGCGGAGGGGAAGGGGGTGGCTTTCGACCGAGGTATCTATGGAGCGACCGTAGGCATTCCAGTCGGCACGGGAGTAGTCATGAATGAGTTTGGGAGGAGGACTAGGACGGGGAGCTCGGGCAGGGCGGGGGCGGTGGTCAAGGGTGAGCAGGACAGGGGTGTGGTCACTGCCTATAAGGTCAAGGACGTCTGCCGTGATACGCCCAAGGAGGTTGGGAGACGCCAAGACGACGTCAGGGGTGATATTGCTTTCGGGGCGAGTCGGGCGAGGGAGGGGCAGGATTCCGCCCCGGAGCGAGGTGGTGACAAACTGATGCCACTGCCGGAGTTCAGCAGGCGGACGGGAAGACAGGTTTAGGTCTGCGGCGACCACATAGGTCGTGTAGGTGCGGTCAACGTGAGAGAGGAAGTCATACGGGAGAGGAGAGGTGCTGCGGACGTAGATGGTGGCGAGGGTGACTGTGAGGGATGGGAGGAAGAGACTGAGGATTAAATGTTCTGTAGGATCATTGAGGAGCGGGGGTAGCCGGACGGGGTGGTGGCGGAGATGGCCGATCGCCACTCCGCCTCTGGCCAAGGGAGGGGGACCATCAGTGCGATGAAGGAGGTAAGGAGCGGTACTGACGGGACGACGGGGTTGGAGGAAGGTTTCATTCAGGAGGAAGGCGTCCACGCGGTGATGGAAAAGGGTATGCATGAAGAGGTGCTTGTTGGCTGGGAGAGACCGGACATTATGGTATAGAAAGGTGTATGAGGAGCCTGCCATGGTGGTGGTGGGGGGGTACGGGAGGAGGAACGAAGAAGGGGGAGCGGGCGGGCTTAGACTTGTGTTTCGAGGCGGGAAAAAGCGAAGTGGGAGTGGGCGCGGGAGAAGGTGGCAAAGGTTTCTAGGTGGAACACTGACCGTGCGGCCAGTGCAATCTGCTGGAGGGTGTGCGGGCGTTGAAAAGGATGGATGTTTGCGAGGACCGTGGTTACAAACCGGATGACGTCCTCGGCAGTGGGGGGAGGGAGCAAGGAGTTGTTGGGGTGCATGGGTGGGTCGACGGGGCGAATGGGGACGGTGAGTTCGGGGATGGTGGGGGCCAGGACGGACTTGCATTTGTAGGAGTAGGTGGGATGGGGTCCGCCACAGGTGTTGCAGGTAGGAGGGGAGGCAAGGTTAGGACAGTGCTTGTGCAGGTGAGGGGACTTGCAGTGAGGACATGTGGGGGGGTTGCGGCAATTCTGTGTCAGGTGGTCGTTGTACACGAGGCACCTGGCACAGCGGTATGACTGAGGTGGGGAACGGGAGGGCTCCACCTTGTGGCGGCGGTCGTAAATTAGGGCCCCCTGGAGGAAAAGGTGATCAAGGGACGATGCGGACTCTGTGAATATCCGCATTAGGTATGTCGGGCCAGTGGCATTGAAGATACGCTTGGCGGAGCGGATGGTGACGTCGGGCATGGAGTTGAGCTGACCCAAAACCTCTTCCTCCGTGATCAGAGGGCTGAGCTTCGTGATCACGGCGGTGAGGGTGGGTGGGCGGCGGGAAGGAGGCGGTTGGCGAGCTGAGGTGGCGGTGTAGTAAGGGGTAAGAGTGGCATGGGGACCAAAGTGGATGCGGGGGAGGCGGTGGAGGATGTCAGTGTGTAGGGTGGGGCTGGGGGATTTGAGGAGGACGGAGTCTCGGCGGGGGATGATCTGAGTCAGGGGGACGTCGGGGTAGTACTTTCGGAGTTCAATGGAGAGGGTCTTGTAGTCAAGGAAACGGGCGTCGGGGCGGGAAAGGACATACGAGTATAGGTCGGGCTGCACGGGAGCAGGAATGGGGGCAGTGTCCATGTGGTTGGACGGAGGCGGAGAAGGAGGGGGGGAGGGGGAGGAGGGGGAGGAGCCTTTTTGGGCAAAGTTGGAGTGGGATCTGCGCTCCCACGTTTGGACGACCTTTTGGGCTTGGCGCCCGTGGAGGAGGATGCAGAGGCGGTGGAGGGAGGGGCAGGAGAAACGGAGCCTGGGTTGAGCGGGATAATCGTAGGTTGGTGTGGGGGCAGGAAGGACGGCGGGGGCGACTGTGGCGTGTCAATTCGGGCGGGTGGTAAAGGAGGAAACTCATGAGGCGAAGTCAGCGGCGTGTAGACAGGAGGAGGGGAGACGTGGGAAGCGGAGGAAAAGGACATTAAGACCGACAAGGGAATTGCCGGTTTGGGGAGGGAAGTGGAACTCCAGGTGGTGGTGGTGGTGGTGGTGGTGGTGGAGGCCTGGGACGGGGAGGTGTAGTGGATGGATGTGGTTGTAGCAGGTGAGTGAGACATATTACCGGGATGACTGAGCGGCGACGAGGATGATGATGACGATGGCGAAGACACTGAAGACGAAGAGGAGGCGGCGGCGGCGGCGGCGGCGGCGGCGGTGAAAGGCGGCAGGCTCGGAGTGGAGACGGCGGCAGGCTCGATGAGACGACAGCGAAGTTGCAGACACCCGGCGGCGACGGCTGGCTGGCGACGGCTGCTGGGCGGCGGCGGCAGAGGCTCGAGGAGGCGACAGCGGCTCTGCAGACGCCTGGCGGCGACTGCGGGCTGGCGACGACTGCTCGGCGGCGGCGGCGGCTGCGGCTGGCGGCGACGACGACTGCGGCTGCGGCTGCGGCTGGCGGCGACGACTGCGGCTGGCGGCGGCGTCTCGACGACTGGCCCTAAAATCGAGAAAAGAACGACATAACGTATCGCCTTTTGTCGATCGCCTAGAGACTTGCGACTCTAGGCCGGTGGATGTGCGGTGCTTCTGAGTTTTTTTTTTTTTTTCTTTATTGTCGTTTCAATTACCCGAAAAAAGGGGCGGGCCGGCAGCGCTCACTTGCGCTCTTCGGCCTACAGAAATAAAATTTGTGAGCGGAGAACATAAAAACACAAAGGAGATAAAATTTTGGAGGTAATACAGACATAAAATGGAGATTTAAAATGGAGATAAAACAAAGTACATGAAATGGAGGAAACAGTGGTGACATAAAACACTTGGAATGGCGAAAGTGTCTCCAGAGATTTGTAGAAGGATGGGGGAGCGGAGATCCAGGCGGGATGGGCGACACAGAGGACTGGGCGGATGAGGGATTTGTAGGTATAGAGGATGGTAGAAGGGTTCAGGCCCCATGTTCGGCCAACAAGGAGTTTGAGGAGGCGGAGGCGGGAGCGGGCTTTTTCTTGGATAGTGCGTAGATGGGGAGTCCAGGAGAGGGTGCGATCAATAGTGAGGCCCAGATACTTTAGGGTAGGGGTGAGACGAATGGGACGGTTATGGAGGGTCAGATAAAAATCTCGGGGACGGAAGGAACGGGTTGTACGACCTACGATGATCGCCTGGGTTTTGGTAGGATTTATAGACAGGAGCCACTGGTTGCACCAAGCGGCAAAGAGGTCAAGGTGTTCTTGGAGCAGGCGGTTGGAACGGGCAAGGGTGGGAGCTAAGGCAAGGAAAGCAGTGTCATCAGCATATTGGAAAAGGTGTACGGGAGGGGCAGGCTTAGGCATATCCGAGGTATACAGGAGGTACAGGAGGGGAGAAAGGACAGAGCCTTGGGGCACACCAGCAGAGGGATAAAAAAGACGGGAGTCGGTGTTGTGGACGGTAACATAGGTGGGGCGGTCGGAGAGGAAGGAGGCAATGACCCGGACGAGGTTGATGGGAAGAGCATAGGTTTGGAGTTTGAAGAGCATGCCAGAGTGCCAGACCCGATCGTAGGCCCGTTCGAGGTCTAAGGACACAAAGATGGCGGCACGACGGGAATTTAGCTGGAGGGAAAGGAGTTGCATAAGTCGAAGGAGTTGGTCATCAGTGGAGAAGGAAGGACGAAAGCCACATTGGGTGTCTGGGAGAAGGCGGTGGAGGTGGAGGTGGTGATGGATGCGACGGGATAGAATGGATTCGAAGACCTTGCTGAATACTGGGGTGAGGCAAATCGGGCGGTAGGAGGAGGCATCAGAGGGGGGTTTGTTGGGTTTTAGGAACATGAGGACTCGGGAGATTTTCCACAGGCGGGGGTAGCAGCCAGTGTAGAGGATGGTGGTATAGAGGGAAGCAAGAGTGGTGAGGAAAGGGAGGGGACATTCTTTGAGGTGGCGGTATGTGATGCGATCGTGGCCGGGAGCTGTGTTTCGTTTGTTGCGCAGAATCAATTGTATGTCGTGTGCAGTGATGGGGGTGTTAATGTCCGACGGGGGGATGTTGTCCAGGTAATGGAAGCCAGGAGCCAGGGGTGGGATGGAGACATCGGTTTATTCATGGACATCTGGGAACAAGGAATAATCAAAGTTAGGATTGTCAGGGATGGAGAATACATCAGAGAGGAAAGAGGCAAAATGGTTAGCCTTACTGGCATTATCAGGAAGGGGCTGGTCAAGGTGGAGGAGAGGGTATGTGGGCATGGGTTTCGATCCAGTGAGGCGGTGGAAGGCGTTCCAATACCGAGACGAGTTGATTGGGAGGTGGGCATTAAGCCGTGTCACTGTCTGATGCCAGTCCCGGCGGTTTTTGGCAGTCAGGAGGCTGCGCACATGTCGCTGGAGTTGCCGATGGCGGAGGAGTGTATCCCGGTCACGGGTTCGCAGGAAGGAGCGGTACAGGCGGCGGGATTCCCGCAGAAGAAGGACAGCCTGTGGAGGGAGTGTGCGACGGTGCGGCTGGACAGCTTTGGTAGGGATGTGCGAATGGATAGCATCAGACAAGGTCTGCTGAAGGAAGGAGGCAGCTTCGTCGATATCATCGGGAGAGTGTAGGGGGAAATGGTGGCTTTCGACCTGATGGGTGATGGAGAGGCGAAAGGCATCCCAGTCTGCTCGGGAGTAGTCATGGACGAGTTTAGGAGGTGGAGGTGGGCGTGGATTCTGTGGGCGATGGACATTGTGTGTGAGAGTAAGGAGAACAGGGTCGTGATCACTGCCTATGGGGTCAAGAACGTCGGCGGTGATGCGCCCAAGGAGATTGGGAGAGACAATGACGACATCAGGGGTGGTGTTGCTACAGGGTCGGGTGTGGCGTGGGAGTGGGACAATGTCGCCATTGATGGTAGGAATGAACTGATGCCACCGACGGAGTTCGGCAGGAGTGCGGGAGTGGATATTGAGGTCAGCGGCGACCACGTAGGTTGTGAAGGTGCTATCGATGTGAGCAAGGAAGTCATAAGGGATGCGAACATGGGAGCGGATATAAATAGTAGCACAGGTGACAGTGAGGGAAGGGAGGAAGAGGGTGTGGATGAGATGTTCATAAGGGATGTTGAGGAGGGGATGTGGCCGAACTGGGTGGTGTCGGAGATGGCCGAAAGCCACTCCACCTCGTACAGGGGGATGGGGAGAGTCGTGACGGTGTAGGATATAGGGTGTGGTACTGACATGTATGTGAGGGAGGAGGAAGGTTTCGTTGAGGAGAAAGGCATCCACGCGGTGTTGGTTTAAGGTGTTCATCAGGAGGAGCTTATTGGTGGGAAGGGAGCGAATATTGGAGTACAGGATGTTAAATCGTTGCTGCGCCATAATGAGGTTGAAAGGTGGGGAGAGGGAGAGGAAAAGGGAGCGGGTGTGGGGACTAAACTAGGGTGTGAGGACGGTCGGTTCGGGAGAAGGTGAAGTGGATGTGGTTTTGGGAGGTTGTAGCCTTAAAATCAAGGTTGAAGAGGGAGCGAGCGGCCAGGGAGACTTGGTGGAGGGTGTGAGGGCGCTGGAAAGGGTGGATATTTTGGAGGACAATAGTCAGGAACCGGATGATGTCCTCTGCTGTGGGGGGAGGGCATAAGGAGTTATTAGCGGGGTTTGGGGGATCAGTGGGACGGACAGGGACGGTGAGTTCTTCTTTGGTGGGAGGGGGGCGGGACTTACATTTGTAAGAGTAGGTGGGGTGTGCCCCACCGCAGGTGTTACAGGAGGGGGTGGCGGCGAGGTTAGGGCAGGAGGTTTGGAAGTGTTGGCCTTTGCAGTGGGGCATACAGGAGGGAGACGGCAATTTTCGGTAAGGTGATCATTATATGTGAGGCATCGGGAGCAGCGGTATGACTGGGGAGGTGCTCGGGAAGGTTCCACCTGGTGCAGGCGGTTATAAATGAGGGCCCCAGTGCGGAGGAGGTGGTTGATGGATGGCGCGTCTTCTGTGAAGACGCGCATGAGGTAGGTGGGGCCCGTCGCATTGTTAATGCGACGAGCTGAGCGGATGGATAGGCGGGGATCCCGCAGGAGTTCCTCCAGCACCTCTTCCTCTGTGATCCCCGGGTTCAATCTGGTGATCACAGCAGTGAGCGTGGGAGGACGACGGGGAGGAGGGGATTGGCGATTGGAGGCTGGAGGGGGAGGGGGACAAGGGTGGCACGGGGACCAAAGTGGACGCGGGGGATCTTGTGGAGGAGCTGTGTGTGGAGGTCGGGGTCGGGTGATTTGAGGAGGACAGAGTCCCTCCGTGGGATTATTTGGGAGATGGGGGCAGAAGGAGCATACTGCCGAAAGAGGAGTGTGAGGGCACGGCAGTCTAGGAGTTGGGGGTCAGAGTTATTGAGGACGAAAGTGTGGAGAGCAGATGATTGAGAGGGGAGGAAGGGTGGCGGGGAAGGTGGTGCAGGCTGGGTAGGGGGGAGAGGGGCGGCTTCCATCGGGACCGGTGGGCCAGTGGCGAGAGGGTCGGCGGGCTTTTTCGTCACCGAGGAGGTGGCGTCTGTGGAAGCTCGTTTTGTCTTCTTTGGTTTTAGGAGGGCCTGGGAGGCAGGAGTGGGGACAGGGGAGACTGGAAGGTGGCGCGGAGCCGGCCCTGCGGCTGCGGCGGCGTCGTCGGGTGGGAGAGGACAGGAGTCGACAGCGGTCTGCCGGGTGCGAACCGCGGCACGGTCACCGCGGGAGTCAGGGAGGGGAGGGAAGGAATCGTGTGGGGGAACGGAGGAAGGGGCAGGAGAGTGTGGGACGAGGGCAGCAGCTTGTGTGGGGGCAGAGGAGAGGGCGACGGCGGAGGGAGTGGTGAGGGTGAGGAGGGAGGGAATTGTGGCAGGAAGAAGAGGGGAGGATGTGCTCCAGGAAATGGTGGTGGGGGCGTGGGAGGGCGAGGTAAAAATGATGGTCGAGGACACCGTAGTAGGGGGCAGGGTCGACATGGCAGAGTCGAACAGTCACCTTAACTGTAGAACACTGTTCCGGCGGCGGCGGCGGACGTGCCTCCCGGCGGCCCAGATGGGGGCGGGAACGGCGCGGCGCGGCGCGGCGGTGGAGGTATGCGCTCCGACGGGCTGGTGGCCGGGCAGAGCGCGCTGGGCGGCGGCGAACCCGGCGTGGCCGGAGAAGCACCTTCCGGGGCGGCGGCGGCGGCGGCGGCGGCGGCGGCGGCGGCGAAAACACCGGAGGCGTCGGACGCCGACGGTGCGGCGACACGACGAATACTGCAGTCCGGAGCGGCCGGGCCCTGATAGGCAGTCGGCGACAGCGGCACGTCGACGCGGCAGACAACAGCCGAAGACGATAGCACACAAACGTAAGAAATAATAACTGCGAAACACGAAACAAATACCTCACTAGCAACGTAGTAAGAACGATCCTGTGCTTCTGCACCTACTGCCAAACTATGTAGTACGCCACGTCGCAAGCGCCGACGAGCGCGTAAAACAGTGCAACGGAAAAGGGTTCGGGACAAGCAAAATGACAATGTACAGTGCACTCCTGTAGTGAACCTAGTGCCTTCTGCAACTTCTCCTTGTAATAGTGCCCAGTATTGTGTAGAAAGTGACAATAGAATTGATGTAGCTACTCAAAAGTTTAGTGCAGTAGTTAGTGACTCTGTAGTAGCCTCGCATTGCGCGGACGCCGATCCGGCGGTAGTGTCATCTAGTGACAGTGTTGTTAATTCGCTGCGTGCCGAGTCTGCGCCGCTTACTTCACTACGCGGCCCGCGCATGCGCAAGCGTAGTAAACAAGTTCTATCAGACGTTGCCCACATTCGCGCACCTGTCGAGCGCCGCAAGCAAAAACTGTTTGACTCTCTTCATAGAAAATAAGACGGTGCAATTTCAGCTTGATACTGGTTCCGCTGTCACATTAATAAATAAAGATACTTATGAACTTCTGGGTTCGCCAAAATTGTCGCCGTCACAGCAAGTGTTAACAGCATATACAGGACAAAATATTCCCGTGCTAGGAACGTGTAGCCTGCCCGCCTCTTTTCAAGGTGTAACAAAAACAGTTTCTTTTGTAGTTCTTCAGGCCAAATCGACACAGAACATTTTTGGACTAGATGCATTCGGCGTTATCAATTCAAAGAGATGTGCTTCAAATTTCGTCAATAGTGCCTCAGGATAAAATCAATGCATTGTGTGACAAATATAGTGACTTGTTTTCGCCGGAACTAGGTTGTGCAAAAGACTTCGTGGCACATGTAACTTTAAAAGAATCTGCAGTTCCAAAATTTCGTAAAGCTAGACCAGTGCCTATCGCCTTGCGTGATACAGTTGCCGAAGAACTTAAACGTTGGCAAGATAGTGGGGTGATTTCTCCTGTTTCTGCGAGTCAGTGGGCCTCGCCTATAGTAATTATACCCAAGCCGTCAGGAAAACTTCGTCTCTGTGCGGACTTCAAATCAACAGTGAACAGTCAAACAATTGTAGACACATACCCTCTGCCCAAACCTGAGGAACTGATGGACAAATTAGGACAGTCTCGCTTCTTTTCCAAGATTGATTTAGCAGAGGCATACTTACAGATTCCACTTGATGACGAGTCGAAAAAGTTTTTCGTCATTAATACTCACATGGGCCTTTTTTAATTTCAGCGCCTACCCTTTGGCAGTTCTTCCGCCCCCGCTATTTTTCAGCGCTTTTTGGAACAGCTGACAGTTTCTGTACCGTGTTGCTCGAACTACTTAGATGACATTGTGGTATCCGGACGTACAGTTGAAGAACATTTATCAAACCTGGAGTGCCTTTTCAAAGTGTTGACTGCAGCAGGTCTACGCTGTAATAAAGCAAAGTGTTCGTTTTTTCAAACTGAAATAGAGTACCTAGGCCATGTGATTAATGCCCAAGGAATACATCCCTTACAGTCACATCTTCGAGCAATCAAAGACTTGCCTCCTCCTAAGAATGTGCACGAATTGCAAGCAGTAATGGGGAAGCTGAACTATTATTTCAGGTTTATTCCCAATGCCTCTCAGATTGCAGCTCCACTGCATCACTTACGTAGGAAGAATGTACCTTTTGTATGGTCTAAAGATTGTCAGGTTGCCTTTGACAAACTAAAGTCTGCACTACTCAGTGATGCATGTTTGATTCCCTTTGACCCACAGAAGCCTGTAGTGTTAGCAGTTGATGCCTCATCGAACAGGCTGGGTGCAGTTTTGTCGCATCGTATTGGATCTCACGATCGACCTATTGCCTTTGCATCCAAGCTACTGACGCCAACGCAACAGAATTAGTCAGATAGAAAAGGAGGCCTTAGCAATCATTTACGGCGTAACAAAGTTTCATCATTATCTCTATGGCAGAAAATTCTATTTGTTGACAGACCACAAGCCTCTCACGTCGTTGTTCTCACCCACAAAGCCAATTCCGTCACGAACGGCACAAAAGCTTCAGAGATGGTCCTTAATACTGTCTAATTATCAGTATGAGATTTTGTACCGACCTACCACTAAACACGCCAACGCGGACACACTTTCCCGACTTCCGGTTGGCCAGGATGTGTCGTTTGATTCTTCAGAAATGGCATGTTGTCAGATAGACTCCAGAGATGCTTCCGCTGTCGCAGATTTCCCTTTGAACTCTCGTCGGGTTGCACAGGAAAAAGCTGCCGATGCAGACTTAAGTGTGGTAGCACGTTTTGTTCGCTTTGGTTGGCCTGCCAGAGCCAAAGACATTGAGCTGCCTCTGGTTCGACGTTATTTTGCACAACGTCATGCATTATCTTTAAGTCAGGGTGTTCTGTTGTTGCATACCGACAACGACCAAACAAGAGTGATTGTTCCTCGTTCCCTGCAACGAGAAGTGTTACGCCTCCTGCATCAAGGACATTGGGGTATTGTTAGGACAAAGCAACTGGCAAGACGTCATTGTACCTGGGTTGGTATGGACGCTCAGATAGAGAGCATGACGTCACAGTGCACGGTTTGTGCGGAGCATCAGGCGGCTCCTCCGCAACGTTTGTCAGACTGGCCACGCCCCAAGGGACCATGGCAACGTTTACATATTGACTTTGCCGGACCTTTCTGGAACACGCGCTGGTTAATTGTTGTAGACGCTTTCAGCAAGTTTCCTTTTGTGATTGCCATGAACTCAACGACAGCTTCTAGTACAATCAGTGCCTTAACATCAGTGTTTTGCATCGAAGGCTTGCCTGAAACTATCGTCAGTGACAATGGACCTCAGTTTGTTAGTGCGGAATTTCAACAGTTTTGTCGTGTGAATGGCATTCAGCATATTACCACTGCACCTTTTCACCCTCAGTCCAATGGTGAAGCAGAACGTTTCGTTCGAACATTCAAGTCTCACATGGAGAAGATGAAAGGTCAGCACTCCCGGCAGCAAGCTCTTCAAATTTTCCTGTCTACGTATCGGTGCATGCCACGTGACGGCCCGTCTCCTGCCGAGCTGCTACACGGCCGCCGTCACCGCACTCTCCTTCACCTGCTGCAGCCTCCCACGCACCGAGTCGGTTCGTATGGCGCTACGCGTTTTCAGGTTTCTACGCCGGTGCTGTACAGGGTGTTTGCTGGAAACAAGAAACGATGGATGCCGGGCACCATTCAGCGCGTGCTCGGTCGCAATATGTATGTTGTACGTTCTTCCACAGGGTCGGAGCTGCGGCGCCACGCAAACCAATTGCGCTTGCATAGGCCGCGCGATCCTGTCTCCGGTTTCTTGATTCCAGACCCAGTTCACCGCCAGGGAGGACAGCCACATCGCTCGCCGCCGGGCCCAGCTTCCCCGGGCTACGAGCTCCCGATGGATGTCGACGCGCCTCCTACGCAGTCGGCCCCTCCGCCTCCGACGCCGCCGCAGATGACAGCGTCACCGAGAGGCACTCCGGGACCGTGCGGGCCCCCCCAGCTTGGGCCACGCACCTCAGAAGATGACCTGTTCCCTCTAGGCGGGGGTGTGCGCCCTTCCTCAGGTTTCGCCGGGTTTCCTGGAGGATCGCAAGGCGGATGCCGGGGCGCGGACGGCGTCTCGATCCCAGCCTCTGCTACGACGCCCGTCCCACCAGTAACGCCCCCGCCCAGGCCCTCCTCCCAGTGCCGTCGCCGCGCCGTGGCCCTCAGCCCTACGCCACGACGGCGCGGCGGTTTGGGGGGGAGGGGTGTGGTGTCGCACAAGTCCAAAGTGCGCGCCACCTACTTTCACCGCGCGCCGCCATGCACGCACGGCGCGGCGTTCTTACGACGACAGCCACGAGCGCCCTCTGCGGCAACTCCGCTCGTGGCCACCAGTGAACGACATCGTTCACTTGGGACTGAGTTAGGAACCAGTAAAAACTTCGGAATCCGATAGGCACCAGTGAAGACTTGGCTATCAGTTAGGCACTAGGCAGGACTCTAGTCAAATATGTATCAGCATTCTGCAGTACTGTGTAAAAGTTAAGTATTGTATAAATTCTGTGCAATATATATCTCGTACTAATTTACTCTAGTGTTTCTAGTTTCTGGCTGCTCTCCTCCACACCGCACAAGCGTGCTTCCTTATTCCTGTGTCGGTCTCATTCCACTCGGCCACCGACACCTACGACGGAAACGAGACACAAAAGCGGCGACGAGGCTGGGACACAAAATTTTGAAAGCAGAAATGAAATGCAGCCTGATGTGCTGAAGTATATGAAAGGAACTGATTATGATTATGTTCGCGTTCTCGGTGTGTACTGAGATGTTGCACGAGTTTTGTTTTAGCGAATTTCGAACATGTAATTTTTTGAAAAGTACACACGAGTTTTACATTGTAGGGGACTAGTTTCTACATCGTCGTTTAAACCATCTTTTCGCCTCGTTCTTGCTTCTGTGCCTTTCGTGTACCTATCATAATTGTTTAGCTATTTGGCAGGTATCAAACTGAATATCTTCAAGAATGTGGCGTGCTAATATTAACAGCTTATATATGAACATATTTATTTGGAGCTACCTATTCACTTTATGAAACTAGTAGGTAACCGACAAAATACGTTAGTATACAGGGTTATCATTTTTTTAAGCTGAGGTACTAGCCTAAGCAGTCATTCATACATTACTTTTATTCAGCAGTAATATTATGAAACAGTAGTCAAGTATTTGCGATTCTCATTAACAGCAGAAGTTTGGACGTGAATAAATTGTTAAAGATTTACTTCTATGCCTAAAAGTATAACTAACCACAGTAAACGAACACTTGTTCTTCATATCATTATTCTGTTACTTCCTTTGCAAATGAGAGATTTCCGCATTATAATTTTGAAAGTTGCTACAATTTATAGCTCGTAAATACGAAGTTATTTTGAAAATGCTGCTTCAGTCCAAATACATATTCATTGCTTAATCGCTTCGCCGCGTGATTTTACGACCCGGCCGCTTGGCAGCGCTGCAGTCGCGAAGTTGCAGAAAATCACTGGGAGTTTCGCGACTCTTTACGTTCGACAGTCGCGAAACTCTCTAGGAAAAAAATTGCAACTGAAGCGATACTATCGCTCCTAGCGGCCAGTAGGGAATAAGAGGAATGCCGTGATACAACTGAGAAGTTGCTGATGTTAATGCTGTTACTTTCATATTTCCTAGTCACTGAGCGTTGCTGTGAACTTTCTAACACAAATATAAAAACAACATTAAAGTAATATCACTACTTCTGCTAATGGCAGTCTATAATAACGAATTGTCTGCACAGTGTAATTCACACAGTTCACAATACCTGAGTCGTAATCTTATCGTCCAAAAACTTTTTGAAACCAGAAATAAATCGCACCCTGATGTGCTCAAGTATAAAAGTAATTATTATGATTATGTTCCCGTGCTCGGTACGTTCTGACATATTGCACGAGTTTTGATTTGGGGGATTTCGGATATCGTAATATTTTCGAAACTATACACGATTTTTACATAGTGGGGGACTAGACTGTACATCGCTTTGAAACCCACTTTTCAGCTTGTCCTTGCTTCTGTGCTTTTCGTGTACCTATCATAATTTTGGTATGTATCAAGCTGAATATCTCTAAGAATGTGTCGTGCTAAAATTAATAGTTTATATAAAGACGTATTATTTATTTGTAGCTACGCATTCACTTTATCAAACTTGTAGGTAACCGCCAAAATATGTTGGTAATTTTTGTGATACTAAGGTGCGAAACTAATCTGACTCTACTGAAATAGTTAACTGCTATTGGAAGCATTCAAACATTACTTTCATACAGCAGTAATATTATGAAATAGTGGTCAAATATTTACGATTCTTATTAAGAGCAGAAGTTTGGACGTAAAAGTATAACAAACCACCGTAAATGAACGCTTGTTATTCGTAACATTATTCTCTTACTTCTGAGAACCGTTTGCAGATGAGAGATTTCCGAATTAGAATTTTGATAGTTGCTACAATTTTAGCGTAACAAAAGCTTCTAAATACGTAGTATTTTGAGTGTGCTGCTTCACTCCAAATACACATTCATTACACAATCGTTTCGCGGTATGTTTTTACGACCCAGCCGCTTGGCAGCGCTGCAGTCGCGAGGTTGCAAAAATTCACCGGGAGTTTCGTGACTCTTCTATTCGACTCTGGTTCGAGCGGTGCCTCCGCCAAATCACAGCGGTTGGCCCGTCGCGGAGGCACCGCTGTCTGTAAACGCAGCCCAAGTGGCGAGGGGGCCTCCGGTCTTGGCGGCCTCCAAATACGTCGTAAGCAAAGTTTTTTTTTTTTTTTTTTTTTTTTTTTTTTTTTGGGAGCTCCAATTCTTTTTCATAGTAATACATTTATTTCCAAGTGGACGGGGAGGGGGGGCCTCTTTTCGTTTCGCCGCCGCCCGGGCCTCCAACAGTCCGCACTACAAACGCACGATTTGTTGGGTGGAGTGGCGGTGGGGGGGATCGGATGTCGGATGGGCAGGCCCGACCAACCATCCGACAAGTATAGTTGGTCGGATGTATAGCTTGCCCTTTATTCACATGAAGTGTTAAGTGCCATCGACAAGGGATCTCAAATCGATTCCACATTTCTGGATTTCCGGAAGGCTTTTGATACTGTACCCCACAAGTGGCTTCTGATGAAATTGCGTGCTTATGGAATATCTTCCCAATTGTGAGATTGGATTCACGATTTCCTATCAGAAAGGGCACAGTTCGTTGTAATTGACGGTAAGTCATCGAGTAAAACAGAAGTGATATCTGGCGTTCCACAGGGAAGCGTTATAGGTCCCCTACTCTTCCTCGTGTTTATAAACCATTTAGGAGACAATCTGAATAGCTCCCTTAGACCGTTCGCGGATGATGCTGTCGTTTATCGGTTAGTGAAGTCAACAGAGGATCAAAAGCAACTGCAAAGCGATTTATAGAAAATTTCTACTTGGTGCGAAAATTGTCAATTGACACTAAATAAAGAAAAGTGTGAAGTAATACACATAACCACTAAAAGAAATCCACTGAACTTCAATTACGCGATAAATCAGTCAAACATTAAGGTCGTAAATTCTACCAAATACCTAGGAGTTACAATTACGAACAACTTTGACTGGAGAGAACACATAGAAAATATTGTGGGGAAGGCGAATCAAAGGTTACGTTTCATTGGCAGAACGCTTCGAAGATGCACCAGCTCCACCAAAGAGACTGCCTACATCACACTTGTGCGCCCTCTCCTGGAGTATTGTTGCCCCTTGTGGGACCCTCACCAGGTGGGACTGACGGAAAATATTGAGAAGGTTCAGAGAAGGGCAGCTCGTTTTGTTTTATCACGTTACGGGGGGGAAAGCGTCACGGAAATGTTGCACGAATTGGGGTGGAAATCATTAAAAGGAAGACGTTATTCATTGCGGCGTGATCTGTTTGCGAAGTTTCAATCACCGACTTTTAGTTCTGAATGTGAAAATATTTTGCTAGCACCCACCTACTTAGGGAGACATGACCATCCCAATAAAATAAGAGAAATCAGATCGAAAACGGAACGATTTAGGTGTTCTTTCTTCCCGCGCGCTATTAGAGAATGGAACGGTAGAGAAAAGTTATGAAAGTGGTTAATGAACCCTCTGCCAGGCACTTAAATGTGATTTGCAGAGTGTCTATGCAGATGTAGTAGTACCTCCACACGTCCAATTTCTGGGACCGCAGATAAATTAGTCCCGACAAATCGGAACATGTGTAGGGGCCTTAACCCTTTCGTGGTTGTTGGGACATATACGTCCCACTAACTTCGGACCTCATTTGTACCACAAGGTGGCGAGTTACGTAATTCTGCATATTGCTGCCATCTGTTGGTGGCCCTTCAGAACGTGTAAAAAAAATCGAGGCACTGAAATTCTTACAGCGTAGGAGGCTGTGACGGTCTAAATGGGCTGCCGCGTGAATTTTCGCGCCGTAACCACAGTTTATTGTGCCTTGAATCGGTTTTCGTAGTTTTCTCGCTACCGAAAATGTCCGAAGTAAGTATATTTGCTATTTTATGTTTCTTAGAAGCTTGCAAACAACAATTACGCTTTCTAAAACTCATTTTACTTCAAAAGTTATTTTCAGTGAATTTACAATTAGTGGGACGCATGTGTCCCAGTGACCACTGTGTAGCCCTATAGTGCCTTTATGTTGCGATATTATAGTACTCATATTTCAAAGAAAACAAGTTTGTCTGTAAATTTTTGCGTTAACAAAACATGGTATGTGGTTTACTATTATCTGCATTTTCTATTATAGAAGCTCTCTCTCGTTTTTTTATTTTATTTTATTTTATTTTTTTCTATTTGGTGTGCATTACATATTTTTGAATCATGTACTTGTTTAGACCCTATGACAGGAGAACTTAAGAAATTATTTTAAAAAGTCTTAGGTAAATCGGTGCCAGAAATGATCAGTGGGACGTATGTGTCCCACCTTTTTTTTCTTTTTAGGAAAAATGGATGTGCAAAAATTTTTTGAGTGTCATATTTGTAATCCTGATCCAAATCAGACTCTGTAATGCCGCGGTGGCCGAGGGGACTGAGGCGCTTCAGTCACGGTCTGCACGGCCACTACGGTCGGGGGTTCGAATCCCCCCTCGGACATGGATATTTGTGCCGTCGTTAGTTGTAGGTAGTTCATAAGTAGTCTGTAAGTTTAGGGACTGATGACCCCGTAGTTAAGTCACTTAAAAAAAAAAAAAAAAAAAAAATGTCTCTGTAACAGCTGAGATACCTTAAGATATTCTAAAAAATGAGTAAAAACCACGAAAGGGTTAAGCAACACCGTGTGAAGAGACGTCCCGCAGAGTAGGTCGCGAGCGCGTGTCTGAGTGGCCGTGAGATGGGGCACGGCCCACTGCCTCGCATCGGCCAGCCAGTGAGCTAAGCGACCGCGACCTACTGTGCGTCACGTGGCACGACTTCTCTTCACACGGTGTTGCCTTAAGACATTACCAAATAAAACAGGGCGATACGACACTGAAACAGGCAACAGTAATGGGAGGGGGAGGGGGGATGTGGCTGTCTTTATGCGCAAGTTAAACATAGATATTGATGTGTTTTCTTTCCCCTTTGTTGTTATTGGGAAGGGGGGAGGGAGGGGGAGAGGACGACGCCACCTCGCCGGTTACAATTCAAAGAAATAATTAAGTATAACAAGCGTTGAAATGTAAGTGGCGCGCAGTTTGACGCGGATGTATTGATTGACTTTGGATGCTGTCTACGGCGTTTAATCCGCGCTCAGTGACGCCGCGTCACGAGTGATCGATACAGCGCTGGTGCGCATGCGCGGGGTCGAGTGCGCCACGCGCCGCCCGCCGTGCTTCGCTCCAGTCCCGCTGCGCGGCGCCCTCGCAACCTGAGGAGCAACTAGACAAAACACTAACTATACAATGCAACTGTCGGCACCAAATGCACAAAATTATTTGCAGTAACAATACCTTTCACGATCGTGAAAAAAATATGTACCCCTCGTTAGGGATGGGAAAAACCGACCGGTTAAAACCGATACCGGTATTTTAGTTTTGAATAACCGGCTCTTTTCGGTATTTACGTGGTGTCGGTTGTAACCGGTTTTTTATAGTTATTGCCAAGAACCAGGTAAAAAAACCGGTACGACTACTTCCTGTAGTAGTGGTTCAAAATGTGTTTTTTGTAAATAATTTTAAAAAATTCGAACTAGTAGACCGTAATATTTAGGGCTATTCCTAAAATTTCCACTGTCGTGAAATATTAGGTCATCGCAGTAACTAAGAAAAGCGATCAGTGATAATTTAAGAACAATCCCGGCAGTCAGAAACGCGCAACAAACGCGTGGCATAAGAACTTATGAACTGGTGCAGCTACTGAGGCATCGATGCACCTGTTGCCGTGTGGCGTGGCCTCTTAGACGACGCGCGTGCACCGGCAGAGTAAGATACTTGCCTCCGTCTGGTCATGCGGCAGTTCCTTGCTGTCGTCGCCAGGCATCGGTTATGTCTTAAATGGCAACATTCCGAGTGTGGAAGGACTTCACGAAGTAAGGGAGCAGTGACGTAGAATGCTCCATTTGCTTTAAAAAGCTGAAAACGGGTGGAGGTATTACAAACATGCTGTGTCATTTAAGGAGAAAGCATCCAAAATGTTCCTTGGAAGAGAAGGTAAATTCGATTCATATACCTATTATGTTACTGATGTACTAAAAGCTTGGAATAACAACTTTTAATGTATTATCATATTGTTATGCTAACAAGTTTTATTAATGTGATTCCTTGAAAGCGAGAGGCTTTTTTAATAACCAATATGGGTTTAGGTAACATTGATCATGTGGTGCGTCGCGAGGTAGCCGTGCTGTCCGAGGCTCCTTGTCACGGACTGCGCGGCTGCTCCAGTCGGAGGTTCGAGTCCTCCCTCCTCCCTCGGTCATGGGTGTATGTGTTGTCTTTAGCGTAAGTTACTTTAAGTTAGATTAAGTAGTTTGTAAGTCTAGGGACCGATGGCCTAAGAATTTAGGTCTTATAAGAACTCACACCCATTTGAACATTCTTTGATCATGTGGTACAGAACTTTCATAGTTCAATTTGCGTAAATTTACACTGACAATAATCATACTTTAGTCGG
This sequence comes from Locusta migratoria, assembly GCA_026315105.1. Classification (NCBI taxonomy): domain Eukaryota; kingdom Metazoa; phylum Arthropoda; class Insecta; order Orthoptera; family Acrididae; genus Locusta; species Locusta migratoria. The sequence goes on along the minus strand of CM048755.1, from coordinate 444,102,565 downwards.
AACTGTGATTTTATTTTTCGAAATACTTATGCAGCACTGATTGAAGTTTATTTACTGACTGTAACTTGTGTATATAACGAGATACAAGTTCTGGCTCAAAAGTCCAATTTACGGAGTGGTTGGATCAATATTCGCAACTGCCGGATGGAAATACTATGCCAGTAAATCTGTATGCTTCGTGTATTGTCTTCTACGGACTGCTGGTTAGGCTAACACACACTCAAGAAGGCGTAGTATTGGGAGGGGATCTAGCAAAATATGAAAAGACTGGTGATTTGTCGTAGAACGTAAATTACCTAAATTTTAACTAAATTTCGTCAGTTTCGAACATGACGGTTTCTATTTCGGCCGTAAAATATTTTTCGGTCGAACTCTACTGGAAATAATAGCAATAAAAAACCGAAAACCGGTTATTTAAAAAACCGGTTATCTTGATCAATTTTTACGGTACGGTTAAATTGGAGATGAAAAGAACCGGTATAACCGAAAACCGGTTGTTTGAGCGATAACCGCCATCCCTACCCCTCGTTATATAGGGCAACTTATCTTCTAAATAAATCTTCTTCGGGGTAACGAATAACGGACCCCCTCCCCTCTTTACCAGTCATACTTTAATTTTTGGGGGCCTCAGATTTCAGAAATCTGTGGCGGTAATTCTAATAAAAACAAATTTAAATAGGTAACACTGCCGATTACTTAATTAAATTTGTTTTATGAGAGTTACCGCCACAGATTTCTGAAATCTGAGAACTCCAAAAATTAAATTAGGGCTGGAAAAAGAGGGGGTTGCCGTTATTCGATACCCCGAAGAAGATTTATTTAGACGTTGCCCTAAATAGGTAACACTAGCGAAGTGCGCCTTGGTTGCACACTGCTAGAGTGCCAGACTACAAATCCAAAAGTTGTGGGTTCGATCCCCCGCCAGGTTCTAGGATTTTTATCTCTCCCTTTAGACTTGTTTCAGCTCTGGCCTAGCACTTGGCTGGTTGTCCGTCAGGAAACACGTGTGCTCGCGCTCTCCGGCTCGGCGGCGTGTTTACGTCTCGGCATCGGCCTCCTTGGCTTCGTGGGGGCGGTCTTCGCTTCGCTTGGCTGCGCTTTCTACAATTCCATTAATTCGGTGACTGAAATGGCATTCAATTCACTTCGAAATCGTACGGTCCAATGCACTTTTAATCGGATGTCGTTACGGTCCACCGGTTTTGAAATACATTCGTGGATTCGGAATACGCTTTGCTTGCCACGGGAAGTAGTACTAAGACTGCAAATTGACTTCTACTTGTAGTCAATGTTTTTGAAATTGTCGGATGATGTGTGTGAAACGGTTGTGTCCGAAAATGACGGGGTTCGGAAATTTAAACACGTGGATGGCTCTATTAGTCACGTCCGTGTGCAACATGCTGGGGAGGGCGTTCGTGACGTACGGGTGTTCAATGTTCCTTTCGAATGTCCTAATTTAGTGATTGAAACTGCTTTACGTCCGTACGGTGATGTTGTTGCAAATGGTATTATTAATGAAAAGTGGTCGGATCCGTATTACTATCAAGTGGACAGCGGTGTTCGTACTTTGAATGTCAACCTGCGGAAACATATCCCGTCTTACTTGATTATCGGTGGTAGTCGGGCGTTTGTTTCATACCCTGGACAACCGCAAACTTGTGGGATTTGTAATACGGTAGGATACCTTCGTGGTGACTGTCAAAACAAAGGCCCTGTGCAGTTGCCTCGGGAACCCACGGTCGTTGCTGGAGCACAGTCAGAACGTTGTGCAAGGGCTTGCTTCACCGCGTCCGGAGATGTCGGGAGATTGGTCAGTGGAGGTGGAGGCACCGGTTTTGAATCCTGTCCCCCTTGTCGAATCTGTGAGTGAAGAACCCGCCCTTGGAGGTTGTTTTGCAACCCAAAAAAATAAAAAAAAGTTTGTAAATCTATCGGACCAAACTGCGTGGTCATCAGTCCGTAGCTTACAAACTACTTAAACCTAGGTAAACTAACCTAAGGACAAACACACACACCCATGCCTTAGGGAGGACTTGAACCTCCACGGCGAGCAACCACGCGCTACGCAGCGAGACCTTTTTTTTTTTTTTTTTTTTTTTTTTAAATAGCCACGTCCTGACCGAAATTGCTTGTTTCTCTGGAGTCATACATCTTGGATCAATGGAGTGCGACATAACAGGACCTGTGTTTTGATTGAGGCATACAGGGAAAATGCAGAAAATCCTTTATTTTCAACTAAGGTACAATGACCGTTATTTATCAAGAAAATAACAGGAAAGTGTTGATTTAAAAAGAAGTTTGATTAAGTTACTTCCTGTTGACTTACTTTATATTATAAAAGTCTATAATATTGTAGCATGCCAGACAGAAAGTACAAAACCCCGAGAGCGTTGTGGAGGCGTTAATAGCGAAGAAGAAAAACAAGTTCTCTGAGGTCTTACTATGGAGCGAAAATTTCAATTGGTTTGCAGATTTCAACAGAAACAATTAAAATAGTAAACAAATCCCTTGTGCAAAGAAAAGGCTTTTGAAAGATTTATTGGCGCCCGAAAATGCTATATATATATATATATATATATATATATATATATATATATATATATATAAATAGAAAGACAATTACAGCAAAAACTGACGCATAAATTACACAAAGCTGAGAATGCAACTCAAGTATGAAGAGTATTTTGTTTCTTCAGCTTGGCGAAATACTTTCAGTATCGTATTTTTGTCCTTGGACGAGCGAAAGTAGTTTGGTAAAACACTCGATAGTCATTCGTAAAATAAATAAATAAAATAAAATAAATATCTGAACTCATTGGGGTCCTCTGGCACAAGTTACTTCATTATTAGCATGCAGTACGCATCTCATTGTTCGTGTCTTCTTCTCAACCAAGGACGCATCCAACATCTATTCCTTCTTCGCTGTTGTGTTCAACTGAAAACCACAGTTCCGGCTACCGCCGACAGTGAGTAACCTTAAAAACTAAATATTATCAGTCATGACATACACAGAAACGTAAACAATTTTCTTATATAAACAGTAGTATGGCCTTATTTTGGCGTAGGTTATGCTGTCAGTATTAATACCAAGAGAAGATGGGAGTTTATCGTTTAAACGCTACCAAGCCTGTGTGATCACACGTCCAAAAGTCAACACAGTTTAATCAAATGTTTGTTAAGCTTAAGGGACTTAACTACGGGGTCATCAGTCCCTAAACTTACAAACTACTTATGAACTACCTACAACTAAGGACGACACAAATATCCATGCCCGAGAGGGGATTCGAACCCCCGACCGTAGAGGCCGTGCAGACCGGGACTGAAGCGCCTTAGTCCCCTCGGCCACCGCGGCCGGCTCCGCTCGGCTACTCCACCGCGGCTCGCAACCCGAGGTTCCGTCTGCTTCTCAGTCAGGTGATGGGGAATCTGAAGCGACGGTCGTGAAAAAGAAAAAGGCGCCGCAACAAGACGTCGAAGGAAACGTCGCGTACGAACGACAGTAGCAATGAGGGCGAACAGTCGACTTCTGACTCCGCAGTTTTCGCAAAACCCGTCGGCGAACCCCGTAGGAGCGAACGCGAGGATGCGCGCAAAAGTCAGCGCTCTCCGAGTGTCGAAGTGCAGACCTCGGGCAAGAGGAAGAGCGAGGACGAGGCGGCCGCGGTGTCTCGCACAGTGACGTCACGCGGGACTCGGGCTCGGGCGCGGCAGCCGCCGGCCTGCCGGTCGTAAACATCACGCCGATGGAGTGGGCGCAGGATCACCAGCGTAGCTTGGGGGCGGACCCCGCCCAACAACTCTAGTTTTTCGTCGTCCCCTGTGAAGCTTTGTATGTGTTCTATTGTGCGCGGGAATGTTTGCACGGTCATCACTGCCAATATTAACTAGATCGAGAGTGCACATAAACTTGAGTCCCTAATAGATTTTTTGACAGTTATTAAGGCAGATGTTATCTTTTTACAAGAAGTGAAGACCGCTGAAGTTGAGTTTGCGCCAGGTTTTAATTCAATTAAAACTTGATCCAGAACGCTTTGTGGCAATGCAGTTTTAACTAAGTATGGGATTTTAGAAATGTCGTTAAACTACCGGATGGTCGAGGCATTGCGTGTACTGTAGAGGACGTGTTATTTGTCGCTGGCCTTGCCGGGCTTCGTGGCTCAGCGCGCCCGGTCAGAGGGCTAAACGCTCTCTGTAATAAAAAAGCTGAGCCAAAGAAGACGTAGAACCAAAACGAACAAACAGGATCAGCGTCCGCAAGGACAAGAACTACCCATAGAGCGCAAAAAAAAGGGGGGGGGGGGACTGAGGCGCTTCAGTCACGGTCTGCACGGCCACTACGGTCTGGGGTTCGAATCCCCCCTCGGGCATTGATATTTTTGCCGTCCTTAGTTGTAGGTAGTTCATAAGTAGTTTGTAAGTTTAGGGACTGATGACCCCGTAGTTAAGTCCCTTAAGCTTAACCAACATTTGAACATTTGTTGTTTGTAAATGTTTATGCCCCGTCAGGTACAGATAACCGGCACGCACGTGATCAGTTTTTTGCTGCCGACGTTTGCCCGTTGCTCACTGGACACAATAGCACCACGGTACTGGGCGGCGACTTTAATTGTGTAATTGATGACGCGGACCAGCAACCTCGTCCGAACAAATGCTCGTCATTGCAGGCTTTAATTGACGATCTTAGTTTTGTGGACTCGTGGCGCCGACTCCACCCTACTTACACGGAGTTTACGCAGTTTTATGTGACGGGACAGAGCCGACTGGACCGTATTTATGTGGCGAGAAACTGTGCGCCTAACATACTTAGTGTCAGCGCACAACCCTTGGCTTTTTCTGATCACAGTGCCTATACTTGCCGTGTTACGTTGCCACAGTTAGTGAAATTAAAACGACCCGGACTTTGGCGGTTCAATGTCCAGCATTTACAAGATGCTGTTCTTCAGATGGGAATCGAGCAAACCTGGACTTATTGTTTAGAAAAGCGCGCAAACTATCGTACTGTAATAGATCTGTGGACGAATAGTGCTAAACCCACACTGTGTAGTACTTTGAAAACATACAGTGCAGAGAAGGCGTTTTAGCGTCGAAAGACTGTTGAGTTTTACCTTCAGTGCTTGAAAGATGCTGTCCGTGCAGATCTACGTAATGCAAGTGACTTTTTGCCACGGCTTAAATGCGTCAAGGCGGAACTTTTGTCGCTACAGCGAGCTCTGTCGGAACGTACAATCATCCGTAGTCAAACTGTAGGCAATATCCCTGGTGAGGCACCATCTGTTTTTTGCCGCGGGGACTGAGGCGCTTCAGTCACGGTCTGCACGGCCACTACGGTCGGGGGTTCGAATCCCCCCTCGGGCATGGATATTTGTGCCGTCCTTAGGCTTAGTTAGTTCATAAGTAGTTTGTAAGTTTAGGGACTGATGACCCTGTAGTTAAGTCCTATAGACTCTACAAACATTTGAACATTTTAGCACCATCTGTTTATCACATAACGCGGGAAATGAAACGCCGGAAGCAATCTCAGTTGCCTTTTTTGCAATCAAGTAATGGAGAGCGTCTCACTACTAATGCTGCGATGTTGTCAGAGGCACATCGTTACTTTGCCGCCCTATTTCAACGTGCAGACATAGACGATGCTGCGATTCACGCTCTTCTGCAAGGCCTCCCACATCCTCTCGCGCGGGTGGATAGGATGGCTCTATACGAACGTTTCACGGCAGATGAGGTTCTTCATGCACTTAAAACCAGCGCAAAGGCAAGGTTCCTGGGGCCCTGGAGAATGGCGTATTGTATCACAGCCGTCCACAATACGAGCACGAAGAGTCTCTACATTTGGTACCGGGGTTGTGTAGACAAGAGCTTTCAAATGCCCCCATAAATGAAAGTCAAGAGGGGTGAGGTCAGGAGAGCGTGGAGTCCATGGAATTGGTTCGCTTCTACCAATCCATCGATCACCGAATCTGTTGTTGAGAAGCGTACGAACACGTCAACTGAAATGTGCAGGAGCTCCATCGTGCATGAACCACATGTTGTATCGTACTTGTAAAGGCACATGTTCTAGCAGCACAGGTAGAGTATCACGTATGAAATCATGATAACGTGCTCCAGTGAGCGTAGGTGGAAGAACATGAGGCCCAATCAAGACATCACTAGCAATTCCTGCCCAAACGTTCACAGAAAATCTGTGTTGATGACGTGAATCGAGCAAGTGCAGTACATACTAACGAAACACTTGGGTACTTTGACAATTGTCTACACGAATTATTTCAATTTACATTTAAAGAGAAATACTAAAATGAGTTCTAACATGGAAATTAAGCGTTTCCGGACACATGTCCACATAGTATATTTTCTTTCTTTGTGTGTGAGGAATGTTTCCTGAAAATTTGGCCGTACCTTCCTGTAACACCCTGTATTTTTTGCTTAATTGTCGTTGTTAACAACCTATTGGCATAAAACAATGTTATAATGTCCATGGGCTATTGAGTGTGACACAAAACTCTAAATACATTTGGCACGGCCTCCTGAATGTTGGCGACCGCGCGCGGGAACTCGGGTCGTCGAGCACGGGCGACGGGTCAAGCTTTGATGTATGCCGCATTCACGTGGATGGACGCAGTACAGATCTGCACGTCTCTTCCAGACTGCCGCCGGCCTTGCAGAAATATCAGAAACGTTTCATGTCGCCGCAGCGCAGTAAGGCTTTTTGCGTTAAATGCTAGACAAACAGCCTTCATATGCCGCCCGCAGATTTCCGAGGACAACTGAAGCAACATGACGGGCAAGTTGGGCGGTACCCACGTTTGTATCATCGAGGAAAGTCTTAGATTCAAATGTTCAAATATTTGTAAATCTATCGGACCAAACTGCGTGGTCATCAGTCCGTAGCTTACAAACTATTTAAGCCTATGTAAACTAACCTAAGGACAACACACACACACACACCCATGCCCCAGGGAGGACTCGAACCTCCACGGCGAGTAACCGCGCGCTCCGCAGCGAGGCGCTTTAGACCGCTCGGCTACTCCACCGCGGCGAAGTCTTAGATCTCATTATATATCGTGCTGTCTGCAGTTGCACTGCATTTTTTGTTCTACTTTAAAGGCTGTGTGATACCAGACTGGAGGCTAGGAATGAAAGTATTCAGATTCTGGCATCTGAACTTAAGACTTGCTTTAACAGAATTAACGAACACTTTACTGCAAAATTAATAAATGTTCAAGTGTTTGTAAACCTATTGGACCTAACTGCTATGGTCGTCAGTCACTAGACTTACAAACTACTTAAACTAACTTACACTAAGGCCAAAACACACACACACAAACAAACAAACAAATGTCCGATGGAGGACTCGAACCTCCGGCGGGAACGGCCGCCCAGTCCGTAGCATGACGCCTCAGACTACGCAGCCATTCCACGTGGTCCGAATTTAATAAAATAATCACTTAATGTTACCCAATATAATAGAGCCGACGTTTTGAAAACACCAAGAAAGAATAACAGCTATTGGTTACAGCTTTAGAAAATGTCATTTAATAAATAGAATCCAGACCTGCAGCTTTCAAAAGGAAATTTTGTTATGAAAGTAAAGATGAACGCATACCAAGAGAATAGAACCGCACAGAGGTAAACTTCTACGTTACGATAGACATCGCTAGTATGTTTTGAAGGAAAGATTTTAATTGCTCGATGACTGCTGTGCCGAAAATGTTCAAATGTTTGTAAATTTATCGGATCAAACTGCGTGGTCATCAGTCGGTAGCTTACAAACTACTTAAACTAAGGTAAACTAACCTAAGGACAACACATATACACATGCCCCAGGGAGGGAATTAAATAAATAAAAAGAAAAGAAAATCGCAGGATATTGTAAATGAATTGGATGTGTAGTCCCAAATGTTTAAAAAAAACTGTCAATCCATGTTTAAGAAGACATCAGTACCCCTTCGAAGAGAATTTGGAATCCCAAATGTAACAGTTGTGTTCCAAACTTCTTTGTGTGTGCCAGTGTCTGTAGCATCTGCAGAACATAAATTTCTCATAGTAAAGATCAATGAACACTACCTGAGATCTTAAATGTGTTACGAGCACTAACAGTGGGAAGATAGATTGCACGTTTAGTCGACATGGAGAAATTGGTGAGCGTGAAGGTAGTCTCAGCTTTTTCTTTCTTTCTTTTTTTTCTTTTTTTTTTCTTTTTTTTTTCTTAAGTATTTTGGCTTGTTATTAATCTGAATGATTGTAACAATGAAAAAACATTTTCGGTGGGGACACAAAACTCACTTGTCATGATTTATATCTCGCCACAGTTTAACGAGTTCCACAATGTTTTGAAGAAAACCTGGAACTGAACCATCTGACGATAAACTACCAGGCAGTTCTAAACCAACAATGGTAAATATATAAATAAAGAAGACAAACAATAAAAAGGCGACTAGCTGCAATTTTTCCTGTAATCCTATCTTCTACAATGCTTCGTGCGTGCCGCGGTGGAGTAGCCGAGCGGTCTAAGGCGCCTCGCTGCGGAGCGCACGGTTGCTCGCCGTCGGAGGTTCGAGTCCTCCCTAGGGCATAGGGGTGTGTGTGTGTGTGTGTGTGTGTGTGTGGTCCGTAGGTTACTTTACCTTAGTTTAAGTAGTTTGTAAGCTACAGACTGATGACCACGCAGTTTGGTCCGATAGATTTACAAACATTTGAACATTATAATGCTTCGCGCATAGCATCTTCTGTCAGTAAACTGTAATTTCTGCCTGCTATTTTCACATAAATGTACTTCACCCTCAGTGGGGAAACTCCAAGTGAACTCCAGGTTCACAGTGAGCCTTCAGAAAATATTTCTGTCAATTTGATGAAACGACAGTCTCGTAACTTCGAACGTACTTTCTCTACTACTAGGTCTCTCCGAATACTGAATTTGCGTTCTGTGAGTGAACGGTGTATGTGTAATGGCGCAAGTGCAGTAAAAAAACAAAAAAAACTGCAGGGTCAGAGTGACCCTGGTGCACACTTGTGAGGCGGCGCGCAAAACCACGGACTAATGCGGTGAGGACTGAAACCCGCCGCTCGGCGCATCTACGACCACCTTGCGCGCAGTGTCGGTACATCAAAGAAAACGTTTCGTGCGCAGCTCTGGCCGGCGTTTCTCGTTTCCCATTTTTATTGACGGGTGAGCGCACAAGGGGACATTGTTCCGCACGTGCCACCACGCAGCGACGCCAACTTCTGAAGCTCAAAAGTCTCACCCGGGAACCCAAAATCTCCCTTTTCTCCATAGTGTCCCAGGATGAACAAAAACATGTGATGAAAAACAAAGTTACAACTTTATTTTACATACGGCACCGACAGCATGTGCTGACGTTGGCAACAACCGGGGAAATACTCTTTGAAAGCCCAATAACATACAATGAGGGCAATAAAGTTTTGTGTTGACTACGAAAAAAGTAATTTGATTAATGCTGTTCGTGCTCAAAATATTCAAATGTTTGTAAAGCTTATAGGACTTAACTGCGGGGTCATCAGTTCCTTAACTTACGAACTGCTTATGAACTAACATATACTAAAGACGACACAAACATCCGTGTCCGAGGGAGGATTCGAACCTCCGACGCGGGAGGCCGCTCGTTCCGCAACTTGGCGTTCCAGACCGCTCGGCTATTCCCGCGCGGCCTGTTCGTGCTCTATCATTATCATGTGCTCTATGGTTCTCATGTACTTCTCTGTCGGGCCTGGGGGTCTTTTGGTAAAGTGCTCGACTGGAAACTGAAGGGTCGCGGGTTCAAAACCCGGTCGGGCTCTGATGTTTTCAGTCTGCACATTAACCCATCCTTCACCTCTCAACGATATGAGGAGTCGCCAGAAACGACACGTGGTTCGGATTCCATGTTAAGCTGTAGGTCCCCTTTCCCCGGTTGGATAACTGTAGTAGGCTAGGGACACGCAAGTCGCCGAAGTGGCGTCCAATTGGAAGACTTGCACCAGGCCAATGAGCCACACGAAATTATTATGTACTTCACTGCTGTGAAATGTTTATCTTTGCTGCTGTATTTACAATAACCATTACTACACAGTTCTAGAGGCAGCAAGTAAATTTCCCAGCCGCGGCGGAGTAGCCGTGCGCACTAAGACGTCTTGCTGCGGTGCGCGCTGCCGTTCGCCATCGGAGGTTCGAGTTCTCCCACGGGCATGAGGGTGTGTATGGTTGTTCTTAGGATAATTTAAATTAGTTTGTAAGTTTAGGGACCGATGGCCATTGCTCTTAGGTCCCATAACTTTACAAACATTTGAACATTTTAAATTTCCCACATTGTTCTCACTTTTAGCGAAAAATCCCTTTGTTCCTTCCTGAACAATATTTGTCAGTGCTCCACAATATATGACAAATCCCATGGGTTGAGTACTTTACTGTGCAGTTCTGCATTCCTCTACACCGCGCGGAGGGGCCCATGCAATTAATAATAATAATAATATAGTTTCAACTCTGAAAAGAGAATGTGAACTTTTCTCGCAATAAAATGGATATGGGCTGCGTTGCCAGATTCATGCATTGCTCTGTCGCCTAATTTTAAACAAAAATATCGTCATCTTTTTATCAATAAAATGCCAAAATATAGCCATCTCTTCATCGATAAAAATAGCCAAAATATCGCAATTTTTAACCATTTAATTTTCTTGTGCTGTGTTAATTATGTGCCGCAGCGGAATAACCGTGCGCACTGATACGCTATGCTGCAGTGCGCACGGCCGTTCGCCGTGGAGGTTCGAGTCCTCCCTCGGGCATGGGTGTGTGTGTTGTCCTTAAGTTAGTTTAACTCAGTTTAAGTAGTTTGTAAGTCTAGGGACTAATAATCAAGCAGTTAAGTCTCATAGATTTACAAACATTTGAACATTTGTTAATTACGTCATGTGACTCGACAGTCATAATCCTGAAATTTAAGGAAGAAGCTGGTTATTGAGTAACCACTGACACAAAGTCTGGCACGCTTTGTTTCACAAACTGGGCGTTCCATGGAACCTCATTCTTTGAGGAAACATTTCTCTGAGCCCAGCCAGGAATGAATCAATACACACCACCAACTCAGCAATCAAGCCTGTCGAAATATAGTCATATTGTAAATGTGATACTGATTTTCGGGAATATATAGTTGATACTAAATTTAAACCGTGGTTCGGAATCTACGTTAAACTGTTCGTGCTGGTAAGTCAGTTCAAAGGTCGCAGGAAAGCAATGGCATACCATCTCGAAACAGAGCCATGCCTAATAAATCACTGGGGTGTTGAAACCAATCTTCCGATAGTTAACTGCTTTGCCTTTACATTTAAGTATCACATTTATTAATTTCAGAACCGCCGGCCACAGTGGCCGAGGGGACTGAGGCGCTTCAGTCACGGTCTGCATGGCCACGACGGTCGGGGGTTCGAATCCCCACTCGGGCATGGATATTTGTGCCGTCCTTAATTGTAGGTAGTTCATAAGTAGTTTGTAAATTTTGGGACTGATGACCCCGTAGTTAAGTCCCTTAAGCTTAACAAACATTTGAACATTTTGAATTTCAGAACTGATTACACTTATAAAAATATTCAAGAATCATTATACCAAACTTACACAAGCGATGTTCTCATGCATAGCTTCCATTAGTTAAAAGTCACTTTCATCTTCTTTAAAATTGATATTTACAGCTTTTAAAACGTGTTTTCTTCCTCTTACAAGGAATAAAATGTACTTTCGGCTTTTTATATAGTGGTCTAATGTATTTACTACATTATAGCAACATACCTACCTTGTTGTGCTTGGGCTCACAACATTGTCAAATGTTTTGTCATTATTATTGATGGCATTCTAGTTTCCCTATTAAGTTGGAATGAAACCAATAGTAAATTTCACTTTCATGAAATCTAGGTTTGCAGGAAGCACATCAGAAGCCTGTGAGGCATCATTGTCTAGTTAATGACAAATGCACAGAATTAATTGGATATTATCATTATCTTTTTTGAACAGAGTAAAACCTGAACTCCATACGCTACATAAATTGCTGCTACCATCTGTAGCCAATCCTTACGCTTTTTTTTTTTTTTTTTTTTTTTTTTTTTTTTTTTTTTTTTTTTTTTTCATACAACGATATAACCTTTTCAGATACAACTTAAGTGCTTCATACAAAAGGCTGCCGTTGCCTTCTCTACCACTAGTAGTCCAAGAAAGTCTACAGATGTTGTCCCTTTTAGATGTTTTGTGTCCCCCACATCGATAATCAACATCTACTATATACTTCGCAATCTACATTGCAGCCTCCACATTGGCCTTCCGCCTAGAGCGACGTGAACGCCGTTCAACCCGCCACTCCCCTTGCGGAGAGGGCGGCTCGACCACGCTCGCTACACCTGAAGGTGCCTCGACAGCAGGGACAAAGGGCCAAGCATGAGATACCTGAGGTTTCACACTCGACGCACCAGACTCCTCACCGCTGCTGCACCCCGAGGCAGCAGCCTGAAGACGGCTGACCGTAGCCAACAGCACGCTCAGCTGTTCGCGAACTGCGACCAACTCCTCCTGCGTTCGCACATAACAGGCACACATACTATCCATCCTATCGATACAATTAACTGCGAAGAGTAGAAAACTGAATAATCATCTTGTAACTAGTCTAGTACTTTAATAAAGGCGGTTGGCAGCTGACTGAACAGTAGTCAGTGATAACTAAACTGTCAAAAACAACGTAAGTGTCTGACTGTCAAATCCGAAAATCTATGAAGCATACTGTTATCAGATAAGCGAGATTACAAGCTGTTTCAAATGTTTGTATAGCTTATGGGACTTAATTACGGGGTTATCAGTCCCTAAACTTACAAACTACTTACGAACTAACTAACACTAAGGACCACACGAACATCCATCCTCTCGGCCACCGCGGCCGTCTTACAAGCTGTGTAAAAGCGAAAACACACGAAATAAAGAAGCGACAAGTAGGAAAAATACAGTTAATATTTAAATTATGTAGCCTGCAGCACTGGAGATGTGAAGTAGGTGGTAGTTAGGATAACACTCAACAGTACAATATTTGTCAAGTGCTGGAGAATAATCTCCTAAAACAGAAGCACCAACAGAAATTAAAAAAGAAATGAAAATGCACACAAATAAAATTCTTCCACTTAGCGCCCTGAACTATGTGAGACTGGCAGCAGCTGGCAGTGGACTCATTACAATTGTAATGCAATAGAGCGTCAAGTAAACATTGTGAAATAACATGATTGATGAGAGTACAGCATTTGGTTCTGTTAATGCGCTTCTTCGAAGCTATTGACAACTTTTGAACTGTCACTAAGTCTGTCTACGTTACAAGAGCGTATAGTTATTACAATAGCCATTAATGGCCATTAGGATAATCGTTTACCTATAATAACAAGAGCAAACAGCTCAGTTGTAGAATTACTAAAATATACAGGGGCTACGCACCTTTCGCCCAGTCCTGTCAGTAACAATACGTAACGACAGCGAGAACTGGTGCTGCACCACGAAATAATGCAAGATCAGGTCAAATATAAAGAAGTACCATTGTTTTGCTAAACTCATGTTTTGTTGCGCTATGAATCAATGCATCATCAGCCATGGAAATGACAAGGAAATTCTCGTCTGTTACATATCGACATTTATACTCTGTAAACCACGGTGAGGTGCGTGGCAGAGGGTCGTACCACTGTAGCAGTCACTAGGATTCTCTGTCGTGTTCACGCATGGAGTGCGGGAAGAATGACTGTTTCAGTGCATCTGTGCCTGCTGTAATTAATATAATCTTATCCTTGCGGTCTCTACGGGAGCCAAACAGAGGGAGCTGTCGTATATTTCAGGATTAATCGTTTAAAGCCTGATCATGAACTCTTGTGAGCATGCCCCTCGAGGTAGTTTGCCCCTATCGTAAACAGTGTCAGTTCAATTTCTTCACAGCACTGTACACTGTACACTGTACACAGATCAAAGTTACCTCCAAATATTTGTGCTAACTTTTGCAGGCTTGATAATAATTCCTCAGTATTCTATCGATGATTAGTCGCCATCATTAAAACAATGTCTTAAAAGAGATTGCTGTACATTCGTTTTATTTTAAGTAAAATGAAGTAGTTATTAAGACGCCAACTAATTCTTTCACTAGCCAAATTTAATCGTCAGATAGCTAGAATGGCTACTATTGTAAGAAAAAGATAGCCAAGAATGCGAAAAATCGCCGCACCTGGCAACTCTGGATATGGGAACAATCAGCTCATAAATATCGTGTGGCTCATTGACCTGCTGCAAGTTTTTCAATTGGACGCCACTTGGGCGAATTGCGCGTCCGTAGCCTACCCCAGTTATCCTACCGGGGAAAGGTTCCGACAACTTAATGCGGAATCCGAACCACGTATCGTTTCTGGCGACTCCTCACATCGTTGAGAGATGAAGGATGGGTTAAAACTCAGACCGAATAAATCCGAGGTCCGATCGGGTTTCGAACCCGTGACCCTTCTATTTTCAGTGACCACCGGTCCCGACAATCAGCTCAGGAAAGGTATGGTTAGGCAATGAAAAAATGCTGTTAGAAATGAGGTCACGTCGTGAGAATGGGATCACTACTGACATTATTCTGTCCAGTGGCGGACGCAAGAGGGGGAGTATAAGGGTGTTATATACCCCCTCCCCCGAAATTCGAAAAAATTACCACAACGCAAACTTTTATGAATTTACACAAGCAAAGAACCGAAAACCTTTTCACCCATTTTCACACTTTGTTGATCCTCCTCCCACCCCCTTAACATGTGATGTAATTTATAGATGGCCCCTTAGTTCTGATTATTTCATCAGTTCCTAAAATTTCCCACCGACAAAATTATGCGTCTGCCTCTGATTCAGTTAAATGATCTGCCTTCTCGAGTGGCCTACGTTACGAAGGCAAACGGATGTTGAAACTCTAAAGGCTTCACTATGATGAAACGCGACTGGAATTCTGAGCAGTTTACAGATTGCATAAATAAATTCTTGTTCAGTGATATTTAACACTATAAGTAAACTGTTGCAGAATGTTGATACCGATGTAAGGACTGTAGTACAGTTATGTGATTCTCTGCTTGAGACAATCTTTCTATGTGCGACACACATGAAAACGCTGGCAAAATTGAGTAAGATGCATGTATACAAAACAGCCACAAAAGAGGAAAAAGCCAAGAAAACAAAATTGGACTGAACAGCCGAGTTTCATACTACTTTCGAAGGAAAGGAAGTTTTTCGGGTGAATAAATTTCTAGTTATTAGAGACAGATAGGTATCTGAATCAGAGAAAGTAAAAAACATCGTTGGAGTTCAATAGCAATTTTGAGTTTCTAAGTAGTTATTCTGGACGAGGCAACAGCGAACTTTTTAAATGTGCTGGGGAACTGCAACAACATTACAAAGACGACCTGCTATAGTTATTGAGTGATCAAATTATTCATTTTAAAGCATACGTGAAGAGCAAAGAAATAAAAACTTCCTCCCTAAGAGTCTGGTATAGTTGCGAGAAAAATCACGTTCAAGAAATATTTCCTAATTTGTACACTGCATTATCAATATTTTTGTTTTTGTCAACCGCTGCAACCATTTGTTCGGCCAGCCGCTGTCTCTCAGTCCTCAAAAGACCCAAGAATTTTTGGGATTATCCATGTTTCAGGATCCAGTCAACTGTCTTGGCGTCCTCTGCATTTATTCTAACATAATACGGCAACTAGACTGTGAAGATGTGATCGACGAATTTGCTGCCAAGAAAGCGCGCTATAAGCACCTGCATTTGGGCTGAATGTGCTGAGTCCAACAGCAATGTATTTACTTTATGATTATTTTTAGCAGCAGTCGTAGTTTTCAGTTACGTACAGATATAAGTTAACGTGGTGATAAATGTATCAGGGTAGGAATGTTTTTCTCTGTTTAAAGGCGGCAAATAACCAAATCCGCCTCTGTGTATAAGTACAGGGCGTACATTATAATGTTTTACAGTTAGTTTATTGAACAGAACAGATAAACATAAGAAATAAGAATTTTGTCAGCAATAAAGGATCTCCCAGGAGGAATTATCAGTAAAGAAGAATGTGACAGCAACGGTCAAAAATATGTTTGTAAAGTTATGGAACCGAACTGCAGCGGTCATCCGTCTATAAACTTACAAACTACTTAAAGCAATTCTTCCTAAGAGAGCACACACACGCGCGCGCGCGCGCGCGCGCACACACACACACAACCACACACACACCGCCCGAGAGAAGACTCTAACCTCCGACGGCGAACGGCCGCGTGCACCTCAGCAAGGCGCCTTAGTGAGCACGGCTATTCCGCCGCGGCACAGGAACGGTCATTCAGAGCAAAAAAAAAGTCTAGTAGATATCGACTCTACCGGTATCTGAAGAGCTAGGAGCTCTTCTTCATCTTCGATATCACTAAGCAAATTTCTTCTACTGCAAAACCATTTCCCTTCCATATTTTGGAAGGTGGTTTTATAGACCAAAACAGGAAAAAAAAATTTCAAGTAAACATGGAATCTAAAGTGCATTCCTTAAGAAATTTGAGTATGTGCTTGTCCATCTTCTCCACTGTGAAATCTCTCTCTTCTACGAAGCAAGTGCTCATAGATCTTACAACGTGTAATTTAGAACCTTCCTTTACTAGTCGATTTTTTATATCAAACTATGTTATTTGCAGCTTAAGATATTTACTTGTGGATATTAATTTTTTGTTATCAGTATTACGTTGTCTTTCCATTTGCATTGTTATATGTTAAAGATGGTGCCAATGAAGGAGAACTGTTTTCACTGATTAATAATAAAAATAATGTTATTCACTCATAATGTTAATAGCACCAGATGATGCTTACAAGTCAAAATTGAATGTTTGTAGTTCACACGACAAAACAAACAAAAGGGGCTCTGTTCAAGAGAAGAGTCATCACAATAATGCTCTATGCTGTTTATGGTGATCATGTTACAGTTGATGCATCGGGATATTATTTTTAACTACGTACACTTTAGTCCCAAATCATAGTTACGAAGATTCGATAAAACTCATTGGGCAATATAGTTTTCCAAGTTGCTAGCCAGCTCAATACGTCAGCTTACTTCTTGTTGCTAGTATAATGGAGAAGAGGCAATATCATGTAATATGTTTCATTTACAATGTGACCGTCGATTTACTTCCTGAAGTGGTTCTGTATTGTCCAGATAAAGACATTTGACAGATGTTAGACAGTTTCAAGAAACTATCTGCGTGATTCTGACTGAGGATGTGACTGTTGGAATTTAAAGTTTGCCAAAGATATAATATGTGCGTTTTTGCACTAGGTTGTATGTTTACGTATGTTTGCACTATGGTTACGGTCAGTTAGTTATCTATGGAGTATATCCTTCTTGACGGGTGTGTATTGTGTGTTGTTGTGCATTTATTAAATGAATTGCAAAATATATAGCGGCATATTGATTAAATTACAACATTTTGTGGTGACCCCGACGTGATCGGATGCCATATATTTATTCTTATACTCGAAGAGACGGAATTTGAAGTACAATAACACGTAGTAATGCATTAGTATTTCTTCCAAGACGAGAAGAATAACTATGGAGAAATTGAAGAAAGGTAGGACGACTGTGAGAAAAATGCTTCACAAAGAAGGTAAACTATGTAAAAGGAATTTTCGCAACAGTTACGTCTCCCGATTTTAATGATGCACTAACGTCAAATTTCAGTCGTTTAGCCGGCCGCGGTGGCCGAGGGGACTGAGGCGCTCCCGTCACGGTCTGCACGGCCACTGCGGTTGTGGGTTCGAATCCCCCCTCGGGCATGGATATTTGTGCCGTTCTTAGTCTTAGCTAGTTCATAAGTAGTTTGTAAGCTTAGGGACTAATGACCCCGTAGTTAAGTCCCATAAGTTCTACGAACATTTGAACATTTTTCAGTCGTTTAGAGGCATTGATGTCTGAGCTTCATGAATTAGATGACAAAATCTGGATGCACTTTTAGATAGCCGCGGCGGATTAGCGGTGCGCGCTGGGGCTCCGTGCTGCGGTGCGCGCGGCCGTTCGCCGTCGGGGGTTCGAGTCCTCCCTCGGGCATTGGTGTTTGTGTTGTCCTTAGGTTAGTTTACCTTAGTCTAAGTAGTAAGCTACAGACTAATAACCACGCAGTTGAGTCCGATAGATTTACAAACAACAAACACTTTTAGATAGCAGTGATGATATGATTGTAATTGTATTAAACTTCGGAAGCGTACAATGACGAATTTGGGATTATACGCGGACAGGTGAATAATGCTTTGACCGCACGTACATCTGACAATTCCGTAAGTGACGTACAAGAAAGGACCGCGTATAGCTGCGCGGTCTGGAGCGCTATGTTACGGATCGCGCGGCCTCCCGCAACCGGGTTTCGAATCCAAAATGTTCAAACCGTAGTGGCCGTGCAGACCGTGACTGAAGCGCCTCAGTCTCCTCGGCCACCGCGGCCGGCAGCAACATAACAAACCTGATCTTAATTTCGTGGTTGGTTACGTTAAACTCGTGATTAATGCAAGTGGTGTAGTTAAATTTTGAAAATATTAAGCAAGACAATTAGTGTAATTAACAAATACTATGGCCCCATCTGACAAACTTTTCAAAAGATCACTCACCTTTCCTTTCCTTACAAAATCTCCTACAGAGACTGTGCACACACAGATAGCAGAAATTAACTAACTCCGTCTGTGCAATGCGTACAACTCAATTAGTACGCTAATGGTACTGATAATTTAGAAAATTATGAATAGTAGGATTTTTTAACATCAAGTGATTGGCAAGTGGGTGCAGTCCAACCACTATAGTCAGTATCTGATAAAATTAATTCACTCAAGCAAATAGGAAATTTAAGTAAATCAGTCTTAATTAATGCTATGCATAAGACATTAGTACGAGTTTGGTTCTTTATGGGATAGATGTGGCGGTGGCTATTATTGTTGAACTCAGTGCAAAACGAAATAGAAAAATTATTCATTAATTCAACTGTCTGCTATCGTCTACCATCAATTTTAGCAAAATTGTCTCAACTAAAATTACTATCACACTCTCTAGTAATTAATGACACTCACTTGATTGTAAAATTGTGTAGTAATATTATTCATGCATTATTGAGGATTGTCCTACTAATCATGTGTGGTTAATTAGTTGGTCAAATAAGATAGCAAAAGTACTGTCTAATGTTCCTGTATTTAAACAAAATTTAAATATGCATTCACAGTAAATTACAACCAATAGCATTTAACTTATTTATCAGTCCAGCGACGTGGTACTCTGCAGTCATATAAACGATACATAAATTCATACGGAAATCATTTTGATGGTGGTTCCTCCTTTGGTAGCTTGTTAGCAGTTCGCCGTGATGCTTCGCGAATCGCGTAATTAATCGCGACCGTTAGCGTCCGCGATGACGCTACCGCGTTTAGGACGTCTGGGGCGGTTACCGAACATGTAACGAATTTCTGCCTCAGCAGAACGAACGAATAAATGTTTCATTAAAATCAATTCTCACTTCACTTATGTTCACTGGTTTCACATAAACTTTCATATCGTTGCACTTATAAGAAATTAGATCTTTCACTTTGTTTTAACTTTATTACTTATATTGTTTGAGCACTCCGCGGACCGCATACGAACGTCTGATATACGTCACGGGACGGCAGATGCTGCTGCTTGCCTGCTTTCCCACAGGCGAGCGCTGCTATACGATAAAGTCTCTGACCTGAGGAGCCATATCGATAACTGTTCACAGAGAAATATTTTACATTGACAAATTTAAACATAACAGGTAATCAGTCATATAGAAAACATACAAAGTACAAATAAAATAAAATAATATATACATAAACAATTACAATACAGATAATAAATAAATTACAGAAAATGTTCACAGTTTAGTTACCTACATATCTTGTGCATCACGATAATTAATTAAGTCACATAAGAAGTTAGTTACTACATATTCACTATAAACAGGTTCAAACGAATATGTTCAAAATGAAGCTCATTCCTCGTTATAATGTAAGGCTTACCTTAAGGTTACCTTACATACCGCCTCCGTTAACAAAAAAAATTTTTAAGAGACAAACTTGTCGATGAAAATTTTTTTATCATTAAACAAATTAATTTAATCCATTAGTACACATATACAATTATTTAAACATTCTGATTATGTTATATTGGTGCAGTTGCACCTGTTGAATTTGACGTCTAGATTGACAGCTAACGGGGGCACGCTACACTGTTTGTAAACACAGCAATCTGACACATGCATTCCACTCGCATAAACACTACACTCACACTTTGTTGTACCGCCGAGCGGTGTCCGGACACTTGCCACGCCGGACACGTGCCACGGCGGACATTTGCCACACTTTTACCTGCTCCCAAGGGTCGGGTGCCCCTGTCTCCTCCTCCTCCCCCCCTCCCCCCTCCCCCACCATCTGCCGACAGGACCGAGAACTCCGTGGACGGTGTCCAGAGATGTATGCCCACTGGTCGCTACCGCATTTCGTAGTACGACAGTCAGTATGGAAGTTATTGCAACGGCCAAGGGCAGGCCTTTTGCCCACTACAATGGTTACGCGATAATAAGGTGTGGATGTGCTTACTCCGAAAACAGGATCATTGCAAGGGAAAGCTGCTTTCGAAGAACGGAGACGTATTGAACGTAGAGAACACCTGTGAGGACCACCTAACGATGCGACCTTTATAAGACGTAAAAATAAAAAGAGAGTATCAGACCTCAGTATCCTTAAGTAACTTAATGATGAAGCTAGCTGGTCACAGTTCGGTTCACTAGCGTTTAATCAATACGCGGTGAAATTTGACTCAACGAAGCAAATACGTTAAACATCACTCAAATGATCCTCGTGCAACCAGAACTTATCTACCGCTTTTCGATTTTCAATTTCCTATTTAGGTAAAAACTCCTACAGTTGACACGTTAAGAGAATTTTTTTTCTACCTTCTAATATTGTGGCCATACCGTCAATGATTGTGAGTTCCAAAATTATTCCTGTAACTTCAGAGCCGCAGTTAGCTCCTAAAAATATCATTTTTGTTAAACTGATAAGGTATTCTTTACGTTTTAAAAAGAATCTGAACTTTAGAATTGCACCTAAAATACACACCCTAAAACAGACCTGCTCTTAAGATTGACGAGTTCGGCAGCTATAGTGTTGAAATAATTCCCATATCTCTAAAATTACACAAGGATAGAAATAACATAATAGCAGACGTAGATCTCATGAAGTACATTTAGCTGTAGTCCTTAAAAATTAAAGTTCCGCACCACGCTGTTGATTATCTTTAATCAAGCCACTAAAAGCTATTGAAACAAGGCAAGGAGCTTACTGTTTAAAAATTGCTACAAAAGAATATCATAAACAAATGTATTAGACGTATTTTTCTTATGCATTAGAAACTTTTGAAAACATATTTGATCATTTCGTCTACAACATCACTTATTTGATAGGGTGATTTGCTTTGTATAACCAAGGGTATTTACTTTTATGTTATGTTTGCAGCAGTTCTCATTTCGAATTGTGGAGTATTTACTTCGTCTTATTTGATGAAAGAATTTCTGAAAACTACATTTAATAACTCCGCTTTAGTGGCACTGTGTTCAGTAACATTACCGTCGCTATCGCGCAATAAAGGCATTCACTTAGTCTTTCCGCTGCTGTAGATAACATAGGACCAGAATCTCTTTGGATTTTCCGCCACATTTCTACAAAGATTTTCGTTGTGAAAAATATTAAACGAATGTCGCATTGAAGGTCGCGCTAAATTTCGAGCTTCAGTAAAACATCTGCAGTCTTGGGGATTTTGAATTCGTCTAAATTTTCTGCACAAGCTTTCTGTTCTGTTTTATGTACCACGTGAAATCAGTTCGGCCTCTTATTAATTTATTCTGTAGGAATCTCTCCAATGCTAATCAAACTATCCACGGGTGTACTGCCGGTCTATAGTGTCCAACGGGCCGTTGGACACTAGACCGGCAGTACACCCGTGGATAGTTTGATTATCAAATTCGCAGGGAGAAACTCAAGAATCAAACCTGTCCAATGCCGATGATACTATTCCTTTGAATGTAAGCCACATATGGTCTTCACTTACATAGTTAATTTAGAAAAAAAATGGAGACTGTCTCCTAGGAAGATGTCAACCGACTTTTTTTATTTTTTTTTATTTTTTTTTAGTAGACGTATTTAGCGTTTAATTTTGGCGAATATCTTTTTGACAGATATGAGCTCGCTACAACTTTGTGTTCACTTATCCCTGTATCCGTCGTGATGCTCAGAAGTTCAAATGAAGGTAGAGCTTATGGGACTTAACTACGGGGGTCATCAGTCCCTAAACTTACAAACTACTTATCAACTAACTAATACTAAGGACGGCACAAATATCCACTCCCGAGGGGGGATCCGAACCGCCGACCGTAGTGGCCGTGCAGACCGTTACTGGAGTGCCTCAGTCCCCTCGGCCACCGCGGCCGGCTGCTCAGAAGTATTTGTGACTAAGAGCTCAAGTATGTTTCCGAAACGATTTACAGTTTTAATGGGCTCGTGAACTAATTGTTCAAAATAATTAAAAAAAAAAGCATTTAGAACAATTTCGGAAGATGTATCTGCCCCGCCGGCCGCGGTGGCCGAGGTGACTGAGGCGCTCCAGTCACGGTCAGAAATCAAATGTTTGTTAAGCTTATGGGACTTAACTACGGGGTCATCAGTCCCTAAACTTACAAACTACTTATCAACTACTTACGAACTAGGACGGCACAAATATCCATGCCCGAGGGGTGATTCGAACCCCCGACCGTAGCGGCCGTGCTGACCGTGACTGGAGCGCCTCAGTCACGGTCAGCACGGCCACTACGGTCGGGGGTTCGAATCACCCCTCGGGCATGGATATTTGTGCCGTCCTTAGTTGTAGCTAGTTCATAAGTAGTCTGTAAGTTTAGGGACTGATGACCCCGTAGTTAAGTCCCATAAGCTTAACAAACATTTGAACATTTTTTGTATCTGCCCCCCTGTAAGAAGGTGTATTTTTGTCAACATACGGATGGTAGTTTTAAGTTACCGCCAACTATAATTGTATGAGTAGTGTACCTATTTGTACTGAGACTCAAGTTTTCTATGAACTGTTCAGCGGCTGCATCATGAGAGTGCCGGGGTCGGTAAATTAGAATGTTCAAATGTTTGTTAAGCTTAAGGGACATAACTGCGGGGTCATCAGTCCTTAAACTTACAAACTACTTATGAGCTACCTTATACTAAAGACGACACAAACATCAATGCCCGATGGCGGATTCGAACCCCCGACGGGGAATGGTCTCGCGCATCGCAGCATAGAGCCTCAATGCGCTTGGCCGCTCTGCCGCGGCAGTTATTAATTTATTCCGGTAGTCGAGTATAACATCTGCTCACACTAACTGACAGGAACTATCGAATTCAGTTTCGCTTTTGACCTAGTACACATATTACATTGTGCTTTTTGTTTATTTTGTGACGCTCTTCATGTAGAATCTCTGGTCACTCAATGAACAGTTAGCACACTACATTTTATATTAATTGCAATGATTAATTACATTACACATTGTTACAAATTTAACAAAATAATATAAAAATATTACTCTTCATTTCAATTCAAATGTAAACATAGGTGGTGTCCTATTTCCTACATGCCTTTTAAGAATCCTAATATCTACAACCTAAGTTCCTAACAAGTTCATTCGCGCCCT
This sequence comes from Locusta migratoria, assembly GCA_026315105.1. Lineage (NCBI taxonomy): Eukaryota > Metazoa > Arthropoda > Insecta > Orthoptera > Acrididae > Locusta > Locusta migratoria. Next base: position 444,078,795 of record CM048755.1, on the reverse strand, counting down.
TAATTCGCGTCGTGGTAAAGTTCATCTTCACCACTGTCAGTGAGAGTCTTCACTTTTACTTTGTGCCTCCGATTTTATGCTATCTTCCTGCATACATCATTTTTCTTTAGTCTCGCTCTATTTTTCAGTGTCAATGTTATTGTCGATTTTCTTCTATTTCCTGTCTCACTACGATGCTTTGCAATGCTTATCATCTTCTTATTATATGGTATTTCATCCTCTTCTGACGTTGTACTATAATTTTCATCTGAGTCGGCAGAGTCAGTATCAAGTGATTCTTCACTATCAGTCTCTTCTTCGCCTTCATCTTCTGATGTGTCAACATATTCATTCTCTTTAGTTAGTGCGACATTCACCTGGCTAGTGCGTTCGTTAAATTCTGCAGTGCCGTCTTTCACGATGTGACATTTTTTGCTTGACCATAACGGTTCATGAGTATTTTCGTGACTATTTTGCACATTTTATTGACTGTTGTCTGTATCTGGTTTTCTTCTTGCTTCTTCATGGTCCCAACCCAGTCTTGTTTTTGCGAGTCTTCTCTCGCCACTTCAAAAATACATTTCTTATTAATCAGTTGTCGCTCTTCGCAATCCTCCACGGGGTTCGTCTTCTTCCACTCAAACCGTTTACTTGTATCTCTCTGTTCCCAGGACGTTCTCATTAAATTTTTTCCTTCTGGCATCTCAACGCATTTAATGTTGAATGTGCCAAATTTAGGTTCCTCTTGTGTTCAAATGTTTGTAAATCTTATGGGACTTAACTACAGGGTCATCAGTCCCTAAACTTACAAACTACTTATGAACTACTTACGAACTAGGACGGCACAAATATCCATGCCCGAGGGGGGATTCGAACCCCCGACCGTAGTGGCCGTGCAGACCGCGACTGAAGCGCCTCAGTCCCCGCGGCCACCGCGGCCGACTCCTCTTGTGTGAGTAGCTCAGTCGTATACTCTGTTCCTTCATCTTCAAATATTAGTTGATTATTCCTGATATCAATAACACCTTTCTGCTGCCGCAGCCAATCAGATCCAATTATAAAGAGTATGTTGACGTCCTCCACGACTTTAAATTCATGGTGTAATAGGTGGTCAAGTTCATTCATTTTGAATGGCAAGATTATTCTCGAGTGTGTCGGTCAGAAAATGCTCCGAATACTTTTAATCCTCCGGATTTTATCTCTTTTATTTGATGTACTTGTTTCTTGAAATCTTCGTATAACTTTCTCGTCACGATGGAAATCATCGATCCTGTGTCTAGTAGCGCTTCATACCTTTTCTGCCCTACTAGAATGCTTAATTTTGGACAACATTCAACATCTTCCTTTCTGGTTTTCTTGAGATTATTCATTTGCTCGTTTCTGGGATAATTAACTTGATTCACGTCGCTGTTTAAGTTTCATACATTATTAATTAAATCCTTGTATTCTTCCTGTAGCCAAAATCGTTCATTGTTCACTTCATATTCGTCTCCTCTTACTTCTGTCTCAGTTATTCGCAGGACAGCTTCATTATTGTTTACCCCTATATGCATTATCGCAGCCACACATCGGGGTGCAGTGAGCTGCTCATTTAGTTTAACTGTTTTGACCTGTCATTTTCTGAAGTTACGTCTGAATTTTGATTTGTGATAGCGCCTTCAGTCATTGCGCGCGTATCTATTGCACAAACTTGTCTGCCTCGTGTCGCTGATTTTTCACAATGCAGACTTCCTTCACGATTGTCGTATCTTCTTTGAAACCCTCCGCTATTGTTTGGATGGTCTCCGCGCAGGTCGTAATTGTTCTTCGGCTTGGCGCCGGTCTTCTCCCACTCCTTTTCTTCTAGTTTTCTGTTTCGATAGTCATTGTTTTCTCTAGGAGTAAAGCTTTTTCTATCATCATGTAATTGTCTGCTATCATAATTGCTTTGCTGACGATAGTCTCTTCTTTTACTTCTTCGGTCTTCATTTCGCGAATCACGTGGTCTCTCATTAACGTCATTGCGGTTTTCTGTTCGATAACTGCTTCTTGTTCCGTTCCTTTCTTCATTATTAGTTTCTCTCTCCTGGTCCCATCGTCTGTGATCCACGTCTCTCTCTTGCAGCTTATCAAATTCTTCTAATATCTCGATCATTTGGTCGACAGTTGTCACTCGTGTGCAAACTAAATGTTGCTTCATCCATCTGGGCAGCCTTCCTCTCATTATCTTAAGATAGCTGGCTTCGTTAATGGGGCTGTCTAGATGTTTGTTCTTGTACCAGTAATGTTTGAAGTATTCCGCCATTGTTTTAAATTTGCTAAATTTGTACAATGGGGCTTCATAAATTTCTCTAATGACTTCTTCTTGCTTCGCATCAGACCAATATTTCTTCAGTACTAGATATCTGAACTGTCGATAATTTCTGCTTTCATTATACATTTCAATAAACTCCGGTTGTAGGTCAGTATGAACATTACTTTTGACGTAATCACAGCGCATGTCGTCATTCCACTCTGCTCATATTGTTTGTTGTTGTTTCTTTGTCACGTTCATACGCATTTCGGTCGTTATTGTATGCCACCGTTTTCGCATACACTGAGTCCGATTTTGCACATACATTCACGTGTGGAAGTTGTCGGACCGTCCTTTCTGAGCCTAGATCAAAGCTTCGACATTCATCCTGTCTGATTAATGGGTGACAATTATCTTCTACCTGCATATCGGAGCCTGACGCTACGGTTTGGAAGAGCGGATCTTCTATTACAAGTGTACGTAAGAGAATTATTGAAGTTAGTGATTTCGAATGCGACAATAAGACAATAAGCTTCCATTACCCCCTTGTTAATCAAATTAGAGTCACACCTTCTATCTCTCAGCAGTTTGAATCTACCATCTGCAGACCGAAGTAAATGGCTCTTTCCACTAGTCGAATCTAGCATTCCAGAAGAGACACTGCGAACTTGGCAAAGAGGTCGGTTCTCGAATAAGAAAGAAAGTACAAATAGAGAAACTGGGTCTCGTCTTGAGTGCCTCATAGAATTTCTACGTACTGAAGTCCAAAATGAACAGCAGATTCTATTGGCACAGACAGGATTTAGTTATTTGGCTGTGAAAAGTAAGAATGGGAAGAAGTTAGGTTCTTCCAAGACTGACAAAAAACATATAAAGAGCATGAAGATAAATCTGTTCCCATTGTTGCTGCACTTCACAACAGCACTAGATTGTCATGCATTTTCTTTAGTAAATCTCATGAAAGTGATAAATGTTCTCGTGCAAGGAAAATGAGCATAGAAGAAAGGAGATCAAAAATGAAAGAAAAAGGTCGCTGATATTTGTGTTTAAGACCCACCCACTTAGCTAACAACTGCAAGTCTTCCATACACTGCTTACTTTGCGGAAACAAGCACATTACTGCTATGTGTCCGGATCTGTCATTAACTGAAAAGCGTGAAATGTAGATTGAGAAAGAAATTCAGCAAACCCAAGTCACATCCGACCTAGCTAACCACACTTGTATCGATCAAGTTGTCCTACAAACATTGATGGTCATATTACAAGGGACTGGTAAACGGAAAACAGTTCGAGCATTTTTACACTGTGGCTCACAAAGAAGCTATTTCCTTCAGAGTACAGTTGAAGAGTTGAGACTAGAACCTTGTGCAGAAGAAATAGTATCCCATGTTTTGTCTGGTGGAAACCATACTTCTAGCATTAAACACAAGAGATATAATATCAACGTAGGAAGAAATGGCGGACAATTCAGTTGTGAAATAGTGGCGATGCGTTTTAATATGGAAGCAATGTGGCCTTTGTAGGTCCTGGAGGGAGTTGTCACCACATAAGCACACACAAGTCACCTAATTCCATCCCGCAGTACAGGTGTCGAGGAGCTGTTTCCCTGGAAGACAATGGATTCAGATACTCCCATCGGCACGATGAAGACGATATTGCGACTCGTCAGACCATGAAATGCGCTGCTACAGCATCCAGTTACAATGTCTTGGTGTTAATAATGGCACATTCATGGGCCGTCAGCTGTGAAGACCCACTATTAAGAGTGTCGATGCAGTGTGTACTCTGCCCGGCATTAAAGTCTCACGTACGGACTGATGACCACGCAGTTTGGTCCGATAGATCTACAAACATTTGAAAGTCTCACGTTAGTTCCACCACAGTTTTACCGCCTGTCCTGTATTGCCACTATGTCCAGTCTGTGATGTCCGGCATCGGTAATGAGGGGTAGCCGCCAAACCCCTCGATCTTTGTAGATGGTTTCACCACTTTTAATACACTCACCACAGCATTCCGCAACATGCGACAAGATGTACAGTTTTCAAATGCTAATGTCAAACTTCCAGATCATCACATTCTGCTCTCGATCAAACTCACAGTTCATGCCTTCCGAAGTAACTTCTCTATCAATTTGTAGCTAACACTCGAGTTCACACTTCTAGAGAGCGTATGCACTGAAAGGGGAACACTATAAAATTTTTTAAAATTATTTATTGATAATTTCATACATAATAACCCATCGCCTAAGATTAAATGGGTCCTAATATTAATATATATAATTAGCAATGACATATTGTTGTAAAACTGCTGTCACCCAGTTACTTATTATTACTGATACATAAGTTCCTATATGCTACGCTACTAGCTACTTCTGCAGTGTTACAAGGTGTGCCAGTCGGTGAACAAAGCTACTGTTTTGATCTTCTGGCCGGCTCATCGAGCTAAACCCGATGATCGCGCCCCCGGCACTGGGCAGGCCTCTACTTGATGTCACTGCAGCCCCCCCCCCCCCCCCCCGCAAAAGTTAATCCCCAAAAAGTTTTTATTTACTTAGAAAAAACTTACAAACTAACCTATACTACGTCTGTCAAGTCCGGGTATTGCCACATCTCCCCCGATCCCAGGGATGGCGGATCCTGTATTTTACTGACGCCCAGTCCATCCCTCGGTGGCATGGTAGATGTGGCTGTCATGGTCGGGTGATTTTGTCACATCCGGTTGGCGTTCTTGACGAAGTCGTCTAACACTTTTTTTGAGATTGTGTTCTCAAGTGTATCTAACGTTCTGAATGTGTCGGGATCTCTAATGAGCTCGTAAGTATTGTTGTGTGGGAGAGCCCTCCTTAGTTCCGCCGCCACGTCGTCGAATGCAGGATACTCGTATATGATATGATCAGGTGTTCCTTCCTCAGCTCCACAGTCACACGCTGGCGTAGCCTGCTTCCTGAACCGACATATATATGTCGGGTAGGGCCCATGTCCGGTGAGAAAGTGCAGCATCCCTCTTGATGGCTTAAGGTGTTCCATTTTCTGTCTTTCCGGCAGCATAGCGTACGTCAGGGGTGGGCACGAGAGCTGCCCGCGAGCAGCGAGAGCCGCGAGGGCAGCGCTGAGCGGCCTTGAGAGCCAGCAGTGCGGGTAGCAGGGCTGTGCGCTGTGGCTGGGGAAACTGTGCAGCTGAAATACTTACTGCACGTACAAAACACATAAGGTCGTTTCAAGCTGATGCGGCTTCCGTGAAAAGGGCACCGGTACAATCATATCTGACACAGCATGTTTGAGTTGGAAGTAAGTGTTAATAGTGCTTACCCGAAAATTGTGTATCCTGTACCATGCAACGGTTGCTCATGTAAGGATGATGCACAGTTTCGAACCACTGTAAAACTTACTTTCATGGTCACAAATGGGACATAGACGTAAATAATTAAGAAAAGACTCTTATTATTTTACGTTATATTTTCACAGAATTGTGTAGATTTTTTTTAAACAAAATGTAACAAAACTGAACTTTCTGCAACTAAAAATCTGCTTCATTACAATGAATAGAAACTGGGTGGTCGGTCAGAAGGTAACAATTATTAAGGTTTATTACATCCTTAGGAAAAGATGAAAACTGACACCATTCTGAAGAGGAAAAAATTCCAGAACTCAAGACCTGAGAGCAATGGAAAAAGATCCCTGCCTATGTCAGTGGTACCACAACGAAGTTGTCGTGGTACGATAAAGAACTTCTCAAAAATAAACAAATAAGTTCATGGGAAAACTTGTAAACTAAAGGAAAATAAAATATAGCTGCTGCGGGAAGCGAAAACCTAGGTACTATTAAGATAAGTATAATTTATCAAGTCTAAAACAAAAACCTTCTCCCTGGAGGAAGTAAAAGGGTTAACTAAACTTAACTCCTATGATATATAGAAAACATAAAGGGGAAGAAACTCTATGATCACAAAGGCTGTCAAGATAAACAACAAGGTGACATACACATAAAAGAATTGTCACTCCAGAGGAGAGGTACTACGAACAAAAAAGAAATAAGCATTAATTTACATAATTCTGGATTTATTTAAAATGATTTTGAACCAACATCTCGAAGTTATCGAGAACGGGTGGTTCCACGTGGTCTAGTGACGTGTGCGGCTAGTCGAGTGTTAGTGGGGGGCACTGCTGGCTGGCGGAGTGGGGGGGAGCCGCGAGCAGGCCGTGTCAGCCGCTGAGAGCGCTCGCGCTCGCCAAACGGCATTTGCCCAGCCCTGGCGTACGTCCTTCTTCCAGACTCGTCCTCATCCCGGGTCTGCTGCCATAGCAACATCCCTCTTCTTTTTATTTCAGCCTTGGAGTTGGCCGGTTCTCCGAGGATTTCCGCCACCTTGTCTTCCCTCCCTTTTTGGACCCAGTACCAAGCCACCTGCTCCCTCACCATGATGTCGAGGGCACAGAGTCCCATCAACAACAGGAGTGCCTAGCCGGGGATGGTCCGGTACGCTCCAACTGAATGAAGAAGGATAGGTAGCGGGCCGGTCACAAGTGTCTGCGTCTCGTAGCTGGCGGCATACTCGCAGGCGACGGCGCGGAGTTTGGTTTGCCGCGCGATAAATATAACATTCCTCCCCCTCAGGGAGAAATGTCGACCGACGCCGAGCGGAACCAGGCGACGTCCATCGGCGTGGCCTCATCGCTCACTGAGGAGACTGCGAGCCGGTACCTGGCCATAGGGGCGATACTGGTGGCGTGGCTGGCGACGGTGGCTCGTCCGTCGCGGGATGCAGCCCGCTACGATGGGAGAGCCCGCTACCGATGACGAACCCAGTACTGGAGACGACGGGAGCGGCGGCTGGCACTGGTCCAGCAGGGCTGGACTGTGGGGCGTGTGGTCGCACAGCAGGGACGACCGCCGACGAAACGAAGCTGCCATCGCCATCTGCAGGGGGTGCCTCGGTCAGGGGAGCGCCACCTGGTGTCACGGAGGGCGCGACGACCGGGTCAGCTTAGTGACACGCTTGGCAAGCGTCACAGTAACAACTCACAAACAAACTCGACTGTGGGCACGACCGGGCGCTGTCGATATTGTGGCCATAGATCAAACGAGTCCTTATTTCGACACGCAGAAATTGTCTCCTAATGAGATGCTGTGTGTTTCTTAACCGGAGATTCGGGCGCTATGCGTCATCACGTACTAGGAAAAAAAACTTTTTGTTTAACCTATAGTAACCCAATCGATTTTCACTTGTTCTTTCCATATCAACAGAAGCCATCTTGATTTGCCGTATATCTCGAAGTTTCGGTTTTATAACTCGCAGTAAGGTGTTTCAGGCTAACAGCGCATCAAAGATCAATAACAAAATCGTATCCGGATCAATTTGTTATAACTAAATGTAAATAAAAACACACATTAACAATAAAAACACCTACTACGGTCTACTAGAGACATTCTAGTTGCCGTAGCGTAGTGATTAGCGCGTTACACAGTACTCGATGTTAATTGTGTGCCGGGCGCCGTGGCTCAGCGCGCCCGGTCAGGGGGGCTGAACGCCCTCTGTAATAAAAAAGTTGAGCCAACCATTCGACGAACAAACTGAACGAACGACCGCGAACCATAGATCTACCAGAAGGGAAAAAAAATTAGCGCCGTAGATCACTGAGTCAGAGGAATGGGGTTCAAATCTCCTCCACCGACAACATATTTTAAATCTTATTGTTTGTATCACATTGTAGTAGTTACTTATTCATAACATATTGTGGGATTTTCTTATTCATATAACAGTAGTATGTTACACAGTACTCGATGTTAATTGTAACAAACTGCTGTGTCAGGAATGAGTGTCATCGATTTGGAAATTTGTGTGTGACTAAAAAATGGAGAATGAAATTGCTGCAAGTGATAAGACTAGCAATGATATTTCTGTTTTTTCTTCGCAAAAATATTTGACATTTGTTCCAAATATGTTACGATTTCCGAGAAAACGGTAAGTGACAAACGTATGGGAAACGCTTGAATTGCGCCGGCCGCGGTGGCCGAGGGGACTGAGGCGCTTCAGTCACGGTCTGTTCGGCCACTACGGTCGGGGGTTCGCATCCCCCCTCGGGCATGGATATTTGTGCCGTCCTAGTTCGTAAGTAGTTCATAAGTAGTTTGTAAGTTTAGGGACTAATGACCCCGTAGTTAAGTCCCATAAGCTTTACAAACATTTGAACATTTTTTTTTTCTTAAATTGCTGGTAGGCATAAATGAAATAAGTATCAGTGACATTTACACTATTCGCTAGTCAGAAACATTTGGCTGTTATTTTCTAATATCTCGTAATTTCCGAGAGTATAGTTAGGCCGATATTGTTTGCCCCCAATATTTTGCTGCTTAGTCTCGAATACGTCGCGATTTTCGAGAGTGTGGTTTTATCGATATTCCTTACTTATCACCAATATGTGGTAGTTTATTTCTGAATATGTCACGATTATAGGGTATGTGGTTAACAATGATCCTAAGAGGATAACTTTAATATCTTTTGCAAATGTATACATCACACTCAGAACATCGTCGTCTGCTGGCATCGCTACATCTGTTTGCCAGTATTATGGCGTAGCTCATTGGCTGACAGCTAGCGAGTTGTCATTGGCCGGAGACAATTTCTGTGCGTCGAAATAAGGACTCGTGTCGACAGATCGATGTATCGCATTCAGCTCCTGATGACGTCAGGCCGACGCGTGCCTAGCGTGTCACTAAGCTCACCCGCGACGACCGCGGGAAGCGCGGAGCACGGAACCACAGGCGCCGGCGGAGGCGTCGGATGCGGCGCCTGCAAGGGAGTGTGGAGATCGGCAGCGGCGGCGGTTGTGGTGTGGGTCCCACAGGAGTCCGGGGCTGTAACTGGTCCCATGGCGACGCACCACGCCTCCTGGTGTGCTAAACTCGGCGCTAAATACCGCGAGTGCCGGTCGCAAGTTACCAGAGGATCAATTTGCTCGACTTTCGAGTTTTGTGGTCGAATCATGTAACTCGACGCCATGATCACAACATATTCGTAAACAAACAGACGACGTTATATAGACTTTACTTCATACTTTATTACGTGACTAGTTTCGAAAACAAGTTGTCATTTTCAAACGTAAAATTAAAATAAAAACTTTCAAAGGCACATGCATCTGGTGTACACAGTACATAAAATACTCCACCTGTGTGCTGGTTACTGGGGTATCACTGACATGCTTGGAACATTACATATGGATAACATATAACGTAGGATAGTACATTCCATCAGTTAAAAATTGACAACGACTGCAGAGTACGTGGTGCTATATATTGAGGTTGCCTATAGAAGTCTGCTATTACTACAGGCAACCTATTCAGAAATAATCTGCCAACTTTTTCTTTTAAGGGAAAGTCAGGTATCTGACTGTCATCAGTTCTTTTCAAATTCACATGTATGGTTCCGGCCTTTATTACTGTACTAGCTGTAAACCCGGCGTTGCCCGGGTGTTGATTTATCCCACAGTCTCGTAGTCCACATCCCCTTCCGCCCCCTCTCTGCGTCCACCTCTTTCTCTCCCATCTCTCTGTTCGTTTCCACCTTTCCCTCCCTCGGCGAGGTACCCTCTGTCATGTACCATACAAACATTTATGTACCCAGTGATCTTTCTCTTGGTTCTAAGGTCATGTGTGCAAAAATTCATAAAGATTGGAGCAAAACAGACCGTGACATTACTCCTTTTTTGAGGTAGAGTGTGCAAAAGTTCATCAATATCAGAAAAAACTATAGATTTGTGTAGAACCCGTTGAAGCGATGTGGAAGGCGTAGTATACCGTTAGCAGATTCTGTTCTCCTGATGGTTTTTACTGCTTTATTTATTTATTCTTATATTTCCTTATTCGTATTGCTTATCGTTAAAGAGAAAGAGATGAAGACATTGTAGAACGCATAGACCAAAATATTGTCTGCGGCATCATTTCGCTGTAATGTAACCTCCTTGCTATAGAGTCGCAAATGTCATCGCTGGCCTTCAGTCCGTTTTTTTTAATTTTTTTATATATAATTTGACGACTTTGAAGCACCATATCTTCCACCCCCTTATAGCTATCGGCATGGAACTGCTATGGTGTATAACGGGATTCTTTGGACAACAGTGACACATAGACCATTCGTTTGCGTTCTGTAATTTTCGCTGCAGAGATAAATATTAACACACACACACGTAGAATTTTATATACACAGATAAATTTCCATCCCAATATACTCCAAACTTTTATCATTATCAACCCTCAAGCAACAATGCAACCAATAAAACCATTTTCAAGGAGTAAATATAATTTTCAAAGAGTAATTATTGTTTCGCATTTCGCGTTATATTCTTCAAATTACGAAATATCTATCAGATCGCTATAAAATCGTGCCTAAAACCTCCCTCAGGTATAAATTTGTAACTGTACAAATATTTAAGTCTCTGCGTCTTGTTGTTCGGACGTGATAAGCGTACACCGAACAGACATTCACATTAATATATATATAGATAAATAGCTATCCGATCGCCATACAGTCGTGCCTAAAGCCTTCCACGGGTAGACATTAGGTACTGTACAAATTTTTAGCTCTTTGTGTCTTGTGGTTCAGACGTGATAAACGTACACCGAACAGACATTCACATTTATAGATATAGATTTGGTAATGCTACATGAAGTGTAAATGAAAGTAAATCAGGATCAGATTAGTATGTTGACCACGAAATAGGTTTTACTTTTCTGTAATGTCTCCTTTCCGTGCACTGATGCAGTAAATTTTCGATTTGTGCTTAATTGTGGAACTTGACAACCTGTTTTATGAAACTAAATGCAGGTTTTGGTGATGGGACAATGACATGTTTCTCAGACATGTCGAAAAATCGTATGTGGCACATGAAAATGGATTTTTCGACTGAAATCATAACTATGAATTACAAATAGTTGATGACAATCTAATGTCCTTCAAAAATTGTTCTTGACTGATCTCCTACAAATAAAAATCATCAAGCAGAAATTTATTAGCTACAAGGAAGAATATAAATGTCAGTGGTACTGTACTCGTTTCAGTCACAGTAACGCAAGCTTTTTCCTCACGTTTCTGCTTAACTACACACACGGAAATCGGCACATATTCGTGTATAAACAAATGTTCAAATGTCTGTAAATCTATCGGACCAAACTGCGTGGTCATCAGTCCGTAGCTTACAAACTACTTAAACGTAGGTAAACTAACCTAAGGACAAAAAGCCGGCCGCAGTAGCCGAGGGGACTGAGGTGCTCCAGTCACGGTCTGCACGGCCACTACGGTCGGGGGTTCGAATCCCCCCTCGGGCATGGATATTTGTGCCGTCCTTAGTTGTAAGTAGTTCATAAGTAGTTTGTAAGTTTAGGGACTGATGACCCCGTAGTTAAGTCCCATAGACTCTACAAACATTTGAACATTTTTTTTAAGGACAAACACACACACCCATGCCCCACGGAGGACTCGAACCTCCACGGCGAGCAACCGAGCGCTCCGCAGCGAGGTGCTTTAGACCGCTCAGCTACTCCACCGCGGCGTGTATAAACAGCCAACTGTTTGCGGAAAGTAGAATTGAAAGGTCACTGGTAGGCTACTCGTTTCAGCCGCAGTAATTTTTCTTCTTAGGTTACTAACTAAATAGAAACTGAATACATATTCCGAAATAGATCACCTGCAACGTCTTTCTGAGAAGCAAGACTGTAATATCATACCTACTCGTTTCAGTCACACAAAGTTAAGCTATACTGTTGGCCAGGTTCACAGCCGGCCGCGGGGACTGAGGCGCTCCGCCCGGTCAGGGGGTTCAACGCCCTCTGTAATAAAAAAAGCTGAGCCAAGAACACTTCGAACATCAACGAACAAATACGACCAGCGTCCGCAATGAACAGAATTACACATAGGGAAAAAAAAAAAAAAAAAAAAAAAGGCGCTCCAGTCACGGTCTGCACGGCCACTACGGTCGGAGGTTCGAATCCGCCCTCGGGCATGGATATTTGTGCCGTCCGTAGTATAAGGTAGTTCGTAAGTAGTTTGTATGTTTAGGGACTGATGACCCCGTAGTTAAGTCCCATAAGCTTAACAAACATTTGAACATTTTGCCATGTTCACACTGCCGGCTGGGACGAGGCGACTCCGCTTCAGCCGGCTCACGCCGAGCCGGCGACATTTGGAATGTTTAATATTTCCGACGCGAGCCGGCGCCGGCGCGAGCCGATTGGGCTATTGTATTGCTTATGCAGCACAAGTATCTCACGTCTTCAGGCTTTTTTCAATACAAGTCTCTCTGCACGATAGCTTTTTTTAAATAATACGTGTGAAAATATGTTTTGTTTATTTATTTATTTTATTATTGTTAATTCTGTAACATGAATACAAAATTCAGAATATTTTGTTAGCTGTTCTCATAAGCAAAATCTCTCCTAAATGTCAGTCGAAATTCATGGGACTAGTCCATTATCACCTGTTTCTTATGTGCTTAAAATTCGACGAGTTAATACAGTGTGAGAACAAGAGTGTTAAAATAACAAAATCAATTAATTGTTAGTTGGCTCGAAACAGATGGCAATGAAAAAGTTGAGGTCACCCCCGCGGTTCCGTCGATCTTTTGCTGACAGGGTGTAGGGATTCCTTGTTGCTGGGGCAAGCCCACCAAGAAGAAAAAAGAAATAAAAAGAGATGGTAACATACGCTTCTCTCCTTTACTGGCCTGTCCTGCAGTGTCTGAGGCTAAACTAAATTAGCGTGCGGAGCGCGCTGTTGCACGCCGTGGAGGTTCGAGTCCTCCCTTGGGCATGGGTGCGTGTGTTGTCCTTAGGTTAGTTTACCTAGGTTTAAGTAGTTTGTAAGCTACGGACTGATGACCACGCAGTTTGGTACGATAGATTTACAAACATTTGTAAATTAGCGTATTTTAAAATGTTCAAATGTTTGTAAATCTATCGGACCAAACTGCGTGGTCATCAGTCCGTAGCTTACAAACTACTTAAACCTAGGTAAACTAACCTAACGACAACACACACACACACCCATGCCCCAGGGAGGACTCGAACCTCCACGGCGAGCAACCGCGCGCTGCGCAGCGAGATGCTTTAGACCGCTCGGCTACTCCACCGCGGCTAGCGTATTTTACTTTCAGTTAAAGTCTAAAACTCGAAATGGAAGTACCGTCATCCAGACGAAGAAAGTTGTCATCAGATGATTCAGCAAAATGTTCACAGGAACGTATTTCCCTTCAGATGGTTTTTAAAAAAATCTGAGAGCTGTGTAGTGTTCTTTCAAAGTGGAGGTGAGCTGAAACATAGTGCAGCATGACGCATATGAAACCGACACACCTCATGTATGCCTGTAGCTACCACTTGCAGTATTTATTATTGGAGGTAGCTACGTGATATTAATGTCACTGTTACGTTTTGTTTTTTACTTAATTCATTCTTAATTTAATCTCAGACGGGAGGGCACCGCTTTTATGTGAGACACGTTGTAATCAATTATTTCCACATTGTGGTACAACATTTTTCGAGAGCTACAAAAGTGAAAATAAAAAAGGTATATATTCGGAGTAGATGCATCAATAAATATAAGTGTATTTTTGGGCCTCTTCCTTCATCACCTCCAACTAGAAAGACATTAAGAGTAGTGTCAGAAAATTTTATATCAGTCCATCAACAGTAAAGTCTCTTCTAGTTCCAAATACGAAATATATATTCAATTAATTGTCTAGTGTGGACAAAAAACTAGTTGTATGCCTCTTCATAAAGTCGAGTATGACCTGATATAAAACCGCAGCAGGTCGTTGTCCATTGTAATCGGTCGCCACCCAAGAAAAATTAGTTCATACATGTTTTCTGGTTATGGATCATTAACACATCACGTCGGACCTAGACACGTGGTAAGCAATTCAAATTTATGAGCACTGCAGTGCTTCACGCTACGCCCAACAACCGCCGAGTTCGTAGGCTAACAATCGTGGCACTGACGCCGCTCAAATAACTCGCAATTACTTGTGAAAGGAGGTAGATATCTGTGCAACTACCACTTCAAAATCTTTTCTGTACTTTTAGTTCCATTTCACTCGCTGTAACGTATAGTTTAAAATGCATAGAAGAGTAGGCTGCCCGTTATCGAACTTTTTCAATACACGATTTGTAAATCGAGTGCGCATACTTGACAAATAGCGTCATTTGAAAACGACTGTAACGAATTTCGAAAAGGTCAATGGTTTATTCCGAAACTAAGATGATGTTCTACCACGTGCTCAAAAATCAGATTTTTTAACCTCATACTCTCATCAAAATCGAGTGAGGAGCGTTACGGAACTAAAAACTCACACGGAATGAAAAGTAGACTTCTTATTGTTTCACAGGCAAGGCAAAGCTTGTAAGGTTAAAAATAAGTTGATAAAACGATGTGACGTGGTCTTACACACAGACGAAATTTTATACCACTTGAAAATCGTAAAAAGTTGATTTTCCTCCTCTTTTTGGTCGCGGCTCGGCCCGGCGCGCAGTGTGAACAGCCATGCCGTCGGCGTGAGCCGCCTAGACGCCAGCCAGCTCGGCAAAGCCCAGCTCGGCTCGGCCCGGCCGGCAGTGTGAACCAGCGAGCAGAGAATAATATAGAGGGGCTATACGCCTACATCAGCGTACAGGCAGTGAAGCCCAGCAGCCATCTTGGTTGGCTGTAGAAACGGAACAGGGCCGATAAATGCGTAGTTCTTCAAGTGGCGCTCGCCTTAGTTACATTGTCATTTCAACCCCTTAGAATAGGAAAAAAATTACCAAATTTTTCACGTAGTCAGGTGAATACTGACGGAATGCAACCGCGTTCTTAACAAGTACAATACGTATTGTGTTTGTATATGAATAATAATTGAAACTATTACTTTTATATGAAATAAAAATTGTGACATGAAAAAGTTAGTCGCCTGCCACTTTTTTGTTTTGTGGTCAGGAAATTTTCGTGCCTGAGAAAGTTTTAGATAATAAAATGAACTTTTATATTTATTTAAACAATTTTTTATAGCTCCCTTAATTTTCTCACAAATTTGGATACAATAGAGCAGAGGAACTTTCCAAATTCTACTCGGCACTTTCAGCAAGCTTGCCCACCAGCGAGCACAGATCCTGTTTGCCCACTCACCTTGTACTTTGAGACCAATATTGATAAATATTTGTAACTTGGGGTACAATTTTCGGTATCCAATAATTATGACTTAACACTCTTTATTTATTTTATTACTAACTAGCTGAGCTGCTCCGGCTTTGCACAGTTAATCTTTGAACTATTTTAACTCGAGAACTGCAGAACGTATCGTGGTTTCTTTCATTTTCTTCGGTATAAGTCTGTGTTCAACGTCCGCTATATTAAATGCCAATACGAAAATAATAACCACTTGAAATGAGAATAATAACGCAGAATGGTTTACCACTTCCGCACTTTCGAGACCATTGCATCGCAAACTATGAGACCTGCGCCAAAGTACATAGTATAGAATTATAGAACTCACAACGGTAAAAATAAATAGACAAATAAATAAAAAGACCGCGTGATCATATGTCTAACTTTTACAGATGTCCCACAATCAATATATCGTCTATATCTGTAGCCTGAAGCCATCTGGCGCCAGCGCTTTAGAAAAGAAAAATGTTTGTGAGTTCTGATACTATGTATACTGACCTAGCTCTTATAGTTTAGGCTCCAGGGGTGTCTTCAGTGCAGAAGCGGCAAATGATTCTACATTATGATTCTCATTTAGTTATTTTTTCATATATGGGATGGAAGAAAAATGCACTCAACACTGTTAAACACTCTCATGCGCGCATGCACTTGCCTAGTGGCGTACTCTTAGCAACCTAAATACATATCGAGTACCAGATGGTGCTCAATTGTCATATATTTGGACAGGGCGGTTCAAAAATGTTCAAATGTTTGTAAAGTGTATGGGACTTAACTACGGGGTCATCAGTCCCTAAACTTACAAACTACTTATGAACTACTTACGAACTAGGACGGCACAAATATCCATGCCCGAGGGGGGATTCGAACCCCCGACCGTAGTGGCCGTGCAGAGCGTGACTGAAGCGCCTCAGTCCCCTCGGCCACCGCGGCCGGCGACAGGGCGGACTTATTAACTAACGACATTTAAGGAATTACAATTACGCTTGCAAGAGGCAGCTATCTGATGAATGGAAAGAAACACGTTACGTGCGCTGCTTCATAATGTGCAAAGTTAATAGTAAACGGGCGTTGGACAAGAATCAACTCTGATCTAATGCGAGTGCACAGAGATCCCTCAGCATCATACTCAGTAATGTCTCTCAAAGTTGTTAAAATTTAGGAAAATATTACATGTAGCAATACCAAAAGGAAACACATAATGATAGCTGTTGGGCATCAGCACAGCCAACCACGAAATTTCAGCGTGGACTTACTACCCACTTGGCTGACTAAACTATATTACGAAGAAAACGGACTAAATTATTAAAAATTCCCCATTGAAAGTAATATGATACGACAACATTTTTAATACTGAAGCTATTACAACCAAAAGCAAGAGCATCGGGGCTCATTTACTGCGACTGTTAATTGTTGATACTAATCCCGCCGAAGTCCAAACTAGATAAAGAAACGTACCCAAAAATTTTAATAATTCTATAAAAAAATGAACATCAACATGAAGATACCGCAAAATCCCAACTGGTAATCATTAAACGAAAGCCGTATCTGTAAGGGGAAAGATTTTATAACGACTTTGAGACTACACCACCTGTGAAAGCACTCTCTCACACACCCTGTGGATGGAAACAAGGAGTGTGACACGAATAGTTGTTGGAGAAATAAAGTGATACCAAATTTGCCATCGCCACTTTTACATAAACGCCTGGGTCATATCGCAAGAAGAACCACCAAATAATGTTCAGAGAAATTAAGTATTGTTTAACTGTCAATGAAAATATTAGTTTAAGTGGTCCTGACAAGAGCAAATGAACACAAAAAATGGCAATCAGGGCGGGTAGAGCAATGAGGCGATACAGCAGTAACGTCTCAAGAGCCACCATCGTACTTTGTCTAAAACGTAGAACGTGAATGAAGTAGTTAAAATGACAGGATGAAAGCTGACTGCCTGCAAGAAGAAAAGATATCATCCAACCAATCTACAATACACTAAAACCTCCAGCCTAAAAGCTTAGGCCAGAGTCCATATATTTCGCAAAAGTGTAAAAGTTTGAACACACTCGCCACGTCATCGCCTAAAATTTGTGTCAAATCTGGACCAAGATCTGCCTCTGTTCTCGGTATAAGATACACTCTATTAAGATGTGGCGGACGGTTATCTGTACGCCACAGGCATGACACATCGCGGGTTCCTCTCGTCGTAGGAGGAAAATGAGCGTATGGCTTTCTTGGCCGGGAGCTCCCTTGCGGGATTGTACGGCCGCCTTAGTGTAAGTCTTTTTATTTGACGCCGCAAGGGCGACTTACGTGCCAATGATGATGAGATGATGATGATTAGGACAACACACAACACCCAGTCCCCTGCCGAGAATCGAACCCGGGCCTCCTGCGTTGTAGTCAGCGACGCTACCGCTGAGCTACGGAGGCGAAAGTCGTAGGAGGAATCCGTGGATAAATGAACAGTGCCCGATTCGCAGGCGGGTAATGGCGACCTCATCCCTCGTGAGGGGCCGGCAGGAGGATCGCCACGAACGGGTAGTGGGCTTAAGCAACCGCAGCTTGTTATCCGTTACTGACAGCCGTTCCTCCTCCCACAACTGCAGGGACCGCAGCCGCAGCAAGGAAGTGGCATCTTGCAGAGGAATAGGGCACCGTGCCACGACGCTGTCCCGACAGGCTTCTTTGGCTGTCCGATCGGCTTCCTCGTTAACCGGAATCCCAACATGTCCCGGCACCCAACAAAATATGATCTCTTTCCCCCGACGTTGGAGAATGGTCAGTGCGTCCTGTATATCTTGTAATAACGTCACAACTGGATACAGCTGACGTAATGCTTGCAGCGCACTCAAAGAGTCAAAGCAAAGATCTGCTCCAGTGCTTTCAGAATCGCACAAAGCTCTGCTGAGAAAACAGAATAATTCTCAGGAAGCTGAATCTGGATGATACGGTCGGGGAAAACGACGGAGCAGCCGACGGAATGATCTTGTTTCGAACCGTCAGTGTGATACATGTCTAAAATATTAAAGAACACTGACTGAAAGGTAAAATCTGAAGTTTCATATTTTTTAAAAGTCGTGAGATCTAAAACAAGACGGGGCTTCCGGAGAAGCCAAGGTGGAAACCTTCCCCAGCCTCGACGTAAAACACTAAGATCTGCCACTCCCATCTCTAAAAGGCCATCCTCTGTGCGGATCCCAAAAGGCCTCGAAGCCCGGTGCCGATTGTGCAAAAGCCTTTCCAACGGAGGATCAGCTACGGTGTGGTA
The DNA here is from genome assembly GCA_026315105.1 of Locusta migratoria. Lineage (NCBI taxonomy): Eukaryota > Metazoa > Arthropoda > Insecta > Orthoptera > Acrididae > Locusta > Locusta migratoria. Next base: position 444,060,096 of record CM048755.1, on the reverse strand, counting down.
TGCAGATGTGAAGGGTGTGGACAGCGTTTTGTACGCCTGGCACACCACGAGCAGGCGTCGCCTGATATTTAGTGGCTCGGCAGCCTCAGCACAGAGACTTGGTATGGGGCTTGTTCTGAATGCCCCAGTGGCCAGCCGAATCCCTGCATGGTGTACCGCGTCCAGCATCTTCAAATAGGATGGCCTTGCAGACCCGTAAATCGTGCATCCACGATCAAGCCGCGATCGCACAAAGGCTCTATAAAATCGGAGCAGGCAAGTCCTGTCTGCTCCACATTATGTATGGCTAATACATTTTAAAATGCTTAGCGCTTTGAGGCACCGTCTTTTCAAATCTTTCAGGTGTGGCAGCCATGAAAGTTTCTTGTCAAATATGAGGGCCAGAAACCTCACTGTATCTTTAAAATGTAAAACGGCAATTTAAAAATGGACCGAGTACGGTTAAAAAGAACACAAACAGACTTCTCGGTTGAAAACTTAAAGTCAGTCTTTTTTGCCCATTCATCCAAACGGCGAAGAGTGAGCTGCAAGTGACGTGTTGCCGTTGCTAGGTTGGATGAAGAGCAAAAGAGGGAGAAGTCACCAACAAATAAAGAACACTTAACAGGACATTTAACAACAGACGTAATACTGTTAATAGCTATGGCAAACAAAGTCACACTTAAAACGGTGCCCTGACGAACGGAATCGCGAGCGTCATCGAAAGAGGTGACATGATGTATACCAACATATATACAAGAAGGATGGTGGGATGTAATCAAAACCAGGTGATGATGAGAGACTAGACTGCACGCGAAGACGTATTTTTAAGGCAGAAAATTTGTTAAAAATTACTCAATCAGAGAGGATAGAACAAGCAGGGTGCAGCAGCAAGAAAGGTATTTCGGAAAAATCAATCTAGTTGAAATCTCTACATTTATAATGGAATGTTGTGCGTTAGTCTCGCTAAAACACAGAAATGGCTTGACCCATTTGAATTTTGTTTTCGCTTCAGTACGGTGGTGGTTTAGATAAATTAGAGGAAACCTACAGGAACAGCTGAAAAATCAGAATCGGTACTTTTATATGGGCATCGCTACTTTGAGCCAGAATCGTATTTTATGTTGTGCCATACCGTTCCTACTACTACAATAAAATTTTGCATACTTCATCTTCAAAACAAAAGCAACAGCACTCAAACTAATCGCTACGTTCATCCCACAGAAACCTCCCCTTTATAGGAATAGCCCTTTTCATCAAGGACTTTAAATATATAACTTTCAAACACAAATAAAATACAGGAAATACTTTTCTGCTTTGATAGAACAGGGTTGTAAGTGCTTTCTAGTTTTATGGCAGGTAAGCAAATATAAGCTTAGGATTTACGATGTAAAAGATTAAAAGCTAGCTTGATTCGGAACTGTTAACAGAGGTATACTGAAGTTAACACGGTTATGCACTAACGTCGCATTTCTCTATTTTAACTACGTCATTTTACACCAATATAAAATCATTTTGATTTATCTTTGGAGCATAAGTGAGTCTTCGAATTTAAATTTCGTAGTACCCCTATTCCAATAGAGAACCCGTCGGTTTTTGAGATGATGTAATCAAGCTGCTGCAAAAATAAATTGGTGGTTGACAGCTAGTGACGAAGGAACGATACTCCCATCAGAAATGAGACGCGAAATGAGACGAGTACAACACTTCCTTTGCGTTAGCAAGACGTGCCCCAGTCTCTAGTTGTGTCAGAGTAAGTGTACACTCGATGATGGAGACGCACCAATCAGTCACACGTTGCGGATATTTCTGAATTTTGTGTCTCGTTTCCGCCGGTTGTCCTGGGTGTCGGTGGCCGAGTAAAGTGTTGGTCTCTCTTTACTCGGCCACCGACCAAAAAAATGTTCAAATGTTTGTTAAGCTTATGGGACTTAACTACGGGGTCATCAGTCCCTAAACTTACAAACTACTTATCAACTACCTTATAGCCGGCCGCGGTGGCCGAGGAGACTGAGGCGCTCCAGTCACGGTCTGCACGGTCACTACGGTCGGGAGTTCGAATCCCCCCTCGGGCATGGATATTTGTGCCGTCCTAGTTCGTAAGTAGTTCATAAGTAGTTTGTAAGTTTAGGGACTGATGACCCCGTAGTTAAGTCCCATAGACTTTACAAACATTTGAACATTTTCAACTACCTTATACTAGGGACGGCACAAATATCCATGCCCGAGGGGGGATTCGAACCCCCGACCGTAGTGGCCGTGCAGACCGTGACTGGAGCGCCTCAGTCCCCTCGGTCACCGCGGCCTGCTCGGCCACCGACACCCAGGACAACCGGCGAAAACGAGACACAAAAGTGGCGACGAGGATGGGATACAAAACTGAAAGCCACTAACTTTGCCTCTTCCAAACTATGTCCCAATCATTGCAGTGGAAGCGGTAGGTCGCTGGGTCGTACGGAAGTGGTGGATGAGACTGTAAATGTGATATTTGAGGCAACTGCTTATACTCGCATATTTGTTTGGCGATAAAGAGCACACTCGTAACACTTTAAGAGATATCATTGATTAATGTCGTTGTTTATAACTTCATATTTTACTTGTTACTCTAAAATTGTTTGATTTAAAAACTGTCTGCAATGATGTACATAAATATTACGCCGCGCGGTAATTCCCATGCGGTCTGGGGTGCGCCATGTTACAGATCGTGCGGCCGCTCCCACCGGAGGTTCGAGTCCTCCCTCGGGCATGTGTGTGTGTGTGTGTGTGTGTGTGTGTGTGTGTGTGTGTGTGTGTTGTCCCTAGCGTACGTTAGTTTAAGTAGTTTATAAATCTAAGGACTGATGACCATAGCAGTTTGGTCCAATAGGTTTACAAAGTTTATATGTATTTTTTTTTTTTTTTATTACTACCTGGGCATCCTTTTCTGTCGTTAGTCCATCTCCTCCCCCTGTATCCACCGCCCTAAGTTCCACCCTCTAACCATTTTAGTTTCGTTTTCATGCTGCTCAATCCTTATGACGTCATGTATCCTGAACTATATACCCTAAAATAATATAATTTTCCAGGCAATTTGACTAAAATGTTAGAGAAATGTCTACGATATGTTTTGCGAATAGAATTGGGAGTAAGTACGTGATGACTTATTGCGTCATGCGTAATGGGATGCCGCGGCAGAATAGCCATGTGCACTAGGCGACTTGCTGCTGTGCACGAGGCAGTTCGCCGTTGGAGGTTCTAGTCCTCCCTCGGGCATGAGTGTTTGTGTTGATCTTAGGATAAGTTAGTTTAAGTAGTTTGTAAGTTTAGAGACCGATGACCACTGCAGTTAAGTCCCATAACTTTACAAACATTTGAAATTTTCGTAATGGGGTAGTTTTTCATGCAGCCCATTGTTTATGACGTCATATCTTCTAAAATATGTGTCCAAATTTGATGCAATTTCGATACTACATTTAGTGATTTATATGTTTAGTGTCTGTAAAATGTATTGTGAATACAATTACCAGTGTAGAAATAATAATTTGTAATTTCATGCCCTACGTTCGGGGTTCGAATCCCCCCTCGGGCATGGATATTTGTGCCGTCGTTAGTGTTAGCTAGTTCATAAGTAGTTTGTAAGTTTAGGGAGTGATGACTCCGCAGTTAAGTCCCATAAGCTAAAGAAACATTAAAAAAATACTTTTGTAATATATATATAGAGAATTATTTTCAGCAAATTACACAAGTAGATTTGGTAACAGCTTTATATAAGAGCGCCCATGTTACATTTTCTGAGGGAGTGGGGCAAGACCTGGGGAATGCAGTATTTTTAATATTGTTTGGTATGAATTCCGAGTGTAAATTAACCATAAAAAAGATACACTTCCAACCAAGCTACACTGATGTAATAATTTAGAGCTAAAAACGAAAATTTTGATTGCGTGTATTTTATCAAAAATAGTAGCCCTACTGTAATTCGTTGTTACCCGATCATTTGTAGGGCTACAAGGAAATCCAAAAATACCAGAAAAATAGAAACACCGCAAAACAGCTTACGGTGTCACACCACGGAGAGCGCATTGTAAGCTTTGTTTACCATTTATACTGTCTTCTTAACACAAAATAAGCCCATGTACCATTATACCCGTTTGTAATTCCGCCTTGTAATTTTGTGTAAATTCTGTCACGCAGATAATCTGAAGATGCCTTGATAAAGGCCTAAACGCGTCATTAATTAATAAAACAATTTGCAATCAAGACTGTTTTTTACTGAAGGAATATTTATTCTGACTGATTGCTGTACACAATGGACTGGAAATCATTTTATTCGAATGTTATCGATCTGATGTTGAGCAACGTTCAAATGTTTGTAAACCCGTTGGACCAAACTGCTGTGGTCCTCCGTCCCTAGACTTACAAACTACTTAAACACCTAAGGACAACACACACACACCCTTGGTCCAGGGACGACTCGAACCTCCGACGGCGAGCAACCGCGCGCGCCGCAGTGAGACGCCTTAGAGCGCTCGGCCACTCCACCGCGGCAGACCGCGTATTCTTAGGTTATAACCTATTGTTTTCTGAGTTCCTGGTTGCATATGAACTTGTACTTATGCGTTTCATGACTAATTAAAATCGAAACCGTTACTTTTATAGCACCTAAAATAACCTGTATTTGCGTTAACGCCTATTTCTGCTTATTTCAGCTTCAAAATCCCAAAAGGTAACTATTTGTTCTATTTCGAAAAGTCTTGCTTCGAAAACTCAAAGAAAAGAATACTGCCATCAGTGTGTACCGGCAAAGGCAACGCCGTGTAAAAATTATGTGGACTGAAATGTACGGACGCACTGAAAACAGTATTAGAAGATATTGACGAGTTTTGCATACGGATACTATTGAAATCTTGACAGAAACTGATTGTTGGGAATACACAGCTTATTTGATCTGTTCAAAACAACTCCCAAAGCCTAAAGAACAAATAATAGCATACTTCGTCAACACCGTTTGGTAGGTGCTATATTCAAATGGTATAAATGAAAATTAACCCAGATTGCGCTGACGTCCTTCCGGAAGGACGTGAACGGCAGCTTACTTTTTTATTCTTGTATTTAAGAAATCGTGCACAGTGTCACATTTTATTCCTCTGAACAGCCTGCTCCCTTTCCAGATCAATTTTAGCTTATATTGTCGATTGCAAATTGGTTGAATACGGCTGCGAAGTTGAGGTTAAATACAGAAGATACTGAAGACTTCCTCGTAGTTGGGCTTGTATTTCTTGAACATTCTTTAATTTTTGAGACATTTATATGTATATATTTCATCTTAAATGTTGTTTTAATAATAGTGATTTATCAGATTAAAATTATAAAACATTCATTTTGGGCCGAGGAGACTGAGGCGCTCCAGTCACGGTCTGCACGGCCACTACGGTCGGGGGTTCGAATCCCCCCTCGGGCATGGATATTTGTGCCGTCCTTAGTTGTAAGTAGTTCATAAGTAGTTTGTAAGTTTAGGGACTGATGACCCCGTAGTTAAGTCCCATAGACTCTACAAACATTTGAACATTTGAACATTCATTTTGACGTCCTTCCAGAAAGAAGGTCAATATTGGTAAACTAATGGCGTGACTGTGAAAAAAGAAAAAAAAATCACTTATAACGATATTGCGCAGTCATAAGAAAGTAATGAGGAGCTTTTGAAAAAAAAATATTAAATCAAAAATAATTCCGCGCTATCTGCGTTAAGTGCTTCTTGCTTTGACAGATGCCGCTGCACATGAACTTCCCGCGTTTCATTGCTCCAAGTGTTCTACCCTTTGACGCTGCATGTAACTTGTGTTAACACATGTTATGAACTGTGTAGTAGACCGCGTAAAGCTAGAATTCCGTAACGCAAATCAATTTATTAACCTCCATGATAAGAAAGTTTTTCGTAGGGCATTGTTAAGGGTGCAGGCATTCAAAGAACAATTTCCAGATGTCGTTTGCACCTGCATCTCCTGTTACCTGCTGTGGCACGCGGTTAGCAGCAGCAGAATATTACGCTGAGCACCTTTCAGCTCTTAGTCCAGTCAACTTGTGCTCAATAGGGCCCCTAGCCGGAAAGTTTTGGGTTAGTTTTGATTTCTTCGATTCCGTATGTTTTTTGGGGTGCTGAATCCGAAGCTGACATTTCCCAACAAAATTTCGTGACGCAACATTGAAAAAAAAAAAAAAAAGCATTTTTCGGCGGTTTTCTGCTTATAACTCGGAAACTATCAACTTTTCACAAATTGCCTCCCAGTACAAAATTGAAGTCCATAAAATTTCCTACAGATTTCACTATTTATGTTTTGCTGTCAGACCAGGCGTTCCGACTCAAGCGCTAATTGCAAATTGGCGTATTTTGGCTGTCTCCGCTAAAATCCACTTTTTCCACGCAAGAAGTCGAATTCATTACTAAAAGCTGACATTTAGTGAATTCCTACAAGTTCTAAGTCGTATAGAATGTAGACCGGTATCCACTGCTTCTCCCACCTTCTTTAGATCATATATGTAAAAAATTAAAAAAGAAATTACATGAAGTTCAAGTTATTAATAAAATCAGGAACTGTACAAATTGTCACAGAAAAGTTGAAATTCCGAACATAATTTTATACATATTATTACATCGTATTACACAGAATACATTATTATGTGCATCAATTATATATGCCGCTGTCGTTTCCAAAAGGGTCCTGCCTGAGGTTCTTCGAAGGCGGTGGGTCCTGGCATAGGTGCAGGTTGTTCTGTCGCCATTGTTCGGGCTACTTCATCTGGAAAATGAAGGAGGTGGGTGAGAAATCAATGACCAGTGAACATATCTCAAGGAGAATTGTTACGAAACATTGTGAGATTTGACATACCTTCCACATGGTGCAGGTGTGTTTCTTCAGCCTGTTCTTCTTCTTCTTCTTTTATCTCTTCATCTTCTACATCAGTGCTGATTTCTGGAAGTTTGACGTTATTACACAGGATGTGCAGATGGGGGAGCAGTGGAGGCCCGCTTTCCTGCATCCACAATTACGTTGGCAGCCGTTCTTGCATTTACAAGAAATGTGTCGGAGTATCGAGTCCGGAGCAGGGTCCAAAGTTGTTGGCACAGGGACAAGACCATTCCTTGTTTTTTTCCATCCCCACTTGCTTGGGTCTCTTTGTTGTTCGTCTAGAGTAATTTTACTGGATAACCACTGCTGCACTTGAAAATAAACTCTCAGTGAATGTTGTCCTGCAGCAGCTTCGGTGGGGGGGGGGGGGGTAGTGAGACAAAGTTGGTTTTACTTTTGTAAGAAATAGATACGTATTGCCTGTATCGCAAATCGTTCAGGCTAGTCTGATGTCCTTTCCCGTACAGTTTCTTGAGAAACATGTTCCCTGCTTCGGCAATCTCATCCTGATGTGCACGAGGGTTGTAGAAAACATCAATGAGTGATGTGAAAGTCATTTTACTTCTGCAGGACTTTTATAAATTTAAGCTTCCCCTGGTTAAACAAAGCAGAAGTAGTGTCACAACCACTCATCGCGTGAAGGAACAATATATGATGTGATACAGTTCTGTCAGCGGCAAGATGAGGATTGTAGAGGGTTGGAAGCACCTTTCCTTTTCCTGGTTTCAAAAAGAAGACATTCTTTACGTCAGGGCTACACAGACCCATTAAAATCACCAAAACGTCTATATCTTCTCCCACCACCGTCACGTATCCATTTTCGGGGGCTAAGTTAAGGACTGTTGTGATAATTAGTGTATTAGCATCTTCTACAGCTTGCCGTGAATCAATTTTTGCAACATGAAATTTTTCCATTGACATACGTATGAACCGTCCCTTGTTTTTGTAATCTGCAACGAAACTCGCCTGCAAAACAGTAGGCATCATCGTTTCTGTAAATGATATTGTAGCAGATTGCTTTCTTTGCGCTCTTCTTAATCGTTCTAAGCCCTTGGTGCTTTCACAAACTTCGTCAGGGTAACCATCGAAAATGACGACGACATTTGATCTGTAGTTTGACTTCACGTAAGATATATAACTGTCGCAAATTTCTGCATATGTCTGGGCATGGTGCCATTTGACCCTATATAACAAAAACCCTCTTTCGATTACATATTTTGTACCATTCAAGTCTACCTGTTCTGTCGGTGAAAAAGCCTTGTACAAGCCCGATTTGGTTCCTTTCCTCATCCCATGCTCATCGAAAAGAGAGAGAGAGGGTAGCGGCTAAGTTCGTAACACAAAAATTCTCGCAGCTCTTCATCTGAATGTTTCACGATGGTCATTCGCTGAAAAACTGTAGTTGGATTGATGACTACAGCCCTGTCTTGTATCTGAATGGAGCTGTTCATTATTGCAAGAGACCGCACTCTTTCGCTTCGTTTGAATTTTATTCTTTGGAAATCACCAGCAACAATGCACTGTATACTTTTCATGCCCATCTTAGCGCTTGAGCCGGAACGCCTCGTCTGACAGCACAACATAAATAGTGAAATCTGTAGGAAATTCTATGGACTTCAATTTTGTACTGGGAGGCAATTTACGAAAAGTTGATAGTTTCCGAGTTATAAGCAGAAAACCGCCGAAAACGTATTTTTTTTTATTTTTCCTTTTTTTTTCAATGTTGCGTCACGAAATTTTGTTGGGAAATGGCAGATTCGGATTCAGCACCCTAAAAAACATACAGAATCGAAGAAATCCGAACTACCCCAAAACTTTCCTGGTAAAAACACATATTGACTGGACAATCTCCAGAAGTTGAAAATCTACCGGAGGACGTCACTTCTGTAAATTACGTAACCCAATTATTCAAAGACTTCTCAGTTCAACTTGACTTGTCTACATTTATGGCGGAAGTTATTTCCGATTTAGAACGCTCAGAAAGACCTATGTACGATAACATTGCTTTTCTGGAGGACGTGGAAAAGAAAATTAACGAATCGCAGGCGAAGTTGGAGGAAAATAACGGGAAAAAATGCAGCAGGTTTCCCAGAAGTACATCGGATCTCTGCGTGGCTGCACTCACATTCAGCGGAATATTCTGTTTCGCCGAATGCAGCGGTCCTTTCCAATATGCGCCCAAAGTAAAGTACACCACTGTCACAACGTTCGTGCATTCTCGGTATATAAATCAATACTAACCGACTAGCGTCATGGCTTTTTCCTGGGAAACCTATAAAAGGATTCCGTTATATTCACTTCGAAGCCCATTATGCTCTGACTGTTTGAAACCACTGGTTTTTTCAGCGTTTTTTAAATATTAAATTACTTGGATTTCAACATATGATCTCTGATTTGCATTTTGTTGTATTTTTATCTTCGAAAAAGTATAAAGGCTTAGTATTAATTTAATCTCTAATGTTGTGTGACGTTTTCTGTGTTGAGGAACCGTGAACGTTTTCATTTTCCTTATTGCAAACGAATAAAACTATGTGTTCCACATTATGTTTTTCCTTTGATGAATACCTGTTAGAGCGTATTTTAGATTTTATTAGACTTAAATGAGGTAGTGAAAGAGCCTTTTTAGGCGCCTAAAATTCTCATTTTACGACCTAAAAATCCGCTGTCTAGCAATAACGCCCATTCTTCCTGCAGAGTGGCTCGCAAAGCTTGGAGACTGGTTGTGGGATGCTGATATATGCTGATATGATGCAACCTGTCTCCGTAGTGCGTCCTAGATATCCTCTATGGGATTCAAATCGGAAGAACGAGCAGGACTCACCAAGTCCTTTCCAATATCTTTCATTTTCAAGAAAACCTTAACCACGCGTGTTCTGTAAGGTACGGTAAGTCCATCAGTACGAAGTCTGTGCTCACAGTATCTCGCAAAAACCGCACATGCGGTGCGCGGATCTCGTCAAGATACCTGTCTGAGTTAAAAGCGTAACATGTCACGAGGAGGAATGGAGTGGTCATCATAATTCCCGCTACCTCAATATCGGCCTCTTTCCACAATGTATGGGTCTCGAAATCGTGTTCCGCGACTCTTCCATATGTGAATCGGTCGAGAGTCCCTCACCTGACCTAACCGGGACTCATCTGGACCACTGTTCGACCGTCCAGGTGACATGTTGAAGACTCCACTTGAGGTGTTCCCTTGTGTGAAGACGTATGAGGGGTACGCATGCAGCAGTCTCCGCCGGCCGCGGTGGCCGAGGGGACTAAGGCGCTCCAGTCACGGTCTGCACGACCACTACGGTCAGGGGTTCGAATCCCCCCTCGGGCACGGATATTTGTGCCGTCCTAGTTCGTAAGTAGTTCATAAGTAGTTTGTAAGTTTAGGGACTGATGGCCCCGTAGTTAAGTCCCATAGACTATACAAACATTTGAACAGCAGTCTCCGACATTATAAAGGCCACTCTGCCGAAGCCGTGTGTACATTGTTTGCCTCGATACAACTCTTCCAGTGGATGTTACGAGGTCAGATGTCAATTGGCGTGAAGTACTACCGCTGTACCGACATGCCCTTACATCCAAATAACGTACCCCTGTTACTGATATCACAGGTGGTTGGCTCTGGCCTGGTCTTCGGGTCATAGTTTCGGTCTTTATAAGCTTTCGCCACATCAAAGATACAATAGAACGAATCGCATTAAGCCATCGAGTCTCGTCGTTTTGCGTTGTCCTGCTTCCATTCTTCCTATGGAACTCCACTGCAGAGGGTCTGGTAGGAGTCTGTGGCATATTGCACCGTCGGTCAAAGTGTGCACAGCGATCGTGGATGTGAGACTATTCAGCAAACACTGCCTAATTTGATAGGCGCCTTGACCTGATAGTTGGTTCGGTTGTGCGCTGAGCGGAATGCCACCTTCCGGAACACGATTGTGCGGACATCTGATGACAGTTTGTAAGATTATGTTGTGAATTCGATCGAGGCCGGGGAAATAGCGGTTTGATGTTTTTAATTTTGGATAAAGGTAAAGGTAAAGGTAAAGCAGTCAACAATCCGAAGATTGGACGGAACTAGGCATGGTTCTGTTTGGAGGGCCGCGGAGGAGCGGCAGAGCGCATTGAGGCGCTGTGCTCCGATGCGCGAGGCCGTTCCCCGTCGGAGGTTCGAATCCCCCTCGGGCATGGATGTTTGTGTTGTCTTTAGTATAAGGTAATTCATAAGTAGTTTGTAAGTTTAGGGACAGATGACCCCGTAGATAAGTCCCTTAAGCTTAACAAACATTTGAATATTCAAATCCACCTCCAGCCATCTTGATTTAGGTTTTCCGTGATTTCCCTAAATCACTCCAGGCAAATGCCGCGATGGTTCCTTTCATGGGGCACTACCGATTTCCTCCCCCATCCTTCCCCAAAAATCCGAGCGTAAGCTCCGTCTCTAATGACCACGCTGTCGAAGGGACGTTAAACCCCAAATTTCTTTCCTAATTCCTTAGGCTGTTGTTAAGCCATGTCTTCACAATATTCTTTCTTACAGGAATGCTAGTCACAATATTCTTTCTTACAGGAGTGCTAGTCCTCCAAGATTAGCGGGAGAGCTGTGAAGTGTGGCACGTAGGACCCGAGGCCGGCCGCGGTGGCCGAGGGGACTGAGGCGCTCCAGTCACGGTCTGCACGGTCACTACGGTCGGGGGTTCAAATCCCCCCTCGGGCATGGATATTTGTGCCGTCCTTAGTCTTAGTTAGTTCATAAGAAGGGTTGTAAGTTTAGGGACTGATGACCCGATAGTTAAGTCCCATAAGCTATACAAACTTTTGAACATTTTTTGAATTCGAGGTACTGGAGAAAATAAAGTTGAGAGGAACCTTGAGGCGTGCCACGGTAGTTCAGGCGGCAGAATAGCAAAGGTCTCAGGTTCGAATCGCGGTCAGACACTCAGTTTTCAAAATGTTCAAATGTTTGTAAATCTATCGGACCAAACTGCGTGGTCATCGGTCCGTAGCTTAAAAACTACTTAAACCTAGGTAAACTAACCTAAGGACAAACACACACACCCATGCCCCAGGGAGGACTCGAACCTCCGCGCGCTCCGCAGCGAGACGCTTTAGACCGCTCGGCTACTCCACCGCGGCCACACAGTTTTAATCTGACTGGAAGTTCCACCACTCTCTTGAAGCTCTGCCAAGCACTGACTGAAAAGTCAGCTAATTATATATATAAGTCATATTGCATTCGCATTACTGAAATTTATATTGTGTACTGAAACTGTTTGAACATTCTGTTTGTAGGTGGTATGCCGGTGCCTTCCTCCGACCTTCGAACTGATTTACCTAGTTAGTTATAGAGGGAATTTCGGTTTAAAGTGGATTCCGAATCACGGTGCTACTCGAAATTATTTACACCAGCAGCATTGTCAGTGGTGAAAGACGTGAAAAGTAACGGATAAAAATCATAGGACTATGCGTGTATCGAACATCTTTGTCTTCATAATCTGGCACTCTGCCACTGTATTACCGAGCCATAGAAGCACTTTTTCTAAAGCAAAGACTTCTAATAATTTTCTTAAAAGAAAATCGCATGTCTAACCTATTGTTGCCTCTCGCAGAGAGCTTTCTTTCCGCGACCGCCCCGCCCCCCTCCACCTGTCCGTCGGGTATTGATATCCGTGGCGTTGTGTATTTGCAAGCACTAACAGACAGTTCGCGGAAGCTTCGCCGCTTGCTGCTACAAATTGAGAGGAGCGGCCAAAGAATATAAAAGGTACTTTCTATGCTCTGTGCAGGAGCGTAAATAAGGGGCCTGAGGGTCTCTCTAAAAAATGAAATAAGGAAAATAAACTGTAACTGAATACGAGTAGCAAAACTGATACAAAATATCAGAATGTTTGTAAATCTAAGGGACTTAACTACGTTGCTCATTAGCCCCTGAAGTTACAAACTAATTAATCTAACACGGACACGATGGCGAACGGCCGCACGCATCGCAGCTAAGTGCCTTAGTGCGCACGTCTATTCTGCCGCGGCTTACAAAATATCATGGGGTGTCTTCTTAAAATTACTTCACTTATCTTTACATTAATCTTGACCCCTCCCTTCAATGAAATGCATGCTATATTCGCCTTAGCCGCGGCGGAGTGGCTAAGCGCATTGAGTCGCTATGCTGCGATGCGCGAGGTCGTTCCCCGTCGGGGGTTCGATTCCACCCTGGGGCATGGATGTTTGTGCCGTCTTTAGTATTAGCTAGTTCATAAGTAGTTTGTAAGTTTAGGCACTGATGACCCCGCAGTTAAGTCCCTTAAGCTTAACAAACATTCGAGTATTTAAACATTTGTTACATTCGCTACTAGCTCTGTGTGTGCACCAAGTCTAAGATTTGTATACAGTGCTTATCAGAAACAGTGGTAAAATAGTACATAATTGAAGGTGTTTGAGAGGAGAGGACGGGAGAGCCAAATGATACGTCGCTTGTACGGAAAACTGTTGAGGAACCGGTCCTGGCGCACAATGAAACTACGCTCGCGCCGCTCTTATCAGAGAGGTGCAGTTTCAGAACGGTTCGTTTGGCTTTCTCCCTGACGCGAGTAAATGAACATACCATCTCTAATTTACTAGATGAGCGTCTCACATGCAGCAGTTGTTCTCTCTGTTTCCGTACAGCAGAGGTTAGTAGATTTATTGATTCTCCGCCACGCCTCGCTTTCGTACTCAGTTATTGAAACGTAAAATCACGGCAACCATAGCCGGCCGCGGTGGCCGAGGGGACTGAGGCGCTCCAGTCACGGTCTGCACGGCCACTACGGTCGGGGGTTCGAATCCCCCCTCGGGCATGGATATTTGTGCCGTCCTTAGGATTAGCTACTTCATAAGTGGTTTGTAAGTTTAGGGACTGATGACCCCATAGTTAAGTCCCATAAGCCATACAAACATTTGAACATTTCAATTCGGTATGACGTTACAATTTATAATTTGTACACTACGAATAATAGCCGCAGGAAATTTTACAGATAGGATACACACATACAGTTGAATGTACCGTCTAAATTGCATCACAGTAAGACACGTAATTCATGAGATATGAGCACATAAACAACTTTCGGCTGTTCATTGACTAAAACTCCGCAATTCGGTATGACGTTACAATTTATAATTTGTACACTACAAATTATAGCCTCAGGAAATTTTACAGACGGTATACACACATATAGTTGAGTGTACCTTCTAAATTGTATCACAGTACGACACGTAGTCCATGCTATATGTGCACATAAACAGTAGCGTTCATGGTAAACCGCCCCATCACGCACCAAGTTTTAATCTATATCTTCCTTACTACTAATTGTATTTCCAAGAGATTTTACAGACATACAGCCCTTATACAAATGAATATATATCTGAGAAATGGCAGGAATAAATAGATAAATATCCGGGCAACGCCGGGTTTTCAGCTAGTTTTCTATGTTGTTTGATTTGCTTATTTATTTATTTATTTATTTTGTTTTTGTTCCTCGTGAAGATCGATTCCTTGCGGAAGTTGAATCATAGGTGTTCTGCGTCGGTCGTTGAGCTCTTGTTTTTAAGGGAGGTCAATGGGACCTCTCACCGAACACGCTGAGCCACCGCGCTTGCGTAACTGAGCTACCCTGGTACGCCTCCTGGCCCGTCCTCACACCTTTACTACCGCCACTACCCCGCATCCTACTCTACCGCTAACCTTGCAGGCATGGTTCCGGGTTCGAATTCCGGTCCGGTACACAGATTTAATCTCCCAGGACATTTCATATCAGCGCCCACTCTGCTGCAGTGTGAAGAAATCATTCTGGAAACATTTTTCAGAACACCGAGCGAGGTGGCGCAGTGGTAACTCACTGGACTCGCATTGGGAAGGACGGTGGTTCAAATCCACCTGCTGTGCCGAAGTGGCCAAGCGCATTGAGGCGCTATGCTCCGATGCGCGAGGCCGTCCCCCGTCGGGGTTTCGAATCCCCTCTCGGGAATGGATGTTTGTGTCGTCTTTAGTATAAGGTAGTTCATAAGTAGTTTGTAAGTTTAGTGACTGATGATCCCGTAGTTAAGTCCCTTAAGCTTTATAAACATTTGAATATTCAAATCCACCTCCAGCCATCTTGATTTAGGTTTTCCGTGATTTCCCTAAATCACTCCAGGCAAATGCCGCGATGGTTCCTTTCATGGGGCACTACCGATTTCCTCCCCCATCCTTCCCCAGAAATCCGAGCGTAAGCTCCGTCTCTAATGACCACGCTGTCGAAGGGACGTTAAACCCCAAATTTCTTTCCTAATTCCTTAGGCTGTTGTTAAGCCATATCTTCACAATATTCTTTCTTACAGGAATGCTAGTCACAATATTCTTTCTTACAGGAGTGCTAGTCCTCCAAGATTAGCGGGAGAGCTGTGAAGTGTGGCACGTAGTACCCGAGGCCGGCCGCGGTGGCCGAGGGGACTGAGGCGCTCCAGTCACGGTCTGCACGGTCACTACGGTCGGGGGTTCAAATCCCCCCTCGGGCATGGATATTTGTGCCGTCCTTAGTCTTAGTTAGTTCATAAGAAGGGTTGTAAGTTTAGGGACTGATGACCCGATAGTTAAGTCCCATAAGCTATACAAACTTTTGAACATTTTTTGAATTCGAGGTACTGGAGAAAATAAAGTTGAGAGGAACCTTGAGGCGTGCCACGGTAGTTCAGGCGGCAGAATAGCAAAGGTCTCAGGTTCGAATCGCGGTCAGACACTCAGTTTTCAAAATGTTCAAATGTTTGTAAATCTATCGGACCAAACTGCGTGGTCATCGGTCCGTAGCTTAAAAACTACTTAAACCTAGGTAAACTAACCTAAGGACAAACACACACACCCATGCCCCAGGGAGGACTCGAACCTCCGCGCGCTCCGCAGCGAGACGCTTTAGACCGCTCGGCTACTCCACCGCGGCCACACAGTTTTAATCTGACTGGAAGTTCCACCACTCTCTTGAAGCTCTGCCAAGCACTGACTGAAAAGTCAGCTAATTATATATATAAGTCATATTGCATTCGCATTATTGAAATTTATATTGTGTACTGAAACTGTTTGAACATTCTGTTTGTAGGTGGTATGCCGGTGCCTTCCTCCGACCTTCGAACTGATTTACCTAGTTAGTTATAGAGGGAATTTCGGTTTAAAGTGGATTCCGAATCACGGTGCTACTCGAAATTATTTACACCAGCAGCATTGTCAGTGGTGAAAGACGTGAAAAGTAACGGATAAAAATCATAAGACTATGCGTGTATCGAACATCTTTGTCTTCATAATCTGGCACTCTGCCACTGTATTACCGAGCCATAGAAGCTCTTTTTCTAAAGCAAAGACTTCTAATAATTTTCTTAAAAGAAAATCGCATGTCTAACCTATTGTTGCCTCTCGCAGAGAGCTTTCTTTCCGCGACCGCCCCGCCCCCCTCCACCTGTCCGTCGGGTATTGATATCCGTGGCGTTGTGTATTTGCAAGCACTAACAGACAGTTCGCGGAAGCTTCGCCGCTTGCTGCTACAAATTGAGAGGAGCGGCCAAAGAATATAAAAGGTACTTTCTATGCTCTGTGCAGGAGCGTAAATAAGGGGCCTGAGGGTCTCTCTAAAAAATGAAATAAGGAAAATAAACTGTAACTGAATACGAGTAGCAAAACTGATACAAAATATCAGAATGTTTGTAAATCTAAGGGACTTAACTACGTTGCTCATTAGCCCCTGAAGTTACAAACTAATTAATCTAACACGGACACGATGGCGAACGGCCGCACGCATCGCAGCTAAGTGCCTTAGTGCGCACGTCTATTCTGCCGCGGCTTACAAAATATCATGGGGTGTCTTCTTAAAATTACTTCACTTATCTTTACATTAATCTTGACCCCTCCCTTCAATGAAATGCATGCTATATTCGCCTTAGCCGCGGCGGAGTGGCTAAGCGCATTGAGTCGCTATGCTGCGATGCGCGAGGTCGTTCCCCGTCGGGGGTTCGATTCCACCCTGGGGCATGGATGTTTGTGCCGTCTTTAGTATTAGCTAGTTCATAAGTAGTTTGTAAGTTTAGGCACTGATGACCCCGCAGTTAAGTCCCTTAAGCTTAACAAACATTCGACTATTTAAACATTTGTTACATTCGCTACTAGCTCTGTGTGTGCACCAAGTCTAAGATTTGTATACAGTGCTTATCAGAAACAGTGGTAAAATAGTACATAATTGAAGGTGTTTGAGAGGAGAGGACGGGAGAGCCAAATGATACGTCGCTTGTACGGAAAACTGTTGAGGAACCGGTCCTGGCGCACAATGAAACTACGCTCGCGCCGCTCTTATCAGAGAGGTGCAGTTTCAGAACGGTTCGTTTGGCTTTCTCCCTGACGCGAGTAAATGAACATACCATCTCTAATTTACTAGATGAGCGTCTCACATGCAGCAGTTGTTCTCTCTGTTTCCGTACAGCAGAGGTTAGTAGATTTATTGATTCTCCG
The DNA here is from genome assembly GCA_026315105.1 of Locusta migratoria. NCBI lineage: Eukaryota > Metazoa > Arthropoda > Insecta > Orthoptera > Acrididae > Locusta > Locusta migratoria. The sequence goes on along the minus strand of CM048755.1, from coordinate 444,042,750 downwards.
CCACGCCTCGCTTTCGTACTCAGTTATTGAAACGTAAAATCACGGCAACCGTAGCCGGCCGCGGTGGCCGAGGGGACTGAGGCGCTCCAGTCACGGTCTGCACGGCCACTACGGTCGAGGGTTCGAATCCCCCCTCGGGCATGGATATTTGTGATGTCCTTAGTCTTAGCTAGTTCATAAGGAGTTTGTAAGCTTAGGGACTGATGACCCCGTAGTTAAGTCCCATAATTTCTACAAACATTTGAACATTTTTGAACGGCAACCGTAATAAAGACCCACTTTGCTGAGGAGCCGCTATGCCATCGCGTTCACAATCAATTTGTATACAGTTAAAACATAATTATAATGCAGAGTATCCGTGTATTTGTGTGTACGTATTGCACACAAATCTACAGTTTTGTTCCAATATTTGTGAAATTTTGCAGATGTAAGCTTCAGTCCGTGAGGACGGTCGCCGTAAGTGTAAGGATGACGTACAACACATACAGTAGTTCACAAGATATGACGTCATAAACAATGAGATGTGAGAAAAACTGTTGCAATACGCGACAGTATTGCACATTTCCTCCTGAACCAATGGAACGATTTCAACCAAATTTGGCACACATATTCCTTACCGTGAGATACCAATCCTGAAATGGTAAGAACCACATACGACAAATGTTTCAGGAGATATAACGTCATAGACAGTAGGAGTTGCAAGACACTTCCACATAATACAACGAGACTATATGGATACAGTATATGAGAACGAGATTACTTAGCGAATTGCAACAAACTTTAAACACCATTTCAAACCTTTATTGAACTTTTTCTCACTGACAACCACGGCAAAATTATGAAAGGAAAAGAGTTTCTCGCTTACTACTTTTTCGCTGTTCATGGCATGCGGCATTCGGTATGACGTTACAATTTATAATTTCTGCACTACAAATTGTAGCCGCAGGAAATTTTGCACACAGTATACACACATATAGCTGAATGTATCTTTGAAATTGTATCACAGTAAGACACGTAGTTCATGAGATATGAGCACATAAATAGTAAGTTCATGGAAAACCGTCACAACACGTACCAAGTTTTAATCTATTACTTCTTTACTACTAATTGTATTCGCAACAGATTTTACAGACATACGGCATTTATAAAAATAAATATATACGTGAAAAATTGTGCAACATATAACTTAATAAATATTAGATGGTACCAATTTTATATGTCATTTGTATCTTTATTTCTATCTTTCTTTCTTTGGATACTGAACTTATAATTTTCTACATTATGCAAGACAGCCTTATTTCTTATATATTCTCCGATAAATATAAGATGTTTTTAGAAAAAAGGAGATGTACAGAGAGAGAAGGGAAAGTAGAAGTACTAACTCAAGGCAGGAATAAATAAATAAATACCTAGGCAACGCTGGGTTTTGAGCTAGTTTTTAATTAAAAGAGAATAGCTCTGTGGGGATATGGAACGGCAACCCAAGTAATTTATGTTTAATTTCACATTACTTTATATAAAATATACATTTAATTAGTGAACTTAAACAAAACTACGAGTTATTAGATCAAATAAAAGAAGGTAATTACAATTCTGATAATCCAATGTGAAACACCAAGAACCTAAAAGTTTAATTTATTTAATGATAACACTTTGTACAAAGATCAGATTTTAGAAAATACTACCATTGTTAAGTGACGAAGTTGATGAAGTCAGTATTGAGTGTTGCAGTTGCTATAACCTCTGCTACACGCCTCGGCATAGAATGAAAGTCTTTAGATGTATTGGCGAGGTACAGCAGTCCATGCTATTTCCAGTTATTGCTGGAGTTGATACCGTGTAGGAGGGGGTGGTGTATGCAGTGCCAGTCGTTCCGTAATCATCGATCAGACGTTTTCGATAGAGGACAGGAATGCTGAGGGACCAATGCAATGCAGTCCGATGTGGGAAGAAGAAGTCTTCAACAGTAAGTGTCACATGTGTGAGCGCCTTATCCTGTTGTAAGAGTCCGTCAGCAAGCTGCAAACGTGTGAGAGAACGACAGGCCTCACCACGTTATAGATGTAACGCTGGTTGGTTGGTTCAACACCACCTAGAGACAATGCCTTACAATAGCCCTCGTCACGTCACACCGACCAGGCCGCGACCGCCAGCTGACTGGCTGGCCGCTGGGACACAGCCCACTGCCTCGTGGCGGCCAGCCAATAAGCTCTCGGTCTCGGTCTGGTCGGTGTGACGTGGCAAGATCTATTGTAAGGCATTGTCTCTAGGTGGTGTTGGCTGGTTGCGGGATTGGTATCAAATATCGCCTCAAACGTTAATGCCGGGTTCTGGACCAGTTTGGCGGTGCATCAGGCAAAAGTCTCTCATCACTGTGTCTCCAGCTCTAATCCAATTAGTGTGATGGTGCAGGACGAGTCGGGGTTACAAGGACACCGTGTTTACCGACCAATCACGATTCTGCCTGCACCACCACGACGGTCAGATTAGAGCCTGGAAACCTCATGGCGAGAAGTTGTTGAAATGTTCCCTCATGCCTTGACATACGGTTCTGCACCCGGAATTATACACAGCTCAAACATTTAGGGCATCAGGTGCGATATCATATACAATATACATATGATGATTGTCTCACAATATACATACTGTTACATTTGTAATTTGTTTGTGAAACAGTACGATATTTTGCCGTCTCGATTCATTACTTGCGGTTTACTTGGCATTCACTTAGAGCGAGGCAGCATGGGGCTACATAAAGTGAAAAAGTCATTCTCGTCGCCCTTTAATATGGTGCGTGATCACCTCGGACCGACAGTACAGTTGCATACCTGCGTTGCACGGACAGTATGAGGTTATCAGTCAGCTCCTGAGGGATATCGGGCCATTCTTCCATGAGTGTAATATCCAGCTCTGCAACCGTTGTGGGAGGTGCTGTTCTGGCTGCAATTAGTCTGCCAAGTGCATCCCAGACACCTTGAATCAGATTTAAGTGTGGTGAACAACCTGGCCCCTCCATCCGATGAATTCCCATTGCTTCAAGCAAGTTGTCCACCAGTGCAACTCTGTTATCGTCCACCAGAAGGAATCCATCTCCTATGGCACCAGCGAGAAAATTTTTAATAAAGGTCTGCAATTATGTTTAAAGTTTGTTGCAAGTCGCTAAGTACTATCGTTATCATGTACTGTATTTATAAAGTCACGCCGCATTATTTGACAGTTTCTTGCAACTTCTATTGTTTATATGTTGTATCTCCTGAGCCATGTGTCGTATGTGGGTCTTATCATTTTAGAATTGGTATCTCACGGTAAAGAGCATGTGTACCAAATTTGGTTTAAATCGGTCCTGTGGTTTAGGAAGAAATGTGCAACATTGTCGCATGATGCAGCAGCTTTCCACGCATCTCATTGTTTATGATGTCATATCTCGTGAACTATGAGTTGTACGTGATTCTTACACTTACGGCGACCGTCCTTTAGGATGGAAGCTTTCGTGTGCGACATTTCATAAAGATTGGAACAAAACTGTAGATTTGTATGCAATACGTCACACACAAACACATGGACACTCTGCTTTATATATATCTAGCTGAAAACCCGGCGCTGCCCGGGTATTTTGTTGTTTATTCCTAATATTTTTCAGGTATATATTCATTTTTATAAGGGCTGTACGTCTGTAAAATCTCTTGGGAATACAATTAGTAGTAGAGAAGTAATAGATTAAAACTTGGTCCGTGATGGGCGGTTTTCCATGAACGTTACTGCTTATGTGTTCATATCTCATGAACTACGTGTCGTACTATGATACAATTTAGAAGGTACACTCAACTATGTGCGTGTATACTGTCTGTAAAATTTCCTGTGGCTACAATTTGTAGTGTACAAATTATAAATTGTAACCGCATACCGAAAGGCGTAGTTTTAATCCATGAACAGCGGAACATTACTGTTTATGTGCTCATATCTCATAAACTACGTGTCGAACTGTGATAGAATTTGGAAGGTACATTCCACTATATATGTATATACTGTCTGTAAAATTTCCTGTCGCTACAATTTGTAGTGTTCAAATTATAAATTGTAACGTCATACCGAGAGCCGTAGTTTTACTCCATAAACAGCGGAAAAGTAGTAACCGAGAAACTTTCCTTTCATCATTTGACTATGGTTGCCAGCGACAAAAAGTTTAATAAAGGTTTGAAATTATGTTTAAAGTTTGTTGCAAGTCGCTAAGTACTGTCATTCTCATACAGTGTATTTCGAAAGTCTCGCCGCTTTATATAGCATTTTTTGCGATTTCTATTGGTTATGACGTAATATCTTTTGAACCATGTGCCGTATGTGATTCTTAACCATGCAGAAATTGTTACCTCACGGTAAGGAATGTGTGTACCAAATTTGGTTAAAATCGGTCCAATGGTTTACGAGAAAATGAGCAGCATTTTCGCAAAATGCAGAAGTTTTTCGCGCATCTCATTGTTTATGACGTCATATCTCGTGAACTATATATTGTATGTGATTCTTACACTTACGGCGACCGTCGTCATGGATGGAAGCTTACGTGTGCAAAGTTTCATAAAGATTGGAACAAAACTGTAGATTTGTATGCAACGTGTACAAACATACGGACACTCTGCTTTATATATTAGATTTCATTTAATTAAAAATACATTTTATTTTGTCGTCTGTATTGTCAACATTTCGACAGTCGGGAGTTAGATATGATTATGGTGCATGAAGAAGATGTGGCCGACTAGGAAAAGTAAGTAAAGTTACGACTTACATGTGTAATTCATTGTTAAAACGTAAGCGTTTGTCTTTACCTTTTGTTGTAATAAACGCTGTAATCTTTTTTCCATAAATCGCGCCACCTAAATCGTGTGGTCTATATTGAGTCACTTGCGCACGTGCAGTAGGGTAGAGTCCCAAATGTCGCCCCTGCGCTTGATATCGCCGAATCGTGTTTCAAAACTGCTAAGCAAGCCATTTTTGAGTTTTTGTTGTAAGCTTGAGCTTCCGCGATTTTGCCACACACGCCACTAGTTGAGAGGTTCCTGAGAGTGGTAGCACAAACAGTACGGCTTCTGAAGTGTCTGCTAATCGTTTTTACTGCCTGCAGTGAATCGAGGAAATATAATAATTTTGCTTATACCAGTGCAAAGTATGTTAAATAAGGATTCCAATCGTATTATTAATAGTAAAAAAAGATACTTTGACATACTGTCACCTGAGTGTTTGTGATAATAGAACAGTGTTCCTTGTGGTGTCGCACAAGTCTAAAGTGCGCGCCACCTACTTTTGCTGCGCGCCGCCATGCACGCACGGCGCGGCGTTCTTACGACGTCGGCCACGAGCGCCCTCTGCTGCAATCCCGCTCGTGGCCACCACTGAACTGCATCGGCCACTTGGGAATCAGATAGGCACCAGTTAAGACTTGGCTATCGGATAGGCACTAGGACTCATCAGTAGGCAGGCCTCTCTCTAGTTTAACTATGTATCAGCATTCTGCAGTCTTGAACTTTGTGAAAGATAAGTATTATCTTATTTCTACGAAATATACAACTTGTTCTAATTTAGCCTAGTTTTTCTAGTTTCTGCTGTCCCACTGGCTGGTCACCTCCGTACCTGCACACGCGTGCATCCTTTATTCCTGGGTCCGTCTCTTTCTACTCGGCCACCGACAATTACGACAACCGGCGGAAACGAGACACAAAAGTGGCGACGAAGCTGAGATACAAAATTCCCAATATCGCCCATCAACTGGATCCTAATATCGCCCCTAGGCGACAATGGGAGCACCTATTTTAATTTGTTGAAGAATCTATTTCGCAGTTGTTCCAAACTTATTTTCATCTTAAAACGATATTATTTTAGCCATCTCCTCATTCGCATTGTTGTACGGCTCGTAAACAAGATGACAAGGGAAAAGAAGAAAATTCGGACTTGGTGCACGTGAAATCTTGAGGCTGCACGTCGGGCTATCCAGAAAAAAGAAATGGGAATGCTGCGCTGAAAGCGCCGAAGACGTTTGGAATACCCAGATCAACAATCATAGAGAACATTAAAGGATATGCAAAAGAGAGCAATGAACAAGAAACTGTACTTGTAAGACAGACACTTGGAAGGAGAGCCTGAAGCAGAGCAAGAACTGGTTGAATGCTGTATGGAAATGAAAAAGAATTTCTATGGTTTGATTCAAAGTAATGTAAAACAGATGACATTTCAACTTGTCTCATGGAACAAACTGCCCCATCCCTTTTCTAAAACAGTGAACACGACAGGTCGAAAGCGGTAGAATTTGATTTTGAAAAGAAATTGTTCCCAGATAACAATAAGAACACCACAATCACCGACAAGAGCTGGTTGCTCTGGATTTCGCTGGGTGGGTGATAATAGGAAGAAGGCTAGGCGGTGTTTGGAACCCACTCTCGGGAAATTTCTATTCAACACTTTCTAAGTTTTCGTAAATCACTCAAAGTATCATAACTTTAGAAGCAGTTGGGCTATGGAAACCAAAGGAGGGAATTTTTTAGTGATATTCGTGTAGTTTCAGACCATGAGGCTGATAAACAGGCTATGGTAGGCGATATTTGGAGCCCTTACCCTACATATCTTTTGGCGGCTGCGAATTCGATGGTCAATCATTCTTACAAATTTAACTACCACTGCACATATGTCCATGACGCGATGATTTAGTCATCCAAAGTGTACGATTTCCTATCATGATTGTTACGACTAATTAATTTGTGCGCTTTATTTAACATTTTATGTATGATGTATAATAATTCTGACACAAAATCTATAAATTTAGTAACTGGTACGATGCATTTTTATTTAAAAGTTGGCAATCCTGCTCCAGATCAACTTTGGTACTATGCAGAAGCAGCGTAGACTGCTATAGCACATTCAGAGAGTTTCTCATTCAATGCCGAGGCTTATAGTAACGCTTACAGCCAGTAATGCTGACTACAACAATATTTAATGAAAGTCCAGCTCCAGTTGCATTTATTGGTGCTTTATTTAATCCCACACTACCGGTTTCGGCCTCTATGTTAGGCCATTTTCAAGTGTGACAGACCTCCATATAATGTGTAGCAATAAGTTTACAAAAATTACACAGTACAAGATATAATGTTACATATGTAAAAAGGTGCTGTACAGAAGCAGAAGGAAACTTACGTTATGCCGTAGAGAAAGCAACGTCAAGTAATTAAAACAATAGAACTCAGAGAATTTAAAACTTTTGGCGCCCAATGGCGACATGAGAAAAATGGGCGTGTCATATTTAACATTCCAAAACATTATAAGCGGCATGTTCTTATCTGTTCTGATATAAACATTACATCATTGCAAGCATAAAATTCTAAACATTAGTTGATAAAATGTAAAGGTCAATGGTAAAATATTATAAATGTCAGTTAGGATAAAAAATTGACATTTATAGTATTTTACCATTGACCTTTACATTTTATCAACTAATGTTTAGAATTTTATGCTTGCAATGATGTAATGTTTATATCAGAACACATAAGAACATGCCGCTTATAATGTTTTGGAATGTTAAATATGACACGCCCATTTTTCTCATGTCGCCATTGGGCGCCAAAAGTTTTAAATTCTCTGAGTTCTATTGTTTTAATTACTTGACGTTGCTTTCTCTACGGTATAACGTAAGTTTCCTTCTGCTTCTGTACAGTACCTTTTTACATATGTAACATTATATCTTGTACCATGTAATTTTTGTAAACTTATTGCTACACATTATATGCAGGTCTGTCACACTTGAAAATGGCCTAACATAGAGGCCGAAACCGGTAGTGTGGGCTTAAATACAGCACCAATAAATGCAACTGGAGCTGGACTTTCATTAAAATTGGACCACAGTTGCGGCAACAGCAAGTATCCAGTGATGGAGAAACTAATAATACAACAATATTGTTTCATCGTATTGCTCACTTCACATGGGGCTATAATTTCAACCGTGTGACTTTTGTAAAAAGTGTTATCTCGAAAATAAATTTTACTGCACATTGGTGTTGCGTTTTGTACGGCCGCTAGAGTAGCTATACTGATTACTTTTGAAACAATAAACAGTTTACGTATTTTATACATTTGCCTTTTTTTCATTTAACTGACTCCTACATGAAGGCACAAATATAAAATTCTTTGAATATCCACCTATAGAAATGACTTTAAAATATCTGACAATGTTGTGAATGAAAATTACAATTCTTTTTCCCTGCCGCGGCGGAGTAGCCAAGCCCATGGGGCGCTATGCTCCGATGCGCGAGGCCGTTCCCCGTCGGGGGTTCGAGTCCTCAGGCATGGATGTTTCAAAAAAATGTTTGTTAAGCTTATGGGGCTTAACTAAAGGGTCATCAGTCCCTAAACTTACAAACTACTTACGAACTACCTTATACTAAGGACGTCACAAATATCCATGCCCGAGGGGGGATTCGAACCCCCGACCGTAGTGGCCTTGCAGATCGTGACTGGAGCGCCTTAGTCCCCGCGGCCACCATGGATGTTTGTGACGTCTTTAGTATTAGGTAGTTCATAAGTATTAAATTTAAGGAGAGACATTGTATTAAAATTTATGTTTGGGCCAGGATTCGAACCCAGGACTTCCAACTTACTAGGTAGATACTTGAGACCACTCAGCTAACACAGTGCTGCAGCTAAAGCGCCATACGGACTGTCAATTCAGTGCCTCTCCTTATGTTTAATACCTTTGGTATAACGAGACAATATTGTCTCAAGGAAAGTAGTTTGTAAGTTTAGGGACTGATGACCCCGCAGTTAAGGCCCTTAAGCTTTTTTTTTTTTTTTTTTTTTTTTTTTTTTTGACGACGACTGTTTCTGTAGCATTTCATTGAGATAAATTTTCTTTCGTTCTTCCTAGTATGTATTCTGTATCATTACGTTTATCATGAAAATCAACAATCATTCTTGTAAGTAATTAACCTACAATTATAAAGCAGTAAGCTATACTATCGTAACAGAGAAATTTCTAATGAGAAGAAATAATAAGTGTGAACGGAAAAAATATATTGGTGCGTCTGTATAAGACGAAATAAAGTATTTCGACGCGACAGCTCGGAGAGTAGCGCTAAAAGAAGCGCCAAAGCTGTCCGCGCGTGCGCACTGCGGATGTATTGTTAAGCGGGGAGCGAGTGCAAAGCTTTAGGTTGGCCACCCTGCGTCGTCTCCCACGCCAGTGCCGCCCGCAGCTTCAAACCAACAGTCTCGCCCGGACGCAGCGGGGTGCTTGCTGGCGAATCTAACTTCCTGCGAACAGGTAAGCTTTGTTTGTCGTGTGTGTGTAGCAAGTTAATTCGATTTATCGCACCAATTTGCTGCCGTACTATCGTGCTGTCACTGGATTCGAGATCAAATTATTCCGTGCGTGAAAGTCGTTAGCATCAACTGAACTTCATATAGGCTTATTGTTAGGCGGAAAAAAGTCTGCAATTGTATCTCGCTCATTGACGAACGTCTTTTCCTTGTGAACACTGTTTCTATTTTGTGTATTTTATATGTCAACTACAGCGACGAGTGCAAGCTAATATAGTGTAGAAAGGAGAGACCAGGTGAAGCAAAGGAAAACGCCGCTATACACATAGTGGAAGTTCTATGAACAATACTTACTTCTCACGCGCTCCATACATGAATGGTACGAGAGCCATCGTAATTTACGGTACATTTAAAATTACTTCTGTACCACACAGGCAACATATTACGATTTTAAGCTTCGCATAGTGGGTTTACCATCTCTAGTCTATCTATTGGTTGCCATTTTCGCAACTGCGGAATCTCCAGAACAATTTAATGCAAATGTGGTATTATAGGGATGAGAAATGGGTCCAACATTTTAGTGATTATTTATGTATTTTATGGAAGGTGAAACATTCACCTCTTATTTCAGTAGCGAACCGTGACTGTAAATCTCTTAGCACCGAGATCCGATAATAAATAGAGCATTGAAACGAGGAAGCCCCACTACTAAATATTGTTGGGCACAAATGTGCCGTACATTTTTGTGAAGGACAGGATAGGTACAACACAAATACTTAAGAGTTCTTTTGATGTTGTTGGGTTTTTTAAAGGAGGCTAAACGGCTAGGTTATCAGTCCCCTACTTAGACTTCTGTTTTCTGTTCTAACAGCAGACAGAATGTTTTCTTTACTTTATATTCAGACTGTACTAAAAAATTATTTAAAGGTAAAAAAAAAAAGGTAAAGCAGTCAACAATCCGAAGATTGGTTTGAACACCACTGTGCTTTACTAGGCATGGTCCTTTTTGGAGGTGGTATGTCGTTGCCTTCCCCCGATCTTCGAACTGACTTACCCAGCCAGTTATAGGGGGACCTACAGTTGAACGTGGGTTCCGTACCACGGTGCTACTCGGTATTTTTCACATGAGCAATACTACCAGAGGTGAAAGTGCAAAGTGACAGATAAAAATCCTAGGACCAGGCGGGGATCGAACCCGGGACCTTTGGATTTGTAGTCTGGCACGCTACCACTGTGCAACCGAGGCGCAAAGAGTAAAATTGTACCGACATTTATTTTATTTCTCAATTTCATTAGCATGTGTAGTATTTGTCAGGCGATCAACAGTGACGGCTCTCAGGCTTGTTTCAACCTATTTTGATGTAAAGACTTTTGCTGCTTATGTCCACGTAGGCATACAAGTATTGCTTCCGTGTGTTACTGTACCAGTTAAGAAATTTCAAGGGAAAGATCACACAGTAATTTTGCTGACAGTTATGTTCCAGTGAAGATAGCCAGCAAAAAAGTTATGGTCCAGATTTTTCAGGTTTCATTTCACTGTTCCGCTATTTGGAATTTCTATCACGAGTGTAAATGCAAATTTAGCTACGTCTTAACTCAAAACTGCCTCCATCAATATCTGTAGGAACGAGCGATGCGCTGTAATCATACCAATTAAATCTGAGGGAAGTTATAACAGATTACGTAATAAACACTGTACGTCCTAATTCAAGGTGAAAATCAAAAGCCGCGGTGGCCGAGCGGTCTGCGGCGCGCCAGTCACGATCTGCACGGCCACTACGGTCGGGGGTTCGAATCCCCCCTCGGGCATGGATATTTGTGCCGTCCTAGTTCGTAAGTAGTTCATAAGTAGTATGTAAGTTTAGGGACTGATGACCTCGTCGTTAAGTCCCATATGCTCTACAAACATTTGAACATTTTGAACTTTGAAAATCAAAAGACACTCATAAGCTATAATAATGTTTTGTTTTCATCTACCGTTTTAAAATGTCATAGGATAAACCCCGTAGTAGTCGCGCTTGGACTGACAGTCCACAGCAATGTATTTTTTCTTCCTTTTCCACCTCTGTGGGCCTAGGAATCACATAACCTGATTACCTACCTGCAGTCAGCAGTACTCGGTTATTCCCTTGTCAATATTTATTCGCAATAGCAATTTTCTCACAGCTTCACTGTACTGGTATAGATTTACTAGCAAAAGGAGACATATGAAAATTTGTGCCAAGTCGGCATTCGAATCCGGGTTTCCCGCTTTTCGCGGGCGATCGCGTTACCATTTTTTGTATTTTTTTTTATGTCGTTCAGGTACGTAGATGCTTCGCGGTCGTTTTTTCACGTTTGTTCTTTGTTGTTAGATGTGTTCTTGGCTCAGCTTTTTTATTACAGAGAGCGTTGAGCTCGAACACGACTCCAGGACTAACCCAAACTTCCGTATGTCACACTAACAGCAAATGTGACTCAACTACATTCATCCCTTGGTACTCGCAGCGTATACTGTATTCCCGCACCAGGGAGAATTAAAACGAGGCATTAACTTACGCTGTTATCGTCCTTGCCTTGCTCAGACATTTGTTAAATTACTATATAGTGATGAATTACAGTAATGAAATATTTTATCAATATTTATTCGCAATAGCGAATTTCTCACAGCTTCACTGCATAAGGTGAATGCAGTATGAGCTACGAGTGCCAAGGGATGAATGTAGTTGACACACATGTACATTCAGCGTGGCATACGGAAGTTTGGGTCGGTCGTGGAATCGTGCACGGGCAGCCTAATGGTTAAGGCGACCACTTGCGACAATCCGGAAACCCAGGTTCGAGTCCCGGCCTGGCACAAATTTTCGCGTATCACCGTTTGCTAGAACATCTATACCTTATATAGTGAAGCTCTGAGAAATTCGCTATTGCGAATTCATCACCATACAGTACGTTACTCCATTGTTTCGTGTGGATTAGGGCAGCATTGGTGCACTAGACAACAATTGCGAACTGACAGTCCCACATGACTAACGAAGTTGGACACAATAATTATGAGCTCTTGGTAGGCTATTATTACCGAGTTATACTTCCTTCTCAGGGTTTTTCTTATTACTGCAGAGCTATTTTCTATTAGTTAGTCCAACATAGCCTTTTTAGGTTCATCTTATTTATTTAATTCATTTCTGTATTATTTATTTATTTATTGTGCAATGTATATCTATGGAAGAGAGAAAGACTGGAGAGAATTTCTCTTTGAACAAAATACCTTTTTTTGTAGTTTTTCACCCAAAGTTAGAAAAACTCAGGAAGTTAGTTGCTCATAAGTTAACACTACCTAAGTTCTATACGTCGATTCGGAAGCACTTGGAATATGTTGTACTCTAGGTCAAAGTATGACACAGGTATTTTTTTGTAAATGCCTATACGGCCGCTGAAGAGGTGAAAAACCTTCCAAAGAGAAGGCGGTTGTTATGTTTCTGAGCTTTGTTGTTGTTGTGGTCCTTAGTACGGAGACTGGTTGCATGCATCTCTAAACCCTACTTCATCTTGAGCAAGCCTCTTCGTCTCTTCGTAAGAACGGCAACCCACATAAATTCGAATCTGCTTACTGTAATCATATCTTGGACTCCCTAATCGATTTTTATCCCACACACTTCCCTCCAGTACTAAATTCATGATTCCCTTCCCTTATTTTCGTCAATTTCTTTTCTCCCCAACTGTTCGGTACCTTCTCATTAGTTACGCGATCTATTCACATAATCTTCAACATTCTTCTGTTGCACCACATTTCGAAAACCGATATCCTCTTCCTGACTGAACTATTTATCATCCATGTTTTACTAACGTACAAGGCAACACTCCACAAAAATGCATTCAGAAAAGACTTGCTTACACATAAATGAATATTCGACGTTAACAAATTTCTCTTTTTCAAAAAGTTTTCTTCCAGTTCTCATTCATTTTATATCCTCTGTGTTACGACCATCACATGTTATTATACTGTCCAAGTAACAAACCTCATCGGGACTGATGACCTAGATGTTTGGTCCCCTCAAAACAACAACAACGACAACAACAACAAACCTCATCTACCACCTTCCATTGCCTCGTTATCCAATTACTTCAGCATCGCCTGATTTTCTTAGACTGCATTCCATTACCCTTCTTTTGTTCTTCAAAACGCAAAGTTTCTATTTCTTCACCCTGGACTTTATTCCTTCTCCAAATGTCTCCTTGCTTTCATTCACAGCTTGTTCAATGTACAAACTAAATAACATTGGGGAAAGGCTACTACCCTGTCTTACTCTCTTTCCAAACAATGCTTCCCTTTCATGCCCTTCGACTCTAAAAACTGCTGTCTCGTTTTTGTTCAAATGTTTGTTAAGTTTAAGGGACTTAACTGCGTGGTTATCAGTCCCTAAACTTACAAACTGCTTATGAACTACCTTATACTAAAGACGATACAAACATCTATGCCCGAGGGGGGATTCGAACCCCCGACGGGGAACGGCCTCGCGCATCGTAGCATGGCGCCTCAATGCGCTCGGCCGCTTCGCCGCGGCGTCTCGTTTTTGCGCGAGATTAAGCTTCCGTTCCCTATATTTTTACGACTGTAAATATTCTTCTGTAAATATTTCGTGTTAAAATTTTGCAACCATGACTTATCAAACTGATGGTTCTCTAATTTTTCACACCTGTCTGCACCTACTTTCTTTGGAGTGGGGATTATTACATTTTTCTTAAAGTTTGAGGATATTTCGCCTGTCTCATACATCTCATACACCAGGTGAAATAGATTTGCCATGGCTGGCTTTTCAAGAGACTTCAGTAGCTCCGAGGGAATGTCGTCTACTCCAGGGGCCTTACTTCGACTTGGTCTTTCAGTGCTCCGTTAAACTCTTCTCTCAGTACAGTATGTCCTACTTCATCTTCATCTATTTCCTCTTCCCTTACTACAATAGTATCTCGAAGTTCATTTCCTTTGTAGAGACCCTCTATGTATTCTTTCAACGTTACAACTTTCCCATCTTTGCTCTGAACTGTCTTTTTTTAATTTTTTTTTATTTTTTATTTTTTTATCTGAGTTCTTCTTATTCAATCAAATGTTCAAATGTTTGCATAGCATATGGGACTTAACTACGGGGTCACCAGTCCCTAAACTTACAAACTACTTATGAACTAACTAAGACTAAGGACGGCATAAATATCCATGCCCGAGGGGGATTCGATCCCCCGACCGTAGTGGCCGTGCAAACCGTGACTGGAGCGCCTCAGTCCCCTCGGCCACCGCGGCCGGCAGTTCTTCTTATCCATCCAGTTGTTTTTCTTGTCTCCAAATGTCTCTTTTATTTTTCTGCACGCGGTAACTAGCTTTCCCCTATGTACACATTTTTCTACAGACTTGCATTTGCCGACTAGCCACTCCTTATCTGGCTGCCATGTCCCTCAATGTGTCTGCGCGGGCACCTCATCCTCGCCATTCACCGAACGTTTCAGACGTACCCTTCTGCGTCTTCGGGGTGTAACTTTATCATATGTGGTTAAATTTATTGTTAATTATTAGATTTACAACATACAAAAAATTTCCGTTTCAAAAATTGTGAAGTGAGAGGAGGATTTCAAAATATATCAAGTGTTTACATATGTGATTGCACAGCTGTAAAGTATAGCATCCACAAAGGAAATTGTGTTTGAACATTTTTGTTATATCCCCTACGATATGTGCTGAGAAACAACAGGGGTTGCTTCGGGAGCGTTTTCACCACTTCAGCAGCCGTATAAGTAAGTATAAAAAATACGTGTGTCATATTTTGACTAGACTACAACATATTCAAAGTCTACCTGAATCGGCGCGTGGCACTTGAGTGCTGTTGCCTCTTAGCTTTTGACAGAGTTCGACCTAACATACAGAGATGGTGTTATACGTACTGTGACATCGGAAATAACGTGCCTATCAGGTACAACTGTTGAAAATTAAGTACATAATTATCTCTGCTTGAGGCAAGAAAGTGTCGTTTGTTCAGAAAGCTAGAAAATGGAAGAGTGTGACTTATTTGTACAGTTACCTGATATCGTAGGTTGTCGAGGCTATCTGACAGATCAATTATCTTCAAAAGTAGAAAGCCAAGATCGCAATATAATTATTTATTTTATGAAGACTGGGCTATGCCACCATCATCTGGTCATATAAAATTATACAATGTGGTCATCTTAAGTTATTTAAAAAAAATTAGGTGAAATAGTAAGTGCAACACAGCACTTAGTCCAAATATAAAATACACGAGTTAAATCATCAACAGCTTGTAAGAAACTTATTGTCCATTTTTAAATTACTTAAGATGACCACATTGTATAACTTTATATGACCAGATGATGGTGGCAAAGCTCACTGAATCCCATCTTCATAAAATAAATAGTTATATTGCGATCTTGGCTTTCAACTTTTGAAGATAATTTACTTGTACAAACTGTATTAACCAGTTCATTCTGTTTAAGATATAAATATGCAGTATTTGTTGCACGAAATGAAACAGCTGCAGCGTATTAAGAAACTTACCACTTTATTGGAATTGGACAGTATTTATATCTATATCAAAGGCATTGACGCAATAAATTACATACGATGTGCAGTGTCCGAGTTTACTGAAGTAATCGATGTAAATGCGCTTCAGACATTCTTACATCTCTGAAGGAACACTGCGACGACTATAGCTGTCAATTTAAGTAAATCAATGTATCCGGAATTGCTATGAATCACTATCAGCTGTACAATTTAAAGTTGTCACATAAAAATTTTTGCCGGACCGGGACTCAAACCGGATTTCCGGCTTTTCGCGAGCGGTCGCGTTAAGGCCCCCCCACACACGCTCCGATTTATCGGCCAACCAACAAGTTGTCCCACGAACCAACCAAATTCGTAGCTACGGTCGGGGGTTCGAATCCCCCTCGGGCATGAATATTTGTGCCGTCCTTAGTATTAGCTAGTTCGTCAGTAGTTTGTAAGTTTAGGGACTGATAACCCCGTAGTTAAGTCCCATAAGCTACACAAACATTTGAACATTTTGAAATTCGTAGCAGCCTACATACGTTCCGAACAACTGCCCTCAGCGATTGCAGCGCCTCCCTGTTCTGGTGTCTGTTTGTCGAACTGTTTTTATTTTCGTGTGTTCGCTGTGCAGACAGCAGACGATCGCAGGCAGGATGTTGGTCGGGTAGCGCTACACACGGTGCAGTTTGTCGGGTGGAGTGATGCGCGGGGGCGGGGAGGGGAGGGGTGGTCGGATGTCGGACGGTCACACCCGACCAACCACCTGACAAGCAAAGTTAGTCGGCAAGCGCCTCCACACGTCCAATTTATCGGACTGCCGATAATTTGGTCCCGACAAATCGGAACGTGTGTAGGGGCCTTTAGCCATCATGGTATCCGCGCACGCATTACGAATGTTCAAAATATTCAAATGTTTGTTAAGCTTATGAGACTTAACTACGGGGTCATCAGCCCCTAAACTTACAAACTACTTATCAACTACCTTATACTAAAGACGGCACAAATATCAATGCCCGAGGGGGGGATTCGAACCCCCAACCGTAGTGGCCGTGCAGACCGTGACTGGAGCGCCTCAGTCCCCTCGGCCACCGCGGCCGGCCACGCATTACGGACCGACCCAAACTTTCATATGTCACACATTGCCTGCTGCCCATGGGTGCTCGTATATTTCACTGTGTACTGCCCGCACATTTACTTCAATTGTCGCAAGGCTTGCTTTGGCTCTTTTAAATACGATTTGGTCGCCCGGGAGTGGCCGTGCGCTCTAAGGCGCATTGCTGTCTACAGCGCGTCTGCTCCCCGTAGGAGGTTCGAATCCTGCCTCGGACATGGGCGTGTGTGTTATTCTCAGCATAAGTTAAAGTAGTCTATGGATTTATTCCCATTGCACTTGGGTCCCATAGCTTTTTATTTCTTTTCATTTTCCTTTTTCCTTTTTCTTGTTCAAATGTTTGTAAATCTATCGGACCAAACTGCGTGGTCATTAGTCCGTAGCTTACAAACTACTTAAACCTAGGTAAACTAACCTAAGGACAAACACACATACCCATGCCCCAGGGAGGACTCGAACCTCCACGGCGAGCAACCGCGCGCTCTGCAGCGAGACGCTATAGACCGCTCGGCTACTCCACCGCGGCCTTTTTCTTGTAATTAAAAAAAAAAAAAAAAAAAAAAAAATTACGATGTGCAGTGTCCGAGTTTAATGATGGCGCCTACGGAAATGCATTTCAGAAATGTATATAATTACGAATATGAATGCACCGGGAGTCTAGTCTGGAGTTCCCACTTTTGGTGAGCGATCGCGAAAAGCGGGAACTCCGGTTTCCAGTCTGGGTCCGGCACAAATATTCATGTGTCGCTATTAAGTCTTACAGCTCATGCTGATTCATATTCGTAGTTGCGAATACAAGGTTAAATGTTCAAATGTTTGCATAGCTTATGGGACTTAACTACGGGGTCATCGGTCCCTAAACTTACAAACTACTTATGAACTAGCTTACCCTAAGGACGGAATAAATATCCATGCCCGAGGGGGGATTCGAACCCCCGACCGTAGTGGCCGTGCAGACTGTGGCTGGAGCGCCTCAGTCCCCTTGGCCACAGCGGCCAGCAATACAAGGTTAAACCAGTGAATTGGTTATTCTCAAGTAGTTAGTTGATTTTTACTGGTAAGATTATTTTGCGCGACTACTGGCGGTACGAAGAGTCGTGGGACTGGTTCAGGATTAAAAAGAAGCAACCCCCTGAGCCGCGGTAGAGGCAGAGGATGACGCAATCGTTGCACGCTGTTACTCTGGAAGGGCGACCGCAAGTTTCCCGGTCGCTCACCCTGACTTAGGTTTTCCGTACTTTGCGAAAATCGAATACGGCGACTGCAAGGAGGGTTTCTACGAAAAGAAAATTGACGCTTCCTGCTCTATCCTTTTTCTATTTCACCTCCTCTCCGACTTTTTCTATTTCACCTGCTCTCCGTCTGTCGTATCTCCGCCGTCAACGTGACATTAAATTAACTTTCCTTCCTTCTTACAAATTATCTGAAGCGTGATGTGGAGCTAGAAGCAACAGTAAAGAACTGTGTTTCACAATAGGAGCACTGTTAACAAAGGATAATCATGGCTGCGCGATATCGCGGTACAACTGTAACTGAAATGTTTCTAGAATTATTACACAGTTCACGAACCAGCTACAAAAATAGTGGTATAAAAAATGAAATACTTCATAGTGTTTCGCACAATATTTATTCGCTCGCTAAATGACTTTCGGTTTCTTAGGGATCTACACAAGAAGATGGCTTCAGAAGCCGAAAGCCGGTTAGTCACCGAATAAATATTCTACACATAACATTTCCTTTTCAATACATATTATCATCATGATGTACTCACTCTGCAGGGGCGTGTACGATGATATGAAACTTCTTAGCAGGTTAAAACTGTGTCCCGTGACGGGATTCGAACCCGGCAACACCTCTCCTTTTTGCAGGCGAGCAAGATACCGACGTTTCTAATATATGAAGCAGGAGTTTCCGTATGTTTGTACTTGTAGCATACAAATCTACAGTTTTGTTCCAATCTTTATGAAATTTTGTACACGTAAGCTTCTAGCCGGCCGCGGTGGCCGAGGGGACTGAGGCGCTGCAGTCACGGTCTGCACGGCCACGGTCGGGGGTTCGAATCCCCCCTCGGGCATGGATAATTGTGACGTCCTAAGGGTAAGCTAGTTCATAAGTAGTTTGTAAGTTTAGGGACTGATGCCCCCGTAGTTAAGTCCCATAAGCTATGCAAACATTTGAACATTCGCAACTACGAATATGAATCAGCATGAGCTGTAAGATTTAATGGCGACACATGAATATTTGTGCCGGACCCAGACTGGAACCCGGAGTTCCCGCTTTTCGCGATCGCTCACCAAAAGTGGGACCTCTAGACTAGACTCCCGGTGCATTCATATTTGTAATTGTATACATTTCTGAAATGCATTTCCGTCGGTGCCATCATTAAACTCGGACACTGCACATCGTTATTTTTTTTATAATTACAAGAAAAAGGCGGTGGAGTAGCCGAGCGGTCTAAAGCGTCTCGCTGCGGAGCGCGCGGTTGCTCGCCTTTTCGTTTTTCGTAAGTAGTTCATAAGTAGTTTGTAAGTTTAGGGACTGATGACCCCGTAGTTAAGTCCCATAAGCCTTACAAACATTTGAACATTTTTTTCTATCCATGAGGATGGTCGCCGTAAATGTAAAAATCACTTACGATATATAGTTCACGAGATATGACGTCATACACAATGAGATGCGCGAAAAACTGCTGCATTTTGCGACAATGCTGCTCATTTTCTCCTAAACCATTCGACCGATTTCAACCAAATTTGGTACACACATTCCTTGCCCTGAGGTAACAATTGCTGCATGGTTAAGAATCACATACGGCACATGGTTCAAAAGATATTACGTCATAACCAACAGAAATCGCAAAAAAATGCCGTATATGCGGCAAGACTTTCGAAATACACTGTATGAGAATGACAGTACTTAGCGACTTGAAACAAACTTTGAACATAACTTCAACCATTTATTAAACTTTTTCTCGCTGACAACCACATCAAAAAATTGAAAGGAGAAACGTTTCTCGCTTACTACTTTTCCGCTGTTCATGGACTAAAACTACGGCATTCGGTATGACTGGCCGAGGGGACTGAGGCGCTCCAGTCGCGGTCTGCACGGCCACTACGGTCGGGGGTTCGAATCCCCCCTCGGGCATGGATATTTGTGCCGTCCTTAGGATTAGCTACTTCATAAGTGGTTTGTAAGTTTAGGGACTGATGACCCCATAGTTAAGTCCCATAAGCCATACAAACATTTGAACATTTCAATTCGGTATGACGTTACAATTTATAATTTGTACACTACGAATAATAGCCGCAGGAAATTTTACAGACAGGATACACACATACAGTTGAATGTACCGTCTAAATTGCATCACAGTAAGACACGTAGTTCATGAGATATGAGCACATAAACAACTTTCGGCTGTTCATTGACTAAAACTCCGCAATTCGGTATGACGTTACAATTTATAATTTGTACACTACAAATTGTAGCCTCAGGAAATTTTACAGACGGTATACACACATATAGTTGAGTGTACCTTCTAAATTGTATCACAGTACGACACGTAGTCCATGCTATATGTGCACATAAACAGTAGCGTTCATGGTAAACCGCCCCATCACGCACCAAGTTTTAATCTATATCTTCCTTACTACTAATTGTATTTCCAAGAGATTTTACAGACATACAGCCCTTATACAAATGAATATATATCTGAGAAATGGCAGGAATAAATAGATAAATATCCGGGCAACGCCGGGTTATCAGCTAGTTTTCTATGTTGTTTGATTTGCTTATTTATTTATTTATTTATTTTGTTTTTGTTCCTCGTGAAGATCGATTCCTTGCGGAAGTTGAATCATAGGTGTTCTGCGTCGGTCGTTGAGCTCTTGTTTTTAAGGGAGGTCAATGGGACTTCTCACCGAACACGCTGAGCCACCGCGCTTGCGTAACTGAGCTACCCTGGTACGCCTCCTGGCCCGTCCTCACACCTTTACTACCGCCACTACCCCGCATCCTACTCTACCGCTAACCTTGCAGGCATGGTTCCGGGTTCGAATTCCGGTCCGGTACACAGATTTAATCTCCCAGGATATTTCATATCAGCGCCCACTCTGCTGCAGTGTGAAGAAATCATTCTGGAAACATTCTTCATAACACCGAGCGAGGTGGCGCAGTGGTAACTCACTGGACTCGCATTGGGAAGGACGGTGGTTCAAATCCACCTGCCGTGCCGAAGTGGCCAAGCGCATTGAGGCGCTATGCTTCGATGCGCGAGGCCGTCCCCCGTCGGGGTTTCGAATCCCCTCTCGGGCATGGATGTTTGTGTCGTCTTTAGTATAAGGTAGTTCATAAGTAGTTTGTAAGTTTAGTGACTGATGACCCCGTAGTTAAGTCCCTTAAGCTTTATAAACATTTGAAAATTCAAATCCACCTCCGGCCATCTAGATTTAGGTTTTCAGTGATTTCCCTATATCACTCCAGGCAAATGCCGCAATGGTTACTTTCATATGGCACAGCCGATTTCCTCCCCCATCCTTCCCCAAAAATTCAAGCGTAAGCTCCGTCTCTAATGACCACGCTGTCGAAGGGACGTTAAACCCCAAATTTCTTTCCTAATTCCTTAGGCTGTCGCTAAGCCACGTCTTCACAATATTCTTTATTACAGGAGCCATAGTGCTCCAAGGTTACCGGGAGAGCTGTGAAGTTTGGCAAGTAGGACGCGAGGTACTTGAGGAAATGAAGATGAGAGGAACCTTGAGGCGTGACAGGATAGCTCAGTCGATAGAATAGCAAAGGTCTCAGGTTCGAATCGCGGTCCGACACACAGTTTTAATCTGCCAGGAAGTTCCACTATCTTGAAGCTCTGCCAAGCACTGGCTAAAAAGTCAGTTAGCCGGCCGCAGTGGCCGAGCGGTCTGCGGCGCGCCAGTCACAGTCTGCACGGCCGCTACGGTCGGGGGTTCGAATCCCTCCTCGGGCATGGATGTTTGTGTCGTCTTTAGTATAAGGTAGTTCATAAGTAGTTTGTAAGTTTAGTGACTGATGACCCCGCAGTTTAGTCCCTTAAGCTTCACAAACATTTGAACATTTGATTATAAAAAAAGGTCATATTGCATTCAAAGTACTGGAACTTATACTTTGTACTGAAATAATTCATCTGCTGCTTCTGTTGATTAAACATTTTGACGATCCCAGTAATCTAATGTCATCAGTTTCTTATTCGTCTTGCCGTGCGGGAATGTACGAGCGGGTCTAGGTGCTATATCACGGATTGGAAGGCCGCTCCCACTGGACGTCCGAGTCCTCCCTCGGGCATGTGTGTGTGTGTGAGTTGTTCTTAGGTTAGTTTTACTAGTTTGTAAGTCCAAGGACTGATGAGAATTACTTTGGTTCAAATTCAAAATGTTTGTAAATCTATGGGACTTGACTACTCTGATCATCAGTCCCTAGGCTTAAAAACTTTTTAAACTAGACTATATTAAGCACAACAAATACCCCCATGCCCGAGGGAGGACTCGAACCTCCGACGCAGCGCTCCGTAGTTAGACCCCTTGGAACGCTCGGTCACTCCACCGTGACGCATTATTTCGATCCCATAGATTTACAACATTTGAACATTTTCTTATTCTTCCTCAACGATGGAATCTGCGTATCCGATCTGTCTGCGTCTGCAGTTAATACCAACAAGGAACACATCTGAGCCGAGCGGTCTAAAGCGTCTCGCTGCGGAGCGCGCGGTTGCTCGCCGTGGAGGTTCGAGTCCTCCCTGGGGCATGGGTGTCTGTGTGTTGTCCTTAGGTTAGTTTACCTAGGTTTAAGTAGTTTGTAAGCTACGGACTGATGGCCACGCAGTTTGGTCTGATAGAATTACAAACATTTGAACACCTCGGACCTCGAACACTCGGAACCGCACGAAACCATGCTTAGAATAACAATCATTCATAAACAGAACAGTGGCGTGTGTAATTTCCTTGCAAAACGCCGCACTTGCCTGCTAGTGCCACTAGATGGTGGCATAGTTTGCTACACTCACCAGCGCTCCAGTTGCGTAAGTGGTACAGCTACAGTACATATTCGTCCCTTGGAGTGTTCGCAAACTAGTTTCTGTGTAAACTGTATACAGTGTATCGGCCCAAATAGTAGGAAGCAAGTTGTGACGTGCTGAATATGCAAATGTCATCGGGACCGAGGATATGAAGTTCGCGGATATAAGAAATATAATCGCGACGACGCAGATATACACGACGTTACGTTCGAGAGATATATGGAATTTGAAGGACAGGAGAAACCTGAAGCTGAATGTGGCTCTTCAAGCAGTGCACTACATTCATCTCCAGTCCAACAGGAACATTCAAGTCATACTGAGTACGAACTCCCGCCACACATAAAGATGAGGTCCAGTGTATTAAAAGATATTGATGACAGCGTGAGGACTATTACAATCTCGTCTTCAATTCGTGAAGCAAATCAAATTCAAATGTTTGTTAAGCTTAAGGGTCTTAACTGTGGGGTCATCAGTTCCTAAACTTACAAACTACTTATGAACTACCTTATTCTAAAGACGACACAAACATCCATGCCCGAGGGGGATTTGAACCCCCGACCGTAGCGGCCGTGCAGACAGTGACTGGCGCGCCGCAGACCGGTCGGCCACTGCGGCCGGCTCTAACAAATCAGTGAAGCGCTATAAGTGCATCAAAGTAAATCAAATTACACATTAATTGTGTCTAGGAAATAGGGAGCAAGTGCTTGTTTCAAATTAAATAGATTTTCAAAATCACAAACCATAAAAAGAGTGCGTAATATCACAATTATATGGAGGTATGGATATACAGTTAACTGTTGGCATTGGCACATGTGAGCACTAGAAAGGGCTATATTGGTTGGCTTGGTCAAATTCAAAGCGCCCATTTCCTTTATCGACCATCTCAAGGCTTAATATGTCATTTCATTTAGGCAAATTACTACATTTGTCACACGGAAGGACATAGAAGACGATTACATTATACGTCAGAAGGAACAACAGTTTGAGGAGAAAGTGAACATGTTTATAATAGAAGAGGGTGCGGAGAAAGGTTGTTTGGAACAGTGACCAGAGTCAATTCCACTCTGAAATGTCTTCAGCATCAACACTGTCCTACAAAGGAGAGACAACTACAGGTAGTGTGTTGCAGTCTGTGCATAGCTGTACCCACAGCTACACAATTTATGTGGCTTTATCAGTGGCAGGCAGACTAGCAAACAAGTTGTACATCTGTTTTCATGAGACACAAGGCGCTTTCCATCCAAATGTTTTAAGGACACTTGAAACAACCTGTCGACGAAACATTCATGTGGATGCAAGCAAAATTGGAAAAATTGCTAAACAACATATGCATGGTTTTCTAACTTCGGTCCTTGACGAACATGTAACAAATGAAAAGAGCCTATTGTTGTATGATTCCTGGTTGATCATACACATCGTACCCTTCTAGATGTAACTTTTCCAAACAAACATGTTACGCCACCTAAAACATCAAGATATGGCCAACCCCTTGATGTTTACTTCTTTCGCCAATATAAACTCTATATAATAAGGATTACTGATTTTGTACGGCTACAAGGTGCCAAACCACAGGGGAAGGTACATGATCATTATTTCATCGTGTAACTTCACTCTGTGATTTACAGTCAATTTGCTGCACCGGCGTATAAGCCTATGTTACAATAGGCCTATGCTTGGCGAAAGCCAGGGTATGACATTTACATACCAACATCATCATTTGCAAATGTAATTAGTGAGTCTTTCAATATTGAACTCCGTGAATACGAAAGTGATTTGGAATGTGATAACGTGGCTTTAGTGAGGTGCGCACATTGTTCTCTCCCACTTTGTTTTAACCACTTCATAAAAATCCCGCACCTGCCCTTTGAAGACTTGTATAAGCAGTTTCGGGTGTGAGTCACAGCTGTGTATGTGTGTTTTGCACTGTTGTAAGTACTTTAAGCAGAGAGGGGCTTTGGCACTGCAGATAGAATATGTAGGGGAAAGGCGTTGTACCTTGGGACAATTTTTTCGTTTTATTTTTTTATACTATAATTTTTTTACATGAAATTTGAAAATTTACTCCGTCACAGGCACCAATTTTAGGTAATGTTGAACGAACACCAGTTTAGGCTAGCTCCAATATTTACACAATTACTCACCAATAAAGAGGTTTGTGACACTTGTCCCAAGGTACAACCTATGGTTTCACCTTGCGATTGTGGTGGTTTCACCTTGGGACACGGTGATGTATTTCAATTTCTTAGTTTTCTGAATGAAAAAAATCAGGTAGTTAATGTTTGTTAGTCCAAATACAAAAGTTATTTTACCTTAAAACAAGAGATGGTGGAAATAAAATATTAAATGAATGAAACCGCGACGCACCACTGGAGCTGGTGGTTCTTTCACTATATCACTGTGATTAACAATGATGATGTTCTCAACATTAGGGAATACAAAATGGTCCTTTGCTTCCTTAAGAATTTCACAGTTATATCTTGTTCTGTGTTTTCTAAAACTACTCCTGCATAGTACACATGAGATCTGCCACTGATGTCAACTTTTACCAAGACCCGACTACCTTGAGAACAAGAAAGTGTTACTTTTCCAGATGGTAGGAAGGATGGGAAATCCTCTTCAGATGGCAAATCCAATATGCTACCTCCAGAGTTACTGCCAAGCTCGGGAATTTCTTCATCACAAGAACTGGAAGATGAAAACTCCTTTGTCCGTTTAGTGGCTTCTTTCTTTGGAAAAAGACTTCTTTTTTTTCCTCTTCAATTCTTTATCTTTCTGGTGTATCAGTGACAATCATACATCTTCCAGGTGTCCCAAGGTGCAACCAGAGAAGTGTCCCAAGGTAAAACCAAATACACAATCGCAGAAAACAGTATCCTAATCTATGTACACATTTATATCGTTATAACTTATATATTAGTAGGTGAATATGGACTGGGCAGAAGGAATGAAAGAGGACGTCGCCTGGTAGAATTTTGCACGGAACATGATTTAATCGTAACAAACACATGGTTTAAGAATCACAAAAGAAGGTTGTATACGTGGAAGAGACCAGGAGACACCGGAAGGTATCAGATAGATTTTATAATGGTAAAACATAGATTCCGGAACCAGGTTATAAACTGTAAGGCTTACCCAGGGGCAGATATAGACTCTGACCATAACTTGTTAGTCATGAACTGTAGGCTGAAACTGAAAAAACTGCAGAAAGGTAGGAAAATAAGGAGATGGGACTTGGATAAATTGAAGGAACGTGAAGTTCTGGAGAAATTCAGAGGGAGATTTAGGCATCAATTGACAGAAACAGAGGGAAATAAAACAATAGAAGAGGAATGGGTAGCATTGAGAGATGAAATAGTGAAGGCAGCAGAAAACAAAATAGGTAGAAAGGCAAGACCTACAAAAAATCCTTGGAATATCACAGGAAATACTAAATTTAATTGATGAAAGGAGAAAATATAAAAATGCAGTACATGAAACAGGCAAAATGGAGTACAGACGACTAAGAAATGAGATTGACAGGAAGTGCAAAATAGCTAAGCAGGAGTGGCTAGAAGCCAAATGCAGATCTGTAGAAGAATGTATAAATAAGAGAAAAATAGATACAGCTTACAGGAAAATAAAATAAACATTTGGGGATAAGAAAAACAGCTCTATGAATATCAAGGACTCTGATGGAAAACCAGTTCTCAGCAAAGAAGGAAAAGCTGAAAGGTGGAAAGAGTACATAGAGCAGCTCTACAAAGGAAATGAACTTAGAGACGATGTTGTAGGAAGGGAAGAGGAAGTAGATCAAGATGAAATAGGAGATACTATACTGAGAGATGAATTTGACAGATACCTGAAAAACCTAGGTCGGAACAAGGCCCCAGGAGTAGATGACATACCCTCAGAGCTACTAAAGTCTCTGGGAGAGCCAGCCATGACAAAACTATTTGAACTGGTACGTAGGATCTATGAGACAGGCGAAATACCCTCAGACGTTAAGAAAAATGTAATAATTCCCATTCCAAAGAAATCAGGTGCAGACAGGTGTGAAAATTACAGAACCATCAGTTTGATAAGTCATAGTTGCAAAATTTTAACACGAATTATCTACAGGAGAATGGAAAAGCTGGTAGAAACTGACCTCGGGGAAGATCAGTTTGGATTCAGGAGGAACGTAGGAACCCGGGAGGCAATACTCACTTTACGTCTTATCTTAGAAGATAGATTAAGGAAAGGCAAACCTACATTTTTAGCTTTTGTAGATTTGGAGAAAGCTTTTGACAATGTTGACTGGAATACACTCTTTCAAATTCTGAAATCAGCAGGGGTAAAATACAGGGAAAGGAGAGTCATTTACAACTTGTACAAAAGCCAGACCGCAGTTATTAGACTCGAAGGGCATGAAAGGGAAGCATCAGTTAGGAAGGGAGTAAGACAGGGCTGTAGCCTTTCTCCGATGCTATTTAATTTGTACATCGAGCAGGCGGTGAAAGAAAGCAAGGAAAAATTTGGAATAGGGATTAAAGTTCAGGGGGAAGAAATAAAAACATTGCGTTTTGCTGATGACATAGTAATTCTGTCAGAGACAGCAAAGGACCTGGAAGAGCAATTGAACGGAATGGACAGTGTGCTGAAACGTGCATATAAGATGAACATTAACAAGAGTAAAACTAGGGTAATGGAGTGCAGTGTAAGAAAATCAGGTGATGCTGAAGGAATTAAATTAGGTAACGAAACGATGAAGGTGGTAGATGAGTTTTGTTACTTGGGTAGTAAAATAACATGCGATGGTCGCAGTACAGAGGATATAAAATTCAGAATGGCAATGGGAAGAAAAGCATTTTTGAAAAAGAGAAATTTGCTAATATCGAATATTAATTTAAGTGTAAGGAAGTCTTTTCTGAAGGCATTTGTGTGGAGTGTTGCCTTGTACGGGAGTGAAACATGGACGATAAGCAGTGCGGACAGGAAGAGGATAGAGGCTTTTGAAATGTGGTGCTAGAGAAGAATGCCGAAGATTAGGTGGGTAGATCGCATAACTAATGAAGAGGTACTTAAAAGAATTGGTGAGAAAAGGAATTTTTGGCACACCCTGACTAAAAGAAGGGATCGCTTGGTAGGACACATTCTTAGACATAGAGGAATCGTAAATTTAGCATTGGAGGGAAGTTTGTGGGGTAAAAATCGCAGAGAGAGACCAAGAGACGCGTATAGTAAGCAGATTCAAGTGGATGTGGGTTGTCGTTCTTATGAGGAGATGAAAAGGCTTGCTCAGGATAGAGTAGGGTGGAGAGCTGCATCAAACCAGTCTCCGGACTGAAGACCATAACAACAACAACAACAACAACAACAACACAACTTATGGTATCAATAACTTACTTAAACAATGCCCTACAACACTGTTTTTAAGAAATATCAATAATGATACTTGGCTTTAATTTATAACTTCTAAGGATAGTGGCTAAATTTTACTTTCAAACACGAAAACATGTAAAACTCCTCCTCAAACATCATCCAAACAACATGGCCTCTTATTCCCTCTGAAAATATGCCTGACAACTTTACTTCATAGTTCTTACAGTTTCCAATAGAGTGCACTGTCTGTATCAAAAATTGTCCCAAGGTAAAATCGTCCCCTAATATTACATTATATTACATATAATTTCCTTTTTATAGTAATGATATTTTGTTACTTTGTTTCTCTCTGTTAAAATGTTACTTGAGGTATAATGCAACGTTTTGCATGGAAATGACGCAAACTTCTGTCCTGTTTGTGATTGCTTGTTGTTCTAAGCGTGATTTCGTCCTTTTCCAAGCGTTCGAAATCAAAGGTGCCCCTTGCAAGATGAGATGGGCTGTGGGTAGCAGGACGGTATTTATCTAGTTGGATATGGAAAACTACTGACAAACTATCTGACTCGTCACCAGACCTGTTCTTAAATTCGCGTAGCGGGTTTCTTCTGGGTCACGCCAGCGAGCGCAGAATAACAGAGAGGCCTTACAATGACAGTGAAATGAAGTCTGCTGAGAACGCGACACTCAACCAACATGGCGGCTGAGCGCCAGCCGGCCACAACTGCCAGCACAGGGTAGTTCTTTAATTTCTCTGTCTCTTAGTTCCTTTTTCATATATTTTAAGGCGCTCCATTTTGACAATCTATTTTTGCCATAAATAATTACAAATTTCAGCTAGGGATGGCAAATCATACTATTATATAAAATAGAAGCACATTTTTCCTCTGTCTGTCCTTTTAACCTTTTATAATTCGAGGAGTACCGAACGTTTCGTCATGCGGTTTATTTTAATTCCCTATTTAGAATGCTGGGATAATCTTAGGCTATATTTAATGTCAATACGAATATATGAAAAAAATAAAAAAAGAATCAACGTTTACCGCTTCTGCACTTTAGTCAGCTCTGGAGCGTAAACTATGAGAGCTAGGCCAGTGTACATAGTATAAACTTGCAGAACTCACTTTTTTTTTTTTCATTTATCGTTGTGAGTTCTACAATTCTATACTATGTAGCGTAAACTATGAGACCTGCGCCAAAGTACAAAGGGCATGAAAGTGCGGCAGTGGTAAACCGTTCTACGTTATTATTCTTACTTCAATTATTTCTCATTTTCGTATTGGCATTTAATACAGCCTTCATACCGAAGAAACTGAAAGAAACGCATCACGATATGTTCTGCAGTTCTCGAGTTAAAGTAGTTTAAAGATTACCTGCGGAAAGCCGGAGCGACTCACCTAGTTAGCAATAAAATAAATAATGAGTGTTAAGTCATAATTATTGAATACCGCACATTGTATCCCAAATTACAAATGTTTATCAATATTGGACTCAAAGTACAAGGTGAGTGGGCAACAGAATCTGTGCTCGCTGGTGGGCAAGCTTGCTGAAAGTGACGAGTAGAATTTGAAAAGTTCCACCGCTCGATTGTATCCAAATCTGTGAGAAAACCAGGGGCATTATAAAAAGGTTGTTTAAGTAAAAAGAAAAGTTCATTTCATTATCTACAACTTTCTCGCTGACGAAAATTTCCTGACCCCAAAACAAAAAAAGTGGCAGGCGACTAACTTTTTCATGTCATAATTTTAATTTCATATAAAAGTAATAGTTTCAATTAATATTTTTATACAAACACAATACGTATTTTACTTGCTAAGAATACTATTGCATTCCTTCAGTATTCTCCTGTCTACATGAAAAATTAGGTAATTTTTTTCCTCTTCTAGGGGTTCAAATGACAATGTAATTGAGGCGAGCGCCACTTGAAGAACTACGCATTTATCGGTCCAACTCCGTTTCTACACCCAACCAAGATGGCTGCCGTGCTTCACTGTCTGATATAGACGGTATAGCCTCTCTGTGCTCGCTGGATCACGCTCGACACCCTGAGTTCTTATAAGCGGCTTTAACGCATCCCGCTATACGGGCGCGTAACTTGAAATGAGGGCTACTCACAACGTTATCACCATGGACTGCACTACTCACTATTTTTTGCTCCATGGTGTCCTGTGATGCCTCATCTCGCCCCACACCTCACTTTCTTCCGAAGTAAATTTCGTCTAATACCTAGGTGCTTTGCTTCGCTTTTTATTTTTCACTTTAACCAATGACATATCATGGGATCATTATTTATTTATTTCATTAGATACAGATTTTATTCCTGACAAGATCGGGTCATTTGACCCTCCGGCATCTAACCAGGATTTTAATTCTTTGTCAGAGTTTAAAGTACAGCAGTGTACTTTAAAATCTGACACAGAATTAGAATAGTACTGGTTACTATTCAACACACAGTTTGTACTATTCTGACACAGAATTAGAATAGAACTGGTTACTATTCAACACACTGTGTTTAGCAGTAGCCAGTCCTGTTTTACTTTATGTGTTTCAGTTTAACTAGTGTTGCACTTAATACAGTATGCAGACTGATACAGGTATCGGTAACAAAAAGTATGATTCTAAAGGATGACCAGTTCCATCTATAAACGCTTAGATAACAAGAAGGCGTAATATGAGGTATGCCAGGTATCGTCCCACAGTTAAGGTCAGAAACCGGCGCAAAAAATCTTGTTAGTTCCTCCTAAAATGGGCCAAACATTGTTCGATATGCCATAAAGATAATCCACTCACCCAAGTCTGCAGTGTTGCCAACTGAAATCACAATCGATTTCAAGGTCACACACTTTAAATTCAAACTGTACTCATAAACTCCTCTAGTAACCTATACTTGACTCTGTGCTTTGTTTAATGTTTTTTATAAGGAAATTGGTTCAAGGACACACAATTTCTGTAATAATACATGAAGTCTCCAACAACTCTTATTTTGTAACAGTTACCAGAACGCATATCACAAACTCAAACACCTTCTTGTTCATTTATTTTCCTACGATTCCTTGTCCTTTCAATAAAAGGCATATTAGTAGAATAAGATGTTCCAACATCCTTGTTGAACACCTCACACACTTGAAATATTCTAAATACAATCACTTCTCTGTTGTTGAAACTTTCCAGGCCTGATACAGCCTTCACTGTAGAACCATTATAACGTACTATAGCTACAGTAATCCATCCATGACGTGCAGGATCCATTATAGTAACAGTGAAACTGAATACACCAGCACGGTAAACAGAAGGACCTTGAAGAACTACCGTACCTCCTAAGTCATTTGTGGTCTTAATTTCAATGTCAGCAATTGCTTTATATACAGTAAGGCGTAAACGCCACGTTATACAAGAAGGTATAAGCGTTCACGCCTGACTGTTGATAAAGTAACTGATGATATTGAAATTAAGACCACAAATGGTTTAGGAGGAAAGACTGTTCTTCAAGATTCTTCTGTTTTCCACGGTTGTGTATTCACTTTCACTGTCTGTTACTAAAGTGAATATTGCACGTCTGGTGATGGATGGATTACTGTAGCTATAAATTTAAATGTTTGTAAAGCTTATGCGACTTACCACTCCCATGAACCACAGACATTGCCGAGGTGGGGTGGCTTGCGTGCCTCAACGATACAGATAGCCGTACCGTAGGTGCAACCACAGCGGAGGGGTATCTGTGGAGAGGCCAGACAAACGTGTGGTTCCTGAAGAGGGGCAGCAGCCTTTTCAGTAGTTACAGGGGCAACAGTCTGGATGATTGACTGAGCTGGCCATGTAACATCAGCTAATGTGGCTTTGCCACACAGCTACTGCGAACGGCTGAAAGCAAGGGGAAACTACAGTCGTTATTTTTCCCGAGGACATGCAGCTCTACTGTATGAACATATGATGATGGCATCCTCTCGGGTAAAATATTCCGGAGGTAAAATAGTCCCCCATTCGGATCTCCGGGAGGGGACTACTCAGGAGGATGTGATCATCAGGAAAGACAATACTGGCATTCTACGGGTCGGAGCGTGGAATGTTAGATCCCTTAATCGAGTAGGAAAATTAGAAAATTTAAAAAGGGAAATGGATAGGTTGAAGTTAGATATAGTGGGGATTAGTGAAGTTCGGTGGCAGGATGAACAGGATTTCTGGTCAGGTGAGTACAGGATTATAAATACAAAATCAGTTGCGGGTATCACAGGAGTAGGATTGATAATGAATAAGAAAATAGGAATGCGGGTAAACTACTATGACCAGCACAGCGATCGCATTATCATTGTCAAGATAGATACGAAGCCAACACCGACAACAGTAGTACAGGTTTATATGCCAACTAGCTCTGCCGATGATGAGGATATCGAAGAAATATATGAGGAGCTAAAGGAAATTATTCAGACAATTAAGGGAGACGAAAACTTAATTGTTATGGGAGACTGGAATTCGGTAGTAGGACAAGGAAGGGAAGGGAAGATAGTAGGTGAATATGGTCTGGGCAAAAGGAATGAAAGAGGAAGCCGCCTGGTAGAATTTTGCACGGAACATAATTTAGTTATAACAAACACCTGGTTTAAGAATCACAAAAGAAGGTTGTATACGTGGAAGAGACCAGGAGACACCGGGAGATACCAGATAGATTTTATAATGGTAAGACATAGATTTCGGAACCAGGTTTTGAAGTGTAGGACATACCCAAGAGCAGACATAGACTCTGACCATAACTTGTTGGTTATGAACTGTAGGCTGAAACTGAAGAAACTACAGAAAGGTAGGAAAATAAGGAGATGGGACCTAGATAAATTGAAGGAACCTGAAGTTCTTAAGAATTTCAGAGGGAGCTTCAGGCAACAATTGACAGAAACAGGGGAAAATAAAACAGTTGAGGAGGAATGGGTAAAATTGAGAGATGAAATAGTGAAGGCAGCAGAGGACAAAATAGGTAGGAAGGCAAGACCTACAAAGAATCCTTGGATATCACAGGAGATACTAAATTTAATCCATGAAAGGAGAAAGTATAAAAATGCAGTAAATGAAACAGGCAAAATGGAGTACAGACGACTAAGAAATGAGATTGACAGGAAGTGCAAAATGGCTAAGCAGGAATGGCTAGAAGGCAAATGCAAGGATGTAAAAGAATGTATAAATAGGGGAAAAAAAGATACAGCCTACCGGAAAATAAAAGAAACATTTGGCGATAAGAAAAACAGCTCTATGAATATCAAGGACACTGATGGAAAACCAGTTCTCAGCAAAGAAGGGAAAGCTGCAAGATGGAAAGAGTATATAGAGGGGCTCTACAAAGGAAATGAACTTCGAGACACTATTGTAGGAAGGAAAGAGGATGTAGATGAAGATGAAATAGGAGATACTGTACTGAGAGAAGAATTTGACAGAGCCCTGAAAGACCTAAGTCGAAACAAGGCCCCTGGAATAGATGATATTCCCTCAGAGCTACTGAGGTCTCTGGGAGAACCAGCCATGACAAACCTGTTTCACCTGGTGTGTAAGATGTATGAGACAGGCGAAGTACCCTCAGACTTTAAGAAAAATGTTATAATCACCATTCCAAAGAAAGCAGGTGCAGACAGGTGTGAAAACTACAGAACCATCAGTTTAATAAGTCATGGTTGCAAAATATTAACACGAATTATATACAGAAGGATGGAAAAGCTGGTAGAAGCCGACCTCGGGGAAGATCAGTTTGGGTTCAGGAGAAATGTAGGAACACGGGAGGCAATACTCACTTTACGGCTTATCCTAGAAGATAGATTAAGAAAAGGCAAACCAACATTTCTAGCTTTTGTAGATTTGGAGAAGGCTTTTGACAACGTTGATTGGAATAAACTCTTTCAAGTTCTGAAGCAAGCAGGAGTAAAATATAGGGAGCGTAAGGTTATTTACAACTTGTACAAAAACCAGACAGCGGTTGTCAGAGTTGAAGGGCATGAAAGGGATGCAGTGGTTGGAAAGGGAATAAGACAGGGTTGTAGCCTTTCCCCAATGTTGTTCAATTTGTACATTGAGCAAGCTATAAAGGAAAGCAAGGAGAAATTTGGAGAAGGAATTAAAGTTCAGGGTGAAGAATTAAAAACATTGCGTTTTGCCGACGACATAGTAATTCTGTCAGATACAGCAAAGGACCTGGAAGAGCAATTGAACGGAATGGACAGTGTGCTGAAACGTGCATATAAGATGAACATTAACAAGAGTAAAACTAGGGTAATGGAGTGCAGTGTAAGAAAATCAGGTGATGCTGAAGGAATTAGATTAGGTAACGAAACAATAAAGGAGGTAGATGAGCTTTGTTACTTGGGCAGTAAAATAACAAATGATGGTCGCAGTACAGATGATATAAAATGCAGAATGGCAATGGGTAGAAAGGCGTTTTTGAAAAAGAGAAATTTGTTAACATCGAATATTGATTTAAGCCTAAGGAAGTCCTTTCTGAAGGCATTTGTATGGAGTGTTGCCTTGTATGGGAGTGAAACATGGACGATAAGCAGTGCGGACAGAAAGAGGATTGAGGCTTTTGAAATGTGGTGCTACAGAAGAATGCTGAAGATTAGGTGGGTGGATCGTGTAACTAATGAGGAGGTACTGAACCGAATTGGGGAGAAAAGAAATTTCTGGCATACGTTGACTAAAAGAAGGGATAGATTGGTAGGACACATTCTTAGACATCAAGGAATTGTGAATTTAGCGTTGGAGGGAAGTGTGTGGGCTAAAAATCGCAGAGGGAGACCAAGAGACGCGTATAGTAAGCAGATTCAAGTGGATGTGGGTTGTCGTTCTTATGAGGAGATGAAAAGGCTTGCTCAGGATAGAGTAGGGTGGAGAGCTGCATCAAACCAGTCTCTGGACTGAAGACCACAACAACAACAATGCGACTTAACTGCGGGGTCATCAGCCCCTAACCTTACAAACTATTTATAAACTACTTTATACTAAAGACAACACAAACATCCATGCCCGAAGGAGGATTCGAACCCCCGACGGGGAACGGCCTCGTCCATCGGAGCATAGCTCCTCACTGCGCTCGGCCACTCCGCCGCGGCTACTGTAGCTATAGTACGGTTTTCTTGTCATTTCTAATTCTTCGCTAAAATCTTTCATCCTTCAGATGACTTCTGGCAAGCAAGAACAATTTCACGCACTTTCAATCGGCGATGCACCATAACCATTTTGTGCAATTTTGCAACGATTGTTGGTGTACTGACACATTTTTGCCGACCGCTACGCTGAGCATCATCTAAGCTCTTCCCACCAAATTTAAATTCATTTGTCCACTTGGAAACAGTAGAATATGAAGGGCAGAGTCCCCCAGTGTGTCCTTTGCTGTCATACCTTCCTTTATGAAGTACTTAATCAATGCTCGAATCTCGATATTTTCCATCTTCGCAAATCACAACAAAAGAGCCACATCACTGCCACTGCTCTATTCCAAGAGCACTGACGTCGCATGTGTTTACAGGCAACAGTCTTAAATGTTTGTAAACCTATTGGACCAAACTGCTATGGTCTTCAATCCCTAGACTTACAAACTACTTAAACTAACTTACACTAAGAACAACACACACACCCATGCCCCAGGAAGAACTCGAACCTCCGACGGGAGCGGCAGCCCAGTCCTTAGCACGTCGCCTTAGATCACATCGCTACTCCCCCACGGCAGGCAATAGCTAATGGATATCATGCGAGCAACTCGTTGCGCTAGCGCTGCCCGCGCGTGGTGATTCTGAAAACTTTTCAAACCATCTTCGTATGCTGCACACATTCCCCCCCCCCCCCCCTAAGCTCTGTGAATGCCTTCATGTTCCCCATTCGTCGTCGACCTCTTCCTATCCCTTTCTCACTATCGTTTCCCCCTCCCTCCCTCTCCGTAGACGTGTCCATTTGCAAATGTAGTCCCTATGAGGCATAACAATACTACCCGCACAACACACTTCAGAGCGCCGCGGCGGAGAGGCCGAGCGCATTGAGGCGCTTTGCTCCGATGCTCGTGGCCGTTCCCCGTCGGAGGTTCGAATCCTCCCTTGGGCATGGATGTTTGTGTTGTCTTTAGTATAAGGTAGTTCATAAGTAGTTTGTAAGTTTAGGGACTGATGACCCCGTAGTTAAGTTCCATATGCTTAACAAACATTGGAACATTTGAACACTTTAGAGCCGGTCACCAGGCGCAACAAGCTCGCTAGTTGCTAGTAAGCGCGGCCGCTGCTCGGGAGTGGCACAGCTAACAGCTCATAGCTGTAGCGAGGCCACTTTGGGCAGACTCGTAACAGAAGGAAAGTCGGCCAAAAGTGGTGTACCGTCACTTGGAATATAGCATATGAAAATACTTAATAAAAAAATAATAATAAACTGTTAACAGCTGTACTGTGTCTTATTAAAAAGACCTCTTCAAAAAATAATCCTTCTGTGCAAAAATACGGCGCTGGTAAATGTTACAAAAGACAACAGGAAAGTCTCTAAAACATCAGAAAGATTAAGTAATTCCCATTTATTTAATTTGTTTCTCGAAGAGAGTATATTCGTAGAATAAAACAATGTTAGGCAGTGCTTGAGTGGTTCGCTGGTATATTATCAAATTACAAACGTAAAGATAATAAGTTCTGACTCTGGTCACTCCTAGGACTTTTATCCCTCGCTTATGACGTCTTTCATTTCTGGCAATGAAACCTCCTGGCAGATTAAAATTGTGTGCCGGAACTGGGATTCCAAACTGGAACTTTCTGAGCTATCCCGGCACGCCTCATGAGCCGTTCAAACTACTTCTGCCAGTACCTCGCCTCCTACTTTCCAAATTTCGCAGAAGTTCTCCTGCAAACCTAGCAGGACTAGCACTCCTCGAAGAATTGATATGGTGGAGAATTTTCACTCTGCAGCGGAGTATGCGCTGATATGGAAAGGCAAAAGTCCCAGGTTCGAATCTCTTTCTGGCACATAATTTTAACCTCCAGGAAGTTTCACATCAGCGCAAACTGCGCTACAGAGTGATCATTTCATCCTGGGTTTCTGGTAATGTTTGTAAACATAAAAAATACAAAAGCGCAACACGGTTAGGAATCCGAATTTCACTGTAGGTCTTCCCGAAAATTAAGTCAGTTCGAAGGTTGGAAAGGCAAACGGCATACCACATCTAACATGTCCAGGTTTGGTAACGCTCTACACTATTCAAACTATCTTCTGGTTGATAATTGGTTTACTTAACTTTGAAATACATTAGATGGTTTTCTGTAAAACATGTTTGGAGATCTCTTTAATGATTCATTGTGCGTTGTGTAATATCAAATCCTTTGTTCTGAAAAGTCAGTGCTCCACTTGGGCTAAGAAAGAAAATACAGAACGTGTCTGGTATGAATAGTTTAAACTATTTCTGTCACCAAGTATCCAATTCTCGTGTCGCCGACAGTAACATACCCAAAAAACATACTATAGGCCTTCTTGCCCCGCGTAATGTGTAGTTAAATGTACGCCTTTCACAAGTTAGCTATCTACAAGCAGTTCTGTATTTTGTGGGTCCTTAGAATTAATATGGTCACGTTGAAGCACTCAATAAAACCGGTAGCAAGTTCCAAACTGTCATGATACGTAAAAAAAAGTGCCTGATAACGAAATGCAGCTCTGATCACCACAATGTTATTAATCTAGAGCAGAACCCTCTATATAAAATGTTGTATTTAATAGCAGGCTCTTTAATAAACTTTCATTCAGTGGAGATGATGCCTCATCAGAAAACTGCACAATCAGCGAAGTGCGTTACTAATTAGACCTAATTGAATTTGTGGTGATGAGGTGGTTTAAATAGTGTACTCAAAAACCTGATATACTTGATTTATATCTCCTATTAAATAAAAATCATTCCTTTTCTAAGAAGCCCTAAACAGACGAAGTGACCGCTAGACGTAAACACTGTTGAGGAAATTTTGAGGGCCGACATTTGAAGCTGACCGCAGAACGATTCTGATACCGCCAACTTAAATTTCGCGTAAAGACCACAATGGTAAAATAAGAGAAATTAGGGTTCATAGAAAGACATTCGAGCATTCGTTTTTCCCTCGTTCTATTTGGAAGTGGGATATAAAAAGCAATGACTAGTAGTAGGACTAGGTACCCTCCACCATACACCTTACAGTGGATTGCGGAGTATGTACATACGTGGATGTAGATAAAGATGAAAGCTTGGGAGAAATTTATTGCAAAGACTGCGAAATGTTTAACTCAATAGTTCTGTTCTGGAACTCTTAGTCGTAAAGAATATCTGTTACGAGCGCGCAACGTGCGCATCTGTAACAACATTTTCAAACAAACTAAACGCTTAAATATCATAATTACCGCAAGTTTAAAGTGTAACTGTTTATAAGGAAAGTAATATGAAAATAAATCTTCAGCAATCTTGTTTAAAATGGCTATAAAAATAAACTTCAGAAAAATGGGATATATTATCATGGGTACCGCGTTCATCTAACATGAAATGACACACGAGACTGGCGCAAGGCGGGGACGAGCTACAGTCCTGTCAAGTTAGCACCCCTTTATTGGAAAATGGACATTTCTTTTCAGAGTTCTAGTGAGATATGCAATAGTTCTGTAGTTCTCTGTACAAAATTTAAATAGTTCTGCAGAATTTCGTGACATAGCGCATTTCTGAATAGTCGGGCAGTTGTAAAGTTGGCATGCTTTTTTCTGAAAATGTCCTTTTTTCAGAGTTCTAGACAGATACGCAATAGTTCTGGAGTTCTCTGTACAAAATTTAAATAGTTCTGCAAACTTTCGCGAACAAAATAGGAAAAATTACAACAAATTTAAGTTTTTTTAAAATAATTATTTGCCTATTAGAGCAAACAAAGTTCTGATCACAATTCTACATAGCTCCCAAACAGTTGTACGGGAAATCCTAATGACATTTTTCTGTGAATATTATAATTTATGAGATAATTGCAATAATAGGGAATCTATTTTCATGCTACTGTGAAGTTGGCACCCTTTTTTTGGAAAATTTACATTTTTTCAGAGTTCTAGGCAGATATGCAATAGTTCTGGAGTTCTCTGCACAAAATTTAAATAGTTCTGCACAAATTCGCGAAATAATTACAATAAACTACAACAAATTTTAGTTTTTTTCAAAATAATTATTTGCCTATTAGCGCAAACATAGTTCTGATCACTGCACTAATAGATCCGATAGAGTTCTACAGGAAATCCTAGTGACATTTTTGTGTGCAGGCTTTACCTTACCACCTTTACCACTTTCTTCGAGAAATATACATCGTTTTCGGGGTTCTGTGTAGATATTCTATTGTTCTAGAGTTCTTTGTACAAAATGTTAATAGTTCTGCATAATTGCCTGAAATAAAAATTATGATCATAATTCTGAATAGCGGAAAAGCTGTGAATGTGGGCCCCATATTCGATTCTAGGTCTTGATAAATATTCTATTCGCTGCACATTATCTTTGTTGTTTTCATTTATGAATACTTCCTGCTTATCGTAAACAAGCAAATATGTAAATACGTATATTTTTCGTTTAAAAAATTAAATTTTTCCTGAATTTCAATTTCGACGCCTCATACACCAGCATGTGAAGCATCCAATCCAATTCTCAACGTAGTAGTTTGTCTGTACAAATTATTATTATTTTACAGTGTTATATTTACCACCGTTCTTTCATATCTGGGCTTTGTACTGGCAATGGCGAAGATAAACATTATTTATATATTTTTGTAGTTATTTTGTATTTTTAAACTTTTCTGAGTTTCCGGTATAGCAACTTGGCTAAGAGTTCTTCTTAGTAAGGTAAGTTTCGAAACAGGGTGCAATACACAATGATGATACGATGCATGTTTTGCATTCATGTTTCGTTTCTAGGCGCACATTCTCTTTTGAGCAGACTGAATAACCTACGCCATACTCCGCGTTTTTTGGATTGATCACTTGGAACGACATTTGGAAAGTGCCTTCCAGTAAATCATAGACGATTCTCAACAGAGCGTCTTCCTTTCATATCTCCTCTCCGTATTGTTGCAATATTTTTCACGATTTCTCGTATCAGATGTAAATGACAATGTGCCAATAAAAGGTCCACAACATAAGAAAAGGGTTTTGTATGGTTTGACAAATTTACACATAGATCCAACTGAGGTTTGTAGCATGTCAAAGAGGTTTACTACGCCGATACATGAATTGTAATCAACAATACATTGCGGCTTCATTACTTTTATCGCCAGTTTTCCTGTTTATCTTCCCCATTACATGGCTTTCTGTAGTGGTGCAGGCAAACAACATCAAGACTTCTGTCTCGTCGCACCACTTGATGGCTAGCACTGTGTCGTTTTACACAGATTCGACTTCTCCTCGTTTGAATTTCTTCTGCAACTAATAAAAGTTGTGCCTTTTGCTACACTAACTCTTCCACCATCCACCTACTAACACTACTAACTGTCCTTGGAGAGTGAGTTCAAAAATTCTCCTGTGGTCTCAAAGAAAACATCTCGTGAGTTAAGAGTTAAATGTAATATTTACAGAATATATGACATCAAATGCGAATGGACAAAGCTGAAAATGTGTAACCAGCCGGGAATCGGACCCGGGTCTCCCGATTTCTAGGCAGTTGCGCTAACCACTACACCACTGGGGACATAGTGATCACCGCACATGCAAGGACTACCTAACCACGCCTCCCGTCAGATACAAATTCCCAGCTTTACCCTACCCACAGTACTCAAACTGTAGTTTTGAAACTAATCACCGCAAGAGTAAGGGCTCAAAACTTGCCCACCCCTCCCCACTAACGGAAGGAAGGAAGGAAGCTTAGGGTTTAACGTCCCATCGACTGCTTGGTTCTTAGAGACGGAGCTAACGCTCGGAGTTTTGGGTAAGGATGGGAAAGGAAATGGGCCGTGCCCTTTGAAAGGAACCATCCCGGCATTTGCCTGGATTGATTTAGGAAAATCACGGAAAACCTAAATCTGGATGGCCGGAGGTGGATTTGAACGCGAGTTACCACTGCGCCGCCTCGCTCGGTCCCCACTAACGAAAGGATCATTGCCCGTCACCGGCATATTATATATATACATGTGGCGTCTGTTCCAAAAGAAAGCCAATGACGTCTGTTCTTTCGGAACAGACGCCTAATGTATATTATTAAATTTAAGATGTAAAGTATCGAATGTATTTCTTGTATCTGATGTTCACTGTTGATTTACACCTCTTAAACACATTAATACGATTATTTATTACTGAATTGACTACATATGTATTTCCTTTCGTTTTTTAGGTGTTAACAGCTTGAACAATGGTTAAAACGTAACAGTGAGCAACTGCTCACTATTTATTCTTGAATAAAGTTGCTGGATTTAATGAAGAACAGAAGTTTAGCTAGAAGTTCCATCACATACACAGAACCACAATTGAGCGCTTAGTAAGAAGCAACTTTAATATAGCTGAACATGTGCAAAATTGAAATTGTAATCATATAACATAGTTTAGCTTCTTCTTTTTATATGATAGTGTGAAAGTTAGATTGTGAAAATGTGCGACAGCCTCTTGCATGAAGTCGTAACCATGTGTGAAAAGCACATACATATCCAAGAAAATGTAATGTAGCTTCACTGAGCAGGACATTCTGCACGTGAGACATGGGTACCTATTTGTTGCAAATCGGGATATCTTTGAATATTGTCTCGTATCGTTCTTCAACATTGCACTCTGCGTTCAGAGAGAGTAAATTTTCAGTGGTTACTCCTTTTTGTAGCAATGGCATCTTTTATAAAATATCAAATCTCAGATTAAAATGCTAGGAATTTATGATTTTTTGTCCAAAATATCCAAAGTCAGATCCCAAAATTGGTGTCTGTCTGTTCGAATGGCACTTTTTAGTTCATCGCTAATAGTATTGCTTGAAAAAATAAAGTCATCAGAGAATCGAAGCCATATGATCTCGTCAAGTTGTAAGTAACAGATTTGAATGTGTTTAAGGACCCATTTGGAAAAAGTGGCAGATTAGTATCTATGAATTTCTTTGTCGAGTCCCAATTCGGGCAGTCATCCAAGTAATTTTTCTTACTCTTCTTTTGTCTTCCTGGAATGACAATGATTTCATCTGTCAGTTCGTTTAGTACACTACTCTCATTCATTTTGTAGTTACAGGTATCTCGGTTTTCGTCATTTTTCGAATCGCAAGACGAAGTTTTGGTGATAATCTTGTTGAAAAACGGTTCGTTATCGACTTTTAATGAATGAAATATTTCTTTCGGCAGCAAATTTTCATCTGATGATCGCTGAAAGCTCGCATCATCCCTCTTGACTGAGTGCGCGATGTTCTCTAAATTCGCAGCAAGTGAATTGGAAGCAGGAGTAAATCTGTATTCAAAATCATTAAAGGTTTTATTACCGCTTGTCTCAATGATATCAAAGTGTTGGAAATCACTTGCCAAGCTGCTATTTGATGCGCTCTCTGAATTATCCATCAGAAAATATCCTTCGGTTGCCGCTGACGAACGAATAGATAAAGGAAGCTAGAATACAAGATGGGTGTCCACAGTGATAAAAGGTACATCAACTCCTTAATCATATGTGCAGCATTGGGAGTATTGTACGGATTCACATCAAAGAGATTTTCATTCTTAGTCTTATTCGGAATTACTTCACCTTCGTTGTACATACGTTTTGCCCAATAAATCCACAAGACTGTAGTTGAATCTACGGAGTTAAAGACTGATTCCAAAATAGGGTCATCATCCTTTTCACCTGAATTACTTTTCCTGTCATCAGGCTTTTTATCGTCGATTTCTGGATTGTTCGGAACACCTTTGATAATGCTATCAAGCGGCGACGATGTTCCATCGATGAATATTCTTGACCATGCGCATCAACACCAAGATGTTGACTCAGCGCAATAACCAAAAGTGAGCGCCAAGCATTTTCCATTTCACTAAAATCTGTCGTCATGTAAATGTAGCACAAAACGTGAAGATACAGTTGTTTGACATGAGATTCAGCTTTTGAGAAACATTTTCATCTCGATATCATAGCCATAAAATGATTTACATCGAGTCTTAAGCAACATAAGGGCAGACTTACCCTTTGACCCAAAACAATATGACTATAGCATCTATTCAAATAATCTGTTAAATCCG
This sequence comes from Locusta migratoria, assembly GCA_026315105.1. NCBI lineage: Eukaryota > Metazoa > Arthropoda > Insecta > Orthoptera > Acrididae > Locusta > Locusta migratoria. The sequence continues at coordinate 443,999,281 of CM048755.1, read as the reverse complement.
AATAATTTGCTATTTCTCTAGCAATGGCAACCAACAAAGCCTTACCTAAATCAGTTACCACGATTTTTGGTCTGGGAGCACCAGATCTGATGACTTCCATACAGAAAAATGACAATAATGCTGCATCGTGCCTGGAGGATAGCATCTGGTAGACTGAGCAACTGATTGATGATCGATTGATGATATTAGGATTCTTGGTAGTAACATTTACCTCAAGGGTGCTCATATACTGATACAAATTAATGTATTATGACTCAATTTCCACACAATTGGCCTTTCCTGACACACCACCAAATCGCGAAATAACTCTAAATGCAACGCTGTCCGTGGAATCTACTGAATCGTATGCATTGCTGTTGAATTGAAGGCAATATTTGTGCAACTTACTTTGATCTTTCAGCCAATATATACAGAAGAGTGGGTCCAAGCCGATTGCATGAATTTCGCCTTGATGGCTAGTATGTTTGGCGATTTGCTGGTTTTCAAGTGGATTAGTACTAGTTATGCGAAACTCGCTACTACATAAGTGCCGGCTTTTCCCGTCTGTCGGCTCCGCTAACTGCGCTACTGGGAACGTCCTAATCCACTCTGCGGTATTTCCGTCGAATTTCCCCTACAGCACAGACAAATATATACAGACGGGAAACCTCTGTAAGGGCCCGGTCCTACGCTCAGGGGTGCGGGGAGGGAGGGTTTCCAGCAGTTCCGTAAGATGTTCCATGATGGCGCTGCGGTCAGTAGCAGCTCTTTAAACTGGCCAGAGCAGGCGGCAGGTAGCGGCTGTCCCCACCACCACCTCCTCTCAAACGCCAGCAAGCTGGACACAGCCGTGGCCTCGTGGCAGGCGGCACGAGCTCTCCCCTCACCCTCCCCTCCACGCTACCCTCTGACGTGCGAGAGGCACCCTAAGCCAGCGAACCGCCTGACACCTGCTAGCATCTTAAGGAACTACGAGGGGAGCATAGGACAGTGGTTTAGGGGGGGGGGGCTTCTCCTCCGTATATGTTACTCTGTGCCTACAGATATTCGTGTTAGGCCGGTATTACACTATCAAATTATTGGACGAAGAATTGGACGAAAAAATTGGATGAAATATTTGTCATATTTTTTGACAAAGAAATTGGATGAAACGCAAAAGGGGGTATTACACTATCATCCAATATTTTGTCAAATTTGCTTCAGAATGGCGGTGTAATGCTCAGCTGTTGTTTATACTACAGTTGCGTTGTGTCTGTATTTAGAAGGGAACGAGGGAAAAAAGAAAAGGAAGCGCACTTGGATGAAACCGTGGGTGCCAGAGCGAGATAAATAAAATTTGTTACGGGACCGCGAGGATTTTCTTGTTTTATGCCGTCGGCAGAACAAACAGCCAGGCCGTTCACTGCTAATTATTTTGTCGCTCTTCATCCTTCACAGTTTGCAATAGAGTAACAAAAAGGCTGACTCGAACAGTGTATACCAATAAGATTGTGAAGCTGATAAAGCAAGTTTCATTAAATAACGTTTTAAATGGAAAAATGTGAGCACTGACAAAGAGGATAATCTAAATTGTTTATGACGTTATTAACAATGTAAGGGGGGAAACATTGCTGATAAAGTAAATAGGCTCTATTTATTTCGTTACAAAAATTGGCTGACGTATTTATATGTACATAGATTCGCTTGCAAACAGATGTCGATGTTTTGAAAATTGTTTCATTTCCCAGAACTTAGCACACCACGTTACCAAAATCATACATTCTAAAATCTGCTTCGGCCGTATTAAGATTAAGGGGTATTACTTCTTCAATTCCGTTAGTATATAATGACTTTTTTACATCACGGATTGTAACTCAACCTCACTTTTGCCGCAGGGTATTGGGGCTACGCGAATTGACGTGACGGACAGTGTGAATTGGCCTTGTCACCTGTTATACAACGCCCCATCTGATTTTTTAAAAATTTTGTTGTTGCTAGAAAACGCTACACAAACATTCCACTACTAGCCATGTTTACGAATACGAACTTTATGTCCAAGTAGTGTCAGATATTTAACCTCCAAATAAAACAGCTGTAGTGGCAAGGAAGCTGTATACTACTAGCGCTCCAAGCTGTCACATTTCTCATTGCAGGAAACAGAAGATGAGCGATTTCTTTGATCAAATCTAGGCCGAGGCCTAGATTGGATGAAATATTGGACGATGTTCCCATCACACTACATCCAATTTTTCTTTGTCCAATTCTTTGACAAATAATTTGATAGTGTAATACCGGCCTTAGCTATAACCATGTTCATATGCATTCATTCAACTTCTGTGGTCTCGTTTACCTTTCTGTCTGCGATACGAGATTGGAGCCTGATACAAATATTCAATTTACACAAATAAAATGTTGTGAATAAATTGATTTTTCAATTATACTAAGGGCTTAATATACAGTACATGACAGTACTATAATGGTCCGTTCCAGTTCGATTCGTGTATTTTTAATTTTTCGGATTTCGTATATTATTCCAAAGACGTACAGATCTTACTAGCCCATCATCTCTCTCAACATTTTATTCCAGAACATCCATGCCATATCTAGTCATTTCATGTACTGCTTCTCGAAATAAATGAATAATTAATCAGCCTGTCTTTCTCAAAAAGGCTAGAACATAAGTGTGGCGTTATGTTCCGCTGTTTTCCAGCGAATGCACCTCAGTTGGTTACATTGTCTTATATTATAATCTATGTTTAACGTTTTTACTTTACTCATACATAAAATATTTTAAATATTTGAGAAAATCTGCTCCTTGTACAAATGTGCCTTTACATGTTCCCCAGAAAAAAATGGAACATCAGTGTGGCTACAATCTCTAAGAGATACAGGAGAAACTCACGAGGAGTAAGAGTGATAGCAATCTGTAATGACTGCAGTGGTGACGATGATTATTCAAAAAATGTGTAAATGTTTGTAGAGCTTAAGGAACTTAACTGCGGGGTCATCAGTCCCTAAACGTACAAACTACTTATGAACTACCTATTACTAAGGACGCCACAAACATCCATGCCTGAGGGGGGATTCGAACCCCCAACCGTAGGGCCGTGCAGACCGTAACTGGCGCGCCACAGACCGCTTGGCCACCACGGCGATGATTATTTAGCTGATTTTTGTAGCAACACGCCTCCACCTACTTCACCTAGTACAGCTTACCAGGATAGTTCTTCTTCAGATTCTGAAAGTAAAGGCGAAACGACCTGCAAACGTCACGCCTAATAACAAGTTTTATAGGCAAAGACGTGCCTTCAGTGTGTAGTACATGCATTTGGTGACACATCTTCAGGACATAATTGCCAGTTAGCGCCTGATTCAAGTATTCTATCGTTTTTCATGCCTTTTCTATAAGAAAATATGATGAAATTCAAAATGGTAAATACGTCAGAATCAGTCCATTCTCCGACTGTTTACGTGGAAAGATACTGGATTTGAGTAACTGTATTTCTTCGTTGCTATTTCGTTTCTATAAAGGAGTATTGGTCCAGAGATGAACTCCAATTTTCATCCAAGTTATGTCCTGCACATTTTAATACTTTTTGAGGAAGTGGCATTTTAAATACGACACTGGCAATCGTGGCGAAGACAGTTCGTTTTAAATTGGGAAAATAGTAGAGTTCTTATGCATTCCGCATTTACTCCGCAGTTGGTATACCTCCAAGGCCACACTTCTTCCTCTGGCTTCACAACTACAGGACAGCACCATGCGGTAATGTATGTAGTTGCAGAAGAAATTCAAAACAAGGAGAAGACGAGTCTGTGTAAAATGACACAGTGCTAGCCATCAAGTGGTGCGATGAGAGAGAAGTCTTAATGTTGTTTGCCTGCAACACTACAGAAATCCATGAAATGGGGAAGATAAACAGGAAAACTAGCGATAAAAGTAATGAAGCCGCAATGTATTGTTGATTACAATTCATGTATGGGCGTAGTAAAACTCTTTGACATGCTATAAACCTCAGTTGGATCTATGTGTAAATCTGTCAAATGATACAAAACCTTTTTCTTGTGATGTGGACCTTTTATTGGCACATTGTCATCTAAGTCTGATACGAGAAATTGCGAAAAATATTTCAACAATACGGAGAGGAGATACGAAAGGAAGACACTCTGTTGAGAATCGTCTATGATTTACTGGAAGGCACTTTCCAAATATCGCTCCAAGTGATCAGTCCAAAAAACGCGCAGTATGGCGTAGGTTGTTCAGTCTGCTCAAAAAAGAATGTGCGCCCAGAAACGAAATATGAATGCAAAACATGCATCGTATCATCATTGTGTATTGCATCCTGTTTCGAAACTTACCTTACTAAGAAGAACTCTTAGCCAAGTTGCCACACCGGCATCTGAAAAAAGTTTAAAAATAAAAAATAACTACAAAAATATATAAATAATGACTATCTTCGCCATTGCCAGTACAAAGCCCGGATAAGAAAGAACGGCGGTAAATATAACAGTGTAAAATAATAATAATAATTTGTACAGACAAACTACTACGTTGACAAATGGATTGGATGCTTCACATGCTGGTGCATGAGGCGTCTAAATTGAAATTCAGGAAAAATTTTATTTTTTAAACAAAAAATGTACGTATTTGCATATTTACTTGTTTACGATAAGCAGGAAGTATTCAGAAATAGAAACAACAAAGATAATGTGCAGTGAATAGAATATCTGTCAAGACCTAGAAAATATATATTACTCGAATAAGGGGCCCATATTCACAGATTTTCCGCTATTCAGAATTATGATCATAATTTTTATTTCAGGCAATTATGCAGAACTATTAACATTCGGAACAAAGAACTCTAGAACAATAGAATATCTACACAGAACTCCGAAAACAATGTATATTTCTCGAAAAAAGTGGTTCAGTTTCACAGTAGGATGAAAATAAATTGCAAATTACTGCAATTATCTTATAAAGTAAAGCCTGCACACAAAAATGTCTCTAGGATTACCCGTAGAACTTTATCGGATCTATTTAGTGCAGTGATCAGAACTATGTTTGCGCTAATAGGCAAATAATTATTTTGAAAAACGAAAATTTGTTGTAGTTTTTTGTAGTTATTTTGCGAATTGGTTCAGAACTATTTAAATTTTGTGCAGAGAACTCCAGAACTATTGCATATCTGTCTAGAACTTGAAAAAAATGACATTTTCAGAACAGGGGTGCTAACTTCACAGCTCTCCCACTATTCAGAATTGCGATATTTCACGAAATTCTGCAGAACTATTTAAATTTTTCACAGAGAACTCTAGAATTAAAGAAGAACTACTCAGAACTCTAAACAAAATGTATATTCCATGTAAAAGGGGTGCCAACTTCGCACCACTCTAGAGCAGTTTTGTTTAGTTTATGTCCCTCATTTATGCAATTACCTCATGAACTATTATTTGGGCAAAAAATGTCATTTGGATTTTCTGCAGAACTCTTTGAGAGCTATTTAGAGCTGTGGTCAGAACTATGTTTGCGCTAATAGGCAAATAATTATTTTGAAAAAACTAAATTTATTTGTAATTATTTCGCGAATTTGTGCAGAACTATTTAAATTTTGTGCACAGCACTCCAGAACTATTGCATATCTGCCTAGAACTCTGAAAAAAAAATGTACATTTTCCAAAAAATGTGTGCCAACTTCACAGTACCGTGAAAATAGATTCCCCATTATTGCAGAATCTCATAAAGTATAATCTTCACAGAAAAATGTCATTAGTATTGCCTGTAGAACTCTTTGGGAGCTATTTAGAACTGTGATCAGAACCATGTTTGCGCTAATAGGCAAATAATTATTTTGAAAAAAACTGAAATTTGTTGTAATTTTTTCAATTTTTCCACGAAATTTTGCAGAACTATTTAAACTTTGTACAGAGAACTCCAGAACTATTGCATATCTGCTTAGAACTCTGAAAAAAATGTACATTTTCTAAAAAAGGTGTGCCAACTTCACAGGACTACGAGCTACGAGCGACCCTGAAGGCTGAGATGACCGGCTGTAACACACTTCCTGCCCTTGCCTTCTGTCACGGAATGAGGTGGCACTGTAGTAACACGCTGAACTCGCATTCAGAAAGACGGTGGTTCCCACTATCCCTAAATCACTCTAAACAAATGTCGGAGTAGTTCCTTTCAAAGGGCAAGGCCAATTTACTCCCCAAACCTTGACAAAAACTATCCAAGTGTGTGCTCCGTCTCTAATGATGACCATGTCTCTGTGACGTTAAAACTTAATCTTCCTGCCTTCCTTCTTCATCTTCTCCTCCCTACTTTCTGTATCCAGTTCCTCCGTCTCCTCTCTCTCTTTCCACCTTGCCTGTCTCCTCATTCTCCTCTCTCTGATCATCGTTTCTTCCCTGCCTCCGCGCTTTCCCTCTGTCCATCTACCCCACCTCACCCATTTCTCTCTGCCCATCTCCTCCTCATCCTCATCTCTCTCTGTCTGTCTCGTCCTACCTCTTCTCTCTCTGTCCATCTCCTTTTCCCCACTCTCCCTGACCTACTACTCCTGCCCCCAGTTTCTCTGTCCGTCTCTTTCTGCTCCTTTTTCCTGATCTATCTCCTCCTGCTCCCTCACCCTATCCAGATCTCTCTCCCTATCCATTTTCTCCTCCCCTCTGCCTCTCCGTCTCTTCTCCATGTCTCTATCCATCTCCTCATCCCCCTCTCAGTGCACTCCCCTCCACCTCTTCCCACTACATGTCCCCTCCAGACCCTCTTTAGTCATACGCAACTGGCCCTTCTCTCCCTGTGCAGCTCCTCCCGAACTTCTCTATCCATCCACTGCTCTGTCCGTCTCAACCTACTGGGAGAGGTGGCATACAGGTCGCCGATTCCAACAGATTTAAATTTTCCATGATTTCCCTAAATCACTCCAGACAAATCACTTTGAAAGAGCACTATCATTTCCCTTCCCTATCCATGACAAAAACTATCTGAGTGTGTGGTCCATCTCTAATGACCACAATGTCGAGGGGACTTTAAATCCTAATTTTCTTTCCTTCATCTCAACCTTCCCTTAACCATGTCCATCCCCACTTGTAGCGCCAGAAAACAGGTCCATAAAGTAGTAATGTAAGTAATGTAACTGTATAACCAAGAGCCCCAGGGCACAAATAAAATTAGGGCCGTATATCAACCAGTGGTGGGCTAATGACGTTTTTTTTAGTTTGGAGGGGGGGGGGGGACGTGATTTACAAAAAGAAGAAAAAAAAGGGTCTTCCCCTAGGAACATAAATATGTGAGTTGCTCGAGGACTATTTACGTAATAGAACCCAGTACGTTGTCCTCGGTGGCGAATGTTCATCAGAGACTAGGGTATCATCAGGAGTGCCCCATTGAAGTGTGATCGCTATTATTTTCTATCTATATAAATGATCTGACGGACAAAGTGACTTTAAATCTGTGGCTGATTGCTAATGATGCTGTTGTGTACTTCTACATCTACGTATATACTCCGCAATCCACTGTAAAGTGCGTGGCGGAGGGTACACTGTACCACTACTACGCATTTCCTTTCCTATGTCTATATGCCTCTGTAAGAGCCCTAATTTCTCTTATCTTGTCTTTGTGATCCTAAGTTCCTCGACAGAATTTCTCTAAAAGAACGTCGTCTTTCCTCTAGCAATTCCAGTTTTGAGTTCCCGGAGCATTTCTGTGACACTCGCGCATTATTGAACCTACTAAACAAACCTAGCTGCTCGCCTCTGAACTGTTTCTATGTCTTCCTTTAAACTACTCTGCTGCGGGTCCCAAACAATTGAGCGTCAATCAAGACTTGGTCGTACAAGCGTTTTATACACGATCTCATTTACAGTTGAAGTACATCTTCCCAAAATTCTCCCAATAAACTGAAGTCGGCTGTCCGCATTACAACTGTCCTTAGATATTCGTTCGATTTCATATCGCTCTGCAATGTTACGCAGATATATTTGAACGACATGTCTGTATCAAGAAGCTCACTACTAATGCTGTATTCCAACATTATGGGATTGTTTTTCCTACTCATGTGCATCAGCTTATATTTTTCTATATTTAGAGCTAGCTGCCATTCTTTCACCCGCTCGGTTAGCCGTGAGGTCTAACGCACCGCATTCCGAGACGGGGAGACGTACCGGCCCAGGTTCGAATCCGCCCAGCGGATTAAAGGAGAGGGTCGAAGTGCCGACCAGCCTGGATGTGGTTTTTAGGCAGTTTTCCACATCCACGTAGGCGAATACCGGCCTGGTCCCCAAGTCCCACCTCAATTACACGATTCGCAAACATTTCGTACCGCTTTACACTTTCACACATATAACACTATACGCAGACATTTGGGGTACACAATTCCTCCCGGGGGGAATAGGATGGCGGCAGGAAGGGCATCCGGCCGCCCTGCCAATATTAACATGCCACATCCGACTAACCAAAGCCGACCCTGCATGTGCGGGAAAAGGCCTAAAGAGAAAGAAAGAAAGAGCAAGCTGCCATTCTTTGTCTTGATTTGCGTGTCCTTTTTTGAAACGAGAGTGCAACAGCCTTGGTTTTCTAAGTAGCTTTCCATTATTATTATTATTATTATTATTATTATATCATGCTGGATCTTTTCCATCTTTAATCAACTTTATAGGCACATATTTCTATAACCCTTTATTTACAATGCATTTAAATTTAGTCAACAATACCTCTACATTCATTAACCGGAACTAAACGATGTCTATTCATTTTCGAAGTGTGATGCTAACAACTGCTTTCGGTTCTTTCTAACAAAAACACGCTCCTAGTCTTCTTGATTGGTTTATTAACTGTGATCACCATTGACGATATGACACTAGTGACTCCTGTCCCCAACTGACATCGTTAATAAGAGCAGGTCTATTTGTAGCTATAAGGTCTAAAATATTCCCATTGCGTGTGGGCAGTCAGTTTAAATGCTCAAGACAGTTGTAGAAAAACGTGTCCAATAGTAATTCGCAACAGTGCTAGTCTGTACCGCCTGAAATGAATCTAGAGAGATTCCAGTTTGTATTCTTAAGTTTGAAGTCTCCCCCGGCTAATATTGCATGGCCCGGATACCAACGCACTATTTGGCGTAGACTTTCTTTGAATGACTCTAAACTGCTACAGCAGCGCTGGGGGCCAGTAAAAACATCAAACTACTAACTTTACTTCTTTTAGACTTGTTATACTGTCCAGATAATTTCACAGTCACTCTCAACTTCGACAATGATAGAAAAAATATCTTTGTCCGATGCAATGGACTATCCCCATCTAGATATACATTCCACGCCTCGCTAAATATTTCCGAGCTTTCAACATCATGATTTAGCAGGCTTTTGATGCCTAAAACTATCTCAGCACAATAATTTCCCTGCAGCGTGGTAAATTCGGGCACTTTGTTTTTAATACTGGAAGGTGTCATCTTTGAATGACTGTAATAGGATGCATGATAACTCGGACCAAATTTCTAGGTGGTGCGAGGACTGGCTACTAGCGCTAAATGTATAAAAATGTAAAGTGATGCAGATGAGAAGGAGAAATACTCCCACAGCGTTCAAACACAGCATTAGTAGTGTGCTGCTTGACAGAGTCGCGTCAGTTACATATCTAGACGTAACGCTGCACAGGGATATGAAATGGAACGAGCGTATAAGCACAGCTGTTGGGAAGGCGAATGGTCGACTTCTGTTCATTCGGAGAATTTTGGTAAGGTGTCATTCGTCTTTAACGAAGACTGCGTGTAAAATGCTTGTACGACCCCAGTAGTAATAAAAGGAGAGTACGGCGGCAAAATTGAAGATGACGGCTGGGAAAACCCGCCCCCTCCACCACCTCCACTGCCTCCGGGGAAAACTCAGAGATGCCTCCACCCACAGACAAATATATACAGACGGGAAACCTCCGTAAGAGCCCGGGCCCACACTCAGGGTGCGTGGCGGAGGGTGCTGAAGCTGTTTTGTAAGATGTCTCATGATGGCGCTGCGGTCAGAAGCAGCCCTTTAAACTGGCCAGACCAGGCGGCAGGTAGCGGCTGTCCCCACCACCACCTCCCCTCAAACGCCAGCAATCCGGACACAGCCCTGGCCTAGTGGCAGGCGGCACGAGCTCTCCCCTCAGCCTATCCTCCACACTACCCTAGTGTGGTCTACCGGTACTAAGCCAGGGAACTGCCTGACACCTGCTAGCATCTTACGGAACTACGAGAGGAGAGTAGGACAGTGGTTTAGGGGGGGCTGCTTCTCTGTATATGTTTCTCTGTGCTTCAGCCCTGCCAGATTGGCGTCACTCCAACATGTCCAGCCTTGTCCACTCCCGCTAGACTGATACCACATCCTCCCACTCCTCCCCCCCCCCCCCCGCCACCGGGGGCAGGTCCGACGCTGGAGCCACCGCCAGCCTGACGCCACCCCCTCCACCCCGACGATCGCGTACTTGTGATAAGAGTGTCTATGCGAAAGAATTGTTGCAGTGCACCGCGCCGCGCCGCGAAAAAAGCGCGCCGCTCGCCGCCTACCTGACGATGTACAGAATAAATGAAGCGCCCTGCGAGAAAAACCCGGCGCTGACCGCGCGCCGCACCTCACACCTCAGTCGTGCCCATCACCAACCGACACCGATTAATTTTATTAAAGTTGTACATCAAATTAATTTTGAACAACTTAACCGCACCGCCCGCCCTCGCCCCCGACGCCACCCCCACAACTCCAACCCATCGACAGTCCTAAATATTGTCGCCCCCGCCTGACCCGGTCCGGGACTTGAACCCGCGCCCCTAAAATAGAAATTCCAAAAGTTATTACTTAGCGACGTACACCAACATTGCGAAAAAAAGAGCCAATTATTACATACTTCTGACAGAACAATTACCGGAAACTACACGAGAGTTTCGTAAACAGATTGACCCTCCTAGTCCATCCACCACTGCTCCCAATTATTAATTGCGACACCCACTGTTTTATATACCGTTTAATACATCGAACCTTAAGTACAAACCACAATTTTGCAGGTAAATAAAGAGATTCGGTGCAATGCTATGGGAGGGTGTTGTACAAACATTTAGGACTATTTTTCCAGCTGGTACCCTGGGTAAAATAAGTGTATAGACAATGCGTGCATCAACTGATGGACATAATGTAACGGTGACGATCACCCCCAAAACTGAGTCTCAAACACTCTAGATGTCTAACACAACTGCATTAACAATTTCTCTCGGAAACAGTATGAACAATCCTCTTTTAAACGCCTAACAGTAATGTAGCTCGATTACAACTGCGACCACAGGGTTCTTCAGGCAAGCTACATAAAACAAACATATGCTAAATGTTTAAACAAAATATCATAACGTTTTAAGCATCCTCTCCCAAAAACCATTGAGCTACATATCTAAATGACCAAAACCTTGTACGCAAGACCTCTGCAGACACACCACTTTGACGAGGATAGAGCGCAATGCATTTATTTAAACAGGCTATGATGGAGCTGGACCCAGCCGTGTGGCTGACAACAGCGGACAGCGTCAGCCTCCCCTCCCGAAAGCAAACATGCTTTCACATACAAGCCCCATCTAACCACAACCATCTCTCTCTCTCGTGCAAATCATACAAGTCGCACTTTGTGACTGCTCTTAAAATGATCAAGTTCTGAAATTTAATACTCCCTCTTGTACCCTCTTACAATACACATAATTCTTTTCGAAACATACCAGCAGTTCCTTAGATCGATGTATCGCTGTCTCCCATCCAGTACTTCGACAGGACTACCTCCTGCATGTACCCATCTAAGGAATCTCTCTGTCCTGTTACAATGCAAAAGATTCTCTACAACAGGTCAAATACCGATAATCGAGCGCCCCCGAAGGCATTTAAAACCTATTGTACAAAGGAGAGTCACAAAAAAAAAAAAAAAAGCGTGAAATAATTTACCGATTTCCGATCGTCTACACTCTGAAGCACTAACCTGACAACAACCCTCTTCGAAAATAACACCCAACAATACCACAACCACGGAATTGATGTAGTACTTTACATGTTCGATACAACACATTTTCAGTTCTGTAGAGCAAGATCGACCAGCCCTTTACCCACAAAAATTCATACTCCAAGTTCCTTTCTTGTGATTTCTTTTTTCATTCCACTTAACCGAAATCGGATTTATTTTTTTAAAGTAGCTAACTACCGCAAACGATGATGCCTAGATCGCTAACCTACACACCACAACACCTGATCATTAAAAGAACATGGTGTGTCAACACTTTTTTTGTTACAGTACAACTGTGTACGTGAAAATTAATGTTCGCAACCCCTTATATCGCACCCCAACACCCGCATACATCGATAAATATTTCTAAACATTACCATGCAAACGCAATGTACCAATCAACTATCCCTTAAGACCGCAAACGCCCCAGAGTTCGCTAGATTTACGGACGCACCAGTCAATTTTCGATGTTCTTATTAACCCAGCAAAACACAGCACAAGAACTGCTCTCTAAGGAATGGATGGGAGTGATACATAGTACAAGGCTCCACTTTGTAAATATTGCCTATCCTCGTTTCCAATCTGGCCCGTAAGCGTATACTGTAACCCCTCCAGTCTGGTAATGCCAAACGAAGTATCCCGCAAACGCCTGTTATAAAATCGGTAAGGTGACTACCGGTAATTTTATCGACACCAGAACTCGTGATTCGACAAATAAATGCATTACTCACCAATTCGACGTCAATCGACTCCAGCTGCGCTATACGGCGTCCTCCCAAGCGAAACTCATTGTTGGATACTAGGTACTTGCATATGCTCAGTTCGTTAAAAATCACAGTGAAATCGTGTGGGATGCCCAAATCCAGGAGATGAAAGTCACCTACACGAAGCTGGAGATGTGAGATCCTAGTTTAATATCGGCTTGCCCCACTTAATAAGGTACAGCCAAATGAGTTCCCAGAAATGTTCTCCAGAGTTTCGCTCCAGTATTCCGAATACTCTCACAGCGCCGCTGCCAGGTAGGAGAAATGTAACTTTACCTAGTCTCCATGACAAACTTGTCGAATTTACTACGCATGTATAAGTTAAAAGACCAGCAATAATTTACCATCGCACACTACTCGTAAATTAAACACCACTAATACTCGATCAAACAGGCAATACTTCGTAACATACACAGCACAAAGTTTTAAGAACATAATCCTAAATCGACCTCTTTAGAGTTCTATCGCAACACAGCATCATCCACAACTGGAAACAGATACTGCAGCGAATACTTTAAACACTTTTTACCTACATTCTATCCCAACTAGCCTCCGACACTATGTAACAACAACCATCCCCAATCCAACGACCGAACTACAAGACTAACCTACAACAAACAACTTTTTTTAAATATCTATAAATCTAAGAGCCTTAACTACGGTGGTCATTAATCCCTACGCTTACAAACTACTTACGATAAGGACAGCACACAAACACCCATGCCCGAGGGAGGATTCGAACCCCCACTGGCGAACGGCGACGCGCACCGCTGCAGGGCACCTTAGTGCGCACGGTTATTTTGCCACGGTAGCTCTTTTCTACCAAAGTTCCAAACTAACTAGTAAGCGACAATCTAGGTATCGCAGCATCTTTGACAGGTCCTCTCAAATATCTAACCGATTGATCATGAATGTTTTTGCATTGCATGTCCACCAGACAGTATTTCTGAAACGTTATCTATCAGTCACTAGTACGTTTAACAATCACTCGAGCACAAACAGTCATGGTATTCCCCCTTCTAACAAATCAATTCTCCCGATAAACATCCGTAAAACATCCAGTTACATCGTAAAAATGAGTGACACACATAGAACAGCTAACAAGGTACGATCCAGATCAACACCAAGCTCTTTTCTTATACGTATCTAATCCTTACAATTAATAACGTGAAATAGTCTACACCATTTCGAACTAATACAACACCACAAAATTTTCATCGAATGCCTAGAGCAATCCTTTAGTGACTAAACAAACGATTAAACGCGCCTCACAACAGAGGTAACTACCCAGCTTTAAATCCCCTAACCATAGGGTTTATTGAAATCGATGCTTCTCGACCGAAGAACAATAATTCACCACCCCAAGCATTACCGCTACGCTGCTGAGAGACGTCCAGTCGTAAAGAAAACACCAGTAAAAGATGAGATAAATACACCACAACCGTAACACTAAAAAAATAAGCATCAATATGCAGTCCACAAATGTAGAACACCCCTCTAGGTTGCAACGAACCGTACGACTAAACAGATCGTAATCGGTATTTTGCACAAGCCAGGATACATCCTAAGCACCAGATTACGAATAGACGAGAGCTAATTTTATGAAGAAAGAATATTACATTATTTCTACCAAAAGCTGTAAGAATATATATTAAAAAAAAGAACGATTCGCCACAGCTATACCAGCGCTATAATGCAACATCTACACAATAAATGCCATCTCTACAAGTCACAAAGAGACGTCGGCACACAATCATATTACCGACAAATACTGCAACACTTATATGGATCATTTCCTCACAGTTGATACAAACGAGGTATTTACCGTAGGAGTTGACTACAACCAGGGCCGTATGTAGGATATATGTTAAAAATGTCCGTTAAGCTTATGGACTTAACTACGGGGTTATCAGTCCCTAAACTTACAAACTACTTATCAACTACCTTATACTAAATACGGCACAAATATCCATGCCCGAGGGGGGATTCGAACCCACGACCGTAGTGGCCGTGCAGACCGTGACTGGAGCGCCTCAGTCTCCTCGGCCACCGCGGCCGGCTATGTAGGGTATACGACGCCCCTGTGCAGTAATTTATTTTACGCCCCCCCCCCCCTCCCCATAGCATCTGGGATAACAAAAATTAAAAAAAAAAACTCTGGATACACCATTGTTATCAACACAACCTGAATTTTAAAATGTATTGCTGTTATAGAAACTCTAAATAACGATGTTCAATTAATAAAAAATAAAAATAAAAAGAAATTTCGATGGCGAAATTTTGCCGCCCTGTACAGCTGCACATGTTGCATCTGCCTAAATACGGCCCTGACTACAACAGCCGTCATAACTTGTATGATGGCCTCGTATCACTAGCAGTAGAGATGACAGGCATCTTATACGCATGGCTGTAATCGATCGTGCAGCCACGTCTCGATCCCTGAGTGAACAGATGGGGACGTTTGCAAGACAACAGCCATCTGCACGAACAGTTCGACGACATTTGCAGCAGCTTGGACTATCAGCTCGGAGACCATGGCTGCAGTTACCCTTGACGCTGCATCACAGACAGGAGCGCCTGCGATGGTGTAGACAACGACGAACCTGCGTGCACGAATGGCAAAACGTCATTTTTTCGGACGAATCTAGGTTCTGTTTACAGCATCATGATGGCCTCATCCGTGTTTGGCGACATCGCGGTGAACGAACATTGGAAGCATGTATTCGTCATCGCCATACTGGCGTATCACCCGGCGAGATGGTATGGGGTGCCATTGGTTACACGTTTCGGTCACCTCTTGTTTGCATCGAAGGTACTTTGAACAGTGGCCATTACATTTCAGATGTGTTACGACCCGTGGCTCTACCCTTCATTCGATTCCTGCGAAACCCTGCATTTCAGCAGGATAATGCTCGACCGCATGTTGCGGTCCTGTACAGGCCGTTCTGGATACGGTAAATATTCGACTGCTGCCCTGGCCAGCACATTCTCCAGATCTCTCACCAATTGAAAACGTCTGGTCAATGGTGGCCGAGCAACTGGCTCATCACAATACGCCAGTCACTACTCTAGATGAACTGTGTTATCGTGTTGAAGCTGCATGGACATCTGTACCTGTACACGCCATCCAAGCTCTGTTTGACTCAATGCCCAGGCGTATCAAGGCCATTATTACGGCCAGAGGTGGTTGTTCTGGATACTGATTTCTCAGGATCTATGTACCCAAATTGCGTGAAAATATAATCACATGTCAGTTCTAGTATAATATATTTGTCCAATGAATACCCGTTTATCACCTGCACTTCTTCTTGGTGTAGCAATTTTAATGGCCAGTAATGTATTTTAGGTAATCACATCGACGTTGGAGCGATCGTCAGCAACTTAATCACCCTACAGATGTTATGACTGACAGCAAACACCTCTTAAGGGTGGTCTATATACACCGCAGAAGAGTAAAAGACTCCTTCCACAGAGGGAAGAAACATAGAATGCGTCCACCTCGATTCCCACACCGCGAAAACAGTACTGTACTACAATAGCTTACAACACATTAGATCTAATTCTAATCCTTTTTTAGGGCATAGCGACCCACAGATCAATGATTTACACATCAAAACCATAGGATTACAACACATCCAACCCTTTTTTAGCACAAAACGATCCACACATAGTAAGATACACAAATATTACTAGAAATATGCTTTTGCTTGATCATTCTATACAAAGAAGCACGTGTTCCACCAATTTTCGTACACAACAGACCCAGTGCCATTCGTCTTATGTTCTCAGCAAGCAACAAGTAACGTTTGTATATGTAACTTATTCGCACGGAAGTTAAAGTTTAGACCAGCGCTCCATCTAGGTTGTTTATATGTCACATCCAGCATCGCGAAAAATGCACAGGCCTATGAAAAAAAATGAAAAAAGAAAACACTACAGACCCACTTCCATCCCTTTTAAGGTAAACAGACCCATAATATTGTAGCTGGAGACCTATTTAAATCCAAACACATCGCGAGGTTGTACGACTCCTTCGATGTTGGAGTGCTCCTCAACACACTTGATCCCCCTACAGATCTTAGGACCTACAGCAAACACCCCGTAAGGGTGCTCTATATACACCACAGAAGAGTAAAACGCTCTTTCCACAGATGAAAGAAACCTAGAATGCGTCTAACTCGATCCCCACATCACGAAAAAGATACTATGCTACAACAGTTTACAACACATTAGATCCAACTCTAATGCTTTTTAGGATAAAGCGATCCACAGATCGATGATATTCACATCAAAACCGTAGGGTTACAAGACAGCACACCCAAATATAACCCTTTTAGGAGAAAATGAGACACACCTAGTACGACACACAAATGTTACTCGGAATGTGCTTTTTACATGATCATTCTATACGAAGAACCGCATGTTACAGCGGTCTTCTTACACAGCAGAACCAGGACCATTCGCCTTATGTCTTCCTCCAAACAACAAGTAAAGTTTGAATGTATAATTTATACGTATGAAAGGTAAAGTTTAGACCAGTGCTCCATCTAGGCTGTTTATTTACCACATCCTGCATCGCGAAAATTTCGCAGAGGTACGAAAAAAAAAAACACAACTGACCCTCTTGTATCCCTTTTCAAGGTAAATAGGCCTGTAATATTGTAGCTGGAGAACTATTTAAATCCCAATACATCAAGAGGTTGCACATCTCCTACAACTAACCACGTCTTTATGTTTAAGAGAAAATCACATCGATAGATCAGACATTTACACACCAGGCAGATAAGTATAACATGCAAGAGCTTTTATGTATATTACCACTCTATCCTTTGAATGTTAGATCAGAGTCTAGAGGATGAAACAGAACTGATAAAATAAAATATAAACGCCTCTAGTTAGAGTCAGGACTATACTAACCGCAGAATCGAACAATCATAGACTGTGTTTTCCAGATAGAAGGCGAAGCAGACGTTAACGACTACACAGCGTACCTCTGAGAAGCCAACAAAAACACACAATGGAGAGACAGAACACTCGCTTTGTTACTCAACTCTTATTACACAAATAGTATATACCAACCCACCTTACAAAATATATCCATAGTAACAACAGTCTACAGTATTAACCATCCAGACCAATTTAGTTGAACCTTGTAGAATACATACAACATTGTATTTTAGGTAATCATCGCACATCGATAACATTGAAGAAGCAGTATAAGGTATCTTACGACACCAACAGACAACTCAAAAGAGTCAACGACACACACCACCGAAGAGTAATGGGTCTGTCAACAGAAGAATATTCCTAGATTGTTTATATTCGCACCCAAAAAACATGATAAATTGTGCAGAGGTCCGAAAAACTTAAAATGCAACAAATCGACCTCTATTTCGGTTTTAGGGTAATTCAAGCTACTAAGAACAAATATTCACATCACAAACGACAGATCATGTCCTAGTATGACTCCGACTAGTTCTCCAAATTATGCTTTTGAGTGATATTTCAAGGCGTAAGTACAAATAACCCACATACGGGTGAGATTCCAAATGCATTATTCGAGACGTGAGGTATAAAGAGAGATTGATCACATGACCGAGTTTGATGGTAAATGAAGCCACTGATCACAAAATTCACACCACAACCAGCGTTTCTTGTGCCAGAAAGACTAGTTCTCCAAATTATGCTTTTGAGTGATATTTCTAGGCGAAAGTACAAATAACCCACATACAGGTGAGATTCTAAATGCATTATTCGAGACGTGTGGTATAAAGAGAGATTGATCACATGACCGAGTTTTATGGTAAATGAAGCCACTGATCACAAAATTCACACCACAACCAGCGTTTCTTGTGCCAGAAAGACTGGTTCTCCAAATTATGCTTTTGAGTGATATTTCTAGGCGAAAGTACAAATAACCCACATACGGGTGAGATTCCAAATGCATTATTCGAGACGTGTGGTATAAAGAGAGATTGATCACATGACCGAGTTATATGGTAAATGAAGCCACTGATCACAAAATTCACACCACAACCAGCGTTTCTTGTGCCAGAAAGACTCCGGGATGATCCCCAAATGATACTTTTGGGAGGTATTTCAAATAACCCACATATGGGCGAGGCCTGGACCACCTGAAATACCTCCCAAAAGTATCATTTGGGGATCATCCCGGAGTCTTTCTGGCACAAGAAACGCTGGTTGTGGTGTGAATTTTGTGATCAGTGGCTTGTTGCATCAAACATGTAAAGTACTACCTTGCTTCCGTGGTTGCTATAATGTTGGGTGTCATTTTCGAAGAGGTTTATTGTTAGGTTAGTGCTTTCAAGGAAAAAAAAGTTTTTGTGTAGATGGTCAGAAATCGGTAAATTATTTCATGTATTTATTTTTTTCTTTTTTTGCGGTAGTTAGCTACTTTAAAAAAATAAATCCGAGTTCGGTTTAGTGGAATGAAAAAAAGAAATCACAAGAAAGGAACTTGGAATATGAATGTTTGTGGGTAAAGGGCTGGTAGATCTTGCTCTACAGAACTGAAAATCTGTTGTATCCAACATGTAAAGTACTACGTCAGTTCTGTGGTTGCTGTGTTGTTGGGTGTCATTTTCGAAGACGGTTCTTGTTAGGTTATTGCTTTCGAGTGTAGACGGTCGGAATCGGTAAATTATTTCGCCCTTTTTAATTTTTTTTTTCTTTTTTTTTCACTCTCTGTTGTACAATTGGGTTTAAACGCCTTCTGGGGCGCTCTATTATCGGTATTTGACCTGTTGTAAAGAATCGTTTGCATTGTAACAGGACAGAGAGAGTCCTTAGATGGGTAGATGCAGGAGGTAGAATTAAACTACCCGAATTCTCGGAACTGTCGGAAGGTGTATAAAACCATAAAAGTGGTGGATTACAGGAAGACCGAAAACTTACCTGTCGAAGTACTGTATGGGAGACAGCGAGACAACAATCTAATTAACTGTTGGTATGTTTCGAAAAGAATTAAGTGTATTGTAACAGGGTACGAGAGGGAGTATTAAATTTCAGAACTTGATCATTTTAAGAGCAGTCACAAAGTGCGACTTGTATGATTTGCACGAGAGAGAGAGATGGTTGTGGTTAGATGGGGCTTGTATGTGAAAGCATGTTTGCTTTCGGGAGGGGAGGCTGACGCTGTCCGCTGTTGTCAGCCACACGGCTGGGTCCAGCTCCATCATAGCGTGTTTAAATAAATGCATTGCGCTCTATCCTCGTCAAAGTGGTGTGTCTGCAGAGGTCTTGCGTACAAGGTTTTGGTCATTTAGATATGTAGCTCAATGGTTTTTGGGAGAGGATGCTTAAAACGTTATGATATTTTGTTTAAACATTTAGCATATGTTTGTTTTATGTAGCTTGCCTGAAGAACCCTGTGGTCGCAGTTGTAATCGAGCTACATTACTGTTAGGCGTTTAAAAGAGGATTGTTCATACTGTTTCCGAGAGAAATTGTTAATGCAGTTGTGTTAGACATCTAGAGTGTTTGAGACTCAGTTTTGGGGGTGATCGTCACCGTTACATTATGTCCATCAGTTGATGCACGCATTGTCTATACACTTATTTTACCCAGGGTACCAGCTGGAAAAATAGTCCTAAATGTTTGTACAACACCCTCCCATAGCATTGCACCGAATCTCTTTATTTACCTGCAAAATTGTGGTTTGTACTTAAGGTTCGATGTATTAAATGGTATGTAGCGACATAATGTTCTAATTAAAACACTGGGTATCGCAATTAATAATTGGGAGCAGTGGTGGATGGACTAGGAGGGTCAATTTGTTTACGAAACTCTCGTGTTATTCCCGGTAATTGTACTGTCCGAAGTATGTAATAATTGACTACTTTTTCCCCAGTATTGGTGTACGTCGCTAAGTAATAACTTTTGGAATTAGGGACGCGGGTTCGAGTCCCGGACCGGGTCGCTCGGGAGCGACGATCTTGATGACTGTTGGTGGGATAGAGGTGTGGAGGTGGCGTCAGGGTGAGGTCAGGGATGGGCAGTGTGGTTAAGTTGTTCAAAATTAATTTGATGTACATATTTAATAAAATTTATCGGTGTCGGTTGGTGGTGGGCACCACTGAGGTGTGGCGCAGTCAGCGGTGCGTTTTTCTCGCAGGGCGCTTAAATTATTCTGCGCAACGCCAGGAAGGCGGCGAGCGGCTCGATTCTCTCGCAGCGTGGCCACCGTAAGTGACAGTTCCTTCACTTATCCACTCTATCACAAGTACGCGATCGTCGGGGGTGGTGGGAGTAGCGCCGGGCTAGTGGGAGTGCACAGGTCTGGACATGTTGGAGGTGAAGCCAGTCTGTCGGGGCTGGAGGCGTCTCTGGGTTTTCCCCAGAGGCGGTGGAGGCGGCAGGGGCGGGTTTTCCCGGCCGCCATCTTGAATTTTGTTGCCGTACTCTCCTTTTGTTACTACTGACCCCGTCTTGAGTATTGCTCAATTGGGATCCCCACTAGATCAGTTTATAGAAGCACTTGGAGAAAGTTCAGAGGTGGGTAGCTAGGTTATAACTGGTAGATTTGATGAATGCGGGAGTATTACTGAGATACTTCAGGAACCCTAATGGGAGTCAAACACCGTTGAAGAAATTGAGAGTCGGATTTTGAGACAGACTGTAGAATGATTCAACTGCCTCCAACCTATATTCTGTATAAAGATCACAAAAATAAGAACAGAGAGATTAGGGCTCGTACAGGTGCATACAAGAATACGTTCTTCCCTCGTCCTGAATGGGAGTGGAACAGGACAGGAAATAACTAGTAATGGTACTGAGTACCCTCCGCCATGCACCTTTGGGTGGACTCCGGAGTAGATGTAGTTGATTAAATCTCAGTTACTGACTGCATACAAAAAGCGACTAGCTCTAAAATGTGACCACTGAGAAATTTCCTTGACACATGATACGACTTTTTCGAAGCTGCTTAGGAATGATATTACTGAGATATGCATCTCTACTAACATGGGGACTAGCTGACTATCTACATGCATTATGAATAGAGCATTTTTTTTTTTTTTTTTTTTTTTTTTTTTTTTTTTTTTTTTTTTTTGCTGAAACTGTAATATAGATACAAACGCTTTTACGATCCCAATTGAGTTTCTCAGCAACTGCATATCAGAGAATTTATAAAAAGGTAGTTTTAAAAGAATGATTAAAACAAGAATCTCGCTTAGCATTGATAGATTCCTCCTTTATTGTAGTGATTGCTCCCACAACTGCGGAACTCAGGGCAGCTTCCATCTGTTGTAATTCCAGAGCATTTACTAAGATTGAGATTAAGAGTTCTCATACAGTTCAACACAACATACCATCAAGGAACTATCTTATAACAGTTGTAAATTTTCGTAGCTGTGTCGGAAAAGTACCAGAACTCCAAGAGTTAATAGAAAGCACCGAAACACATATCATTATAGGTAGCGAAATTTGACTTAAGCCGGAAATAAGTTCTGCAGACGTTTTTGCAAAAGATGTGTGTTCAGAAAGGATAGATAAAAAAAAATAGGTGGAGACGTGTTTGTCGCCGTTAAAAGTAGTCTGTCGTGTAGTGAAGTTAAAAGTTGATAGTTCCTGTGAGTTCTCATGGGTAGTGTTAATAATTGGTTCCTTTTACCGCCCCCCTGACTTTGACGATACAATAGCATAAAGGTTCAAAGAAAACCTGTGTGCCGGCCGCGGTGGCCGAGGGGACTGAGGCGCGACAGGCACGGTCTGCACGGCCACTACGGTCGGGGGTTCGAATCCCCCCTCGGGCATGGATATTTGTGCCGTCCTTAGTGTTAGCTAGTTCATAAGTAGCTTGTAAGTTTAGGGACTGATGACCCCGTAGTTAAGTCCCATAAGCTATACAAACATTTGTAAACCTGTGTCTAATTGCAAACACGTACCCGACTCACACAGTAATAGTAGGCGGTGATTTTAATTTACTCTCAATCTGCTGGCAAAATTATATTTTCAAATCAGGAGGTACGCATAAAACATCGTGCGAAATTGTTCTCAACGCATTCTCTGAGAATTACTTCGAACAATTAGTTCATGAGCCAACTAGAATTGTAAATGGAGCTCATAACGAGCATAAAAACGGATACAGGTATTAGTGAACACAGAACTGTCGTAGCGAGACTGAAAACCGAAAGTCCCAAAGTTACCAAAAAGGGACGAAAAGTATATTTGTTCAGGAAATCAGATAGATATGCAATACATTGCTTCTTGAAAGACATTTTCCACTGGTTCCTAACAGTAAACGTAAGTGTAGACCAGATGTGACTCCAATTCAAAGAAGTGATATCGACAGGGATTGACAGTTTTATACCAATTAAATTAATAAAAGAAGGAGGTGATCCCCTTGGTACACAAAACAGGTCAGGACACTGTTGCAAAAACAACGGAAAAGCATGCTAAATTTAAACGAACACAAAATTCCCAGGATTGGCGATCCTACACAGAAGCTCGAAATTTAGCGAGGTCTTTAATGCGAGATACCTACGATACTCTTTACAGCCTAACTCTTTCTCGAAAGTTGACTGAAAACCCAAAGAGATTTTGGTTATATGTTAAATATACTAGGGGCAAAACACAAACAATACCCTCACTACGTTTTAGTAATTGCGATCCTGCCGATGATAGCGCTACTAAACATATCGTTTAGAAACTCATTCACCAAAGAAGACGAAACCAATATTCCAGATTTCGAATTACAAACAGAGGCCAGAATGAGAGGTGAAGCAGCTTAAATCTCTTAACAAGAATAAGTCTTCTGGTCCGGACTGTATATGCATTAGATTTATATCTGATTACGCTGTAGCAATAACTCCTTACTTAACAGCCATATAAAACCACTCTCTCAAAGAAGGCTCTGTAGGCGCTGATGACCTCGCTGTTGAGTGCCCTAAAACGCCAATCATCATCAAGGTTCTGTACCAAAAGAGTTGAAAGTTGCACAGGTCACACCTGTATTCAAGAAAGGTAATAGGAGTAACCCACTAAACTACAAGCCTATTTCATTGACGTCAATTTGAAGCAGGGTTTGGAACATATCCAGTATTCAAACATTATGAATTATCTCGAACAGAATGATCTATTGATCCAAGGTCAAGATGGATTTAGAAAATATCGTTCATGCGAAACACAACGAGCTCTTTACTCACAATAAGTGATTAGTGCTGTCGACAAGGGTTCGCGAATTGATTCCGTATTTCTTGATTTCTAGAAGGCTTTTGACACCGTACCTCACAAAGGGCTTTTAATCAAATTGCGTGGTTATGGTATATCGTCTCAAATTGGACTGGACTGGATAGGGGATTTCCTGTCAGAGAGGACAGTTTCTAGTAATCGATGGTAAGGCATCGAATAAAACAGAAGTGATATCGGGCTTTCCACAGGGTAGTGTTATTGGTCCTCTGCTGTTCCTTATTTACATACACGATTTGGGAGAAAATCTAAGCAGCTCTCTTAGGTTGTTTGCAGATGACGCCGTGATTTACCGTCTAGTAAAATCATCTGAAGATCAAAATCAACTGCAGAACGATCTAAATAAGATATCCTACGGTGTAAAAATTGACAATTGACTCTAAATAATGAGAAGTGTTAAATCGTCCATATGAGTGCGAAAAGAAATCTGTTGAACTTTGTTTACAAGATAAATCAATCAAAAGTGAAGGCCATAAACTCCACAAAATACCTAGGAATTACTATTTCTTCAGACTTAAACCGAAAAGAACACGTAGATAATATCGTGGGGAAGGCGAACCAGAGACTGCGTTTTATTGGCAGAACCCTTAAAACATGCAACAGAACTACAAAAGAAACTGCGCACACTGCGCTTGTCAGTTCTTGTTAGGAGTATCACTGCCCAGTGTGGCATCGTTATCAGGCGGGTTTGGCGGAGGACATCGAAAGAGTACAAAGCTTATCGTTGCGGCGTGGGCTTCTTTACGAAACTCCAATTCTCCTCCGAATACGAAAATATATTGTTGACTCCCCCTTACATAGGTAGAAAAAATCACCAGAATAAAATACGAGAAATCAGAGCTCGAACTGAGATATTCAGATGTTCTTTCTTCCCGCGTGCTGTTCGAGAATGGAATGGGAGATAAATAGTATAAAGGTGGTTTGATGAACCCTCTGATAGGCACTTAAATGTGATTTGCAGAGTATCCCATGTAAATGTAGATGATTTTATTCCCGTCAGTGTAGGATCTTTATTTTATTGATCTGCTCTGTGAGAAATACTCACACCTTCAAAAAACTCTATTGATCACTGTTACTGTTATAGAAGTTGACGAGAAATTTTCATTTACCTTTCGTTTGTGGTGCACTTTGAGAGATCGTTTACAGAGATTTTCTCCAGTTTCCATATATTGACAAAACCTATGAAATCTTCTTTGATTGTGTCTTGGTAAACGTGTCTCAGAAATAACATTATATAGTCCAGTCATTCGGTTGTTTTACCTGGAAAGTTCTGCGGGAGTTTTGAAATATGGTATACTTATAGATTTTGACGTGCTCTTTTCGAATTTTCACTTTGCCACCTCGTATCTTTGCCGCTCGCGCTGCCATATTGGATAAGTGGTGCCCAAAAACAGTTTTTGACGATATCTCCTTTCCGACGCAGTTTACGATGAAAATAGGTATGAGGTAAATTAAACTAGAGAAATTTTCCTACAATTTATGTCCTAACCTTTTGAATAATTTCAGATTAAGAGCGCCGCAAAGTCTACTGCAACACGCTTATTGACGAAAAAACTCATTTACACACCACTACGAATGAGGTAGAGTTTTTTTTTGTGGTATTTAAAGTAGGCCTAGTCCAAAAATGATGCACTGATCATTAAATTTAGTGCATTCTTTGCCACGCTATCCCTGACGGACCAAGTTCTGCGAGTCTGCGACTTCTTCATTTACATAATCAAAAATGTTCAAATGTTTGTAAAGCTTATGGGACTTAACTACGGGGTCATCAGTCCCTAAACTTACAAACTACTTATGAACTACTTACGAACTAGGACGACACAAACATCCATGCCCGAGGGGGGATTCGAACCCCCGACCGTAGTGGCCGTGCAGACCGTGACTGAAGCGCCTCAGTCTCCTCGGCCAACGCGGCCGGCTGTACATAATCGAGCAAAATTTCACGGATAGAAAGTTTTAAGTACAACCCGCAATGGGGTTCTCTTCTTCTACGTTATCACCTTTTTCCTCGATTTCGTCGTAGGTTTGCTGAAGAACAGTCTCCGTTTCTTCCTCTTCATCACTATCCTGCTGTGGAACTTCAGAATTATGACAGGTACCACTGCAATTCACACAAATAACGGAGCATTTTAATCCAGCCTTTCTGCATCCACAAGCTCACTGAATCCCTTTCTGCATTTGCAAGAAGTTTCAATAATTTCTTTGGAGCTGGGTGCTCGAATGTAGTGACAGCAATTAGCCCATTTTTGCTTTTTCCCATCCCCATCGTTCTGCATTTTTTCTACTCCACACCACCGCTGCACTTGCAACGAATGTTGTCGTGCTGCTGATTTTGTGGGTGGCAGCGATGCATGATTAAATTTACCTCTGAATACTGATTTTGTGAAGCATTTATATCTATAGTTGTTTAAAGACATACTTTTTAGTCACTGTAACCATATATTGCAAGGACTAAGCGTTCTCCAGCTTCAGCAATGATTTCCGAGTCTCTATTTTGATTTTTAAATACCCAAACAAGCTCGTTTAAATCTTTTGATTTGTTTTGTTTCGTTTTCGGAATAGATTGAGACATTTCATTTTTCCTTGATTGAAGAGTGCCGATGATGTATCACAGCCGATGAAGGTATGCAAGAATAGTATGTTATCTCCGAATGCTTTAGTTATGATACTTTCTGTTGAATATATTCGTTGTGAAATTGTTCCTTTTTGCTGGTTTAGTATACATATTTGAACGCGGGGATAGAATCGTAAAAAGAATGAGAAGATCAACATCTTCATCAACAAGTCTTACGGAATCAAATGCAAGTGAAATGCTGATTTTCTCAAATGAATTCGATGCATAAATGGTATTGAAAAGCTTTTTCAATCTGCTTCCAGCCATTATATATCCGATTGATCCCATGAACGACATTAATAAATGGAATCCACCGAGTGTTACTACAACATTACTCAATTTGCAGTCCTCACTGGATGAGGATGCAATGTTCCATAGATTAGATTAGATTTTCGTTCCGTAGATCCATGTTGAGGAGATCCTCGTGGATGTAGAACATGTCCTTTGTACTTTGAAATACAGGGGCTGGTAAAACGTGACGAAACCAGTGTGCTGATATAGTGACTCACGTTTTTAAGAACAGTTAAAATTGTGTCATGATAACTTGGTGGTGAATTAATGAAGGGCAAGCATCCTACAAATGTTTTCTGGAAGGAAAGTTGCACTGTCACTTTTTCCATAAATCCACTCCATCCAGGTAGATTAGGTAGGTTGGCCCATTTTCCTTATAGCCAAAATAAGTCCGAAGCAGACAGAATAATATCTTTTGGAAACGAACGAATGCTATCGAGGTTTCAATTTTTATTGTTTTCAAACTTGTTACGTAACTCTTCTAGAATGGTTTGAATGCAATGGTACCAAATTTTCCTACAATTTGGGCTGACGGCATTTGCTGTAATCGTTGAATATTTTGATCTGGAACAATGGCATTTCCAGGCGTTATACACTGGATACCGCCCGTGGCATGAAAAGTATTATGACCATCTAATGTCTACGTATTGAAATCAGGGTTGTCAAAAACAAATTGCGAAAAAGCATTGCAGTAGATATCCAACGGTGGGAGCATATAGCCGAAACTACAAAAAGGATTGCTTCTGTGTACGAGGAGCAATATCCGAGAGATGACAAAGTATCTATTAGTCGCCGAGAGCCATACTTTTTAAACAAAAATGCTGTTACTCCGACTTGCATTGCCGACACGAAAGATTTCGGACTTGCTGCGGTAATTATGCAATGAATAAGAGAAATACTGTTTTTCTTCCATTTCTCAAGTGACGCACGTTTGTTTCTCAATATCACATGGTCGAAGAAAACCCCTAAAGTCTCAGGTATATCGGACTCTACTGCCTGAAAAAAAAAGAAAAAAAAAAAAAAAAAAACATGACGGAGGATAATACACTGTTTCGTACACCTTGGAGCGAATATACCCAAGAACGATTGCTGCAGCTGTCTTTACACTTCGTCGTCGATCTTCGGCCTTGTTTGCAGTTTTTTCGTTGTATCAGGCTTCCGGCAGTAATTTATACCCTGTGTTTCGGAAGCAAACCACAGGAGCCTTATTGGCAGTGTAGGCAATCAAAATATATTCACCGTATATTTTGAGGAGCTGTGCTTTCACTGTTTTTATGTGTGGGTGGTAATCGCATTCAATTTTGGTCATAACTTCATCTAGAGAAAACTGACACTCTTCAGAATTCTGTTTGAGAGAAGAGTAAACATTCTGCATTGCAGTATCGAGTTCGTTTGCACATGGACCTCTTTTTTAATGTCTTTTTATGTATTTCGTAGAAGCACTTTTTACCGAGTCCTTATGTTCACATGTGGTTCTTGTTTGTATCAAATGATATAAAATAAAATTACCAATATTGAAAATGAAATGAGTCAAAGAGGAATGATATTTTAAATACTTATTAAATTCTTACATCACAAATTAAATCAGTTGTGCAGGACGTAATAAACTGAACGCAGTAATTTAAAGTCCACAAAGAAGCGGTTGGAAGCATGTTTGCCACATAGGAATAGCCGCGCGTGCCAAGGTGCCTTGCTGCGGTGCCGCGGCCGTTCGCCATCGGAGGTTCGAGTCCTCCCTCGGGCATGAGTCTTTGCATGTTGTTCTTACGATAAGTTAGTTGAACATTTGGAAGCATGTTTCTATTTATCTTTAATCACACTTCAAAGTCTGGCTCGATTGAGTGCCTCAACTTAACTCTGACATCTTCTTCATCTCTAACAAAAATTGAACTGCTTGTTTCAAAAGAGTAGGATATTCTGTTTTTGTTCCTATTCGAAAAGAAACCAAAGTTTTCTGTTTGAAAGCGTCCTCCAGTGAACTATCGCTAGTCATGTAGATGGAAGTTTCTTTCCTGGTTATTTCATATGGCATTTTTCCTGCAAATGGATTCCTTATCCAGTCATACTGTGTGTATCCTTCTAGAAAGTACTTTTCAAAACGTTTTTGATGGACTTCTGAATGTTTAGTAATGTCTCGAACTAAATCTTCCATGGAAGCTAGTTTATTGTCCTCCAAAAGTGGTGTAAGAGTAGGTAATGCGGAGGAGTTATTGTTCGAACTTGTGATCTGAGAAGAGTTAACTTTCTTTTAAAAGACGATTTCTTTACGTGCTAAGAGAGCTGTTGTTCTTCGTCCTAGAAGGTCCATATTCAAAATGTGAAACCTCTCGAAGATATCGGCTAAATAGTCCAAACTTGGTAACCTCTGTTCATCAGTGAAAAAGTTCTTCACGTCTTTATTTTTGTCACTGAGAAACGTAAAAGCATCGGACCTCAGTTCGAATATTCCTTTTAAGCTCTTGCAGCGAGAAAGCCATCTTACTTCAGTATGAAGAAGCAAACTTTAAAATTTATCTCCCATAGCTTCACACAATAGTGTAAATAGCCATGAGTTTAGAGTCTTTGCCTTGCTACAGCGTCTGTCAAAACAGTATGAAAAGTTTCAGGCATGTCCTTAGAAACCAATGCTTCTCGGTGTATTATATAGCGTGCAACTTTCTTCACTCTGCTGCCAGCCCGGTTAAGTGACCATTCATTGCCTTGGCCCACATCTGTACAAATACCAACACATTTTTGCCACTAAATACTTCCTTGTAACAAATAAAGATCAATCATATTTCTAAAAATCTTCTGTAGCATTTGACTCAAGCGGTTTGCAAAACAAAAACTCCTCACATATATCGCCATGATAAACAAATCATACAAAAACGAGTAACTGCACTCTCGCCTATTAAAGGCGAAATAATTGCATTCATGCAGTTGTAATAACATCGTTTCTTCAATATAGGAAGACATGTCTTCGATTCTTCTTTTTACAGTATTGTTGGATAACGGAACTTTTTGTATTTCTTTATCGGCCTTTTCCCCCAAAATTGCTTGGGCTATGTCTCTAGCTGCAGGCAGTTAGAAAGTCTCACCAACAGTGTGAGGTTTTCCTTCAAATGTTCAAATGTTTGTATAGCTTATGGGACTTGACTACGGGGTCATCAGTCCCTAAACTTACGAACTACTTATGAACTACTTAACACTAAGGATGGCACAAATATCCATGCCCGAGGGGGGATTCGAACCCCCGACCGTAGTGTCCGTGCAGACCGTGACAGGTTTTCCTTCCTTAGCTTGGTATGAAGCTTTTCTACATCTACATCTACATACATACTCCGCAATTCACCGTAAGGTGCGTGGCGGAGGGTACACTGTACCACTACTAGGCATTTCCTTTCCTATTCCACTCCCAAATTGAACGAGGAAAAAAAGATTGCCTATATGCCTCCGTACGAGCCCTAATTTCTCTTATCTTGTCTTTGTGATCTTTACGCGAAATGTAAGTAGGCGGCAGCAAGATCGTACTACACTCAGCTTCAAATTCCGGCCCTCTAAATTTACTTAACAGAAATTCACGAAAAGAACGTCGTCTTTCTTCCAGCGATCCCCAATTGAGTTGCCGGAGCATTTCCGTGACACTCGCGCATTGGTTGAACCTACCGGTAACAAATCTAGCTGCTCGCCTCTGAACCGCCTCTATGTCTTCCTTCAAACCGATCTGCTGCGGGTCCCAAATACTTGAGCAATACTCAAGACGTGGTCGTACAAGCGTTTTATACGCGGTCTCCTTTACAGGTAAAGTACATCTTCCCAAAATTCTCCCAATAAACCGAAGTCTGCTGTCCGCCTTACTCACAACTGTCCTTACATGCTCGTTCCATTTCATATCGCTCTGCAATGTTACGCCTAGATATTTGAACGACGCGACCGCATCAAGAAGCTCACAACTGATGCTGTATTCGAACATTATAGGATTGTTTTTTCTACTCATGCGCATCACCTTACATTTTTCTACATTGAGAGCTAGCTGCCATTCTTCGCACCAACTAGAAATTTTGTCTAAGTCAACCTGTATGCTATTACAGTCAGTTACAGACGACACCCTCCCATACACCACAGCATCATCAGCAAACAGCCGCAAATTACAACTTACTCTGTCCATCAGATCATTTATATAGATAGAAAATAATAGCGGTCCTATCACACTCCCCTGGGGCACGCCTGACGATACACTCGTCTCTGATGAACACTCGCCGTCGAGAACAACGTACTGCGTTCTATTACTTAGGAAGTCTTCCAGCCAGTCACAAATCTGTGAACCTATTCCATAAGCTCGTATCTTCGTTAGCAGTCTGCAGTGTGGCACCGTGTCGAACGCCTTTTTGAAGTCGAGAAAAACACAATCCGCCTGTTGCCCTTCGTCCATGACTCGCAAGATGTCATGTGAGAAAAGGGCAAGCTGAGTTTCACATGAACGATGTTTCCTAAACCCGTGCTGATTCATGGAAAGAAGCTTTTCCGTTTCAAGGAAATTTACTATGTTCGAACTGAGAATATGCTCCAAAATTCTACATGAAACTGATGTCAACGATATTGGCCTGTAATTGTATGGGTCAGTTCTCTTTCCTTTCTTATACACGGGAGTCACCTGCGCTTTTTTCCAATCACTAGGAACTTTGCGCTGAATTAAAGTCTCGCTATAAATGCAAGCTAAGTAGGGGGCCAATGCCGCAGAATAGTCTTTGTAAAACCGAACTGGTATTCCATCCGGACCAGCAGACTTTTTCGTATTTAGCTCTCTCAGCTGCTTCTCTACACCGGAAATACCTATTGTTATGTCCCCCATTTCGGAATTAGTACGTTGATCAAATGATGGTATATTTGTACGGTCCTCCTGCGTGAAAGATTTCTTAAAGGTTAAATTTAGAACTTCAGCTTTCCGTTTGCTTTCTTCTATTACTGCCCCGGAATGATCAACTAGTGACTGGACAGTGGGCTTTGACCCGCTTATCGATTTTACATAGGACCAGAATTTTTTCGGGTTCTCGGAAAGATCTTTTGCTAAGGTATGGCTGTGATAATTATTGTATGCTTCACGCATCGATCTTTTTATAGACGCACGAATCTCTACTAACTTTTGCCTGTCATCATTTGCGTGTTCTTTTTTGAATCGAGTTACTAGTTACTATCAATATTAATAAAATTTGCTATGCATTTGGATTCTTTTTTTCCTTTGAAAAAAGTCGATAGGTTTAGTAACTAAATTAGAACACTTCGAACTTCGATGCCTTTTCAACAAATAAGCCTTCATGTTTTGATTTGAAAGCGTTTCTAAGCATACAACGCGTTGGGGGACTGGCTGATCACTGGTTTCTCAACCGGGCTTTACTGTAAAGCCAAACTGTAAGTAGCTTTCATCATACTTGCAGTCAGGTGTTGCCTTAGGTTTCTTAACTTCATCATTGACGGTAGAAGAAGCATCCAGTTTTAAAAATCGCTCCATGGTTAACTGAAAACACAATCACTGCCTACACTACAGTTGTGCATCCTTTTTTGCAATATTGCTGCGCATTGTAGGATCCACACCAGGTGGGACTGACGGACGATTTAAAGAAGATTCAGAGAAGGGCAGCTCGTTTTGTATTGTCGCGATATAGGGGAGAGAGTACACGAAAATGATGCACGAGTGGGAATGGAAATCATTAAAAGAAAGGCGTTATTCGTTGCGACGCGATCTATTTGTGAAATTTCTTTTGCCAACTTTCTCTTTAGAATGCGAACATATATTGTTACCACCCACCTACATAGGGAGACATGATCACCATAATAAAATAAGGGAAATCAGATGGAAAACATAAAGATTTAGATGTTCCTTTTTCCCGCGAGCTATTATAGAATGGAACTACAGAGAAATATCGCGAAAGTGGTTCGATGAACTCTCTGTTATGCACTTCAGTGTGACTCGCAGAGTATACATGTAGATGTAGGCATTCTGTGAAAAATGCAGTTCCTGTAACATTATACAGACGTTGTCGGTAATTTGACCAATCATTTTTCTGACTGTCACTTTACTTTAAATATAGAGTAACGTAACATAATAATTACACCAATATCAGTAATTGTTTTGTTTACTTGTGCGCGTACCATCTGAATTGCCCTTGCGTACCACTAGTGGCACGCGTACCACCGTCTGGGAACCGCTGCTCTGAACCGAATCAATGGTATGGATACTGGAATTAGGAAATCGAATCTGGCACACATACTATGACTCTTTCTGCAGGAACTCGAAACAGTCACCACGTTATTACTACCAAAAAACCCAAAGCCTTCTCAGCAGGAAGTCTCATAACTACAGTTCCGAAACATAATATGCTCTGACCAAACAAGTGTTTACACGTGCCACAGTACATAAAAAATGACCCGGTTATAGCAACGATAAGAGGATGGATAGGGAGTCTTGGGCGCACGACACCTAGGTCTTTAGCGTCCGAGTTACGGTAAAAGTTTACGAAAATATAATAATGTGTACGAATATTTCACAAACGGAAGGGATAAGCACCTATTGCAAACTAACGAAAAAACGTGCTAAATATGACTAAGTTCCTGAAACTGGGAGATTACAATAAATTTCATAAAAATAATTGAGTTGTGCAACTACGCATTTCACTCTACCGATTGAGTTAAATCCAGTGATTGATTGGGAAATGGGACATACTTGATCCTGAACACACGCGCTTGAGAAACCTTCGCCAACACAGTGAGAAAGCATCAATTTAAAAGGAAAGATTCAATTAATTTTCATATACCACTCGCGCGTTGAAGGTTCATACATTTAAGTATGGAACAGTGTGGATGGAGAAGTTGAATAAATTTTACTACTAATCGGGAAAAGTTGATGGCGAATCTCAACAATATTTAGTTGTACAACAGAGAGACTAGTCCTCGTACATCGACCTGCTCGTAACGGAGCTCACACGTTAGTCCTTAATTTTATAGTTAGACAGCAGAAATTCTCCTCTGATCATGGAATAAAAGCTCAGAGTTAAAGACCTCCGCGCGGGGATGGCCGCGCTGTCTGAGGCGCAATGTCACGGAATGTGCATCTGCTGGTTGTGTGTGTTGTCCTCAGCATAAGTCAGTATAAGTAGTTTGTAACTCTACGGACCGATGACCTCAGATTTGGTCCCTCAGGTTTACAAACATTGAACATTTGACTTAAAGAGAGCCTAACTCTCCCTCAGTAGCTTACTGACTTATAGTAATGTTTTTTTTTCGTAGAAATTATCATTTTCTTAAAATGGAGTACAACTAATAAAACGATAATTAGAAATATTCATACATCATAAATTCATTGGCGAAGTTGAAAATTTGTGCTGGACCGGGATTCGAACACGGATTTCTCGCTTCGTGCAAGCTTGATACTGCCGAGAATAGCCAAGTTATGGGAAATGTTACAGCCACATCGACGTGACAAAAACGTCACTAAGACATCCTGACGGATTAGTCTAGTTTCGAAAATGGAAATGAGCGTATGGCTCTCTTGGCCGGGAGAACCCTTGCGGGTTTGTTCGGCCGCCTTAGTGTAAGTCTTTTTATTTGGCGCCGCGTGGGCGACTTGCGTGCCAATGATGATGAGATGATGATGATTAGTACAAAACACAACACTCAGCCCCCTGCCGGGAATCGAACCCGGGCCTCCTGCATTGTAGTCAGCGACGCTACCGCTTTTTTTTTTTGTTTTTTTTTTTTGTTTTTTTTTTGTTTTTTGTTTTTTTTTTTTTTTTTTTGTTCTATGGGTAGTTTTCTTCGTTGCGGACGCTGATCGTTTTAGTTCGTTCTTGTTGGAAGAGTTGTTGGCTCAGATTTTTTATTACAGAGAGCGTTCAGCCCTATGACCGGGCGCGCTGAGCCATGGCGCCCGGCTATTAAGACAACACACAACACCCAGTCCCCTGCCGGGTGAGTTAAGGAGGCGGACTCTGTTTTCGGAAAGAGCGGATCACAAGACATTTGTGGGGACTTATGTAGGGGTGAGTCACAAAACAAACCGTGGTTGACCTATCTCAAATAGGTTCGTCCTGTCCACAACTCCATTGGAAACGATGGGCGAAGTCGAAGCAGACTATACGAGAAAACTGCCTGACCTCGCAACCGAAACCGGAGGAGGCATTCGGAACGTCTCCATAAGTGTCCGTGAAAGGGTGATTTACTGCCCACCTCATAAACGCCCTTCGTAGCACGATGCAGAAGATTATTTAAATGGAAGGACTTGCGACGGCCGGCCGCGGTGGCCGAGGAGACTGAGGCGCTCCAGTCACGGTCTGCACGGCCACTACGGTCGGGGGTTCGAATCCCCCCTCGGGCATGGATATTTGTGCCGTCCTAGTTCGGAAGTAGTTTATTAGTAGTTTGTAAGTTTAGGGACTGATGACCCCGTAGTTGAGTCCCATAAGCTGTACAAACATTTGAACATTTTGACTTGCGACGAGGCATTACGTGCGAAGATAGTCACACGCTGCACCCTATCCACGGTTCACAATATCATTATGATAACTGCTATCTCTTCACTCTGTTATTTTCGTATTTTCCTCCTATGAAATGTACCAAAGCAATAACACAAAAAAAAAAAAAAAAAAATCCTGGATTAGGATTCGTGCCAAAGAAAAGTCGTATAGCACGGCACGACCATGCTCATCAACTCATTATTTTCCAATACATTTTCCGGCAATACCCCAGCTATCTATTTCTTGGCTTTATTCCGTGCTTCACCACATCTCAAATGTTCAAATGTTTGTTAAGCTTAAGGGACTTAACTACGGGGTCATCAGTCCCTAAACTTACAAACTACTTACGAACTAGCTAATACTATGGACGACACAAATATCCATGCCCGAGGGGGGATTCGATCCCCCGACCGTAGCGGCCGTGCAGACCGTGACTGGAGCGTCTCAGTCCCCTCGGCCACCGCCGCCGGCTCACCACATCTCATCCTACTGTAGGTCCAAAATTGTAAATGTTTACTAAACCTAAAAGACCAAACTGTTGTCGTCATCGGTCCCTGGAATTACAAACTAGTTTTACTTACGCGAGGGACGACTCGAAACTCCGACGGGAGCGGTCGAGCAGCCAGTGACAAAACGCCTTAGACCGCGCGGCTCACAATTTCCTAGGCCCTGGTTGCGTGCGCGTTTTTAGACTGTGCGATCTTCACTCACATGTGGTTGGGTGATCCGCGCAGGTGTGTTGAGCCCGTGTGCCTGGGGAGGCGCATTGGTTTAGCGCCTCTGCTGGTACACTGTGCTCTGATTTTACGGGATAAATGCGTCATCCTACAATCAAACACGACGCAAGGTTATTACACAGA
Source organism: Locusta migratoria (assembly GCA_026315105.1). Taxonomy (NCBI): domain Eukaryota; kingdom Metazoa; phylum Arthropoda; class Insecta; order Orthoptera; family Acrididae; genus Locusta; species Locusta migratoria. Next base: position 443,963,090 of record CM048755.1, on the reverse strand, counting down.
CGTCCGCTTCCGTAGTATAGTGGCCAGTGTGGTAGGTTGGCACGTAGTGAGCCCGAGTTCGATTCCAGGTCCGGTCGAGGATTTTCTAACCACTCGGGGACTGAGTGTTGTGTCCTCTTAATAGTCCAGGCGACAGGTCGTAAAAAAGGGGGGGGGGGGGTTACCTGGAAAGTATTCCGAACTTAGTGAACTTTTAGTATGTTATGTGTAGGTAGTCTGTGGAGTAGAATCTGAGTTTTCGACCTCGAGGACCCTGTGCTCACTTTGCAGGGGCCGAAAAGCCTCGACATTTTTGGCCTTTTTTTCACTATTTTGCTTATAACTTCTAAACCATGCGTTTTTCGCGAAACATACCTCTAAACAAAGTTGAATAGCATAAAATTCCTACATATTTCACTGGTCAAAAGTGGTTTTTGATCCACTAATGACTGAGATACAGATGTTCAATAATACAGTATCTTCTAAAATTACCAAAACTAGCTCCAAAATTATATTTTTTGCCTTATAGACCAGTAGTGATAAACCTAAAAATTAGAGAAATCGGAAATAATTGCTACAAAAGGTTTTATTGTTTTAATGGCTACGTTTGAGGCCCAATACGACTATCCTAAGTTTCCCCCCTCCGTGTAGTTGTGCATAAGTGGTTGGGGGGGGGGGGATGTACCCAAAAAGGGGTATTTTTCGGTTTTGTGATTATATCTCGTAAATGACTCAACATCAAAAACATAGTGGAATTAAAAGTTGTAGGGCATAAAACTCTGCATTGAATAAGACCATCCGAATATTTTTTGACCACCCGTTTCCATACTAGTGCTCTTCAAAATCAGGTCACCTCTTCCAACTAAATCTAGATCTACATACATTATTCGCAATCCACCGCAAGGTACGTGGCGGAGGGTACACTGTACCATTACTAGGCATTTCCTTTCCTATTCCCCTCCCAAATAGAACGAGGGAAAAAACAATGTCTATACGCCTCCGTACGGGCCCTAATTTCTCTTCTCTTTTCTTTGTGATCACTACGCTAAATGTAAGTAGGCGGCAGCAAGATCGTACTACACTCAGCTTCAAATTCCGGCCCTTTAAATTTCCTCAACAGAAACTCACGATAAGAGCGTCGTCTTTCTTCCAGCGATTCCCCAATTGAGTTGCCGGAGCATTTCCGTGACACTCGCGCATTGGTCGAACCTACCAGTAACAAACCTAGCTGCTCGCCTCTGAACTGTTTCTATGTCTTCCTTTAAACTGATCTGCTGCGGGTCATAAACACTTGAGCAATACTCAAGACGTGGTCGTATAAGCGTTTTTTATGCGATCTCCTTTACAGATGAAGTACATCTCAAAATTCTCCCAATAAACCGAAGTCGGCTGTCCGCCTTATTCACAACTGTCCGTTCTTTCCATTTCATATCGCTCTGCAATGTTACGCCTAGATATTTGAACGACGCGACAGCATCAAGAAGCTCACTACTAATGCTGTATTCGAACATTATGGGATTTTTTTCCCTACTCCTGCGCATCACCTTACATTTTGCTTTACTAGAATATTGTGCATAATGCGAGTGTGCAGTTATCACGCGGTAGCTTGCTGCGTCCATCCACTAGGCGACACAGTTTATTGCTCTGTCGAGGCGCCCGGCGCCACCCGCGGACAAAAGGACGGGTCTGGTCCAGGTAAAAGCTTTTTCTGGCCGGGTCTCGCCAAAACATGTTCAAATGTTTGTAATCCTATGCGACCAAACTACGTTGGTCATCTGTCCTATTCTTACAAACTACTTGTACTAAGTTAAACTAACCTAAGGACAACACACACATATATCCATGCCCGAAGGAGGATTCCAACATCCGAAGCGGGAGGCCGCGCGATCCGTAACGTGGCGCTCAAGACCGCTCGGCTACTCCCGCGCGGCCGGGGTGTCGTTAGTTCCCACCTGTTTCGGGACGGACGTACGCCAACGCGCGATTATTTAACCATAGTGAACGGCACGCCACGCGGCGATAAGTGCCGGTGTTTCGCGCGACCGTAACGTGCGACGTGTAGCGTAGCGCGCCGCAACGCCAACGTACCTCCGCACCTCACACCACCACCACCTAGAGAGAAGGCCGCGGCGCTCTCGTGTGACGTCAGGCAGAGTAGGTTGCGCGCGCATAGTTGACTGGCTCGCTGCTTCGGCATCAGGGTTGCCATCCAAAAAACTTTGTTCCTCGTATATAAGCAACTAAAAACCTCGTATTTTGGCTATCAAACCTCGTACATTGGGTCCGGGGGGATGGGGGGGGGGGATAGCAGAGCATTGCTCCTGGTTTATACATATATATATAAATGAAAATGGTATAACGTCAAGGATATTAAGTGAGTGTCAATTTAGTAGGCGTTTGTTAATTTACAAATTTCGAATTAAACAAATAAAATGTTACAGTGGACATTTTTTTCTAAACACAAATTCTGCATCAAGGAGGTTCATTCTATAACCTCCTTGTTTTGCATATATTCGTCTCGCCAACGCCACCTGGTTATAAGAGGTTAGTTCAAGCAGCTGCGAGACACCAGCAAAATGCTCATGCGCAGAGATGCTGCCGAAACTCGATAATAGCTCTACGCACTAACACGCACATAACACTAGGCCAGGGGCTAGGACAACGTCAGCATGCTTCGCTAATACTGCCATAAGAAAATTTTGTCCCTTACGGTCATATAATTTTATTTCACTTTTGGAAGTATCAACGATTTGCAATAGGGCATTATAAATTGAGGTTAAATAATGCACGCTGATCACTAGACTTTGGATTCGGACAGCAAGGGAAAAAATTATTTCTATGTCGGAATCTCGTACATAACTGTACGAGGTTGACCTTGTCCTCGTACCTCGTACAGTAGACTACAAATCTCGTATTTGTACGAAGAACCTCGTACGTATGGCAACCCTGTTCGGCATAGTGGGCCGTGCCCCAGCGGCTACCCAGTCAGCTATGCGCGCAACCTACTCTGCGTGACGTCACACGAGAGCGCCGCGGCCTTCTCTCTAGGTGGCGTTGCTTCCATCCGCGCCGCGTCACGTTTTAATCGGCCCGCCTCCCACGCGTAAACACGCCACGAGACCTCGCCGCCCTTGTGTCATAGTCACTGCTGCCGTAAGTAACAGCACCATGTTCTTGCATATTAATACATACGCTGCAAATGACAAGTTGAGTCATCTTTCAAGTTCTATAACCATTCAACCCATAGAGCACCAAAGATAAGCAAACAGTATTCTAGTAGAGAATAAGCTGCTCTTTCTAATAGTGCAGTTTAAATTAACATCTGAGTTAACCTATATAGAGATATTTGTCTGCAAATTTAGTCAAATATAGTGTTCTTATATTTTGGAGCCATCTTTCTGGTCCATTATCTCAGGAAGTACAAAATATACAGTTCTGTCATTATTACACTGGCTTGCCCAGCAGAACGTATACAAAAAAGCAAGCAAATGAAGACGCAGACCACCTGATTGTTGCCACAGAGCTTGAGATCTCACAGGAACATAAGAAGGTGTCGTTGTTGGTGAGGATACGGCTCTTCTCATCATGCTCATTACACCATCAGCAAATATATATTTTTGAAACCTGGAAGAAGAAAGACCTCATCAAAAGTATTTCGTCCCAGCAGTTTCAAACTGTCCAGAAACATCAGAAGGCCACACATATTTCTCCATACCATAAGTGGCTGACACACAACTTCAGCACTCTTCAGACAGGGCAAGAAAAAGGTGGTCAATCTACCGGTCAAAAATAAATGTCTTCTTGAAGATATCAAACTTTTCTTCTTGCCTGGCACTCAATCTGAAGCTATTGTCGAAGCTGGCCACCGACGTTTAACAACAACCCTCTGTGGAGGTAGGGCAGAAGACAATTTAGACAATTTGCGATTCGACCTGTTTTCCAAAGCGACTGTGAAATGCAGATGCAAGCTAGCATCCCTACCACCAACTTCGGAAGCAGCCTGCCAGCATTGCTTGAAGACCTACTTACAAGTACAAACGTGGATAGGACACCAGATGGATCCGCTCCTCTGGGGATGGCAGGTTTCAGAGTTTGGTCTTGGTCCCGTTCCTACCTCCAAGGAACCAGCTCCACAGTCTCTTCTCTCAACAATTTCCTGCAAATGCAACAAGGGCTGTGCAGGTAGTTGGGAGCGTCGGAAGGCTGGTATTAAGGGCTCATAAATTTGTGTTAACTGTAAGGGGAACTCGTGCACTAACTCCCTCCAACCAGATGAAACTGACGAACCAGATGTTGACAAAGACCTGGACTGCATATATGAGGCGACGAAAATTACTGACTTCGAGGAGCCGAGTGACGGGGCGACGGACTCATAAATTACAGACTTTGAGAAGCCGAGTGGTACAATGACAGTCTAACGTCGACGTGTGTGAAATTTCTGAACATACCTACTTTTACACTTTTCATCTCATACCTTTATGTAAAATTTTATTACGAAATATAATAACCACTACTTAATTTCAAGAAGTGTGTCTCTCTTCCTAGCTAGTTCATATCAGTTGAATGGATATCCCTTTATTATATATAAAAAAAACTTTTTTAATATTTTTCAGATATTCCAAAATTTTGATATTTTATTCTATTACTATATTAAATAAGTACAAGACGATGGGTTGCTAAAGTTCTGCATTTAAAAGAGTGTCCTTAAGAATTACTGAAGAACTACATTTGAAATAATCTTTATTGATGTTGAGAAATGGTCCAACTTCAATAAGGAGCTGTAGAGAAATGGGTGGTCCAATAATTCACTTTTGGTTTTATAGAATGCAGAATATATATCTCTATATCTTTTTTATCAACCACATTATAGTTAGATGGGTTAGTTTCAATGATATTACCAAAAATCAGAGATTAAAACGAAAAGTTTTCATGAACATGTAAAATTGGTCCAATTTTTAAGAGCACAAGTATGGAAACGGATTGTCCAAAAAATATTCGGATGGTCTCATTCAATGCAGAATTTTATGCCCTAAAACTTTCAATTCCACTATGTTTTCGATATTGTGAGTCGTTTACGAGACTTAAAGACATATTCATGACAAAGAGACGAAGAGTGCAATAAGTGAAAAATTAGACATATTAATTGCTTATTTACAGAAGGATGGAAGAGCAGGTAGAAGCTATCCTCGGGGAAGATCGGTTTGGACTGAGGAGAAATGTAGGAACATGGGAGACAATACATTATGAGTTATCTCAGGAGATAAATTCAGGAAAGGCAAACCTACATCTTTGGCTTTTGTAGATTTGGAGGAAGCTTTTGACAACGTTGACTGGAATACACTATTTCAAATTCTGAAGTCAGCAGGGGTGAAATATAAGGAACGGAAGGTTATCTACAACTTTTACAGAAACCAGACAGCACTTTTAAGAGTCTAAGGGCATCAAAGGAAGCACTGGTTAGGAAGGAAGTAAGGGTTGCATCCTTTCTCTAATGATTTTCAATTTGTACAATACATTCGTCAAACTGTGAAGGAGTGCAAGGAGAAATTTGGAGAAGGAACACAAGTTCAGGGTGATGAAATAAAAACTTTGCGTTTTGCTGTTATTGTAATTTTGTCAGAAACAACAAAGGGCCTTGGAAGAGAATTTAAACGGAATGGACAGTGTGTTGAAAGGAAAATATAAGATAAACATTAACAATAGCAAAACAAGGGCAATGAAATGCAGTCTAAGAAAATAAAGCAATGCTGAAGGAATTAGATTAGGTGACGAAACAATAACGATGGTACATGAAATTATTTACTTGGGCAGTAAAATAACATATGATGGCCGCAGTACAGCGGATATAAAATCCAGAATGGCAATGGGAAGAAAAGCGTTTATGAAAAATTTATTAATATCGAATTTAAGCGTAAGGAAGTCGTTTCTTAAGGCATTTGTGTGGAGTGTTGCCTTGTACGGGAGTGAAACATGGACGACAAACAGTGCAGACAGGAAGATGATAGAGGATTTTGAAATGTGGTGCTACAGAAGAATGCTGGAGATTAGGTGAGTACATGACGTAACTATTGAGGAGGTACTGGAAAGATTTTTGGAGAAAAGGAATTTTTTGAATTCCTTGACTAAAAGGAGGATCGATTGGTAGGACACCTTCTTAGAAATCGAAGAATCGTGAATTTAGAATTTGAGAGAAGAGTGAGGGGTAAATATGGCAGAGAGAGACGTAGAGACGAATACAGTAAACAGGTTCAAATGGATATGGCTTACCATTCTTATGAGGGGATGAAGAGCCTTGTTGAGGATAGAGTAGGGTGGAGAGCTGCATCAAACCCGTATCTGGACTGGAGACAGCAGCAGCAGCAACAGCAGCAACAACAACAACATATGAATTGTTGTATGAGATTTGTTGACTATGTCGAAAAATTCTGAAGGAGTGATAGCGCTTGAAATTTTCGAAGAGGGCAGTAAAAATCTCCGGAGGCGGCCCTGCACCATCGTCAGACCAACAAATCGGACATGTTGGCCAATCCCCACCCAAAAATGTTGGTCGGCCAACACGTCCAATTTATCGGCTGGCTGGCTTGTTGGTCGGTCCGAGTGCATTGAAGGAAAATTAGGGTTTAACTTCACGTTGACACCATAGTCATTGACAAATACGGGGGGGGGGGGGGGGGCACTAATGGCCACAGCCCCTCCCAGGGCATGATTAAAACCTCCTAAAATGTGTCGTATGAGCTTTTTTAAGACACCAGTTTGAGGAACGGTCTCACAAAATAATTTCTAAGATTTTACCCCCAGCCCCGGGACCAAAATCCTGGACTCGCGACTGGCTTTTAGAGACCGAGCACACGCTCTGGTAGTTTTTGTCAACGATGGGGGAGAAGAAACTATCTCCGCTGTCGCCTGGAGTGATTTAGAGAAATCACCGAAAACCTCAATCAGGATGGCCGGAGACGGGTTTGAACTCCTTTCTCCCGAGCGAGATTGCTCTGTGTTGCTACTGCGCCGCATCGTTCTGTCAGCAAATAAAGCCCATCAGTAACACTACTGCCCCGTTCCCTGGGATCATTTTTTTTTCTTTATTGAAATTTTAATGCCCGAAGGCAGGCTGACAGCAGCCAGTCCTGGGATCATCACATTAGTTTCCCCTTAAAGCTCTAGAGGGCTTCAAGTAACAAATTACATTGACGCTGTACAATGATGAAGCAATTATAAATTGTAATCTATTTACTGTTACAGAGGAATCTAGGTGTGGCGTTTTCGCTTGTGGACTTGGCAAACGACTTGCCGTGAACTGAGTGCAGCGCCGCCACGCCTGTTGTCATGTCCAGCAGCGGCCACACACCACTCCCAGGCCACTCCGGCGCAAACAAGGTAAGCTCTACACCACCTGTTGCCATCCCTGGCTGACAGATCCGGCGTAACATACCCAGGCTACTTCCGAAAACAAACGGGGAATCGTTCAGTACACCGTTGTGAGGCCTACAAACGGCTTCTATACATAATGTTTCAAAATCTTTAGCGTCAAACATGTACGGTTAGTCGAGGATTGTAAACGGAGTACATTTCGATAAAGAAATTAAATTTAGCATTTTCGTTATAGAAATAAAAAAACTTCACCTCCGACTGCATGTACTTAAATGTAGGGGAAAAAGTGGTCATACTTTAAAAAATATATATTATTGGTGCAACGTGGATGCATTTGTATGTGGTTTTTGTAGAGCTACAGTCGTAGATACAGAAACCTAAGCCCTTTACGAACCGTGTCAATTAAAGTCCGGGATACGATCCGTCGTCTTTGACCAATGACGTCATAAGAGTTAAAGATGGTTTGTTTACAAGCAGAACGTAGATTATAGATAAAGATTTTGTGTTTAAAAAAGTTATCTGCTGCTTCACTGTATAGTGAGGTATAGGTAAAGTTTATTTCTCGCAAGTGAGCGCTGAAGGTGCGATTTTTTGGGCTGAGACCTGTGATCGATGGCGTTGTTGTCTGTAATTTACGATAACCAGATTTTAGTATCTACAATATATAAGTATTAAGATATTATCCCGTATACAGGTTTTACGCCATGTCATGGGTCAAAGCAGACAGGTGTAACCGCGTCGTAAAATAATGCCAAAGATTTGAGCATTTATGTACGGATGCACAGCCTTCATCTGTTGAGTAGTCCTCGTGGAGAATACTGGCCAATTAAGAATCTGTCCATTACGTTGGTTGTGGAATAAATTTTTATGGAATATAGTTTTGTTTGTAATTACTGTATATGAAGGCTGGAATGAAATTTGTCGCGAAGGAGCTACGTAAAAATAAATTCCATGGATTCTTAAGGTAATCACTACACACGAGAGAGCGAACTATTCATAACACATTTCCGTTTTTATTTAGTCGTTTGTACTCTTCACGCACATTCATTGACTAGTATGCTGGACAGACAGTTTTCTCGTAAACTTCCGTAGATTTTGTATTTTAGTAGTACAGCTAAGCCAAAATCTTAATACTGGTCTCCAGTGTGCTAGTGTGGTTTGCGTGAAACTTGGATTAGTTACTAAATTGTCAAATTTATAATGGTATTATAGGTGTACGACGAGGAGGGAGTGAAATTTCGCTGACTGTCGTAATGTAATAATTACTTTGGTCTCTTGTCACGTTTCTGTTCCTAAAGACGCCTTTAGTGTTAATTTTCCAGACACTTTATCTACGCTGCGACAACACACTATTTTGGGAGCAAATTTGCTGCATTCCTCTTTAAATTCTTGCAAGACTCATTAACCTCTTAAATACAAAGGTATTTTCCATAACCTGTATTACCAAAAACCAGTTGGGGACGTGAGATACTGTATGCTAACCTAAAACAAAATAAACATGATAAAAATAGCAAACTTGTTAATTATCTTTTTACTTCTCACCAACATGAATTTTTAGAGGTACTGATGAATAAGTAGCATCTAGAATCTGAAAAATCTTTATAGCAACACCAACGCCCTTTCAGTAACGTATAGAACCAAGTGTACTTTATGACAACAAAAGTTTGAAAATATAATTTTCGGAATTTTTGTTAACGTTCACTGCCAATATACTTTCCAAGAGTGATTGGTAAATATGCTCATGAACCTGAAAATATTTACTGTGAATGTCGCAGTTACTACAGACTTGAATTTTTTTATTAAATTCAACCGATAAATTTACAACATTCATGGAATCTAATAGACTACATAACAAAATGATCAAAACTTTGTTGTGTAGCTTCCTGCACTCTGACATGTTTCTAGTATTTGTCTTCTTTAACAATACACAATTACATATTTCTTTAGGTAATTTTTCCTGGTCCATGCTTGTGAGATACAGGAACCACGGCATCCGGTTTCGTTCTTATCTATGTCGTCATTTGTTGTAGTATTTGGCACATGTTCCAACACTAATCCCCTACAGCTTCTCACCTGCTGTACTTACTAATTTCCTCCTCGTTGAAACGGATGTTAATCCTTACAGGACGAAGATCGTCAATGTATTTCCTGTACATTTGTTCCACTAAGTACCATTAGTTGTAGACTATCACCCTCAATTTTTTTTATATATATTTCCTAGTTTGTATGCTTGCAACTTTATGAAAAGGCATTTAAGTTCTTAATACATCTTAACAATGTTATCTAAAATCTATCAAATCATACAGACGCACAACGCGTCATTGAACATTTATTTCAAAGGTTCAGTTGTATTCATAAAGCTTAAGATGACTGCCTTAAGAATTGGCGGTAATTTACACCCAGCTATCTGTGAACCAGATAGGGGGTATGAATCGTTGGGTTTAGACACCATTGGGCGGCATATTCTTGTCAAATCGCGAAGACCTAATGAGATGAAGATATAGAATAATTATAGTTGTCCTGGTCCATTATTGCTATAAATATCCCTGAAGTTGTACAAAGAATGGTTTCTACATCCCTTGCGTTACATTGTTTTTTGAAGAAATTATCGTTAAAACTACTGTCTTGCAAAATCTTTCATTGATGTGAATACTATACAAGGTGTACTCATAAATGAAAAGGCTTGCGCAAGACAAAGGGAAAAGGTATGAACCTGTCTTCGGACTAAAGTTGACGGTCTCCAAATGGTAATTGTCATATCGTCTAATAGTGAGCTATTTATTTCATGCGTTTTTTTGTAATCGCCCGTGAAGAACTTCTATTCTTTCAAAGAGATGAACATTTGTTTCTCGCGTCTATGGCAGAACTTCCTAGGATTTCTTGGCTCTACTTCGTTCTGTGATCTTCCTTAAACAGCTTCCCATTGCTGGGCAAAATGTCTTTGTTGAGACACTGAAGTTTGCACCTTGGCTGTTGTTTAGACGTATTTAATTTCAAACGATTAGCCAATTTCGACTTAACAGGCTATAGTCATGTTCTGTGAATACTAACATGTAATACATCCTATTATTCAGCAAGGAACTTCACTGTTCGAAAGCGAGCACATTAGAATTCAAATGTCAGATTTAAAACAGTGGTTACTACGGTAGTTGACATGGTTGAAACAACTGTCACGTTTTTAGACACAGAGATAGTACCGGGAAATTTTATATCCCATCTTTGTTTGCATTGAGAGAAAGTCCACATTTCCACCATCAGTAAGACTGCTGAGAGAGACGTTTCCAGTTCGAGACGAAGCTTAAAATTGCCCTTGTTGTAGGTCCAATTGTCTACACTCGTGAAAGAGGTCCCAATATGTTACAGGATGATACACCTCGCGAGGAACGCCACAGTAATTAATTATATTTGTAATATAAAATGTGAACCACTGAAATAACGCATTTCACGGCCACTAACAAGTTTAGTCTTCAGTCCGGAGACAGGTTTGATGCAGCTCTCCACAATACCCTATCCTGAGCAAGCCTTTTCATCTCCTCATAAGAACAACCCACATCCACTTGAATCTGTTTACTATACGCGTCTCTTGGTCTCCCTCTGCGATTTTTACCCCACACACTTCCCTCCAATGCTAAATTTACGATTCCCCGATGTTTAAGAATGTGTCCTACCAAACGATCACTTCTTTTAGTCAAGGTATGCCAAAAATTTCTTTTCTCACCAATTCTGTTCAGTACCTCTTAATTAGTTATGCGATCTACCTACCTAATCTTTAGCATTCTTCTGTAGCACCACATTTCAAAAGCCTCTATTCTCGTCCTGTCCGAATTGTTTATCGTCCATGTTTCACTCCCGTACAAGGCAACACTCCATACAAATGCCTTCAGAAAAGACTTCCGTGCGCCTCGGTTGCACAGTGGTAGAGTGCCAGACTACAAATCCAAAGGTCGTGGGTTCGATCCCCGTCAGGTCCCTAGGATTTTTATGTCACTTTTCACTTCTTTCGCCTCTGGCAGTATCGCTCATGTGAAAAATACCGAGTAGCACCGTGGTTCGGAACCCACGTTAAACTGTAGGTCCCCCTATAACTGACTGGGTAAGTCAGTTCGAAGGTCGGAGGAAGGCAACGGCATACCACCTCCAAACAGGACCATGCCTAGTAAAGCACTGTGGTGTTCAAACCAATCTTCGGATTGATGACTGCTTTACCTTTTTTACACTTAAATTAATATTCGATGTTAGTAAATCTCTTTTTCAAAAATGCTTTTCTTCCCATTGCCATTCTGCATTTTATATCCTCTGTACTGCGGCCGTCATTTATTTTACTACCCAAGTAACAAAACTCATCTACCAACTTCATTGTTACGTTATCTAATTCCTACTGCATCTTCCGATTTTCTAAGACTGCATTCCATTATCTTTGTTTTGCTCTTGTTAATGTTCATTTTATACGCACTGTTCAACACACTGTCCATTCCATTCAACTGCTCTTCCAGGTCCTTTGCTGTCTCTGACAGAATTAAAATGTCTTCAGCAAAACGCAATGTTTTTATTTCTTCACCCTGAACTTTGATCCCTATTCCAAATTTTTCCTTGCATTCCTTCTCCGCCTGCTCGATGTAAAAATTGAATAACATCGGAGAAAGGCTACAACCCTGTCTTACTCCCTTCCCAACTGATGCTCCCCTTTCATGCCCTTAGTCTAATAACAGCGATCTGGCTTTTGTACAAGTTGTAAATAACTCTCCTTTCCCTGTATTTTATCCCTGCTGACTTCAGAATTTGAAAGAGTGTATTCCAATCAACATTGTCAAATGCTTTCTCCAAATCTACAAAAGCTAAAAATGTAGGTTTGCCTTTCCTTAATCTATCTTCTAAGATAAGTCGTAAAGTGAGTACTGCCTCCCGGGTTCCTACGTTCCTCCTGAATCCAAACTGATCTTCCCCAAGGTCAGATCAATGTCCAGCTTTGTTGACGCGACTATATAGCGATATGTTAAAGATGTGTAACTACCTCTTAGAGCAGTGCTGGTCTGGGGATGCGGTTAACTGGCGGGTAAATGGAAGGCGCGGCTGGTGCGCCACGTCCTGTGATCACCGTAGGAGGCGCCAGTCTGGAGGCTGGCCAGAGAAACGGATGCGCGATGGAGTATCGCTGCCCAGCAGCTTCAGACGAGCTTTCTGGTTATCGCAGAGGCAAAACAAATGAGGCGGTTGTTTTGAACTTCTGGGAAAGTGTACTTTCGTATTTTTGTATTCCACGTAGAAACAGGTATTTTGAAGGTATTAATGTTCCCAAAATTCTGTTGTGTGGCAAGTCTTTAACTGAGTAACAATTCCTTTTTAATCGCAAAATCCTTCTAGATATGTAAACATGTAGATTGGATGTGATAGTTCTTTGACACAGCGTACGACGATGCCAAAAGGCTACATGTAAGTTATAAGGACGACTGTATGCCGGAGGTGGTGGAATATCTAATCTTAGACTACTAGCTGAAAACCCGGCGTTGTCCGGGTATATATTTATTCGAACCTTGAGTTAGGACTTTCCTTCTCTCTCTCTCTCTCTCTCTCTCTCTGTGTGTGTGTGTGTGTGTGTGTGTGTGTGTGTGTGTGTGTGTGTGTGTGTGTGTGTGTGTGTGTGTGTCTGTCTGTCTGTCTGTGTGTGTGTGTGTGTGTGTGTGTGTGTGTGTGTGTGTGTGTGTGTGTTTTTAAAAAAAAGACATGTTACATTTATCAGAATATATAAGAAATCACAGGTAGAAATGCACTCGTTTCGAAGAATCCAATCACGAAATTCAACAATAATGATTGTAATATCAGATGGACCACTTGGTAAAGAAAGTGCCGAGAAAAATAAAATACACAATATCTTCAACCTTGAAATATTTCCACCATGCAACTATTCGTAATTCTGGAAGACATGAAGAGGTCGCTGCAAAGCTTTCCTTCGAAATTGTACGGCAAAACTAGCACAAGCAAACTGACAAAAACGATGATAAAACATAACACTAACACCACTCCGTTCTTTGCCGCATATACACAATTTTTGAATGATTGTTGTGGACAGACTATTCGACAACGTAACAGGACTACACCAGCTAGAAGTGATATTGTCGGTTTTATGTATAGACGCTTGTCTCTAGTAACACGGTCATCACATTACTGTGTTCATTATCTTCAAACTGATATCATGAAATTTATATGAAGGCGGAAGGACACTGTATACATAAAGTTTAGAGTTTTTTACGGAAAGCTATAAGAAAACCACTTGATAAAAAAATATGTAAAAATGTATTACCTCATAATAATAATAATAATAATAATAATAATAATAAACTTTTGTAGTAGTGTAATGGAAAAAAATTTGAACAGTTAGGGAGAATTAAATGTTTCTATTTCTTGGGAATCGAACACAGTATCTTCTATTTCACAAAGTAATCCGCTACGAACTGAGCTACGCTGGACTCAAATAGATGAGAGCTAATATTTTATACTTGTTGAGTCTTGAGGCAATCGTGAAACTGTTATTAATAATTGTACTTTTATTATTACAAACTCGTATTATAAAATTTCGATCGAAGTTTATATTCATGACATTCATGCTGGGAAACAGCATTTTTTTTTTCGTGCTACGCATAATACACTGCCAAATCATACGGCAAGATTCGTCTCCAGAATGGCGTCTGCTCGATTCGACAAGTCCAACCGGAGTTACCCGGAGGCTCCGATTGAAATGGCGCGAAATCTCCGCCTCCGGAACTACCGCTCCGTTTCCAGCACTATCTTAGACAAGCTGTGTGCAGTCCAGGAATAGGTTAAGCTGTTATTCCTTCGATAGGACTGCGAGCACAGAGGTACAATGCGGGATGACAGAGTTTTAAAAGTACTGGCGGATGGAAGCTGTTTGACTGGGAGATGCGTGCTTGGCTAGTTCAGTCGGAGTTAAATAGCACACATCCAGTAACGGGCTGAAAGATTTACTCTGGAACATGTGAAATATTGTTGAAACTTGAGGTATGAAATCCTTGCATAACTTTGACTGTAACGTATCTTTGTCGGCCCATTCCCAGACTTAGTTTCGTTATTGAACCCTGGAAGCCTATTTAAGTTGATGAAACGTGTCCCAAACGTGTCAATGTTATGTTTTCATTAATAACATCCACAGCTAGGGAGACCCATCCAATGATCTTTACCCCATGGTTAATTCCATTACGTAGCGCTTTGTTTTGTGTACAATAGTGTGAATGTTAGCTGAGGATTCAGTCCGAAGAAACTCGTTTGAAACTAGTATCTCTTGCAATTTAATAAAGATCAGATCTTGATTTAAATCGGCCAGGACTTTGCATGAGCCTTCACTCAAATTTTACTGATTCAGTAATTTTTCTATGTGTAATGTTTTCACCCTGTGGCTGCGCTTGAAGGTCCTGACAGTGGTACCTCAAACCAAAGATTTTTCCCCAGACAGGAAGACTCGCCTGTTGTCTTCGGTATGCTTCATACTAAGTGGTCTGTACTCTGACAAAAAAAATGTTCAAATGTTTGTATAGTCTATGGGACTTAACTACGGGGTCATCAGTCCCTAAACTTACAAACTACTTATCAACTACCTTATACTAAGGACGACACAAATATCCATGCCCGAGGGGGGATTCGAACCCCAGACCGTAGTGGCCGTGCAGACCGTGACTGGAGCGCCTCAATCCCCTCGGCCACCGCGGCCGGCTGTACTCTGACAAGATAGAACTGTTATGAAGTGAGCACTTAAACAACACTGACCAATAAATGGCATATTTAAGAAATTGCTTATTTCTGGACTTCAATATAACATTTAGGTTAATATTTTTCTGTATTATAGTCATTGGCACTTAATTTCAGTCCAGTAATCGTTAAGCCACGAATGTAGTTTAGTATAAAGATGATTTATACATCCATTTGTCATCCCACACTTTTATGAATATTTTATACAGGCGCTAAAGCTCTCGTTTTGCTCGCGAAAAGTAAAGGTTCCAGTTTCCAATCCCGGTTCTCCCACAGTTTTAATCTGCCAGGAAGTTTAAACATTCGTATTGCTTGTTTAGATACAAAAGCGTGTTACCACAATAGTTTATCCACTCATAACTGGAAATCTAAATAATAGCGCGCTACAGTTTTCTTGTCTTGCTCCAGTTGGCGTCTGCCATTCACTGAATGCCTCCTTCGACGTATTTGATTACGTAGAGGAAAGGGGTAAGTGAGTGACAGATAGCGCATGCTGCTGCCTACGTTCTTGGTCACTAAATTCCACTCATAAAATTTTCGTCCCTCACGAATCAAACAGGAAATGTCCGGGTTAAACGCCATCGTAATAATGGTCCATCAGGAGTTGGAGCTCGAATGAAAAAACTTTGAATAATTGGTGGCGGCCGCAGATGCTGGTGTTGATTGCGCAACTCGGTTGGTCCCTTGCCCATCACTCTGACATGTCGAGAACGAAGTTATTTTGATCGAAATGTAACTCATCTGCTCCTACATAGTTTCATAAACGAATCTAAAGTCATCAATGATAGGCGCTCAGATCTGCATCAACATGAATTCTCTACAAACCACTGAACTTCACACCACAGGGTGCCTCCCACTATGGGAATTGTTAGAGCTTTCTTAGTTCGTTCGTTCGTTCGTTCGTTCGTTCGTTGAGCGTGGGAAGAAATTAACGCCTCGGTGCCCGTTATTAATGTGCAATGAGGGGCCCACCTATCGCCGCCCCCCCCCCCTTGGCCAATGCGACAACCTTTCCCCCCGAACTTCGACGAACCCCCACACCCGAGATATTAGGTCCTGTTATGCCATTTACTATTGAAATTAAATATTTTTATTTCACTTTTTGTAAATTTTTTTTATTTAAGCCGCCCCCCTTCCGACTGGCCAAAAGTACTAATTTTTCACCCTCCCCCCACTCCAGAAATTTCAGTGACGCATTTGCGTCATGACCCCCCCCCACCCCTGTGAGCACCCTGTGTGAGAAATATGAGGGGAATTGTAGATTCCTTTTAAAGTAATCACTAAAAGTTGGTTTTGGAACCTTTCAGTAGGCTGTCTTGAAATAGTTTCTTAGTCTGCCAGTTAAGTCTCTTCTGCATCTTAGTGACTCATAGTAACCTGTGACAATCTCCCCGTCCTCCTTTGTACACGTTCAATATTCCCTGTTAAGTATGGTTACCATACACTTCAGAAATATTCAAGGGTGGATCGCATGTGTGTTTCATAAGTATTCTTTAGTTTTCCTGGTATTATAGTAATGAATTGCTTTACCTACATCGTATCCCTCCTAATTGGAAGTCTCAGAAACTTCGTAGAATCGACGGGGAGAGAGACAGAGAGACAGAGACACAGAGACAGAGCACTGTCGTATTTTACGGCCCACTTTAGGTTTTCCGGTAGTTTTGATTTTTGCAAATATTTCGAACAAAATATAAAGAATGAAAAAAAATTGGAAGATAAGATTACAACTCTACTGTTGATATCTTTGCACTGAACACGTAATATTGTGACCGTATTTTAACAGTCAAAATTATATTTCAGTTTAGATTTGACACTCGTGTTGCACTTTTCCCTCTTTAAAATATTTTAATCTCCCACATTTTCATTATATTTTTCATTAAAATATTATCACCTGTCTTGCCTTGGTAGTTCCTCTTTAAAGTTTCTTTGTCTGTACTGGTTTACGTAAAATCAAGTGACTGTGTAAATCGCCCTTATTTTTGCAAATATCTCTAACGACGCGAGATATGAAAAAATAAATAAAAAATAAGAGCAACAAAGTTGTAGAGAATTCTCCTCTGCCGGCCGCGGTGGCCGAGGTGACTGAGGCGCTCCAGTCACGGTCAGCACGGCCACTACGGTCGGGGGTTCGAATCCCCCCTCGGGCATGGATATTTGTGCCGTCCTAGTTTGTAAGTAGTTCATAAGTAGTTTGTAAGTTTAGGGACTGATGACCCCGTAGTTAAGTCCCGTAAGCTTAACAAACATTTGAACATTTTAATTCTCCTCTACAAATTCGTTTATTCGATTTTCGTGTTAGAGGAACGGTTAGACCGTTATTTTCATTTAAATTTCGAGCTGTCAAAGGGCGATCACAAAGGCCCACTTACAGTATTACTACAGTAACCTAAGTGGGCCAACACTAACGAAGTATCTGGGAGATATAACATGTTCAGACATCAGGCAATATCTTCCTGGGCAAGAGAGGGAGCTGTAATCGGTAAAAAGTGTAGGCGAAAATAGAGTGTAATACGAGGCGTGCTTTTTAAGGAAGTTCTGTCTGAACAGAAGTACACAACGAAAGATTTCAAAAAAGTGAATTTATTTTCAGAAAATATATACTTTATTTTTCGACATAGTTGCCAAGTTCACTTATCATGCATTTCAACCTATTTTAAAATACCCTCTTCATACAATCTTGCCGATAACAGAGTAAACTGCCGTTTCGTAAAACACTGATCTCGACACGTCAGGAAATTCTTTTGAGAGACCTGTTTTTGTGAAGCTCCTGTTCTAACGAATCCTCGCTTCAGCTGAAACCTCCAAATCGTCTGTAATCGCATATGGGCGACTGGAGCGGTCCTCATCATGAACGCTGTCAGTCATCTTTGAATTCTCGTACCCACTTACGCACTTTGTCTTTACTCCCAACAGTATCACCGTACACGTCGCAAATCTGTCTAACTTTTGCAGCAGACAGGTTCCTTGGTGAAAAAAGCCATATCAATGAGCGAACCTCACACGCGGCGTGCGAGTTAAGTCTTAAGCTTTTTTGAAAGCAAAGAACAGAACCGTACAGGTTAGCTACAGAGCTGAAACTGAGCACAATTGTTCCCGAGGCATGCCGGTACACGACGCACGTGCTCGTTGCAGTATGTGCACGAACTAAGTGTCTACGACAAAACTGAACTTAAACGCGCCTCTTACATTTACCAAATAGAGGAAGGGGGTGCAACTCCTCTAAATGGGGAGAGGAGCTAGCTGCTGGCAGGCCTCAGCAAACCAGTAATACCCAGCTATTTGTAAGAGTTAAATTTGAAATGTTTTAAAGATTCGACTGAATATTTTTGCAACTTCATATAATGAAGCAGCATAAATATTATTCGAATCCTTAAAACATGCCATAATGTTGCAGCAAATGTTGTATAACTACACTGCTACCCGTCCAAAACGCAACGCCAGGGAGAACTGGAGAGATGACAGCTACATTTTATTCTAGATTTAGTATGTTACACTGTACATAGATTACACAACTGTAAATACAGCCCCACTTGAACTGATGAAGACGATGAAATCTATTGAATATTCAACGCCTCGGCGTGTAGAAGAGGATTTAGCCAGCAGTGAAGGTAACATTCATCATCCTCACTTCTCATGGGGATGTATTTTCGACCACTTGATCTTTCTACAACGTATTATGTCAAATTTGGTTCTGATGTCTTCCGACCTTCTTGGTGTTGCATATTTGATGACCAGTGGTGTACTTACTGTGAGAAGTCAGGTCATTATTCGTATTGTCTCAAAGGTCAATAATACTAAATAAGAAAAGCAAGGGTTCAGACACCCTTTCCTGGTTCACACTTCATCTGTTAGTGACTCTGCATCCAACGTAACATCCTGCGTTCTTCCAGTTCTCAAAAGCCACAAATTCTACTTTATACGTAATAATATCATGTTTCTATAATAAATGTAGGTGTCGTACTCAGTCAAATCCTGCCTTTGTCAGATTTTCTTAACCCCCAGCTTTCAGGATGTCTTCTTTCTTAAATATGTGAGCAACACAAAATACCGGGTGATGAAAAGAGTCAGTATAAATTTAAAAACTTAATAAATCACGGAATAATGTAGAGGTAAAAATTAACACACATGCTTGGAATGACATGGGGTTTTATTAGGGGAAAAACAATGTCCGACAGATGGCGTTTCATCTGCTCAGAAAAGCAATAATTAGCATAACAAATTAAGACAAAGCAAAGATGACGGTATTTACAGGAAATGCTCAATATGTTTACCATCATTCCTCAACAATAGCTGTAGTTGAGGAATAACCTTGTGAACAGCACTGTAAAGCATGTACGGAGTTATGGTGAGGCATTGGCGTCGGATGTTCTTTCAGCATCCGTAGAGATGTCGGTCGATCACGTTACACTTGAGACTTCAGGTAACCCCAAACTCAATAATCGCACGGACTGAGGTCTGGGGACCTGGAAGGCCAAGCATGACGAAAGTGGCGGCTGAGCACACGATCATCACCAAACGACGCGCGCAAGAGATCTGTGGGTGTTTTTTTTCTGATAAAAATCTCATGTCATTCCAAGCATGTCAATTTTTACGTCTCTGTCTACATATTCCGCCGACCGCAGTGTCCGAGCGGTCTGCGGCGTGCCAGTCACGGTCTGCGCGGACGCTGCGGTCGGGAGTTCGAATTCCCCCTCGGGCATGGATGTTTGTGCCGTTCTTAGTATAAGCTAGTTCATAAGTAGTTTGTAAGTTTAGGGACTGATGACCCCGAAGTGACGTCCCATAAGCTCTACAGACATTTGAACATTATTCCGTGATAAAGTTTTCAAATTTATACTGACTTTTTGATCACCCGGTATTTACGACCAAAATAGTCAAACTCTTGACACACATTTAAAAGTTCAGGAATCAACTTGAATGATAGGTTTGAGCACTATCGCCGCATTTTATGAAGCATGTGCCCAGTGCTTTTGTTCTAAAAAAAAATATTAAGGGGGCTACTCTGTATCGAGAGAACATGATTATTTTACCATTTTCGGCAATTATTCAGAGTCAGAATATGCCTAACACGGAACTAAACGAGAATATTGTTACCGAACTAATAGGGCATAAATGAGTAGCGTGGGGTTCATTGTGATCAGAGGACAGTGACACACAAATTATTTGGGTCTGATTGACCTAAAACTCGGCAATTGATTGAAACTGTAGTACAAATAAAGAGGGCGTTCTAAAAATGTTGTTGGTTACTGAAAAAACCACTACGCCAAGTTTTCATGGCTGGTCTCGACATTCCTTGTCAGTCATCTTAGGGTCCCGTCTAAATGTCATCTTTACGATGTACAGGAGGCAACTACGGATTGTCGAAACAGACCATAAAATAAAAATAATAGTAAAATCTTGATGCCTGTCAGTTAAATTCAGATAAATGAGAAACTTTAATCAGCTAAGTTTTAATTTGTAACCATCCCAACAAAGATGGGCGCCCCCCCCCCCCCACACACACACACACACACACACACACACACACACACACACACACACTCTTCCGCCGTTTCTTTGTCGCTGCATTCGAATCATTAACTTCCAGCTTTTCAATGCCTGGGTGGATGTAAAATACTTCGTTAATGTCTCCAGTTTTCAAAACTAACGGCACACACAAAATAGCAATCTAAACTGTCACAAAACACTAGTAGCCTGCGTGCTCATAAGAACGAAAGTTACTTTTCCAGGATTATTGGAGTATGTAGCGTCAAATAGTTTGACTACCAACACTGTCAAACATTTTCTTGGCCTTCTTTAAACCTATCCGCGCCGTTAAGAAATTAAAAATTTCTTCAAAAAGACACACACACAACATATTCAGGGAAGTAGAAAAAGCCAGGCTGGAGTAACGGTGAGGTCTAGGCATCACACTCTGGCCTGGGCGGCCTCTCCCGCCGGAGGTGAGTCCTCCCTCGGGCAAGGGGCTGTGTGTTGTCCTTGGAGCAATTGAAGTAGTCTTAGTCTAGGGACTGATGATAGCCGTTTGATCCAATAGGTTTACAAACATTGGAAGTAGAAAAGCTCTGGAAAATACAGCGTCAACGGCCGTGCCGAGGTGGATACACCGGTTGCGCCAGAACCACGAAATTATGCATCGTCGGTTGTTTCCAGTACTTGGATGGGTGACCGTTAAAGTACGCCACATGCCGCTGAAAATTTTCCCTTTACCTTACAGCAAAGCAGAGAAGAGGGGTGGTGGTCCAAAACTAACTGGTTAGCAGTCTTTGCGCCAATTCCTGGATTAAATTGTAAAAATACACGCAGTCTCATGGTGTAAGGTTATGTGAAGCTGTTGATCTGTCCGTCGGATGGGGACTTCACCTCTGCGGCCCTCTTTTTGCTTTTCGACACACACACACACACACACACACACACACACACACACACACACACACACACACACACACACACACACCTCTCTCTCTCTCTCTCTCTCTCTCTCTCTCTCTCTCTCTCTCTCTCTCTCTACATAATTTCAGTACACAGTGCTCATAGTTTGTAAAAGAAGGGTGTCTGCGAAGGATAGGGGAAACCTTGCCAATTAGGCGGCTGAACTTGCTCTTCGTGGTCTCCCAGCAAATCATGCCATACTTCACTTCGGAGAAAACAGCAACTCCATATAACTACATTATTTGTACAGACACCATACGGCACTAAAATAGTCTTGTTTCAAATGTATAGCAGTTACGAAACTTCGACCGAGTAGATAGTAATACGGCCTAATTTGCTACTTAATGCAATGTTGCCTACCAAATGAAACAGTTGGTATAATGTAATCTTCGATTTCAATCTATCTTCTCCAACTCCTGTGAAAAGCATGTTGACGTAGGTGATCGACAAATATAACTTCCGAATTGCAAGTTCGTCTGACTAAATAAATGATCCCGGGTCCCGATTTAATTTCAGAATTTCTGTATTAGTCTTTTCCATGTAATACTCTTTTCTGTAAATAGCGCTATGTGTTTCTGGAAAAAATACAAAAATCTTGAGCCAGTAGTTACCGAAGGAAATGAGCAACGTACGAGTAAACAAAAGTGATCAAACGTATCTAAAAGTTTTCGTCCTGATTTTCTGCCGTACTTAATTAGTTCTAATAGTCAGGCAGCTCTCACTTTTGTATTAGAAAGTAGTAGTATCCTTTCTTTTCATCGTGAAGTAGCTCATCCTGTTGCTTCCACAAATTTAAATCACGAATGTCTCGTTGAAACCCCTGAGAGAAAAATGTGGCGTAGTTATCACATGGGGGGCGTGAAATGTCAGCATCCATCTCATCCTCTATCTTCTAGCAGTTCTTCTCCATATTCATCCTCACTGTCACATTCTCAGGAGACAATTCTTCGCTGTGACTTAGATCTTAAAGCAGATAGTAAATTAGGATATCCGTGCGTGACTCATCGGCCTTCTTAGTATTCTGGTGGTGAATGTCGGAACTGAGGAACATGTATGGAATTTTTAGTAAAATATACAGTCAGTTACATCCCAAATAAATAAAAGCAATACCAAAGTAATCCATATGCACCATTTCATCTACATCTACATACAAACTCCGTAATTCACCGTTAGGTGCGTGGCGGAGGGTACACTGTACCACTACTAGGCTTTTCCTTTCCTATTCCACTCCCAAATTGAACGAGGAAAAAAGAATGCCTATATGCCTCCGTACGAGCCCTAATTTCTCTTATCTTGTCTTTGTGATCATTACGCGAAATGTAAGTAGGCGGCAGCAAGATCGTACTACTCAGCTTCAAATTCCGGCCCTCTAAATTTAACAGAAATTCACGAAAAGAACGTAGTCTTTCCTCCAGCGATCCCCAATTGAGTTGCCGAAGCATTTCCGTGACACTCGCGCATTGATCGAACCTACCGGTAACAAATCTAGCTGCTCGCCTCTGAATCGCCTCTGTCTTCCTTTAAACTGATCTGCTGCGGGTTCCAAACACTTGAGCAATACTCAAGACGTGGTCGTAAAAGCGTTTTATACGCGGTCTCCTTTACAAGTGAAGTACATCTTCCCAAAATTCTCCCAATAAACCGAAGTCGGCTGTTCGCCTTACAACTGTTCTTACATGCTCGTTCCATTTCATATCGCTCTGCAATGTTACGCCTAGATATTTGAACGACACAGCATCAAGAAGCTCACTACTAATGCTGTATTCAAACATTATGGGATTGTTTTTCCTACTCATGCGCATCACCTTACATTTTTATACATTGAGAGAGCTAGCTGCCATTCTTCGCACCAACTATAAATTTGTCTAAGTCATCCTGTATGCTATTACAGTCAGTTAAATACGACACCCTCCCATACACCACAGCATCATCAGCAAACAGCCGCATATTACAACTTACTCTGTCCATCAGATCATTTATATAGATAGAAAATAACAGCGGTCCTATCACACTCCCCTGGGCCATGCCAGACGATACACTCGTCTCTGATGAACACTCGCCGTCGAGAACAACGTACTGTGTTCTATTACTTAGGAAGTCTTCCAGCCAGTTACAAGGAAATTTACTATATTCGAACTGAGAATATTCTCCAAAATTCTACATGAAACTGATGTCAACGATATTGGCCTGTAATTGTGCGGGTCAGTTCTTTCCTTTCTTATAAACTGGAGTTTTATAAGTAGCCAAAAACGGATTTCATTTTCGAATTCACAAACGATTTAGATCTTTGTAATAAAATGCTTTTGAACAGTGTAATTTTTCAGTGTGTAATTTAGACGAGTAACTAAAATCAATGTATTTTCCTGTTTCAGGTTAACCTGAAGAGACGTCTGAACGATTCTACAGAGGGTAACTGTCTGAAACAATTTACGGACGAGACAGTTAATAAAGTGGCAAAACTAGACGGCAAAGCAGATATGGGAGAGCGTATTGAAGAACACCGAAGGAAAATGTCCTCTGTTCCTGCGGTCTCCGAAGGCGACGAGATGGACTTCTCGCAGTCGCCGACTCGGGAGGGAGCGCCGGACTGGCCGGTGGCGGCGGCCGAGGAAAGCTGCGGCGGGAGTCTGGCTAGCGGGGGCGGCGTGCCGGCGCCCGCGCACGAGGCTGCTCCACAGAGGCCGCCGGCCGCCTCACCAGATGTCGAGGCCGAGCTGGCGGCTGCTATTGGCTCATTCAAGCTGTTCAAAGACAACTTAAGGGATACTCCTCTCCGTCGTGTGGCCGGGCCGATAGTCGTCCTGCCTACAATACCGGAAGTCACTGAATGCTCTGCAGCTAACTCCACACCGATGCAGTGCGGTTCGCCGGTGACCTCAGGCCCGGTAACTGTTTGGGGATCGCAGTTTCGCCGGTCTGGTTTCAGCAACTTGCAAGACCCCCTTTGCGGGGGACTGCGTCGTGTAAGCAGGAATTTCGAAGCACTGAATGTTATATCAGACCAGGACAATTGCATCTTGTAACCTGGAAATGCTTCCATATATATTTTTTCAGTTTTTTAAATTTATTACATTTATATCTCTAATTTAGAGAAAGATATTAATTTTTTTCTGTAGTAATTTAGTACACAGACTAAATTTTTTACGAAACCAAATGTTTATCTTCTGTAAGACTATTCGGCTGAAACAGAGGCTTAGGCCTACCTACCTGTACACAAATATCTGTAAACTCATCATTTACAGTAAAATATCAATCCATGTAATGGAAAAATACGCACACCCTATGTAATTGTGATAAAATGTGATTTTATATTTTTAAATTTATGTGCAATAAATACTGTTACTGCTTGTACTTTAATGAGCGGCAGTCTAAATAAAGTTTAACTGATATCCTTCATACGATCTCTACTGTCGAGAAACAAACTTGGGGAAAATAAAAAAAAATCACGTTTACGAGGCAAGAGGGCTGCCGCATGGGAATGGCCCTGACACTGCGCTGCCGCTCCCGTCGGAGGTTAGTCCTCCCTCGGGAGATGTGTGTGTGTATGTGTGTATGTGTGTGTGTGTGTGTGTGTGTGTGTGTGTGTGTGTGTGTGTGTGTGTGTGTGTGTTTTCCATAAGTTTGTAAGACTAGGGGACCCAAGTCCTCGCAGCTTGGTCACTTAGGTTTACAAATATTTGAACATGTAGGAAGAGTCTTTTCTGAAGGTAAGATAATTTAAACAAACCTGCAAGTAATAAATGCATAAAGGTATCACAATATAAATGTGCAGTGATGCTTAGGAGCTCTCTGTGACAAAGCAGAAATACGATTACTCCATATATGCACTATGGTACTGGATCGGTGAGATAATAAAGCCATCTTAATCTTACAAAGTGAAAAAACAATGTTTGTAGATCTAAGGGACTTAACTACGTCAGTAATTATTCCCTAGGCTTACAAACTTACACTAACTTAAAGTAACTTATGCTAAGGACAAAACACACACACACACACACACACACACACACACACACACACACACACACTCTCTCTCTCTCTCGAGTGAGGACTCGAACCCCCCGACGGCGAAGGGTACAAAGTAAAGGAGTGTAAGATACGTATAGATATTATTGCTTAAAATTCAGAATCGAATAGGTTTCCTCCTGGAAGCGTTGTACTTTCACTACGCTTAGTGGTGGATGTTTCAGCATCGGGTCGGATACACGGCTGTGCCACGCCCCCGGTGACTACACGACAGTCAACGCGCTAAATAAAATAACGAAATTGCTATTTAATCCAAATTAACACAGCTTATTTTTGAAAGATTCTACTATTTTGTTCCATTGAAATAGTTACATACGTTAGAATGCAGAAAAGAAATTTTTTACGAAGAAAATTATATATTACATAAAAAACAAAAGAATACCTCACATACCCCCACATCACGTGTTTTTAATTTCTTTTCGCTAACACATTAAAAAATAATTGAAATGGTCGGAATCACAAAGCATTGTTTTGAAATAAATCTTAGTAAAGAGATTTCTGTGATGTAAGCTGCTTGAAAACATTGAAAATACCTAGTAAAAAGATTTGCTGTTAAGAGTATACAGTATAAACGTGCAGCTGGCTGAACGTAGTTCACTAGAGACGAGTGTACTGCTCAGAATTGTCATAGGCAAGAAGTGCAGGTGTCAGATCTCAGCTAAAAAGTTCAGATTGTCAACAGTGTACATTTTTTTCGGTTACTAGTTTAACGTTGCAATTAAATAAAAACTTAATAAGAGGCCTACATCAATTGTTGACAATGAGATGAAATCAAAAGTAAAAAATAATCAGTCCTGAAACTGTAAAAAACTGATATTCAACAGCCCAATTACAACACTATTCTGCAAGGCTAAAAGTGTGTGTGTTTCCATCCATCCATATATTCTGGTTTATTTGGAATTATAGGGTGGCTTTATGAATGGTATACATTCCTGGCGATTTCAAAAATATCTTGTCAAAAATTTCAGCAACAATACTAAATTTACAATGATTGTAGAAACAGCCCAACAAGTTGCACTTTGTTTAGATACTTGATCTAGATTTCGGCACCAACTAAGGATGCGTTCATCAAGAATCGAAAAGTGCAACTTGTTGGCTGTTTCTACAATCATTGCAAAGGTATACATTCCTGCAAATCGCTGTATTTACAGGTGATGAGAAGCTTTCATATGCTGCCTCGTGTTGAGATAAAAGTAATAACCGAGCCTTGTGATATAAAAGAGGATGGTGTGTACAACGAAATGTTGACCTAGTGTGTTAACCATCACAATTTATTCGTAACAACTAAATCCTTGCATTCGCATTCTGAAGACAGAAGGCCAAAATGACTATGAAGTACTCTTTGACAAGAGAAGCTATAGGGTAGCCTGTTTGGTGGGAGAACATACGTCGTAGAATTTTCTTTCTCTTTCACGAACTTAATGGAAATTTTTTTTCCGGTTGAAAATGCGCTAAGGAATTTACTTCGAATCGAGAACCTAGTAGGTTGACAGTTTTTTTGTAGATATAGCAGAACATAATCCAAATGCATTCTTTTAATGTTTCTTAGATTCAGTATATGCATTAAAACTCTTGGAATTTGGGTACCGTACGCACAGAAAATAGCTGCGTGGTTATAATTACCTTACGAGGGAAGTTTAATTGAAATAACGTGACAGCAGTGCGATAAACTTCACGAATGGGCTAGATATTTTGCAATTTTGACTTCGACGTGAACTTCGCCTACTTGCAATCTTAAGATACAAAAGAAACCCCGAACTACCATTGAAGTATGAAATCAGCGGTGTGTGTAAAAAGAAACAAACAAACCCAGTTAACAAATTCAATTCATGGATATTCATTACGAGGAACATAACAACTGAAGTGTTTTTATCCAGATTTCAATGGAACTTGCACTAGGAAAAAAATTATTCTTGCTGACTACTTCGATTTTCGTGCATCAAGATAATTGTGTTGAAACACGAGACGCAAGTTTGAAACCAATCACCGATGAATAAAATATTTTTTACCATGCAACTGGAATTTGAATACATTGAATGTCTCAACCCTAAGACTGTCTGCTAAAATTCCACTAGTACTCTATCTGGTGTCGTACTTGACCCCAATCAGTATTCAAATAATTGTATACTAATCACTCAGTAATCAACGTACTGTGGTTCAGTACTGTTTATTTGTTAGAGATATTCCACAGAAATTTTAATAGGTACTTACATAGAATTAAATGCGGCAGAGTAAGTACATTATCAGAACTTATAATATTACTGTCATTTATTTCACTGATAAATGTTTCACAATCGTTTTAGATTTACGGAATGTGATGACTCAACGCAGAGTCGGTTGTGGGATATTTTTTACGTCATTACGTCACACGTTAAGGGGGGGAGTTCAAATTTTCAAATGTTTGTATAGCTTATGGGACTTAACTACGGGGTCATCAGTCCCTAAACTTACAAACTACTTAAGAACGGCACAAATATCCATTCCCGAGGGGGGATTCCAACCTCCGACCGTAGTGGCCGTGCAGACCGTAACTGGAGCGCCTCAGTCCCCTCGGCCACCGCGGCCGGCGAAAGGGGGGGGGGGGGGGAGTATCAAAGTGTGACTTTGTGTGAAAAAAGGTTTTCATTCCTTACTGTTGGGCGCTAATGACATCAGCAGTTGTGCGCCCTAAAACCACAAAAAAAATCCTTACTGTACTATTCTTCGGTAAATGAGTAAAAGCTTGCGTTGTTATAAATATTTCGGATATATCCCCCTTACCCCACTTCCCTTGAGTCCGCTACTGACTAAACGGGATACATAATTCGAAAACGCTAAACGGAATCTGTACCATAACCATTTCCAAAAAAATTATCATTTAGTAAATATTTCATGTTTCTGGCAAAGAAAATTGTTACACTTTTTACAGATTGAACTGTATTTTGTGCCCTTTGATGGTGGGCAGCCGGCCGCGGTGGCCGAGGAGACTGAGGCGCTCCAGTCACGGTCTGCACGGCCACTACGGTCGGGGGTTCGAATCCCCCCTAGAACATGGATATTTGTGCCGTCTTTAGTATAAGGTAGTTGATAAGTAGTTTGTAAGTTTAGGGACTGATGACCCCGTAGTTAAGTCCCATAAGCTTAACAAACATTTGAACATTTTTTGATGGTGGGCAAACTGAGTATTTGCCTCGCATTCTCTTCGGATTGTGGGGTGTTTCGTCTAGATATCTGTTGTCTAACACATCAAATCCACAAGGTTTGATACTACTAATTTCCTTGTTCCTTGCTTTTGTGGTAAACTCAACCGACGTTCCACTTGCTGCTTTGCCTTTTCTTTATACAATGTAATTAGACGTGTCTCTGTTCTCTCAACACTGACGCAGACATCTGTAGGTATTTAGCGCACCTAGATCGACAAGAGCATAAAATTCTGTTAATGACCAAAGTTTTGTGCCCTTTTTCATAGTATAGTAAGAGCTCATTTGATCAAGCGTATCGACAACTGATTCCCCCCCCCCCCTTTCCTTTTCTCCCCCCCCCCCTCTTCCTTAGTCGTAATACAACACTTCTGGTTTTCTTTTTAAGTTGTAGTTCTGAATAACAGCTGAATTCAGAGTTAGCAACACAAAATAACTCAGATAGTTGATAATTATAAATTCTATGAACATTACATATCATCGGTTAAACTGTACGACGCTTCTCGCCGGGCTGCAGTGGCAATGTTCAAATGTTTGTAAATCTATCGGACGAAACTGCGTGGTCATCAGTCCGTAGCTTACACACTACTTAAACTAAGGTAAACTAACCTACGGACAACACAAACATCCATGCCCCAGGGAGGAGTCGAACCTCCGACGGCGAGCAGCCAAGCGCTCCGCAGCGAGGCCCCTTAGACCGATCGGCTACTCCACCGCGGCGCAGTGGCTATGTTGGCACCAATGGTAATGACGGAAACTCAGATCACCAATAAATGTTTTTTCGTAACAACTTCAATTAAAACGAAAATTATTTTTTTTCTGAACGAACAAGGGTACATACAAGAACCTGTCAACCATAGAGCAGGTACAGTATTAATTTTTCTGCGAGTGAAACGAGCAGCAATAACATTTACTCAGTACCTCGTGAAAAATATTAACGCAATTCTAAACTTCATTGTTCATCTGTTGCCAACATAATCAGTGGAGCCCGGCGAGAAGCGTCGTAAAATTTTTCCCATATAATCTATCTGGGGGTCATAATTGACCCCCCCCCACAATAGTTATTGTTAATTATTGATATAAATATTGCACCAATCACTGAAAAAAATTCTTGTGAGAAATAAGCAATCGTGTGTGACAAGTCATAAAATGAAACTTCCTGGCAGATTAAAATTGTGTGCCGGAACCGGGACTCGAAACTGGTACCTTTGCCTTTCGCGGGCAAGCGCACTACCGACTGTGCTATCCCGACACAACTCACGATGCCGCCTCACAACTTTACTTCCGCCAGTACCTCGCCTCCTACTTTCCAAACTTCACTGAAGCTCTCCTGCGAACCATGCAAGACTAGCACTCCTGGAAGAAAGGCTATGGTGGAGACATGGCTTAGCCACAGCCTAAGGGATGTTTCCAGAATGAAACTTTCACTCTGCAGCGGAGTGTGCGCTGATATGAAACTTCCTGGCAGATTAAAATTGTGTGCCGGAACCGGGACTCGAACCTGGGACCTTTGCCTTTCGCAGGCAAGCGCACTACCGACTGTGCTATCGCGACACGACTCATGATGCCACCTCACAACTTTACTTCCGCCAGTACCTCGCCTCCTACTTTCCAAACTTCACAGAAGCTCTCCTGCGAACCATGCAAGACTAGCACTCCTGGAGGAAAGGATATGGTGGAGACATGGCAAAGGTCCCATTTTCGAGTCCCGGTTCCGGCCCACAATTTTAATCTGCCAGGAAGTTTCAACACTATTTCTGGTTTTCTTCCAAGTTGTAGTTCTGAATAACAGCTGAATTCCGTGTTACCAACACAAAATACCTCAGATAGTTGATAATGTATAAATTCTATGAACATTACATATAACGGTTAAATTGTACGACTCTTCTCGCCGGGCTGCAGTGGCTATGTTGGCACCAATGGTAATGACGGCAACTCAGATCACCAATAATAAATGAAAACGAAAAAGTTTTTTTTTCCTCTCTCTGAACGAACAAAGGTACATACAAGAACCTGTCAACCACAGAGCAGGTACTGTATTAATTTTGCTGCGAGTGAAACGAGCACCAATAACATTTACTCAGTTCCTCGTGAAAAATATTAGCGCAATTCTACACTTCATTGTTCATCTGTTGCCAAAATAATCAGTGGAGCCCGGCGAGAAGCGTCGTAAAATTTTACCCATATAATCTATCTGGGGGTCATAATTGAACCCCCCACACAATAGTTATTGCTAAGTATTGATATAAATATTGCATCAATCACTGAAAAAATTCTTGTGAGAAATCAGCAATCGTGTGTGACAAGTCATAAAATGAAACTTCCTGGCAGATTAAAATTGTGTGCCGGAACCGGGACTCGAACCTGGTACCTTTGCCTTTCGCGGGCAAGCGCACTACCGACTGTGCTATCCCGACACGACTCACGATGCCGCCTCACTTTACTTCCGCCAGTACCTCGCCTCCTACTTTCCAAACTTCACAGAAGCTCTCCTGCTCGCCGTGGAGGTTCGAGTCCTCCCTGGGGCATGAATGTGTGTGTTGTCCTTAGGTTAGTTTATCTAGGTTTAAGTAGTTTGTAAGCTACGGACTGATGACCACGCAGTTTGGTCCCATAGATTTACAAACATTTGAACAAAGGATTTTCATGGTAGTAGAAAGCCTTCTTGAAACACAGTCAAGTGTAATTTTCAGAATCAAATTTTCCCTCTGCAGCGGAGTGTGCACTGATATGAAACTTCCTGGCAGATTAAAATTTTGTGCCGGAACCGGGACTCGAACCTGGTACCTTTGCCTTTCGCGGGCAAGCGCACTACCGACTGTGCTACCCGACACGAGTCACGATGCTGCCTCACAACTTTACTTCCGCCAGTACCTCGCCTCCTACTGTCCAAACTTCACAGAAGCTCTCCTGTGAACCATGCAAGACTAGCACTCCTGGAATAAAGGATACGGTGGAGACATGGCTTAGCCACAGCCCATATCAGCGCACACTCCGCTGCAGAATGAAAGTTTCATTCTGGAAGTCATAAAATTCTAGATTTTTACAAAAAACGGAAATATTGTTTAATCCTTAGTAAAGATGCTTGGGGTCACTCTCAACCCCAGAGAGAGTCCTAGAGTTAAAATGACATTGTGAGTGGAGAAAAGATTGCAGCACCCTGGACAGCGGCGACGCTAGTGTGCTTCGGAAACCGGAAGAGCTGTGGCGGTGAGGCGTCGCGTATGCTGGGCTCAGCGCTTCTGAACCGCCGGCGGGCGCCTACGCTTCTTGCAGACGCGCTGCCTCAGCCCGTTTTCACACCAGGATTCCACATCCACGCAGATAACCAACGCTCTCTTTTTTAACGGCTCAACGGCATTCTCGCCACCTCGGTCATCACTCGCTGCGTATTCATTCACAATACTCTTTACGTTCTACCTGAAGGGGGGAGAGAGAGAGAGAGACAGACAGAGAGAGAGAGGAAGATAGAGAGCGTTTCGAAAGTAATTATTTTGTCCACTATAAGTGTATAGAATCGACGTCTGAACTTAGTATTTCTAAATTCCGTGGTTACAGCACTGATGATACAAGTATATCTATCACACCGGACAAACAGGAATTAACTGATGCAATTGTAAATGATATCTTCCAGAAAGTTATTAAGTGGTTCTTTACAAATGGACTCTTATTAAACTTTTATAAAACCCAGTATATACAGTTTCATACAGTAAATGGCATGTTGTAAAATGTAAACTTTCACGGCCGGAATGGTCAAAATTACTAAAAATTTCCGGGCTGTTATGCCGTGGTCTAGTGGATTTATTATTAAAACCCAACGTTTCGTCCCCGACTGCGGAGGACATTCTCAAGGGGGATCGTGGCACTTTCGGATGTCCGATGCACACCCTGGCTCGCTACTGACTGAAGCCAAATTCCGTTTACAAGGGCTCGCGCGTAGTGGTGTGACGTCAGATGTTTTTGACATGCGCGCGCAATTCGTCGTTGCCGATTGCCTCCGTCCGTTAATGTCGTCCCATGGTGGAAGACTGTTACATTTCTTCTTCAAAACCGGAATCCAGATGTCATTTAGTTTCACGTCCTCCTCCATCCTATTGAAATTATTTGGGTGTTTTACAATTTCAATAGCCTCTCTATGCAGTCTTTCGTGGTATCCATTTGTGGTTGCTAAAACTTGAGTCTTATCAAATTGAATAAGGTGGTCCCCTGGTTGAAAAACATGTTCAGCAACAGCTGATCTGTCAATCTCTCCCTTCTACAGTTTCCCTTGTGCTCATCTAGTCGTTTTTTTACTGTTCTTTTTGTAGTACCCACGTATACGTTCCCACAGCTACACGGAATCCTATAAATTCCTGCTTTTTCCAGCGGTTTGCGAGCATCCTTTGCCGATTTCAGGTGATCCTGTATCTTCCGAGTAGGTTTGTAAATGACGGCAACATTCCGTTTCGTCAAAATTTTACCGATGCGGTCGGTGACGTCCTTAATAAAAGGTAGGAAGACTTTAGATTTCACAGGAACCCTTTCATCGTTTTCAACTCTACGTGTCGGTCTCAAAGCTCTCCTTATCTCTGTAGACGAATAGCCATTCTTTAGTAAAGCATTACTCAGGCATAACAGCCCGGAAATTTTTAGTAATTTTGAGTAAATGGCATGACAACATTAATAAATTTAGATTTTTGAACATAAATCTGTAGCTATGGTAGAATATTCAAAAATTTTAGGTGTTTGCATTGACGAGGGACTGAATTGGAAGAAACATATTGAAGATCTCCTGAAACGTTTGAGTTCAGCTACTTATGCTATCAGAGTCATTGCAAAATATGGTGATATACATCTCAGTAAATTAGCTTACTGCGCCTATTTTCAGTCACTGCTTTCATATGGGATCATATTCTGGGGCAATTCAACATTGAGTAAAAAAGTATTCATTGCACAAAAGCGTGTAATGAGAATAATTGCTGGAGCCCACCCAAGAGCATCCTGCAGACATTTATTTAGGGATCTAGGGATCCTCACTGTTGCTTCACAATACATTCACTCATGAAATTTGTTGTTAACAATTCGACCCAATTCAAAAGTAATAGCAGTGTGCATAGCTACAACACTAGGAGAATGGATGATATTCACTATTCAAGGTTAAATCTTTGGCTCAGAAAGGGGTGAATTATCCCGCCACAAAAGTCTTTGGTCACTTACCAAGTAGCATAAAAAGTCTGACAGATAGCCAACTAGTATTTAAAAAGAAATTAAAGGAATTTCTTAATGGCAACTCCTTCTACAATGTAGATAAATTTTTAGATAAAACTTTAAAAAATTAAATAAAATTTAAAAAATAATAATAAAAAATAAAAATAAAAAAAAACAAAAAATCCTTAACATATTGATTGCCAAGTATAGACAACATTTACTAAACTGGCACGTTCCACATCATTACGAAATGTCGTATATATGATCTATGGGAAAGTATTAATCTAATCTAAAAAGCACTATCGCCAGATTCCGTTACAAACACTGATCTTTCCAACAAGGTGACGGTCAGCGGTAGCGAATTCAAAGGATCATTTGTGGGGGGAGGGTGGGGGAGCGTTCTCGCCGGAGCTTCGAGTCCTCCCCCGGGCATGTTTGTGTGTAGTCCGTAGTGTAAGTAAAAGT
This sequence comes from Locusta migratoria, assembly GCA_026315105.1. Lineage (NCBI taxonomy): Eukaryota > Metazoa > Arthropoda > Insecta > Orthoptera > Acrididae > Locusta > Locusta migratoria. Next base: position 443,928,696 of record CM048755.1, on the reverse strand, counting down.
AGTTTGTAAATGTAGTGACTGATAACAGTAGCAGTTTGATCCAATAGGTTTACAAATATTTCAACATTTTGGGGACAAAAACCATTGTATAAGATACATTTGACAGATAACTACGCTTTTGTGTACTTTAGTGCAGCGTTTTATCGTTACTCTGAATGCGCTCAACCAGCCGGCTTCGTGTAAATACAGTACCAGCCGCCAAAACATGGTGCTCCAACCGATTGAGGTGGCGCAGTAGTAACGCACTGAACTCGCATTCGGGAGGATGGTGGTTCAAATCCACCTCCACTTAATTATTTAAGTGTATAATTACTTCTTGCAACCACAAATATGGATCCATTCTCCCTCCGTCTGTACGGTAGCTTTCTTGCATACTTAACTGATTGTGATAGAAACAGTCCATCGCTATGGAAGGAACACGGAAGGAACGACATAAAGATAATTCAAATGTTCGCTGGTCGTTCAAGTTGATCACTGTATTTGCACATATATTAATTGCTACAAGTGGATTAAAAAAATAGAGACGAAATAAGAACGATACACTTCATAACTTTACTCTCTTGCGGCGAAACATTAATTAATAAAGGGTATTGGGACAATGTTCAAAACAATAACAGAAAATACGTTTACAAAACAGAGATAAGAGCGTCTGTGTTTGATAGGTCACCTAAAGTTGACATACCATTTTAAAATATTTGAAATAAGGAAATGAAGGAATATAGAATGTTATGCTTGTAACGTAGACTGTTGTTCTACATTGTTTAGCTTTGGTATCTACTGAGTCGCAGAGGAAGCACCCTAGTTTTTAAGGGAAAAGCCATAATTCCTATAATGTGCACTATAAAAGAAACAAAAAGCACAAAAGGAAATCGTAATTTATGTACTAGCTCACAAGCGAAACTGAAGTCTATGAGCAGATGTTGTACTCGACAATCAGAATAAATTAATAACTGACTCCTTTTACCGACCCCCGCACTCTCATGATGCAGTCTCCGAACAGTTCATAGAAAACTTGATTCTCAATACAAATAGGTACGCTACTGGTATAATTATATTTGGCAGTGACTTAAAACTACCATCCGTATGTTGACAGAACTACACCTTCAGATAGCGTGGCAGATACATCTTCCGAAATTGTTCTAAATACTTTTTTTATTATTTTGAACAATTAGTTCACGATCCCATTCAAATTGGAAATGGTTTCGAAAAGACACTTCAGCTATTAGTCACAAATACTCCTGAGATCACGACGGATACAGGCATAAGTGAACACAAAATTGTAGAAAGCTCAAATCTGTAACAAGGATATTTACCAAAAGTAAACGCTAAATACATCTATTAAAAAAGCGAAAAAAAAGATAAATATTCGGTTGACAACTTACTAGGAGCCAGTCTCCAGTTCTTCTGTAACTTTATATCTCACAATCTTTGACGGTATGACCATAATATTAGAAGGTAGAAAAAAATTATCTTAACATGTGATCTATGGGAGCTTTTACTTAAGTAGGAAATTGCAAATCGGAAAGTGGAAGATGTAACTATGAATTCTGGTTGCAGGAGGATCATTTGAGTGATGTTTAATGTATTTGATTTGTCGAGTCAAATTTCACTGCCATGCTAGTGAAACGAACTGGGACCAGCTGGTTTCAGCTAGTTCACTGAGGTCTGATACACTCTTTTTATTTTTACATCTTGTAAAGGTCGCATCGTTAGGTGGTCCTCACAGGTGTTCTCTACGTTCAATACATCTCCGTTCTTCGAAAGCAGCTTTCCCTTGCAATGATTCTATTTTCGGCGTTAGCACATCCACACCTTATTATCGCGTAACCATTGTAATCGGCAAAAGGCCTGCTCTTGGCCATTGTAATAAGTTCCATACTGACGGTCACAGTATGAAATGCGGAAGCGACTAGTGTGCAGATGTTCCAACGGTTGGGGTGGGGGGGGTGGAGGAGAGGGCAGGTGGAGGAGGAGGGGGAGGAGACAGGAGCACCCGACCCTTCGGAGCAGGTAAAAGTGTGGCAAATGTCCGGCGTGGCAAGTGCCCGGACACCGCTCGCCACGCACGTACTCACGAAAGAACCCAGAGCCCGGGTGTGTGTGTATGTGTGTGTGTGTGTGTGGGGGGGGGGGGGGGGGGGGTTGGCCCGTGGCATCAGCGTGTTGTGTAGTAGGCAAAGTACTTTTGAGAAGCTAGACTGTATATGTCTATTCTGACTGGCAAAAGTACTTTAATATTTTTTTTACGAATATGTCATTATTTTAAAGGATGTGGTTAGGCAGGAACGTAAGAATACAGCTTAAATTATTGCGAGTGAACATGTAACGATGCCACTGCGATGCTCGCGTATTCGAAATGTGCCGACAGTAGGCCGCAACTGTGATATGCAACGCTTCTTCCAAATTACCAGTACAATTTTAACGATCCGCGTGATTTTTAATTCAAAACACTAATCAAATGAAACAATGATTATTTGTAGTTGGCAACGTCTGAAATACGGTATTATGACTATTAATGACGTCATGAGTCAAATCAGACGGTTGGAATCGCGTCGTAAAATTATGCCTCACATTTGAACCTAATTATGACCTCTGCCGTTATTAAAGCAAGATACAAAGGAATATTCGACTTTAGCTGCGACTGGGCTTTGAATTGAATAAATGGGGAAACATGAAAATCTGTGCTATGCCGCATTTCGAACCCAAGTCTCCTGCTTGCTAGGCTGCCGCGCTGACCACTACACCATCTGCATGCAGTGGTCACATCTGCACCGACTATCCCAACTTATTCACTCAGTATTGACGTTGTGCTACTCCCCATTAACACTCACAAGGAGACCACATGGGTATCGGATTTTATAATTTATGATACGTGAAGTTCAGAACTTAAATGACAATCGGCCAAAGCCATTCGACGCAAATCTCAAAAATTCTCGAGAAAACGACTTTGAAGTTTTGCAAGTACACGTAAGTACCAATAATTAAATCAGTTGCAGCATCTGCCTGTGTAGTCAGGTAAGAATTAAGATCGGTAAAGGGAAATTGAAATATACGAAAAATGTATGAAAAAAAGTTGTTAAGGTGTTGGACTGCTTATCCAATGTGCTCTGCACACGTGGGTTCGTATCCTATCCTAGTTGAATTACATTTTTATATTTCTTTCTCAGTATCTACTAATCGTATTTCTAGGCGTAAATCCCAAATAATTATTCATTTGGTGAATCTGTATAGAATAATATAAATATTTGTGAAAAAAAGGTGGTAGCGTTCTGGCCTTACAACCAAAGGGTCGGCGGTTCGAATCCCTCTGTCACAGATTTTTTTTTTCTTTTCAGTATATAGAACATTTGGGGATCTCTCAATCGACGTCTTGTGTCAGTTTTTCTTTATGTGTATGTAGACAGGAGGGGGGGGGGATGACGCAAATTGCGTCATTGAAATTTCTGGAGGGGGAGGGGGTGAAATATTAGTATTTTTGTCCAGCTAGGGAGGGGGGCGCTTTATAAAACAATGTACAAAACTTGAAATAAAAGATATTTAATTTTAATGTTAAATGGGGGGATGAGTCATTGGCCAAGGGGGGGGGCACCTCTGATGTAGACGAGCTGAACGTAAAACGATGGTTGAGCAGGTTAGCTGCTTGGAAAGCCATTAGTAGCTATGGAAATAACTTCCCAAAAACAGTGTCGTAGCTCTTCACAAAATGAACAATCAAATAGTGAAGCTAGTACTGTAAAAAAAACTACGTTTTCTTTTATTGAAACCATCATTATTAACAACCTTCTTAAGATATAGAAAATTCCGAATAACCGAAAATGAATGCACTTTCCACCCGATGAAGCAGAGACATTGCCGAGGTGGGGTGGCTTGCGTGCCTCAACGATACAAATAGCCGTACCGTAGGTACAACCAGAATGGAGGGGTATCTGTGGAGAGGCAAGAAAAATGTGTGATTCCTGAAGGGGGCAGCAGCCATTTCAGTAGTTACAGGGGCAACAGTCTGGATGATTGGCTGAACTGGCCTTGTAACATCAGCTAATGTGGCTTTGCCATACAGATACTGCGAACGGCAGAAAGCAAGGGGAATCTACAGCCGTTAATTTTCCCGAGGACATGCAGCTCTACTGTATGAATATATGATGATCGCATCATCTCGGGTAAAATATTCCGGAAGTAAAATAGTCAAAAAATGTTCAAATGTTTGTTAAGCTTAAGGGACTTAACTGCGGGGTTCAAATGTTTCAAATGTTTGTATAGCTTATGGGACTTAACTACGGGGTCATCAGTCCCTAAACTTACAAACTGCTTATGAACTAGCTAATCTTAAGGACGGCACAAATATCCATGCCCGAGGGGGGATTCGAACCCCCGACCGTAGCAGCCGTGCAGACTGTGACTGGCGCGCCGCAGACCGCTCGGCCACTGCGGCCGGCGGTAAAATAGTCCCCCATTCAGATCTCCGGGCGGGTACTACTCAGGAGGATGTTGGCATCAGAAAAGACAATACTGGCGTTCTACGGATAGGAGCGTCGAATGTTAGATCCCTTAATCGGGTAGGGAAGTTAGAAAATTTAAAAATGGAAATGGATAGGCTGAAGTTAGATATAGTGGGGATTATTGAAGAAGTTCGGTGGAAAGAGGAACAGGATTTCTGGTCAGTCGAGTACAGGATTACAAATACGAAATCAGTTGGGGGTATTTCAGGAGTAGGTCTGATAATGAATAAGAAAATAGAAATGCAGGTAAACTACTATGAGCAGCGCAGTGATAGCAAAATCGTAGTCAAGATAGATACGAAGCCAACGTTGACCACAATAGTACAGGTTTTTATGCCCACTAGCTCTGCCGAAGATGAGGAGATCGAAGAAATGTATGAGAAGGTAAAGGAAACTATTCAGACAATTAAGGGAAAGGAAAACTTAACTGTGATGGGAGACTGGAATTCGACAGTACGGAAAGGAATGGAAGGGGAAAAAGTCGCATTGACGTGTTTTACGGCCCACTTTAGATTTGTAGTTTTATAATTTTTTGGAAACATTTCGGACAGAAATAGTAATGTAAATAATAAAAAATTGTGATAATATCTATGCATCCAACACGTAATATTCTTTCTTACTGTATTTTAAAAAACAGCCAAATTTATATGATATTTGATTTTAGATTTGTCAAACATGCTCTTTTCTGAACTTTTACCTCTTTAAACTATTATTTTAATATCTGTCCCACATTTTCATTATATTTTTTCGTTAAAATATTATCACCTGTCTTGCTTTGGTAGTTTGTTCAAAGTTTATTTTCTCTGCCTGTACTGGTTACGAATTACTGTAGCCTTGAACGAACGTAGCTTACATTTGGCGTTTGGACGAGTGACTATAGCCTCGATGGAACACAGCGTACATGTGGCGTTCTTATATTTTTCTCTGAAAAGTGCATTTGTTCTGTTTCGAGATCATGCCATGAAATACATACCAACGAATTGTAAACATGTACATAAACTGGGGAGATACTGTTACAATGACTGTCGTAAATGACTTAATGATAGTACTAACTTCGTATATGTATTCAGTACTAGATTTATGTGGAATTCAGTATTGCCACATTCCGTTTGTGATTTTAGCTGAAAAAGAAAACGTAATCACGGTTTGAAATAGAATATTTGCTCTTTATTTTAGCGCAGAACAAAGCAACATGAACGAAGTCATATCTGAACTACAGGAAAGGTACTACCATCTACGTTAAAGTTGTCCATAGCAATCATGTCAAAGACAAACATTTTAGTAGTTGCTTTGATTCTAATTAATGACTTTCAATATATTCCATAAATAGTGAATAACTGCTTAGAAAAAAACAAACAAGGTAATTTGATGCAAGGTATACACTTCCCTTCCGTTTCGTTAAGGAACTACACTTGCCACCGAAATCTAGAACTACCTTTATATACGAAACGACCAGTATCAGCACGTTGTTAACAATATTCATTATTACAGTATCCTCCCAGTTTACGTGCACATGCTTCCGAAGACTATTGTTCAATTCATTGTTACGTATTTCACGGCATGTTTACGAAATAGAACAAACACGCATTTTAGACGGAGCATTCTTACATATGCAAAACTCTAAATATTGAGAACATAGCTCTATTTAATTAAGAAGATTGCCCGAAACCCTTTTAGGAAAAAAGGAATAAAAACTTTTGGAAGTGACGGGTTCCGAACCACTGACCATATGCATTACCCCAACGCGCTACCCACTACACAACGCCGAACAATTACAAAACTCGTCTTTTAATCTCGTACTATTGATGGCAATTGTTAACTGATGCTAATATGGCATAATTAGACACTAGAGTATCATTTATCGTACAAAGAACGACGTGTTTTTGTTAATTCTTTAGTGTTTGCTTTAAAATGACAACATGTACGTTTTAATAAGAAAATCAGCAAATACGCAACCCAAGATGGCGTATGCCAGAGAGAGTTCTGGGCGTGGAGTGTTATGTGACATCCCCGAACGGCTGGTTTTCGTAAAATCAGTGGACGATGTTAAATCGCCGTTATTATTGCAACTATCTCTCAAACGATACGAGATATGAAAAAAAAAAAAAAAAAAAAAAAAAAAACCATAAGAGAGTGAGTTTTAGTGAAATTTCTCTTCTACAAATTTATGTATTCAGTTTCCGTGTCAGATGAACGGTTAAGGCGCTATTTTCATTTAAATTTCGAGCTGTCAAAAGGCGATCGCAAAGGCCCACTTTTAGTGTTACTACCGTAACCTAAAGTGGGCAAATATTAGGGGAATATGGACTGGGCAAAAGGAATGAAAGAGGAGATCGCCTTTTATAATTTTTTCACGGAACATAATTTAACCATAACAAACAGAAGGTTTAAGAATCATGAAAGAAGTTTGTATACCTGGAAGAGACCAGGAGACACTGGAAGGTACCAGATAGATTTTATAATGGTAATACATAGATTTTGGAATCAGGTTTTAAACTGTAAGACATACACAGAGGAAGATATACACTCTGACCATAACTTGTTGGTCATGAACCGTAGGCTGAAACTGTAAAAATTGCAAAAAAAAAGGTAGGAAAATAAGGAGATGCGACCTGGATAAATTGAAGGAACCTAAAGTTCTTGAGAATTTCAGAGGGAGCTGTACGCAACAATTGAAAGAAACAGGGGGAAATAAAACAGTAGAAGAGGAATGGGTAGCATTGAGAGATGAAATAGTGAAGGCAGCAGAGGACAAAATAGGTAGAAAGGCAAGACCTACAAAAAATCCTTGGATATCAAATTAATTGATGAAAGGAGAAAATATAAAAATGCAGTAAATGAAACAGGCAAAATGGAGTACAGACGACTAAGAAATGAGATTGATAGGAAGTGCAAAATGTCTAAGCAGGAGTGGCTAGAAGCCAAATGCAAATCTGTAGATGAATGTATAAGAAGGGGAAAAGTAGATACCGCCTACAGGAAAATCAAAGAGACATTTGGGGACAAGAAAAGCAGCTGTATGAATATAGAGGACTCAGATGGGAAACCGGTTCTCAGAAAGAAGGGAAAGCTGAAAGGTGGAAAGAGTATACAGAGGGAGTCTACAAAGGAAATGAACTTAAGGACAATATTGTAGGAAGGGAAGAGAATGTAGATGAAGATAAATAAGAGATACTATACTGAGAGAAGAAATTGACAGAGCACTGAAAGACGTAAGTCGAAACAAGGCCCCTGGAGTGGACGACATTCCCTCAGAACTACTGAAATCTGTAAGAGAGCCAGCCATGACAAAACTATTACCTGGTGCGTAAGATGTATGATACAGGGCAAATAACCTCAGACTTTAAGAAAAATATAGTAACTCCCATTCCAAAGAAAGCAGGTGCAGACAGGTGTGAAAATTACAGAACCATCAGTTTAATAAATCATGGTTTCAAAATTTTAATACGAATTATTTACAGAAGGATGGAAAAGATGGTAGAAGCCGACCTTGGGGAAGACCAGTTTGGATTCAGGAGAAATGTAGTAACACGGATGGTAATCCGCAATTTATCTCTTATCTTAGAAGATAGATTAAGGAAAGGCAAACCTACATTTCTAGCTTTTGTAGATAGCTTTTGACAATGTTGATTGGAATACACTCTTTCAAATTCTGAAATCAGCAGGAGTAAAATATAGGAAACGGTAGGTAATTTACAACTTGTACAAAAAGCAGACAGCAGATGTCAGAGTAATGGAATGCAGTCTCAGAAAATCAGGGGATGTTGAAGGAATTAGATTAGGTATCGAAACAATAAAGGTGGTAGATGAATTTTGTTACTTGGGCAGCAAAATTACGCGCGATGGTAGCAGTACAGAGAATATAAAATCTAGTATGGCGTTGGGAAGAATATTTTCCTTTTTTTTTTTTTTTTTTTTTTTTTAAGAAATTTGTAAACATCGAATATTAATATACGCGTAAGGAAGTCCTTTCTGAAGGTATTTGTGTGGAGTGTTGCCTTGTATGGGAGTGAAACATGGACGATAAACAGTGCGGACATGAAGAGGATAGAGGCTTTTGAAATGCGGTGCTACATAAGAATGCTTAAGATGGGTGGGTGGATCGCGTAACTAATGAGGAAGTACTGAACAGAATTGGGGAGAAAAGAAATTTCTGGCATACCTTGACTAAAAGAAGGGATAGATTGGTAGGACACATTCTTAGACATCAAGGAATTGTGAATTTAGCGTTGGAGGAAAGTGTGTGGGGTAAAATCGCAGAGAGAGACCAAGAAATGAATACAGTAAGCAGATTCAAATAGATGTAGGTTGCCGTTCTTATGAGTAGATGAAGAGCCTTGCTCAGGAAAGAGTAGGTTGGAGAGCTGCATCAAACCAGTCTCCGAACGTTACCACCTGAGCTACACCGACAGAAGCAATGTATATTTAATGATTGGTACTTACGCTTACTTGCAAAACTTGAAAGTCGATTTTCTCGAGAATTTTTGAGAGTTGTGTCGAATGGCTTTGGCTGGATGTTATATACGTTCTGTACTTTACGTATCATAAATATGAAAAAATTCTAAATCCGATACCCATGTGGTCTCCTTGTCAATACTCACGCAATTTGCCGGCCGCGGTGGCCGAGGGGACTGAGGCGCTCCAGTCACGGTCTGCACGGCCACTACTACGGTCGGGGGTTCGAATCCCCCTTCGGGCATGGATATTTGTGCCGTCCTTAGTATTAGCTAGTTCATAAGTAGTTTGTAAGTTTAAGTCCCATAAGCTCTACAAAGATATGAACATTGAACTCACGCTATTTCACCGATTTCCGTAAGAGTTCGAGCTTGGTGTGTAGCTGTACTGAAGAAAGGAGCGCTGGAATACATAAAAATCTAGTTAACAGATTAAAATACAAATTAGCTATATTATTTCCCCAGTGTCATGCTCAGCATAACGCCTAAGATTAGTGTTTCACGTTTTTAAAAACGAAATCGTTAGAAACATAACTTTTCATTGTTGTGATGTTCAGTTTCCAAGCATTTAGTGCCGCCAATATTGTAATTGCGATGGCGCAATATAATCTTTCCTCGTTAGATGGCGTTCATAGGATGTCATCATTTCTGCAAACAGTCACAGCTCAGAAGGTGGCATGTAGTTATGCACGAGATAGCGAAGAGTGAACTTCAGTGAGTGCTCAGTGTAAGCATGGATAATGGAACGAAGAGAGGAGCTTTCAACAGGAAAACGTGCCGCCGGATTTAGTGTAGCAGGTCAAGGACGTATTTGCTTGCGCTGTGTGCATCAAGTGGAGCATTTCAGACAGACGTCCAGCCGGGATACGTAATACGCTTAGCTCCGGCTACGGCTGCCCACGTAGCGTCGCTGCGCATCTCGGCCGGCGCATGCGCACTACACTGCTCCACAAACCGCGTGCCCTGTGCCGAACAGCTGTATTACTGCGCGTTTGTGTGTTTCTTGTGCTGACCAAGCGCCAAAGTATCCAGTGCTTTGAGACTATTCCAAAATGGAATACGTTTCTATTTTGAAATTACCGGCAAGGAATTGTTACCTTAGACAAATAGCTAGCCGTTTTTCAGAAGATATTGATTTTCTGTAATTTGTATCCTGTTTTCTAATATCACTGCTGATGAGGGATAAAACTTCATTGAACTGTTCTTCATTAAACCTGAAGTAATTTTAAACTTTTCGTCAAGTTATATATCTTGCATTAGGTGTTAGTATTCGCCACACGCTGTTCTTCTCCCATTTGTCGGATTAACCCAATTCGATTTATTTTACACTGAATGCAACAATAGTAGTTCATCATCACTATCACTACTTGAACTACAGTCCATTCAAGGCACACTGAAGTTGCTATCTGACTCGCACCACGGCACATTGAACCCCATTTCTGTTACTATCCACAAACAATACTGAAGTTCGCTCCATCTCGACAACTGTGCAAATACGAAGATGGAATAGAAATCGTAGCTCTCAATACGCAGCTTTCGGTTAGAAGGTGAGGGAAATACACTTCAAAACGGTGTAAATAGTCCAATCAAATAGTAGATATACCTTGCAAAAGGTAGGGTATAAGATTTTTTTTGTAACTCTTCATCTGGTTGGAGATATTAAAAAACCAAGTTTTGTCAAAATAATCTCTCTTGGAAAAACTTTCTGCAGTCAAAAAACTTAAAAAATTACGGACTTTTTTTCAGATTTTTTCAAAATATCTCAGTTTTTTGTGCTCCTATCACTTTGAGGTCTAGTTTCTTTTTTTAAAGAGCAGACAGTCTCTACAAATTTTATCCTTACCATGTTAACTGATTTTTCCGTCGCTTTTTGGTAGAACCAATTCATTATGAAAATTAAAATACACAATTTTATGTTTTCTCTACAGGTTTGTTTATTTTGTTAATCAATTTTCTGCGTCTGAGGCCATCGTCAGACATTTACTGAAGTTTAGTCAAAGAAATTGCGTTGTCAATAAACCGGAAGAGATGTTACACACAGAAAAATAAATTATCTTCTTTGATGGAGCAGTTACAGTGTAAAAAAATATTTAAATGAAATCTGTAAATTAATAGCATTGCAAAGGGAATTTAGATACTATACATCAAGAAATAGTGGAAACATAAATTCTTACAACAATGACTAAAGTGAATAAAATTAACCAAGGATCTAATGTTTGAAGGATTGTTCAAACCACAAGGTGACAAAAAATCTAAGAAATATAGAATAAATATTAGAAACCTGGAACACTATTATAACTAAATAAACAAACAGAAAAACTATAGGGATTGGATAAGAGGGTATAGGTGGACTGCATTGGAAAATTGTGTAGCGTAACAAATCGGACGTATGCACTCGAACTGAAAAACTGTGAAAACAAACGTATTCAATTATAGTGGTCACAATTAAATAAAGAATTACTGTAAGGACAGACTACAAAATAATTTGGAATATTAGTACTAACAAACAAAGATAAAAAGCTAGTGTGGTACATTGAAAAGCTGGACTGGTATTAACACAGAAATTAGATAAAGAGTGGTTGTACCAAATTTAAATTAGATTTACAACTTAATATCAGAAAAGTAATTGTTAGACGAAAGTACTGAAAACTTTTACAAACATATGCTGACTCAAAAACAGAGTAAGGTAAAATAAGAAGAAACAAGAATTGGATGAGTAAAATGTAACAGGCCTGGTGCGTTGTACTGATTATTCTGAGGATTAGGGTCGGTTCAGAAGTGCTGATGTATTGAGGACTGTTTGATCATTTAATACTAAGCCTGGACTGTAAGCCATATGTTTGCTTATTTCTAAGGCCTCTAGCAGATTTAGTTTCTGGTCTTTGCTGGCTAAGTGGAGTACATGGAACTGTGGTTGGTATCTGTGGGCCTCACTCAGAACATGTTCAGCGAAAGTGGAGTCACAAACACAAAATTGTCCATTTTAATTTTCATTTCTATTCTTATCGTTTTTGTACTCCCAATACCTACAGTGCTACAGCAAGTCAAAACTATTATTTTTTCAAAATTTGTGCAAAGTGGCACAATTTATTAAGAATTTTATTTCAGTTTCTGTTAGTGTAATATAATATAGTATATATCATGTTATTAGTTGGATGTTACCATTTAACTTTCAGGTATTCAGTTTCCTTGCATGTAACATGGTGATTTCAGGGCACCCACCCATTGTGATTATGTACATTACTGCCTGAAGTTAACTATAGGTCCCCCCCCCCCCCCCCGGCCCTCGTATTTGTGAAAATACAAATATGAAAATATATCATTAAGAGATATAGATACAAACACAAGATAAACTGTGACAGTATACTGAATTATTGTTAGCTGCAACATGCCCCCTATTAGGTAGCTAATTATTCTTGTGTATATAAAATCACATTAAAAATAAGTAGCTTTAAAATAATTTAAATGCATTATGAGTTGCTAATAAATATTGTCACTTATGGCTGTGTAATACTTGTAATATCGTACTTCAACATAAATGCACTTGAGAAGGATATGAGCATCACTTCCGACGTTTTGTTAGGCCATGTTCCTCGGTGTCAAAAGACATACCTTGAATTGCAGATTCAGGGTATGTACACTTGGCAGCAGAAAAAGTGGATCACCCAAGAATTCCAGTGTGTTGGCTGCACCTGACAGTAGGCAACCAACATAGCATAGCTGTGTCGCTAGTCGTCGCCACGCTGTGCAGTTCAGTCATTGACTGAACATTGCTCCTTATGGCAGTCAGGCCACATGTAAACCGAAACCGACATAACAGCAAATATTGGAATACACGTTATTAGAGATGAGACAGTAACATTTGTAAATTAATTTCAATACAATAAGTGACAAGTCATATAGATTCTCACACTCATTTATGGACATGATGAATTATTTTCCGTGGACTGAATTTGAACGCATTGTTAACCAACCAAGCCGCGGCGGAGGAGTGGCCGAGCGCATTGAGGCGCTATGCTCCCATGCGTGAGGCCATTCCCTGTCGCGGGTTCGAATTATTCCTGGAGCATGGATGTTTGTGCTGTCTTCAGTATAAGGTAGTTTATAAGTATTTGGTAATTTTAGGGACTGATGACCCCACAGTTAAGTTCCATAAGCTTAACAAGCATTTGAACATTTTAACCAACCAAAGCTTGCGTGTTTTATTGAGACTCGTAAAACACTGACGTTTTCATTTGTATCAGTTTACAAGACCAACATCCGAACCCGGAAATAAATGTTTCAAATGTTCAAATGTTTGTAAATGCCTTGGAGTAGCAGAGTAATAAATGCGACATGGAAGACAACACCAAAAAGCTTACTTAAATTGAAACCGTCAGGAAATTAAGTTGTGGGTAAGGCAACCCAAAGAATGTGTGTCGCTGGTAGAATAGGATAGAGGTACAGCAAATCAATGAAAGTGGCCGCGTACAACACACCTGTCCGCCTCTCCCTGTGTACGCCCGCGCTTTATGGGAGAGGTAGGACTGACGGAAGACGCCGTGAATATTCAAAGTGCAGACTGTTTTGTATTATCACAAAATATGCGCGATTGTGTAACGGGTATGGTAAAAGAGTTAAGATGGAAATGATTTAAATGTGGGGAAGTGTTTTCCCTAAATTCCAATTCCCAGCCTCCTCTGCTGAATGCCACGATATTTTATATGCCACGGCATACAGAGGAGAAATGGTCATTTTGATGGAGACATCAATGCTTACACAGTGGGGTTTAGTTGTTCATTATAACCACGCACTTTTTTTTAGAGTGGAACGGTAGAGAAATAAAGAATCCCCTGCCAAACACAAAATAGTGATTTGCAGCGTATTCAGGTAGACGCAGATAAAGATGTTCAATGGAGGGGTAGCAGAAGGGACGGCGGAATCTAGTGCAAAATAAAAGAGTGAAATGCTTGCAAAGTATTCCTTACTTAGACTTATGCCACAGTTAGTTTTATCTTAGGACCGAGAGAAAAGAAAGGAATTTTTACAGAACGTAGAATGTATTATAGGTAAGGAGATATGAAAGAACACTGTTTCATAGAGAGGACTGACAGACATCAAAGAAAGGAAATAAAAGAGGAAGTATAGTGTCAACGGAAGCCATTAGATTTGTTTGTAACGTTTTGGAAGTATAGACCAGAAGGGTAACTGGTTATTATGTAAGAGAGACAACAGACTCCGAGAGAATGGATGAGAAATAAACAGTGAATAAATGCAAGACGAAATCATATGCATATTTGGTGAAGAATAGCGGGTGTGTTAGTGGATGTAAGGGAAGAAAGAGACGTATTATGAAATTTGAAATAAATAAATAAAAATACATTAAAAGTGTCCATCTAAACTGATTGCTCTGTATGTATGGAGACAGGGCATAAATGGAATAATAAACAAATTGTATATTTAAAAAACATTTCAATTAAAAAGTCAGCCGCGGTGGAGTAGCCGAGCGGTCTAAAGCACCTCGCTGCGGAGCGCACGGTTGCTCGGCGTGGAGGTTCGAGTCCTCCCTGGGGCATGGGTGTATGTGTTTGTCCGTAGGTTAGTTTACCTAGGTTTAAGTAGTTTGTAAGCTACTGATGACCACGCAGTTTGGTCCAATAGATTTACAGACATCTGAACATTTGAAAAAGTCAACTCAAAGGGAAAGTATCTCATATTTTAATTCTGTTCCCATGTGATCTTCCACTGGTTTTCACCGAGGAAAATTCTACATCTTCATACATATTCTGCAATCCACCGGAGGGTACACTGTAGCACTACTAGGCATTTCCTTTCCTATTCCACTTCCAATTAGATCGAGGAAAAAAAGAATGCCTGTATGCCTCCGTACGAGCCCCAATTTCTCTTATCTTGTCTTTGTGATCACTACGCGAAATGTAAGTAGGCGGCAGGAAGCTCGTACTACACTCAGCTTTAAATTCCGGCCCTCTAAATTTCCTCAACAGAAATTCACGAAAATAACGTCGTCTTTCCTCCAGCGATTCCCAATTGAGTCCCCGGAGCATTTCCGTAAGACTCGCGCATTGGTCGAAGCTACTACGAAGCTACTAGTAACAAACCTAGCTGCTCGCCTCTGAACTGCTTCTATGTTTTCCTTTAAACTGATCTGCTGCTGGTTCCAAACACTTGAGCAATACTCAAGACGTAGTCGTACAAGCGTTTTATACGCGGTCTCCTTTACAGATAAAGTACATCTTCCTAAAATTCTCCCAATAAAGCGAAGTCGGCTGTCCGCCTTATTCACAAATGTACTTACATGTTCGTTCCATTTCATATTGCTCTGCAGTGTTACGCTTAGATATTTGAACGACGCGACAGCATCAAGAAGCTCACTACTAATGCTGTATTCAAACATAATGGGATTGTTTTTCCTACTCATGAACATCACCTTACATTTTCCTACATTGAGAGCACCAACTAGAAATTTTGTCTAAGTCATCCTGTATGCTATTACAGTCAATTGAAGATGACACCCTCCCATACACCACAGCATCATCAGCAAACAGCCGCAAATTACAACTTACTCTGTCCATCAGATCATTTATATACATAGAAAATAATTGCGGTCCTATCACACTCCCCTGGGGCACGCCTGACGATACACTCGTCTCTGATGAACACTCGCCGTCGAGAACAACGTACTGCGTTCTATTACTTAGGAAGTCTTCCAGCCAGTCACAAATCTGTGAACCTATTCCATAAGCTCGTATCTTCGTTAGCAGTCTGCAGTGTGGCACCGCGTCAAACGCCTTTTTGAAGTCGAGGAAAACACAATCCTCCTGTTGCTGTTCATCCATGGCTCGCAAGATGTCATGTGAGAAAAGGGCAAGCTAATTTTCACATGAATGATGTTTCCTGAACCCGTGCTGATTCATAGAAAGGAGCTTTTCCGTCTCAAGAAAATTTACTATATTCGAACTGAGAATATGCTCCTAAGTTTTACAGGAAACTGATGTCAACGATATTGGCCTGTAATTATGTGGGTCAGTTCTCTTTCCTTTCTTATAAACAGAAGTCTCCTGCACTTCTTTCCAATCACTAGGAACCTTGCGCTGAATTAAATATTCGCAAAAAATGCAAGCCAAGTAAGGGGCCAATGCCGCAGAATACTCTTTATAAAACCGAAGTGGTATTCCATCCGGACCAGGAGACGTTTTCGTATTTAGCTCTCTCAGCTGCTTCTCAACACCGGAAATACCTATTACTATGTCCTTCATTTCGGAGTTAGTACGTTGATCAAATGATGGTACATTCGTGAGGTCCTCCTTCGTGAAAGATTTCTTAAAGGTTAAATTTATACCTTAAGCTTTACGTTTGATTTCTTCTACTAGTGCCATGGAATGATCAACGAGTGAGTGGGTAGTGGGCTTTGACCCGCTTATAGATTTTATATAGGACCAGAATTTTTTCAGGTTATTGAAAATAAAGACGACGTAACAAAACTTTTTGAGGACTCTTAACAGCTTGTCCAGAATACATTTAAATTTTTTTTTTATTTCTATCATGCATCTTGGCATAGAATTCATAAGCCGTCGGATGTAATAGCCTGAAGAAGCAACTTCCTCCCAGGCTTGCAGAACGCAGAACTGCTGGAAGCATAACATTTTCTAATATATGGGCATACGCTCACTGTCGAGGGTTCCTTGTATTATATGAAGAATTCTTGGTCCTCGTGCAGATATCCAGCCGCGTGGGAGTAGCCGAGCGGTCTGGAGCACCACGTTGCGGATCGCGCGGTCTCCCGCGTCGGAGGTTCGAATCCTCCGTCGGGCATGGATGTTTGTGTTGTCCTTAGTATAAGTTAGTTCGTAAGCAGTTTGTAAGTTTAGGGACTGATGACCCATAAGTCCCACAAGCTTTACATAGATCCGCCCACTTCTTTTCATCATGGTTACGTATTCGCGTCGATTGCGAGTGCCTTGCGGCCTGTAATCAACTCTTGGACTGTCTTTACTGGTGGAAAACACTTTCCCGTCGGTGAAAATAACGTTTTCTCACCACGCCCTCAGATGAAGCTCTGAAAATGCCAGCCGGTTTAAAATATTTTCTTTGCTGAGCTCTTGTTTCACGGCGGGCCGTCCTGCGTGTTGTCCAGCGTCCCACAGCTTATGTCACTGGAGCTGGGGAAGTTAGTCTCCCACCACAACTGCTTCGCATTGAGAAAGGGATTTTCTCTGCTCTTAGACACTAGCTCCCTGTCCTGCTGCTGTGAGCTTTCTCTCTTCCTGCTTGATCCAGGAGGTCTGTTGCCGGTGCCTCTTTCAGTGTAGTTCCTCCACTATCTGGTTGCAGTGGTGTATGACCCGCCATACCTTTTACCAGAATCTCTGATGGAACATCCTCCATCTTCAATAAGAGCGACGATCTATCTCGAGTTGACCTCTGCCAGTGAGCCATTTCCACAGACTGTGTGACGTGTATTTCCGCTCGCCACTCGTATTCTGATGCCAGGAGAGGAAGTAAACATATTTACCTCAAACTGAGCGGTAGAAGCAACGGGGCCGTGCAGGCCAGTCACAGCTGGAGGGACTGTTGTCCTGCCACTGCCAGCTGGATTGCTTCGGTGTCGTCTCGGCTCGGCCTGGCCAACACCGTCTAGATACAAGGCCTTACAACAAGCTCGTGTCACGTCACACCGATAGGCTGCGGCCGGTGGGGCACAGCCCACTGCCTCACAGCTTCAGCCAGTGAGCTTGCAAGGGCAGCCTATCGGTGTGACGTGACACGAGCTTGTTGTAAGGCCTTGTATGTAGACAGTGTCGGCCTGGCCTCGCCTCGGCGCCATCGTCAGGCTGTAGCTGGCCAGCCAGCCCGTATCCTAGAAACGTCGGCGACAGGAAACAATTCCTCACCAAGCCCTGTCTATTTCCCTCCCTCCCTTCCGACCACCACTGCCACAACCCCCACCTCCTAGATTCGGGCGCTAAGCGCCGTTACGTACTAAACAAACAAAAAACAAAACAAAAAAAGTCTTGTTTTTTACCTGTACCTAACCTGTAGACTTGAGCATAATAGTTCGCGATTGGGAGCGCTTACTTTAGTTCGCGGCTGTGCCGCGAACTAGTTCGTTCTTTTAGTTCGTCCGCTCCCAGTGATGGCTGAGTGGCGTGGTCTGCGCATGCAGGTGGAGGGTGAAGTTTCCCCACCTAGCTGCTTCGTGCGCTTACTGCTTGAGCCGCTAACGGTATCACGCAAACCAAAAGAAACAGTTTGTGGATAATTTCTCGCGTTTAAGTTTAGAGTTATCTCTATATCTTGGCATTATGGAATTTATTAGTCAGATATTGCAGAGTGCAGAATACTTCAAAGCAGAAATTTTGTAGCACTGAACTATGTAATCTAGCAGGCAGACGCTAACCTCGAAATGGCTCTCATCAGCAGAAGGCAAACACGTGATTTTTTATTCTGTTCGCGACCTATCGCGCATATTTTAGTTCGCGACCTATCGCGCATATTTTAGTTCGCGATCTATCACGCATATTTTAGTTCGCGAGCTATGGCGCATATTTTAGTTCGCGAGCGGTAGCTCTCCTTTTAGTTCGCAGCTCGGCAGCGAAGTAGGTCGCTCTTTTTAGTTCGTCCGCTCGTTTTGGCTTTTACTACCGCTACTAAAACTACAACTGACAATAAGCTGCATCTCAGCTCGAAATGACGGCAAGTGGCAGAAGGGAATCACGCGATTCTGCGCGCTTTCGCGCCCTCTCGCTGTTACCCGTCAGTCTTTGGAAAAGGAGCGGACGAACTAAGAGGCGAGGGATCTGCGAACTAGTTCGCCTGTGGGACGGCTCTTCCGAACTAGTTCGTTCACGAACTACACAAGACTACTAACCTGACTTTCACTTTTAAAAAAAGTTACCTGTAGCGTAGCCTTAAGAAGGTTAGGTATAGGTTTAAACAAGAAGTTTTCTTTTAGTATATGAGGGCGCCCGAATTTACGGTTCAGAAATTCTAAATCGATTTACAGTTGTACATTGGATATATATCTTTTCAGGACGAGCTGCTTCGAGTGTAAGCTCTCTTGAAAATTACCGTATATTTGCTACAGATATTTTTACTTTGTTAAGAATACACAAAAAGGTATTACAACTACATTAGGAAACGCTTATATTTCGTAGTAGTTACTGAATATTTTCAGTATATATTCAGTGTAATCGTTACATTAAAGTGGATCATGAAGTGGATACTAAAAACTCATCTTTGGCTTCGCAGGTAACATATCTTCGATTCAATCGACTTTGAAAGATGCAGGAGGCGGGGTTTAGCCTCTAGAGAGGTAAGGGATTGTTTCCTAACTCCAACGTTACGTCCGTCAGCCATCCAGCCTGGTTAGCCTGATGCTCGCGGACTGTGGTTAGCACAGGTCAAGGCCCAAAGCCACGCTCACCGCCCCCCCCCCCCCCCTTGAAGGACCGAAAGTCACATCTATTCTACCACAATCTCTAGAATAATCTAACACAGCTAGAGCTATTTTGATGTAACTGGAGCATCCACATGATCTTTTGACATTTCATTCAAATATTTAAGGAAGTTAAAGAATAGAATCATGATAAACTTAGCTGTCACATAATGTTTCACATAGATAGCAATCATACAATGCAGGGAACTATTCTTTCACATGCGCTCTTTGTGTTCAACCTAGACGACTAAGCGAGTTGTAAAATTAAACAGTTTGCTGGCAACATCGAATAATGTATATATGTAGTATATCATTCAAGTTTTGTGCACTTATAAAGTGTACGCAATATCTTTGAAACAATAGCTTCCACACGGCAGAAATTACCTTCTGCTACATCTACATAAATACTCTGCAAGTCACATTGAAGTGCATGGCAGAGGGTTTATAGAACCGTTTTTATGATATTTCTTCACAGTTCCATTCTCTAATAGCTCGCGAGGAAAGAGGAACACCTAAACCTTTTCGTTTTCGATCTGATTTCTCTTCTTTTATTATGATGATCCTGTCTCCCTGTATAGATGGGTGTTAACAAGATATGTTCACATTCGGAAGAGAAAGTTGGTGAAAGAAATTTTAGATCTCGTCACAACGAGTAATGCCTTTCTTTTAATGATTTCCACCCCAAGTCGTAAATCATTTCCGTGACACTCTCTCACCTAGATCGCGATAATACAAAACGAGCTGCCCTTCTGTGAACTTTCTCTAAATCGTCTGTCAGTCCAACATGGTGTGGATCCCACAATGTGCAGCAATATTCAAAAATACGACACACATGTGTAGTGTAGGCAGTTTCTTTAGTAGAACTGTTGCATCTTCTAAGTGTTCTGCCAATTAAACGTAGCCTTTGGTTCACCTTCCCTACAATAATTTCTGTGTGTACTCTGCAATTTAAGTTATTCTTAACTGTTATTCCTAGATGTTTAGTTGAATTTACAGCCACAACCTAGAGAATTGACTGATTTATTTTAGTGGTCGTATGGATGGCTTCACACTTCTCATTATTAAGGGTCAATTGCCAATGTTTGCACCACACTGATATCTTATCTAAATCATTTTGTAGTTGGTTTTGATGTTCTGGTGACTTTACTAAGCGGTAAATGACAGCATCATCCGCAAACAATCTAAGAGAGCTACTCAGATTGTCTCCTAAATCGTTTATAAATACAAAGAACAGTAGGCAACTGTAACACTTCCCTGGGGAACGCCAGATATTACTTCTGTTCTACTCGATGACTTTTCGTCAACTGCAACACACTGTGTCCTTTCTGACAGGAAATCACGAATCCAATGGCACAACTGTGGCGATATTCCATAAGCACGCAATTTGATTACAAGTCGCTAGTGACGTACAGTGTCAAAAGCTTTCCGGAGATCTAGAAACACGGAATCTATTTGACATCCGTTTCGATAGCACTCATCACATCCTGTGAGTATAGAGGTAGCTGTGTCACTAGAACGATACTTTCTGAATTCGTGCCGGCCGCGGTGGCCGAGGGGACTGAGGCGCTCCAGTCACGGTCTGCACGGCCACTACGGTCGGGGCTTCGAATCCCCCCTCGGGCATGGATATTTGTGCCGTCCTTAGTCTTAGCTAGTTCATAAGTAGTTTGTAAGTTTAGGGACTGATGACCCCGCAGTTAAGTCCCATAAGCTTTACAAACATTTGAACGTTTTTTCTGAATCCTTGTTGACTATGGGTTAACAGGCCGTTCTCTTCGAGATAGTTCATAATATCTGAGGAAAGTATATGTTCTAAAATCCTGCTGCAAACCGACGTCAATGATATAGGCCTCCTACTTTAAGGATCATTCCTATTTTCTTTCTTGGATATTGGAGTGATCTGTGCAACTTTCCAGTCTAATACTGTTGTATTGTATCAGCTTACTCTGAAAGGAACCTAATTGGTGTACAATCGAGACCAGAAGACGTACTTTTGTTAAATACTCCATGGGTATTCTAAATTACGCATGCTGGCAGCTGTTCTTTATAGGAATTCTGGACAATCTGCTTCGTCTTCTTCAGTGAAGGAATTTCGGAAAGCTGTTTTAACTAATTTTGCTTTAGCAGAACTGTCGTCAGTAGCATCACATTGCTATCGCGTAGCGAAAGGAATTGATTGTGTTTTGCCTCTAA
Organism: Locusta migratoria; assembly: GCA_026315105.1. Taxonomy (NCBI): domain Eukaryota; kingdom Metazoa; phylum Arthropoda; class Insecta; order Orthoptera; family Acrididae; genus Locusta; species Locusta migratoria. Next base: position 443,907,118 of record CM048755.1, on the reverse strand, counting down.
TGTAAGCTGATGCACTTCATTTAAAAGCCGCGCGAGAGTACCGAGCGGTCTGGAGCGCCATGTTGCGGATCGCGAGGCCTCCCGCGTCGGAGTTTCGAATCCTCCCTCAGGCATATATGTGTTGTCCCTAGGTTAGTTTAAGTAGTTTGTAAGCTACGGACTAATAACCACGCAGTTCGATAGATTCACAAATATTTCATTTAAATCTCGATGATACACCATTGCTCTGAGTTTCGTAAAGGTTTCATAGAATCGCTTCCATTTCTCGACTGTTCCACTTTCACACAAAGCTCGAGAAGTACCAAAATCCTTATTTCCGAGTTCTAATTACTCTTACGCTACTATTACAGTTGGAATACCATAGTTTGTACGGCAGTGGGAATAAAGCTGTTTGCATTCGGAAGAGAAAAACGTGCAGCAGTTGGTTTAATATTGCTTCTGCAACTCATCCCCCTATACTCTCTCGCCTCCATCCTCAAAGGGAAAAGGAAAACATTCGTCCCCTTCTCCTCTAATTCACTATATTACACATTCCGCAACATTCTTTCAACTTTTTCCATGTCCTCCCTGTATCCCGCCAGATAATAATCGTACACCGCGCAATATTGAAGACCAGGACGAACAATCGCAGGGTTGGAAGTCTCCTTAGTAGACTTTTTGAATCTTCTAAAGGTTGTGTCAATAACGCAGCATTTTCTCCCTTCCAAATCATGTGCTGTTTCCCAGTTACGTTGTTCATAATTGTACCCCAGTAATTTCGTTGGATGTATAACCGTCAATTTTGTTTTGCTAATCGATATCTCAAAGCCTGACGAAACTTTGGTGGTAATCATGTGGAGAACCAAACACATATTAATTTTTACGGCCAATTGTCACAATTTGCGCAGTGAAGATATAATTTCAGAATCATATTGCATTGTCTTTGCTCTTCTAAGGAGTTTACTTGACAGTAGTATAACCTGCCACAAATATTTCTGAGTCCGATATAGCGGTTTGTAGCTCTGTCACAGAGGAGGTGAAATGTTACTCTCGCACCAGTTTGGAATTGAGATCCACCGCGTCATACTCTTTTAGAGTGCGTTTATAGCCTCCTCAGTGCCATTGTGATGACTGGTGCAGATGATTCAGAAAGTAGTAAACGAGAGCAGTTTTAGTTGCTGCGTGAAATTCGTCACCCTCGTCTCTAACTGAAAGTTTCGTATGTCATTTTATTCTAATTATGCGTGCACTATATTCAATAAAATTCCGAAAAAGAAAACCTGAGCACAACAATGCGACGCACGTAGGTGCTACCAGATTACTAGAAACGTATTTCCCATCGTTGACGGTGTCGAGCAACTGTGGACGAAGTAAGTGAACCGTAAAATGCGCATTAGACAAGTATGTGCCAAATAAAATTATGAGAGATGGGGAAGATCCGTCGTGGTTCAACAACCGAGCTAGGGAACTGTTACGAAAACAAAGAGAACATCAAATATACCGCTAGCCACAGTCTTACAGATAAGCAAAAGTTAAATTATGCCAAAATTAGCGTAAGGGCTGCCATGCGACAGGCGTTACGTGACACGTCCAAAGGCGTCAGCAGTGGCGTTCACTTGTATAGTGCGACAGCTGCAGGGCCTGCGCGTGGGCCGTTCATCACACAAGATGTGGCCATATGTTCTGATACAGGGTGCCAGGCTTTGTTCTCTCCATCATGGTTTGCAAATACACGCGATAATGTCGTTTTTGTATGGGAGTTATATTTATTACATTACTTAAATTTCTGTTTCAGGTTTTAGATGTGAGGAAAAGTTTGGAGAAGGGCAAGTGCGTATATTGGGGGGGGGGGGGGGCACAGGGACCCGACGAAAAATGAGAGAGAAAGAGAAGGGAGAAGAGAGAGAGAGAGAAAGAAGGAGAGAGAGAGAGAGAGAGAGAGAAAGAGAGAGATGACGATGATGAAGGGAGAGATGATGATGAAGCGAGAGAGGGAAAGAATCTTAGCATTAGAATAATTAACTTTTACTTACGAGCAGGATGTAAGTGTGAGTTTGAAAACGGAAAATCCCTATAATTAATATAACGTAATTTGACTTTTTTGTGTTATGCTTCCATTTACTTGCTTCTTGCTCTTTTTGTCAGTAATTTGCGATATAAATAAATAAAAGTTGTTTATAGTTTCGTGATTGCTTGGGAGATTAATCAGCTATTGTGTATGTGTATGGTAAATAAAGTTAAAGGATTTAACTATGTAAAAGAACTGTGAATTTCAAGATGTTTTCAGTAAACGGTTTATCTGATTCTTTTCCTACACACTAAGAAATGGTACTCCCACCCATGACAAACAGTTTTATTTCAAGCTACACGTTTCGATTTTCCAGTTATTCGAGCAAATTAGAAATTTCAACGGTATTTTTCCACACATCAGATACAAATGATTTTGTTGTTGTTGTTGTTTGTTAAGCTTAATGGACTTAACTGCGGGGTCATCAGTCCCTAAACTTACAAACTACTTATGAACTACGTTATACTAAAGACGACACAAACATCCATGCCCGAGGGGGGATTCGAACCCCCGACGGGGAACGGCCTCGCGCATCGTAGCATAGCGCCTCAATGCGCTCGGCCGCTCCGCCGCAGCACAAAGGATTTTCATCGTAGTAGAAATCCTTCATGAAACACAGTCAAGTGTAATTTTCACAATCAAATTTTCACTTTGCAGCGGAGTGTGCGCTGATATGTAACTTCCTGGCAGATTAGAAATGTGTGCTGTACCCGAGATTCGAACCTGCGACCTTTGACTTTCGCTGGCAAGCGCTCTACCGTCTGAACTATCTCGACACGCTTCACAGTCCGTCGTCACAACCATACTTCTGCCTGTTCCTCGCCTCCTACTTTCCAAACTTCACAGAAGTCCTCCTGCGAACCTTGCAGGACTAGCACTCCTGGAAGAAAGGATGTGGTGGAGACATGGCTTAGCCACAGCCTAAGGGATGTTTCCAGAATGAGGAGTGCTAGTCCTGAAAGGTTCACAGAACTTCCGTGAAGTTTGGAAAGTAGGAGGCGAGGTACTGGCAAAAGTAAAGTCTTGTGGACGGACCGTGAAGCGTGCCAGGGTAGCTCAGATGGTAGAACGCTTTCCAGCGAAAGACATAGGTCCCAGGTTCGAATCTCGTTCCTGGCCCACAATTTTAATTTGCCAGGAAGTTTCAAGTGTAATTTCGTTGATCGCGAAAGCTTTCTTGAAAACTTATCTCGTTTTGCATAGCATCTTTGCAAAGAAAGAAGAAGAAATTGATTCAGTAAAACGCAAACACAGAAAATCTGATTTTACGATTTGAGGGAATATCAAACTTTGCGCGACATTCTCGTATTTTCTGGCTGTTTGTTCCTTACCCGTAATTGGGCGACCGTTTAGGATACACTGTTTTTCCAATTTCTGCATTGTTTGGTAATGACGCAGCTACTCCGGTTACTGTACTGTTCATCCACGGTACGTTGACGATTCGTGCGCTGGCAGGAGGCGTGTACTATGGTTTCCATGGGGGGGGGGGGGGGGGGGAGCATCAGCGATCAGAAGGCAGCGTCGCAGTGTTGGAAACGATACCCGTGACAGTGTGTGCAGTAAGATTTCGCATCTAGAGGCAGCGTAACGTTGACAGTAAATGACAGAAATAAATGGATGTCCTTCAAATAGTGCAGATGCTTTGTGCTGTTGGCATCACCAGGTAAAATCGTCTTCACTTGTCAAATTAATATACTTCAAATATGTCCAAATGTTTGTAAAGCTTATGGGACTTAACTGCGGGTCATCAGTCTCTAAACTTACGAACTACTTATGAAGTAACTTATACTAAAGACAGCACAAACAATCATGCCCGAGGGGGGATTCGAACCCCCGACGGGCGACGGCCTCGCGCATCGTAGCATAGCGCCTCAATGTGCTCGGCCGCTCCGCCGCGGCAATATACTTCCGTCTAATTACCAATGCACTACTGGTTTTGACGCATTTTGGCGTCATGATTAAAAAATATATATTACAATGATTCAACCACATTAAACAGTGATAAGTTTAATAATATATCAAACCATGTGCGCCGCACGGGAATGGCCATGTGATTTGGGGCGCAACGTCGTGGAGTACGTGGTCACTCCCACCAGAGGTTCGAGTCCACCCTCGAGCATGGGTGTGTGTCTTGTCCTTAGTATAAGTTAAAGTAGATTGTAATACTAGGAACCGATGACCTTAGCAGTTTGGTCCCGTCGGATTACAAACATTTGAACTTTTTTTTTTTTTTTTTTTTTTTAATAATGTGTCCTACGTATTTGTACAGTTACCATTAAGTCATTTGGCTCATTTAATATGTACAAAACATTTTTTGGCCATATTAAACAAATGTTTGAATTTTCAAGTGGTCAGTCTTATTCAGTCTTATAGTCCAATTATTCAAAAGTTGTAAATATGTAGAGAAACCTATGCCAATTTCGCATGCCTTCCTCTGTATAGAGTTTGCATATACCCACCTGGCGAAGCTCAGAATCAGTTACGTATTGATTTAAATTCAGAGCCTGAATGCCCAGTGCTCAGCTGTTCGCAAGTGTTTTTTCCATTATGATGATGAATGAAGCAAGTGTGGCCACAGCTGAACGCAGGGCATTCACGCTCTAAATTCTCACTTTCTTTTTTATTTTGTGGTAAATTTAGAAAATTTAGACTGTTTCATGTGACTGAATCAATGTAATATTTTCGTGATCATAGGCATCTGAGAATGACGCCATAGTGCGCAGAAACCAATATTGCATTGGTAGTTAGAGTTTTAACTGTTTTCATTATTTATGACGTCATATCTTCCGAACTACCCTTCTCAAAACAATTAGGGCATTAGGTCAGATATCATACACAATTTACGTATGTAGCACTCCCATGAACCACAGACATTGCCGCGGTGTGGTGGCTTGCGTGCCTCAATGATACAGATAGCCGTACCTTAGGTGCAACCATAACGGAGGGGTGTCTGTGGAGAGGCCAGACAAACGTGTGGTTCCTGAAGAGGGGCAGCAGCCTTTTCAGTAGTTACAGGTGCAACAGGCTGGTCGATTGACTGAGCTGGCCTTGTAACATCAGCTTATGTGGCTTTGCCACACAGCTACTGCGAACGGCTGAAAGCAACGGGAAACTACAGCCGTTACTTCTCCCGAGGACATGCAGCTCTACTGTATGAATATATAATAATGGCATCTTCACGAGTAAAACATTCCGAAGGTAAAATAGACCCCATTGGGATCACCGGGCGGGGACTACTCATGAGGATGTGATCATCATGAAATACAACACTGGCATTCTACGGATCTGAGCGTGGAATGTTAGATCCCTTAATCGGGCAGGGATGTTACAAAATTTAAAAAAGAGAAAAGGATATGTTAAACTTCGATATAGTGGGGATTAGTGAAGTTCGTTGTACAGAGGAACAGGATTTCTGGTCAGATGAGTACAGGTTTATAAATACAAAATCAGTCGGAGGTATTATAGGATTAGGTCTGATAATGAATAAGAAAATAGGAATGCGGGTAAACTACTATGAGCAACACAGGAATCGCATTATCGTAGTCAAGACAGATACATAGCCAACACCGGCCACGATAGTACAAGTTTGTATGCCAACTAGCTCTGCCGATGAGGAGGAGATCGAAGAAATGTATGAGGATGTGAAGGAAATTATTCAGACAATTAAGGGAGCGGAAAACTTAAATTGTGATGGGAGATAGGATTTCGGTAGTAGAAAAAAGAAAGAAAAATATTAGGTGAATATGGACTGGGCAAAAAGAATGAAAGAGGAAGCCGCCTGGTTTAATTTTGTACGGAACATAATTTAATCATAACAAACACGTGGTTTAAGAATCACGAAAGAAGATTGTATACGTGGAAGAGACTAGGCGACACCAAAATGTTCAAATGTTTGTAGAGCTTATGGGACTTAATTACGGGGTCATCAGTCCCTAAACTTACAAACTATTTATGAACTAGCTTATACTAAAGACGGCACAAACATCCATGCCCGAGGGGGGATTTGAACCCCTAACGGGGAACGGCATAGCGCATCGTAGAATAGAGCCTCAATGCGCTCGGCCGCTCCGCCGCGGCCAGGAGACACCGGAGGGAACCAGATAGATTTTATAATGGTAAGACATAGATTTCGGAACCAGGTTGTAAACTGTGACATACCCAGGAGCGGATATATACTCTGGACCATAACATATTGATCATGGACTGTAGGTTGAAACTGAAAAAAAAAACTACAGAAAGCTAGGAAAATAAGGAGGTGGGACTTGGATAAATTGAGGGAACCTGAAGTTCTTAAGAATTTCAGAGGGAGCTTTACGCAACAATTGACAGAAAAGGGAGGAAGTAAAACAGTAGAAGAGGAATGGGTAGCAGTAAGAGATGAAATAGTAAAGGCAGCGGAGGGCAAAATAGGTAGAAAGGCAAGACCTATAAAAAATCCTTGGATATCACAGGAGATACTAAATTTAATCTATGACAGGAGAAAATGTAAAAATGCAGTAAATGAAACAGGCAAAATGGAGTACAGACGACTAAGAAATGAGATTCACAGGAAGTGAAAAATAGCTAAGCAGGAGTGGCTAGAAGGCAAATGCAAGTCTGTAGTAAAAGAGACATTTGAAGACAAGAAAAGCAGCTGTATGAATATGAAGAACGTAGATGGAAAACCAGTTCTCAGCAAAGATGGAAAGGGTGAAAGGTGGAAAGAGTATATAGAGGGGCTCTACAAAGGAAATGAACTGACAGACAATATTGTAGTAAGGGAGGAGGAAATAGATGAAGCCGGCCGCGGTGGCCGCGGGGACTGAGGCGCTCCAGTCACGGTCTGCACGGCCACTACGGTCCCCCCTCGGGCATGGATATTTGTGCCGTCCTTAGTGTTAGCTAGTTCGTAAGTAGTTTGTGAGTTTAGAGACTGATGAACCTGTAGTTAAGCTATACAAACATTTATTATTTATTATTAAATAGATGAAGATGAAATAGGAGATAATATACTGCGAGAAGAATTTGACAGAGCACTGAAAGGCCTAAATCGAAACAAGGCCCCTGGAGTAGATGACATTCCCTCAGAATTACTAAAGTCTGTGGGAGAACCAGCCATGACAAAACTATTTCATGTGGTGCGTAAGATGTAGGAGACAGAAAAATGTAATAATCCCATTCCAAAGAAAGCAGGTGCTGACAGGTGTGAAAATTACAGAACCATCAGTTTAATATGTCATGCTTGCAAAATTTTAACACGAATTATTTACAGACGGATGGAAAATCTGGTAGAAGCTTACCTCGGGGAAGATCAGTTTGGATTCAGGAGAAATGTAGGAACACGGGAGGCAATACTCACTTTACGGCTTATCTTAGAAGATAGATTAAGGAAAGGCAAACCTACATTTCTAGCTTTTGTAAATATGGGGAAAGCTTTTGACAATGTTGATTGGAATACACTCTTTCAAATTCTGAAATCAGCAGTAGTCAAATATAGGAAACGGAATGTTAATTACAATTTGTACAAAAACCAGGCAGCAGTTATCAGAGTTGAAGGGCATGAAAGGGATGCAGAGGTTGAAAAGGGAGTAAGACAGGTTTGTTGCCTTTTCTCAATGCCATTCAATTTATACAATGAGCAAACTATATAGGAAAGCAAGGAGAAATTTGGAGAAAGAATTAAAGTTCAGTTCGAAGAAATAAAACATTGCGTTTTGCTGATGACATTGTAATTCTGTCAGAGACAGCAAAAGACCTGGAAGAGCAGTTGAACTGAGTGGACAGTGTGTTGAAAGGTGCGTATAAAATGAACATTAACAAGAGCAAAACAAGGGTAATGGAGTGCAAACTAAGAAAATCGGGCGATGCTAATGGATTTAGATTAGGCAACGAAACAATGAAGGTGGTAGATGAATTTGGTACTTGGGCAGTAAAATAACATGTGATGGCCGCAGTAGAGAGGATATAAAATGCAGACTGGCAATGGGAAGAAAAGCGTTTCTGAAAAAGAGAAATCTGTTAACATCGAATATTAATTTAAGTGTAAGGAAGTAATGTCTGAAGGCATTTGTGTGGAGTGTTGCCTTGTATGGGAGTGAAACATGGGCGATAAACAGTGCAGACAGGAAGAGGATAGAGGCTTTTGAAATGTGGTGCTACAGAAGAATGCTTAAGATTAGGTGAGTGGATCGTGTAGCTAATGAAGAGGTATTGAACAGAATTGGGGAGAAAAGGAATTTCTGGCATACCTTGACTAAAAGAAGGAATTGATTGTTAGGACACATTCTTAAACATCAAGTAATCGTGAATTTAGCGTTGGAGGGAAGTGTGTGGGGTAAAACTCGCAGAGGGAGACCAAGAGATGAATACAGTAAGCAGATTCAAATGGATGTAGGTTGCAGGTCTTATGAGGAGATGAAGAGGCTTGCTCAGGATAGAGTAGGGTGGAGAGCTGCATCAAATCAGTCTCCGGACTGAAGACCACAACAACAACAACATTGCCGAAAGAAATAAACATCAAGGCGTTGGCAATATTTTGGTTTTTTTTCTGTTTCACGATCTTCAGCAAAACATCTTTGTTTAGAATACTTGCTTCTAGAAGGGTACGATGTGTATGACCCGCCCAGGAATCACACAAACAATAGGCTCTTTTCATTTGTTACATGTTCGCCAAGCCCGACGTTAGAAAACGTTTCATGTGTTCTTTAGTCATTTTTGCACTTTTTTCATGTGTTCCTTAGTAATTTTTGTACTTTTACTTGCCTCCACATGAATGTTTCGTGGACAGGTTGTTTCAAGTTTCTTTAAAACAATTGGGCCGAAAGCACCTTGTGTCTCTTGAAAACAGATAAACAGCTCGTTAGCTAGTCTGCCTGTCACTGATAAAGCCACATCAATTGTCTACTTGTGGGTAGCGTTATGCACAGACTGCAACATGCTACCTGTAGTTTTCTCTTCTCTGTAGGACAGTATTGATGCTGAAGACATTTCATACTGGAATTGACTCTGGCATGGACGTATATAAGGGAGGGGTCCAGGAGGTCCGGACACCCCCTTAGCTTACATTTAAAAAATGTAAGTTAAAACAAAACTGGAATATTTGACAGTACCCGCTTTCTTGAATCCTTTGCTACGACATTGTGGTCATAGGAGTGCTTGCATAGCAAAAATCTATATGGAAGTATGATTCAACAAACAATATCTGTGCCCTGTAGCTGAGTGTGTTCCTGTTCAACTGTTGAATATTGACATGTGAAACAACTATGAAACGTATACGTTAGATATTTCGGGTTAATGAATCTCCAGTTGCTGCTTTTTTCCGCCTACAGATCCCTTGTCTAGAACATTTTGTAAATTGTACTGATTTTCTGATGATTTTACTAGACTGTAAAAATCATCTTCATCATGTGCAAACAACCTAAGACGTTGCTCAGATTATTTTCTTGATCATCCCTATACATTAGGAGAAGCAGGGGACGTATGACATTTCCTTGTGGAATACTAAATATCAAGACATTACTCTATGATTTTTCTTCTATTACTGTGAACGGTGATTTCGTTTCCTTGAAGGTGACCATAATATGCAATCCATTATATACTACAAAATCTTACTGCATATCGACGTGAGGAGTAATCCATTGAATTACATGCCATATCTCAGTATTTCCTTTCTTGAGTATTGGTGTAAACTGTGTCAGTCTCTAGACACTGGTCTTTAATGGAACGATAGTTTTATTATGGATCTGTTATCAATATAAGGAACCTCATTTGCTTGCAATTTAGACCAGAAATGATCAAATGTTTGTAAACCTATGGCTCCACACTGCAGTAGTCATCAGTCCTTAAACTTAAGGACAATACATACACCCATGCCCGAGGGACAGTGCAGGATTACCCATAAGGCAGAGCAGGCAGCTGCCTAGGGGCCCCGCGTGCACCAATATAACAGTGAGGATTTTTTAGAAAGACTTTTTCGTTTTAAATATAAATTAGTTGCCTTTTCGTTGTTTGTCTATAGGTGAGTGAAAGAAAATACATATGATAGGAAATGGATCTTAATAGTTCTGAAGAGTTTTGAGTACAAGACAGTGACTTGGGACCCTTCTTAATCTTCAGCGGAAGTTGTCCACACCAAAGAAAAGCTGCAGCAGACTAATCCCTTGAGGTAAGTGTAAGAGTTGGTAGCGGAGTACCATCCTTTTCTAAGCCTTCATTTATCCAAGTACGGCAATGAAGGTCGAGGAAAAAATTCCTATTTGTCTTCCACAATCTGCGATGAAATTATAGAAATAATGGAAAACAAGGTTATGCAAGTTATTGTGAAAGAAATTCAGAAAACCAAATACTTCTCTATGAGTGTTGATTCGACACCAGATATCTCTCGCATTGACCAACTGACTGTTCTACTTACATATGTTTGAGTGTCGAATGGAGGACATAAACAGTAAAGATATTTTGAAAGATTTTGCTGAAAAAAAATGGAGGAAACTAAATGTATAATGCGTTTCTTAATAATTATTAATTTTTATATTTTTGTCAAATAATTTCTAGAATATTATTGTATCAATCAATTGATAATTGTTTCTTTTGTTGAATAAATACATTTACATGTTGCACGAATATGTCTCATTTCACTTTGCTATTATTATTCTTATATCGAAATTTGTAGTTCGTAAGCGACTATCTCACACGATGGCTGAACATCTTAATTAGTTGAAACGAATGCTTCGGTTGTGAAATACCGCAATTTGATTATTATTATTACCAATATATTGTTGTTCTTTGGTAGGAAATGATTAACTTATTAAGGGATGAGTTTGGAGTGGGGTTCCAAGATCTGGATTGTCTAGCGGCCTACACAGAGCTTAATCCGGCACTGGCGAGGAATGTCTCTAATTTCCGACGGGGAGCAGCGGGCACTCCGTAGCATGACTCCTTAGAGCGCTCGGCCACTCCCACGCGGCCGAGAATACTTACCTTTTATTAAGTGATCTCAGTCGCTTCTCAACATCTAGGTTATCTACTTCTATTTAACTCATGTCACCAGCTTTTCTTTTTTTCGAATCCTAGAATCTTTACTTTGTCATCTTTGGTCTAGTAATTTCGGGGAACTGTATTTATTTAGAAACTCCACATTAACTTAGCTAGAAGAAAGATTCATTGTAGGCCCATGTAGGCCCACACTTCTGCAGGAATATTGTTAAACTGTGTGGTAATGCCACTGAAACAAGTACTTAAAAGGGTAAAAGACCGCCGGCCGCGGTGGCCGAGGAGACTGAGGCGCTCCAGTCACGGTCTGCACGGCCACTACGGTCGGGGGTTCGAATCCCCCCTCGGGCATGGATATTTGTGCCGTCCTAGTTCGTAAGTAGTTCATAAGTAGTTTGTAAGTTTAGGGACTGATGACCCCGTAGTTAAGTCCCATAGACTATACAAATATTTTTTTTTTTTTTTTGGTAAAAGACCAACGGATTTCTTACTGTATTATCTGACGAAATCAGTCATTAAGACGGAGAGAGCAACTAGTCTTCACAATGCGTAGAATTCTCATCAGAAAAATCAATTATCAGGAACCATTTCTTGTACTTTTCGTCAGAGATCATGTTCTATCTCAAAGAAAGGCAACAACGATTATAACACACAGCTTATCTTATAATTCGGATACCAATAAATTGATTGAGAAAGGCTTTCATAGGGCTGCAATGATGAGCACCTAGTTATGAATCGTGGGAACAACTGCAGAACAATCTTTCAGAGCCCAATTCATACAATAGGTGGCTCAAGTTCTTAAAAATGTTCAAATGTTTGTATAGCTTATGGGACTTTACTACGGGGTCATCAGTCCCTAAACTTACAAACTACTTATGAACTAGCTAATCCTAAGGACGGCACAAATATCCATGCCCGAGGGGGGATTCGAACCGCCGACAGTAGTGGCCGTGCAGACCGTGACTGGAGCGCCTCAGTCCCCTCGGCCACCGCGGCCGGCTCAAGTTCTTAATTTAGTTATACCGCATTCGATTTATATGAGATAACACTAAATCGGAATTGTATCAGAACAATAAAAAGTATAGTAACCTATTTAGATTGCCTCCACTTAGAAGCTACCTTTTGAAGAAATGTTCGGATAAAACTGACTCAGATTGGATTGGGTTAATACATGTTCTAAAAAAAAAAAAAAAAAATAAATAAAAAAAAAAAAAAAAAAAAATGGAGTTTGTATGCCGTTGCCTTCCTCCGACCTTCGAACTGACTTACCCAGCCAGTTATAGGGGGACCTACAGTTCAACGTGGGTTCCGAACCACGGTGCTGCTCGGTATTTTTCACATGAGCAATACTGCCAGAGGTGAAAGAAGTGGAAAGTGACAGATAAAAATACTAGGACCTGGCAGGGATCGAACCCGCGTCCATTTGGATTTGTATTCTGGCACTCTACCACTGTGAAACCGAGGCGCACCCTTCTCTTATAGATCATGAATACGATAATTCGCAATGATGTGAAAAGTGTCAGTTTAGTAAAAGACAAACTTCTTTAATTTTTGTTTTATTTATTTATTTATTTTTAAATCACTAATTTATATTCAACATTAGTATTCTCACTTTTTCACACACGATGGACGGAAAAAGTTTGTGGTTGTAGAAATATTTGCGAAAATGATTCCTGTAGGGCGTGCAACACTTTGGGCACTTGAAGATGCTGCTAACAGGGTGTCCCCTCCCAACAATGTCAACTAAAGACCGCCACTGAAAATAGCCAGTTCCTCGTGTCGTTAATTATACTAAAAAAATAGGAATTAAAAATCAGTTTTCAATCTTTTAAGAGCAGGTAAAGCAGATGTCGTTAGATGAACTACCAGGTGGCAGTAATGGTAATAGAAAAAAAATGCTGGCATATATTACTGCGGAAACATATTTTCCCTTTCTATGGAACATGTAATTCCAGAACTCATTGCTCGTTTTAAAACTCTTGAAAAAAACTATCGCATAGATTCGGATGTTTCTTCCTGAGAAAACCAGTAATGAATCCAGCACAAAAGGAAGCATTAAAAAGGTATCATCATTTTCTTTTATTTATTTATTTTTGGCAAAAATGTAACCACAGCAGTTCAGCATGAATGTGAAATAATAGCATAATCACTGGAAACCTCTGGAACAAAACGTTGCCACTGCAATCTTAGCTATTGAACAGTGTGGTCAATAGTTTTTATTATTTATTTATTTTTCTTTTTGACTAAGAGGTCAAGACCTTACATTAGAAATAAAACGGTAGATGAGACATTTTCTGATCTTGCTCCAATGATAATTCATCGTGATTCAGAATAATTTGTAAATACTAAAATTGTTTTTAAGTGCACGCCCTTTAACAGTTACCACTAGAAACAATTTTTTATCACTGCCGGTTTCGTGGTCTATAGCCACACCATTATGTGCATTTGTTTTTATTGTGGTCTTCAGTCCGGAGACTGGTTTGATGCAGCTCTCCACAATACCCTATCCTGAGCAAGCCTCTTCATCTCCACATAAGAACGACAACCTACATCTGTCTGAATCTACTTACTGTATCCATCTCTTGGCCTTCCCCTGCGATTTTTTCCCCACACACTTCCCTCCAGCGCTAAATTCACAATTCCTTGATGTCTAAGAATGTGTCCTACCAATCTATCCCTTCTTTTAGTCAAGGTATGCCAGAAATTCCTTTTCTCCCCAATTCTATTCAGTACCTCCTCATTAGTTACGCGATCCACCCACCTAATCTTCAGCATTCTTCTGTAGCACCAAATTTCAAAAGTCTCAATCCTCTTCCTGTCCGCACTGTTTATCGTCCATGTCTCACTCCCATACAAGGCAACACTCCATACAAATGCCTTCAGAAAGGACTTCCTTAGGTTTAAATCAATATTCGATGTTAATAATTTTTTCTTTTTCAAGAACGCTTTTCTACCCATTGCCATTCTGCATTTTATATCCTCTGTACAGCGACAATCATTTGCTATTTTACTGCCCAAGTAACAAAACTCATCTACCTCCTTTATTGCTTCGTTTCACAATCTAATTCCTTCACCATCACCTGATTTTCTTAGACTGCACTCCATTACCCTAGTTTTGCTCTTGTTAATGTTCATCTTATATGCACCTTTCAGCACACTGTCCATTCCGTTCAATTGCTCTTCAAGGTCCTTTGCTGTATCTGACAGAATTACTATGTCGTCGGCAAAACGCAATGTTTTTAATTCTTCACCCTGAACTTTAATCCCCTCTCCAAATTTCTCCTTACTTTCCTTTATAGCTTGCTCAATGTACAAATTGAATAACATTGGGGAAAGGCTGCAACCCTGTCTTACTCCCTTTCCAAGCACTGCATCCCTTTCATGCCCTTCAACTCTGACAACCGCTGTCTGGTTTTTGTACAAGTTGTAAATAACCTTACGCTCCCTATATTTTACTCCTGCTTGCTTCAGAACTTTAAAGAGTTTATTCCAATCAACATTGTCAAAAGCCTTCTCCAAATCTACAAAAGCTAGAAATGTAGGTTTGCCTTTTCTTAATCTATCTTCTAGGATAAGCCGTAAAGCGAGTATTGCCTCCCGTGTTCCTACATTTCTCCTGAACACAAACTGATCTTCCCCGAGGTCGGCTTCTACCAGCTTTTCCATCCTTCTGTATATAATTCGCGTTAATATTTTGCAACCATGACTTATTAAACTGATGGTTCTGTAGTTTTCACACCTGCCTGCACCTGATTTCTTTGGAATGGGGATTATAACATTTTTCTTAAAGTCTGAGGGTACGTCGGCTGTCTCATACATCTTACACACCAGGTGAAACAGGTTTGTCATGGCTGGCTCTCCCAGAAACTTCAGTAGCTCTGAGGGAATATCATCTACTCCAGGGGCCTTGTTTCGGCTTAGGTCTTTCAGCGCTCTGTCAAATTCTTCTCTCAGCACAGTATCTCCTATTTCATCTTCATCTACATCCTCTTCCCTTCCTACAATATTGTCTCGAAGTTCATTTCCTTTGTAGAGCCCCTCTATATACTCTTTCCACCTTTCAGCTTTCCCTTCTTTGTGTCCTTGATATTCATAGAGCTGTTTTTCTTATCTCCAAATGTTTCTTTTATTTTCCTGTAGGCTGTATCTATTTTTCCCCTATTTATACATTCTTCTACATCCTTGCATTTGCCTTCTAGCCACTCCTGCTTAGCCATTTTGCACTTCCTGTCAATCTCATTTCTTAGTCGTCTGTACTCTATTTTGCCTGTTTCATTTACTGCATTTTTATATTTTCTCCTCTCATCGATTAAATTTAGTATCTCCTGTGATATCCAAGGATTTTTTGTAGGTCTTTCCTTCCTACCTATTTTGTCCTCTGCTACCTTCACTATTTCATCTCTCAATTTTACCCATTCCTCCTCTACTGTTTTATTTTCCCCTGTTTCTGTCAATTGTTGGCTAAAGCTCCCTCTGAAATTCTTAAGAACCTCAGGTTCCTTCAATTTATCCAGGTCCCATCTCCTTATTTTCCTACCTTTTTGTAGTTTCTTTAGTTTCAGCCTACAGTTCATAACCAACAAGTTATGGTCAGAGTCTATATCTGGGTACGTCTTACACTGTAGAACCTGGTTCCGAAATCTATGTCTTACCATTATAAAATCTATCTGGTATCTTCCGGTGTCTCCTGGTCTCTTCCACGGATACAACCTTCTTTTGTGATTCTTGAACCAGGTGTTTGTTATAACTAAATTATGTTCTGTGCAAAATTCTACCAGGCGGCTTCCTCTTTCATTCCTTTTGCCCAGACCATATTCACCTACTATCTTCCCTTCCCTTCCTTGTCCTACTACCGAAATCCAGTCTCCCATAACAATTAAGTTTTCCTCTCCCTTAATTGTCTGAATAATTTCCTTTAGCTCCTCATATATTTCTTCGATTTCCTCATCATCGGCAGAGCTAGTTGGCATATAAACCTGTACTACTGTTGTCGGTGTTGGCTTCGTATCTATCTTGACAATGATAATTCGATCACTGTGCTGGTCATAGTAGTTTACCCGCATTCCTATTTTCTTATTCATTATCAATCCTACTCCTGTGATACCCCCAATTGTATTTGTATTTATAATCCTGTACTCACCTGACCAGAAATCCTGTTCATCCTGCCATCGAACTTCACTAATCCCCACTATATCTAACTTCAACCTATCCATTTCCCTTTTTAAATTTTCTAATTTTCCTACTCGATTAAGGGATCTAACATTCCACGCTCCGACCCGTAGAATGCCAACATTGTCTTTCCTGATGATCACATCCTCCTCAGTAGTCCCCGCCCGGAGATCCGAATGGGGGACTATTTTACCTCCGGAATATTTTACCCGAGAGGATGCCATCATCATATGTTCATACAGTAGAGCTGCATGTCCTCGGGAACGGTAACGGCTGTAGTTTCCCCTTGCTTTCAGCCGTTCGCAGTAGCTGTGTGGCAAGGCCATATTAGCTGACGTTACAAGGCCAGCTCAGTCAATCATCCAGACTGTTGCCCCTGTAACTACTGAAAAGGCTGCTGCCCCTCTTCAGGAACCACACGTTTGTCTGGCCTCTCCACAGATACCCCTCCGCTGTGGTTGCACCTACGGTACGGCTATCTGTATCGTTGAGGCACGCAAGCCACCCCACCTCGGCAATGTCTGTGGTTCATGGGGGTGGATCATGTGCATATAACCGTTAAAATAGGGAAGTCACCGTGGCACGGAAGATCCGTCCATATTAAAACCGATTTCTTTAAAAAAATATACTGCCGAAGCTACTGCTGTCCTCAGCACTAACAGTAAGTAGTCTATCAACGTTATGACTTTTAAAGTACACGAACGTATAACACATAGCTACATTTAAATGGCAAAGTGTCGCAAACTTAAATACAAATGTGCAATAATGTAATAACACACATTTACCTACTGTTTAGTTTTTTATTTTCGTCATAAATAACTTAGGGGACTGATGACCTAGCTGTTTAGTCCCCTCAAAACCAACAACAAAAACAACATAAATAACTTCGTCAATACGTACATTACATTTGTTTTATGCAAAGGTGTTTGGATTAATTAGTATTTGCCTGCAGACTTACTTGCGTATTTGTAGATTCCAACGAGTTTGTAAGATTTTTAATTACAGTTGATTGATTTTGTTGGGGTTAACAGCAGTACCTTGTTATAGCGTGAACGACGTTACAAGAAAAAAATTGTTTCCTTTCTAAAAATCTGTATTGGACACCCTCCCCCCCCCCCATACCAAAGCTATAGGTACGTCAGTGGACTCTGGTCACTGTGCCAAACATTACCTTTCTCCATACCCTCCTCTGTAATAAACATGTTCACTGCCTCCATAAACTGTTATGCCTTCTGACGTATAAAGTTATCGTCTTACGAGTGACAAATGTAATAATATGCCTGGATGGGCCGTTCCCCGTCGGGGGTTAGAAACCCCTTCAGTACTGTTGTGAAATTCCTGGAAATTTAAAATCGAGGAAATATTCCCAGGGAATATTGCCGGCAATATTCCCAAAATTATAAATTCCCAGGAATTTATGATTAATTAGCCAGATAGCTCTATAAAACTTAATTAATGGGTTTAAGGCCGTAATTACACGAGGCGCGTCCAGAAAGTAAGTTCCGTTTGATAATAAAATGAAATTGTACACAGATACAGAAGAAATTTTATTGCACAAAATTCTACAACTCTTAACCTACTTTTCCAGATAACTGCCGAATTTTTGTAGGCACTTGTCATACCATGCCACAAGTTTTTGCATGCATCCTTCACAGAAGGTTGCCGCCTGTGTATTCAACCATGTGGTAACAGCTCTTTATCATCATTGAAGTGTTGATCCCCAAGGACAGATTTTAGGTGTAAGAAGAGATGAAAGTCGCTAGGAGAGAGGTCCGAGCAGTATGGAGGATGATCAAACAGGTCCCATTGAAATTTCCGTAAGAATTGTTTGGTCACATTCGTTGTGTGAGGTCAGGCATTATCGTGAAAAAAAAATCTTTTGACAGTAAACCTCTTCTTACACCTAAAAATCTGTCCTTGGTAGACTACACTTTAACGATGATGACGAGCTGAAAGAACATGTTACCACATTGTTGAATACACAGGCGGCAGCATTCTATGAAGAAGGCACACAAAACCTTGTGCCATGCTATGACAATTGCCTACAAAATTTCGGAAGCTATGTAGAAATTTAGTTTAACTGTTGTAGATTTTGGTACAATCAATATTTTTTCTGTATCTGTACCCGTTCGTTGTATATAACCAAACGGAACTTACTTTCTGGACGCGCCTCGTATATTTAAATCAAACACATAAACTGAAATATATTTTAAGAAAAATTATAATTAAATAACGTTTGTCTGGCCTCTCCACAAATACCCCTCCGATGTGGTTGCGCCTATGGTACGCCTATCTGTATCGTTGAGGCACGGAAGCCACCCCACCTCGGCAATGTCTGTGGTTCGTGGGGGTAGAGTGATATAACAGTGCACGTACGATTAGTGATGTATTTAGATTCTAATGCAAGAGGGGCTATGAATAACATTAGTAGAAAAGAAATAATAAATGTAAACTTCACGTTAGGTGCGTAAGTGTGACCACATGAACAGAGAAAATATATTAAGCGATATACTTCTTTCCATCTACCCTTACGTGGGCAGTGTCAGCGAGAAAAAGTATGGTATAGGTTTTAAATGTCCAAATGTTTGTATAGCTTATCGGACTTAACTGCGCGGTTATCAGTCCCTAAACTTACAAACTACTTACGAACTAGCTAATACTAAGGACGGCACAAATATCCATGCGCGAGAGGGGATTCGAACCCCCGACCGTAGTGGCCGTGCAGACCGTGACTGGTGCGCCTCAGTCCCTTCGACCACCGCGGCCGGCGGTTTTAAATTATATCTGAATTATGTAGGATGTCGCTAAGTACTAACATTTTCGAGAAATGGATGAAAAATTCGGAATATATGAACGTCATCAGCTTCAAGAAGGAAGGAATGTGAAATTTATAAATTCGGCCAATAATTATGCGAACTATTGCTTTGCAATCCTCTCGGTCCAACCGCCACAGCACATGTTCAATTGTTTGTAAATCTGTGGCACTTAACTACTCTGATCATTAGTCCTTAGGCTTACAAACTACTTAAAGTAACTTATGCTAAGGACAACAAATACACCATGCCCGAAGGAGGACTCGAATCTCCGACGGTGAGCAGCGGCGCGCTCCGCAGCTAGGCGCCTTGGAACGCATGGCCACTCCACCGCGGCCCACAACAAATCTTCATGACAGACACCGAAAATGAATTTTGCATTATAGATACCGGTGATATAGAATACACTAAGCAGAGCATGAACATTTAACACGTCTTTTGGTGCACAGATCTGAAAAGAAAATTGGAGAAAGACGAGAATTTAAAGAAGGATACTAGTTCCACATAAAGATTACTTTATTCCGGTAAGTTCGCATATAATTTAATCGATTATATTCTGCTAAATTTTTAAGTTTTGTGATTCCGCTTGTTGAATTATTTTGAGGTGGTGTCGAGTTACGCGTGGTTGTGACCTTTATTCATTTCAAAATGTTCAAATGTTTATAAATCTGCTGTGGTCATCAGTCCATTGACTTACAAATTACTTAAACCAACCGAAGGGCAACACACATACCCATGCCCCAGGGAGGATTCGAACCTCCGTCAGTGAGCAACTACGCGCTCCGCAGCAAGGCGCCTTAGAGCGCTCGGCCACTCCATCGCGCCTTTAGTCATTTAATAATTTAACCAGACTATAGGGTGTTTCAGTAAGTGTCTTTGCCTCTGTAACTTATAAAATAATAGGTGACGGGAAATTTTAATGCGGTAGGTCAACACAAGAAATGTTACACTTTCTGCGGAGCTATGAACATAGTTTATTGTATCATTTTCCAAAGAGTTACAGCACAAAGACATAATTTTTAAATGGAACAATAGTTTTGTCTATCGCGTATTGGATTCGTTTAAACCTGCTGCGTCCAAATCAATTTAAACTACATTCCTATCACTGTTAGTTTGGGAGCTACAACCCTTCAAAGTTTTGGGGGCGGAGGCTACGACAGCGTAGCTAACTGGCTGGTGGTCATGAGACAGTGGGCCGTGCCCCAAGGGATAGCCACTCGACCAGTCAGCTACGCTATCGCAGCCTCCGCCCCCGGAACTTTGAAGGGTTGTAGCTCCCAAACTAACAGTGATAGGAATGTAGTTTAAATTGATTTGGACGCAGCTGGTTTAAACGAATCCAATACACGATGGAAAAAAATATTGTTCCATTTAAAAAATTATATCTTTGTGGTGTAACTCTTTGGAAAATGATACAATAAACTATGTTCATAGCTCCGCAGAAAGTGTAACATTTCTTGTGTTGACCTACCGCATAAAAATTTCCCTTCACCTATTATTTTATAAGTTACAGAGGCAAACACACATAGTGAAACACCATTCTAAATGGTACCGACGTACTTCCTGGGTTGGTAGAGGATGGCTTGAAGATCAAAATGAGGTAGGGAACCAGGGTCCGGAAACGTCAGCCAACGGCGCTACCGAGCGTCAAAATGATAGGTGCTGGAGTCTGCCGCTAGGCCACCCCTCGGGCGGCGAAGCCGTCGTTGTATGCACACACAGACCGCGGGCAGGTTTTTGATATTCGGGGTTTGCGAGTGCTAGCAACGATCGCCGGTGGAGAAGATGGAGCAGCTGTATCGGCAGCCCCTGTTTCCTATGAATGCGATGCTCTCTTGCCGTGATGGCTGATGGTGACGTACTTGGGCTTCTCCCCGTGGTTTATTGCCTCTCAAAACCTCCACCAATTCTCCGATGTTGTACGCTATAGTATAGAATAAAGGATGTAACAGACAGAGAATGACAGCGGTATTATGGCACACAAGCTGCCGGAGGGGTGGCCTAGCGGCAGGCGCCAGCTCCTATAATTTTGACGCTCGGTAGCGCCGGGGGGGGGGGGGGGGGGGGTGACGTTTCCGGACCCTGGTTCCCTACCTCACTTTGTTCCTCAAGCCATCCTCTACCACCCAACGAAGTTTAGAAACACCATACATATACAGGGTGTCCCAGCTAACTTGACGCCCAAAATATCTCTGGAACAATAACAGCTATTGTAAAACGACTTTCACCAGTATCAATATACGGCTGGGGCCCATGAATGTACATATTTGGAAACATTCTAAAACGAAAGCAAATGTGTTTTTTAACACAAACTTATATATTTTTTAAATGGACACCCTATATTTTTTCTTCGGCAATCCATAGCATGACAAATCACATAAACAATAGCGTTGATTGCGTCGCAATATTCCAATTACATCCAGAGATATTGCTACGCGGACGCTTGAAATACGCGATACGCGCGGCTAGCGCACGTCCTGAGCAGCATGGTGTTCTCGCCTGAGCCTCAGGACGTGCACTAGCCGCGCGTTTCGCTTATTTCAAGCGTCAATTTCGCGTCGCAATATCTCGGGATGTAATTGGAATATTGCGATGCAATCAACGCCATTTTTATGTGATTTGTCATGCTATGGATTGCTGAAGAAAAAATATAGGGTGTCCATTAAAAAAAAAAACATAAGTTTGTGTTAAAAAACACATTTGCTTTCGTTTTAGAATGTTTCCAAATATGTACATTCATGGGCCCCAGCCGTACATTGATACCGGTGAAAGTCTTTTCCAATAGCTGTTATTGTTCCAGAGATATTTTGGGTAAACAAGATAGCTGGGATACCCTGTATAAAATAGGCCAGCTTGTGTGCCGCGGCGAAGCGGCCGAGTGCATTGAGGCGCTATGCTACGATGCGCGAGGCCGTTCCCTATCGAGGGTTCGAATCCCCCCTCGGGCATAGTTGTTTGTGTTGTCTTTACTATAAGGTAGGTAGTAAGTAGTTTGTAAGTTTAGGGACTGATGACTCCGCAGTTAAGTCCCATAAGCTGTACAAACATTTGAACTTTTTTTTTTTCTTCCGCTCGTGAAGATCTCGTTAAATAGGACAATCAAAAAGTTTTTGCAGTTACTTTCTCACCGTCGGCAGTAATTGTTGGAAGCCATTCCTGTGACAGTGTGTCCCGGCAGAGATGATCGGTGAGGTGCCGCGACAGCCCGTGGCCTCAGTCGAGAGTAGTGTTAATAGATCATGTTAATCATCTGTACCAGTACAGATAAATTTGCTTATCTGACCAAAAGTAAAAAAAAGGTCATTTACAGACTCATGTTATACAAAAATAAGTTCTCAAATAACGAAACCGTTAAAAGAAACTGGCTCCTATACACAAAATCAAGTGATTCTGTTTATTGTTTTCATTGCAAACCTTTTAACGCTACTTTCATTGACAACATCACGACAAAGGTGTAGAGCATGTACAGCTCGTCTGGATTTAAAAACGGATATTTTAAACCGAAGGCCTGTAGACTCCATTACCCAATCTGAAATTGGACGCGAGAAAAGAATATGGATCGCTGTAACAGAAAGAAAAATTTATCTAATTTAGTTTTAGCACGACGGTGTTCAGCATAACGATGGAAGTCAGAAAAAATTTTCCAGCCCGATGGACATTTTTTTGAAACTAAATGAATGTTCCTAATTTTGATGACGTGTTAGACGATCACCGCGCTCGCATCGAAAAAGCTGAATCGCGCATTATATGTTATCAAATGTTCATATGTTTGTTAAGCTTAAGGGACTTAACTACGGGGCCATCAGTCCCTAAACTTATAAACTACTTATGAACTACCTACAACGAAGGACGGCACAAATATCCATGCCCGAGGGGGGATTCGAACCCCCGACCGTAGTGGCCGTGCAGACCGTGACTGAAGCGCCTCAGTCCCCTCGGCCAATATGTTATCGAACCAAAAACTGCAAAATGAAATTATTTATTTAGTGGGGGAAAGAATTAAAAACACTTTTATTTGTAATTTAAAACAATCGAATTATTTTTCTATTACTGTAGATTGCACACCTGACTTATCTCGCGACTAACAGATTCCAAAAGTCTTTAGAGAGATTTTTCTGAATTTCTAAACAAGGAGGCCTGAACTGGAGGAACATTTTTGTTTTTTCTTTTTCGCTATCACAGGTCCTGGTTAGTTACATTTCTATTAGATTCTTGTCAGCATGTATTATTGATTTGTGTGATATGCCTACTGAAGGCTATGATAATAGCGGCACTATGAGAGGTAAAAACATGTCTTCAGAAAAGAATAATATACCTACCGCGGCTCACAGTCTCAGTTTAGTAGTTAACGACGCTGATAGAAGTTCAATAGCTATTACAGAATTTTTTTATAGTTCAAAAATCTGTGTGTTCAATAGATATTACAGCATTTTTTATAGTTCAAAAAATCTGTGTGTTTTTGCCTCATCCACAGCACATTGGCAAATACTTGTCAGCGATTCACCTACTTTGACTGTAAACCCGTCGTCCACTACTACCCGACGGGAGAGCAGAGTCGAAGCATTTAAAACATTTCGTTTCAATTAAAATCTAAGTTGCTTTATACAAAATTTACTCTGATGATAATACAGATACTGAAAATAAGGCAGCACAGATGAATAACGTTGTGGAAAAGGTTGACCCTGTCTGAAAGTAGTAGGAAGTGGAGGGTGTTTAGCATAATACAATTTCACTATGCTTCACTCATTTAAGGCAGGAATATTTGAGATTACTGGAGTAAAACAATCCAAATACTCGAAGGTTTTCAATTTAGCATGAAGTTGTGTTAAGTTAAACACTAAAAGAAAGCAAGGACGCCAACTCATAAAAAATATTGGCGGTTCATTCTGGGGGCTTGTCCCAGGAAATTTTCTAATTTTAGAGGAAAAATACCGAGTTCTCTAAGTTTTTTAAGCATTTTAGAGTCATATGTTCAACATTAGAACGCCGAAAGCCGGATTCTAGATAACTCGACACTCCGAGAAACTCGACAAGCCTGACACATTGTTTGGTTTTGAAAAAAGAAATAAAACATAAACACACACGGTATTTTCGTAAAAAGCTAATTCAGTTTACAGTAATAATTATGCTTATAGACTATTATAGAGCAGTGAATATATAGCTCTGAAAATACTAAATAAAATAAATCAATCCTAATATTGCTGTCGCACATTAATAGAACTTTGATTAATAAGTGAAGTAGCTAATTTAAGCTTACTTTGAATAAGACTCAGGGTTCAGTAAATAAAAATATCTCAAAGTTAATGCTTTAATACAGCTAATAAAGTTAATACAGTATGCCTTATACTTTCAGTCAAAAGCTAGTTTTAATCGGGCCGTAAACCCTAAAATATTTAAGTGTTTGAAAACAACTAATACAGTAGTATACTAATATAGTAATACAGTACTAAATTGGTACTAATATTTCGATACTGAAAATTTAACATTATTATGCTTTTAATTCTATGTTTTATAAAGTTTTTAATATTGCTCTAATGTCATTATTAGGGCTAGAGTGTCTTTAGAAAGGTGCAAATATCGACCGTCTGACTGGATTACTGACTATGAAGTCGTTGTTGACTGGTCGGATATCCAATTCATCCAAAACATCTCAGTGGGCATGAAAGAACAGTCAATTGGTTCAATCGCTTCTGTCCCATTGTTGATCGGACATATGACTTCAGACGTCTAAGGGCGCTAAATGACTATTCTGCTGTTGCTGTCGTGATTGGACCTACTTGGAAAAGCTTCCAAATGCAGGCTCTTATGTATGTACTGTACTTCCTTATATCACGGATGGAGAACATTTTTCCATACAAGCGGCATACCATTCCCCCTCCCCCCCCCCCCCCCATTGGTCCCGTCTTTCTCTCCAGACATTAGTTGCCTTTCTTGGGCTCTTCACATACACATTGTTCTGCCACAGATATAAAATTTCTAAATCTTATTCTACCACTAAGTATTAAAAGAAGAAAGAATCCATACCCATTTTAGTTAATTCCTGAGATATTTCAAGGCTTTCGGTGAAAACAGAAAGAGCAACACTCCGGCTTCAATAAATATGTGTTATTAATTAAAGTCGATGGATACAATGAAAGTATAAAATCTCTGTTATTTCTTAGTTTAATAATGGAACTTGGTTTTATTTCAAAAGTTTACAAATTAATTCACTATAATTGGAAAAAGTAGGACATAAATACAAACTTGTACATTTCATTTTATGTGCACATGTTAAACATAATTAATTTGGTAAACTGTATGTCAGAAGTGAAGAAAAATTATCACTAAATAGTTGAGTTTTAGATTTTTTCCATAAAAATAGTTCAGAATTGATAAAAATGGCCAAACTTTATATGTACACATTTGTAAAGCAAGGAACAAATTTGTGGGATATGCCAGAGAAATATTCTATTATGAAGGTCATGTATATTCTATACAGTTTTTCAGTATATATAATGTCAAAATTTTCCTTGCACAGAAACATTACAGTGAAATTTTTCTAGCCTCCAACTTGGCAGAATCTTTCAAAATAGTATCTGAGTCTACTGATATCAACGTATCACTTTCGACGGCTAAAGCGGACAGTCCACATAATCTTTCTTGAGAAAGTGTTGAGCTAAGGTAAGTCTTTATCAGTCTTAGTTTTGAAAAACTTCTTTCACCGTTAGCTACAGATACTGGAAAGGTCAGAAGGATTCGCAAACTTACAAAAGTGTTGGGGAAAATGTCAATGAAATTGCTTTTTGTAATATAGGATAGTGCATATTGTGGAGAAGTTCCAGCAAAAAGCATGGGTGCTCAGATAAAAACTTTATGGTTCAGTTCCATCCCATTGATAAAGTGGCGGATCCAAGCGGAGGGTCAAGGGGGTCATGACTGCCCCCCCCCCCCCAAAAAAAATTTCTTTCTTTTTCTGAAACATTTTTTATTTTACATAAGAAGCGTGTACGAAAAACTACGGGAATATTTTACAAAAGTTAATTCCCTACAGTCGATGGAGCACCGGTATATAAATCGCTGTTCCTCCCATAAAAATGTGCAAGCTACTTCACTGTGGAAAAAAAAATCGACAGCTCGATATTGATCAACGTTCGACCGAAAAGGGAACGGCCACGCGGCCACTCTGAAGATGGAACGGAATAGGCCATGCAACCGAGACCGCTGAAGTGAACGTTCCTTCTAACCAGTTCCTCGGTCCTTCCGTCCACTCTTGTGAACTGTTCCATTGGACCCGTTCGTTCGCGAACGACCCATCTCTAGTGTACAGAGCAGTGGCACTTGATAATAGAGCCAATTATTGGAACTAGGAGTCTTTTTGTAACGGGTGAACTCAATGTTTTAGAGTACAGTAGTTTCCACTATTCATACACGCGAAAATGACAGTTTATAAAAAAAATTAAAGATGATGTCTTTCCATGCAACGTAATTAAAGTAGTGCAAAAGAAATCCCAGTGAGCAACGCAAAGGTTTTCATAATCTCATGCTCTAATGTAACTACTATCCTTGCCAATGAAACGCACATAAGCGCCAATGTTTTGAAAAGCGGGCCAAACAGTGATAAAAGGACTTCGGATGTGGTACAATGCATACAGACTTGCTTTCGACAAAAGCATGCAGCTGACAAACCTATTTCGAGAGCAGTACTCAAAGTACTTGTACGTTTATTTTAGCATCTTCCTACACAAACGTATGAACGAGGTTTCACTGCATATCATTGTGATTTCCTGGTCATATTGAAAATTATGGTATTTCGTCTTTCCCTATATGTAATACTGCTGGTTTTTCAGTGTTTACTTGATATTTTTGTAGTATCTTTCAACAATGTCAAAAAGTACATACTTATGTGGTTCAGAAGAAAGAAACAACTTGCAATTCAAAAATTACTTCATTTTTCACTGTTGAAACTAATAGGCAGAGTGATTCATCTACCTCATCATCTAAAGATATCTCTAAATCTCAAAGCTTACAAACAGTGCCCGTATTTAAAGTAGAGGATAACATTTGTGTTTCGTGTTCATCAGTTCCAGTTATGAAGACAACTGCACACACTTCACAACATGTTTCTTCCATCAAAAGCCACTTGTATTCACCAAACTGAAGTACGTTAGAGAACATATCTCACGACCCTGGTAAGTACTGTGATGAAGTTTTAAAGGAAGAAGTCCGTGATATTTGGATTCACAATGGCCCAGAGGTTTTCCAAAACAAAAATATCTACTTCAAATGTTTCAAATGTTTGTATAGTCTATGGGACTTAACTACAGGGTCATCAGTCCCTAAACTTACAAACTACTTATGAACTACTTACGAACTAGGACGGCACAAATATCCATGCCCGAGGGGGGATTCGAACCCCCGACCGTAGTGGCCGTGCAGACCGTGACTGAAGCGCCTTAGTCCCCTCGGCCACCGCGGCCTGCTATCTACTTCTCAGAAACCATTACACATTTTGCTGATGTAAGTGATAAAACAAAAACCAGAAAATAACAAGGATTGTTTTCACTCGCAAATTGAAGAATGATGAGTGTGTGGAAAGAAAATAGCTTCTGTATCTGTGTACTGTTATTGTCGCCGTCTATTCAATAACACTGTCGGCAATAATTTGAGTTCTTCCAGGGGATACAGAGATTGAAAGCATATAAAAAACTTATAAAGAAGTATGAGAACAGCTTACAGAACAGGGCATCAATGATTAATTATGTTGCAAGAAGCAAAATTGTTGGACTAGTTGATACTGGATTGTTTTCACAGTTTAATGCTGAGGTCAACTATTGGAGGAGCATATTGAAAAGAATTGTTGTAGTTGTGAAACTTTTGGCGTCAAGGGGACTAGGGTTTCATGAAGAAAATGATATGTTGGGTTCTGAAAACAATGGAAATTATTTGGGATGCTTAGAATTAATAGACAAATTTGGTCCTTTTCTTGCTGATCATATACGAATGTACGGCAATCGTGGCAAAGGAAATACATCATATTTGTCTGCAAATATTTGCAATGAATTTATTAATGTAATGCGACAATAAGTTTTAAAGACGAATGTCAACGAATTAAAAGAAGCCAAGTACTATTCAATAAGCGTGGATACCTCGCTAGATCTCTCACATGTTGACCAGCTAACTTTCATCGTCGGCACGTAAAAGATGGCCAGCCTGTTGAAACATTTTTGCAATTTTTGCCTTTGGAGGAGCATAGGGCATAGATACTGTTATGAAGTTTTTGGATACCTTTGACACTTCAATAAAAGATTGCCGCGGACAGAGCTATGATAATGCAGCAAATATGGCTGGAAAGTATTCAGGTCTTCAGTCAAGAATAAAAGAAAAATCTGAATTTGCTTTTTTGTACCATGTGCCACACATTCACTAACTTTAGTAGGTGTTCAGACGGCTGCATGTGTTTCTGAAGCAGTAGCATACTTCTAGTTTGTCCTAAACTTGTTTACTTTTTTTCTGCTTCGAACAATCGATGGAAAGTTTTGAAAGAATGTTTAGGTGCAAGTAAAGTTCTGAAGTCCCTCTGCGAAACCAGATGGTCTGCTCGTGCTGACGCTCTTAACACATAGCATAATGGCTACAATGATAGTTTTGCAGCTTTAAAGTCAATTAGTAGCAATACTGATCAGCCATTGGAAACAAGAAATGAAGCTCAAAGCCTTTGCAAGAAAATGAAAAAACTCGAGACCATTCTCCTAACTGAGATATGGGATAACCTTTTGAGAACTATCAACAACAAAAATGTAACTTTACAAAGTAGTACCGTCACAATAAACTTTTTACATCTATTTCCGATTTGATCAATTCTGCACGCAGTAGATTCGATCAGTATGAATCTTCAACCAAAGGGAAAAATCCAGGTGCTGACTTTAAGGGTAATTCCCAAAGGACGAGAATTTGCAGCAAGCATATCACTTTTTCCGAACATTCGTCAGACTGTCCAGCTGACTGCCAAAGAAGCATTTCGTGTAGAAGTTTTTCTGCCTATAATCTAAACATTGGATTCTAGTTTGATGCGACGTTCATCAGCTTATGAGAAAGGTAGCAAACATTTTAGTTTCCTTTCTCAATTAAAACAAATCGATTCTGAACAGCTGAGAAACAGGTGCAAAGTGTTTTGCAGATTATCATACAGGCGTCAATGCTGATGAGCTCATAATAGAATGTTTTCATTTAAAACAATGTTTGAAAAACATTCCAAATGAATCTCCAGAGCTAAGTATATATCCTTACATTCTTTAATAAAAGCAGATAAAATGAAGGAACCTTTCCGAATGTAGAAGTTGCTACCCGGATATTTCTCTGTCTAATGGTAACCAATTGCAATGGAGATCGTTCATTTTCCCAGTTAAATAGAATAAAAAATGAATTACGAACGACTATGCTACAGGAACGACTTACTAATTTGTCAATCATGTGCATAGAAAGTGATTTCCTTCAACAGTTGGACTTAGAAGACATGACAGAAGATTTTGCCTTTCAGAAACCCTGAAATAAACCTTTAACAGCAACGTAAGTCCAATTTGTAAAACAGTAATCACTAGTATTTTGTGTATTTCTAACCATAATAACCAATAAATTCACTAAACAAATGTACATAATTCTGACGAGTTCATTCTAAGGAAATTTGTTTTGTTACAGGGTCCCCTAATCTGTGTGCCAGTCATCTGCATAGAAAGAGACATACTCCAAAAATTGTATATTTTGTATTCTGGAAATCTTTAAAGAAATTACTAATTTTAATGAAAGACTAAATTGTGGAACTGATCATTAGTATTTGGTTTGTAATATTGTAACCAATTAAGTCACTAAATAAATACACCATTTTGATGCATTTATTTTTTTAAGGGCCCCAAAACAGTGAGTGCCCAGGGGCCCCTGCATGGCTTAAGACGTCCCTGGTCAGGGCAAAACAATCACATCACAATGTTTTCAAAATGTTCACCATTGGCACTACAGAGGTGGCGCAAACGAAGAATGAAATTCGCCATCACATTTCGTAGTGTCTCAACCGAAATGGATTCACATGCCAAAGAGATCGCCGATTCAAGCTCGTCCAGCGTGGCGGGTTGCTTTTGGTGGACCATGTCTTTCACTGTGCCCCACAAAAAAAAGTCACAGGGAGTCAAATCCGGCGAATATGGAGGCCAATCCATGCCTGCACCAGTAAATTTGGGATATTCCAAAGCAATGACTCGATTCCCGAAGTATTCCCCAAGAAAGCGAAACACTTGTTCTGTCCGATGTGATCGGGCTCCATCTTGCATAAACCATTCAGTACCTGGTCGATCCTCTAACGCTTGCTGTGTGGCGACAAATTGTTCCAAAATTGCAACGTAACGTGCACCAGCGACCGTTTCTCGAATGAAAAAAAGGGCCAATAATGCCTCTACTGCATACTGCAGCCCACACAGTAACTTTAGGAGAATACAGGGGTTTCGCTTCACACCAATATGGCTTTTCGGAACGCCAAAATCGCCAGTTCTGCTTATTCACGTATCCATTCAGGTGGAAGTATGCTTCATCTGTAAACCAGATGCAGCCAACATCAAATCCTTGACTGTCAATCACCGTGCGCATCTGATTAGCAAAGGCAACCCTTTGTTGCACAGCTCGTACGGGTATGGCCTGGTGCGTTTAAATTTTGAATGGAAACATGTGTAGGCTCTTTCTCAACATTTTCTGCGTGCTGGAACGCTTCAAACCAGTCTCAGATACATTTCTACGAACGGATGACATTGGATTTCGCTGAATTATTCCAGAAACTGTGGCGATATTTTCAGGCGTAACTGCTGTTTGCTTGCGGCCAACATGCCCCACTAGATCATCAGTTACGCTGCCTGTTCGTTGAAATTTTGCGAAGAGCGTACGAATGGTTTTCGCATCGGGTCCTTTTGGAACATTAAATCGTGCTTGAAAACTTCGCCTTGTTGCCGTAGGACTCTCTTCTAACCTGTGGTATTCTAGCACCAGAAAAACGCTTTGTTCAATGGAGTACATGGTTTTAATCTCTTCCTTCGGTACGGTAACATCCTTTCACATTTCAATAGTGGAACTGATCGCTCTGGGCTTCTGATCACTATTTATACTAGGCATTACGTATGGCGTTTACAGCGCCATCTGTTAGCAGCTTTTGTAACTATTATTTCAAACTGCTGTATAAACTTCTTACAGCTTTCACAATAAACATACCGTTTACTGCATTCCTCTATCGATCTTTGTTTTCGAGATACTTAATTTTGAAATCAGGGAGTCCTTTTCTGGACACCCTGTAAGTCCTCCGGTTTTACAAATGCCACAGCTGCAAATATGCTGACTTTAAGTCTTAAACTCTCGTTTTGGCGGTACTCCGCGGTTATATCGAGAACTTGAACTTCTCTCCATAAACTCTTCTTCATATGTAAATAGCATCCATTTATTTCACTCGTGGGAAAAATTTGACAAATGGCCGATATCGCAGCTGCATTATAATTGGCATTCACTTCTTTAGGACACCACTGAAGGACTGCCTGTTTTATTAGACGAAACAGACGAACATATGTCTCTTTCGTCTTATTAGGGAACAGTGCAAACGCAGCAGGACGAATGTTTGTTTCTTTCTTCAAGCCTCATATGTCTACGAGTACGGTTTAGATCTGTGCAAACTGTTCGATGCAGCTCGTTAATGTTCATTCCATAAAAAAATTTGAACACGTGTTTAAACTTTCTTTTCCTTTGCTTTCACTAAAATCATTATTCTCTCCTCTAATCTATCTTCTTCTAGAAGAAAACTACTGTCATCTCCCATTTTAATAAGTCTGCATAAAGATAAATTTCATAAGATTATAAAGGCTTTTGTTGGTTCCCCGCACTAGAATCAGTCGACGACACGTGTCCTTCTTTGTAGATTCTGAGTCAGACATCACTGTGACAAAATAATAATCTTTATTGTGTAGACTTCCCATCTCATGCACGTATATCTCGGATAACAGTGTAGTTTCTTCGCCCTCTCCACTAGCTTCCTCACCTCCAGAGCCGCATCGTCAGGTGGTCCACAGAGATATTCTGATACATTCAACACTTCTCCGGTCTTTGAAAGCAGCTTTCCCTTGCAATGATCCTATTTTCGGCGTAAGTGTATCCATGTAACGTCATCTTCCTTAGATTTCCTCCGTTTACGATACCCGTAACTATTGCAATGGGTAGAAGGCCCGCCCTTGGTCGTAGTAATAACTTCCATACTGGTGGTCACACTATATATAGGAACTGCGGAAGCGACCAGTGTACAGGTGCCTGGACACCGTCCGCGCCGTGGTAGGGGGAGGGGGGGGGGGAGAGGAGGAGGAGACAGGGACACCCGACCCTTCCGAGTAGGTAAAAATGTGGCAAATGTTCGGCGTGGCAAATGTCCGCCGTGGCAAGTGTCCGGACACCTTCCGCTTCACCTTCATCAGTAGGTTCATCGTTACACTAATGCATGAACTGCTTCTTTATTCTCCTCCGACGAACTTTATTTTCTTTTTCAAACACTGAATGAGATCCACGTTTGTCAGCGAGCTCTTTGACATCTGTTACCCTCATTATTAAAGCCTTCTTCTGATCTCATCTTCTTGAAAAAACTGCAAACACTTTCAACTAATCAACAGATGTACACTAATTCTTTTGAGAGCTTTGCTGACCTGTTTGATCTTAAACATACACTCCTGGCCATTAAAATTGCTACACCACGAAGATGACGTGCTACAGACGCGAAATTTAACCGACAGGAACAAGATGCTGTGATATGCAAATGATTAGCTTTTCAGAGCATTCACACAAGGTTGGCGCCGATGGCAACACCTACGACGTGCTAACATGAGGAAAGTTTCCAACCGATTTCTCATACACAAACAGTAGTTAACCAGCGTTGCCTGGTGAAACGTTGTTGTGATGCCTCTTGTAAGGAGGAGAAATGCGTACCATCATGTTTCCGACTTTGATAAAGGTCGGATTGTAGCCTATCGCGATGGCGGTTAACCGTATCGCGACATTGCTGCTCGCGTTGGTCCCGATCCAATGACTGTTAGCAGAATATGGAATCGGTGGTTTCAGGATGGCAATACGGAACACTTGCCACGCCGGAAATTTGCCACGCCGGAAATTTGCCACGCCGGACATTTGCCACACTTTTACCTGCTCGGAAGGGCCGGATGTCCCTGTCTCCTCCTCTTCCTCTCTCTCTCTCTCCCCCTATACCACCCGGCCCCGGTAATGCGCGGGAGTGACGGATCGTACAGCCACGTCTCGATCCCTGAATCAACAGATAGGGATGAAACTTCCTGGCAGATTAAAATTGTGTGCCGGAACCGGCACACAATTTTAATCTGCCAGGAAGTTTCATATCAGCGCACACTCCGCTGCAGAGTGAAGTTTCATTCTGGGAACAGATAGGGATGTTTGCAAGACAACAACCATCTGCACGAACAGTTGGACGACGTTTGCAGCAGCATGAACTATCAGCTCGGAGACCATGACTGCGGTTACCCTTGACGCTGCATCACAGACAGGTGCGCCTATGACGGTGTATGCTACAACGAACCTGGGTGCACGAATGGCAAAACGTCATTTTTTTCGGATGAATCCAGGTTCTGTTTACAGCATCATGATGGTCGCAACCGTGTTTGGTGACATCTTGGTGAATACACATTGGAAGCATGTATTCGTCATCGCCATACTGGCGTATCACCCGACGTGATGTTATGGGGTGCCATTGATTACATGTCTCGGTCACCTCTTGTTCGCATGGACGGCACTTTGAACAGTGGCCGTTACATTTCAGATGTGTTACGACCCGTGGCTCTACCCTTCATTCGATCCCTGCAAAGCCCTACATTTCAGCAGGATAATGCACGACCACATGTTGCAGGTCCTGTAAGGGCCTTTCTGGATAAGGAAAATGTTCGACTGCTGCCCTGGCCAGTACTTTCTCCAGATCTCTCACTAATTGAAAACGTCTGGTCAATGGTGGCCAAGCAACTGGCTCGTCAATATACGCCAGTCACTAATCTCGATGAACTGTGGTATCGTGTTGAAGCTTCATGGGCATCTGTACCTGTATACTCCATCCAAGCTGTGTTTGACTCAATGCCCAGGTGTATCAAGGCCGTCATTACGGCCAGAGGTGGTTGTTCTGGGTACTGATTTCTCAGGATCTATGCACCCAAATTGCGTGGAAATGTAATCACATGTCAGTTCTAGTATAATATATTTGTCCAATGAATAGCCGTTTATCATCGGCATTTCTTCTTGGTGTGGCAATTTTAATGGACAGTAGTGTAATTTCATACCACACCACTGTACAACAAAGAAATCTTAATTATTGTAGCTTTCTTGCAATACCAGTGGCACTGTTTCTTCCAAAATCTTTTTTTTTTTTTTTTTTTTTTTTTTTTTTTTTTTTTTTTTTTTTTTTTTTTTGGAATCTTTGCTAGCTTCATGAACAGCATCATACACTTGTTCAATGTAGTATCTAAGAGCCTCCAAGGCATCTATTCGACTTTCCCAACGAGTACCGCTACGAGGTTTTACAGTCAGATTAGATACATGCTTTTTCAAAATACCCCACATATATCTATATGCTAACATCGAATATTAATTTAAGGATAAAGAAGTCTTTTCTGAAGGCATTTGTGTGGAGTGTTGCCTTGTACGGGAGTGAAACATGGACGATAAGCAGTGCGGACAGGAAGAGAATAGAGGCTTTTGAAATGTGGTGCTACAGAAGAATGCTGAAGATTAGATGGGTAGATTGCATAACTAATGAAGAGGTACTGAACAGAATTGGAGAGAAAAGGAATTTTTGGCATACCCTGACTAAAAGAAGGGATCGCTTGGTAGGACACATTCTTAGACATCGAGGAATCGTAAATTTAGCATTGGAGGGAAGTGTGTGGGGTAAAAATCGCAGAGGGAGACCAAGAGACGCGTATAGTAAGCAGATTCAAGTGGATGTGGGTTGCCGTTCTTATGAGGCGATGAAAAGGCTTGCTCAGGATAGAGTAGGGTGGAGAGCTGCATCAAACCAGTTTCCGGACTGAAGACCATAACAACAACAACAACATATCTATATGCAGAAGAGAAACTGAAAAGTTCTTCGACTGTACTGAAACAGTTCACAGCAATAGGACATGATAGCACTGCATCGTTCACCACAAGGTTTAACGAATGAACCCCACAAGGTACAAAGAATGCTCGAGGGTTAAGATCTTTGAATCGTTTTTGAACTCCCATATTCTTTCCTTTCATATTTGCACCGTTGTCCTATTCTTGTCACCGCATATTTTTCAAAGGAATCTGCCGTCTTGCCAATTCATTTAAGAGAATGTCGATGTCTATGACTGGAATAAAACCGAGGAAATATTCTTTAATTTCTTTGCCAGACTCTATGTGAATACACCGGACGATTATTGACTTGTTCTGTGTGACTCACGTCAGGAGTACAGTCTAAAATAACTGAGTAGTATGTTGCTTTTTTAAGTCCATTTAAAATGTGATTTTTAACATGTGTTTATAACAGAGAGATGAATTCATTTTGTATTCCTTTATTGAGATAGTGAACATTGGTTTCCTGAGAATTTACTCTTCGCAAATGTTCTTTTAAATCAAAATCAAATGTAGCGATATGCTCTATTAGTTTCAAGAAAGTGCCATTGTTTTCTTTAAAGAGAATGTCTGTTGTTCCACAAACGCCAACCCTGCGTGCCAAGAAACTGTGTTACGCAAAGCAACCTTTTTAACACCTCATACCAATGTTGTCTCAGCCCGAAAGAGTCTCTGGTTTTCTTCATCGAGTGTTTTACCTATACGCAAACGTAAGTGTAATTCTCGCCATTACTGGTATGCTTTTATGTGGTCTGAGGATTTTTCGTGTTTGGCTAGAAATCCGAACAAATTTTTCCAGTCCGAAAAGCCTGACATACCTGTAAGCGAGATAATTTCACCACTGAAAAGTGCCGTGGTGCGCAACGGTAACAGACAAAAGTGCGCCAGTACACGCGGCACGGCGCAGCAGTGTCACCGAGCGTACCCTGCTTAAACCCCGCGCCTCGCCTCGGCTCAGCTACGTCACGAGGCACGCAGGCCAGCCGTGGCCGAGAGATGTCGCTGGGC
The DNA here is from genome assembly GCA_026315105.1 of Locusta migratoria. NCBI lineage: Eukaryota > Metazoa > Arthropoda > Insecta > Orthoptera > Acrididae > Locusta > Locusta migratoria. Next base: position 443,870,962 of record CM048755.1, on the reverse strand, counting down.
CGTTCCCGCCGGGCGCCGGCGCAGTATCAGCGACACCGCGGACTACTTGACGTGGGGGAAGTAGACACGAAAGCGGCCTATCACAGCACGCCGAGCAGCCTCGAGTGTCTCCTTCCGCGCCGCGTTAAATACTGGCCCTACAGCCACGTCAAGGCGTCCTGGACCACGCCGCCGTCGAGGAACGGAGTCGCCGCTGGAAGCTGCTGGAGTCTCTCGGCCGTCGTCTCGCCACGCCGCGCTGCCCAACTCCCGGCCACCTCTGCTCTCCACGGGAGGAACCAAAGGATCGTAATAATTTCTACCTTTCATTACTAGTGAAATTTGGTTGTCATGTATATTGCAATATTTTCAAGTGAGCTATACTGAAGAAACTGTTTATGAGGTATTTCTAAGAAGAATTTAAACAAAAACTTCTAAGGATATTGTTATTTTATAATTATAAGAATTATTGTTTTGCTTGTTGTGTGGCTTAACTCCACTAATTGAGTCAATAAATTGTGTCTTGATAGAACAGTCACGGCTCAGTTTGCAAGACACTTCAGTTTGGCGACGAGGAAAACGGTTTGACTGTATTGTTTCAGGATGCCAGATTCTGTAGACGTTACACAACAAATGACAATGCTGCTACGGTGTATGCAGTCAGCGAATGAGTAGTTGCTGGAGCGCGTAGAACGACTCCTGCCGGTCCCACGTCAGGATCCCTCAGGAGCAGAAATGCGGCAGCCACTTCCATCGTTTGCGCCCTTCGACAAACAGGTGGAGCCGTGGTCTTGTTACATCGCCCGCCTCGAGCAACATTTCCAGGCCTACGCTGTCACAGGTGAGACGCAGCAGCGCGCCTTTTTATTAGCTCAAGCAGGACCGGCAGTTTTCCAATTGATAAATTGGAGTCCGGAGAATCTCTCCGATGGGACAATCAAGGCTAGCCTCGCGGATTATTTTGATGGCCACGTACATGTCGCGGCAGCCAGGCATAAATTCTTCAACTGCCAGAAGTTGTCGCCAGAATCGTACAGGGAATGGATTGCTAGGCTTCAGGACTTTTCACGGGACTGCCAATTCGCTTGCACCAATGCAGCATGCCGGTAATCCTACTCATCGGCGCTGGTGCGTGACAAGGTATTGGTCTACGCCCCAGATGAGGCTCTCAGACACGATCTGCTCAAGCTGCGAGACCCTACCTTGGAGGCCTGCCTCCCCATTATTAGAGCTTATGAACAGTCCCTGAGAGCAGTGGGAACTATACAGGATCCGCCATTGGTTTTCTCCACCAAATCCACCCCTCCTAGACGACAGGATTATGGCAGGTCGTCAGCACTGTCGGATACCACACCTACAGATCGACGCCGACAACCGCTGCCCTCCTGCAAGATGTTTTGTCAAACACCCACGACATCAATGCCCTTTCAGGAAGGCCAGGTACGCAGCTTGTGGCAAGAAAGGCCACAAAGCTGAGGTGTGCAGATCACCCAGTAGCATGGACGTAGATCTCACGCAGGAAACAGCCTCCCTCGCAGGATCAGACAGCAGCGACGTGCACCTAGTACAGGCGCTTCTACCGCCGCCTCCTCATAAAATGTTCCTCACTGTCGCTATCAATGACAAAGACGTCAAACTTCAGGTAGACACGGGGTCGGCAGTCACGATCATCAATCGGCAAACATATGCCCAGCTTGGCTCGCCTCCGCTTCATCCATTCCATACAAAGTTTCACGAACAATGTCATATCGGTCGATGGGTCCTTCACCGCCTCAGTACATTATGGGCAGAACGTTGTCACCGCACAAATCCTGGTAGTAGCAGACCTCGCAACGACCAATATCCTCGGGTTGGACTTGTTCCACGCACTAGGCATGGAGATTCATGACTCAGCACAGATGGTACAGAACATTCATCAACGCGAATTCATGGAGCACTTTCGACAACTCTTCCCAACGGTATTTCAACATTCCAATGAAGGGGTCCACAATTTTCAAGCAAGCATCTCACTACTGCCTTACGCGGTACCCAAATTTTGTAAAGCCCATCCAGTGCCTTTTGCACTCCGAGACAAACTGCGGCAGGACCTTGACCGCTTGCAAGATGAGGGAATCGTATCACCAGTGAATCACAGCAGATGGGCCACACTAATTCTTCTTGTCGAGAAACCAAATGGTTCCATAAGGATCTGTGGGGACTTTAAACGCACTATTAATGCCCAATCCGTCACTGAATCTTATCCAATTCCGAAGCTGGACGACGTTGTTTACGCAGCTGGCCGGTGGCAAAATCGACTTGCAGGATGCCTATCTACAACTTCCATTGGACACAGCAAACAAGGAAAAGCTCGTCATTAACACGCCGTTCGGACTCTTCTGATATAACAGGTTACCTTTCGGCCTCTCTAGCGCACCAGCGATCCTTCAGCGCTACTTAGAACTACTCATCAGGCACATTCTCGGTACAGTGATCTATTTAGACGATATTCTCGTTGCCGGTAGGCATAAAGAAGAACTTATATCCACGCTCTCAGAAGTATTCAAGGTCTTCAAACAGGCCAACCTGAAGTGTAACATCGAGAAATGTGTCTTTGGAGTCTCCCAGGTCGTATATGTTGGCCATATCTTCAGTCCGTCTGGTATTCACCATACGCCGGCGCACGTTTCAGCCGTGCAGCGTTTATCTCCGCCTACAGACACTACGCAAATGCAGTCGGTGCTCGGGGAGCTGAATTATTATCGCCGGTTTATCCCCCATGCCGCCTCCATCGCAGAACCCCTACATCGCCTGCTTCGAAAGGGGGTTAAATGGCATTGGTCAAAACAATGCGACCAGGCTTACAATTCATTGAAGAAAGCGCTGCTCACGACCACGCGCCTCTGTGCTTACGATGCCTCCAAACCCTTAGTGCTCGCTGCTGACGAATTTGATTATGGGGTTGGGGCCGTCTTATCCCATATTATCAACAGAGTGGAACGACCAATCGCCTTTGCCTCGAAATCCCTCACGGCAGCACAAAGGAACTATAGTCAGATCGAAAAGGAAGCCTTGGCGAACGTTTTTGGCACACACAAAATTCCATGACTATGTATATGGCCGGCATTTCACACTCCAAACGGACCACAAGCCACTGTTATCCTTATTTCAAGCCTCGGCTGCCATACCAACTAAGATGGCAAGCCGAATCCAGAGATGGGCTCTATTTTTATCATCCTATGATTAAGACATTCAATACCGCTCTTTAGCACGGCATGCTAATTCAGACTTCCTGTCCGGGTTGCCGGTAGGTGACGATCCATCCTTCGATGAAGGTCCCATCATGTGCTGCCACTTAGACGATGAGGATGCAGACGCCCTCGCCAGACTGCCTTTGGACGCCAAGCTCGTATGGCACCACATGGCGCAGGATGCCTTCCTCTCAAAACTCATGCGGTTTGTCAACCTCGGATGGCCCAGTAACAAAAAGCAATTGCAACATCCGGACTTGTGCGCCTGCAGACATCTGCTGTCCACACAGCATGAAATCGTCCTTCTACACAGTGAGAACAACGCCACCCGAGTCCTGATACCGGCCTCACTCCAAAAGTAAGCGCTTGAGTTACTCCACAAAAGTCAACTGGGGTCGTTCGCACTAAATAACTGGCCAGACGGCTCATTTATTGGAGAGGCATGAACCGTGACATTGAAAAAACGGTTGCCAGCTGTGTCATGTGTCAAAAAAAAATGTTCAAATGTTTGTTAAGCTTATGGGACTTAACTACGGGGTCATCAGTCCCTAAACTTACAAACTATGTATCAACTACCTTATACTAAGGACGGCTCAAATATCCATGCCCGAGGGGGGGGGGATTCGAACCCCCCGACCGTAGTGGCCGTGCACACCGTGACTGGAGCGCCTCAGTCCCCTCGGCCACCGCGGCCGGCTGTGTCACGTGTCAGCAGCATCAGGCGCCCCCCCCCCCCCCCCAAGCGGTTTTTTTTTTTTTTCCGTGGCCTGAACCGTCTACGCCCTGGTCTCGCATACACATCGATTACACTAGACCTTTTCTGAGATCCTCATGGCTTGTAGTAGTGGATGCTGGAACTGGATTTCCCTATGTTTCCCAAATGTCATTCACGACTGCACCTGCTACAATCCAAGCACTGGCGCGCATTTTCGCCATAGAGGGGCTGCCAGACGCCATCGTCTCGAATAATGGACCCCAGTTTACCTGGGCGGAATTCGGAGATTTCTGTAAAATCAATGGGATTCAACTTATTCACACGGCACCCTTTCACCCTGCCTCCAACGGCCTTGCAGAAAGATTTGTGCAGACTTTTAAGTCGCAAATGTCAAAGCTCGTCCAACATCATTCCCTTACTGCAGCTCTCTCACTCTTCTTGTCTTCTTACAGGGGTCAACCCGCGGATGGAGGATCTTCTGCAGAAAAACTACATGGACTACAACCTCGGTCGGCACTCTCACTCCTCCATCCCAAGGAGCAGTCTGAGACGATGCCAGTGCAATACCCACGGTACCAGGTTGACCAGAAGGTGTGGGTCAACGTATATCCCAGAGGCTAACCCCACTGGCTGCTGGAGAGGGTCAGTCGCACATTTGGGAAAGTGATGTGTGAGGCCACCTGTGCTGGAGGCAACACCCACCGCCGCCACCAAAACCAGATCCGACCACGACGAGACAACAGCCCTCCACGACCATCCCTCACGCCGGTTTCTGTTCCAGATGCTGTCTGGAGCAGCGTCTCTGCTCCTGCCACCACGAGGACACTGAAGGACACACCTAGCCACCCGACAACAGACGCCGATGGACATCGATCTGTGTCCCGATGTGACAGACATGGAGGCCAGCGAAGAGGAGGGGGGGGGGGGGGGGGGAGGAATGCCGTAGCGCGCAAGGGCAACAGACAAAAGTGCGCCAGTGTCACCGAGCGTACCCTGCTTAAACCCCGCGCCTCGCCTCGGCTCAGCTACGTCACGAGGCACGCAGGCCAGCCGTGGCCGAGAGATGTCGCTGGGCCGTTCCCGCCGGGCGCCGGCGCAGTATCAGCGACACCGCGGACTACTTGACGTGAGGGAAGTAGACACGAAAGCGGCCTATCACAGCACGCCGCGGACCGCCAAGCAGTTTCGAGTGTCTCCTTCCGCGCCGCATTAAATACCGACCCTACAGCCACGTCAAGGCGTCCTGGACCACGCCGCCGCCGAGGAACGGAGTCGCCGCTGGAAGCTGCTGGAGTCTCTCGGCCATCGTCTCGCCACGCCGCGCTGCCCAACTCCCGGCCACCTCTGCTCTCCACGGGAGGAACCAAAGGATCGTAATAATTTCTACCTTTCATTACTCTGCTTTAGAAGCAGCTTCATTGCTTGTGAATTTTTGTTGTCACGTATATTGCAATATTTTCAAGAGAGCTATACTGAAGAAACTGTTTGTGAGTTATTTCTAAGAAGAATTTAAACAAAAACTTCTAAGGATATTGTTATTTTATAATTATAAGATCATTGTTTTGGTTGTTGTGTAGCATAGCTCCACTAATTGAGTCAATAAATTGTCTCGATAGAACAGTCACAGCTTAGTTTGCAAGACACTTCAAAAAGTTTGCAACAAAAACAAAAAATAGAATTTTTTGAAACAGAATCAATGAGCCATTCTCTGCATATTTCTTCGCCATTATGCAATTTTCTTTTATAATTTGCTACCTCTCTTATCGGCAGGGACGTTGACATCCGTTATTTGCAAAGGGCCTCTTTCTACAAGACTGTGTCGTATGACATCAGTGCCGGCCGCGGTGGCCGAGGTGACTGAGGCGCTCTAGTCACGGTCAGCACGGCCACTACGGTCGGGGGTTCGAATCCCCCCTCGGGCATGGATATTTGTGCCGTCTTAGTTCGTAAGTAGTTCATAAGTAGTTTGTAAGTTTAGGGACTGATGACCCCGTAGTTAAGTCCCATAACCTTTACAAACATTTGAAGATTTTTTTTTTTAATGACATCAGTTATTTTATCTTGTCACTGACCGCAGTCAGCCAAGAAGTTAACAATGTGTGAAGCAGATGGTCCTTCCTGAAATATAAAATGCAATTTTTAATAAGCTGATAAGCACCTCATATCTCTACATGTGAAAAATTACACAAAACAGAAGTGGGTGAACAAGAAAATCAAGGGTTAGTACTTTCTGATGTTTCTACAGATCCTCCATATTGCATGTAAAGGAAAATACACTATCCGAAAGAAAAAAAGTTGTCGTCAGTTCCAAGTCTTAGGAGCATAAATAAATTAAGCACATTGTAGGCACTTCAATTATTGGTAACAAATACACCATAATATCCGCACGTCTGCATGAATCTTAGCCTCGCAGACTCACGTTTACATGAACCCTATTCTTGTAGACTCACCACGTCAACTGATGGAGCTGAAGTATACAGTGCTCACAAAGAAGTGAGTGTACAGCATGTCAGATTGTACAGGGTAAACAGACAATTAACACTGTGGAAAGCAGTCGTGGATTAATTCTTCTGTAGGAGAATCATTCACAGCTGTATGCAGCATTTGGTTTAAGTCAAAATGCAATATCTGGAAACTATACAATGAAAGGCATATTGTTTCTAGACAACGAGGTTCAGGTCACAGAAAGAAAACAACTGCTGTTGAGTATCACTGTCTTCGAATTCATCCAAAAACAGCAGAGTATAGTCAACAGCCTAGTATTATGGTGCTAGCATGTTTTTCCTGTCACGGTAATATGTACTTACTTTTTTGTGCTATTACGATACAGTTCCTCAGACCACTACTATAATGACGTCAGATTTGGCAAGACCAAAGAAATTAATAAAGCTTTAACCCTTAACGCACGAGGTGTGGTCTCCCAGACCGCGCGAGTATTTTCGAACTCTCTCCAAGGTTAGTTTTGACGGAATGTTGCTGTGCCCCTTAAGCCCTCCTTAAATCGCGAATACAACAGTGCCTTATTGTCGGTTGCATTATCGCCTGTTTCGCTTGTTGTTGACGCCTGTTGGTATTTCCTAGAGCCGACCGCGGTGGCCGAGGGGACTGAAGCGCTCCAGTCACGGTCTGCACGGCCACTACGGTCGGGGGTTAGAATCCCCCCTCGGGCATAGATATTTGTGCCGTCCTTAGTATTAGTTAGTTAGTAAGTAGTTTGTAAGTTTAGGGACTGATGACCCCGTAGTTAAGTCCCATAAGCTATACAAACATTTGAACATTTTGATTTCCTAGAACGCGTCCTGAGAATTGGCACCTGTTTTCTGCGGTAACATCGTATCTTTCCCATGTTTAGGGATGGGAACCACCTCTGCATGTTTCCACACAGTGGGGTAGTTGCCATTCCTCATAACATAGTTGAAAATATGTGTAAGCCGCCTGCTAGGGGCTGGGGAGAGCATAAGCATTGCTGCCTACACTCGATCGCAGCCGCCTGCCTTTTTGAGGTTCATGTTTACAGGGAATGGGCTTGTCAAACAGTACAGAAATGAAAATTGATTTTCAGTGGTGAAAATTCACTACTGTTCAATGGAAGGAAATAATATTGCGGCATTCTGGAAAGAAATTGGCTGGTGCAGAGATGCCAGTGGCTTAAATCCTTTCCAAATACTTTCGGTCTGGCTCTTATGCTTTTGATTTTACCATGGCCATATATAGAGGTGGAAAGAGCCTTTAGCCAGTTAAATCTGATAAAAACGTCTCTAACTACTGCTATGGTGAACGCCATTATTACAGTACAGCTGGTTTTAATCGTGTTGGTAATTCCCGTCAAGATTAGGAGCCGTCGGAGAATGTCCAAGAAATCGGCACCATAAGGGCATACGCCACAAATATGTGTCCATCTGGCCCCTGTACTTCAACAGTGGACAGCAAAAACACCCTACTGCAGGATGATGACGAAAATACTGTCGCTTGAACTACATTAATGTGGTGAGTGATTTTTTTTTTCCAAAGTAAGTCAACTTCCTTTTAGAAGTAATAGTAATAATGTGAAATGACAATGACTTTTTAGGAGGGTAAATAACAATAATAAGCATTAGTTAAAAAATTTTAACTTCAGTTTAACGAAACAAATTTTTCTGTGTTGGGAACGCTGCGGGCAATACATTATTAATAGTGGCGTCTGGCGTGCTATGGGCAATGGAATCTATAAGCACAGAATGGACTCTGGACCATCAGCAACAATATCGCCAAAGGGCGGGATGGATCATGGATTACAAAAAGTTCAGCTACGCCAAAATTCAGTAACTGGTCACTAACTGAACGATCTATGAGATTTAAAAATCGTACTTATGCAAAAATATTCAAGATTTCGCGGCCGTCTATGCAGATTTTCCCGTAGGTTCGTTTCTTAGAAAAAGTTTATGTTCGGTATTTTCCTGGCGTTTCACAGACATCTGTGGCTAGGGCGGTCAAAAGTGTTAAGAGAAACATTATACAAGGCGAATCACCAAAAATTGCCACTGCAGATATTGCGGAAATGGGAAGTGCGATTGATGTTGTGAGGATAGAGGGTTTTAGGTTAGTAACCTGTTTGGTACGTTTTGGTCGAACGATAGTTATCGTTGGTGTGCAGCGAGAGCTGCTGGCAACAATGCTTAGGTTGGAATGTTCTTTGTTTGTTGGCCGATGTGCGGCAGTCTCCCGCCGACCGCAGAGCGAGGAGGTAGCATGTCGGCAGTGAGTTCGTAACCTGCGTTTAGTGGTGGCTAAAGTTTTTGCCATTCCGTCGTATCGCATACGGGTTGCAGTTGCATATTGAAATGTTTCAGTGTGGACTTGTAGACATTCATCGTAGTGGCACGCGGTTATTTAATCAGTGTATTTAAAGGGAAGAGTTTTTAACATTTGTCGTTCCATAATAAACGAGGTTAACAAAGTTTGTTATGGATCAACCTAGTAATTGTCCGCACCCCATACCGTCAAATCATTGGAACAATTATTAAATGATTAAGCATAAAATAGAATGTAACGGCAAATTCGCCCATCGAGGATTAGGTGGACGCAGCTGTGACGTTACAATGTGCGGTTTTCATAGAATGGATTGGTAGTCAGGGGCTCGTATTGTTAGCCAATAAACAGATTGTAAAAATACCAGGAAAGTGTATTTTTAATGCAAACATTCGATTTTTCAAATGGAATAATGGTTGTTTCTGGAATTATTGACACCAGTTATGTATAAAGCAGATGGAATGACATTTTATCACGTTTAGTTTGACAGTTACAACCATTCAAATTTTTGGGGGCTGAGGCTACGATAGCGTAGCTAACTGGCAGGTGGTAATGAGACAGTGGGCCGTCAGATCGGCAACAACTCTGGCGAGAAGAAGAAGCAAGACACAAGGCCAACGGCGACGAAACGGAAAAGACGGAGGCGCAGGAACACCAGGTCCGCGCCCGCGCCACCGGAGCAGCAAGCGCTTGCGGCACCCGCCGCCATCGGTGACAGAAGTGTTGGGGCGGGACGGCTGGGCAGACTTCTCTGGACCGCCGAGGGAGCGGCAACGCAGACACAGGGACATCAGCGCGGCACTGGAGGAAGCTGAGGCCAGGTACTGCATGCCGAAATGGAGACCGCCTGCCTGCATATTAGGGAGGCTTACTCTCGCATGCGCACGGGACAACACACGAAGACGGCAGAAGTGCGGCCCACTAGCGAGGTTGACTCGCAAATTGACGCCCGCCAACTGGAGGACCGAGCAGCACAAACCATCACAACGAAGTCTACTAGCCGGCCGGTGTAGACGGAGACCGCGGCGGAGAAGAAGAAGACGTCGGATCGCTGGACGACCACCGAAGTCACCCCGCCGAAAGAGCTGCGTAGCGTAAATACGCAAAAGCCAAGTGAGAAGATCAAGAAAAAGATGACGCCGCTAGAAAAGGAACTTGAGCTCTTCGACTGGTTCTTCGAGTACAACAGAGGAAAGATGGAAGCGGCAAAATCAAAAGGAGAAACCACCTACATCAGAGAATGGCCAGCGTCTGTCCCGGAAGTAGTACCCATCGGAAACGAGGAGGACTTCTTTGAAAATGTGACGTACAACCTGAACCAGCACGAAAGAAGATCGAAAGCAGAGATGGAGGTGCTTAGCAGACGCGCTCCCGATAACAGAAGAAGACACACAAAGTTTCATCGCCAAGCAGATGAAAAAGAGAAGCCACTACCTGCTCCGACCGCGCCCTCGCAAAAGGCGGAGAGGCGCAGCAGCAGCAGCGGCAAAGAAGGGCGCTGACCCTTCGATTGAGCCACCGCGAAGACGAATAACACCAAAATCAAGAAAAAAGAAGAAGCGGAAGATAAGGTGGCAAACCACCAGCAGCTCTGGCCCAGGTTTCCGTGGTTCCCTGTTGGCTGTAAGGTGAATACCGGAGCTGTCCCCATGCCCACGGAATATTCCCAATTGGGAACAAATCCTCCCCCCCCCCTGAAAAAGAAAAGAAATCTCAAATATAAAATCCATATCCCAATACCTGCAAGAAAAGTAAACAGTGCCAAAACAGAATAAAAAAAAAAAAAAAAAAAAAAAAAAAAAAAAAAAAAAAAAAAAAAATAAACGCTATTGCAGCCTCTGCCCCCGAAACTTTGAACAGTTGTAGCTGCCAAACTAAACGTGATAAAAATGTCATTCAAAATTCTTTGTACATAGCTGGTGTCAACAATTCCAGTGCATGATAGAAACAACCATTGTTCCATTTGAAAATTTGTGTTTGCATAAAAATACACTTTCTAACTAGTTTTTGAATCTGTTTATTGGCTAACAATACGCACTTTCCATTTTCACAATATCTGCAATGGTAGTTTTTGGTGATTCATCCTGTATAGAAATCAGTGTCAGTATCGAAGATGGGTACAACTTCAGACCAGGGCCGGATCTAGAGGGGGACAGAATTTAGAGGGCGGCAAACTTTCACCGACCTTTATATATATATATATATATATATATATATATATATATATATATATATATATATATATATAAAGAATGTATGTTTCTGGTATAATTTAATAAAATTAGCTGACACAGAATTATTAAAAGTAAAATGACTGCAACAAATACCGAAATCATTTAATAAAACTAAAATTCCTGGTTGCTGACTCCTGTGTTGCCCTGTCACAGGTACTTCAGCTAATCAAACTTTAAAAATATACTAGATATTAGCCAGAATGAGAGAGATGTTTACGTTATTGCATAAGTAAATGCACAATGTTTATTAATTTTCATAGATTTCCTTTTTCAGATAAATTAATATTCATATTTCATATCAAGGTAATATTTGTAGAATAGGTGAATTTGAATAACGTTCCAGTCATTATATATATAAAAAAATGTTTCAGGTGCGCACACTTTTTATTGAAAGTCAAAAGCATTAAGGATCTAGAGTCCTCTCTCGGTAGCGGTGGAATTGATAGACATCTACACAGGATACTCCGTAAATCACATTTAACTGCCTGACAGAGGGTTCATCAGATCACTTTTATACTATTTATCTCCCATTCCATTCTCGAATAGCGTGCAGGAAGAAAGAACATCTGAATCTCTCTGTTCGAGCTCTGATTTCACATATTTATTCAGATGATCTTTTCTACTTATGTAAGTGCGAGGCAACAATATATTTTCGCACTCGGAGGAGAATGTTGACGATTGTAGTTTCGTAAGTAGCCCACGTCGCAGCGACAAACGCCTTTGTTCCAATGATTCCCATCCCAGATCCTGTATCATTCCCGTGACGCTGTCTCCCCTGTATCACGACAATACAAAACAAGCTGCCCTTCTTTCGACTCTTTTGATGTCGTCCGACAAACACACCTGATAAGTATCGCACACTGGGTAGCAAGACGAGATAAAACAGGAGGAATCTCACTGTATTATTGATGCTGTCCTTTTTCTAGCTAAGCAAGGAAGTCCTTATAGACGAACAAAAGAAGATGGTGATTATGGTGATCCACATAGCGGCAAATTTCTAAATAGAATTGATCTCATATACTATTGTGTGCCCCTTTTTCTGCGTATTGAACGCCACAAGAAAGGCCAGATTAGCTATTTTTACAAAAATATACCAGATGAGTTCCGTGACTTGATTGCTGACAAAATAAAACAAGATATAATTAAAGATATTTTAGCTGCTAAATACTTTTCACTGATATTTGACTGCACTCCAGATATCAGCCACAACGCGCAGATGACACAAGTAATTCGATATGTCAAGTCGAATGACTCAGAGGTTCTGGAAAGTTTTACTGATTTTTTACAGTTACAGACAAAATAGGAGAAGGCCTTAGTCACGAGATACTGCAAAAATTGGAACAAGGTGGGTTGAATATTAAGTACTGCAGGGGGCAGTCTCATGACAATGGGGCAAACAGGGCTGGAAAGTACAAAGGGGTCCAGTCAAGAATACTTCAGAAGAATGAACTGGCCTATTTCGTACCATGTGCTGCTCACTCTTTAAATTTAGTTGGAGCAAATTCAGCAGACATTCAGCAAGACTAGGTGATCTGCAAGAGTAGATGCGGTTGAAGCTGTTTACAAGCATTTTCATAAAGTTTTGAAGGCCCTGGAAGAAACTGGAACTTATAAATTGTCAACACCAGAAACAAAATCAGAGACAATATCTATTTTAAAAAATATGAGGAAACTCAAATTCATTACTTTAACTTGTTTCTGGTATGCAATATTAAAATAAATTGCTCATGTTAATCAGTTTCTTCGAAGTTAATACCTTACAATTGATAAAGTTGTTCGAAACATTCAAGGACTTTTGGGCTTTCTCAAAACTTCCCGGGATTCTTGTACCTCTGAAGCTATTTCTGAGGCCAAAGTGCTAGCAGAAGATAATGAGGTATCAACGGTATTCTCCGAGAAAAGGATGCGAAGAAAGAAGAAAATAGCCGATGAGCTTTGTGAGGATGAAGTACCCAGCATTCACAGAAAAAATTAGGAATAATTGACAGAGCTTAGTACCAGGTTTACCGCACTTGAGAAAATTGGTGCAAAAATTAGTTTTCTGTGTGGTGTGCAAATTCGAGAAATGGAAGTGGAGGACTTGAAGCTCAAAGCAGCGGAACTGGCAGAAGATCTTAGCGAGGAAGAACCTGAAGGTGAAAGTTTCAGACAACATGCGCTGGCAGTAGACAGAGCCTTGCAAGATTCCACTGCATCATCAACATTAAATTTAATTTATAAAACTATATTGGTAAAGGGGTATCCCAACCTTACTACAGCGTTAAAATATATCTTACCATTCTAGTTTCTGTTTCGTCTGGAGAAAGAAGTTTCAGCAAGTTGAAACTAATTAAATACACTTGAGGAGCACGACTGCTTAACAAATCTGAGTATAATATCCATAGAGCGCAATCGAGCTGCTTCTCTAAACTATGATGATATCAAAAACAGTTTTGCAGCAAAAAAAGCTCGAAAAGCGAAATTTTGAATTGATTTTTGTACGATGAGTAATCTTGTAATATTTTTGTATGTATTAAAATTGTTCTGTTTTCCTTTGATCTTAATTCAGTCAATAAAATAAGTTCATGATGTGAGATTGTGACATTTATTTAGAAACATGTAACCCAATTAGTGTCAAAAAGTCGATTCTTACAGGGGATGAAAGAAGGGGCGGCAAATTTAAGCTTGCCCTCTTGCCAAATGTCCTAGATCCGGCCCTGCTTCAGACAATGCAAACCTCATACATATGTCGGCGAACACAGGGGGAAAGAAACAATAGCTACTACTGATGACAACCAATATGCCCATAAAACGAACTTACGGAGAATTCTACACGTTTTATCCAAGAAACACACTAATATTTTCTAACCTCTTAGTACAGCCTAGTACTTTTTCGAACTGCTGCGCACATCTTGAAGACTATATATAGTAACACAAATCCAAGAATAATAGTACATATTTCAAGATAAATGTTATAATGTTTAACTTACTAGCCGAAACGGGAAATGACGCACATAGTACACGAGAAAATTCGCCATATTATGAAACACTTTTGCAAAAAAATGTTCAAATGTTTGTAAATCTATCGGACCAAACTACGTGGGTATCAGTCCGTAGCTTACAAACTACTTAAACTACGGTAAACTAACATAAGGACAACACACACACACCCATGCCCAAGGGAGGACTCGAACCTCCGCAGCGAGGCGCCTTAGACTGCTCGGCTACTCCACCGCGGCTAGGGTTACCAGACGTCCTCTTTTACCCGCACATGTCCTTTTTTTAACCCTAAAAATGGTCCGGCCGGTTTTTTAACAAAATGGGGAAATGTCCTCTTTTTTTGCGTTGTGCAATGCTTCAACTTGAAAGTGCGTAAAAACAACTCTCTTAACTGTTACAATCAGTAACTCTAGAGAATTTGACCTTTTTTGAAACAATGTGATTTTGTTTTCTCGTTTCTGTGCCGTGCTGCTCCGAGGTCAAGCTACTTCGTAACAATTGAAATAGTTGGCGTAGCAATAGTCGCGCAATACGAGCTTCGAGGCGGCCAATGAAAAACATTCGTCTCCAACAATGCGAGACAGTGCAATACATATAGTGTAGTATGAAACTCTCTCCCCTCCTTTCTCCGGTCGGAGTGTTGTGTGACACCCAAAAATAAGACGTTCAGTCCGTCGTGCTGGGACTCGGCAGTTCTGTGTTTTGTCTGTCAACCACACTTCTGACTTTAAGTTCAAAACCTAGTAAATGTTCAAGATAAAACTTGTTCAAAACTCCATACAAATAAGATCAGATGCCACAGTCACCATTGCCGTTTCACCATTCGCCTGTTTAGGACCAAAGAGATGTAACTACATTAAGTGTTTTGAAAAAATCGATTTTGAAGCTTTTGTCCTAAAAACTGAGTAGTTTTTAATAATTAATTGCAAGCCTTTGTACGGTAAATATACTTCTTATTTTATTCATTGCTGTTTTCACCTAGGCCTTACATATTCCATTCACTCACTAGAATCTAGATGCTAATCATGTGTATAGTCACGTCGGTCTGATCCGAAATGGGAGCATAGCTATATCAAGGAACGCTTAGATAATTTTTACAGTTACTTTATTCGTGACGATTTTACAGTCAACAGTACTATGGTTTCCGTAAATGATGCATCGTAAAAAATTTCAGATGAAAACAAGGGTGATCGGTGAAGTATAAGTATGGCAAAAATGTTCAGCACTTAAGACGATAATTACAAGTGGTGAAGTGATGAAATAACAGGACTACATAGCAGTGAAGCCCTGAAATTCGTTCTACGGGTCTCAACTTTTCATGCTTCTTAATTAGTAAGACGATGAACAAATTTCGTAAGATGCGTAAGATGTATTACAAAGAAGACTCTGATAATACAGTCGAGACATCACTAGTACTTGAGTTGTCAATAAGAGAGAGAGGTTTTTTTATGAATCTAGAAATGTCCTCTTTTCTGCAGACAGACATCTGGCAACCCTAACCGCGGCTCACTTTTGCACGCAGTATTTGTGAAATCAAGGCAGACGCCCGCTTCTAGTGCATTTAAAAACTCGAAGCTGCGTTTTTGTAAAGGTTGTGAGGTATGGAGGACTGGATAGTCGCAATCTAGGTAGTCGAGGCTGTACTGGATTCGTTATTTTCAAAGATCCTATGGCGGTTACTTATTTTATTACAAAATATCTGCTGATTGTAGTAATAAAGACGCACACTGATAAAATTATTTTCATATAAAATTCAGGCAATATTTTAGAATCAAGAAACTGAGTTTGGCAACAAGTAAATTACCTTCATTAAATTGTAACCTGCACCAACAATGGTTCTGCTCTTGAAGAGACTGCTGCAGCTGCCTTGAGGTCATCACCAGAGGTCACATTATTTCTGTTTGGAGAAATATCGTGTTTGCGAGATTTGTCACCACCTGTAGTGGTCGACGTAAAAAATTTTGTTAGAGCCTTAGTTTGTTTTTAATTTTCAGCCCTTTCTTGTGCTTTCCCTTTTCGGTAAAATGCACCAGACGGTTTCTTTTCTTTTTTTTTTTTTTTTTTTTTTTTTTTTTTTTTTTTTTTTTTTCTTTTTTTTTCCAGACACATTTTCATCGGCTGTTTCGTTGTCACAAACACAGTAAAAATACAGTCACGTCACACAGACACAGAACAAAGTACTGGTTCTGAACGATAGCTGTCTAGAAGACCACCGTAACACCGCGCGGTGTGAAATCGAGTTTTGCTACCACATTGTTTGGATGTCATTGTTGTCGCCTACGGAGTGTGGAAGGAGAGGAGGGGGCGCCACAGCTGGCTAGGGTGCCCGTAAACAAGCAATTCCTCATTACTGACCACTGGCGAAGAGTTCGGTATTTACCTTCCAGTAGATATGGGAAAACTGAAACATCAGACGGTTTCGAAACAAATGAAACCGTACCATATGTGGTTTCGAAACCATGAAACCGTGAAGCAATGTATGTTTTTTCATGAAATCTTCGTTCTAGGAGGGCAATATTTTTCACTATGTGGACAACGGTACATACAAGAACCTGTCAACCATAGAGTATATATTTATTTGTCTGTACGAAACATATCGATAAAGATTTTCTCCCGTGTTGTTGTTGATGTTGCCAACATGGTCACACGAGGCCGCCGGTATGATAGGTAAAAGTTTACCCCGTTAGGAATTCACGAACTGCAATACGGTACGCATATTACAGTGATGGATCATAAATGCTACTTTCTGTACATACTAAATAAATTATAGGGAATAAAGGGCATACTAAATAATCACAAGTAATGTTATGGAATTACAAAAATAATAAAATGAGAGACAAGTTTCACCACTTGTACGTCTTGACCGTTACACCACCGCCACAATTCTTTTAACATGACTGTCGAAAAATTATAACGATGGTAGGTAACTTCGTTTTCGCTCGTAAGAAACTAACTCTTTAACACGAGATTAAATATGCGATCTACCCTTGTTAGTATAAAAAATGTCATTTCAGGCTTCATGCTGTATCTTTTTTTTTTAAATGTAGATTCACTCGTGTGTTTTTAATATGGTAGATAAACCTAGAATTTAACTGGTTATTTCAGGGCAAATTGTGAACGTTGTTTTATTGTTCTTTTACATTTATAAAACAGACATTACGTCATTTCGGAAAACAGCAGTCTCTTGCAAACGAATCTTGATTTCATTAATCATAAGCTGCAGACTCACGAGTCTCAACTACTGTGTGACATTCTCTAAATGGTTTATATACTAGTAAGTTATATGTGTATCTGTCTGGAGCTTCAGTAAAATGAAACACCACATTTCGATACCATTTGTCTGTTTCGCCTTTCTGCATTAGTGGTTTGAAACAGCGGTGTTGTGAAACCGACATGAAATCGTGAAACCGACGAGCTAGCTCGTTGCGTGAAACCGACACGAAACCGTGAAACCGACAGGAAGAAACGGTTTCAGTGTATCGACCGCGAATGTGATTCGAAACAGAACGGAATGAAACCGCATTATTTCGAAACCGTAAAACTTGCCGGTTTTGAAACACTGAAACTGTTGCGTGTATCGAAACCTGGTTTCGAAACCATGAAACCGTAGCCAATTCTACCTTCCAGGCTGAATGATAGCTTTTAAGCTCGGTTCAGTAACTAGTGACAGTACACCAATGTAAACCTACACGCCCGTCACTGAAATAGGTTCACATGAAATTTACACCAATCTGTGATGCAAACAAGATTTATTAATTATTTACTCGTCAACTTAGTGGAAGCATATACGTATGGAGTTGCGCCTCGGTTGCACAGTGGTAGGGTGCCAGACTACAAATTGTCGCGGGTTCGATCCCCGCCAGGTCCTGGGATTTTTATCTGTCACTTTCCACTTCTTTCACCTCTGGCAGTATTGCTCATGTGAAATATACCGAGTAGCACCGTGGTTCGGAACCCACGTTAAACTGTAGGTCCCCCTATAACTGGCTGGGTAAGTCAGTTCGAAGGTCGGAGGAAGGCAACGGCATACCACCTCCAAACAGGACCATGCATAGTAAAGCACTGTGGTGTTCAAACCAATCTTCGAATTGTTGACTGCTTTACCTTTATACGTATGGAAATACACTATAGCAAAAACAAACACTTTACGGTAGACGTGAGTCACTCCAAACAAACTGTTAGCGAAATAATTGCGAATGTGTGCTTACGAGCAGCCACTGATTTTCTGTCGATGGTTAGCAGAACATAATTACACTACTTTTATAATAAATATGAATCACTTTTCAAAGTTGATGTAAAATAGTATTTAATTGCTTACGAACCGGCTGTCTACTTCTTAGTTCGTCGTATGGTACAGTCAATCAGGGTGACTTTGTACCAGTCAGGGTATCTTTGTACCACTTAATATTTGGGTTTCAAATGGCTCATGTTCCACCTACTGGCAATATTTTTTTTCTAGAGGTAATTTTTAATATCTCTGTTACCAATAATTCCCCAGTAGGTGAAACATCAGCCATATAAAGCCAAATATTACAAAGATACGCTGACTGATAAAAAGTTACCCTGATTGACTGTAACAAAAAATGTCACAAAACATAGAATTTGACGTGCTATTTACAGTTATTACTTAAAAGGAAGATACGGTTAATCATGACGTACAGAGTGTTAACAAAGGAAAGGTTTACATGTTTACGGCCACTACGGTCGGGGGTTCGAATCCCCCCTCGGGCATGGATATTTGTGCCGTCCTTAGTATAAGGTAGTTGATAAGTAGTTTGTAAGTTTAGGAACTGATGACCCCGTAGTTAAGTCCCATAAGCTTAACAATTCTTATTCACCTCATCATGGCGCTCCAAGCGGCCGCTTGTGTTTTAAACTGGCCCTGCGCATGTTTTAAAACCACATGTTTTTTATTAGCGACATCGGCTAACATATTCAAATGTAAGCGTTGTCTCTCAATGTCTAGGTAGTTTTTGAAAACCTCGGTTGATTTTTCCAAATTTGTTTCACCTCTATTTACTAAAAGCAAGCACTCGTGTTCAGCTGCAACGAGCTGTGCGAGTCCAGTTGAAATAAACCGCAACAGTAGTGCAAGATTGCATTGTTTCACAAACTTCAATGTAAATAGCTCTCTAGTATTCGCAAATGATTGTTAAAGGAAGGGAAGGGAAGGAAGAAGGATAGGAAAGAAAGGATTGACAGTGACCGCATTTGGACACTGATATTAAGCAATGGCGACAAGTGAAAATGTGAGCCGGACCGGGCATCGAACCTGGGTCTCCGGCTTCGGGCCAGCGGTCGCCTTAACCACTTGGCCACCCGTGCTCGCCTCCTGTCCATCTCAAATTCTCACTAGTCGCAGGCTATGTTTGTAGCGCCCCTATCGTCCATGCCCTCTTACACTCGCCATTACGGATTCCCGTGCGAGGTATGACGGTGCATCTGCGGTGAAATAACTGAAGCTAACGCCGTCGTCGCATTTAAATACTTATGGTATTGGTGTGGTGTCTGTTCTTTCGGACGTTCGAAAGAACAGACATCATACCAATACAATCTGTAGTATTCCTTTTGGGTTTTGGAAGTGTACAGTGAGCTGGATTCGTTGTTTTCATACTTCTTTGGTATACTTCGATTCCGAGGAAGCGAAAACTCATCAACATGTGAAGGTTTTTCTTTTAAACACAATTCCCAAAAGTGTTCAAAACTATCATGCCTTCCATTTAATATACAAATCAAGCCCTCATATATTTTTACCAGATCAGCAATACTTAGATGACGACATTGCATGTTTTCATGGACATCCTCTACTGTGACGTAAAAAGAAATAAATCTTGAACTGTACCTTTGACTCTAGGTAGTCTTCACATTTGTAACCTGCCTCCGTTTTATCCTCTTGCAGAAAATGTTTCAAAAAACTTTACAAGTTCTTCAAAGTTTTTCACTACTCTCAAGATACTAGAAGCTTGCATAGTCCATCGAGTCGGGCAAAGGGGTCGTAGACCAGCTTGGTCGTTGGGGCTCTCACAGTGTATGCTTCTGAAAAGTCCCATCCTTTTGTTGGATTACCTTACGGTGATCATTAAGTCATTGACTACAGCCATATATCCCTCATAGACATAAGATGGCGAAGACTGTCTACAACTGCCAAGTTTAAACTGTGAGCAGTGCAGTGTACATAACGTGCTTTTGGTTGTATATCCAAAACTAACATTTTTAGCCCTTTGAATTTACCTCTCATATTCGAGGCACCATCATAGCCCTGTCCTCTTAAGTTATCGATTGACCAATCAAGACGAGAATAAAGTCTTTTAAAATACTAAACAGAGTTTGTGATTCATTGTTGGCCATCTCGTATAAGCCAAGAAAGTCTTCGTTGATGAATAAGGAATCGTCAACAGTACAAATACAAAATGATACTTGTTCGTGAATCGGACAATCACTTGTTTCATCACCCATAATAGAAAAATGTTTGGTCTTCTGGATTGTAGCTAATAACTTTCTCATCATAGACTTTCCTAGTAAATCAATGACCTCATTTTGAATATCATGGGATGTCCACTTACACCCCAAATGCCCTAATGAATCTTTAAACTCAGGTAGGCCCACATCATTCTTTCGGAGTTCCAACAACTGAAAAAAAAAATTCAGTTTACATCTCCAAGCCCTCTAATTGCTAGTCCTTGTCAGCACAGAAATTGCACAGTAGTAAAAATTGTTTCAAGAGCTAAACGGATTTTCTTTATATCACTATCTAACTGTTCATTCAGTTTAGAGCCGACACTTTGGTTAGTGATAGAATTTATCTTCAGAACACCTTCTTTATGCATAAACGTATTTTAATGAAAACAGAATTTTTCCAGTTAGAAAACCCTAGGAAAGTAAATGCATCTCTCTTTTTTTTAAGAAAATTTTAATAGATATTTAGCATCTGCCTAATTTGATAAAATGTACCTGCTTAAGTATGGTTAAATTTAATGGGATATTGACTTTAGAATACTGTAAGACTAAAGTCGATCAGTAAAAGTAAAAATAATTAATAAATATATTAGTTTTCAGCTTTGAAGGTTATCAATATTAATGACCATACGCCCAGCCTTTCTCTTTGCTTAAGGAGCAACAACACACCTGGTCATCCTCCTATTACACTAATTAATTTCGACCCATGTGTGAAAATTGTATTTGTACCACCAAACACAAACAGCTTGCTTCAACTGATGGACCAGGGAGTCATAAAAGCATTTAGAGCTTACTACAAGACATGATCGTTTGTGCATCTATATGAAGCTATGGAGCAAAACAACGATCTCACTGTTAACTACTTTTGGAAGCAATTAATTGTTTTAGACACCATTAGAATTATTGGACAATCTTGGATGAAATTTCACAGAAAACTTTAAATGGTGTCAGGAAGAAACTGTGTCCATGTTTTAAAATTCTTTTCTTTAATCACTGTACCGCAGGGGGCATCATCACCAAATTCTGATCAAGTTCATAATGTGGTTGAACAAGTAATGGATGTTACCAGACAACTGAATTTAGAAGTTGGTGGTGAGGACATTTAAGAACTCCTGTATTCACACAACCAGTAGCTGACAATTTATGAGCTTATAGAAATGTGTCAACAAGATCAATTCATTGACCAATCTGAGTCTCCAGGCCCCTACCAGGAAATTTTGGATGAGAAGATGGCAAATCTAACTTTGGCTGTGTGAAAGTTAGATTTAACTTTGAATAGTGAAGATCATCCTTTCTTCTAGTGTTGTAGTTAGCCTATGCATACTGATATTTCTTTTGAAAGAATAATTTTAACTGTTTTACATTTATCAGTTTTAACAATGATTATAAACTTTTTACTTTCTTTGTGTTGTGTTTTATTATAATTATTTTTCTAAATTTTACTTGTGATTTCAATTATGATTTAGGCTTTAACGAGATATGTGAGCTTGCTGAAATATCCAATGAACAGAAGAATTATCTCAATGGAATAAAAGTGACCTCAGAAAAAACTGTATTATTTTTCTACTGATCTCTTCAAAATTATAAATACATCTGGGTTTCTTTCCACTCTAATACGAAGTGTTTTGCATCTATTGGAAGTTTTGTAGTTCTTCTGCCTACATATCACAAGAAGAATAATGTCGGCCTGATCACAATCTCCTAACTATTTCACAGTTTTCACCCATTGGTATACTACATACAGGAAACCAGCTAAATCTTCACATCCTGTCCATTGAGAGACAGCACTAATGACAGAAATGTCACAGGCTTCTTTAATGTAGTCCTCATTCATTATTTTATCTTAGAGTTTACTTCAAGTGACAGTATTTTTTATTAACTAATCTCTTGAACTGTTTTCTTCCATAATTAATATTGTGTACAATGAATATGAAAACATATGAGATGTAACTTGTGTATGTGCTTAATTGTGCAAAAACACCATGAAGCCTATGCATAGAAATAAGAAATGGGAGGGTCTAAGAAGCAAACTGTGGAAGTTCCTGTTTGTGTTTGGAAAGTCCAAAGGTTATGTATTGTGCATAGACTGATCTACATTATACACCTCCATCTACATCCACATTGCACAAACCACCTCACAGTGTCCTATTCAAGTCAAATATGGTTTGCATTAAGAAACAATTGCCAGTATGCCTCAGTGGACTCTAATCTCTCTAATTTTATCCTCATGGACGTTTTGTGAGATATACATGGTGGACACAGTACATTAGTTGACTCTTCAAGAAACATATTCTCTCAGACCTTTGATAGAAGCCCATACTGTAATACACAATATCTCTCTTGCAGCTTACTTTTACTTTTTTGAGTCTGGACTCACCGTCAACCTAAATTATTAGCCCAATATCAGGCCTCCGTCAACTGCTGCATTGCTGACCGACCATCGATCATAATGGGTACAGGACTGTGGGCAACTAGAACATTGAAACAAATGTGTCATGTCCTATGGCAAGGGCAGATTCAGAGGGGGAGAGAGAGAGAGAGAGAGAGAGAGAGAGAGAGAGAGAGAGAGAGAGAGAGAGGGTGAGGAAGGGAGGGAGGGAAAGAATCTCAGCATTAAAATAATTAACTTCTACTTACGGGCAGCATGTAGTTGTGAGTTTAAAAATGCAAAATCCCTGTAATTAACATAATTTGAGTTTTGGTGATATGCTTCCATTTAGTGCTTCTTGCACTTTGCACTTTTTTCTCATTATTTTATGATAAAAATAAATAAAAGTTGTTTATTATTTCGTGACTGCTTGGGAGAAAAAAAAAGCTATTCTGTACGTTTTACTCATACATAAATAAAGGATTTAACTATGTGAAAAACTGTGAATTTCAAGAGCTGCATTTAGGCTAGGCCAGGGCGTTCAGGTGTTTTCGCTTAACGGATCATCTGTCTGAATTATTTTCCTTGACACTAAAAGAGAGCACTGCCACTCATTATAAACAGTTTTATTTGAAGCTACGTGTTTTGATTTTCCAGTTATTGGAGCTAATTAGAAATGTCAACAGCATTTTGCCACACATCAGATACAAAGGATATTCATGGCAGTAGAAATTCTTCTTAAAACACAATGAAGTGTAATTTTCAGAATGAAATTTCCACTCTACAGCAGAGTGTGCGCTGATATGTAACTTCCTGGCAGATTAAAATTGTGTACTGGAGCCGAGATTCGAACATGCAACCTTTGCCTTTTGCGGGCAAGTACTGTACCGTCTGAGCTATCCCGAGACGCTTCACAGTCCGTCCTCCCAACTTCTGACAGTCCTCGCCTCCTACTTTCCAAACTTCACAGAAGTTCTGCAAACCTTGCAGAATGCAGGACTAACACTTCTGGGAGAAAGTATATGGTGGAGACATGGCTTAGCCACAGCCTGAGGGATGTTACCAGAATGAGGAGTGCTAGTCCTGAAAGATTCACAGGAGAACTTCTGTGAAGTTTGGAAAGTAGGAGGCGAGGTACTGGCAGAAGTAAAGTTGTGTGGACGGACAGCAAAGTGTGCCGGGTTAGTTCATAAGGTAGAGCGTTTTCCTGCAAAGGCAAATGTCCCATGTTATAATTCCGTTTCTGGCACACAATTTTAATCTGGCAGTAAGTTTCAAGTGTAATTTTGTTGATTGCGGAAGCTTTCTTGAAAATTTATCTCCTTTTGCGTAGCACCTCTACAAAACATGAGGAAGAAATTGATTCAGTATGTTACCCATAACAATGTGTGCATTGCATGGGTGCAGCTCAGTATCACAGTGGTAGAATGCCCGACTACAAATCCACTTCTTTCACCTCTGTCAGTATTGCTGATGTGAAAAATATCGAGTAGCACTGTGGTTCGAAACCCACATTAAACTGTAGGTCCTCCTATAACTGGCTGGATACGTCAGTTGGAAGGTCGGAGGAAGGGAATGGCATACCACCTCCATACAGGACCATGCTTAGTAAAGCACTGTGGTGTTCAAACCAATCTTCGGATTGTTGACTGCTTTACCTGGGGGCAGGTAACGTTGGCAGCTCTCCAAAATAAATGGATGTCCTTCAAGTAGTGGAGATGTTTTCTGCTGCTGTCATCACCAGGTAATATCGTCGTCACTTGTCAAATTAAATACTTCCATCTAATTACCAATGCACTACTAGTTTTGGTGCACTAAGCAGTCATTCTCAAGTTCCTATGATTACAAAAAATATTACAATGATTCAACCACATTAAACAGTGAAAAGTTCAATAATTTACAACAAAATAAAAAAAAGTTTCGGAACACTAGATTTACCAAAAAGACAGTCAAGCCATGTGCGCTGCACAGGAATGGCTGTGTGATCTAGGGTGCAATGTCGCGTAGTATGCGGCCACACCCACTAGAGGTTTGAGTTCTCTTTAGAATGAGTTAGGTTAAATAGTTTGTGTTGGTACAATCACCATTACGTCATTTGGCTCATTTAATCCTGTGGGCATCATTGTACAAAACTGTTGTTTTTCAACCATATTGTACAATTTTGTTTGAATTTTCAAGTGGTTAGTCTTATAGTCCAATTATGCCAAAGTTCATGTTCTGCTGTTGGCAAGTGTTTCATCCTTTATGATAATGAATATTATGTATAGGAAGTGTCTGGCACCTTCAGTTTTTGATTGATCAGTAGTGTATATATTATATAGATCTGGTGCCAGCACACTTCCCTGTGCAAGGCCATTCTTTTGATTTCTCCATATGCTCCTTTTCTCATGCAGTGACACATAAAACATTCTATTCCGGGATTCTACCACTCTTACTAGGTTGCAATTGCCCAAAATAACAGTTTGCTGTGATTAATAGTATCATATGCAGCATTACATTTTTCTTCTTAAAGCATTGTTTGAAAAATTCAGTTAGATTGAGGACCTGGCTGGTGCAAGATGTACCTGGCCAAAAGCCTGCTTGCTCTGCCATTAGTTTGGAATCCATGATGTTTTCTATTGATTGCAGAATCATTCTTTTGCATATCTTGAAGGGATGGTACAGTAGAGAGATTGCACAATAACTGCATGGCAGGTCGGGGTCTTTTCCTGGCTTCAGTAATGCCACCACTTTGGCTTTGGACCACATTTTAGGGATTTTGTAAGAATGAGCATATGTATTGAGGAGACTTCTAAGCCATTCTCTTGTGTTTGTTCCCAGATGTTTTATTTATTCTGTGCATATGTCATCTACTTCTGGGAACTTCCCATTCTCCATGCTATTTAAGGCCATGTTTAATTCACTCATTTTGAAGTATGCACTGAGTGAGATTCATTTTGGAGTTTTGTACTAGTTTGGAACATCTACACTTTCCTTTTTTGTTTCCAATTGAGCAGGAGTTGGTGTGCAACTTGGTCAGGGGTTACATTGCCATGTTTTTTATGTTCTATTGGGTCACCACAGAGGTTTTTTGATAGAACTCCAGGACAGTTAACTGCTGTGGATCATGTCCAGCCATTTCACTTTTCTAGTTTCACTAACAGCTTCCAGAAGACTCGTTTCGCATTCTATAGTTGCCTCGCTGAAACGGTTGTTCTCATAAAGCCACTTGTACTTCTCCATCGAGCTCCTCAATTCCTCTGTCATGCTTGGTAGGTACTGTTGTCTACACCCCCTTGGTATACATTTCTTGAGATCGTTTTAATAAGTTCAACAAAGCTTTCATAGTTCTCCAGTATTGGCTCAGTCTTGATTATTTCTTTGTCAATTTAATTCATGAAATCTGCCCACCTGGCTTTTGTGAAGTTAAATTGCCCTTTAAATGGGATTGTTTGTGTTTTGTGTGCACTATATACACTGATTCCTATGGGCTGCTGTTGAGTTGTTGGGATCGGACCATGCACTTAACACAGTTATTTTGGATGTTAGGTGTTGAGAAACAAAAATGTGTTGAGTCCTACTTTCCAGATATTACTGTCAAATGAGTATCGCACATCTGACACTTGAGTTTGCTGATAATCTCCATGACACTTCCATTCTTACTAAATGATCCTGTAATGAAGCTTGCTGCTCTCTGTTGGATCTTCGTTCTCTCTTCCATCAACCCTATCTGATATGGATCCCACACTGATGCGCAGTATTCATGCATCAGCCAAATGAAGAGTTTGTAAGCTACTTCCTTTGTTGATGGACTACACTTATTCCAACGAATCTCAATCTGTCATCTGCTTTACCCAAGATTAATGTTATGTGGTTGTTCCATTTCAAATTGTTCCTTATGCCTACTCTCAGATATTTAATGGAAGTATCTGCTGCTGGTGATTGTTCAGCTATTGCATAATCATACAGTAAAGGATCTTTCTTTTTGTGTCCTTCCAGCACATTATGCTTGTTTAAGTGAGATTCGACTGCCAATTCCTGCACCATTTGCCAATACTCTGAAGATTGTCCTGCATTTTGCTATAATTACCCAGCATTATGACTTGTTGGTATACTACTGTATCATCAACAAAAAACCTCAATAATCCTTAAATGTTATCTTTCAGGTAATTTATATATATTGTGAAAGGCAACATTCCTGTAACATGCTTGTACTTTGTTCATCAGGTGACTGTGTGGAACTGTATAGAATGCCTTGCATAACGCAAGAAACATGGCATCCATCTGGTAGCCTGTATCTACTCACCTCAGCATCCAGTGGATGAATGGCATTAACTGGGTTTCATATATTGATTTCTACACAGGAGATTTATGGTCCCCATTTATGTCGTAATACTCAAGAATAACATATGTTGCAAATTTGTATATCAGAGATATAGGTGTATAGTTTTGCACAACTGTTCGATGACCCTTCTTGAAAACAGAAAGGCCTGCAATCTGTTAGGAATTCCTATCTTTATGAATACTTCACTCCTCTAGAGACCTTATGGTATGCTGCTTCTAGGATGGGGCAAGTTCTTTCACATACTCTGTGCAAAATGTAATTTTTGTCCTGTCAAGTCTAGTGACCTTCCATGTACTGAGTGATTTTAATCGCTTTTATCCCTCACCATTTACTTTGATACCTCACATTTTGTCGTCATGAAACAATTTAGGTAAGGAACTGAAAGCAATCTTCCTTTGTGAAACAGCTTTGGAAGAAGACATTTAGTAATACAGTACTTTGTGTGTCATCACTGTGGTAATAGAGTGTTAGATCTAAAAATGAGTCAAAACCGTAAGGCGAACATTTCTCAGGATATTCTTCCCAGTTAGTGCAGAGACCTTTACTTTAGAAGTAATTTGAAAACAACATGTAAGGCTTTCCTTACACTAAATTTGACAATGTGTAATTTTAGCTTGCTTGTGAGATTTTGTCAATGATTATATTTGCAGTGAAGCTCTCTCTGCTTCCCCAGAAGTTTCCTGACGTGGTTGTTAAGCTACAGTGGATCTTTCCTGTTCTCTCATAATTTTATTCAGCATATATTTGCTTAAAGTGTACTGTACAGTGCTGTGGGTACTTTTTTAGTCATGCTCAACACTGTCAGTGCTGAAGATGAAATTTTCATGTTGAATAG
This sequence comes from Locusta migratoria, assembly GCA_026315105.1. Classification (NCBI taxonomy): domain Eukaryota; kingdom Metazoa; phylum Arthropoda; class Insecta; order Orthoptera; family Acrididae; genus Locusta; species Locusta migratoria. The sequence continues at coordinate 443,843,057 of CM048755.1, read as the reverse complement.
TCAAGTACTCTGAATTGTCTCTTGTGCTTTTGCTAAACAGAAAGAGCTTTCTACCTTTCTCAATATTTTTCTTTACACCTATATTTATTATTATGTGTCATTATCACAGATTACCTGTTTTCGTTTTTATAAAGGAAATGAATTTACTGTTCTCTGCTAACTCAGTCCAAAATTTCAGGACTGTTTGTCATCAGCAGGTCTATGATGTTGTCTCCATGAGTTGGTTCTCTATTTAACTGCTCAAGGTAATGTTTGGATAAATCACTTTGAACAATGTCACCCATTTCTCTGTACTTACCATCCATCTTAAACATTTGAGTATTTCAGCCTTTATCTGGTAAGTTAAAATCTCCACCTACAGTAGTACTATAATGTGACTAAGAAATGAATGCAAAAGATATTCAAAGAAATAAAAGGTTTCCACTTGGTAGGTAATGTGAGAGGTTTATTTTATTAAACTTCAAAAAGAAACACAGTTGTAAGAAATCTCTGAATGATGTTGCACCTTCAGGGATAATGGCTCAGCAAAGTGTTTCAATGTATACAAAAGATATAAGACCTTTAAATATTACATCTAGTGAATGTTTCACAGAACTAGGCTAAGAAGCTCTTATTTTACATATCATGCTAGATCCCTCTAACATGAACAGAATATCAAAGAACAGGTTAACTGAATTTGAAACAGCACAATGGCTTCTGTTGTTACAGACATTATTAATAAAATATCTCCTTGCTTTCCTTTATAACTTGCTCAATGTATAGATTGAACAACATTGGAGAAAGGCTACACCTGTGTCTTACTTCCTTCTCAGTCATGCTTCTATTCATGCCCTTCAATTATTTTAACTACTGTTTGGTTTCTGTACAAGTTGTAAATAACATTCCATTCCCTATCTTTTATCCCTACTGAATTCAGAATTTTAAAGACTAAAGTAGTAGAAGAGACAGACACTGTATTGTAACTCCACTCATGAACATACACAGACTGGTACAAAATCACTATGACAGCTGAGACATGGCTTGCCCAAAGATCATTAGTCATAGATATACCTCTAGAACAGATCTGGTTGATAGTTTTTGTGGGCTATCACCATCACACAGGCACCACCCCCCCCTCCCGCCACCCCAATGCAGTATGGAGTACTTCTACTGAGAGGGAGAGGGGAGCCAGACGATGGCATTGCAGATGTCTGCGTCCAGACTATGATGAGTTCCACCGCATTGTCGAGTAGGCTCAAAGGAGTGTGTAGGTGGCGAGCGGTGGGGCTGGAGACTGAGAAGTCTGCCAAGTGTTGCGGGGGGCAGACTCGACTATCCAGCAGGTGTGTGGGAGGGCATGCAGAGGACTGGAGCACGATGACAATGTGCACTACATATGAAGGCACTTGAGCCACAGAGAGGGGGCAGGGGTGGGGGTGAGGCTGTTGAAGCACTTGATTAGTTCACACTTTGTTTGGTGAGGGGAGGGGGCAACCGCTTCTAGCCATGCAAACTATGTACAGTGTTATGATGTATTGTCCACTGCTGTGCAGATTGGAAGTGAAAAGGTGTTGAGAAAAATGCCGGGCCGGTCGGAGATGCAATGAATAATAAGATTTCGACACATCCTGTAGTTGAAGTTGCAGGGCCAGAATGCAGACTGTAGCTCAGCACCGTCACACTGGCAAAGTCATTGTGGTGGGAAGCCATTAGTTTACAACTAGGGGGAAAAAAAGTGTGGGCAGCACACAACACACTCAAATGTACATTTGGGTGCAGAATAAAGCAGTAGGGGTCACCACAATGGGATTTAGAGAGGTTGTATCCCCAGAGCAACCACCAAGTACAAGAGAGAGACACTTTATTGCAACTCCATTCACGAACAGACACAGACTGGTACAAAATTACTATGGCGGTTCAGATGTGGCTCACCAAAACCTCATTAGTCATAGAAATGCCACTCTAATGGAGGTGATCAATAGTTTTTGTTGGTTATCACTGCCAAAAGTTTATTCCAGTCAACATTGTTGAAAGCTTTCTCCAAATCTACAAAAGCTAGAAATGTAAGTTTGCCTTTCTTTAAGCAATCAAAAATGTGTTCAAATGTTTGTAAAGGTTATGGGACTTAACTACGGGGTCATCAGTCCCTAAACTTACAAACTACTTATGAACTACTTACGAACTAGGACGGCACAAATATCCATGCCCGAGGGGGGATTCGAACCCCCTACCGTAGTGGCCGTGCGGACCGTGACTGAAGCGCCTCAGTCCCCTCGGCCACCGCGGCAGGCTCCTTTAAGCAATCCTCAAAGACATATCGTAAGGTGAGTATTGCCTTACCTGTTCCTACATTTCTCCTAAATCCAAACTGATCTTCCCTGAGGTCGTCTTCTACTAGTTTTTCTATTCTTCCGTAAATAATTCATGTTTGACTTTTGCGAACACGCGTTATTAAACTGATGGTTCTGTAATTTTCAGACATCTGCACCTGTTACATTTGGAATTAGGATTATTACATTTTCCTTGAAGTATGAGGATATTTTGACTGTCTCTTACATCTTGGACACCAGGTGGAATAGTTTTGTCATGGCTGTCTCTCCCAGACTTCAGTAGCTCTGAGGGAACAGTTGGAAGACAGGATTCGATTAGTCATTTCACAGATTTCGGCAGCCGAAATTTTGTCGCGTGTTCGCAAATATGTTCAAGAGATGTCAGGCCGCTCTTTCCATAGAGGGGCATCATTTTGAACACCTACTGTAAATAAAGGTAAGCTTAGGTTACTCAGATGGCAATTTTTTTTTTAGACTTTAACTCAGTGTATGCACCCGTGGCACAATAGAGTCCAAGAATCGTCCGCTGCCATGGCTGGCGGATGCGGAGGCGTCGGCCGGAAGCCATACCGCGTGATCTGCAGAAACCTGGCAGGCATCTTTCGTGAGGCACCCTGTACTATAAAAATGTGTCTCCCCTCAAGAACTGTAGGACTGATTTCAACCAAACTTAGTTCACACATTCTTTACTATCATCCAATAATACCTGTAGCAATAACAACCACTTATGGGGCATAGTTCAGGAGCTACTATGTCATAAATGAGAGTCACAAAAACTGCCTCTTCATGCATTGTGTGATAATGAAATTTTATTCATTCACTATTTTTAAAAACGACATAAATAGCTGATTTTCTGAACCTCAAGGTGTTAAGTTACCTGAAATCTCTTTCCTGTTGAGGTGTACACCACGTCTAGAGTAGTCCCACCTGATAGACAGTATCCGCAGGAATCAAACCAATATGGGACCCTATATCTGACATAAGCAACTGCTCCAACTCCAAGTTTACTCTCTTGATGGAAGAGTTCAAATGACGCTGATCATGGCAGCTCTAAACAGGCGGAAAGAATATTCAGTCCAAATGAATGCTATTTCCCAGACAACTCACAACAATCGCGGTATTCTCCTTTGTGAAATCTTTGCATCAAGAACATATATCCTCTGTAACCTGACCCAGACCTCCATTAGGTTTGAAAATGTTTTGTGATCTGGTACACTGGACCTAGTTGTTCCTGTAGTAGCTGGCCAACACCTCTACCATGTGAACTACCTAACAACAAGACTTTTTTTCTCTTTACAAATTTCCTACCCTTTTCGAGTCATCCTTTAAAGTTTGTTGTGCCCTTTCTACAGCTTCAGCTATGTGTAGCTCATCCGATTATGACTGAGGCAACAGGTCACATTTATTTTCCAAGTAATGACAAAGCTGTCTCATACTGTCATATGCATATTCCCCATTATCTGTAGCCACTTCCCACTTCTGTTCATGCTTCTCCCTCTATAACCTGTACTGATTCTCCTTTGCCTTATCTAATTCAGTTTGGAGAACTGCAATTTTTCCCCTCCTGTTCCATTATTTTCCTACCTCTGCTGCAAATCCTGCAAAAACCACTGGTGAGCCTCATTTATGTCCCCATTTCCCATGCCACTACTTTTGCGTCAATGAAAGACACCACAGCAACCATCACACCATACTATGGAACTAATAATCCTATGGCATGTCACACATTGCTCACTGTGGTAAAAACTGAAATCGTACAAACTAATTAAGCATTAAATAAAACATAAATGTTACACCTGAAGACACTAGAAACTAACCACACAAATAGAAACAGAATAAACTGAAGGGGTACTGAATAAAAGAAACTCAGTTCACAAAAAATTAGGCAGAAAAAATGTGAATTACTACACACTTGTTGAATCACAAAATTTTAGTCTACACTGTTTTCTATTTGTGGTTGATAGATGTTATGAATGTTAACTACTATATGCAATGAGAGAAAAAATAGGAGAATAGCTAATTGCATACAAATTTAAGTCACTGCTTACCATGATTTGCATACAATAAATTAGGCCTAAAATACAGTCTGTAGGTGCATGAGGAAAAAAATACACTTATTTAACACTACACTAACACTTCTGTTAATGTAACAACATTTAACAACTGGAAACTTTTAAAAACAGCTAAAAATATCTTTTTTGTTTGTAATTATTTACTGCAGCAAATACTTTAAGCATACATTAGAGACAGTGTTGCGTTATTTACCATAGATCTGCTGAAAGACGTGACGTTGTAAAACACAAGTATCTCACTTTGAATTTATTCAAGTGAAACCACACCGAATCTTACGCAGTTGCGTAACTGTTGTGAAAACAATCTACCATATTTACCCGAATCTGAGCCACAGTTTTTTCCTGTATTTGGGGGCAAAAACTGCCTGCAGTTTAAATCCAGTACAAAGCAAATGAAGTTCTAAAACGTGGCGCTAGGAGCTGCCAAAAGTAACTTTTCCCTTCTAATATAAGCAGTGCTACTCAGGCTTGCTTTGATGGCACAAATATAAATATTGGTGCTAGTACTTTTGCGCTCGTAAAAGAGAGACAAGTCTAATTTTATTTTTATTTTTGACTATTGAATTTTAATTCACCATCCAACAAAAGAAATAGAACTTTAGTATTGCTCAAATTCAAATGTAGCAGCTTTTCAAATATTAGTAGCAACAAAAATAAATTTCTTTACGTAAATACCAACAATACATAAGGGTTTAGGATTTTTGCAGGAGTTGCCCCATTCTGATTTCACATGTTGTTTAGTTGAATTTTTTGGAGTGCTGGGGTACGTGAACCGTAATGAAGCACTAGGATTTCAAGAAGCAAGTTATTTATTATGTGGAAATAAAGTTCTAATTGTGATCCATCCAGGCGGAATGATCTCAATACAGCAACCACTTGATGTCTGTTTCAATAAATCGTTTAAGGTCAGGCTTAAACACTTGTACACCGAAAAGTGACAAACAACTCACACCAACGGGTCCTGTAAAACGTACAAGTGTGCCAATGGAATGATGATACACGGAAGTGGGTACCAAATCAGATTGTGTAATGGGCATTTAAAAATGTTCAATATCAAATGCACTAGATTGTGCAAGGGATGATGCTCTGTAGTATGAAGAAACTGTATAACAAGTATAACAAGGAATCAAGTGATAGTGATTCAGCATTACCGTACCGGTATCTAATTGCTATTATAAAGATTTTGTAAAATTCTTATCATAAGTCTATTAAAACTGTTTTATATTTCCACATTTACTTTCAATGTTATTTCCATTCTTATTTAGTAAGTGTTTAGTGTTTCTACAATAGCTGTACATCTAAAGTCTTATCTAAAAGCTACTACATAAAGCCGACTGGCAACTCTGTGTCGAAACAATATAGCTGATGCTACAACTTTGCCTTTGTGCTACAACTTGTGTGTTTTTCTATTAGGGGCAAGGGATTGTTCATATGAATTGTGATTCCTAAATTCCACACAATAAAAATGTAAACATAATGCCATCTAATCTTCCATGTTAGCTGTTACCACATTTAAATTCTGTCCACCAAACAAACCCGAAAGACATCGGTGAATGCGGGAATAGTTAGAAATGAAGAACGGCAACTAACTTCTAGTACTGGTCTTTAATCTCTTATGAATATCAATTCTGTCCAGACAAGTTATGTGATCTTAAATGTTTGAAAGAATAAATAAATCTACAAAATACCCTTGCTTAATTCTCCAGAATGTGCAATCTGCACGTTAAGTACTTTTCACAGTTCTGAAATGTGTTCGTGGCAGTAACAAGTACACACAAGTTGAATAAATGCGGAATTCTCTGTGTCAATGTCCTCTCCGTCACTCATGGAATGCTTGCTATGTCACTATAAAATTATTCAACATTTACACGTCCTATTTTTTAAGAATCTATTTTTCCAACTTCCAAAATATCTACTCCTTTTTTCACATTTTATTTTTGATTCTTCCCATTTGAAAACAGAAAAAAATACTTAATCCTTTCCTTTCTAGGACTTCATTATGCAATTATTTTTATTCCATCAAAATTAAACAGTTTGTAATAGAGTGAAGAAAGTTTCTTATTATCTTTTAGAGCATCTAAATATCATTTATCTCAAAATGCTTCATAAAAAAATTCTTTTAAGGGGAGGGGGCAGGGATATTAAAAAAATCCTTAAGATTTAAAATAAAAAATCTAAATGAAATTTTAATTTCTTAAATTTTACTGTAATATTGTCACTTGCGATCCATCCCAGAAGGCTTTATCTTCATCACTAGCTGTGACAGATGAGTAATTCTTTTTAAATACATGTACTTGAGTTCACAGATTATTTGGGTTCGAGATTCGGAAGATTTGATTCGGGTTTGGAATTCGGCACATTTTATTTAAGATCCGACATTCGGATTTGTTTAGGTAATATTGGGGTTTGACCCATCTCTAGTTACAATCACCTGTCAACTTTATTAAAGGTTAAGGTACAGCCAAATACATTGAAAATGATATTCCAAGTATTCATAACCATGTCCAATTATTAACTTGAAGACATTAATATAGAATTTAATGGTTAAGCCCCAAAAAGAATAGAAAACATCTGTCTCTCTAAAAGGCAGAAATTTTCCTAAAACTTTCACCCCTCTCCTCTGCACCACCATATAAAAATTTCTAAAAAATTATTTTAAAATTGATGTCTAAGGCTGTGGAAATAATTTTGGTAATTAAATAATTCTTTTGTAAGACACTGATTTAATAATGTACAAAATACTTTATTACAATATTTTAATAACAGAGGTATTTTTAAAAACCTCTGAACACCCCATACAAACCATATGATAGTAAGCTCTAATGCTGGTAGCATCAGACACCTACTTCACACTGTAACGACACAAAATACAGGAAAGTATTTGAAAATAAATCATGACACAGGTGTTTAATAACATCAATTGCATGCGCGACGACACTGTTGTACAGTATTCTTAAAAGAGCTCCACGTTTCAAACAGTGAAGCACGGCATAAATAACATGCTTATGTTATTTAGAGTAACAATTTATTAGCTATAAGGCTAAAATGATGATAAACTTTGAAAGCTTGAGATTGGTTAATATAATTTTAATTAATGCAGGAACTGCCTAAGAAACAACTGATCTTGGTACAAGTATTGCATGAAAAATCAGAAGCCACAAGTAAAATATTATACACATCCATAAATTTAATTTTACTGCAAAATAAAATAATATAAAGCTGGACATTTTACAGTAAAGCATACATAAAAGTATTTACTATTTAACAAAGACACATGTATAAACATTTCTTTCTAAATTCTAACAATAATATAATCTCAGCTATATTTCAACTATTGATTCTAAAACATCAGAGGGAAATTAATTATACCATCTTGGTAACAGATAATGATGGTTTCTTACATTACAGTCGTGCTCCATATTGAGGCTATTATTCAGTACTCAAAATTTACTATGATGTGTTTGTATATTGTTGACAATCCATCCAAAACCTGGGGCCAAATAAACAATATCACTATCATGTCCTGAATATTTTGTAAAAAAAAAAAAAAAAAAAAAAAAAAAAAAAAAAAAAAAAAAAAAGAAAAAAACAACAACAAAAGATGAATCATATTTTAACATATTTGCTACCATACAAAAAATATATTATTCCTTCAGTAATCTAGCTACAGATTAAAAGAAATTGAATACAACATCTTATGTTGGGCAAAATTTTATAACCAATAATCTCTCTTAAATTATTCACTTTCTCATACATATAAAATTTATCTTTTACAAACACAAAAATTTAACAAGAAAACAAAACAGTTCACACAACAAAAAAGTTGCCTTATCTGACTATTAACAAACAGTATTTCAGGAAATATATTGCTGCTGCAAACTACTGTGTTATACACTTAACATTCTAATCAAAATGAAGACATGTCATAAATATCTGATAGCTTGTCACAAATTTTGATACTCCAGTAACAGAAAAATTTGTCTATTGGAGGAAGAGAAAGTGTAAAAGTGAGAATGTGTACGAGAAAGGACTTACGTCAGACTGATTTGAATTGTGTAACATTTGTTTTACATGTCACAAACAGAAATCACAGCAATAACAGATATTTTGAAAAAATTACTTTTACAATACAGTGGCACAAACACTGGACAATATACTTAAAATAATTAACATTGTTTTTATCAATCTTAACAAATTTTGAAGTTTAGTAAATTTCACTGTTTTGCAGTAAGTTATATTCACGTACTCCTGAATACACTACAACATCATGGATCATAGTACTTCACTGAAAAAGCTCACAGATTATGGTTATTATAAATTCAATATTAATTTATTTCATCACCAACAAAGGGTGTAACACAATCAAATATAAGGCTCTGCAGCCATCTTTGATACTGGATTTTATGTTAGAGGTGGTTTTCCATTTACATCCTGATTTCAACTGAACACATCCAAAGACACAAAATTATCTGAGCACATAGCTCTGGAACTACTAATGGAGTATTAAATCAGAAATTCTAAATATAAAATCAAAATAATAAATTACATGCTTTGTTGTCTGCAATGTATTAAAATATGAAAATAAAAGAGAAAAAAAGTAAAAGACTTATGAAGTCTGAAATGATTTCATGAAATGTTTTCATTTGTAATACACTACTTGATGTATCCAAGGCAGTTGAAGGTATTGTGACTCAAAATGCACAATAATCGACAGGAGGCAGGACAAATTTAAAGTTGCTTCACAAAACTTTAATGAAATGACAATCTGGAAACAAATATATTGTTCTGCTTCATTTGCATGACTAGGATTTTCATTGTGTTCTTTACATAGCCAGTAAAAAAATTATCTGTCAAAATTGTGTGACTACATGCAATAGTAAAAACACAGTTTCAGACTTTGTTTCATTATTTTATTCAGTGGTTTAGATAATTTATTTTTCTGGGTAGTGGAGTGTTCCATTCTGTTAAACTAAAGGATATTCATTCATCTCAAACATCCCAAAATATCAGCATCTGAGGTGAACTGTGTAAGTATCAACTGGAACACAGCAATAACAGATATTTTCAAAAAGAAACACTATGGAGGTGGCTTGCAGGGTAGGAGGGTGGGAGGATGATGATGATGATGATGATGATGATGATGATGAGGAGGAGGAGGAGGAGGAGGAGGAGGAGGAAGAGGAGATGGTGCTGGTTTGGACTCCAGCTGTTATATATGCCCCTGATTTCATCCTTACCTACAACATAATGCTGAACATGCCTGTATCAACTTTTAGTAATTTTTGACCTCATTAGTGGCAAATAACCTACAGTAACCAGTTTTTTTTGCACATAGACTGTCATACTTAGTAAATATGGTACAGGTTTGTCTCTAGTTGGGTTATCAGTGATTCACACAACGCTTGAAACCATTTGTAGTTTGGTAATTCAAGAAGTCCTTTTAACTAGACATAATGCAAAATAACTGATATAATGTATCACAAAGAACCAAATTTGCTGACATCATTGTAGTCACATATTACAGCATATAAAAATTTAAAGTTTGACGACCTTTAAAAAGTTATTAAATGTGGAAATACGAAGTATGAAGCAGGTAGCTTTGATAATTATCAACAGAGCTCTTGAACAGCTCTAACAAACATCACGGCACTACAAGAAACTATATGTGAAGATAAACTATGTAAGGATTAACAAATATATAAGCAGATGGCAGACTAAAATGAATGTTGGCATCACGATATCAGATAACATTGAGCTGTACAGTGAACAAAAGCATGTTGAGATTTCTTTAAATGTTTCTATTCCTTCAAACGCTTAAGGCAACAGTGGTTGAAAAAAAAAAAATATGGAAGAATGTATTTAAATATAAAAAATAGAAAACGGATGACTTACCCAAAGGACCGGCTCGTCGATAAATACAAATAAAAAAAAATACATATACAAGCTTTCGCAACCGTTGGTCGCTTCTTCAGGATAAGAGGAAAAAAGGGGAGGAGAAAGGGAAGGATATGGGTTTTAAGGAAGTGGAAAAGGAGTCATTCCAATACAAGGAGTGGAAGGACTTACCTTAGAAGAAAAAAAAGGAAGGTAAACAAATACACACACACATATCGAAACGCAAACACACCTAGACAGACATTTGGCTTTTTACAAATGTCTGTCTAGGTGTGTTTGCGTTTAGATATGTGAGTGTGTGTGTATTTGTTTACCTTCCTTTTTTTGTTCTAAGGTAAGTCCTTCCACTCCTGGGATTGGAATGACTCCTTTTCCACTTCCTTAAAACCCATATCCTTCCCTTTCTCCTCCCCTTTTTTTCCTCTTATTCTGAAGAAGCGACCAACGGTTGCGAAAGCTTGTATGTGTGTTTTTTTATTTGTGTATTGATGAGCCGGTCCTTTGGGTAAGTCATCCGTTTTCTATTTTTTATATTTGTTTATCCCACCAGGAAAGTTTCCTTCTATAATTTTCGAAGAATGTATTTAGTTATATCTCTGTACATAGAAAGAATTTTGTGTTTGAGATTTGATATTCAGCTGTATAAGAAAGCAACTGGACTCTCATACTTTATTACCTCCACACAGGAATATGGCCACTAAAACGGACTTAGTTAGCACAGCAACAGTGTTAAGTTTTAATATGCCAGTTTTCGAATCTGTGCAAGTAATTTCACCAATAACAAGAGTACCTGCAGTCCACATACACTGAAACAATACTGCAGTTTTCAGGTTACGTAAGCTTATCAAACATAATTCTAGTTTGCTGCCATTATAATGCACAACCACACCAAATACTGAGAATTTGTGTTCATTGTAATAGCTATTTTAGATGTTTACCTTTAGACTTCTTTTCTTATTCTTTTTTGAGCAAATGTGAAATGTTGTGTTTCTAATGCAAATCCAATATGGCAATTAAATTCAAATTAACCAAGCAAAATTTACTATTTTCAACTTGTCTGCCATTTAACATAAATCACTATAACATTGTGATAAAATTCAACAATTTCTACTCCACTGTCAGACTACCTCTGTCACAGTTTTCCGCTATAGTACCTACCATCTGGCCCAATTCAAGGTCACTGTCATATACATGTCCTCAAGAGGTCAAAGACACAGGCTGTATGTCAGCTGTAACATGACACCAATGACCTTGAATTGAGCCAGATCATAGATACTAAAATCATAATGTCAGATTTAGTCCAACAATGGAGTGGAAAGGGTTAGTAAAACATTTTGAATTATCCTTCTTCTTCCTCCTCCTCCTCCTCCTCGTTTTGAAGAGTGAATGTTACTGAGATTGGCTTTCAGAAAATTGAATACAATTAAACTTGTGAAACTTTCTTCATAGAGATATATTGCATAAATTACTAATCCCCTATCATAAATATAAGTGGAATTTAATGAAGCACAAAATAAAGGTTTGACACTGTCAATGTTTCACAGTAGTATACGTAAGTAACGATACTTTAACTGTAGTGTGTGTAATGATCACGGTAACTTAATCAAAAACTATTACAGAAACTGCAGGTATGTAATAAGCAAGTAGTCATACATAAAGGGCATTGAAAGCAAATGTGATTGTGATAGAGTGTGATTAAATGTGATTTTAAGCTTCTGAAACCCATTAACTCAATTTCTTAACTCTACCTTAGTACTTATTGCAACAATGTGGACATTGTTGATCTGGATGGATAATCAACACTGACTGTTGCATTTACAGGTACCATTACTGTGATTACCCATCTGCTAAAAGCAAACAGGAAACTAGTAGAAACATTACAACATAATTAAGAAACAAGAAATACATATTAAGAGAAATAATACATGTAGCTAAGGATAGAAGGGATCACACAAATGGTTATTAATTCCTGCCTTTTAATAATGTATTTCAAACTTTAAAGTAATGTAAATAATTGTATCTACATAGAAAGATATCACCTGTCTTTCATGCACTCCATGAATGCAGTAGCAAAATAGCAGTCTTTTACTCGACATGATGATTGGAGAGGAGTAGGAAGACACCAATGATGAGAAGCAGACTGAGTAATCATATAACTGTGAATGTGGTCACATTTTAACTTAATATTGCACAAGTTTAACAACTGACTGGAAACGGTCCAAACTTAAACATACAACATTTTTCACCACATACAGAACAGTGAAGAAATTTGACAAACATTTATGACAGAATAAGTGGTACAATATTTCCAATAAAGACAGTCTTGATCACAATTGGTTAATTTCTAGGTGACTGGTCTTGATCTGTACCAAGATACTCCTTCCGACCTTTTGTTCCTCTTTGGGGACAACAGCATGGAGCAGGTCACACTGGAAATGTGTGGAGAAGACATCTTTGCAGAACTATCTCACTAGTTTCACTCTGTACTCAGACTATCTTCAGACTTTTTCTTATTCCTTAGAGATAGTGGTGTAGAGCAGGTTGCACTGGGCAGACTCGGAGAAGACTGTACACTGTGATCTGCTCCACACCACTATCTTCAAGTTGTAACAAAAGATTTGAAGATGATCTTAGTATAGATTGAAAATGGTTACCTAGAAATAAATTACTTGTGATCAAGACTTTTTATTGAAAATTTTCTTACAATTACTGATCACTGATATTTTTCACAAACAATGTTCCAAAACATTTCTAATGCATAATTTATGCTCATTTACAGAAATACTCTTAATAGGATGACAACAGTGTTCTGGAAGCATGTAATAAAATTCTTGCAGTAAAATAGCTGTTCACTACATTAAGAACACACGAAACTGTAATAGTATTGCTACATATAAGTCAGTATTTGAACAACAAAAAACATTTTGATTAAGAGAAAAGCAAACCTAAAAGCAACAACTTTTTACGCAATATTCATAAAAAAAAAAAAGCATTAATAATGGAAAGGTATAGGCAACTTGAGAAATGGCTTTCAATTCTTCACTCCAAGTAAAGAAATTTTGTTACCACTTTAAATGGTTGATATCAAAGTATGTTTGTAACAAGTTCCTTTTAGGCCATAATTTCAGATGTGTGTAAGAGAGTAAGGAGGGGGAAACAAAAGAGGCATTAAAATTTACTACTGATGTTCATGAATATAAAATTTCATATGCAAATAGTTTCTTCATATGGCTGAATAATGTTGCTGATTCAATAGAACCCTATGAGCTTCAATAAACAGAAAATGAATAGGAGGGATGACACAGACTACGGTACTAACATGATGTATAACTGAAAAGGAAAACCTGCAGATTACAAGAGTAAAATGAGTGAGATTTGTAAAAAAAATTAACTGTAGCCATATATACCATCTTAAACTGTTACAGTTATGTTAATTAACAAATCCTTGAACTCTATTAAATTTGTCAGTGTGTGCCACTTCATACAACAACAAAGGCGCAGCAAATATATTACATTTAGTTAGTCAAACAGCTACACAGATCACTAATGAACTGCAATGAAAATTTTCAAAATATTGAGAAATTCCCAATAAAGCAGTTAAGCAATGCACTGAAACTAAATTTTATAATACTATAACTATTACCACTAATACTACTTCTAAACTTTGGGAAAATTGTACTATCAAGTGAAAGAAACATTTATAAATTCCTCGAGGAAAGCACGGCACCACTATATACAAACTAATACTTCAATTTTTTGACTTAGTCTCTTGTGAGTGTTACATTTAAGCCTTAAAAATGATGGGGAACTACAGTATTTCCCAGTTGCAAGAGAACTTAGACCATCATGTCAATTATCGAAACATAACTATCAGCACCAATCTTTTACACTATTCTGATACTGATGTTTGACAATAAACAGTACATATGAAATACATACAGGGGCAAATAACACAGACTGAATTTGTATTTAACAATTACACCTGCTGCCTATTTTAAGGTACTGTTTCAACACAGATATGATTACATAAAAATCTTAATGCTACAACTGGCATAAATATTAAGAACCATAAGCCATAAAAAAAATTATGCATATGAAGAGGCAATGTTTTTGAAAGGAAATGTACACAACAGAACTTATTTCCCATGTGGAAAACACATGGATTCAAACTGTCTTAGGAAGAGATAATTAAGACTAACACCATTTATTTCCCACTGGCTCCATTCACTGTTTAATAGTTCAGACAGGTATGTATACCGACATGTGCATTTGACAAAAATTTCTATACTTTCAAATTATGTGATGATATTCTTAAAGCACAAAATTTAAAACTATGCACCTTTATTATTACATTCAGAAATTGAACAATTTTTCTCAGCCAGCACAAATAAAAACCATATATCTACTAAATATTGACAAACATATTTTTTTTGGGGGGGGGGGGAGGGGAGAGAGAGAGAGAGAGAGAGAGAGAGAGAGAGAGAGAGAGAGAGAGAGAGAGAGAGAGAGAGAGAGAGAGAGAAGGGGGGGGGGGAGATACACATCAGTCATAGGATGGTGTTATTTCCCTGCATGTTAATAGCTTATTACTCCTTGTTCAACAATATCAGCCTTTTGGTTAGTTTGAATTTTTCAATGTACTTATAAACCTGACGTAAATGTATGTAGTACCTTATACAGGAATCTTAAGTTACATTTATACTTCATAACAATTAAAAAATATCACATTTTAAATAGTTTAGTCCTCTGAAAAGCAATCATTCCAGTCTGATAACTACTCAACATGACAGAAATATGAAACAAATAACCCAGAATATATTTTGATTCAGAAAATGAGTCTAAATGTATACTATTAAAATTTGCACCATTAAATGAGATTTCTTGTCATTAAAATGACAAAATAAAGAAAATATATACTCTATGCAATGCAATACATACAAGCAAAAGAATCACATAAATGAGTAAAACAGAGATAAAAACAGATTATATGTGGAATACTTTAAAGAATTGTATTGCATTGTTCTGCTGCCTTAGTGCCTATATGTTCAACATTTCTCATTGTTTAGTATAAACATAAGACTGCAAATTAAGGCAGAATAAAAATGCCACCAATTTTAGGTGTGATTCATATATGTTAAAAATCAGATTTGGATTTAAATACTTATAAAATAGCCATTTCACTTTATGACACTTGAGTCAACTTATCTAACATTTAAATTGTGGTATAAATTCACCCAACTGCACATCATCAATGACATACATTCATACTTTTGTTTTCTTAGTTAGCCTCAGGGAATCATTGTCCATTTTATAAGGATCAGCTAAATATCTTGAAAGGTTTTACCTGAAATGCCTTTCATAGTAATAGCATTATTGTACACATGAATTTAAAATACTCTTTATGATAAAATAAATGTTGAGGTATGACTTAGATTATTATACACAGTCAATTTGGTTCTTTAACTTTTTCAAATACACAACTGGAAATTTTCATATCACTCATAAGGTTTTCTCATATACACTTCATATTCACACACACAGTCACTGGAACTGAACAAGTATGGAACTTATGAGTTTCCAATAAACAGCACAGCTGCTAGCATTCTGATCCTGGTGGAGTTGCATACCTATTCCTTGGATCTGGGTCACCATCACATATATACTTGCCTGAAACATGAACCACAATAAATTTCAGTAAGCAGACACATCATTTTTTTTAAATATTTTTTCATTTTTTAACTCAAACATATTAATTTTCAAGTATAGTAATTATGTAATCATAAATGTTTGTAAGATAAATATTTATTTGCATAATTTGTTTAAAATTTACACTTAATAAATCAGCTTCAAAGATCATAAACTGCATCTTATTAATTCGCCTGTTACTTCCATAAGAAACAGGAACATGAGATGGTAGTTCACATTCAGCAACAATGACAGTGTGTCCTGGTGTAACAATATTCTAAGAAGTAATCAAATAAACATTACAGGAATGCTTGATGACAACATTACTGAGGCGCCATTTTGGATGTAGATAATCTGCAATAATATGCTACATGGTGTTAAAGCTACAATTGCTTCAAACATAACAAAAGTTCAACATACCTCTAATAGCAAGCCTCCTACACTGCCTGTGACAAGCTGCTTGTTTGTTACTACTAGGGGTATTCAAATGAAAAGGTACAAAACAACTTAACAACCAAACCGGTTTAAATTTGAATATGCTGCTTTGGGATAATGTAGTGCAATGTCGAGGGACGCGAAGCATACATTGTCACTTCCCTCTAAAAAATTCATGGCTGCACCCTCAATAGGCAAGGTGACGCTCTCCGAGGTCCGATACTCGTCGAATTCCTTGAACATGGACAAATCATTAACAGTGACGTGAGATACTTTGTAGCCTACAAAAATCCACCAAGAGCAAACAACCTGGGCGCTCACAGAGTGAGTAATTCTGCTCTATAATAATACACGTCCACATGTTTCCAAGGTCACACAAACTTGAGCATTAATCCTACAGCCCGGACATTTAGCTCTATAACTTCCATCTGCTTGGTCAACTGAGAAAATCTCAAAGCGAAGTGCTTCAACTCTTCAAGGACACAGTAGGGGACTAGCTCTTTTCACACTCACAGGAATTCGGGGAACAAGGAATACTTTGGCTCATTCAACAGTGGGATAGTTGTGCCAGGCCTCTGGTGATTACTTTTGAATAAAGACTTCAATCATATCTACAGTGTTGTTTGTAACTTTTCATTTGAACAGCCCTCCTGTACAAGTTGATAACATCCACATTGTGTAGGCAATGTACAATCTGAAGAAAATCAAATGAGATTCCACATTATGCTTTATAGTCAACCAACTCCTTTTTATCTGGACTGTGAAGCTATAGAAACCTTTATTTCAATAGAAATCAACCTCCAGTTCAAAAGGCATCTACATCTTTTAGGCCCCTTATCAGTTGTGTATATGTCTGGAATATACTATACTTCCAATATCACATCACTTGTTCATTCATTAGGTCAAGTTAGTGGTACTCACTCAGGATCAATGGTTTTGGTTTTCTGGTGGTAGAGTCAGTGTGAGTGCTAAGTGTGAGTAACCAAACCACAGTATTTCCTATCATCTTTCAATAAGGAATAGCAGTCTTCATGAATTTTTGACCCGGGTCTCTCTTCATAACACCAGTTTTCATCATAGTTTTTAATGACAGGTTGACTCATGCATAAGGACTAGGAGAAAAGTTTTCAACTTGGCACTATAAAAAACCTTATTTTTTAGGGCAACAGCATACTTTTTTCCCATAATCTTATTTTTGGCCAATGCACTTCATTTAAATCCTCCATCGATTAAGTCCTATCTCTCAAGAGTGATTCTTGGAGGCCTGCACAATATATCTCTGTGGCTGCAATAGTCTCTTTATTCAAAAATATCTTTCAGAGGATATTATCTTTTTATGTGGTACCTGGTACAGCAGAGTGTGACAAATTTTAATAAATAAGCTGGATGTTCATGCAATTTTGACTTCATATCACACGGTATTTGCAATGTCCAGAAACTTTACAAGTAAATGTACTGCCTGGATGAAAGTTTTTCCCCCATTTGGCATTCTTAACAATGTCTAGATTATTAATTTTTGATTCTATTCATCTGGAATACCTGTATAGTATTTATTCATTAATGTTTTACCTTCTCCAAGATCTAAATAACAATCCCTTCTATCTTTATAGTATATTAAATGACTTTGCCGCTTAGGTGCTCAGTGTTGGTTAAGTTGCTAACATCACCATATCATCTGAACTATTATGTTCACAAAATAATTTTCATAAGACCCTAGCCTAGGAAACAAAACAATTTAACTTTTATTACAGGGTTGACAACCCAGTTTATAAAAATAATTCTGCGTGTACTTTGACATAAATGTGACTAATTTCTTTGTTATAATTACAAAACAGGCTTCCACCCCAACAAACAATTTGTAAAAATGTAATTTATCATGTTTCAGACACTACCACATACAGTTTCCTCCCCCCCCCCCCCCCCCCACAAACAATAGGTAACACACATTCAAGAGTATGTGTCTGGAAACAGCTGAATGGGTGCTGAATGGTTGACAGAACAGTAACTGAAGACATTGTCAACAACTAGTGAAATGTACCTGTAAGCAAGCCTGTGTCCCTCTTCAAATCACTTCCTTTCAGGTAGTAGAGTGTACTAATAATTCCTTGCTTGCTTACATCGTCTAAAAACAGAGCACCCACAATAATAAAAATCTATACACATTACAGTAGAACCCCAATTTAACAAACCCCCATTTAAGAAAAACCCGCTTTTAACGAATATTTCTGTCGGTCCCGGCGAAACTCCCATTAGAATAACGTTATTTTTCCCCGCTTTAAGGAAAAAGTCCGCTTTTAAGGAACAAACATGAAAAATTCTGGAAATTAAAATTTTGTTTTTAAGTAATTCCTAATTGTGGGCAAGTTAATTTGTTTTGTTTCTTCCACAGAATTAGGAATTTGTGTTTACGTGACGTCGGTTATCGATTCTTTAAGTCAATGCATATCGAACATCTTTGCAGCGATACTGGTATGAGCAGCCGTAATCAATTCTTTCCATCGATAGGTTAACGTATCTAATACCAGTGCAGCGATTACGGAGAAAGCGTTTGACGAATCAGCTTCCATGTGTTATGGTCACGTGGTCTGACATCAGTCGAAAATTACGAAGCGCGAGCTGTGAAGTGTTGTCTTGCGTTATTTCAGATTCACTTTTTCAGAATTGTAGGAGTGCAGAGAAGCTGACGACCAACCAGGCTGTGTGATAATGGCAATGAATACAATTTGGCGTGTCTTTTTTGTGCGACTTTTAGAAACAGGGAACATTGTTAAATCTAGCGGTACCTTTGGTTGCAAAAAGATGAATATTCATGTGACAATGTTCAGTTGTACTTCTTAAACATTTTGAAGGCGTGCGAATTACATAGCTACATTCCTGTAAGCGAAAAATTTATGCAAAACAGGTTCGAAAATCGCCTTGATAGATTAGTGTGGAAACTGCACTGTTTTCGAACTGCTTAGAAAACTTAATAATCTCTCATTTCAGAGTTTAAGTGGAAAGTGTGGAAACTGAACCAGTGGAGAAAACATTACGACTAATAAAATTTTATAAGGCCAGGCATTAAGTTACCCCTACATAATTAAAAACTCCAATGCATTTAAAAAATTACTCTTACATCAAATGCCTGAATGACTTCGAGAATTGTCAAGTATTTAGCCCCAAAGACGGGTGGGTTAAAAAGCAGATTAACTGTCGGTGGCCGCCGATTGTAGTGTTACAGCGCGATGAGACCCCGCAGCAAAGGCATCCAAACAGCTAATAACGTCTTTAGTCTACGTTTTTCTCTTTGTAAACAATTTGGTGTTGTGGATTATTTTTTACGAGTAATATATCGCAAAATCGTGGCACACTTTTAGAGGATACGAAAGAAAAACTGTGCTATTGTAGTTACTGGCGTAACAACATAATCGAAAATCTTAACATATTTGTAGAAGTGCTAAAGACCTATTTGTCATGCTGCCAAACTCCCTATATATCAATATTTTTAGAAAATGTTTGACGAATTAACAATGGAAATAATTTTGTAAAAGGTACAGGTTGTTAAAAAGGTATTTATACCTCGAACCAGGGGGAAGGCGATGACGAAATTTATGCATTAGTAAAAATTATTGATTGCATATTCTCCGGAAAAGAAAGCGCTGGAGAACTTTAGAAGAAGTACATTGAGTATCAGTCGGTTCTCTAGTTTTTTTTTTTTTTTTTTTTTTTTTTTTTTTTTTTTTTTTAAGCCTGATGTACGGCACCAATTTTTGCATCTGTAGTCAGCTCTTTTAAAGTAGCTGAGTCAATAAAAACAAACATCAACCACATAGTGATAACGTTGGTCATTACAGTAGGCTGGGAAAACAAAATGGTCATCTCTTTTTGATTTAATAAAAAATATTTTTTTCTGCAGAAAGTGTGATGTATTTAAAATTGTAGCAGATTACTGGTTTGTTAGTAATTAAATAACTCCTATAACACCTACACATGCTTGAATTGTGTCTCTGAGTCACTCCTCCTGTGTACCTAGGCAAAACCCCCATTTAAGGAAACCCCTATTTAAGGAATAAATATTTCGGTCCCCTGAGATTCGTTAAAAAGGGGTTTTACTGTAAATACAACATTTTGTAAATGGTTGTTGTCAGTATTTTCAAGCAACTTACAATGGAATCCCACTTTTACACTTTTCAAGGGACTTAATGAAAATTGTGTAAAATGTGTGAATACGTGAAATATGGGAAATAATGTTTGAAATGGTAAAATATGCTAACTGGATCACTCTTGCAGTTTTTGATAGATGTGCATAATAGGCATCAAAATCCTCGCAAGGAAGTTTGTTTATTACGTAATAGAGGTTGTTATTCATAATAGGCTATGTCAGCAAGCCTTTAACTGGCATTCGTTATTTACATAGTGAAACTGTACAAGTGCACTTCATGTTTTTCAACGTTTCGCACAACGATATTCAAGAATTTATTCATGTTCTTGAGTGCAAATATATGCCCAAGTATTTTTTGCGACATTTGCACAAGGTCGCATCTCACACTATAATCGCGTTTCTGAAGTTATAATATACCATGCCCCCTTCAGTGGGCACAAAAACATACACAAGCAAACCCTCAGTCTCACCATTTATAAAAACTTCACAAAAACACCCAAACATATATTTGCATTTCACAATAAGGATAAATTCTCAAAATGTGTCATGCGAAGCATGAGAAAGTACCAGTTGCATAAACTAAGATACGTTCACAATCGACACGGTGGCTGATGGGATAATCCCCATTATGAGTTCGAATAACAACAGTGTCAAGAAACTTGACTGCATAATATTTATAAACACTATAATTGAAGGCGAAAGCCATGCCAGCGTCAATTTATGTCAATTACATTATTTTTCTTCTTATTGCAGGGAAAAGTGTTAATTCAAAAACAGGGCAAATTAAAATTGTGAAACATAGGAAATTTGATGGGATTCACAAAAAAATTGTGTAAATGGCAAGAAAAAATCTGGAAATGTAAAAGCTTTATATAATATTTTTAAATTATTATTTAAACCTTCTCATGTGGCTAAAATAAAGAAAAAATTTCCTAAAACAAGAACACCTGCTCTAATTAATGAAACAAAAACCAAGAAAACAGGTAATAATGTTTAGCAACAGAACATCAAATTATGTTTAAATTTGAATTATAAAGTTTTTATGGAATGTTTAGTTATAAATGCTCTGGAAATGTTTGATTAACTTTAATGGCTTTTGAAAATAAGAAGGCAGTGCTATTTGTATCAAGTGATCCAAGTAAACCATTCAAATGTATCCCTTCTAACATATTACTATCAAATTGAAGTACTATGGATTACACAAACCAATATTAGTAGTAATTTCTTCCTACATGACAAACAAAAGATGGTTTGTCTCAGTTATAAGCAGAATTGGTATAAGTGTTCCACAAGACTCTGTGCTTCAACTACCCCACTGTGTACCACTGTTTGTAATCTGTTATGTTGGTAATACAACTGGCAAAGCATCTAAAAAGGTTGATACCACTCTGAACTGAAGGTAGATTTCTACTGAAATCAACATCACATCACGATGTCCAAATTCTTTATAGGAATATGCAAGAAACTTTTGACTATACATTAAACAGGTTTGCAGCCAATGAACTTGTTTCTAATCCTAACAGAGCCAAAGGATCATGTCAGGATTGTCTAGAAACAAAGAAAATAAATGAGCCGGGCTAACTTGTTTTGGTGTACCCTTTCTGGTCTAGAGTTTTAGTCTTGGCTTGTCAACTTCATTTTCTGGATCTTGGTGATTGACACGTCTTTTTGGTCTCGAGTTTTAATCAACATATTTTCATTCTTCTTGTGGGTGCTTCTAGTCATTGATTTGTATGCGTTGTTTAGCTTGAGGGGAGGATGTTAAGCTCTGCCGGCTCGATCTACTTTTACTGGCGCCATTTGCTTTGCCTCAACTCGTGTATCAATATCTCTTCATTACTTTACCGTGGGTGGCACGGCTAGTTTCATTTGTCATGCAGACGGCACTAGTTGTCGCGATCAGCGGGTATATCTGGTGGCGTGTGCGCAAGGAAGGCAGTTCGGCCGCAGGGAGTAAGTCTGCAGTTTGGCATGTTCCGGCAGTGTATGTCTGTAGGGTGCTGGTCGTGCTGGGCCACTCGACAGGGTAGCCGAGTTCGAGTGAGAGCCCCAGTGAAGCAGTCTGGCATGCGCTCTCAACTCTAAGGGGAGGTGACCGCATCACTGTCTGGCCCAGCTGTTTATGCGCCTCGGCAGTTACTTCAGTGACAGCCGTGTGCCCTGGAGCACGTGGATTGCAAGATTAAGGTGATCATCACCATGGCTCACGAGCAGTTATTCTGGTGAAGATTTCATCTGATCTCCCCGAACTTTTGGACACTCTTGGCATTCACTAGACCATTCCTACGTAGTGGCTGAACTGTCAGTGCATCTCCTTGGACAGTTTAAGCCAGCACAATTATGAGTGGTTTTTCTTTGTGTCTATTGTAGTTGTGCTAACTTGCTCTTGTGTGCGCGCGCTTTGCCAGGGTTGACAGAAGTCCCCAGGGATTGTCTTCTTCTATGTCTTGTGTCTATGTCCTCTTTTCTGCTTGTTGTGCCAGCTGTTGCAACTGTGTTTTTGTTCATTCTCTTCGTGTTGAAGAGATCATTTGGCCTTGGGTGGGGTGTTACCTTTGCAAATTTAAAAAAATTGCTGTGTGGCCATGGGGAATCCTGGTTAGTGTCCTTCCGCATCCTCATTAACTGCCCATGGAACCAGTCATATGTTATTTGGCAGAATCCTTTACTTCTGTGGGGCGAGTTGCCTAACCGTAGATGTAATTAGGCAAAATTTTGTTTTCTTTTCTATGTATGAGGGCTGAATTTCCCTTCTTGCACAGGTTGTCCTGTAAGCTTTCCTTTCCACATCCTACATTTCCTTGAGGAGTCACCTCATTGTTTGTGGGCCTTACTCACCATCGCACTGTGCTCATGCAGCTTAATTACTAAATTTGATTTTGAGATCTGAAGTGTGACTGTTGTTTCATTTAGTGTAACTGAATTTTGACAAAAGCTTCAAGGCACTTGTACTCTCACTTGTTGTGTATTAGAAAATTAGGCCAGCTTCTCTGGTGGCATTATACATTGTGAGTAACTGATCTGTGAAAGACATGTGTTGCTATTTTCAAAGGCACAGTGCATTTTGTTGATTAAGTAGCCTTTTTCTTGTTAATGTGTAGAGTTTTAGATAAGCATACCCAATCTGCTTTAAATTTATTTACTTCATGGTAATTTTTTAAATGCATGGAGGAGGTGACCTTATGTAGTGTGAAAACCTGATTAACTGTGTCATTTCTTAAGATAAGTAAATAAATAAATCTTAGTTGCACCACTTTTCAACTTTTGAACACAAAGTGCTAGTGGCTGTCATACCATACAATCAACTGTCTCTAAAATTGGTGTCAGATCTGATAATCCTTGATTCAATGACATTGTGGATAGCCTTTGTCACATGGGCCAAACATGACTGGATGTTATGAGGATTTTTTTATGTCATGGTTTTGATACTGGTCTCTCTGCAGTGTGATTCATATAAGGATATAGTCAATGGGATTGGTCAAATCCCACTTCCAATAAAGCAGTACCAGCAGGGTTAAGTAAGCATATACTGAGGTCTATGGCAGAGAAGAACCACACTGCAGCCCTGCAATGCGTCATTTTACCCATATTTAGCTAGGCCACGAGTTAGAGCTCCGAAGCACAAGAAGCAGAAATGGCAACGGGAGTTCCCAAACTAAGTATGCAAGGTCTTTGCAGCCAATGTGTTGTTGATGGAATATGTTGACACAAAATCTATTACTCCAGGTGGAGTATAAAATGATGTAGCCCTACCCTGTAATGTGTTAAAACTGCCGAACGTCACTGACAAAACTAAGTCACTCAATTTTTTCCACTTTTAAACAGAGGTATTTTGCTCTACAACAGTTTAATCCTTTCGGCATATAGGAATATGAATTGTGAATCTTCTAAACATACAAAAAGGTTTCTCTTTTCTTTCTCCCTTTTTTTTTATGGTGATTGCTAATCCAAGTTTGTGGATGAGGAGAAGGTTTAAGGGAGAATAGATGGTTCTATTATTAGTGCCTCTGTAAGCCCATACCTCTACCTGTACCTTGTACATCCATAAATCTGTCTCTTGTATCATTGTATCATTACAAGTTCATTAAGTTTCCTGATCACATGATTTTTTTACTCTACTCTCTTATACCTTAGTTGAGATGATGAGATGAGATAGTGGTGTACTAGTAGGAAGAGGCTATGTACTACAAGTAATTGATGGATCTGTTTAGTTGTCTAAATCAATTTAGAACAGGAAGTAAATATTTTTAACAGACTCTGATTTATATGGCCATTCACATCTGCAGAAGGTAGTGCCAACATTGTAGCCATGTTGGGATGAAGACAATTTTACTTAATCTTTTTAATGATTGTGCATGCAAATAATGTACTAATGCCAAGTGGCTGTGCATTACATAAAGATATTTCTTTTTCAGTGCAAGGTAACCATGTGGTAATTTTAATTTCTTGTATTTTCTTCTCGCACTGCACAGGCTTCACATTATAAAGTAGAATGGTGAATCATCTGGTATAAAAGGTCTTATCTTTAGACAAAAGGTGATACTCAGGTCGCAGTACCAAAATGAAAATTAACATAAATACAGCTGTTTGCTATAGAACTGTGTAATACCAGACAAACTGCAGGAAAAAAAATCCTGCATGGTTAAGAAGCAGAGAAGTAATAAGGTCAGAAAGTGCAAATAAAGATCTTTGACTGTGTGGGTTTAAGTAATTGCAAGAAAACAGGTGGGACTGTTCAGCCTGTACTATGTTTTCTAGTGGCATGATAGCCATCTGCAACAGTTCACTGGCATCATGTCACAGAAACACTAGCACAGACTCAGTATTTCCAACATTCCTGGTGTATTCCTATAGGAGTTTTCAATTACTGAAACCTATGATGTCAAAGATGTTTTCTCTCTGTCTCTAAATGAGTATTCCTTCCCTGGAATTCTGGTATTTGGTCCACATGAAATTCTTTTCTACTTATCCTGCTGTTTAATCTCATTCAGCAATAACACCACATATATAAAAGCCGAACTTTGTCAAATGATGAAATTTCATGTTACAGTACTATAAACACAATCTGCAATATAAGTTCTTGTTTGACAATTTTTACTCCCAAAGGGGACACCAATTCCGCTGAAAATGTTTTTTAGTTAAGAGATCAAGGATCTGATGTTCCCAGTATAGATAGGAATCTAAATTTATTTTTAAATGCTAGTTGGCTATCTGTCAGGCTTTTGATGCAATTTGGTAGGTGACAGAAGACTTTTGTTGCAGCATTATGCACCTCTTTCTGTGCCGAAGTCAGATTTAACCCTGCACAGTGAAGACTATCCTTTCTCCTGGTGTTACTGCTATGCACACTCTTATTACTTTTGAATTTGGTTGGATTATTAACAACAAATTTCATAAGTGATTAGATATACTGTGAAATAGTTGTCTGCGGCATGATCGTGGGTGGGCTCCAGCAATTATTCTTTTAACACACTTGTGTGTAATGAATACTTTTTTATTCAATGATAATTACTCCAGAATATCATGCCATACAAAAGCAGTGAATGGAAATAGGCATAGCAAGCTAATTTACTGAGATTCTTATTGTCAAAAAATCCACCCACCCACTCACCCCCCCCTCTCGCTCTTTTTCTCTGGATGAAGAGAATCCAGAAAGCA
Organism: Locusta migratoria; assembly: GCA_026315105.1. NCBI lineage: Eukaryota > Metazoa > Arthropoda > Insecta > Orthoptera > Acrididae > Locusta > Locusta migratoria. The sequence goes on along the minus strand of CM048755.1, from coordinate 443,816,862 downwards.
CAGGTTGTGAAGTAACGATTGAAATTAGGCACAATGTGATCAGTGCCATGTTCTAAAACTGGGTTATCAACACCTCTCAGACAACGTTTGACGATGGCTATTCATTAAAGTGGACAATTGGCTGGAGATTTCGCCCACATAAAATGCTGTGCATAAATTCCAATAGAGCTGCTACATGACATGGATACTTTCACAGATGATGGGATCCTGAAGCAGTATTATATCGCAGCAGAAGATAAATGTGTAAAACCTGCCGAATTCACCCACACATCCTACACAACAGGCTTATCCAGACTTGTCAGGCAGGACCACCCGTGAAAAAAGCCATAGCATGCCCACTTCAGCTGCACGTTCTGCACACCAATTTATGCGAGAATGGCCCCACAGCCAATTATTCGTCTACATTAATTGCCACCATCAATCTGCACTCAGGAGGAGAGTTGCTTGTCTAGTAGCAAAAGATTTAGCACAACTTGCTAAATTTCAAAACAGCTTTCTCTCTGTTGTTTTGATCTTTTTTCCCCAGATCTAACTTTTTCTTAACTATTGTAGATAAGAGTTATTCTATCAATTGTTCCTGTAAACATCCTAAACCAGAGCATATGGTACATATGGTATATTAACTGATTCTTACAATGTGTAGCCAGAAATGTTAATCTAACACATAGATACAGTTTACCTTTAAACTAAATAATAAAATGAGGTAAATGGATTTATAAAACTAAGCAAATAAGAGAAAGGTATAATTTTAAATGTTTGAAGTTTTGAAGAATGACAAACTCTCTCTCACCTGACACAAATCTTCGTTTCACTAGTGACAATCTGTAGCCTGATCCAACCAATTCAAATTCTAAGCCTGATAATGTAGTGCCTTCACAGTTGAACTGTGTAGCTATAGTGCTTTGATTACTTGGTCCATTAGTCACTTCTAAACGTGCCCTCAGAGATCCAACACCGTGATTTTCACTATGCTGGGAGAGTTCCGTGAACTTCCATAAAGCACGGCTGTTTTCTGGCTGCCTACATAAAACAAAACAACAAAAATTGCTAACAAAATGATATTATTCATAAACAAGAAATCCATAATTAAAAACTACAAATGTAAGCTCATGTGTTGGTAAGTTTTAAAATAAAACTAAATTAGTTAAGACAAGAGTGCAAAGGATAAAATTGTATTTCCCACTGCTTGCTGGATTTAATTTCCTTTAGACACCAGTCTACTCTCATTGTTTGCTAAGTGACAGAATACATAAATAAATAAAATAAATTATACAAACCTTAGCTCAACTATTCTTACAAATTAGTGGTTCAGACTACAAAAGTAATTTCAAGAAAATAATGCAAACTTGCATTCATCAACTAATTTCTCTTCTCTATACACAAATTACATTAAAACAGTGAGAGACTTCACAAATTTTAAGTTAATGGTCAATCAGACAAGCATCCATCACAAGAGGGGGGAGGGGGGAAATTGTGTTTTTTATGGCCAAAGGTGGTGTTAGGTGTTATTTTCTTGCACTTTTCAATGTTATTTATCTGTTATTTTCTGGTAATCTATTTCCAAATTCGATACTATATTTTTGTTATATTTAAGAATTTTTCAATGGTATGTTGAAAATGACAGTATACCTGTCAAATTTTATGTAGGTGTTGAAAAAAATAATTTTAACAAAAATTGATTATACAGAGGTTCCAACTTTTGAATATAACAAATAGTAATGCGGCCTAATATGTGCAAGCGTTCAGGTGGTGGGTAAGAAGGGGTCCAAGGGGATTAAGTTAATGATGAATCATCAGAATTTGGTAAACAGTTACTGTAAGGACGCAGATGAGACAGGGGCAGCATATCACTACATCATACTGATGGGTACTATAGGAATGTGTGTGGATGAATGTGGAGGGGGGGGGGGCGAGCAGCAAAACTTAATAACTAATCATTTTCTTCATTAGAACCAATCACCTTAGATTCTCTTATATAAATCTACTCATTAAAAACACAAAGTAACGTAAAATCATAATTTACTGTAAGAGTCTAGGTTAAAATTTTTTGTGAGTACGCAGGTTAAAAAAAAAAAAAAATTGATATCTACATACACTCTACTTCGATCATGTTACTAGGCCTAATGAAACTATTTTCCCTATTATTTGAAACATTCGTGACCGAGCACTGGGGGAGAGAGAACTTGAAGTGACAGTGGAGCTCTTAAAACCTGAACTGTATACACTTCGGCACAGCACGTCACACACATGAAGTCGCTATGTTAATAGATACGACACAATAAAAAACAAACCCAACACATCAACTTCTGAACACAGATTAAAGAACTAGGATATATTATGGACGTTGTTTATTATTGCCCACAGACTTCATGATTTTTCCTGTAGCTGCGCAACTACGATAGAAGTGACATTGCCTGCTGCTAGATTCCAGAATGGCGCGCCATTCCATTCATGCCGTATTACGCCGTTTTCGAGTTGCTGTCTATACTGGTGATTTCCTCAAGAACATGCTACAAGGTGTTCCTGCCAAAAGTTTTTTTTTTTTTTTTTTTTTTTTTTTTTTTTTTTTGTCGATGACGTAACACGAACGAATTCGAAAGGAACCGAAAATCGGAATTCGAACGACTCAAATCGTAATCTCGTAATTTTATATAATTTTCGTAACAATTACGATTAAATCGTAATAGTTGGAACCTCTGATTTTATAGTAAGTATGTAAAAATACTTTTTTATACTCCAAGTATTTCCAATACCCTGAAAAAAAATTAATTACTTCCCCCCCCCCCCCCCCCCAGTAGGCAAACTGTTTTTGACACTGACTTTTCTCGTCAACTTAAATATTTCTGTTATATTGTCACAATTTCTTTGAGAAAGAATATTGAAAAATAGAAGAATATATTTTAATGCAGGCTACAAAAATGTCTTTGCAACGGTATTGTGACTAAATAAAAAGTCTTGGCTATAAATACAAGAATTTGTTTTTATGAAAATCGCAAAAAACGTGAAGTTTCACATAGGTTTAAGGTATTTTTCAGTAACAATATATTTATAAACAAGTAGAAAAGAGATTTAACTCGGGGTTAAAATTTGCCAAAATTGGATTTTCTAAAAATTTGGACACATCTGGCTTTGAAACTATGGCATATTTTTGGCACAAGTTTGAGTTTTAAATTCTCTTTCCCATCAGTAACACAGACATTTCGTTCAACATTCTCCTGCCCCCCTCCCCGAAGTCTGGACAAGTAACATAAAAAGAAAAACAAAACCCATCTTCAAACTTACACTATTCATCTACAGGATCCAGAAGGCAGGTAGATGTCATGTTTCTTGACTTCCACAAAGGTGTATGATACTCATAAGCACCATCACCTGATGAAAAAAAGTGAGAGTATATGGAATATAAGACAAAATGTGTGACTGGATTAAAGTGTTCCTAACTAACAGAAAGCAGCATGTCATTTTCAATGACTTCAGACAAAGTGATCTCAGGAGAGCGTTATAGGGATGTTGCTTTTCACAATATTTATAAATGACCTTGTAGATAACAACAGAAGTTGAATGAGGCTTTTTGCACTGAAAATGGGTAGTGAGATGAAGGATGATCTGCAGTGTATTGACACATGGTGCAGGGAGTGACAATTGAGCCTCAACATAAACAAGTGTAAATTTCTGCATTTACAAAGAAAAGAAGATGCTTTATATAACTACGCAATAGCTGGACAAACAACGGAAGCACCATAGAAAATCAACTGTGAATAACTTAGATGCCAGACAGATTCATTGGAAGAATTCTCAGAAAGTGTAGTCTGTCCACAAAGGAAGTAGCTTACAAAACTCTTGGTTGAGCAGAGCTTGCATATTTCTCATCGGTGTGGGTTCTTTATCAGGTGGGGCTGAGACAAGATATAGAGAAGATACAATGGAGAGCAACACACTTCATTATGGGCTAATTTAGTAAGTGTGAAAGTGTCACAGAGATGATTAGGAAATTCCAGTAGCAGACACTGGAAGAGAAACATTCTGTATCGTAGTAGAGCTTCTGTCAAAGTTCTGAGAGCATACGTTTCTTGAAGAGTCAACCAAATATACCAAAGTCCTCCTACGGGGCGAAGCCACCACAAGGATAAGATTAGAGAAATTAGGACACACACAGAGGCGTACAAGCAATTAATTAATTAATTTCCTTGCAAACCATATGTGACTGGAATAGGAGGAAGTGACAATGGTACATAAAGTACCTCCCACCACATACCGTAAGGTCGCTTGCTGAGTATGGATGTAGATGTAGTGCCCCCTGCCCCTTAGTTCCTCTTGCTTGTGGCCTATACTGGATTCCTGCAAGGGATTGAGCATAGTAATGTGTCTGCATTGAAACTGTCCATTGCCTGTTGGGGGCATATATACAATTATTGATGTGGTGTCTGTTTTCAGGCTTGTACAAAAAGGACAGAGACAATAATAATAATAATAATAATAATAATAATAAAGTTCCGATTTATAACTCCCTGAGCCCTGTTACTATGCACATTGCATCAGAAGTAATAGTCTCTCTCATATGCTTAGATGAGTGGGTGTGAGTACTCCCCCAAGTGATACACCTATCCCACCAGGGTTAGATAAATTCAAGTGTGCCACCTCAGTCACACAAATAGCTAGAGTCAGAGCTCTGCGTTTTTACCAACTTCGTGAGCTTGGCAGTTCACAGCCATGCCACATGGTAGTCCCTGAAGCATGCCTACAACTCATAGTGGCAGAGGATTGATGACACTCACCAGTCCCCAGCTCAGGAAACACCAGTGTTCGCCAAGTCCATACTGAACAAATGAATGCTAAGTCCTTTAGGTGCTGTTATGTTTTAGCCAGAAGATACTTTTAAACACAAATTCAGTTTTCCGTGTTGAATCACCATACAACATAATAATAATGGAAGAAGGGGGGGATTACAAAACACACACACACACACACACACACACACACACACACACACACACACACACAGACTCTCTCTCTCTCTCTCTCTCTCTCTCTCTCTCTCTCTCCCTACCCACTTACATAAATGAAATATTTGTTCACTGTGGCATGACAAAATCCGAGCAAATTGTTTTCATCTCCTCTTCAAGGTACAAAGATATAAGTTTGCCTCATATCATGAACTCCCCTTTACAGTGTGTCAAAAAAATTCAATTGTTTGAAAAGCAACTAATACATGTCAATTTACAAGGTTTATTTACTTAAGGGTTTTGGCTGCGCAAATATAACAAGTAGTTCCTACAAGGAGAGTAATTTATTTACATGAACATCAGACATAAATAGAAATTGCAAGTGACATACATACCACTGAGCATTTGGCTTAGATTGCATATTTTTGACGCCACCATCAACTGGAACAGCAACAGTGAGATTCAGTAGAGGTGAGGCTGAAGACATGGCATGACTATTGTATTTGTAGTCAATTCTGAGGTCAGTATGGCTGGATTCGCACTTCCAATACGCTACCAGCTGGAAAGGGCAGGATCCTGCTCCACTCTTTGGTTTTATCTGTCAAAAAAAGTTTTAGAGTGGCAGACATTGCACTGCATACAATGTAACATGAATTTAAATGCATTTAACATAGAAACATTGTTCCTGAAACAAAGTCTACAGTAATTCAGAAAGCATATATTGAAAACAACCATACAGGTTTTATTTATTACAATAATTTTGAAGGAACCATCCACTCATTACACTATGCAATACATTACTAGGTCACAAAAGCTCCCCCCCCCCCTCCCTCCCAAAACTGCAAGCGTTCATTGTGTACGTATGTATGTATATGTTATCAATACCATCAAAATATATAATTTGTGTCAAAACCATGCCTAATATGATATTTATATTTATCATGTCCTGAAGGCCCCAACAGAAGAGCAAGTCTCCATAGTCATGGAATGAGTTAGTACACGAAATTTTAACGGAAGAGTAGTAATAGATAAAATGAGAAATATAGGCATCCTATGCACACTGAAGGCCTAAGTAAATACAGTCAACAATGTGACAAAGAAATTATCTTAATTTTTCAATTTTCCAAGAGTTCCTCGACAGAATAGAAAGAATTCGCGACGAAGACACTCTTCATTTTAGATTTGAAAGAGTGTGGATTTCTACAAAGATTTTTGAATTCTTGTGACAGGTTACTGAAACTGACTGCGGTAGAATACAACATGCCTTTCTACAGAAGAGTCAGGGAGGGGTGATCCAAATGTAAATTCAATTTCTGTGTAATCTCATGTAATATCAACTGCATGAAAGCTGCTACCGCCTGGGAATAACCTGATACTCTTAACAATAAAAGAAAATATGTATTGAGAGGCCAATGTCAGAATAGCTCTCCCTCCAAACCACCCTCCCCTGCAAAATTTTCTTAAAATATTAATTATTAGGATAAACCTCTCCAAAAACTTACGCACTTCATTACAGACAACACACTTGGGGATAACACTGCAGGGTGACAAAACCATTCGAAATTCTTGCGCACGTGCAGGTGTGTGTGTGTGTGTGTGTGTGTGTGTGTGTGTATTTGGGGTAGCAATGCAGAGAACCAGCTACAAAACATCTTCATATGACCAACTTTGTTTTAGTCATAAGTGCACATGACAAAATATGACTGTAATGATTAAGCAGAGACAGAGTAAAATTTCCTTTTCCACGTGGATAAAAAGTAGAACACAATCTACAGAGTGCGGGTCATCAGCTAAAACATCAGATAACTTGGTCGGAAAAAACAAATTTTGACAGAGACGGTTAAAAAACAGGCACTGCACCAGAAGGTGGCGCACGAACAGTGGCCACAAAGTGGGGTAGGATCAGCACATAGTAAACGGCAGTGGGTAAAGTGAGTGTGTACTATGTGCAGGTAAGTAATTATAACCTTCTACAGGCGAGAGGGCCCATGAGGAAGTAGACCATGCAAAAGGGGGGGGGGGGTGTTTGATCTCCTCGAGTTTGTTGCCTTGAAGGGAAGGCCAATGTGTATGCCCGAACGATACCACAGGCCTGGAGACTACATCACGGAGAGCTTCCAATGAAAAAGACTGGGCAGCAAGCTGAGGGAGGAAAGTCGCTGCCTTTGCAGCAGCATCCACGATCTCATTTCCCAATGCTCCAACATGGCCAGGAACCCACAGTAACATCACCATTGTCCCACTGACCGATAGGGAGTGGAGGCATTTCTGAATCTGCTTTACTATGGGACGGACTGGATACAGAACACAGAGGTTCTGAAGAGCACTCAGGGAATCTGAGCAGATGACACAGAGAGAAGGTGAGTGGCGTCGAAGGTATGGGTGACCTGATGTAGAGCAAAGAGCTCCACAGTGAAAATTGAGCACTGGTTGGGCAGATGATATTGGAAGGATTCACTGCAGAGTACCAGGGCACACACAACACCATGGTCAGCCTTTGACCCATCGATGTAGATGAAGATATTGTCGGCGAGCTGTGTACGGAGTGTAAGAAATTCGTTACATTAGACCAGGCCAGAAATAATGTCCTTGGGAAGTGAATGGTGTTCAAAGTTGACACGTATCTCCGGATAGAGTCACAGTGGGGAGGAGCCAACATCCATCAGGAATGTGGCAGGGAGCGTAAAGTCTAGTTGCCGAAGCAACAAATGAAAGTGGACTATGGGTGGTAATAGAGATGATGGGTGCACTGTAAATAGACTGTTGAGGGAGTAATCGGAGAAGACAGCGTACTTTGGGGGGCCACGCATAGATGACAATCTGCTTGCACATCGACTGAGTAGGCTGTCCTCCAATAGGATAGTGATAATTCAATGGCTTCAGCGTATAGACTTTCCACAGGACTGATATAGAAGGCTCCCATTACCAAACAGATCCCTTGGTGATGTATCATGTTGAGGCAGTGTAAAGTTAACAGTCATGCAGAGGATACACAATACACCCACAGTCCAGTTTCGAGAGAACGAGGGAGCAGTACAGATGGAGGAGTGTAGACCAGTCTGCACCCCCATGAAGTGCCGCACAGTACTCTGAGAACATTACGTGAGCGGGTACACCGAGCAACCAGAAAAGAGACGTGGAATGATCAAAAAAGTTTCATGTCAAACATGAGTCACAGGAGGTTTTCTTGTCTCAACGAATGGAAGAACAACTGGTCCAAGATGGAGAGTTGGTGGAAGATATACTTTGCACCGCCAGAAGTTCGTACAGACTGTCTTGTCTGCAGAAAAGTGAAATCCATTGTCGGGGCTCCACGAGTAGAGATGGTCAAGATTCTTCTGAAGATGCCACTTGAGTAAGCATGTTCGTTGGGAGCGGCAGTAGATGGCAAAGTCATCTATAAACAAAGAAGGCAAATGCCTCGTGGGAGACAACCCTTGATAGGGTTGATTGCAATTGCAAAGTGAACAATGCTCAGCACTGAGCCTTGTGGGACACCAACATCATTTAACAACTGACACAGCGCGTCCAACTTTTATAGCAATTTTTCAGAAGGACCACCCATCCACTTGGAAGGGCACAATTTGACGTCTTTGGTATAGCGACTGTTTGTGTCACATGTTGATATCACAGTGCACCTTATAGATGTAAAATTTCCCTTTCAATAAGTACATACAGAGGGTGCTCTAGCAGCTATGTTTTTACTTTATCTGTTGACATACGGCACTGAAACCATCAACAGTACATACACTATCCCCAGGTGGCAACTGCTTTCATCACTGGAAAAATACTGTCCCCTGCCAGTTTGGTAAGTAATTCATGACGATGAGGTAGCGGGTAAATATCAACAATCACTTGTGCATTCACAGTATTAAAATTACCACTCGGGCATAGGCTGCCGTTAAGCTTGTGGATGACTGTGGAAAGAAATCATTCACTAGAGGAACAGGCTCAATGATGCCTGTCTATTCAGCTTAGCCTCAACTAGGTTGCACAATGCCATAACTATAGGGCATGCCTAGAGAGAGAGAGAGAGAGAGAGAGAGAGAGAGAGAGAGAGAGAGAACCCTTGCTATTGGCTTTAAAGCAATGTGAGCTTCAAAACTGCTAGCAAAGCAAAGGCCTTCCGGAAATAATGCCAAAAACATTGAACACAACTCACCACGAAATTCCTCACTAGAACCAACCAAATGATAGCATCACGATCATAGAACCGACTTAAGATTCACAATGAGTGTCAGTAAGAAAGTGACATTTGTGACCGAGGCTGTGAAGTTCGACCACCCAAGCTCTGCAAGATTGATAGGGCTGTTTCCAGTAACAGCAGGATTCCATAGACAGCGCGACAATTTGAGTGTGTTTGTGGAACAACTCACTTTTATGCAAAGGAGAGAAGTCCAGAGGATCCAGTCCACTCCAAGAAAAAACAGCTCACACCTTAAGCTTTCACTATGCCTTGTCCATGGCTTTGTGGGGTTTGCACCGTACTCTTACCATACAACCAGTTCTTACCAACTGAAGTCTAGAGTCATCTGAGCAATCCACAGTTTTCTGGTCGTCTAGGGTCCAACTGTTATGTTCACAAGCCCAGGAGGAGGAATTGCAGGCGGTGTCACAGTTGGCAAAGACACTTTAATTGACCATATGCTGCCATAGCCCATTAATGCCAAATTGAACAACAATGTCACAACACACATGTTCATTGCACATTCCACATTGATTTCTGTGGTTTTTTCACGCAGTGTTGCTTCTCTGTGAGCACTGACAAATGTTTGCAGAAGTTCCTTGACTCATGACTGCCAGTTCAATAATTGTGTCATAAGCAACATCTACATATCACAAAAATGACAATACCATAACGGCATTCCAAACACTGGAAGTACAAAGAATTTACAAGTTTTAGAGCTTCAAGGGAACGTATATTGTTACTTAACATGGAAAAGTATATTACACCCAGAAAGGTGTATTTTTATCGTGGAATTTTTTCTTCTCTGTGTATACTCACGAATAACCAAGGGTGAAAAGGAGGGGACGTGCCCAAAATATGTGAAGTGAATGGGCCAACGTAGTCACACCACTCAGTCACAATCCACCAACAAGGATGGAGTGCCATTCACAAACAAATCATTGTAGTTAGCCTCACTTGTGTAATTTAATACTCAAGTTTTGGACTTGTTATCGCATTTACGTAATTACCTACTGTGGATTCCTACAGCACGTCCTACAGTGTGTGTGTGTGTGTGTGTGTGTGTGTGTGTGTGTGTGTGTGTCCTTAGCAAAAGTTAGTGTAAGTCGTTTGTAAACCTAGGGACTGGTAACCACAACAGGTAAGTCCCTTACAAACATTTGAATTTGAATTATGCTTTCACTGTGCAATAATAATTGTGATACTGCAGATGCCAGTGCTGCTAAAGCAGAATTGCTAAACACAGCTTTCTGAAATCATTTCGCAACGAAGATGATGAAGCAAATACTCCAGAATTTTTATCAAAAACAGCTGCCATGATGCGTAATTTAGAAATAGATATTCCTGGAGTATTAAAGCAACTTAAATCACTTAACAATAGCAGGTCTCCAGGTCCAGATTATATATCAATTAGATTCCTTTCACACTATGCTGATGTAACAGCTCCACATCTAGCTACCATATACAGCCACCCCCTCCACACAAGTTATGTTAGGAAGGACCGGAAAGTTAGACAGGTCACTCCAGTATTCAAGAATGGCCATAGGAGTAATCTAATTTCAGAGCTACTGTATATCATTGACATCTATTTGCAGCAGGATTTTAGAACATATACTTTTCTTAAACATTGAACTTTGGAGAGAGTGACCTATCGAGCCACGGTCAACACAGATTCAAGTGCTATTGGTAAATGGTTTCAAATCGTTTCTAATTTTCTAGACTTCCAGAAGGCTTTTACACTGTACCCTGGAGGGTCTTCTAATAAAATTGTGTGCTTATTGAATATTGTCACGGTTATGTGACTGGATTTGCAATTTCCTGTCTGAAAGGACACATCACATAGTAATTTATGGAATGTCATTTAATAATGCGGAAATGATACTTGATGTTTTGCAGGAAAGCATTATACGGCCCCTATTGTTCCTGATATTTATAAACAATTTAGGACTGTTTTTCAACCTATGGGTCGCGACCCCCAGAAGGGTCGCAGCCTTGCTTGAGGGGGGGGGGGGTCGGGTCGCCATCACATGAAGTACTCGCACCATAAAATAACTAGGGGATCAGTAATACAAAAACATAAGCGTAAGTGAAACATTAATTATGAATTGGTTAAGCAAATATATTTTTCTATCGAAAATCATGTAAAAGAAGAAGGAAATGAAAGACATTGTCCAGGAATTTAAAAGAAATCTGTAGCAAAAGAAAGAAGAGTAAATTTGTTTCCTTTCAGATAACAGTTTTCTTATGGTTCGTGAAGAGGGAAAGGGGAGGGTGGCCAGAATATTTTTATTTGGTAGGGAGGGGGGGGGGGGGTGAGAAAATGTTTCTTAGAAGGGGGTCGCATATTCAAAAAGGTTGAAAAACGCTGATTTAGGAGACAATCTGAGTAGCTCTCTCAGACTGTTCATGGATGATTCTGTCTTTAATCAGCTAGTAAAAGTCACAAGAAGATTAAGAGTCACAAGAAGATCAAGAGTCACAAGAAGATCAAGAGTCACAAGAAGATCAAAAGTCACAAGAAGATCAAAAGCAACTGTAAAATGATTTAGGTAAGATATCTGCATGGTGCAAAAATTGGCAGTTGACCCTAAATAATGAGAAGTCTCAAGACATCCACATGAGCACTAAAAGAAATCTTTTAAACTTAATTTACACGATATATTTGTCAAATCTAATGGCTGTAAATTCAACTTAATATTTAGGAATTACAATTATGAAAAACCTTAATTGTTAAGAACACTCCAAAATTTTCACAGCGAAAGTGAACCAATGGCTACTTTTTATCAACAACAAAATTAGAACATGCAACAGTTCTACTAAAGAAATTGCCTACACTAGACTTGCGTGTCCTATTTTGAAGTAGCTGCACATTGTGGGATCCCCGCCATATGGGACCAACAGCGGAGAGAGAGAAAGTTTAGAAGGGAAGCTCGTTTTGTATTTTACCGATACAGGGGAGACAATGTCATGGAAACGATGCACAATTTGGGGTATATATTATTGAAAGAAAGACATTTGTTGCGAGAAAATCAATTTGAGAAACTTCAAGTTTCTCATCTAAATGAGAACATATTTAGTTACCACCAACCTACATAAGGAGACGTATCATTATAATAAAATAAGAGAAATCGGATCAAAAACAGAAAGGTTTAGGTATTAATTTTTGCTGTGCACTATTACAGAATGGAATGATAGAGAAATATCATGAGAGCAGGTCAGTGAACCCGCTGTCATGCACTTAAATGCAATTTACACAGTATTTATGTAGCTGTAGGATGTTTTAAGAACCTGTACAGAATGTGAGTGATTTAGGGAGAAAGCAGAAAAACAATCTGTAGACCCGAGTATGATGCATCTGCAATATTTACAGTGGCTTGGTGGCTTAATACTGAAATACCAGACCAATAAAATGTAGGTCTTGAGGTGGATCCATGGTCCACGCTAGAATTATTCTCTCTGTCATTTATGGGTTATGTCCGCAAAGTAAGTTCCATTTGGCTGTATAAAAACAACTGTGTACAGATACCGAAAAAATATTTATTGTACAAAAATTTACAACTGTTGAACTATTTTTCTACATAGCTTCCAAAAATTTTTAGACACTTGTCATAGCCTGGCACGTTTTCGTATACCTCCTTCATAGAAAGTTGCCGCGTGTGTATTCAACCATGTTGAAACATGTTCTTTCAGCTCATCATCACTGTTGAAGTGTTGAACACACAGGCCAGATTTTAGGTGTGAGAAAAGATTGAAGTCGCTAGGAGGTGGTCCAGGCTGTACAGAAGATGATCAAACACGTCCCAATGAAATTCCTGTACGAGTTGTTTGGTCACATTTGCCCTGTGATGTCCCCCCCCCCCCCCAAACACACCTTTTGATAGTAATCCTCACCACTTGTTCTGTATTGTGGGTCACAATTTTTTAATGGTCTCTCATTAACCATGTGCATTGATTGATTGGTCTCGTTGTAAGAAATCAATCAGCAGAATGCCTTCTCTTTACCAAAAATGGTGCACGTCTTTTTGAGGTGTCAAGATTTGCTTAGGATTAACTTTTGTTGGGGGATGAAGTGTGCCTCCATTAATTGCCGTTTTGTTTCAGGAGTGTCGTACAATACCCAAGTTTCATCCTCAGTGACAATCCAAGAAAGAAAACCATCACCTTCTTCATTGTAGTGTGTGAAAAACTAAAGTGCGCTTCCAAACCATGGTTTTTTGTTTTGTTCAGTAAACATTTTGGGTACTCAACATGAGCAAAGTTTCAAAATTTCAGTTTTTCAGTAACAATTTCATGAATCGGTTATCACGAGATTGGTGGAACTTCCATAGCAAGGGCACTAAGTGTAAACTTACAGTTGTGCTTAATCTTCTCTTCAATTGTGTGAACCATTTTATGAAGTGTCCAGTGAGCCTATAAGCAAACCATGCATTTACTGTCAATACCTCATGTGTGCACATGCATACTTCTCTAAAAGTGTTGACGTGTGCCACTACTACTACTGACCTCAAGTGCTCTGGACATGTTAACATGCAGATTTCATCTTTCTGTCAGTGCCCTGGATGTGTTTATGCGTACTGTTTCAGTGACCCTCTCATTATCACAGATAAATCACTTCAACGTCTTTGGTGAATAAAAAAATTTTCCTAGTATTTATAACACAACGGATGTGTCTCTTTGTGAGATGCCATTTGCAAAGAAACACTGCTTCAATGCATACAACTGTTTATGAAATATTTTTTATGATGCACAATTTTTGATGCACAGGGACGAAATTTGACATGATACACATCAGAAATAATTTGAGATATTTCACAACTGAAAAAAAGCATCATTCTGTTCTCCATTTTAAATAAAATTTTGATAGCTTATCCGAATTTTGTATACTGCAATTTATATGCTAAAATTAACCACATTCAAGTCTATGCAATGTGATTTTATTTAATATGATGCATAACTGTAACTGTATTGAATAACAAAAATAAATTCAGGTCCTTATCAAGCAAAGATGTGCAAAAATCAATTTTTTTTACTGGTTAGTTTTCTTAAAATCAGGTAATAAGCATTTTATGAGACACACAATGATTTTTATTAGTACAGGAGAGCAATACACTCAGCAAGTATTATTCTAATTTATGTTCCAAACAAATGTAAATTTACTTGCAAATGTAAATGAGATACCAGAGTGTGAATATTTACTTTTACTATTTCAGAAAACCAAACGACAACTTGAATTTCTACTTCAAAAAAATGGTATTTATTTTAATAAAAAGCAAATAATAAAACTAACCTTGTACTTTAAAATATCAACATTAAAGTAGGATGCTGATGGGTTCTGATCTGACTGCCTTCGAAGCAGAGCTGTTAATGCATTCATGTTGAAATCAAATACCGTAGTGTCATGACTTGACTGGGCAGAGTCTCTGAAAAACAGCAAATAATGACAAAATTTTATTCCAAAATTAGGTTCTAAAATATTTGATCTTTCTTACAAGGTTTATTCTACAGATTACAAACATGAAATTGTTTAAAATAAGTTAAGGTACAGAAATAAAAAGTAACAGTACTGAACCAACAAAAGAAATTTTTCTTCACGTCCCTATACAGCACTCACAGTCTGGGGGGAGGAGATTGGGGGGGGGGGGGGGGAGAGAGAGAGAGAGAGAGAGAGAGAGAGAGAGAGAGAGAGAGAGAGAGAGAGAGAGAGAGAGAGAGAGAGAGAGAGAGAGCAGTTTCATAGTTTTCAGTACTAGTTCTTCGTGCTCCTGTGGATATTGCTTCAAAAGCAAAAGTAAGCCTTCTAATACCATACATCTCCAGAAACCTACCAACGATACGCCAAACCTAAACTATGTAGGATAGTTGCTGTTTTGCATTCCAAAGGTACAGAAATACAATAACAAGGAGATGCTCATAATGGTTAGGCTCTTCAGTGTACGTCTCCAGATATATAATATTGCTAATATCATGACATCATAGCTCATAGCATTTCTCAGTAACATAAATTATTTTTCTTTTAACAACACTTAATTGCCAAAACCAGATAATAGAAATCTGTACTGCTTACAGTTTTGACACTTTGCTTCAGCATATTGTCTGACTGGACTTCATTTCAGCTGCCAAAAGCAAAGTACATTAAAAAAAAAAAAAAAGTTCTCAAGTGAAGCAGATTATATTATCTGTAAAGTTCAGTATAACTGCAAACACAAGTAAGATATTTGTATGCTGTACTAATAAGTTTGTGTAGATGAAACTATGATAATTTTGAAGAACCTAGTAATTACACAGGAGATGTACGACTTAATCTTATTTAGAACATAGATGAAAAAACAAACTTTTTCTGAAAACCATACCTTAATCTAAATAGCAGCAGAAAATTGAAGTTTTACAGCACACATTTTTTATATATGATGGAATATTAAAACAGACCAAAACACATATAAAACTGACACTCTGTCTAACAATTAACTAATAATTAAGCCTTACATTGTGACAAGCTGTTTATTAGGCAGAATGTCCTCAAGCCTGTGAGTATTACGAATTCGGAATGACAATTGGGCAGGACTTGGATTGTTTGCAAGTACAGCAACAATTCCAGCAGGGAATGAGAGCATCATGTCACCAGACAATTTCACCTGGCACCTGGAACAAAAATACAACTTTACTCAATATATTTGCAACTCTGGTCTCTCTTCCAACCTTTTCCATCATCCCTTTGCAGTACTGCATATGTTTCTCGCTTTTTGTTTTGCTTCTTAATTCATTTCAGAAATACAATTCATAGATGTAAAACACTACAACAAAACAAAACAGTATAATGACCAATGTTCTTTGAGTAATTTGGGCTGATTGGGGATGAGGAAACTTTGCACCACTATTCTGGGATGGCTCTCGAGCCCATATTCCTATTAACAGATCACGCCAAATGTATAACTAGGTAAAATTTGAGTTACAGCTGCATGTTGATTTCAAATCTTTCTTAACAATACTGCTACTAGTATAGACTTTAAAATATATAGACACAGACTAAATTGAGTTGGGTAACAACAACACAGTAGTCACTAATAGAACCCAAGAACTGTAAAAGTTCCCCAGTAATGACTCATCAACATGGTATTGAGTATCAGTGGTGCATACCATTCCCATCTGATAAACTGTCAACATAGTGTTTTGTGTACGTGGCAATTAAGCCACCAGTAGCATTTGAGCTGGCAAATGTAACCAAATGTCCTCTGTGCTGTTGGACTGCCCAGAATCCACCGGACAGCTGTCATCATCTGCCTAGCAAACACCAGCTAGGGTACGATGAGCATCGTGTGTGTTCATCAATGTAACCAATGCAAATATGCTTCAGGCATGAATGTATTTATGTCAAAAGGAAATCACACTGCGGCAACTAGAAGTTCAGTTTTTAATCGCTACAAGTTTTAGTGTGATGTTTCATTTTCTTTATTTTATTAATCCACTTAACAAATACAGCTACAGTTTAACATCAATGCTTTTGCACCATAGTATCATCATCTTGTGAACTGTCTTTGCTGGGATTACTACCAGTAAGTTCTTAGTAATAAAACCTTCATAGTATACATTAGCACTAGTATCCTAACTCTTTACAATTTTCTCTACTGTAAATGATCCAATGATGCACGATACAGGCAATAAACATGATTAATAATTTGATGATGAAGTTCCACAACCAAGGCTACATCAGCCTCTGGCATGGAGTGGAAGAATTTTTAATGTTGAATTAGGTTCAATTAGCACTGCTCAGTGCCTTGTTAGCATGCTGCACCCATTGGCATACATGACTTTCCAGGACAACCACCTCCATAGCACCAGTATAACAATGTCTCTTTGTGAGTGACACAAGCCTGCACCAACCAGATGAGGTAAGACATTTGCACCTGTACTAGCCTGATGTGGCCACAATCAGTGGCTCCAATGAATACATGTACTTATCAATCCATCAAACCAATATCTATGTGAGAGAACAATTATGTCACCCTAGCCAATTTAAGAAATAGTCCCAACAACACAGTACTGAAAGGGTGTCATTGGACTGTAACATTTGGTGTCAGATATGGGATTCTGCAGAAGGGGACAATGAAAGATTAAAGTTCATAAAAATAAGCTAGGTCATTCTACTGACATGTGAAAAACAAACCTAATGGCTTCATTAAAAACACACATTGCAGTGCTGCAATTTTTTAAATCTAAATTTATTGTGTTAGTTGAGAACCGATTTGTCACAGAACAATAGAGAACTCTGTCAACGAAAATACTTTTACAGTTATGTAAATTTGTTAAATATTTGTAGCCACAAAAGAAGCTGTTACAGGAAACAGTGTATACACCTGAATGAGAGCAGCAAAAGGAAATGTAAACTAGAATATACAAGAAATATTACACATCAATAATACCATAATCAAGTACCAATATGTACAGGTGTTGCCTTCTTTACTGGAAAACTGTTAAAACATGAAAATTGCTACTGGACTTGATGCACAACAATAGGAATAGTGAAACTAGAACCCCGTTTTTACACTTTTCAAGGGACTTGATGAAAATGATGTAAAATTTGGGAAATAATGTTTTAAATGGTAAACTATGCTTACTGGATCACCCTAATATTTTTGTAGTTTATTTTTGATATATGTACATAAAAAGTATCAAAAGACTCCCAAGGAAGTTCACTTATTATGTAATAAAGGTTATCCGAATTTTTTACTATTTTAAGTGCCACGTGGAAATGGAACTGGTAACTTTATAGGAAGTAGAAATTTTTGACGTACTTTCATTTATCATAATTGACTATCAGCAAGCCTTTAACTGTAATTCATTATTTATGTAGTGAAACTGCAGAAGTTACATACTTTTTGTATTTTTGTTTTGTTTCGCACAACAATATTCAAGAATGTATTCACATTGTAGAGTGCAAATATATGCATATATCTGCACAAAGTCTGCATCTCACACTATAAGCGTGTATTTGAGGTTATAATATGCCCTCTTCAATGTGCAGAAAAACATGCAAAAGCAAACCATCAGTCTCACTATTTATAAAACTTCACAAAAAATACTTGGATAAATATTTCCATTGCACAATAAGAATAAATTCTCAAAATGCTTCATGCAAAGCATGAAAAACTACCACCTGCGTAAACAAAGCTAAGGTGACAATCAGTGCAGTGACTGATGGGAGCATCACGAGTCAATTAGGCGGGTACTGCAAACAATGAAACACAAAATACATCTTTGAATAAACGCAAAGTGTCAAGAAATTTGACTGCATAATGTTTATAAACACTATCACTTTAAGGCAAAAGGCATGCCAGCATCAATTAATGTCAATTACGTCATATTTTTTTTCCATTAACATTGTTTCAAAAACATAAAATGGAAAAGAGTAAGTATGTTTTAAAAAAAGGGGGGGGGGGGGCAATTAACAATGTGAACATAGGAAATTTGACAGGACCAACAAAAAAATGGTGTAAATGGCAGGGAAATGTAAAATCTAGGAACGTAAAAGTGGGCTTTTACGGCAAGTCGATTCCTGCAGAACGTATTCAATGCCTGACTACTCTGTTGTTGCTGTTCACTGTACTTAGTACTGTTTCCACTTTCAAGGATCCATAAAGCAAGCTAAGCTAATGTGACTAGCACCCGCACAGTCATTCATCCTGTCTACGTATGGTTGGGCTGCGAGTTACGTCATGCAAGTCAAGTGAATAGTGTTTACCCAAATCCCAGCAACACATTCTTTCCCCATTTTCAGGAGAGTATATATACCATATGTAGCCGTGGCTTAGAATTCAGTGTAAAACAAACAAAGTTCTGAAAAATGGCACTAGAAGCCACAAATAACTATTGCCTATTTTTGCCATTTATTATTAGCAATAAGGATGCTTCACATACACAAACACAAATACTGGCACCAGTAAAAATACTAATAAGGAAGGTAGGAGACAAGTATATGTATTTCCTAGAGTTGCAGCCATTGAATTTTAATAGGTCACTCAATGAAGAGAGTAGAAATTCTCATCTCTGACTATAGCAGCCTTTGAAATATTTTTAGTGACAAAATGAATTTCTTTGCGTAAATTCCAACGAAGTATAAGGCTTTAGGATTCTTGCATGAGTTACTAAAGCTGTGAATACACTACTATTTTCAAATATATCATTAGGCAGGAAACTAGCAGGAAATATAGAGTTTTGCATTTCAGAAATATTCTGCTGTGTTTCTATATATTTCAGTAACCAATAGAAGGCAATATTAGATTGATTGAATTTATAGTGGCAAAACTCAAGCAATTGTCTGGTTTAGTGTCTTTGGCAGGTAATATTTACTATTATGTCATAATTGTATGATCATGGCGACAATACAGACAGATATACTCACGTCCACCCACCCAGCTACCTACCAAGCCACATGTTGTAATTACAAATACTAATCATCTGACATTTATTCTTTGAAGTTACTTGGCAAAGCCCTGTGTCAAAAAACAGAAACCACTGACAACTGAAATTCATTTATTTTCTGTCCATATAACAAAAAGTTTTCGGACATTGTCAGGAAAATTTAGCTTACATTACACATATACAGTATAATTTCTTACATTCTTTCATACCATCAATGGATCAGACACATGCCTGTACACACTATTTTTCAAAAGGGAACTACAAGTAGATTCCTCTATAGCAGGGGTCTACAAAATACGACTCACAGGCCGGATGTGGCGCATGTGGGAATTTGCCGCCCAACATTCTACAACATCTTTGCCTCCAATCTCCGGACAGAGCCTCTGCCTTGACTGGCATCTCTGTCCAACCGTTTTGCATTTTGTACATGTCTGCCCTGGTGTGTGTGCGCGTGTATATGTGTGTGGGTGTTTATTTACCTATCCTTTTTCCCCCAAGGTAAGTCTTTCCTCTCCCGGAATTGGAATGACTCCTTACCCACTGCCTTAAAACCCTCATCCTTTCCTTTTCCCTCTCCATCCCTGCTCTTAGGTTGCAAAAGCTCAGTTTTGTGTGTATGTATATGTTTGTTTTTTTATTTATTTGTGTATCAATGAACTGGTGCCTTCTCGCCTGGTAAGTCCAACTTTCTTTAAGTTTTTATATAAAAACTTCTACAGTATGTCTGCCTAAGTGTACTTGCGTCTGTGTAAATGTGTGGGTGTGTGTGTATTTGTTTACCCTCCTTTTTTCTCCCCAAGGTAAGTCTTTCCTGTCCCGGGATTGGAATGACTCCTTATCCACTCCCTTAAGACCCTCATCATTTCCTTTTCCCTCTCCTTCCCTTCTGCCTGACGAAGCAACTAGGCTGCGAAAGCTTGTATGTGTGTGTGTGATTTTATTTGTTTCTATCGATGAGCCGGTCCTTTTGAAATCATTCGCCGTAGCCTTTCGGGTTTGTTAAGCAGAAGGAACATTGGCCTAAATGTGGTAACAGCTAACACAGAAGATTATATGGCGTAATGTTTACATTTGTTATATTGTGTGTGTGTGTGTGTGTGTGTGTGTGTGTGTGTGTGTGTGTGTGGAAAATTCCTAACAGGGAAAATATATGTAAAAAATAGATGAAGTTTACTTACCAGGTGAAGGAGCACAGGTAGTGATAGTAACAAATAAAACACACACACACACACACACACACACACCACACCGAATTGAATACCGAATCTTAAATAACACATGTGCCGAATTCCGAACCCGAATCGAATCCTTCGAATCTCGAACCCAAATAACCTGTCAACTCAAATTTAATTTTTTATTTTAAATCTTAAGGATTTTTTAAAACTCATCCCTCTGCTTAAAAGAAATTTGTAGGCTATGAAACATTTAGAGAGAGATGTTGCTTAGATACTCTGAAAGATAATAAACTTTCTTCACTCTATTACAAACTGATACATTATGATAAAATAAAGAAAAATTTTCATTAGTCCTAGAAAGGAAACGATTACTACCCCCCCCCCCCCCTCCCAAAGAGAAGAATCAAAAATAAAACCTGAAAAGATGATTAGATATTTTGGAAGTTGGAAAAATAGATCCTTAAAAAAATAGGACGTGTAAATGTTAAATAATTTTATTGTAAAATATCAGGCATTCCGTATGTGGTGTCGCACAAGTCCAAAGTGCGCGCCACCTACTTTCGTCACCATGCACGCACGGCGCAGCGTTCTTACGACGACAGCCACGAGCGCCCTCTGCTGCAACTCCGTTCGTGGCCATCACTGAACGACATCATTCACTTGGGACAGAGAGAGCAACCAGTTAAGACTTCGGAATCAGATAGGCACCAGTGAAGACTTGGCTATCGGACAGGCACTAGGCAGGCCTCTAGCTCAACTATGTATCAGCATTCTGCAGTACTAAACTATGTAAAAGTTAAGTATTGTATCAATTCTGTGTGATATATATCTCGTTCTAATTTACTCTAGTGTTTCTAGTTTCTGCTGTCCCACTGGCTGCTCACCTCCGTACCTGCACAAGCGTGCTACCTTTATTCCTGTGTCGGTCTTCCTACTCGGCCACCGACACCTACGACGGAAACGAGACACAAAAGCGGCGACGAGGCTGGGACACAAAACCATAAGTGACAGATAGGACATTCAGACAGAGAGAAATCCACGTTTATTCAACGTCTGTTTACTTGCTATTGCCACGGTTCTGGAGGTTAAGCAAAGGTATTTTGTAGCATTATTTATTCTTTGAAAAATTTGAGATCACATAACTTGTCTGCAGAGAATTTATATTCGTAGAAGATTTTTAAAATCAGTACTAGAAGTCAGTTGCTGTGCTTCATTTTAAACTATTCCCGTTCACCATACAAATAATAAAAATGTAAACATTAACATGATACGTATATTCTCCCATGTTCGCCTTTGCCTTTCGGGTTTGTTAGGCAGAAGGAATTTAGGCCTCAATGTGGTAACAGCTAACACGGAAGATTACATGGCGTAATGTTTACATTTGTATTATTCTTATGGCGAAGAGTGTAGAATTTATGAATCACGATTCATAGGCACAAAATCCCGTGCCCGTAAGAGAAAAACGCGTAAGTTGAAGCAGGAAGGCAGTGGTTGTAGCATCAGGCATATTGACGCAACACAGGATTGCCAGTTGGATTTATGTAATAGTTTTTAAACAAGACTTCAAATATACGGCAAGCTAAATGCGGAAATATAAAACAATTTTATTACACTTGTTATACAAATTTTACAAAATGTTTATAAATTTGATTAGATACAGGTGCGGTAATTCTGAATCACTATCATTTGATTTCTTCGTAGTACAGAGCATCATCCCTTGTACAATGTAGTGCATTTGATATCTAACATTTTTAAATGCCTGCTACGCAACCTGATTTGAAACCCACATCCATGTATCATCATTCCACTGGCACACTTGCGCATTTTAAACTACCCGTTCGTCAGTTGTCTGCCACTTTTCGAAAAGCAGATGGTGTACATGTGTTTACGCTTGACCTTAAATGATTTATTGAAACAGAAGTCAAGTGTTTGATGAATGGAAGAATCCTAAAGCCTTGTGTATTGTTGGTGTTTACGTAAAGAAATGTATGTTTGTTGCTACAAATATTTCGCAGGCTGCAACATTTTATATTTGCTCCTGCAAAGCAAGTTTGTGTAGCACAATAGCCACATAATTGCATAAATTTCACAGTGGTTTCACTTAAATAAATTCAAAGTAAGATCATTTTGTTTTATGACGTCATGTCTTTCAGCGGAAGGAGCAAAGGTACGTGACAGAAACATTAAAAACACACACACACACACACACACACACACACACACACACACACACACACACACACACACACAAACGCGTGCGCGCTCGCACTTTCACAACCATTTGTTTGTTGCTTCTTCAGGCAAAGAGCAGGGAAGGAGAGGGAGGTTTAAAGGAGCGGGTGAGGAGTCATTCCAATCCCGGGTGAGAAAACACTTACCTTTGGAGAAAAGGGATAGGTAAACAAACACCCACACCCACTCGCATATACACGCACGTGTATGTCTGCCTTGGTATGTGTGTGTGAGAGAGAGAGAGAGAGAGATTTATGTTACTGTCACGTACCTGTCAGGAATTATTTCCTCTATAACCTTCATATATACACGCATACAGCAAGAAAATGTGCATGTACAATAATTAAACTTAATTCTGGAATGTACCTCATAGTAACACAACAGAGTTTAGTAGTCTACAGTAATCATCATCTGTTCAATATGGGAAAGATGAAAAAACAGTGTAATAATTACTTAGCAGAAAGAGGCATTTTATCATCTACAGCTTACTTTGTTTCATCTGTCCCTCTGAAGTAGGAGTGAACAATTTCATGAAATGCAACAGCAAGAGGTATTGTGTCAGCCATTCCAATAGTAAGGGGTGATGGTCCTCGTGATGAGCCAACTGGAACACCAGCAGTGCGGAACTCCAAGCTTCCGACACTATCTGCCCGAGAAATTGGAGCTGGGCTCATTCTGCCACGTGTAGCTGCACCCTAGGTGTGGAGGTAATATTTTGATGCAGTGATAACTATGATTACCCTCAGTAAGGAAAAAGTACAGTTAGAGAAATAGCCATGTAAAAGGTGTGAAAAAGAAACAGAACTATCATAACCATTAGTGAAGTATTAGTCACATATATAAAATTATTGTCTCTATTTATTTCAAATTGTATCATGTCACATTGAATGGAACAATCTTAATGCTCAATATGATGGAAACATTTAAGTCATTATTAAAACTGCAAAATAATCAGTAATTACTTAGGTTCACTTTTTTAAATGTAGCAAAAAGGGATAAAGTAATTTCTGCCAGAAACATACAGAAAGTAATGAAAAATTGTGCTTATTATCTGTAATAATTGTGTCAATGCTTGTAAAAACAAAAAAATGTTGGAACATGCAATAGATACTGACGCATATACTGTTCACATAAATCACTAACAATTTTATTGCAATGCAAATCAAATGAACTGTTGTAAGATTTTTCTCAATGACAGTTAATGTCTACACTGTGTACCGCATGTTCCTCAAGTAGTGACTATTGGTCTAGGAGAAATTATTTTATGTACTTTCCAACCATTTCAAAAAGGTGTTGTACTAAATTTATTTTCATTTAATACTTATTTTTTGCTCTGTAGACTTCCGTGTGTTAAAATTTTCAATGAATTTCGAACAATTTGACGAGATTACAGCTTGGATATGGGGGAAAATTTCATGTTTGTTTGGGGGTTTTCTTCACCTGAGCCAATGAACTTTTCTTACCATAAATCATTTGCAACTGGCAGAGAAAAATGGGGAAATAGCAATGATTCATAAATACTCTCTGAACATGACCATATTCATATTTGGAAGAACTGAGTAACAAGAAAACCCACCTTTGTGTTAATTGCCAATTAGTAGAAAATAACAGACATGTATTTTTTGTTTAATCGGTAAAAAATTGTAAGGGAAAATGACATATTTGATATTTGGTTGTTATATCTGAGTCCATGAGAGAGAAACAAGTGTTTTTTGCATAAAAGTTTAATGTCAGTTAACAAACTTAAAGACTGCATTCTCAAAATTTTCTATATAAAGACAATGTTCAAAATACAGCATCATCATCAATTACTTTTGTAAAATTATGAAAATGTCAACTCACCTAACACTCCCTGCTCGGCCATCACGGATTTCGATGAAATTTTTAGTGAACATTTGCAAATGTCCCCAAATGAACATTGGTAAATTTTAAGGCTTGTCGAAGCAATACTGCCCGAGATATAGTCAGCTGTTTGACACCATGCGCGAACGTTAATTTTTGAAGACTTTGAGCTGTTATAACTCTGGCAATATTTCGTTGAAAGAAATAACATTTGGCCATCTTGTATAACTGTATGCATTCTCTTGGGAATAATAATGAAAATAATTTTATGTGCCATATACAGCCAGAAAATTCAGCCAAATTTGCTCACAACATGGTTGGATTTGACATGAAGTGTTCTTTACTTTGTATCTTAAACATTTTGTAATTTTACTAAATTAATTGGTAGTGGGGGTATTTTGCAAATCATCATTATATAGCAAATTTTAACTGTATAGTCTTTAAGGAGCATTTTTTTATAAGAAACACATTAGTTTCTCTCTCATGGATTTGGAGGTAATTGCCCAAAACCAAGTGTGTCATTTTCCTTCCAAAGGGTTTCCCCATTACAACTGCATCATTGCCAATAAAAATATGTACAGATATCAAGAAAATTGGCAATTAAGGGAAAGGTAGATTTGCTTGCAAGGGCCAAGATTCATACACATGGGCTCCAGATTTTTGGCTTCATGGTGTTACAGTCTCTTGTTACAGCTACTTTGATTCACGGTGTAGGCATGGAGAGCAATGCAAACTATAGTTTTTGTGCAGCAAAAATGAGTAACTTAAGGGCCTTGAAGTTTGCCTCAACATGTAAAATTTGGCAGTGCATTTCTTCTGCTGTATTCCTCCTGCGTGAATAATTTCAGGGTAGATTTAGACACACAAGACTGGACTGTACCCTTGTAAGTCAATGTTTCATAAAATACTTCAGAAAGGAAAAGATAAGTATTGATTAATTATTTTGAAATGTATTAATTGCACATTTAATAATGTTTATACAATACCTCTCCTCGTCTTGACGGTGGTCGTGGAATTGCAATGGTGCCCTGTGTTGGAGTAGGTGTCTGCCGTGACTGCTTTGGTGGTAATGCTGGCTGTTGCATTTCGCCAACTTCAGAGAAAAGATCTCCCAGATCTGAACAAACAAAGCAAGTGTAACAACATTTGAAATGTCTAACAATGATTTCAAGAAATTAGGTTAGTTGTTGCACAACGAAAATTTAAAAGAAAAGCTTGCAACGACTTAACAAAAGTCAAGGGATACTGGGGCACAGATGATACAGGGTTTTGTTTACACATCACACTCCCACTGTGCCACTGCCCATCTGTAGTTGTATACACCTTCTTAGATGGGTCTGTTCTAGTGATTTGTGTAATATGCATCATCATCATCATCATCATCATGGCGAGCTGATACCAGTCAAAAAGAGTAGGTTAGTCAGTGCCACAGGAATTTTGATTCTGGCACTGATGCAGAAACTTAGTTCCACCTGTCCTACCATGTCCACGGTGTACCACAAATGGTTATACGAGATTGTCCAGTCTACGATGAATATTGGTCGTCCACTCACTATCAATGAACATGTCCAGCAACATCCGAGATAGATTGTCAACAGCGACAGAAGAGCAACAGTGCAACATATCACCGGAGTTTCACACAGGACATGACAGCACACATTCCTGTAGAAAACCTGTAGGAGCACTGGTTCCATGGAATGTGGGAAGAGGTGACACACAAGGGTGCCACTGGTAACACAATGTCATTGGTCAAAATGCTTTACATTTGTAACAAAGGAAAACTTCGGTGAAATATGGAATGTAGTAGGCAAGGTACTGGCAGAAGTAAAGTTGTGAGAACGAACCATGAAGCATACCGGGATAGCTCAGACAGAAGAATACTGGCTTGCAAAAGGCAAAGGTCCCAGATTCGAATCTGAGTTTCAGCACACAATTTTAATCTGCAAAATATAATGCTTCCCATCAAAGTAATCAAACTAAGTCCAATTAAACTGGATGAAATTCTAAACAACTCCTGATATCAAACATTAATGAACAAGTCCAAAACAGTTACAAAAGTTACGAGCTTATAGATTAGATTAATACTTGTTCCATAGATCACGAATATCACACTTCGTAACGATGTGGAAAGTGTCAGGTTAATGAAAGGTGTCTGTACAAGACGTTACATTACACACACACACACACACACACACACACACACACACACACACACCAAGGCAGACATATGCGAAATGCAAAGAGGTTGGACAGAGATTCCAGTCGAGGCAGAGGCTCTGTTCAGAGATTGGAGGCAAAGATGTTGTAGAATGTTGGGTGGGAATTTCAAGCTAACGAAGGTTGAGACCTGTTGGGCAATAGGAAGAGAGAATGGGAACTTGCCTTTCAACATATTCTCTCTTCCCGTTGCTCATTAGGTCTCAACCTTCGTTAGTTTGAAATTCCCACCCAACATTCTACAACATCTTTGTCTCCAATATCTGGACAGAGTCTGTGTGTGTGTTTTATTTTTATTTGTGTATCAATGAACCGGTGCCTTCTCACCTGATAAGTCCAACTTTCTTTACGTTTTTTTTAAAATATTGTACCCAACAGGATTGTCGTCCCCCCCCCCCCCCCCCCGCTCTCTCTCTCTCTCTCTCTCTCTCTCTCTCTCTGTCTTTTTTTCTTTTTAGATTTACTAATGTATATCTAAAAAAATAAATAAATAAATAAAAATAAATCATCTAACGAGTAGGAGTTGTCATTCAGGAATCGGCCAAAGACTTTTGTGGCAGCATAATTTACCCCTTTCTGTGCCAAAGCTATATTTAACCTTGAATAGTGAAGATAATTTTTTCTCCTAGTGTTGTAGTTATGTACACTGCTATTGCTTTTAAATTCGGTGGGACTGGTAATAACAAATTTCATAAGTAAATATATATATATATACACTGTGAAGTTACTGTAAAGATTCCTAGCTTTTTAAATAGGTGTGTGCTTGATGAAGACCTTGGAGGGGCTCCAGCAATTATTCTGATTACACGCTTTTCTGCAATGAATACTTTTATTTTTACTAAATGATGAATTACCACAGAAAATGATGGCATACGAAAGCAGAGAATGAAAATAGGTATAGTAAGCTAATTTACTGAGATGTGCATCACCAAAATTTACAATAACCCTAACAGCATACGTAACTGAACTCAAACATTTCAGCAGACCGTCTGCGTGTTGCTTCCAGTTTAATCTCTCGTCAATGCACACCTAAAAATTTTGAAAATTCTACCTTAGTTACAGACTTCCGTTCAAAGTCTATATTTATTACTGAACTTGTGCCATTTACTGTATGTGACTGTATATACTGTGTTTTATCAAAATTTAATGAGAGTTTGTTTGCGAGAACCACTTAATTTTGTGAAAAACATTATTTATGATTACATCACTTAGTTCTTTTTTGGATGATTACTATATTTGTATCAGCAAAAATAGCTACTTTGCATCTTCATCAATGTAGAATGGCAAGTCATATATGTATATAAAGAAGAGTAAAGGACCTAAGACTGAACCCTGTGCTACCCCAGCCTTGGTAGCCGTAGTCAAGGCGGGACTGGATGAGGGTCTTAGACAGCTGACAGAGTGGGGCAGCCAGCCCCTGAACAGTGTGACAGAGGCAATGAAGGATGTTCACGTACCATCAGTTTTAGTTTTATCTGATGGATGTGGAGTAAACAGGTGAGCCTGACATCAAGGATACCCATTAAGCGATACATTTCCTCAGCAGAAAGGAGATCATCAGCTGAATGGAGTTCTGGAATTGTCTGAACTGGCAACAGAAATAGAAAACTCTCTTCTGTGACGCGGAGAATTAGAAGTCAAAGGGTGAAAGCCAATAACTGTGCCTTTCTGATGGCTCCCGGAAGCCGCCATTCAGTAACTCTGATGCTAGAGGAGCAGAAACACACGCAGAAGTCATCAGCAAACAAGGAAAATGTGACTGACAACTCAACTGCTGCAACAAGACCATTGATGGTGACCAGAAAGGAGGGAGTGCTAAGAACCAAGCCCTGTGGGACACCATTCTCTTGCACATGAGATAAGATGAGGTAGTTACCACCTGTAACCCTAAAGGAAAGAAGCAAAAATTTTGCAGGAAAATCTGAGAACCACAGAAACCCCATTTGAACTTAATTGCCGAAGTGCACTACATTCGGTGCAAACACGCAGGCCACAAGGGTCCTGATTGTTGGGCACCACCATGTGTCTAGTGTAAAATTAGTGGACACGAAAGAGCAAACTGACTGTCTTTACAGCATCACACAGTAAACATTGTCAGGGTGTCCACGGAAACACGAATACTGGAAACAAGAACAGGAGTGGTTCTACCACTGCCCCTTGCTCCCCTTCCGCAAAATGAATCCAGGTCATCACAATATAATAAATATCATATTGCGATCTAGACTGTTACAATTATTATATTAATTAGAAAATTTTTTGATCTCTCTTACTTTCCAGGGAACAATGTTCTATAAAATACTGAGTGGGACTCTGCCTTGGTGGATGTATACTTCCCTAGCTGCTATGGAACCAAAATGAAACAAGCAAAGAACAAAGCTGCTGGATGTACAATCGCTGTTTCTAATCAGGGAAAATTTCAGTACAACACATTGCAATATGACACCAAATCTTTTCCTTCCCTTGGCATGCCATGGGAAAAATGGACAGCAGTGGGTGCAGAACCCTATTCACCTCACCATGGCCTTGTCCTTTGTTGTAAATTTTGAAGATAAATGTGTAGAAGTAGCATGGTGCCAAAGATTCAAAGTGGCTCAGTCCTTATCAAAATAGTGTCCCCTGCCTTACTACTAGCCTTTGGCTAGCTCAGTGATGTGTGTTTCCGTAACTCCTCACAAGTTTCTCAATATGGCCGAGGATATCTTTTTTCACATGGACCTCTTATTACAGTTTGATGAAGAGCTATGCACCAACCTCGAGCAACAGAGTGTCCATTTCGTCCAGCACATACATAGGGGACCTGAAGACAACATAATTGCCACAGGTGCCTCCATCTTGGCCTTTGAAGGTAGTATGTTACCAGAAAAGGTCATGGCGATGGTTTACCGTTGTGACGTAAAGCAGAATGTCCCTCCCCATATGCGGTGCTCCCAGTGCTAGAAGTTTGGACATTTGTCATTCTACTGCACTTCCAGCCCCACATGCAGGAATTGTGGGCATCCATCCCATCTGGGTGCCCCTAGTGCCCTCCCCTCCAGTGGGAGTTAACTGTGGCCAACACCAACATGTTTAGTGGAATTTATCCTAGCGGAAGATTGTATAATTTGCCGAGCGTCCTCGAGCACAAACACGACTCATATAGCCTCCCTTCGCATGCTTGGTCAAGCACACCTTACATCAGCATCTAACTGTAGTTCCATCCCGAGAACGAATACATTCACACAACAAGCTTCTGTTTTGCTGATTAGTACATCACTGTTTTAGTTATATTCACCTAGTACATACGTACAAAAAGATACAGCTCTTATTCTCTCAGCAAAGAGCTATAAATCCTCTCTGGAATTCTGATGTAGAGTGGAAATTTATTTCTGTAGTAGCTAAAGCTATGCTTATCTCCATATCTATCTACTAATCCTTTTGAAGAATGTTAAATGCCTTTGAATTTCTCAACCCTTCCACAGACTTTACATATACACAAGCCTCTCCTTACCCCTGTGACCTGATTGAGGGCATTTTTTTAGACACAAAAAATAAATATTGCAGGGAGAATCTTCATTGGCAGTTCTTGGCAACATCTATGGTGGCATCGGAATCCAGGTGTCTTCTCAAAAGCAAAGCCCACAATTTACATTTTTAATGATGAACACCATGGTACCATAGAGCAGCCACGTCCGGTGGTGTGGCGCTAAGGAGATTTACCAGTGATGTGACTTTGCAAGCAGAAATATTAAGTGGTGTGGGCTTCAAATTAAAAGATAGCATTCAGATTTTGATCAAGAAACCATATATTTTTATTTACTCATGGGGAATACATGGAGAGGATTGCCAGGAGGTAACAGAAGGTAGTTCAAGTTACCCTAGAACCCTGTCAAAGAAGAAAGGAAAACAGAAAGATATTGCAACTAAGCCATGAAAGCATCTGTTCTGGTAGGTGTCTCAGAACAAAAGAGAGTGACACTACTAAGCTGTGGTTCTAAAAGCCTGAGTTCACACACGTCAAATAATACAGCAGTGCAATTTGATTGGCAGGGCTGCTTTGCTGCTGATGGTCAGACCTATTTTGGCAAGAACCGGTCGACTGTTGGTGTATCAGTGGAATGGCAGTGGAAAAAACAGTGCACTCTGATCTGGCACGCCTTCTACAGACATACCAGAAATTACCAAAGGAATACGTCCAAGTTTCTCAAGCAGTTTTCACTGGAAGAAAGTGTCGTTAAAAACATCCATACAAAGGCATCTCAACCACCTATGTTATACAGACACTCAAAGGTTCATAAAGTGACAACACCTCTTTGTCCGATCATGGGTACCACTGGCGTGCTGACTTACAGAATCGCAGAACATCTAGCCACCATCCTTACTCCACACGTTGGTCACCGTGCGCATCATACGAATAATGTGATGGACTTCTTCAGCAGAATCAAATTGCAAAGAGGATATGATGGTCAGCTTTGATGATGTAGCATTATTCACACACTGTCCTATCAAAGACCCTATAGATCTATTTACCCAATTATTCAACAACAGTGTTTTGGATTTATTCAAACATACTCTTACATCAACATATTTTTTATGTGGTGGAGAATATTTTAACCAGATTGACAGTGTCACGATGGGAAGCATATTAACTCCAATTACAGCCAATATGTTTATGGAGTACTTTGAGGACATTTTTGTGTCTCGTTTCCGCCGGTTGTCCTATGTGTCAGTGGCCGAGTAAAGAGAGACCGACACAGGAAAATAGGATGCACGCGTGTGCAGGTACAGAGTTTGAGGTGACCAGCCAGTGGGACAGCAGAACATGAAACACTAAGTTAGATTAGTTCAATATATATATTTCGAAGAAAGATTACAATACTTATCTTTCATAAGTTTCATGACTGCAGAATGCTGATACATTAACTAGGTAGAGGCCGGCCTACTGATGAGAGTCCTAATCGGTGCCTGTCCTAATCCCAAGTCTTAACTGGTGCCTATCTGATTCCCAAGTGGCCGATGCCGTTCAGTGGTGGCCACGAGTGGAGTTGCAGCAGAGGGCACTTGTGCCTGACGTCGTAAGAACACCGCGCCGTACGTGCATGCTGCCGCGGCGAAAGTACGTGGCGCGCACTTCAGACTTATGCGACACCACAGACATCACCCTGGATATAACAACAATCATGACAAAATGAAATTCATGATGTAGGTAGCGATGGATGGTGCCTTGCCATTCCTTGGCGTACTTGTCAGGGTTAAATCAAATGGGTGCCTGAGCCATAGTTTTACTGGAAACCCACCCACACGTACCAGTATCTAAGGCCACGAGCCAACAACACCCATTGCAGAAAACATCTGTTCTAAGGACTTTCTTGCACTGAACAGAAGTAGTCTCAGATGATGCCCATCTACAGAAAGAACTGAGTTACTTATGGAAAGAATTTAGGAAAAATGGCTACAGTAATTACTCAGATTTCACAAGCTATCCATCCAAAGACAATGCAAGCAGAAAACCCTAAAAAGCCAACATTCTTTCTGTTTTGTGAATCAGTAACACAAAAAATTAGCAGGCTCCTGACGAGATGCAAGATCCGACTTGGTCTTCAGGCCTCCTACAAAATTATGACAGCTGATGACACCTGTGAAAGATGATCTAGACCTTAGAACGCCAGGTGTATGCAAGATACTGTGTGGGTGTGGGCAGTTTTACATTTGACAGACACTGTGTACTATTAAACAGCATTATTTTGAACATGAAAGATGTTTCTGCTTACATTATTCTGAGAAATTAGCAATTATGGAGCATGATCTCAAAAACAAACATTGCATTGTATTGTAGTTGACGAGTCATCAGTCTTTACAAGAATCAATACTTTCTAGCATAATGTAATAAAAGAAACAATTTAAATTAAAATACGTGGGAAAAAACTTTATTAAGAGTTTTTCCCCACATATTGTAATCTAAATCAAGACGGTGGCTTGCAGCTAAGCACAGCAGTTATATAGCCAAAACATTACCATATGTGGTTACACCGTAAGCACCAATGATGCCACAATAAGCCATTCAGCTATATAAGGACAGCAGCTTGACAATGGCCAAGGAGAACTCGGCCAAAAGCAGATGGGTATCAAACCACTTGAGGTGGCTAGAAGCCCCAAGGGAATTTTCTTGGTAAAACTCGCTGTGAAACTATCTATTCATACAAAAAACACTTCCACGCAATTTAAATGTGTGTATCAAGGTATCATGTGAACACACAATCTAGCTGGTTTCCAGTTGTACATAGCACTCTGCTACATCAATTTCTGTCCTTGGTATGTTTATAATTTTACTGGTGCTGTCATAAGCACCTAAGGCAGCACTACAGTGGCTGTCACAAAAACGGGGTCTCTAGGTCATCTTGCTATCTTAGTACATTGCCAGTTAGAGAATTTCATATGTTAGAAAAAAATTCCACATAAAATGAGACATCTTTCTTCTTAGAATAGAATATAATATGACGCAGTACTTTTCAAAAGAAAATTCTTCCCAGTAGCCATAAAAATATAAAAATTAAGGTTACAAAAATTTGAAGAAAAATAATTTTTTACTTCAACCTATGGTAAAAACAGAAATAATGGCATATTTTGATTGAAAAAAAAAAATGATATGAACATTTTCAAAGTATATAGATGCATTTGATTGTGTGTTTTATCACAGAAACATACTCCAAGATAAAAAAAAATAAAATGCCATAAGAGATGTGAAAGTTTTGGATGTGTAACAAAAAATGTTGTCGCTGATGAATTACCTTTCTGTTGGAGCTCAAAGAAACTTCCAACGAAGCTGTTTAGGAAACTATTAAATTAATTCTGTTAACACCTCAAGTATCATTATTGCACTGTATGAACTATGGACACAATTTATGTACGCGTTACGCCAGCAACAGAAGTGAACA
This sequence comes from Locusta migratoria, assembly GCA_026315105.1. Lineage (NCBI taxonomy): Eukaryota > Metazoa > Arthropoda > Insecta > Orthoptera > Acrididae > Locusta > Locusta migratoria. The sequence goes on along the minus strand of CM048755.1, from coordinate 443,782,943 downwards.
AGTAGTTGTATGCCTTCGCCAAGATTTTTGTTCTGATGACTAGTATTAACAGTACTGGTAATATTACCTGCTTCCTGAAATATTGTAACTTGCTGTTAAAGATTCTTTGTCGCTGCACTCATCATCCAAAACACCGATATATACTGAACAATAAAAGTAAATGCAGTTATCTATAATCGTATGTATGCCTCCTACAGGTAAATGACAGTTTCTGTGTGGATGTAAAAATGCATCTAGGAATACAGTCAAAGCTCCAAGCAAGAGGAAGTGATGAGCTACGGGCACTACAATAGTAGTGTGCAGTAAGTTGAGAATTTGGACAGGACATGAAACGCATCTACACAGCGTGTAAGTCAGAGGACTAGCAGTCCTCTGTAATAAAATGTGAGTCAGGATGTTACACATCAAAAACACAATCCAATGTCTGCAAAGAATTGACTTACGGTACTAAAAAGAAAAGAGGTAAAGGCGACTGCTGGTCCAAAGTGGGAAAATCTAGGATCGAATCCTGATCCAACAAAAACTTTTAACTTCATTGAATTTCTTTCAGTACCCTGTAACAATCAATATGAGCGAATTTTTCAAATCTGTAACTGAAGTTTGTTTCAGGCCTCAATTCCAACCTAAATTGAGTAAAATATATTTGAACAGTTTAGCAAATCCCAGGGACACTACAAACCCATTTTTATCTGGCACTGCATTTCCTGAATCAGAAACCAAGGGAGCAGTGAACACAGAATTTTTTTTCATGAAGATCACTGTCTTTTCTTATCCGTTGTCTACTCTCGTCTGTCATAATAAGGGTCATTCCATGTCAAATCACCAAGGGGTTAAAGCTCGACCATCTTAATTTCTTTTAGATTTTACCAGGATGTTGTTGAAGGATTTTACACAAAATTTTAGACCAATATCTAATTAAGTTGACACTCCAGGATCCCTTTTGTGTGTTTTAAGAACTTTTGACCAAGTTTGCAGTTTCATTGCTCTGCACCTAAGGTACTTAACATTTGTCCAGAAAATGCAAAAATAAAATCATCATGTGCAAAGGTTAAGTAGATTTCCTTATTATTATTATTATTATTATTATTAATATTACTACTGTTGTTGTTATTATCCCCCTTCCCCCCTTAAAGTCGCCGGGCAGAAATTCCATGACCAAAAATTTAAGATCAACTTTGGGAATCTCTCATTGAACGGCAAACACTTTTTAAACCTTGTTATTTTGCCTTTGTGTATATGTTCTGCCTGGCGAGCCAGTGTTTTATTGACAATACTGCACCTTCTTTAGTACCCGAGATAATGGTCACGAAAATTGCCTCAAAAATATAAGAAATAAAGGTCACCTCTGATTTCCATTTAAAATGCACCATTAAAAGAGCAATGTTTGCTTTACTAGCATATTGTGCGTGATGTGAGCATGCAGTTATCACGCGGCAGCTTCCTTTGTCTGCCCACTAGGTGAAATAGTTTATTGCTCTCTCACGGTGTCCGGCACTAGCTGCGGACAACAGGGCAGGTCTGGCCCAGGTGACCAGATTTTGCCAGTTTGCACCTTTCTTCCATGGTGGATGCACGACAAATGATCCAGTTATTTTGAATAACACAAGAACCTTCACCATGTATATAGGTTGAACAGGTGAAAGTAGTATTTGCACACTTTACTGCTTTAGACCTTCATCCTGGAGACAACGTCGCATACATTTATAACAAAAATTGGTGGATCAGAAATATTTGTCAAATTTCAAATCCAACAAAACGACGCTCTGGTCACCTTAGTGCATCCACATGGAGCAGCATGATCATTCCATTGGTCTGCATGGCAAGATAGGTGTTGGATTACTGAACAACAGATGATTGCCACAATACCAGCTCCCACAGCAACAACACTGAGATGGCAATACAGTTTACCTGAAGCAGTAGTTCTGAGCATCAATTAGAAATTTCATAATTTGCTACAATAGATAATTAGATCAACATCCATAACCATAAAAAAGAATAACAATAAAATAAAACCAGCTATAAGCTTGGGATCCTGACAGACAGAACTTCAGATTTTATCACTTGGAAAATATGTAAGGAGTCTGCTCTGAAATACTTCGTACCCAAATAACCCTGCTGTCAATTAATTGGTAGAGCCACCCATCAGTTACCTTCGGAGTAGTAACTTATTTATTAATCAGTGTCTTCTTTCATATGTGCATGCATTATCAAATTATTCTATGAAAGGAAGAAAATTACAGTGGATTTACAATGATGTAACAATGTTGACATAATGTGCATTAAATTTAAAATAATGCTTTATAAAGTGTAAGTTCTTACTTGTATTTGTGAATGACATGTGTTGAACATAAGTGACAAGAGAGGTGAAGTCAGGGTACTGAATGGTACTTAAAGCCAATGAGTGGGAATTATGCTACTTGATGTAGTATATTTTCAATATTCATGCAATGCTTCAGAAAAATTAAATGTTTACATACTAAACATCTTTAACCCTGGAGTGTGCCACTGTTAGCAACCACAATCATTTTGTTCTGTTATTGCTAGCAGCTGTGGATATCAGTTTTGTTAATGCTGTACTTGATGTTTATTTCTGACTCTTGTTGAGTTTGCCACTCTTTGGGCCTGCAGTGACCACTCAGTACACTGATTGCACCAGTATTGTCAAATCACAATTCACACCGACAACTAAGAAATTACGGTAGGAGACATTTCATTATATAACAGCGTTTTGTAAATTTAATGCACATTATCTAGACCTTGTTATATAATTGTAAACCCCTTGTAATTTTCTTTCTTATCTGATGATTTGTTGATGAAAGCATGCCCAAAACTAGTCAATTAATAATTTATACTTACAAGGCAACTTATAGCTGTCTCTCAACCAGTTCTCCAATGAATCAGTTGAAGTACACCATAGAAAATCTAAATTTGAACAACTTGACAGGAATATAAACCCTCCACCATTTAATCAAGTGCCTTAAGTCACTGTGTCATCAATAATGAAAAGAAAAATAATTGAATACAAAACCCACACACTCGCCAGGCAGACAGCATTCTCAATAAGATAAATCAACATTTACAGGAAGGCACTAAACTCAGAAATAGATGAATAGGTGGTGGTTGTGGTGGTGGTGGTGGTTGTTGTTGTTGTTGTTGTTGTTGTTGTTGGAGCTTTAGGGTGCTCAACATATATGAAGAGGAGGAAAATTAGGCAGATGTAAATAAGGAAGATAAGATGCCCCTGAGCATTCAAGAGAGGATAATAATATTTATTTATTTATTTTGAAACTGTGCACATTATTGTCAAACTTTCTATTTTTGTTTCAATATGTGGCTCATTTGTAAGAGAAGTTTTGATAAGTTATTCCCCAACTTCCCCAATACAAAGTAAGTGAACAAGTGTGTTACTGGATAAAAAGTATGATAAAACTGCAGATACTCTTCTCGGGTTTGCCACCAAATAATTTTGTGCATATCCTACAACATTTCGTCAAAACAACTGTCCGACATCCTCAGGTCACGGTACTTCCTGCTGATCACTTAGGCAAGACACAACTGATAATTGTGTGCTGTATCTGAATTTATAAAGTGAAACATAGGTAACACCTTATAAATTCAGCCACCACTGCACAATTACCATCAGCCGTGTGTTGCCTACATGACCAGCAGGAAGTACCATCACCTGATGTCGGACAGTTGTTTTGACGAAATTTGTGGGATATGCACAATATTAATCGGTGGCAATCCAGGAAGAGTATCAGCAACATATCTGCCGGGAAAGCCTGAAAAGTAACATATGATAAAACCTTTCTTACAATAAATTAAATGACATTATCTCAAATTACATTACAAACCTGCATAGCGTGATGATGATGTAGATGGAGCTGGGCTGCTAACTGTAGGCTGCGTTGGGCTGTGTAGCGGTGCATATGGATGATTCCCTGTTGGGGTTGAGGCACTAGATGCAGTCGGACTTTGGAAGAGATTCAATCCCAAAAGATCACTACTTGGTTTCCTGAGAAGATTTGCACATAATTTTATAAAATGATTTAATGCTATAAATTAATGTTCACAGATTTGCTTCCTCACAACACTGGTTCAGATATGAAAAGCAGGATAAAATCAATCATGGAAATACACGAGTGCACTCCATACAGAGGAGAGAGAAAGGAGCTAGTCAAATTTCCACACAATCCATTTTTCAGTTTGTGTGTGTGTGTTCGTCTCATCCGAATCACACACGAGATTTCACCAATACAGATAACTGGCATTCATAGACTGCAGCCTTTCCTGCTATAGGTAGGAGGTTTGTCAGGCAACTTAAATTTATCAGCAGATTTTACCTCTGCTACGGCAGACAATTGCAACCTATACAATTTCTTTGCAGTCATTTTGTAACTTAGCAAACAAGCAAAATTTGAAAGAAACTAGATATATGGGTAATATGAGGCAAGTTTGAATGAATGGAGATAACCCACACAAAAAAAGTATCTCTACTTTTCAATTTTTAGAATTTTAAATTGGAGTCAATTATAGAAGAAACTGCTTATTAAGCAAGAAAATATACACACAAGAAAAATATTTATTGTATTTCATTAATTTCTATCTATAATTTAGGACTAAAGAAGACCATTCATCAAATGGCAGAGGTGTTAATTCATTGACAGGAACACACAATACAGAAGAGAACATGCTATTTTTGAAATGAATCCTTTCTTGGAAGCACAATTCCATAGTTGCAGTTTGTTAGGTAGACAATGGAGAGACATAGTTGTGATGGGTTGGATGGATAGATGCACGAAGAGGCAGGAGCAAGGTAGATGGGTTGGGTTGGCTAGCTATTGTCTTGGAGGGACACAGATGATTTACTTGATAGGAGTGTAGGGAAAAAGGGGTGGCCACTGCACAGGCTAGGCATCTGATGGAAGTGCACCGGTGGCAGTGGGGGGAGTGCACAGTGCACATGATGTGGGGACATGAAGTGGAAGAAATGAAGGGGAGCTGCTGGTTGGAGGGTATGGAAACAGCAGGTTAACACAGACTGTAGCCAGGAACGTTACCGAGGGAAAGGATGTGTAACAAGGATAACTTCCATCTAGCCAGTTACAAAGAGCTGATGGCAAATTACCCATGCCACGATGCAGTCATTTAAGTCAAGTATGTTGTGCCAGAGAGTGTTCATTCGTTCTTAGGTACAGTTTGACAGAAGTTATTCTTTCAGCTACAGAATAACAAAGTTGCTATAAAATATGGCTGTTTCCACAGGTGGCCTTGCCTCATTGTGTAGGATAAGCCTGTGACAGGAATGGAGTAATAAGTGCTGGATAGATGGATTGGGCAAATCTTGCACACTGGTCTCCCACAGGGATATAATTCCTGTGGCAAGGAGTTGGGAATGGAAGTGGCAAAGGGATGGACTAGGATGCTGTGCAGTTTGGATGGGTGATGGCATACTATTTTCGGAGGGGATGGGAAGAATTTTCAGTACAATGTCCATTTATGGTATGATGATAAGAAAAACAAAACCTTAACGAAATGATGTGTTTTTGGTTATTTCAGTCCAGGATGATATTGGGTAATAAGGGGCTGCTTCTTTGTTGCTAATTATTTGGAGAGAATGGCACAAGAAATCAATTTGCTGACTAGTTTTGGGATAATGCCCGTCAGTTCATAATAAGACCTTGAACATACTGGGCAAGGGTATTTCTTGTCACTGTAGGTATGATGTCCAAGATTGCCAGGCTGTACAGGAGGGACTTTTGCACACATGAGGGACGACAGATGTCCAAATGCAAGTACTGTTGGTGGTTATCGAGTTTAACCCACTCGCCTACAGTAAGGGGTACAGCCGTCACAGTAGCTGTGTGTATTGCGGTTCAATGACGGGTACGATCATCACAGCACTCTATATGCAGCATACGACTCTTCTGTAGGTCTGTGCAGTTTTTTTTTTTTTTTAATTAATTTTTTTTTTCGCTACAGCACCTGTATAGGCTGTCAAGTTTGTGAAACTGAAGCAATAATCCTATTTTAGTCTGTAATTGGTTAGCTGACTGAGGGACAATATACCAGACCTCTATGAAGCAGATGCCATGAGGATGCGGCTTTTCTAGAATGATGGCAGCTTTTCTACATCTGGCATTACATGATTGAGTGGACTCTCTCTTCCAATCACTAGACTAGTGTTACAAGATTATGCACATGTAATTAGCAGCTGGTTCACCTTATCAGCATTTATAGATCAACAGCAAATTACCAGCCTACATTAAAGGCCGCTCCTATACAGGTAAGATGCCAATTAATTTACTTTACGGCAGGCTGTTCCAACAGTGCCACAGGAAGGAGGAGCATTTCAGAGCACTCACTGTAGTGACTCAAGAGTCCAGGTGGAGGGGGAAAAGTGGACACTGTGCTCTACCACATGATGCAACAAGCCAGGTATTGCAACAATAAATGTCCAGTAACAGCTATGGTTAGTTGCAGACACACTGTGACTTTACTGGAGGACACAGTACGAACATATTTATCGAGGGGAATGGACGACGACAACTATTTCAAAGCATTTAATTCTGCTAAGAAATAAAATGAAGTGTCATTACAAACGCGTTCACACTGCACATTACAGTAGGTACTATTCTGGCTTAAGAACAATGTAACAGAGGGATGTAATCAGTTTATGTATTTCAGGTGGAGGACAGTGAACCAAACTTAACTAGTAGTTTCAGCACGATACAAAACTGCTCAAATTATAGTGATGAGTATTTCAGTGGAATGTCTGGTAAAATCATGTTGGATAGCAATAGTAGTAAGTTATTTTCCAAGAGAGCTGCAAGTCTTTTGAAAGAAAAGAAATAAAAAAAGTCTCTCATCAAATCCCAGACATAGTAACAAATATAGAGAGTTAAGGGAAAACTCTGGGAGCTTTATTACCTTTTCACAAGCACTTAGCAAAGGTATAGCTATATCTAACTGTGCTTATGTTCCGGTATTTGTGCATAGTGTTAATACAGTGCTGCAAGTAATTGAGAAACTCTTGGAAGTGATAATGCTTCATTACGTTGCAACAGGAGTTGACATTTTCCCCATGGAATAAGCTTCATTCTATAGGATAGAGCAACATCGACATTATGTTATGTTGAATGGAAAAATAACTAATTTAGGAAACACATTTAAATGTTTGAATGTAAATCTATCGGACCAAACTGCGTGGTCATCAGTCCGTAGCTTACAAACTACCTAAACCTAGGTAAACTAACCTAAGGACAAACACACACACACCCATGCCCCAGGGAGGACTCGAACCTCCACGGCGAGCAACCATGCGCTCCGCAGCAAGGTGCTTTAGACCGCCCGGCTACTCCACTGCGGCTATTTAAATGCTTATTGTATCATTCACTGTGTGCTGAAACAGTGGAACTGGATGATTTAAGTTGTGATCGAGTGCATACATTTTGTGGGGCATCAAACACAAATTACCACAAATTCAAAGGATTCCTGAAAACTTCAGAAGATACTTAACATAGCGCAGTTTGTTGGATTGACTGGGAAATGTTTTCTTTAGCATTTGTGAAGAAGAATCTCCATTTGTCTAAATGTACTGTCTGGAAGATTAGAAATGGGCATTAGTCGTAACATTCCTAGCTGACATCTCTGCACCTGAGTAATTTAAATCTTACTTCAAGGTAAAGACTATCTAACAAATGACATGTATGAACAAATTAGAACTTGAACATTTGTTTGAGAGGTAGATGACTAGATGAGTAATGTAATTTTTACATTACTCCATCTGGCTTCTTTAAATCTACCTGTGGGTGCCAATTTCGACAATTACCATCAACTCATGTCATTTGTAAGATTTTTTTAGAGCTTACAATTTTGAAAATGGAAAGAAAATTGTCCAGCATTCATTTCTTGGGTTCACTTGATGATTTACCTACTTTGCTAAAAAAAAAACCGATACTACACACATTGAATACATCATTGTAAAAAAACAAAACAAAACCCACCAACCCACCCCTCACTGTGTCGATGATTTACCTACTTTGCTTAAAAAAACAGATACTACACACATTGAATACATCATTGTAAAAAAACAAAACAAAACCCACCAACCCACCCCTCACTGTGTCACCTGCAGTGCTTGTGCCACTCACCATACCAGCCCATTTATTTTTATTAATATCAGCTTGTTTTATATTTGCAGTACATCTGCATTAATAGGAAGATCTCAACACTATACTAAGGAATGTGGAACTTGTGATTTAGTACTTGAGAAACTGATTTTGAGAAGCACTTACATAAATGAATATTTTTGTACAGATGAAAGCTTACTACTTTTAACAATATCTGAATTTCTTTCAAACTGCGTGTATACATACACTAATAAAAATTCAAATGAACATAGACAATTTTTAAAGAACTATGTACATGTTTTCTGTTAATACCAACCCTAAGAAAGAAAATTTTGGGCAGTGAAGAGTGTGCGGTTTTGTTTTACCTGGTACACTTTGATGCCACATCAATTGCAGGTCCCTGGATGATCTAGAACAGGGGTTCCCAACAAAATTCTCTCTAGGACCCCCTCATCGAGCTGCTTTTGTGACAAGAACCCCCATTAATTCCTAAGTCAGCAATGTTTCTTCGACAGCATAAATCTTTGAACAGTATTATTTGTGAGCGGTGACATTCCTGTTACCTTAGCAGCTGCATCACCTAACATTATCTTGAAAAGTATTATTGCTGATGGCAGTATAAGTTCCTCAGCAATTGTGTGGTTTTTCCCCACATTTAGCAACAATCTGAGCCACCTCTTAAGATGCAAGGGTTTCATTTTCATTTACATTTGCGCCAGAGTGTTTGGCAATTGTTTTACGAGATGTTTTGAACTCTCCTAATTTATTTTTGAAAAAAAATCTAATGACTTACTTTTGTACTCTTGGTGCTTTGTTTCAATATGGCGCCGGAGTTTTGCTGGTTTCATACATTCATTCGAAAGGCTTTCATAGCAAATTACACACTGAGATTTAGTCTGTTGCTCAGGTCCAGTGAACGTAAAATCCATTTCCAAGTTATAAGAGTTATATTTTCAAATTTTTCCAGTAAGCTTAACACTGATCTTTGAAGGGTTACAGTCAAGGGACGCCTACGATTTAGGTTGAATGGACACTGACAACTTTGGTTCGAGAGTCACTGACTTACTTGCTTGAACATGAAATGCATTATCTTCGTCTTTGTCTGTAGGCCTTTATCGTTTCAACCAACCACTTTTTAACCAACAGTCCATTTTTAACCATGTGAACTGTAACTTCTGCGAAAAACAATGCTTCACAAACACTACTCTTTTAATACAGAATATTGAATATGTAAACAACACTGTCTGTGGAAGCACCGGCAAAAAACAATGGCCAATTGTTGTCTGAAATGCGAGTTTTTGTGTGAAGTGATTGTCAGTTGTCGGCTGCAAAGAGGTAGCACACGCAGTGTAACAGCATACAACAACTATTTGCCTCTATCTAATTCTAGTTTTGCACTAGAGTGTGCTAGTGTCAGTTGACTCTAGGAAGACGCTAAACACAGAAGTTAGCATTCGCTAAATCTCTGCTCATGCAGGAAGCAGAAAAAAAAAATGTTATCATACAATACATATTAAATATATTTTTTATTCTAATAGCATCTTGTGGACCCCTCTTGCATAGCTCGCGGACTCCTGGGGGACTGCGGACCACCTGTTGGGAACCACTGATCTATAAGATAAAAAGGCACATATGGCTATGTAGAACTCGGCCATGGGACCTATCCTGGGCCATGATAATGAAGCGATTAACAACTAGACACACGAAAGGGTTATGTTTACAGTTTGCGTGACAGCAGCAGCTGTGCAATTCAGTACTGAAATTTATTTTTAAGTTTTGTGTTAATCTGCAGTAAGGCAGTCTTCTTACATCTTACCACTTTGTTGTTTACTTTTGTTATTAGCTGCAGACATTCCTTTGAACACTACACAATTAGCAAATATAAACAAAGCAACTGATGAAAAAATGCACAACACTTATGTTAGTGGCTGTAATTTTTGTCCTGATTGTGATACAACGGCCAACAGTTGACATCTAGTTGGTTGTTGCTAAGATAAAAGTCATGCAAACAACTACTTGATCATCACATTTTTTATCCTAACAATTTAGAACAAATAAACGGGTATCTTTGTCTGCTAGCATGTGGGAAAATTTAAACTGTGGTTATATAAAATACCAGTAAACGTTAAATCTAAATAACCTCATTTATGACACTTCCTACCTCAGCAAGTAATTGCATGGTAACTGTTACTAAATGCTTTGTACACCTTATTTTGCTTTCACTTGTGTTTCTCATTGTTTATGTTAAGTACAGCCCTTAAAAACACCAAAAGGGGTCAGTGATCTTATGTCCATGAGTCAGTACTGCATTTGTGAAGAAGAAGAAGAAGAAGAAGAAGAAGGCAATGAAATGGCTGTATGTTCACTTCCCTGTGAGACAGTGGTGTAGCACTGCTCTTCTTCCCTTATGAGGTACTGTAATTTTTTTTCTGTTCAAATGTCACATTATAGTTCCTGCACTTATAGTGACCCAAGAACAAAACTGGTTGGAGTGTCTCAACATGGAAAAGGAAAAATTGCTCCTTATCAGACAGACAATCAATTGTTACAAACATAAATAAAACCAGAAGAAGAAGAAGAAGAAGAAGAAACACAAAAACTATTTCAGGGTAGCTACTAATAGTGTCAGAGCTCCTTATGCCTGGCAGAGTGAGCAAGTTTATGTGTCTTGAACTTAAAAAGTCATTGGGAGTCCAGCAGGATGTTAAGCCCACTGTCTTTATAGCCATCCATAATCACAAAAGTGTTGCTTGTACAGGATTTTGTGCATGAACTGACCACTTCATTATAGCCCATGAATGTTCAATGAGTGGCAAAATAATTATCTGGAACTGTCCAGAATGTTCTTCAAACCAATCGAACAGTGGTCTGGTGACAAGGTACACTGTCATCCATAAGAATTCCATTATTGTTTGGGAACATGCAGTTTATGAACAAGTAGCTGCATATGTTCTCTAAGTAGTTGTATGTAACAATTTCTGGTCAATGATTGGTTCATTTGAACCAGAGGAACCACTCAATTCCATGTAAAAACAGCCCACACCGTTATGGAGCCACCACCAGTTAAAGCTAGGGTCCAATCAATACGGTCATGATCCAAGGAGAGGTGGTTCATCTTCATGCGATACTGTGCTATTAGCAAAGGGCCTCACTGAAGTCAGTCTGCAGCCATAGCCAATAAACACCAAATTCAACCACACCGTCCTAAAGGACACATTCATCTTAGGTAGAGGCACCTGTTTGTGGTGAAAATTTCTGCTCGATTTCGTATTTTTAAAAAGCTATTATTTCATGAATAATTTCGCTATTTTTTTACTTTTTAATGATTAAGAATTAAAGAAAAAATAAGTTGTAAAAAAACAAAATCGAATTTCAGCGCGCGCGCGGACTAGCAGTCCGTCATCATTGAGACAGAAATAAGGTGCACAATATAGTATTATTGTGTAAAAATATTTCCTTTTTAATCTTTGGAGAGAAAATCGTATATAGGCCTATTATAGGCTACGTCTTGAGCACTGAAACAATTAGCGTACATTTACATACGGAGCACTGAAATGGTCAAACTATTTCGGAGCTACACGCAATCCTCTTGTGGCTTCTTTTAAAATCCTTTATCTTCTGTTCTCGGGCAGTTTCTTGTGTTTTCACCCATATAATACCTGCATCGGCGCGATTAAATGTCGTCTCTGCGAAAGAAATTACTTTTCTCTTAAAGTGCGCTGTAGGGGGGGGGGGGGGAAGGAAAGAAAAGGAGGAGGAAGAAGAAGAGTCTTCACGATCAGATACAAGGTAGTACTTCATGCACTACAGTTCAAAGTCAGCCTGCAAACACCGCAACAAAGGGTGAAATCCAAAATGTATACCATTCATGAAAACTATAATAAGGCGGCATGTACGGGTATTTTTCGGAACTACCATTCACAAAACCTAATTATGGCGGCTTCTAGCAGCATTTTATGGAACCTCCTGAAGCTTTGCCTCCGAATCTAAATGGGAAGAACTGCTATTTAAATGTGTCCTCCCTTTGCCATTCAATACACACATTGCAGTATTTGTACGTAAGTATTTTCCTTGTTTTATCAAAATCGTAAAATCCATCTGATGTGAATTCTCTTTCACAATCAAAAACTTATGTTAATATTCTGCTGTACTAAAACAAATCACTGAAAGATCGTTTAGAAACGATTACGACCATGCAGTACACTAGCAGTCACCTGACCAAAAAAAGTGCTGGAAACAGATTTCTTCAATGCACGGGAAATGAGGCTGGCAGGACTCTAACCGATATATATTGAAGTGGTGTACAATCGATTGTCATTTACATCTCAAATTGACGCCAGTACAGGTGCCTCTAATCATAGGTCCTACATTGATTCTGGAGTTAGTCATTTCTTGTCTGTTAACATTAATAGTACTGACGGGACTATACAAATTACACTGCTCATAGTCATTAACTATTGGTCATTATTCACCAGACTGTCCCTGGCGACAGGTAATGCCTCATTCCCTGATTGTATTGTAACTGGAAGGTAAGACGTCATTTAACACTATTAGTCTCAGTGAGCTGGCGTCAAAGGCACAAGGGACAGCACGTTAACAGCCTCTCAAGTTAATACCACCTGAACTCTTAATCATACTATGTAAATATGCACCCTGCTCCTATGATGAACTGTCCGTCAGGTTGGAACAGCAAATCTGCAACTTCTCCTCAATGTGTAACCTCTGCAATTTTTGATTACTACTTTACAATAACTATGCATTCTGATAATAACTCAAGATTTTAAGCAATTGTTCTACTCCAGGAAAATATTTAAAATGACTTATTAGATTAAAAAATTGTTCAAAATGCACATTTCTTACGACAAATTTAAGTGACATTAGTTCAAAACTCAGGGAAAACAAAAAATATCATGTGTGAAAACAATGATAATGTCTAATATTTAATGTTTGGGACTTGAATCCCTGATACTAATATTTATGCTCTGCAATGGACTGGATACTACACCATTATGGCTACTCATTCATGTAACTTTCTTCAATTTAGAAAAATATTAACATCAACTGAAAAATTGAGTTACATACTGTCAAAAGGATTAAAAAACTTGTGCAGGACCGCAATACACTTTAAAAATCTATGCTCCCCTACCCTTTAGTTAATAAATACCTATGGTTAATTTTAATTTTCATGCTCAGAATTTGTTATAATTCCAAAAATCAAAGTCCACCTTAATATGGAATATGGTATTGTGTTAACAGCACTAACTCAAAAATAACTTCAAAAAATCATCATCTATAACAAAAGTAACAATAACAAACTTAGAAATGCCTATCTGATAAACCAAAATGTGAAAAATTAACTGAAACTGATCTATATAAAGCTTGCTATCAATTCAGTTTTGTATATATTCAAAATTATATGTCTAATGACTAAAATCAAGTATCACTGGTTCCTTACCCCCCTAGCTGTTGAGAGACAGACTGTGAGCGTTTGATGTGAGAGTCCGAGTCAGCAACTGAGTCTCTTCTTGCCTTTAAAAAAATGTAGTAATTATGAACTTATATCAATTAATCCTATACTCATAATTTCAAAGAACTGACGAAAAATCTAACACACACACAAAAAAAAAAAAAAAAGTTAATTTAGCAACAATAAAGCACTCACTGTAACTGTAGCAACCGGGGAAAGCGACAAGTTCTCCACTGTTGCACGGAGCTCATCAACACTAGCACTCATTGGAGCAGACCCGTTGCTTAATGGTTTGATTTCCACATGAATTTTGTGTTCTCTTTCATCATCTAAAACGAACAATTATGGTGTTTTTCAATAATGCATCTGAGGTATTATTATTATTATTAATTTCAATAATAAGAAGCACAAAAGAAGGTGGTTAGTTAAAAGTGATGGGTTAAAGGTACACAGGAAAGGCTGTATGAAATAAAACACAAGATGGAAGCTGACAAAAGTATGGATTTATGCTAGACTTCATCATAATCATCATCATCATCATCATCATCATCATCATCATCATCATCATCATCTTATGTCCACAGTGTTATTGGAAAAGAAAATACAAGTATACAAAGAAGAAAAAAATTGAGACTCCCCTTAATGAGGGTCTGAATGGATTCTAAGACAATTCACTCCACCTTAAGATACTGTGGTAGTTATTTCACTACAGAAAGTTACAGAACATTTTCAGTTAAGCAAATATATATATATATATATATATATATATATATATATACACAGGCTCTAATAAAAAAATACATGCATTCATGACACCCAACCAAATTCAGTAGAAAGGCATACATAATCATTGGAATTCAGTTGTGGCATATACTCTTATTTGATGCACACTTGTAGGTAGGGTGTCAGGAGAGTCTATTGATTCGTAACAAAATGAATGGTAACAAAACAAGTTCTATATTTGAAATTTAAAGCAAGCTGTTGCAAAATGATGTCTGCAATGCAACAATGCAGAACTTATAATTACCTGACATTTACATAAAGGTTAGGAAGCAAACTCGGTGAAAATTTGTTACTGTTATTTTATGAGAATCTTATGTGCCCAGATTGAAAAATAACATAGAGGGCTTGTTTCTACAACTTTTGTCATTTTCAAATCTATAAGGAACAGGTTAAAAATGTGACAGGATAGAAATAAGGGATGCATCACCTTTCACTAAGTGTACAGTGGAGTCATGTTACACACAACAACATCATGACACCAGCTACGATAAGGAGGCATATCAACATCTACTTGTACATACATACTCGGCACTCCACTATAAAGTGTTTGGCAGAGGGTACCTCATACCACTACTAGACATTTCCTTTCTGTTCCCTTCCCAGGTGTGGTGAGGGACAAACAAATGCCTGTATGCTTCTGTACAAGCCCTAATTTCTCTTACTGCATTTTTGTCATCTTTAAGCAAAATATAAGTTTGCAGCAGTAGAATTGTTTTACACTCCCCACGGATCCCCCCCACTTGAGTTTCCTAAGCATTTATGTAAAACTTAACCATTGATCAGACCTACCAGAAAATCTGAATTGCTGCTCTGTCTTCATTTAAAACTGATCCCTAACACTTGAGCAGTACTCAAGAAGGGGTCGCACAAGCATTCTACAAGTGGTCTCCTTTATAGATGGACCACAGCTTCCCAAATATCTTTTAATAAACCAAAGTCGACCATCTGCCTTCCCCATTACTATCCTTATGTGCTCATTCCATTTCATTTCAGAACACTTTGCTATGTTACACCTAGATATTTAATTGACAAGACAGAGTCAGGCAGCTCACTAATAACACTGCATTAAAAATGGTTTTTTTTTTATTAATCTGCATCAAAATATTGAAATGTTTGTATAGTTTATGGGACTTAACTACGGGGTCATCAGTCCCTAAACTTACAAACTACTTACGAACTAGGACGGCACAAATATCCATGCCTGAGGGGGGATTCGAACCCCCGACTGTAGTGGCCGTGCAGACCGTGACTGGAGCGCCTCAGTCTCCTCGGCCACCGCGGCCGGCAATCTGCATCACCTTGCAGTTTTGCAGCTAGTTGCCAGCTCTCACAGCAAGTAGATTTTTTCTAATCAATCTTTCATCCTACTACTGTCACTCTATGACAACTCCTTCCTGTACACCACAGCATCACTAGTTAACAGCCACAAATTGTTACTTACTCAGTCATCACATCATTTATGTGGAAAGAAGCCATGCAGGAGTAGCCGAGTGGTCTGATGCGCCACGTTACAGATCCCATGGCCTCCTGCGTCGGAGGTTCGAATCCTCCCTTGGACATGGATGTTTGTGTTGTCTTTAGTACAAGTTAGTTCATAAGTAGTTTGTACATTTAGCGACTGATGACCCCGCAGTTAAGTCCCATAATCTTAACAAACATTTGAACTTTTTTCTTATTTTTATGTTATTTACTTTTTATTTATTTTTGTCAGAAAATAACAGTGGTAGTATATTTCTTATAAACAGAAGCGAACTCCACTTTTTTGTAATCTTTTGGGACTTTGCACTGGACCAAATATTTGTAATACATTCAAGGTAAGTAAGGGATCCAATGCTGTGGATTACTCTTTATAAAGCCATACTGTATGTGATATTGCCGCGAGAGACCACGTACACCGACTGCCGGCTTGGTGCGGGGGATAGCGTAACGGACTGCAGTGCTGGAGGTCGCCAGTTCAATCCCGCCCACCGACAAAAATTTATTTCTTTGTAATTAACAATTCCAGAATGTTCTACATCTTTCTTATGTTCACTTGTGAATTCTGCTTGTTTCTTATGTTAGCTGTTCTTCTAATTTCTGGTAAATTCTGTCTGTGTATATATAGCAGAGCACTCCGCCCTAGAGGCAGTTAGTGCTGCTTGTATGTTGAGTTCGTAATACTGAAAGCTGGTTTATAAGTGCTGTGTTCAGTTGCCTTCGAAGTCAAGCCTGCTTCCATTTCAATGTGACATTGTTTGGTGGAGGTGACGGGTACACTGCGCAACAGCTGCATCACCGTGGCTCCGATTAGGCAACGTAAAAGCCATCGCTTGCATGGACTAGAACCAGAATACAAGGAATATACTGAGTACATCCTTCCGAAAGTCCATATCATCAGAAGAACAATGGACACGAAACCATTGGTAAGCCAGCTGCACATCAGACACCCGTGGGTGTTCTCTGGAAACGCTGGACAGAAACCCAACAAATAGCTTAAAGGGTTCGACCGAGTCGCCAAGTATAACAGATGGGATCACACATTGTGCTTGGCCAACGTTTATTTCTACCTGGACAGAACAGCCCAGCAATGGTTTGAGAACAACAAAGACAAGCTGAACTACTGGGAAACGTTCCAGACGGAACTTTAGAAGACGTTTGGAGACAGCCAGCGACAAATCCGCTCGGCAGAAGAACAACTTAAGAACTGGGCCCAACGACATGGTGAGCCGACAATCGTGCATACAGAATGTTTTGGCCCTGTGTAACATAGTCAAACCGAACACGACTGAAGTGGACAAAATCACGCACCAGATGAAGGGTATTGCAGAAGACATGTACCAAGCCCTTCTGATAAAAGACATTGCTACGACAGAAGAGTTTATCAAGTGGTGCCAGCGTATTGAAGAGATGCAACAAAGGAGAGTTGGACGCAAGAAGTATGACAGACTCCCCAATGTGGTCCCTATGGCCGTTGTGGAAGACCAGCATGACTTCACTTCTCTCATATGACAAATTATGAGAGAAGAATTACAATAATTTATGGCAACTGGGACTGTTAGACCAAGCGAGCATCAGATTATGGCCATGGATGTAAGCCCTGTAAGTCACGAGGGAGCCGACGTCACTGAGGAAGATGTATTTCAGACATTAGCTCCTGTCTGCCCCGTCAATCGCACCCGACGTGAAGAATGGTGTCGCCCTGCTATGACTTACGCTGCAGCCGCCAAACAGCAGCCCATGAACTGGCCGACACGACCACAACCAACTCCCCCGGTAACTATGATGCCTTGCAGAAGAACAGACGTCTGGAGGACAGAAGACAACACACCACTGTGTTTCCATTGTGGGCGTCCTGGACATGTTGTATGCTACTGCAGAGAGAGGAGGCGAGTATTTGACGATTATTTTGCCGCAAGATGTCAGCCATCGGAGCAGTTCTATCTCAGGCAGACACCTGCTGATGAATTCAGTCGACCAATCAGAAGAAGCCCATCGCCGTACCCTGGACGAGGTCGATCCCCGATGTGCCACTGCCGTTCACTGTCACCGTACAGAGGTACCAGCTGCGTCAAGGAAAACTAAGCGAGGCAACTATCTACGGAGGCGAGGCCGCTGCAGATTAAAATCCTCCATGGACGACAGTCGCTAAGATGTCGGGGAATCTCATCAATGTCATAATCGACAGCCAACCTGTCCGGGCACTGGTAGATTCAAGAGCTTTTTCCTCTGTACTGTCGGATAGTTACCGCCACACACTAAAGAAGACAATGTTCTGCAATACGGGGGCAACTGTGCTGAAGGTCACAAATGGAAAGTATGTCCATCCAGCAGGAACTTGTGTCGCAAGAATAACCATCAACAACAGGACGCAGCCATTTGAATTTGTTGTTTTAACAGAATGTAGTCACAATGACATCAACGGATGGGACTTCCCCTTCAGGCATCCTAAGCTATCATTGACAGTGGAAGATCTGAGCTGCAAATTGAAGAAGTTGTTCCAACGGGTCCATGTAATGCAGAATTTTCTGGTAGGTTATTTGCCGTTGACAGTGCGACGATCCCGCCGTTGACGATGAGAAGAGTTGCAGTCACAAACACAGATGAGCGATTCAACTGTAAAGTGCTTGTTGATAGTAAGAAGTTTATCAGGCTCACCAAAGAAATTTACATACCAGCGGCTATCATAAGCATTGCAGGAGGTTGAGGAGAGATTTGGATCACTAATTGTCATGAACAGCCGCAACTTATCCCCAAAGGAATGTGTATTGGGACAGCTGAACCAATCCAGGATGGTGAGCTCAACGTCATCAACAAAGACCCATGCTCTGCTGTTAGTACAGACAACATGCTGGAGGAAACGAATGTGGAACTGCCAATAGGGCCCGGACTGACCAAGGAACAACGCCAGCGAGTGTTAGCTAATCTACGTCAATTTTCGGGTGCATTCACACCTCAGCAAGGGAAAAGTAAGACAAAACGGCTTAAGATTAAGCAATGTATCAATACTCGGGATCATCCGCCAATTAGCCAGCGTTCGTATAGACTGTCGCCAGCTGAAAGACAGAGAATTCAGGAGGAAGGTGAGAAGATGTCGCGAGATGACATTATTCAACCTACGGAGAGTCCTTGGTCGTCTCCGGTGGTCCTCGTAAAGAAGAAGGATGGCACGTGGCGATTCTATGTCGACTATTGGCGGCTGAACAGACTCACAAAGAAAGATGTCTACCCATTGCCACGCATTGACGACACCTTAGACTGCTTGAAAGGAGCTACATACTTCTCAACTATGGACATGCAGACAGGTTACTGGCAAATCAAGGTTGACGAAGCTGACAGGGAGAAGACGGCTTTTATTACACCTGACGTCCTCTACGAATTCAAAGTAATGCCATTTGGATTACGTAATGCTCCTGCCACATTCGAACGCATGATGGACAACTTGCTTCGACACCTTAAGTGGACGACATGTCTCTGCTATTTAGATGAGATTGTAGTTTTCTCAAAAACATTTGAAGAACATCTGAGTCACCTGTCAACTGTGTTGAAGTGTGTTCAGGCTACTGGTCTCCGCCTCAATCCAAAGAAGTGCCTCTTCATCGCCAAAGAGAGAAAAATCCTGGGGCACCTAGTCAATGGAGATGGTGTCCATCCTGATCCAGATAAACTAAGGGCAGTCACTCCTCAGCATATTTGTGATGTGAGAAGTTTTCTCGGGCTGTGCTCATACTACCGACGTTTCATAAAAGTATTTTGTAACAACGCATGTCCATTACAAGAACTTCTGCAGGGAGACGCAAGAGACAAAAGAAAGAGCTTTTCGGGCACTTAAGGAGGCTCTAACTTCAGCACCAGTGCTAGCCTTGTACGACGAGAATGCAGAAACTGAACTTGACACAGACGCCGGTGGTTATGGGATTGGTGCAGTGCTTGTACAAGTTCAGGAAGGTGCTGAAAAAGTGATGCCTATCAAGAGTACTCTCAAAGTCCGAGATAAACTACTCTACAACTGAAAAAGAATGTCTCACAGTTATCTGGGCTATCAACAAGTTCCGGCCATATTTATTCGGCAAACCATTCACTGTCACGACAGACCACCATTCTTTGTGTTGGCTGACTAGCTTGAAGGATCCATCAGGTCGACTAGCAAGATGGGCACTAAGACTCCAAGAGTAGGATGTCACAGTGGTATTCAAGAACGGGCGCAAACACAAGGATGGCGACTTCCTTTCCAGGAATCCATTAGTGGAACACAACAGCATGAATGAAATTTCAGCCCTCACTGAATTAGATGAAGTTACAGCTGAACAGAGGGAAGATCCAGGACTATTAAGAACGATAAAGGCCTTGGAGAAAGGAGAACTGACCAATGGAGAGTTCCAACTCGTAAACGGAACATTGTATAAGAGAAACTATGATCCACTGGGCCCCAAATGGCTACTGGTCGTTCCAGCTCATCTCCAGCCAGCTATTCTCAAATATTTCCACGATGCTCCAATATCCGATCATCTGGGATTCGTGAAGACCCTAGACAGAATCAGACGCAGGTATTACTGGAAAGGTCTCTACCGATCTGTCAAGCACTATGTGAGTCACTGTAAGAGTGCCAGCGACAGAAGCATATGCCGCAATTACCTCCAGGACATCTCGTACCGATTCCGCCAGCAGCAGCTCCATTTCACCAAGTTGGGATCAATCTTTTTAGGAAGGTTCCCGAAGTCGTGGACAGTTAACCGATGGATAATAGCCTGCACTCACTTCCTCACACGCTACGTGGTCACCAAACCAGTGCTGACTGCAGAAGCTCCAGAAATCGCAAAATTCCTTGTAGAAGACATTATTTTGAAGCATGGAGCACCACGTGTCATGATATCTGATCATGGAAAAGTATTCCAGTCAAAACTAGTATCAGAGGTAATTTCATGGTGCGACATTGTCCACAGAATGACAACTGCATACCATCCTCAGACAAATGGTCTTACGGAACATTTTAACAAGACGTTAGCCGATATGCTGTCGATGTTGAGCAGAAGGATTGGGATACAATTCTGCCAGTCGTGACATTTGCTTACAATACCGCAAGACAAGACACCACAGGCTTCATGCTGTTTTTCCTGCTCCATGGCCGTGAAGATGAGACGACAATGAATACGCTGTTCCCTTTTCAAACAGACAACCTCAGGATGACTATGTTAAACAGCTCATCACCAGGGTCGAAGAAACAAGACAGCTGGCTCGCATATGGACACTGGACGCCCAGGAGAAGGACTGTCAGCGGTATAACGACAAGCATCGACCTGTTGTGTACAGCCCAGGAGATCTGGTATGGATTTTTACCCCTGTACAAAAGGTTGGACTGTCAGAAGAGTTATTGAAGCGATACTTTGGTCTGTATCGTGTCATACGCCGCCTGTCAGACGTCACATACGAAGTTTAGGATTATGAGCCATCATCAAAACGACAAAAACAGAGACATTGTTCACGTCCTGCGCATGAAGCCCTACTACAATCCTGAAGAG
The DNA here is from genome assembly GCA_026315105.1 of Locusta migratoria. NCBI lineage: Eukaryota > Metazoa > Arthropoda > Insecta > Orthoptera > Acrididae > Locusta > Locusta migratoria. Next base: position 443,761,566 of record CM048755.1, on the reverse strand, counting down.
CAGGTAGGCGACAATGGCTTCTTGTTCAAGGACTTTAAGGAGGGTAATGTTACTGATGAAGCCACAACAGGAACGTCTGTCGTCGATAATCGTGGAAAAGGGAAGGATTCCCGTTAACTTCCATGCAGAGGACCCATGACAAGGTCCAGATCCATGACATTGCAGCTGGCTCCACAGGGAACATAACAGCGGGTCGCAGTTTTTCCAGGAGAGGGAGCAATGCCGCGAGAGACCAGGTACACCGACTGCCGGCATGGCGCAGGGGATAGTGTCACGAAACTGCGGTGCTGGAGGTCGCCGGTTCAATCCCGCGTGTGCTGCGTGTATGTTGAGTTCGTAATAAACCAGCTTTCAGAATAAGTGCTGTGTTCAGTTGCCTTCGAAGTCAAGCGTGCTTCCATTTCAATGCGACAATATAACTCTTAGACTTGTTCACAGTTGTCATAAACTTCACATTTAGACATATAGGCACAATGTGTCAAGTGTACTGGCCTTTGATAAATGAGTGTGTCACAAAATAACTGTGATAGAAATTTCATTCATACTGAAGAACTTTTAATAGTCCACTTCAATTTTTTTTTCTCTTGTTCAGTTTAAAAGATCTATTACAGCCCTTTTTAATATTTAATACCATCAGTTACTCAACATTCATACAAACATGATTCCACTTTATCCTGAAGATGGCTAATTTCAAGACACCAACTACAAAGTGATAGATATATTATTCATGTGTGACACATTAAAATGTGTGTTGGACCAAGACTTCCCATTTATTGTAAGTGGTAGCCAATCATGCACACTCCATGGACCAAACCAAATCTTCAAATGCACTCTCTACAGCCTTATATTGTAGCCTAAAGGAAATCTTGATGTCTTACAATCCACTATCTGTTAATAATATAAAGGAATAATTCTTACAGCCGCTTGTTGTCAAATCATATGTAATTGTTGGTTTTTGGAAGGGACTAAATGGCAATGGTTATCAGTCCCTTGTTCCAGTCTGAGAGATGAAACATTGTGTTAAGCGTTCCTAAGTAAAAGTGTTAACATATCACAGTTTAAAAGGAACAGGTAAACATGAAGAAGGGATACAAGTTAAAACGAAGAAGAGATAAAAGGGTGGAAACAGTACAAGAGTGTTGTTGCTGGGTTATCACAGAAATATAAGTAACACATCCAGCCACTCTGGGACACATTAAAAACACCTACCTAGAAGACTTAGGCAGGTGGAGGAAAGAGTAATGACAAACACACACAAACTTTAAATGGACTTGTAAAATCCACATTCACGGATAAAATTTAAAACAGAACCAACCACGGAGGCATTGTTGGCTAAAGCAAGCTGCAAAGCATCAGGGATATTAAAATTTCTCCACTATTCGGCTAAATTGCGGCATTCAAGTAAGATGTGGGCAACTGTCAAAGGGGCACCACATCAACACTGAGGGTGGTCCTCGCGACGCAAAAAGTGACCAAGCTTGAGTCAATTATGGCCTATATGGAGCCGGCAAAGGACAACCGACTCCCTGCGAGAACCCCTCGGGGAGATCTTCCATACAGCGGTAGATGGCTTGACAACACGGAGCTTATTGGGTTCGGTCAAGTCTGCCTATTCAGAATTCCAAACCCCAAGGACCTTGCAGGTCAACTGGGATCGGAGGTTTGAGACTGGGCAGCCCATATCCAGGGGGCATGAAGTGGTGGCCTGCTTGGCCACCTCATCGACGTGTTCATTGCCTGGTATACCTATGTGGCCCGGCGTCCAGACAAAAGCAACAGAATGGGCTGACTCACCAAGGGCGAAGACAGCATCTTGAATTGCTCGCACCACAATGTGTTTCGGTAGAAACTGGTCGAGGGCCTGTAAACCACTCAGGGAGTCGCTACAGATGACATACGACCCCCTGGGGAGAGCTCTGAGGTGTTCAAGAGCTCTCAAAATACCGACCAGTTCCGCAGTGAAGATGCTGCTTCCACAAGGCAATGATCACTGTTCGATGTGCTCACCACAGACAAAGGCATATGCGGCATGACCATCGGCCAAAGAACCATCCGTGTAAATAATGGTTGCACCATGAAATATGTCAAGCAGTGCTTGAAACTGGCGCCGGAGAATCAGTGGTGGAATGGAGGCTTTCGAATCTCTGGACAAATCCAACCGAAGCTCCAGGCAAGGAATTATCCAGGGGGTAGACGGGGGAGTAGTGGAAAGGAGGAGGGAGAGAAAAGGAACGAAGTGAGGAAAGAAGGAAATGGACACGGATCGCAGTCAGAAGACCCGACCTGGGCCGATGCTGTGGGGAAGGGAGTGCAGAAAGTGGAAAGAGAAGCCTGTGGTTCGGATGGTGGGGTGAAGCATGTACCCGGGCAATGTAACACACCAACAACCGTTGCCAGCGATACAGCAGAGGGGGAACCCCAGCTTTGACTAGGAGACTCGGTATTGGACTGGTGCGAAAAGCCCCCGTCGCGAGACGCACATCAGCGTGGTGAACGGGGTCTAAGACCCGCAAGGCAGAAGGGGCTGCTGAGTCATAAACCAAGCTCCCGTAATCAAGCTGCGACTGAATAAGAGCCTTGTAGAGCTGAAGGAGGGTGGAACGGGCTGCTTCCCAACCAGTATGGCTGAGGCATCGGAGAATATTTAAGTGCCGCCAACACTCTTGTCTCAGCTGATGTAGGTGTGGCACCCAAGTCAGTCAGGCATCGAAAACCATGCCCAGAAAATGATGTGTGTCCTCATTCTCCTGGACGTGGGGGGAGCTGAGGGAAGTGCCAACCCGTACCCGAAAAGATCGGAAGGAAAGAAAGTTTTGAATAAAAAGTGGGAGCAAACCCCTTAAGGCCCAACCATGCAGTGTAGCCAGAATATGGTGGCACCAAGTGGTGTTGTATGCCTTCCAGAGGTCAAGTATGCCTTTCTGAGGTCGAGAAAGATGGCAACAAGGTGCTCACGCCTGCTAAATGCCGTACGAATGGCAGACTCCAGAGCCACTAATTTATCAACAGTGGAGCGACCTTGGCAGAAACCCCACTGATGTGGGGGACAACAGACCTCGATGTTCAAGTATCCACATAAGCCTCCAGCTCACCATATGTTCGAATAGCTTGCACAGAACGTTGGTGAAGCTGATTGGGCGGTAACTATCAGCCACCTGTGGATCAGCACCAGGTTTGATCACCGGAATAATGATGCTTTCTCGCCATTGTGACGGGAAAGCTCCCTCTGCCCATAAACGGTAAACGGTTTAACAGGGCGACAAGCTTGTGTTGAAACTCCACAGAAAGGCGCCGGATTAACTGGCTGTGGATCCTGTCCGGTCCCGCAGCGGTGTCGGGGCATGCGGCAAGGGCAATTTCGAATTCCCATTCACTGAAAGTAGAGTTGTACGATTCTGCTCGACGCGTGTCAAACGACAGCCGTCACTGTTCTACCGGCTCTTTCAGTGCGTGGAAGTCTGCAGTGTGTGCTGCAGATGTGGAATTGCAATAGCAGTGGCGTCGGTGCATACAGTACCCTAGATCTGTAAGCTGGGGATTGCTGCTGATGTACGGTACCCAAAGAGGCGTCTAACTTGGGACCACACCTTAGATGGTGAAGCACGAGAGCCGATGCTGGCAACATACATCTCCTAGCTGTCCTGCTTGCTCTGTCGAATGAGCTCTCGAGCTCGGGCTCTAAGCCGTTTGAAGGCTAGCAGGTTGTCCATGGTGGGGTGGCGCTGATGGCGCTGGAGCGCCCGCCGACTATCCCGAATGGCTGCAGCGATCTCTGGCGTCCACCAGGGCACGGACTTGTTCCGAGGGGGTGCCAGAGGTGATGGGAACGGTGGTCTCAGCGGTAGAAACGATAGCAGCAGTGATTTGACAAACCACAATGTACACATTAGCAGGCACTGGTACAGGAAAAGTAGCAGTGGAGGTGTAATCCTGCCAATTAGCTCGACGGAGGAACCATCGAGGTGGGCTCCCTGCAGGTTGGAAGGGAAGTGCAGGTGTGACACAAGGATCGGAAAATGGTTGCTGCCGCAAAGGTCATTGTGGGTCCTCCAGCGAAAATGTGGGAGCAGACTGACTACATAGAGAGAGGTCAATTGCCGAGTAGGTGCCTTGTGCCACGCAGAAATACGTGGGAGCCCCAGTGTTTAAGAGACAGATGTCCTACTGTGAGAGAAGTGTCTCTACGTCCCTACTGCGAACTGTCATCTGGGTCCCACCGCACAATGGGTGGTGGGCATTAAAATCCCCCAAAAGGAGAAAGGGCGGGGGAAATTGCGCAATCACTGCAGCAACATCAGTGATAGAGACAGCCGCATCTGGGGGAAGGTAAATGGAACAGATGGTGAATTCCTGCCCCACTTGGATTCTAACAGTGACTGCCTCCAGAGTCGTGTGGAGAGGCACAGCAGCAGTGGGGACAGTTGCAAGAACGTAGATACAGACCCCTTCTGAAGCTCTGTCATATGCCGCCCTGTTCTTGTAGTGTCCCCGATAGCCGCGAAGGGCTGGGGTCCGCTGGGCAGGAAACCACATTTCCTGCAACGCCCAACAAAGCACAGGGAAGCGGCACAACAACTGCTGCAATTCAGCTAGGTGGTTGAAAAAACCACCACAATTCCACTGAAGGAGTACATGGTCACCAAGCTCAAAAGCCATATTTAAGTTTGGAATTGGGTTCATCCATAGCTACGACTGCTGCCAACTGTTCAGAATCGCCAGTGGCAGTGATCCTGGATTCTGAAGAACCCAGTATTGCGAGATCCTCAGCAGACGCAAGGATCTCAAGCTCATCCTCTGAAGTAGAGGATGAGGATGCCTGTGGCTTTCTAGCCACCAAAGTCTCCTTCTTCTTACTTTTCTTCTGCCGTCCCTCTCGCTGGCCCTTCGGTTAAGAGGCCTGGGAGGGCTTCTCAGTAGTGGCATCAGGGTAGGAAGAAGAGCGAGAAGCCATTCTACCAGCAGGTCGTGGACCCTTCAGCCATCGGCTGGGATCCCCACGTTCACTGTGAGAACCCTCGGAAGGGACTGTCCCCAGGGACCCTTTCCGAGCGAGAGGAGCCGGAGGAGGCTGTTCCTTCTCCAGTTGGGAGACGGGGACTGATGTCCCAGATGGAAAGGGGGTAATTGCTCCCGCAGGTGGTGTTATGGGAGCAGCAGATGAAGAGGTGTCCCCACCCATCGAGGAGGCAGTAGAACGTTGTTGGCCCATAGGGCCCACGGACGGAGAGAACACTGGTTCTGTTGATCGCAGTAAAACTGTTGCCACTGTGACCACGGCAAAAGATGTTGGCATCTTTACCGGATGGAGCTGTTCATACTTTTTACGTGCCTCTGAATAGGTCAAATGGTCCAGGGTCTTTATCTCCATGATTTTTCTCTCGCGATGTAATACGCTACAGTTCGGCGAGCATGGCGGATGGTGTTGCCCATAATTCACGCAAACTGGAGGTGGAGTACATGGGGCATCTGGGTGCGATGGTTGTCCACATTCCCTGCAGTTAGGACTGGAAGTACATCGGAAGGACATGTGCCCGAACTTCCAGCACCAGAAACACCGCATAGGGAGGGACATAGGGTTTTACATCACACCAGTATATCATTACCTTGACCTACTCAGTGTATCGCCTTCGAAGGCCAAGATAAAAGCACCGGTGGCAACCCTCTGATCTTAAGGTCCCCTGTATACACGCCGATCGAAGTGAACCCCCCGATGTTCCAAGTTTGCTCTCAACTTTTCATCGGTCTGAGAGAGGAGATATCTATGGTAGATTAAATCCTGGACCATGTTAAGTGACTTATGGGGCGTGATACTGACTGGAACATCACCCAGCTTATCGCAGGCCAGTAATGCCCTCGACTGTGCTGGGGACGCCATCTATCAGCACAGCCCCACTGCGCATTTTGAAAAAATATTCTACTTCGCCAAACTTATCCTCCAGCTGTTATACAAAAAATTGCGGCTTAGTGGTCATGAAAGATTTACCATCTCAACACGCACAAACAAGGTATTGTGGCGAATATGGCTCTGATCTATTACGGGCCTTTCGTTCCTCCCACGGGGTGGCTAGGGAAGGAAACGTCTTAGGGTCATAGGTTGACGCATTGAATTCAGTTTTGCCACGCTTAGAGACACCGTTTTTGCGACCGGCCACACTTTTTATTTGCTCATTTCATTCTGGTCCCACGAGCAGCTAGGGAACTAAAGGTCCACTAAGGCAGAGCCCCACTTTCCTGGGTAAGCCTTATACAACTGAGATGCGGCAGGTTCCTCAGAGGGTGCTCGTTAACGACTGTTCAACCTCAACAGCCATGCATCTCCTCAGCACGTAGCACACCTTGAGATTGTGGTGGTTTTTTAATAGAGGTTTGTACCGTCCTCACGACCCGGGCGATTAAGCTAAGATCCCCAGGCTCTGAAATGTACAACGTTCCACCATCACGCCAAACGATGGTCACTGAAGCACGCACTACCTGTGGAGATAGCACAGTATTATTTTATTCTAGTATTTGCAGATGTAATGAACATTACACATCTAGGTATTAGACACCTGTCATGAAAGCCACGATTCAAGATATGTTTAGGAGAATGATTATATAATGAAAAGCTCGTATAATGTCTCACCATAATCGTTATCTAATCTCTGAAACCATAAATTGTTGATAATTTCAACAATAGACACTATCTACGATGTTGTGCCCCGTCCCTTCAAAATTTAACAACACATCCTCACTACTAATACTTGATAAACATGAAGTTCAGGTTGAATAGTTAATACTTCACTCCTAAAGCAGACCACTCGCCATCAAGCAGAGAGTAACTGACATGCACATGTGAAGAATAAAGAAAACTTGATAGATTTTGGAGTAAATACTTTCTAGGCCTACTGGGAAGCACAAGCACGCACGCACGCACGCACACACACACACACACACACACACACACACACACACACACACACACACACACGTGCACACGAGCGTGCTCTCGCTCTTAAATAGTGAGCACAATGCCAGGATTTCAATGGTGAAAGGGTTGGGTTAGGGTAGGTTTTGTGTTAGGTACAGTAGGTAAAGGCACGAAGAGGTGGCAGGCAAGAAGAGGAGTTTGGGTAACTAGGAAATAGATCAGAGTGAGGTAATCAGTTTGCTGGTTAGGGAGGCTGTAAGGAGAGGTGGCAGGTGCAGTGAGCATGACGAGTTGGTTGGTGGGAGCAAGGGACAAAACAGCTATGTCATCAGTCCCTCTAGCTAAGAAGGGTATATTCAGAAGGAGAGAATGCAATTAAAGATGTGGTCCAACTAAGAAAATTCTGGTAGTAAAAAGGTGGGAAAACTAAAATGTAATTAAAATCAGTTATACCAACAAGATTAAAACCAACATAAAATACAAAATTCTGCAATGCACATACGCACAGCCATATAAGCTCTATAACCCATGATTCATTAGTTATAAACATGTATTGGCCAACAGATCACATCCCTAGAGCAAAAACCTAAACAATGGAAGAAAGGAAACAAGTGTTAAAAACAAGGTAAAAAGTGTTCGTGGGTGGGAAGCCACCAATTGTAGGGCTCCTTAATAATAACCGGGGGAAGGCTCATTGCACAGGAGGAAACTAAGGGGTCAGCCTGGAATGTCCAATGTGGAGGTGACAAAGGACAGTAGATAACCTCTGGGAAAAGTGTATGGAAGAACTACAAGCTGCAGTGGTCTCATAGTTTATGCAGAATTTGTTAGATGGGGCAGTAGCCTGCAAGTTGCTGTTCCATTTTTGTAAGAGCAGAGTTCATATCTGCAACCACAATCTGCACCCGGGATTGTCAAGGGAAATGGGTAGTGAGGGGTTGGGGTGGGGTTGTTTGGTTGGGATAGGGTGACTAAACTAAGGTTATCAGTTCCCCAGTGGGGAGGGGAAGGAGCGAGAATACGAAAGGAGGGGAAGGGGAAAGGAAATGCAGCCCAGAAAGTAAAAAAGGAAGGAAGACTGCAATAGCTCAGGGACCCGTGCTCGCCACCCACATACTCTGGAAAGAACTGTGAGCCCCCTGGGGACAATGGGTAGTGAGTAAATGCTGCTTTGGCAAAATGGTCAGCCTGTTTATTCCGTAGGTTACCAATGTGACTGGGAGCCCAGAGATAGGAATGGAGCAGGCAGCTTGATGAAGGTCAGCGAGGAGATCATGGATACAAGTGGCCAAAGGAGGGGAACAGTAGCATCGATCACTGGCCTGTAGGCTGCTCATAGAGTCGGTACAAATTAAAACACAGTCCAGGGTGGCCTGTTTAATAAAATGAAGGGCTCTGCTAACAGCTATCAGTTCTGCCGTAAACACATTACATGATTCTGGGAAAGAATGGCATTCCATACCGAAAGGACATGTAAAAGCCCGTATGACCAATAGTTTGAGCCATCAGTGTAGAAGATGGCATCCTGAAACTCTTCAAGTACTGGGTGCAAAAAATAGTGAAAGATTATGGGAACAACTAAAGCTTTTGGACCTTGGAAGAGATCTGTTCTTATTTGTGGATAAGGCACCACCCAAGGGGGAGAGTGTAGTATAAGGTGGGGAGTACAGGCCAGGGAAGGGATATGGTAGTCCCTGCAAAGAGGCAAGCCACAATCTGACGAGTAATCCCATTCGAAGGCCGGTATCAGGAGGTAGAGACCCAATGGATGCAAAAAGAATAAACATGGGATGAGCAGGAGATTGTAAAATGGCAACAGCGTAGGTCAAAAGTTGATGTCACCTAATCTGAATAGTGAATATTCCTGCTTCAGCAAGGAGACTTAACAGGGCTGGTCCAGAAGGCACCAGTAGCCAAGTGTACACCACAATGGTGAACCGGGTCTAACAGTTTCAGGGCCGATGGAGCTGCTAAGGCATAAACCTACCACCCATAATCCAACTAGGAGAAAATTGGAGCCTGATAAGATACAAAGGAGAGTTGCATGATCTGGACACAAAGATGAGTGTGCAAGGAAAAGGAGCATTAAGATTTCTCACACAGCTAGTTTTTAGGTGAGTAACAGGTCAGTTTTTTTACATTAAAATAAATAAATAAATAATGCTGTGCCACATTTTCTAGGGGTGGAGTACCCAAAAAGAATTCTGCATCAGGGTGAGCTGTAGCACAATGAAAAAATGTGTAACCAACATTTTGGATGGAGGGAATTGAAAACCATGGAAAAAAGCCCACATGGAAACCAGCCATAAGGCATCTTGGAGCTGGTGTTCAGCATAGGCTACCGAGTGGGAGCTGTAGCTAATGCAAAAATTGTCTAGATAGAGCACAGGAGTGACCTGTGGCCCAACAGAGCTCACCAGGGCTGTGATGGCGATTAAGTGTAAAACTCAACATTAAACCCTGTGGAATGAAGTTCTCCTAGATGCATGGGGGGGGGGGGGGGGGCACTGAAGAAACAGCTGATTAACGAGGAACAGCTGCGGGGATAAAAACTAACTTATGCAAATCTGAAGGGAGCCTCGTAGGCTGCAGTCTAGGAGGGAACATGAAATATGACAATTCCAAGCCGTGTCATTTGCCTTATGTAGATCGAAGAAGAATTCAACAAGATGTTGACATTTAGAGAAGGCCATTTCCATTTTCTCGCTCGAGTACGTATCAGAGAGCATACTACTCAAACCAGCGCACAAGTTAAGCAGTAAATATCGAGACGTCGAAGTGAGAATAGGTATGCGTTGTGTCTGAAAGATAGGTTGGTGCACCCGTGTTTAGGTAGACAAGATTAAGATGGTTGAGGTGGTCTCCCTATAGGGGGTGGTGGGCACTGAAATCACCAATCAACAAAAAGGGCGAAAGAAGTTGAGCAATGAGTTGCAGCAGATCTGCCCTAGTAAAGGCAGACGACAATGGGGTATAGATGTTACAAAGTGAAAAGGAAAAGGTAGGGAAAGTGATGCGGACGGCAACTGCCTGTTGGTGAGTGTGCAGTGAAATAAGATGGTAGTAGATGTCTTCTGTAATGAGCAACGTAACCCCTCCATGGGCTGGGCAGGTCAAAGCACACTGAGGTATATTGTGAGAAATCTGACATTGCGTGGGGGGTAACTTTGTTTCTTGGACTCCGACCACGAACAGATAGTGCAATCTAAGGAGTAGTTTTAATTCTTCTCTGTTGGAAAGAATTCCACAAATATTCTATTGAAGGAGATCCATAAGGTAAGTGAAAATAGAAAGAGAAGGAGAAGGAAAAAGCTAGAGGAGATCACCTCGATGGCCGCTGAGGGCCTGACTTCTATGGAGCACTGCTACTGGAATCGATAGGTGAAGAGTTATTTTCCATTGCTTCGTCTGGAGTTTTTCCAGCCTGCCTGGGTTTATCGGCAGGGGCAGCTTCCTCCGCCAGTAAAGGGCCGGATGATCGGCTAGTAGTAGTCAGCCCCAGCGAGACAGAGGAACACCGAGTGGTGCTACTGTTAGGTGGCATGACGGATGAGTCGTGCCGTGGTGGGCAAGGAGAAAAACTCTTTTCTGCGTGCCTTCTTAGACGAATGATGACGAGATGTGTGTGTGGGCGTCGGTTGTGCAGGCTCAGATCTTAAGAAGTCTTCACGGACAGGCTCTTTCTTTGAATTCCGGGCATCTGGTTCAGACGCCCACGATTTGCGATTTGTGCTGACTGTGTTTTTGGTGGGAGGAAGAGCGTGGGAAGGTTGAATGGCCAATCTTTGGGCTGGCTGATCTGACAACTGTGTCGCTAAAAGCAAGCTCACATGTCTGTGTGCCTACCTCCTTAGTAGGATGAGAAGAGACAAGGACAGCGCTGTATTTACCCGCTGGGAGCTCAGCGGGCTTTCGACCGGCTAGTATCTTCCGTGCACCAGAGGTTGACACTTCTTCGCTTACTCTGGTTTCTTGGATTACCTGTTCCTCCTCGTAAACAGGGCAGTCCCTGGAAGAAGCAGCATGGTCGCCCATGCAATTGATGCAGCGAGAGGATGGAGATGGACAGTCACCCTCATGAGCGTCTGTGGCACAGGTGACACTTTTGGCTGCATTGGGACAAGATTGACGGGTATGATGATATCTCTGGCATTGGTAACAGTGTGTGGGATTCGGAACATAGGGGCAAACTGATATTATTTTGAATCCTGCTTTGATCTTTGAAGGAAGATCCACCCTGTCAAATGTCAAAAATACTAGGGTTGTGTCCGAATGGTTCGGTCGAACCCATTATTCGCCGAATCCAGCACACCGGCTTCGGATTCGAGATTTGATGCATAATGGCTGAATACTACGAATCCCAAATCCGAAGTGGTATACAGAAACCTTCAGTTACGAATGTTGTACTTTACTTTGCATAACAGTACACTTTCGTTTGCATTATTTAGTTTATTTTCCGTAGATCTACTGAAAGACGTGACGTCATAAAACAAAATGATCTTACTCTGAATTTATTCAAGTTAAACCACTACGAAATTTACGCAGTTGCGTGGCTATTGTGAAAACAATCTAGCGTATTTACCCAAATCTGAGCCTCATTTTTTCTTGTTTTTTGGGTCCAAAAACTGCCTGTGATATAAATCGAGTACAAAGCGAACTAAGTTCTGAAAAATGGCGCTAGGAATGCTACACAGGTTTGCTTTGCAGGCGCAAATATAAAATGTAGCAGACTGTGAAATATTAGTAGCAATTTCTTTATTTAAATACGAACAATACATAAAGCTTTAGGATTTCTCGACGAGTTGCCTCATTCTGATTTCACATATGGTTTCGTTGAATTTTGTAAAGTGCTGGGGTATGTGAACTGTAATGAAGCACTAGGATTTCAAGAAGAAAGTTATTTATTAAGTATGGGGAAAAATTCAAATTGTGTGCCATCCATGCGGGGGTGACGTCAATTCATCAAAAACTTGACTTCAGTTTCAATAAACCGTTTAAGGTCAAGCTTAAAAACATGTACACCATCTGCTTTTCGAAAAGTGACAGACAACTGACCAACGGGTTGCGTAAAATGCGCAAGTGTGCCAATGGAATGATGAAACATGGATGTGGGTTCCAAACCAGATTGCACAGCAGGCATTTAAAAATGTTTGATATCAAATGCATTACATTGTACGAGGTATGGTGCTCTGTACTACGAAGAAACTAAATAACAAGGAATCAAGTAATAGTGATTCAGAATTACCATGCCTATATCTAATTGCCATTATAAACATTTCATAAAATTTGCATTATAAGTGTAACAAAATTGTTTTATATTTCCGCATTTAGTTTGCCATATATTTGAAGTCTCATCTAAAAGCTGCGACGTAAAGCCATCTGGCAAGCCTGTGTTGCATCAATATGTCTGATGCTACAGTCACTGCCTTCGTGCTACAACTTACATGTTTTTCTCTTAGGGGGAAGAGATTGTTCCTATGAATCACGATTCGTAAATCCCACACTCTCTTCGCCATAGGAATAATACAAATTTAAACATTACGCCATGTAATCTTCCGTGTTAGCTGTTACCAAATTTAGGCCTAAATTCTGTCTGCCTAACAAACCCAAAAGACAATGGAGAACGCAGGAGAATATACGTATCATGTTAATGTTTACATTTTTATTATTCTTATGCTGAACGGAAATAGTTAGAAATGAAGCATGGCAACTGACTTCTAGTACTGATTTTTAAATCTTTTACGAATATAAATTCTGTGCAGACAAGAAATGTGATGTTAAATTTTTGAAAGAATAAATAAAGCCCCAAAATACCTTTGCTTAACCTCCAGAACCGTGGCAATAACAAGTAAACAGACGTCGAATAAACGTGGATTTCTCTGTGCCTGGATGTCCTGTCTGTCACTTACGGAATGCCTGATATGTCACTATAAAATTATTTAACATTTACACAACCCATTTTTAAGAAGCTATTTTTCCAACTTCCAAAATATCTACTCATCTTCCCCTTTGAAAATAGAAAAAATAAATACAATATGTAATCCTTTCCTTTCCGGGACTTCATAATGCAATTTTTTTTTTATTTCGTCAAAATGAAACAGTTTGTAATAGAGTGAAGAAAGTTTATTACCTTTCAGAGCATCTAAGCAACATCTCTCTCTGAATGTTTCATAGTCTACAAATTTCATTTACGCAGAGGGAGGAGTATTAAAAAATCCTTAAGATTGAAAATAAAAATCTAAATGAAATTTTAATTTTTAAACTTATTGTAATACTGTCATTTGGGATCCATCCCAGAAGGCTTTATATTCACCACTGGCTGTGAGAGTAGTCATTCCTTTTAAATACATGTTCTTGAGTTGACAGATTATTTGGGTTCAAGATTTGGAAGATTTGATTCGGAATTCGGCACGTGTTATTTACGATTCAGTATTCGGATTCGATTCGGTAAAATTGGGGATCGACCCATTCCTAAAAAATTCGGTTTGGGTTGGTATCAAATCTTTATCAGCCTTTTTCATAACCCTATGGATGGCTGTGACACCCTGATCAGTCAAGTAGTCCTCGATTTCTTCGTCCGATAACCTATCGAGTGCAGACCACCGCCCGGGACGAGTTAAGGGTACGAGGGGCTTCCACATTGACAGGGAAGGTGTGCAAGAGTGTGGCTCTTATCAGTTTTTGAGCCTGGAAGGCATTATCTGTTCCTAACAACAAACTCCATTACATTGTCGTGAACACAACTTTAACGGACCTGAAATGGCATTGACACTTCTGAATAATGAAGGGATTTACCTTAGAAAAATCATGACAATCGGTACGAATAACAATCAAAAACTCAGGAATGTTTGGTAACGTTTTCTTTGTTTGAGGGGCATCCAACTTTCATTGTTGGGACGAAGTCAAAAGAGAAGAGAGAGAGGTCATTGCGGAAGTGTCCCCCCATGATTACGAGCGTCTCCGATGGTGTGCTCCTTCCCAATGGGACCCTCACTGAGGGCTACTCCGCCTTAGGTGATTGTTCACACCTCAGGTCACACCTCCTGAGAAAGGGACGGAGGGACCATTCGGCATATTCTGAAGGTACCAGCTCAGGTAATCACCCCTCCCTGGCCTGGCCTTTACCAGGGGGTACGTATGTCTACACAGGGCGGGGAATTACGTGTTACCCCGTCACCTGCTACGTATGGGAAAGCGGGGGTAGGCCTGCAGACACACACAGGGAAGAAAGAAGAAGAATGGAGGGGGGGAAAGTGAAGGATAGAAAAGGGAGAATCTCAAACGCTGAAGCGGAGATGAAAAGGATGGGTCCAAGGTCAGAAGAACAGGGGAAGAAGAATGGGGGGAAAAACCGAGTGAAAGAAGGGAAGGACCAGTAACAAAGGAAAATGTGGAAAAGGAGATGACCTGGATTTTTTCAGATGCCCCTCTCCAGGCAAAGGCATGAACCGGGAGGGGGAGTGTGAGGCAGCCTGGGGAAGAAGGAAGGCTACTTCAGCTCGGGGCCCCGTGCGCGCCACACATGAACCCAAAAAAGAGCTGTGGGCCCCCTGGGGGTAACCTTGGATTTAAAGGACCATAGCCCACACTCACGACAAGGGAACAGAAGAGCACAAGGAAGAGACACAATGTCCCCAGCACACCTGCTTGCTCTTTTTGATTATGTAATGGGCTTTAGCACAAAGGCATTAAAAGTTAACAAGACCAGCGAGGGATGGGTGGCACTAAAGCTGTTGCTAGGCTCTACACCCTTAGAGCTTTGCAAATGGCTGTGGCAATACTGGTGCTCCACCACAGAACTGGCCGGTGACTAGAAGGGCCCATCAACCAGGAGCAGCAATGCTAGTGGCTCATGTAGTCACATCAGAAATATCACGGATCAGTACAGCCTGATGGGAAGCTGGGAAACCTGGGATGTGTACAGACGCCAATTAGCATGATTAAAAAAAACCATGGGGTAGCCCTGTCTCTTGTCAGGTGGTAGGGGAGGGAAAGTATCAACGGGAAGTGGCCACTATTGTAAAGGTCATCAGTGACATTAGGAGGAGAAGTAAGTGAAAGATCTATGGCATAGAAAGTGCCATGAGCGGTACTAAAATGGGTTGGGGAACTATCACCATGAAGGCAAATGTAGTCTGCAAGGAACTGTTCTATGAGGCAGGCCCAGCTAAATGTATGAGCACTGCCTCACAATGTCCCATAGACCACCCCCCACACGGACCATCTAGGTGTGCTGCGTGACTAGCAGGGATAGGAGGTTACAGTGAGGAGAGAAGTGAGCAAGGAAGGGTTGGCGATATGTGTTGTAAAACTGGTAGTTTTTCATGAGTTGCAAGACATGTTTCAAGAATTTATTCTTATTGTGAAATGCAAAATATTTACGTATTTTATGTCAAGTTTTACAAACGGTGAGACTTATGTTTTTCTGCAGATTGAAGGGGGCACGGTAAATTATAATCTCAAAAATGTGACATAGTGGGAGCTGCAACCCTGTGCAGACGTCACAAAAATACTTATGCATATATTCGCACTCTAAAACATGAATAAATTCTCTAATATCATTGTGCGAAACATCGAAAAATACATAAAGTACAGAACTTGTGCAAGTTCACGATGTAAATAATGAATGCCAGTTTAAGGCTTGCTGACAAAGTCAATTATGATGAACGAAATTACATCAAAAATTCCAACTTCCTATAAAGCTACCAGTTCCAGTTCCACCTGGCACTTAAAATAGTACAAAATTCGAATAACCTTTATTACATAACAAATAAACTTCCTTGTGAGTATTTTTATGCCTATTTTGTATGTATATCTCAGAAATGAACAACGAAAATCCAAGGGTGATTCAGTAAGCATATTTTACCGTTTAAAACATTATATCCCGCATTTTACACCATTTTCATTAAGCCCCTTGAAAAGTGTAAAGACGGGGGTTCTAAAAAAAAAAAAGATACCAGAAAATAACACCGATAAATAACATCAAAAAGTGCAAAAAATAACACCATTTTAGCCATAAAGTAACCAGTGCATTGAGACCAGTAAAAGCATTCATAATTTATTCTTTTAGTTAATAGCTATCCTACTGAATAACAGTGCAGAAGTACTGGAAAAAGCATTTTGATTAATCTTCAAGTGGTTTCCGGTTTGCATTATGGTCAGGTGGTCTGATGTCAGTCAAAATATAATATATTTTTCAGTTATATTTTTTACAGAATTATAGCCTATAAATGTAGAAAACTTTTGATTCAAGAGAAGCTAACAACCATCAATGCCGTAGAAGACAATGGGAATATTAACCTGTGTGAAATATGATTTTACACGGTGATCATTGTGGGACTTTCTTAAAAGCAGGGAAATTGTTAAATTCCTTTGGATGCATACAGACAAATCTTTCTGTGACAACATTCCGTCATGTGGATTTTGTTTTTATCAAACGTTTTCAAGGAGTGCAAAGTTTGATGCAGCATTCCTGCAAGTCAGAAACTTTTACAAGAGAAGTTTCTAAAATTGCTCTGAAGATTGGTGTGGAAAATTTCAGTGCTTTCAAATGACTTAAAAACGTGCTAATCTCATGTTTCAGATATTATTTGCAAAGAGTGGAGCTGTGGACGCAGATTGAACCATTGGAGAAAAAAATTCTGAACTAATACAAGATCATACAGTCAGCCTTTTTTATGCCGATGTAAATGGCATGTTTTACTATTTACTTCTTGCAAAAACCTATTCTGTTAATGGTGGGAAATTCAAAAGAAAGAAAAACTGCACTATTGTGTGTGTGTGTGTGAATAGTGATGACATTGAGAAGCTACCCCAACTTATTACTGTATAGGGAAATTTAAAACGCCAAGGTGATGAAAAAGGTAAGTCCCAAAGAGGGGTGGAGGTTAATATGAAGATTAAGTGTAGGCAGCTGCCGATTGAAGTGTAAATGTTGGTTATAGTGTGATGTTGACCCGAGGTGAAGGCAGCCTACCACGAATAGCAACCAGACAGCTAATAAGAAAGTGTCTATGTCTCTCTCTGTAAACAATTTGGTGTTGTGTATTATTTTTTACAAGTAATATATCACAAAATTGTGACACATTTTTTGAAGAAATATTAATGTTTTGACGAATCTACACTATAAATGTTATTGCTAATCCTTTTACTAGCAGAAATTGTCTGTCTCTGTAGTCCAGTGGGCAGCATGGTAGAGTGTCACACAGGGGGCCCAGGTTCGATTCCTGGCCAGGTCAGAGATTTTCTCAACTCAGGAACTGGGTATTCCGTTATCATCATTTCATCATCATCAACGTGCAAGTCATCCTAGTGACGTCACCTAAAGACTTGCGCCGAGCAGGCCGAACACGATCCCAGAGGGGAACTAACGGCCGGAAATGCCACACACACTCATCATCATTACTAGCAGAAATTAAAGCTGAGGTAATAGTGTAGTTACCAGCCTAACAACATAATCAAAAATCATAAAGACCTAGTTGTTTTGTCTCAAACCCTTATCCATCCATATCTGTAGAAAACGTTTTTGACGAACTACAATGTAACCTAATTTGGAACAAGTGTTTCATACAGAAAGTATGGCTTGTTAAAGATGTATTTATACATTGACCCAGAGGGAGAGCAATGACAAAAATTTCGAAATTGTATAGAAGTAAAATTTACAGACTGCATGCTCTTCATAAAAGCAAGCATCAAAATTATTTAGGAAAAGTACAGGCTGCAAGCAAGAGGAATTGTTGGGCAGAGGGGGAGGGAGGTAGAAGTTGAGAATTTGGTTTGGAAGGAAAGCGTGTCTGGATAGCTTAGTTGGTTAAGGCAACCGCTGGCCCAAAGTGGAAAACCTGAGTTTGAATCCTGGTTCAGCACAAATTTTTAACTTCGCCATTGAACTTGTTTCAACATTCCGGAACAGTCAAAATGTTTCAATATTTCAAATTTGTAATAATTTAAGGCCTAACACTACCAAAATGCAAGTCTGTGCTTTCCATCTAAAAAGGAGACAGACCAACCAACAACTAAGTATTTCATGGACTCTCTCTCAACTTTAATATTCCTTTTCCCCAAAAGTACCTTGGGGGTGACCTAGGATCAGACATTAAAGTTTAAAATGCACCAGGTCATAACAATGATGAAAGTGTCCATAAGAAATAATATGATATGAAAACTAATTTAGTCCTATTCTATTTGGCTGTCAAATTTTAACTTTGAATATATGTACAGTGACAAAAAAAAAAAAAAAAAAAAAAAAAAAAAAAAAAAAAAAAAAAAAAAAAACTGTCAAAAATAGACTAACAGTGAAAGGCCACAAGAGATTATATATCCACGTAACTAAACTTTTAGGTAATTGTGTCTTATGCAATTTATTACACTCTATAATAATTACATACTGTAGCTCAATGTAATACACACTTCAGCGAAATAAAATATTGCCATAAATAACTCACCTGAATCAGTGTCTGAGCTTGAATAAAAGCTCCCTTTATCATTTTCCCAAGGATCAGGTTTTGGTTTAATACAGTAGCCCTCCTCGTCCACTTCTGGAGTTGGTGTCTCCGACTTCCTATTGTCCTCTTTGTCTTCCCTGGAAGCATCCACACTCCCATTCTTTCTGAAGAGTTGTACAATATAGATGTTAGATTCAAGTGATAGTATCAGTCCATTCTTAAAAATGGAATTTTGAGGCTTCTGACTGCAGATTATAAACTACTTTTAAATGGTTAATAGAATATTTGCTAATAATAAGAATGGTAATTAAATCCTTCACTGCAGCCACATAGCATTACCTTAACAATTTAAGAAAACGGCATGTAGGGTTGCTCGCTGGATCGAAGATTTTTTAAATGAGGTATAACACAGTACTATGTGAATTCCCTACCTGAAATATTAATAGTTACTCACACATCTGACTTTTCCTCTTTACTACTGGTAATATCCGTGCCATCTTTCTTCTTTTTTGCTTTCTTTTCCTTACGCTTCTCACGCCTGCTTCTTAAAAACCCTGCAAAATCATACATGATCCTGTAATATTTTACATCAATTAACAAATGTATACTGTGCATCTATTATTATAACTGCTAACTGAGAAGCAACTAAAAGCAAATATTTTCAGAGGGGATTACAAAATTTTCACTTTATGCACACCTGAAGGGGTAACGATGAAACTACTGAAAAATTACAACTAATTCAAAACACTGGAGTAATTATGTGAGCTGCACTTTAGTGACAATGGAAAGAATGTTTGGACAATTTATTTGTTGGCTGTTGAGTCAGATACAAGGAATAGATCACCATACAAATAAAAATTGCCTACAGCTGAAAAAGGGACTTGGCAGCACACTAAAGATTGCCAGCTGGGCAAAATTGATGGTGAAAGGGTTGATAAACAAAGATAACATCGTTATAGACTTAGGTTAATGAAAAATGTTGCTGACAGTGTACTCAAATTATTAAACATTTGTAAACAGTGCAAAAATATTTATTGGTTTAACAACAATCTATCTGTGAGGGAGATGTCTATTAAATAAATAAATGGATATGGACATTAAATGGAACAAGAGTAGGCTATATATGGGACACTAATTTTAAACACCTTAGGAGATAGGATGCAGACAACAATGAAGAAAAAATAAGGACTCTTGACAACAGATACAAATTACATAAACAGAAAAAAAAGTTAAAACAATAAGAAGGATGGAGACCACGTAGGCAATATTGAATTAATCTGACTGAAATTCTGCAAGTAGTGAATAATTTTACTTCAAACTTTAACACAATCAGTGAAAATGGCCCCATATTCTAAATGATGTAAGTAAGTATGATGAATTTGAAACAACCCTCAGCATTTACCGAGGAGATATAAAATTAGTTCAGCACCCAATATTTTAATGACAATCATTGACAATTTGTTTGGATGACAACCAGAGTGAGAAATTGTTACTATGCTGTGAAATGTGCAGAGATTGGCCTGCTTAGCCGTAACAGGCAGAACTAGCAGTGCACTAACTGCTGGGATGGAAACCATGCTGGATATGCCCCCATTACACCTTGGGGATAAAGATGTTGGCAGTGGTTGGTGCATACAGGCTCAAATCTGGCAAAAACTGGATCTCATTGGGATATCCAGAATCCCACACTAAAATAGACTAAAATAGCAAGCAAGGTAAGTATAGAAATGGTTGGAGAAATACCGGCCAACTATGTTATAACACCCCAATTGCTTCAACAAGCCTTACAATATAACAATTTTAGAAGCATGGAACACTGGGAGAAAACAGTTCAACAACATATAGGGGCATTGTATGGTTCACTGATGGATTGAAATCAGACCAAGAAGTTGGGGCCAGGGTATATAGGGTGCAGCTAAGACTGGAGGGCATCATCCCTTTCGATAACTGGCCTCAGTATTCCCAGGCCGAAATCACTGCCACCACGACGTGTGTGGAGGATAATTCTTGCATTGGTGCTATAAGGACCATAGCATGTACATTTATTCAGACAACCAGGCAGCCCTGAAACAACTGGCAGCTGCTGCAACAAGATCTAAGATTGTTGCAGAATGTCACAGGTTCTGGTGGAGCTAGGGGAGAGCAACGGGATAAACGTAGTGTGGGTCCCTAGCCACTAGGGAATAAGTGGCAATGAAGAAGCTGATAGATTGGCCAGGATGGGGGCAAAGACTCCAGTCATTGGACCAGAACCTGTCTGACAACCACCAGGGCAATGATCAAACTAGAGCTAAGTAACTTGCTCAGAAGCATGTAGAATATTGGACCAAGGTCTATAAACAAAAACATGGCAGAGTAATGATGCCAAAGCCATGTTTTAAAAGAAGTTCTGTAATCCTGGACTTGAACAGGAAAGAGACTGAACTCATGGTTGGACTGATGACTGGCCACGGGAACTTCAAGAAATACCTACATACAATGGGCGTAATAGAAGAGGACCCTAAATGAAAGATCTGTGATGAGGGTGAGGAAACTGCATCACACCTAATCTTTGAATGCACTGCATTAGAGAGCAAGCGATACAGAATATTTGGGACAACCACAGCTGAAGAAATTGTCTAATAAAGAACTACTAAAAGAACTCCTAACACTGTTTAAGGAAACTGGTTGGCTTTAGATATACAGGTAGCAATACTGCAGAATATACTCTGTTTCATTGCAGGCAGTGGCAGGTTAGACCAAAACTGTTTCGGCTTCACTGTTGAAATGAAACTTCTGTGAAACCTTTGTTACCAGCTTCAAACTACTCAGCCTTCAGGCCATTTACTTATTCAAGGATAACAAGTAATAGTCAAGACACAGCCAGAATGGGAAAATAAGTTTATTTAACAGAACTATAATTTTACTCTGAATTTTACATTTGACAAACAGCTGTTAAGTCTTACTTTCAAGGATGATTTTGAAAGTAAGTTCTGGTCTCTTATGTCACACAAATGAGTAGCACTAGCATCACCACTTTGATACACTCTGTAGCTTGGTTTAGTACTCGCCTAGCAGTGCAACTGTACAATTGTATTCAGCTATTTATCTCATGAATACAGGTGTTTATAATGTGTGCAACAATAGACAATTCCATTAAGTGTGATGAAAGCAGAGTAATACGATTCTTGTGAGCGAAACAAAAGACACCAGTGGTAATTCAACATGAGATTATTCAGGTCTACAATAATATTACGAGTGACTGTGTTGTTCAATGTTGGTGCAATGCATTTCCAGGCAGATACACTAATATTCATGATGGAAAACAAAATGGTCCACAGTCCGTTGTGAATAACGGACTTCTTGCAGAAGTCGATGAAGGGGACAGAAATTCAGTGCTTCACCATTTTTTGAACTCTCAGGAGTATTTTCCACAAATCAGACTGTTTTGTAAAAATGGCGAAACAAGATTTATGGTATTGCAGGTTTTGTGCTCAATATTCGAAATGTCTGTATGAAACCCAAAATAACACCAGTATGGGGAAAGGACAAATTTCTTCAGTGCCACTAGAATGCGGGCGAGATGTTTCTTGACCAGATTAACACCGGATACTTCAATATGCGAACTGAAGAGTATACGGCACAGAGTCTCAGCTCCCCTAAGAGAGCACAGAAGTGTCTCAAAATATTTTCACTGCAAAAGTTTATGGACAAAAAATGTATTTTGTTGATGGATTTAATGGCACAAAGAACAACACAAAATGCTTATGTGTATTGTGACACACAAACCAAACTAAGGAGACCAATTCAGAACCAATGAGGAGGCATGCTAAGTTCCAAAACAGTTTTGAGCCATGACGATGCTTGGCCGCATACTGTCAATGTGCACTAACTCTCTTGCAACAGTTCTGGTGGGAGGTGTTTCCACATCCATCATATAGTCTTGACATGGCTCCTACAAATGTTTGAATGTGTATGGAAAAAATGTTGAAAATCATCAGAAATGTTACCGTTTTCTGGCGTGCAATAAAAGCACCCCCCAATGAAATGTTTTTTGGAACTTACTTTCCAAATAAACCTTGTATGATTCTGGAATACATGTCTGACAAAAAAGGTCCTATAGGTTTTAGGCAGCCTGTTCATCCTGCAAATACAAGCTCTATCGTAAAGAAATAATAGTACTGAAGAGTGTGATTAATTTTACAACTATGTGAAGGGGAACAACCATTTTGTGTGTCTTTCAGTCCAACAAGGGTAATGTGCGATAGTAGTGCAGTGAATGCACATAAAATGTCTAGTAAGCTCACAAAACTAATTACTCTTGCAGTGTTTACTAAGAATCTGATGGATAGATTTTCACAAGTTTAAATAAATAATAGTGGCACAAAAATAAAATTGTAAACACTTTCTACTACAGCAAAACAGGCAGCATTTGTGTATTACTTTCTGCTACGACTGAGTGATGCAATCACCATTTGCGTGGAAAGCTCATTACTTCAGCATAATATTCTTTGATATTACATAAGCATTATGCAGAAGTCGTATACTTAATTTCTTAGCTGAATGTGGCTAAGCAAGTGCATATAGGGAGTGAGCAAGAACAGAAACCTGTGGTCCAGGATGAGAGACTAGAATAGGGTGATCGAGTTGGAGAGTCGCCTGCACATTTTTCCACGCATTTGGTCAGCAAGAAAAAAAGAAAGAAATACAATAAATCCTTAGATTATTATAAAATAAAATTAAGAAAGACAAAATCATACAAAATAATTACACTTACAAATGACAGCAATCCAATTAATCACAGGCAAATTATACTATGTTATAAGCTAATATGATAAGCTCTAACTATAAAAGAAAATTGCAACACATCCCGCCAACATTTAGGTAAGAAAAGATGCGAGGAGTTTTGGAATAATGGATTAGCTGACACACATATTCTCACAGTACACTTCTTGAAGAGTCAGTGGTAAAGTGTGCAATGGTAAAAAGAGAAAAGAAAACCCTTTTCTTAACGGATTAATTTAAGAGACAAGAGCTAGAAAATACCACTTAAAATTGATGATTTTATTACAACAAAAAAGAAAGAAATTGACTTTATTTCTGTCACCACTAAGGTTTCAATATAAAAACTTATCATAAGTTTCAAATGTGTTACTGCATGCAGAAATCATGTAAAAGAATATTGTCAACAAATAAGGTACGAAAGCATAATAATGTTAAAAAGAAAGTAATATACGTCAATAACCAACTAAATATAGCAAGCTCAAACATATAACAATACTTCCATTGCATCACACTAATACCCAAATATTTAATTGAAATGAACAGTTCTAATACTGGGAGTGAAGAGTGCACTATTTTAACTACAACAAATCCAAACCCGAAAAAGAGCTTGCCTTCATTACATAACTTGCTCCCATTATCTTTATAATTTTTCTGAAGGAATGGCTATTCGAATAACATTTTCGATGTCTAGACCTATCAGAGCAGTCACCAAACACCCGTTTCATTCACATAAAACAAGCCACAAAAGACCAAACCCCATCTCTTCCCTAATTTCAGGTACAATCAATTCTTTTTTAGTGATAAAAATTGTAGTTTGCCTTAGATATTTCACATCACGTAAGAACTATAGCCACTCATTTCAACACGAGTCTTCAAACTACAGAAAATGAACATAATGCACATTGTAAAGGGTGTTCAATTTATCTGAAGACCACAAAATATGTACTTTCCCAGATACCGGATGAAAAAATAAAAAATAAAAATTAGTTCACCTCGGGAGGGGTGGAGGACACGACATCCAGTGACATCTCTGGGTGTAAAGAAAAGTCATTCCAAACTCTTTATCTAAAAACACCATTTTAATCATTTTATTATATCAACTATCTGAGTCCCCTCCCCTTTTCTTCCACTTACAGTAATGTGTTCAAAAATTCAACATTAATACACTTATTGAGCAGTCCTTCAAATGACAGGGCTGATCAGAACTGAGTCCTGGGGGATTTAAGTATAATAATTCCTTATCTTTTTCCATGTTGTTAATAACCCTTGTGTTTTTTACTTAAGCCAAAATCAGGAAACCTTGCAGGCCACTTAACATTGGCACCTTGAACAATCTACTGAAAATTCTAATTACTGTCCGATACTTCCTGTGTTGCAACATAACACATACTTTCTCTAACATCAAAGGCAATATCCTGTAGTAGTATTAATCAAGTTCGATATCACTGGATGGTCCTTATGAAGCAAATGTGTTTTATTTTTTTATTTTTATTTTTTTTTTTTTTTTTTTTTTATCCAATGTGTAGCTTTCAAGGTATTTCAGTGTCTTCACATAAAATGAACACCCAGTAGATAGGAGATAGAAAATAAAAGTGACCCAGAAAATAATAACAGACAAGCCAACTTCCATCATCCTTCTAGGTGTGAAAGATAATTTTGGTTGTCTATCTTAAAGCATGACATTTATTTTGTTTATTTTGCCTAACTTGTATTTTGTACTTTACAGTAACCTTGTCAATGTCTCCTAACGAACATTCTTCCCCAATTATATGACAATTCTCCATTGCACTGAGATGGAAGAGTATACGTCTACATATGCTTTTACATACTTACCAGCATCCTGCACATGTTGTCTCCTTAATACAAAATATCCCGTTTTGTTTCTAAAATATGTCAGTGCATATGTACCTCCTTACCAGCCAAAGTAACTGCACTTCAGTTGGAGAATCTATAGTTTCAAAAAGGTGCTTCACTGAACTAAACAAATGGAAAACTGAATAAGTGCTTGCGCTCTGCATTTTAAATGTCACAAAGAATTATTACCACATTTTCACACATTTTATGTCAAAATGACAAAGGAGCAAGTGCTCATCACACAACATAAAATAACCATTTGTTTCCGAGGTTTTAAGCATCAGACCCTTCAGGAACATAATCTACCAATAACCTTTCCAAAACTGTCTACCTGTAAACCTTTCTAGCTCCAATCACCTATATGACTCCTATACACAATATAGGTTAGATACAGCACATTAAGTTCTGTCTGTCCACTCTCCCACCCACCCAATCAACCTGACTGAACACGGCCACATTTTATTTACTGTTATGCACTTCCTTTCGTTACATCAGTATTTGTGTGTATAACATTTTTCATCACAGAGTGTGCATAAAAATGCCTTACCACCCCAAAAATTTAACTCGTTTATAGTATAAAAACAGCCAAAAGCTATTAAAATCCTGACTTGCAGGCCAAATCATTGAGTGAAAATTTTTAAGCAGTCTTTCTCCTAAAAGTTGATTACTTAACGCATTTGATTGCCTTTGCAGATTTCCCAAAGCGTAAGTTCATGACACTACCAATTAGCTTCCAAGATAACAAACTACTCTGCTACTTCATTTCTATGGCTCTCTGTCAATATTTGAACAATCACAAGTATACCAAGAAACAAAAATTAATTAAAACACACAATACTTTGTAGCAATAGATTACAGGTAAACAGCAGTTTAAGAAGTACTGTGGCTACACTTGAAAACACAAAGGTTAGCATTTTTGTAAACTAAGATACTACCAGTGAGTGAACAATTTTCAAGAATCAACTACAAAGCTTCTCGTATATAAACTGGAGTTACTTTCTCGATGGCACCTAAAAGCGTCACTTCATTATTAACATATTATAACCATCTCATTGACTACATTCACAGTCGTGGTTATCTACATCTGAAAATGCAAAGACAAACCCACTCTTAATAGGTCGGCATAACAAAACCCATGACTGAATTTACACATTACAAAAATAAGATTTGTGCATACAGAAACAAGAGCAGCTTGGTGAAGGCACATATAAACCAAAATTTTATAGATGGTGTGCTACAAAAAAGAAAGCAAAGAATAAAACAAACCTGTAGACACAGATACTAACTTACATGAGTTACTGAGCAAATGTACAAGAAGCAAGCCAGTCCCAACAACAACCAAGATCAGCATATCAAAGCAACAAGCAAACCAAAGCATACAAAAGCAGGATCCTATTAGGGTGACAGGCTGAAAGATTACACTTTGATCCTCGCAAAGGGTTCCGTGCTAGCGAAGTTGCATTCCCAGTGGGAGGAACCCCGGCCCCAGTCGTTGGGCTCGTGGGAGCTGAGGTGGGAAGACTCCCACCCTCAGGGTTCCCACTGCTTCCTGCAAACATACAACATGCCAAATTGCCAAATCTACTGATGATTTGTTTATGTACTATTCACACTGTTCGTACTGATCATCTAATGGAAAAAAAATATCTACTTTTAATTGGGAAACTGATTAAGTACAGCAAGGAAAATAGGATGTAATGAATCCTCAGCATTTTGATGTTCTTTACGTAAATTGTTTAAAAATTCACCACACACACACACACACACACACACACACACACACACACACACACACACACACAGAGAGAGAGAGAGAGAGAGAGAGAGAGAGAGAGAGAGAGAGAGAGAGAGAGAGAGAGAGAGAGAGAGAGACCCTCCCATTTCCAATATTACAAACACAACATTTTGTTGTAGCCTCAACTACTTTTAGGCCAGAGTCAACCTTGTGTTACCTCAAAAATCAAGAAAATATTGGCAGGAACGTAATAACAGCATACACACAAAGACTCCCATGTTTTAAAATATAATTCCACTGGGTGTATTTCATAAAAATAAGTAACAATAATTGTTTGGTAATAATGCATGTGTGATCAAGTGAAGAGAAATCTGCAATGCTAATCAACCAAGATGTAACTATATATAATGTGGTGTCATTTGAATGTGAAATGAAGGGGTATAGGATCACTAAGTCACACTCCTAGTCATTATCAGCTTTACAGACATTACAATCTGTAAACCTCTAGTTTTCAGTCAGGTAGTATGTAAATTGGATTCACAAAGACTGTTCTTGATCCACTACTTCTACCATGTAAAAAGCTCCGGACGCACCAGGAATTGTACTCTGATTCTTTGTATGCCACTAAAACACAATGATTCCACAGCTACAGAGACAGACTAAAACAGAAATATTTCACAATGTGTGACCCATTATATTTTGTGCTTACTATCACAGAAACAATGTGTCCCTAAAGTGATGGTGCAGTCTTAGTCACAGGAAGGCAACAAAACAATATAGAAATGTGAAAACTTCACAAAACAACAAAATACACTATGTTATGTAGCTTCCATTGGTGTGCATGAACAAATAATGAAAGGAATAAAATGAATTACAGAACTTCAAGTCAGCACAATTCAGTCAAAATGTGGATGGTGCAAGAGCTGGTTCAGTGTGCTCTGCGGCTTGCTAAATTAGAATTTGTGAAATTTTCAGTGGGAATATTGTCGCATTGAAATGGAAGTAGGCTTGACTTTGAAGGCAGGGTTGTCAACTGAACACAGCGCTTGCAGTAAAACCTCGTTTTTATGTTCCTGGTTTTTAAATTTTCCCGCCATTTACACCATCCCATCAAATTTCCTATGTTCACAATGTTAATTCGCCCCGTTTTTGCGTTAACATATTTACGCTTTTCCCTCATTTTAAGCTTTTTAAAAGCATGTAAAGAAAAAAAAATGACGTAATCTATATAAATTGACACCGGCATGGCTTTTGCCTTGAAGTATAGAGCTTAAACATTATTCGCAGTCGAGTTTCTTGACACTTTGCATTTATTCAAATGTATTGTTTGTGTTTTGTTGTGGCAGTACGTGTCCAGTTGACTTACGATGCTCCGATTTCTGGCGGTGTAGTTCCTCTTTCCACCAGCATCTTTGCAAGAGCGCCTGGCGTGTACTCAGACAAACAGAATGGTTTGTTGACGTGAGAATAACGCCAATTTGTGGTGGTGTAGTACCTATTTCCGCCAGTTTCTTTGCTAGAGCGGCTGGTGTGTACTCAAACAATCAAAAGTTGCTTTGTTGACATGAGAATAAAGAGTTGCATTATTTTTCTGATACATATTTCTGATTAATAAAGAAAGTTGTCTGTTAAAGTTGGATATCATAATACCCACAACCTCAAAAAAGCGATAATAGTGCGAGATGCTGATCCTATGCATGTGTCACAAAAATATTTATGCATATATTTAAACTCGATAATGCAATAAAATACTCTAATTTTGTCATGCGAAACATTGAAAAATACAAAAAGAATGGAACTTTAATTATTTACGTAGTAAAGCTCCTAATGCCGGTAAAAGGCAGTCATTTTGATGATGTGTTACATAGCCTGGCAGTGGCGTTCAAACAATGACTATCGAAGGGGTTGAGATAATTTCAAAGATGTGTTACATAGCCCAGCAGCGGCATCCTTGATTATAATGAATGAAATTACCGGTTGTTGTTGTTATGGTCTTCAGTCTGGAGACTGGTTTGATGCAGCTCTCCACCCTACTCTATCCTGAGCAAGCCTTTTCATCTCATAAGAACGACAACCCACATCCACTTGAATCTGCTTACTATACGCGTCTCTTGTTCTCCCTCTGCGATTTTTACCCCACACACTTCCCTCCAATGCTAAATTTACGGTTCCTCGATGTCTAAGAATGTGTCCTACCAGGCGATCCCTTCTTTTAGTCAGGGTATTGCCAAAAATTCCTTTTTCACCAATTCTGTTCAGTACCTCTTCATTAGTTATGCGATCTACCCGCCTAATCTTCAGCATTGTTCTGTAGCACCACATTTCCAAAGCCTCTATCCTCTTCCTGTCTGCACTGCTTATCGTCCATGTTTCACTCCCGTACAAGGCAACACTCCACACAAATGCCTTCAGAAAAGACTTCCTTACACTTAAATTAATATTCGATGTTAGCAAATTTCTCTTTTTCAAAAATGCTTTTCTTCCCATTGCCATTCTGCATTTTATATCCTCTGTACTGCGACCATCGCATGTTATTTTACTACCAAAGTAATAAAACTCATCTACCACCTTCATTGTTTCATTACCCAATCTAATTCCTTCAGCATCACCCGATTTTCTAAGACCGCATTCCAAAAATTTCTACTTCCCATAAAATTACCAATTCTGCGTGGCGCTTAAAATAGTAAAACTTTGGATAACCTTTATCATACAATAAACTTCCTGGCGAGTATTCATATGCCTATTATGTACACAAACAATGAAAATGCAAGGCTGATCCACTAAGCATATTTTACCATTTAAAACCATTATTTCCTACATTTTACACCATTTCACTGAAGTCCCTTGAAAAGTGTAAAAACGAGGTTCTACTGAGGCAGGTTTATTGCAAACTGAAACATCCATGCAGCACTGACTGCCTCTCGGGCAGAGTGCTCTGCTATTTATATACAGACAGAATGTACCAGAAATTAGAAGAATATTTAACATATGAAACATGTAAAACGTTCTGGAAATGATAAATACAGCAACGCAATCTGTGACACTACATTGCGCCACGCTAGCAGTCAACTTGTGGTCTTGTGGCAATATTATTGTGTGTACAATGTAGTCCCATCTCTGAGAAATAACATTACATTTTAGGATAAGCAGTTGAAGGAAACTGGCAGTTCGTTGGACCAAACTTCGGTTATACCCGGGCCGCTGAAACTTTGCACTTGACATTTACAAATAACAAGTTAAGAGCAAGAAGTGTGAGGCTCTAGTTGCTAGGAACGATCCAATCACTGAGTGCTAAACACTTCCAGTGATCACGTGCCGTGATGTCGAAGTTCCCGCGTTGCTGGCTTTGTTCAGTTCTCATGTAAACAAAGTTGTGTATTGTGTTTATGTTGTGTGTGTGCTTTTTATGCTGCAATTTGTTTTGCTGTGAGTAGTTTAACTTGACTTTTCTAGTTCAAGTAATTCAATAATGTCACCGAAAAAACGCTTGCCTAGTGACGTTTTCTGATTAAGTTCTCAATTTCGTATGAATAAAAACTTCAAAGTATATGCTCTGAACAGGAAGTTCATTCTTGCTTTAAATGATCGGAAAGAAGTTATGGTGCAGTGGCTACAAGAAAGAAATATTGCGGCAGATATGTCAATGTCAACACTTCCTTTATATTCGTTCGTGATACAAAATAAGCCTATTATGCCCCACATAAGCAGTAGACTAAATCGCAAAGGAGCTGTGTCACAATATAATAAGCCTACCCCCAATATACTGCCATTATAACCCTATACAATTAGTATGGAGTGACGTGAAGAATTACGTAAGGAAAAATAAGTCTTTCACAATAACAGAGGTGGAAAGGCTGTTGCGTGAAGCTGTTGCCAATGTGGATGCTGCATCTTGGGGAAAAAAGGGTTGAGCACGTTGAAAAACTGATTTGGGCAGCACAAACAATGTAAGGGATTATCAGTAATCATGAGCAGTTAATGATTTGTCTTGATAATGACGATTTTGGCAGTGAAGATGGGGAGCTGGTTGTAATTGCACCATTTATTGCCGTAAATTGGTGAGCGAAAAGCTTTGTGATTATAAAACAGAGAGAGAAGTTACTATCTTGATTATTGTTTATTTCGGATCTGTCATGATCAAATGGTTATTTTCTATATTTCTTTGCTCCGTTATTGAAAGCGTGTGCATTGTTGTGGTCTTGTCTACATTACTATGCCTTTAATTAATTGGTGCTTGTGGTATCAGCTCAGGAACAAATTATTATATGCAATTTTGTTGCTCAATAGCTTACATTTACAAGATGCAACTGAAAACCATTTCATCTGCTGAGTGTACAGAGGTTAGTGTTGCAACGTCGCTAAAGCAGTGTAGCCAACTTAACTCGCCGTAACGCGAAACATCAAGTGCAATGTCTCAGCGGCCCGGGTATAGTAACGAAACTATAGAATCTCTATGGGACACCAACCTAAGGAGTCCCAAGAAATTTGTGTGTAAATGTGCTTAAGAACTACACTTAACAAAGACTACAGTGCATCAAGTTTTTAATAAATATCTCCGATTTACTAGAATACTGTTTTAAATGTATTTAGAGTGACACATGGATGCCATATCAAATTGCACCGATTCAGTATGCTGCATTTTTCTTCCAGTTGGAGGTTTCACATTTCCATTTTGTTTCATTGTTTCTCTGTGATGGGTTAGAACGGCACCATGCCTATAAGTACAGACTGTGTTTCTTCACCTGATGTTTAGGCCATATACCTTCCAGCAGTCTTAAGTTAGCCAACATTTACAATTTAAATTTAGAAGTATGTGAGTATATCATGAAGAGGAAATACGTCAGCACTTGTTTCAAAATGCAGTTCAAAATCATGGGACGCTTGCGATCTCTGCTTCAACTTCTAGAACTGGTGATTAATGACACAAAGTTTTGAAGTGTATATCCATGAATGAGATCTCTGTAATTGGAATCTTGGGCTCTTACTGTTCAACTAAAACTGAATCACAGCATTCTCCATCCTCAATCTTTCAATCCTAATAAATGTTTATTATTTGACCATCTTTCTTACAGCTCTTATCTGGTACACTGTAAGTTTTTTCCCTGGGTTACTTAAACTGCAGAACTCTCAAGACAACCCACACAAAGAAACTATAAGGAAGTAGTAGAAAGTGCCGGAGATGTGGAAGGAAAGTATGGCAGCACAAGTAATTTTGTTCACTTCTATTTCTTCTTGGTCATAACATTTAGGAAACACTACATAGCAGATTAAATGGGTATGTTTTGTCAGTTATACAGTTAGTGCCCATTAAAAGCAAAATAATTTGCCACATTTAACAGCACTTGAGCAGCACATAAATAGTCCATACTTTAAGCAAAACATACATACATAAACAAAAAAATATATATAGAGACTGTAATGAAAAAAAAAACAAAGAACAAAAAACAAAACTTTATGTTGAGATTCTCAACAAGGACATACACTTCAAGCAACAAGAACACACACAAACATATTTTCCTTTTTAACTTATGCTTGGTAATGAAAAGATTTTGATAAAAACACAATCTACCACACATGATTAATTATGTGAATACCACTAGTCTAAAAGATTAATCATTCACAGCCTGTAATGTAAAATTAACTACACCAAATTTATTAGTGAAGTTAGTGTCAGTAAGGTGGAGAAGGTATTCAATAGAATACCACAAAATGAACAATATCTACAATTAATATATTAATCATGTCATAGCAATACTTTTTAGTGCTCCACTAACACAAGGCATGTAGAATCTGCTCCCATGTTTCTGTTACATGCAGCTCGTGTATCAAACCATGTATCAACAACTACTAATATTTCTTCAGCCTGTCAAATACCGTATTACTAACACCTAATTCAACAGTGGGACAGGTATTCCTTACATTCATTTCTCATGAATATGGAAAGTGAACTTGCTGAAGTGATAGAGCAATAGAAACAATAGCAGTATTTGTGCTATTAGCTGTGGCAGTATAAAACATCTATGTAAGATTATACAGTTCGTAGTTCATCGGTGACAGCCCCCCACTGAGAGCACAAATTTCCATACACACACACAAACGAACAAACAAACAACACAATGCAAACCACTTTCTTAGACCTTGTCATTGGAGGCTCTACTCATTACTAACCACTTAAATGCTGATATGAAACACTACTTTTTCTGTCAATGGTTACGTCAATTATGAAGAGGAAGAACGGGTTGCCTGACAGTTACTTGGCTGCTTCTACACTGAAGAGCCAAAGAAACTGATATAGGCATATGTATGCGAACAGAGATATGTAAACACTCAGAGGATGGTGCTGCAGTCCACAATGTCTATATAAGACAACAGGTGTCTGGCACAGTTGTTTGTTTGGTTACTGCTGCTACACTGACAATTCGAGTTTGAATGTGGTGTTATAGTCTGCACATGAGATATGGGACACATCACTGAGGCAGCAATGTGGTGGGGATTTTTCCTGTAGAGCCATTTCGCAAGTGTACTGTGAATATTGGGAATCTGATGAAACATCGTATCACCAACATTGCTGTGGCCGGAAAAAGGTCCTGCAAGAACGGGACAAACGACAACTGCAGAAAATCATTCAACATGGCAGAAATGCAACCCTTCCACAAACTGCTTCGGATTTCAGTGCTGTGCCATCAACAAGTATCAGTGTGTCAACCATTCAATGAAACCTCAGTGATGCACTTTCGGAGCCAAAAGCCCACTAGTGAACCCTTGCTGGCTGCATGATGCAAAGCTTTACATCTCACCGGGACCATAAACACTAATGTTGAACTGATGATGACTGGAAACATGTTGCCTACTCTGACAACTCCCATTTCCAATTGCATCAAGCAGATATAGGTACGGAGAATGACAGCAGTGGGAGGCTCTGTAGCGGTATGAGGCATTGCAGTTAGAATTATAGGGAACCACCGATACATCTGGATAAGACTGAGAGGTGATACGTACATAAACATCCTGGCTGATCACATGCATCCATTCATGTGCATTGTGCATTCTGACGGACTTGAGCAATTCCAGCAGGACAATGTGACACCCCTACACTTCCAGAATTGATACAGAGTGGCTGCAGGAACAATCTTCCGAGTTTAAACACCTCCATTCTCTCGAGACATGAATATTACTGAACATATCTGGTATGCCTTGCAACATGCTGTTCAGAAGAGATCTCCAAACCCTCACAGTCTTACAGATTTATGGACAGCCATGCAGGACACGTGGCGTCAATTCTCTCCATCACTACTTCAGACATTGAGTCCGTGCCACAAAAAGTTGCAGCACTTTTAAGTGCTCACGTGGGCTTTACATGATTCCGCGAATGTACCAATTTCTTTGGTTCTTCAGTGTAGTATCTTAAAATAACCTAATAGACGTACAGAAAATCTGTCACTGTAGTCAAAACCAAAATGATTGAAGATAGTGATAATAGAAGCTAATCTATGTGTTTGTCCTGAAAATTAGTCAGAAAATGTCTGATGATAGATAACAACATACCTGATGTTAATTATGTATCTACATAAGAGTTGGAAATTGGTGATACTGATATACCAGTCTGTAGATTTCAGTGTGATTGAAATGATAATGGAGGCTGGAGAAAGTAACTTACTATAGTGTGATTATTAACTCTTGCACTAAAATGTTATTTATCACTAGACAACATTAACTGCCAACAAATAATTCTCATGTGTCCTGGGTGGCACAAAATAATGGAAGGGGTCAAAGTAGACACCAGAGCTGTACCAAGGTGATCCTTTGCCTCTGGAAGAGCTACCAATGCTGTGTTCACAAGATTTGCACACACAAATATCTATACAGCAATTTTTATGTTTGGATTAACATCTGCTCGCCCATTCTTTCAATAACCTTCAAAATTTCCAAATGGGAAGCTGAAACAATTTCACCTACAATTTAAATGCGTTTACTTCATTCATACGTTCTACTGTATTATTATCTTCTATTATTACTATCAAAATCAAATGCATATTTTTGCTACAGCTCTCCCCACACTCAAGTCCTCAGGTGACAGAAAACTCACAAAAATAAGAAGTCTTCAGTCAAATAGCATCATCCACTCTCTGGCTTTAGAGATCCTCCAACACCATAACAAAGTAGCAGCCATCCAGATTTCCTAAACACAAATGGGATCAAAAATAGTCCTTAATATTTTCGTATCTTTTTCTCTGTTTTTAGTTACCAGTATACCTCTTAAAATTGGTCAGTGATACATGTAATACTTCTATGATATGAGACTTCTGGGATACAAAGTTTCAATTTTGCATCACAGAATATCAATTTATTTATTATACCTATTCTATGTAATTATACAAGCTTTTTAAAATTTGTATACTCTATATACCAAAAACTAAGCCACACTTTTCCAGTTGTCAGGGTCCAAAAAACCACTTGTGGCTTAGAATTGAGTGCAAAGCAAACAGAAGTTACTGAAATATGGCACTAGGAGCCACCACAAACAACTTTTACCATCTAATAGATGCATTGCTACACCGGTAGGCTTTGCAGTCACTAAGTAAAATACCGGAACCAAATTCAATATTGCTCATATTCGAGTGTAGTAGCTTCTCAAATATCCATAGCAACAAAAATAAATTTCTTTTCATATACTGGGTGATCAAAAAGTCAGTATAAATTTGAAAACTTAATAAATCACGGAATAATGTAGAAAAGAGATAAAAATTGACACACATGCTTGGAACGACATGGGGTTTTATCCGGGGGGGGGGGGGGGGGGGGAGAAGAGTATTGCTAGGTGCGTGAAAGATCTGTCGCACGGGTCATTTGGTGATGATCGTGTGCTCGGCCGCCACTTTTGTCATGCTCGGCCTCCCAGTTCCCCACACCTCAGTATGTGAGATTATACCTGAAGTTGCAAGTGTATCATGATTGATCTCTAGGGACACTGAAAGAAAACATCAGACACCAATGCGGCACGTTAACTCCGTACATGCTTTACAGTGCTTTTCACAACATTATTCCTCGACTACAGCTATTGTTGAGGAATGATGGTGAACTTATTGAGCATTTCCTGTAAAGAATATCTCTTTGCTTTGTCTTAATCTGTTATGGTAATTATTGCTTTTCTGATCAGATGAAGCGCCGCCACCTGTCAAAAATTTTTTTGAAACCCCCCCCCCCTTTTTTTTTGTTCTAATAAAACCCCACGTCATTCCAAGCATGTGTGTCATTTATTACCTATCTATATACATTATCCCGTGATTTATTAAGTTTTCAAATTTATACTGACTTTTTGATCACCCGGTACATATACCAACATCACCTAAACCTGTAGTTCTCAAAATTAATGAATGTGAAATTACTCGAGCACAAAAATTGGAAAAATTCAAGCTAGCTACAACTCGATTTTTCTTTTTATGAAGCATTATGGATTTTCACTTCAGAGGCAAACTTCAATTGCATAAAAGCTGCTGAAAAATTAAAACAGAAAAACTTGTGGAATTTCGATGCTACATAATAAGGCAGTGCACTGAAAACCAGTAACTTCTTAGCCAAACTTCCATTTCTTTTGACATGCTGTCAAATTATACGGTTCATGACGGAGGTAAGTATGATCTAAGTATTCTTGCATCAAGGACTGAAAATCAGAGGATGTCTACTATGCTTATTTGCATGCACAACACATGGACATAAAGTAGCTCCATTTGTAGTTTTCAAGCTAAGGGCATTAATGAAATCTGAAGTGTTTCCAAAAATGAGAATTTTTATAAGCAAATGAAAGTAGGTGGTTTCAGAAGACATGGTGATAGAATGGATTATACTTGTATGGAATCCTTGTTCTAGTGAAACACGTTGTTTATGTAGTCTGCTGGTATCAGATGCTTATGCAGTAGAACAAACAGACTTTGCAGTTATTCCAGACTGGAGGACTTCAGTTCTGGAACCACTCAATTCCGGTCTGAATAAACAGTTTAACGACAAGCTGAAATGCATATGCACAAATTGGTTTTTGAAATAATGACAGACAAATGACACTAACAGGACATGTAAAACAAGCAAGACTGTCACGAGTATATCAATGGATTGATGGTACATGGAAATGTGTTCCAAATCAGGCAGTGCAACAGGCATTTAAGAAATGTTTGATATCGAATGCCCTGGATGGTTTGAAAGATGATAATCTGTATGAAGAACTGAGAAACAAGGAATCAAGTGATAGTGCTTCAGAATTACCTAACTAATATTTTAAACATGTCGTAAATTTTGTATCATAGGTTTAATAGAATACTGTTTTATATTTCCACTTTGAATATTCAAGTTATTTTTACTCTAATTTTTAAGTGTTGCTAATCATACATTTGAAACAATCTGTGTTGTTTTACGTCCTAACGATAAGCTCATTGGCAAGTCTGTTTTTAAGATTTACATCTATATGGCCGACACGACATCTCTTTTTTTTTTTTCCTAGCTCTGACAGATTTTGCCTATGAATAATGAGTCACGTATCCTCTTTGTGATCAATTACTGATGACAATATGGAAGTAGTAAAGAAAATGGTTCTGGAAAATTTGAAACAACATCAAAGAGGTTGGTGATGGTGTCTCCGTATCCTTTCGCTTATTCAAAGCAACTTTTCATAAGTTTTGGGCATGAAACAAGCCACAGTAAAGTTTGTTTAGAAACCGACGAGTTTCAACGGAAAACGACATCACACGGACATCGCTTAGGAATAGATAAATAAAATTGAGAACAATTCGGAACTTCAAAAGAAGGATGTAACAAGTGACAAAACATGTTAAATGGATAGGACATTGAAAGCAAGGTCACAATGTAAACGGCCTGAAGAGTTAAGACTGAAAATACATTTCACAAGTTTAGTCATATGTGAAGGTTCTTCTTATAGTTTTTTTTTTTTTTTTTTTTTTCTATTTTATTACAATGGAACAGTGCATCACAAGTCCTACCTTATAGTCACACAGTTAATATGAAATAATCCCTGGAAGTTATGTGCAGATTGCACGAATCAATATGAAAGCAACCAAAACTGCAACACCACCACTCATGGAAATTGCATTGCAATAAGTTTCCTGCTAACACATAATTGCTTGACTGTGATTAATTAGCATAAAACAAAGCAGTTATATTGCCTCAGCCACCTTATTGCCAGATATGGCCCTTGTGACCCTTCCCCCCCCCCCTTTTTTTTTCTTTTCTTTTGGATCCTGAAGAGAATCATGATTGGACATTGCTTTGCCACAACTGATGATGATTAAACCAAATTGCAGTACACAACAAAATGTGATTTCCAGAAGTGCTCCAAAATTGGAAAAAGTGCAAGCACAAGTGTGTTAAATCTGAGCAGGATTACTTTGAAGGGGACAATGTTGTTGTTGAATAAATATTCTGTAAGTAAAACAAAGATTTGTTACTTTTTTATTACTCCTTGGATATAATTTCATCTGATGTTTCTATCAACCCCTGAAGCAGCTTAAATTCTATGGCAATAAAAAAATTCACAATAGTCTGTATACAAGAGAAGCACTAAATAAGCACTTAATAAAAAGGGGGGAAAACAAACAAACAAACACACACACACACACACACACACACACACACACACACACACACACACACACACCTAAAAACAAGCTTTCTATACATTAATAAAATTTAATTTGAGTAACAAACTATCATTAATTACTTTTAATTAAAAAAAAGAAAAAAACACCTTAGAGCACACCAAAATGAACTCATAAGATTAGAACATTCGCCAAGACATGCTATTTTAAATGAACCAAATTTTTTATCACTTAAAGCAAAATATAAGCCATACCTCCGATATTTAAATAACTGAAACTCTGACACTCCACATACAGATTAAAAATTGCTAACGCTCTAATTTCCTGCAACAAAAATTCATTTGAATAGAAGAATGGCATAACAAAGAAATAAAACTTGCACAGAGACTATTCCCAGGCCATTGCACCAATAATGAGCTATGCATAGAGCCTTTCAAATAACCCACTGTTTCAACAGAAATTGCACACTTAGTACTAAACGTCTTTAAACACACATACCCTGGGAGCTAGACATGAAGAGGTTCAGAAGGGAGGTAGTGCGGCGGGATGTTTTGCTTTCTTTGGGCTTCTGAGCAGCACAATCTAGATTACCTTCTTTCTTTGAAGGCTTTTCACCATTTGTTGTTTTTTCTGAGGAATCCTGCGCCTGACTAGCAACGGATGAAAGCCCTGCTATACTAAATTCCTCAAATTCAATCGCACCTAAAAGTGAAAATCAATATTATAATGATCTAAAAATGGAATGTCCAGGTTGGAATGCTACTAATTTGTGAGGATAGGAGCAACTCGGCATAAAGACTATAACTGAGGCACAGACAGCTGTGTCGCTCTCTGATGAAGGCTATGATGAAATACTTAATCTACATGAATGTGATTATCTTTCTTACATTGTTGTCTGCGACTTAGTGATCATCTTTATGGAGAGGTGCTCCAATCCTCATTTATTTATATTATAATGACATATGTGAAAGAAATAAACCTTTCACAGAATCCATTACAAACTAAGACACTACTTATTAATGAACTATTAATTGCATTATACATACTAAATCACTTCCAAATATTTAGTGGAATAGTAATGTAACATCATTGTAGTGCTCTACCTTAGCTGTCTGGTTGTAACACAACATATTGGATGCTTTGTGGAAGCAAACCTGGCAACCTAAATAACAATTGTGTCATCAACAACTGCAAAGTCAAAATTGAAACATTCATGGGCCACATTTGTACAGGTTGGTTGGTTTGATTTTTAAAGGGAATAAACGGCTACGGTTATCAGTCCCTCACATTTGTATACTCTAAGTACGACACCCAATGTAATGTTCAATTGCTATTACAGTGTTTGCACCAATCATTCACTTTCAACATCTTCTAACATTGGTAACTGAAGAGCATTATGGTGGATCATACCTCAATCATAAGTCCAAATGTGGCACCATAAATACTTGAATTTTGATCTTAAAATCAGCAACAACCCAATATGTTCGCCACTGAGACAAAAGTGTAACCAACATTTTAGGCAGATACATTTAACATGAATTTGTGAAGATCAATAATGACAATAAGCTCATTGAATCCAAAAATGAGAGAATAATATATATAAAATTGTAGAGATTTTGGCATTGGAAACATGTGACATACATAAGCCCTAATTAAATGGTATATTTGTATAAAGACTAACATTTTAATGAATCTACAGACTGATTACATGGGAAATAAGATATATGAATCAACTGCTGAAATTTAAGATTTCATAGTCTCTCATCTACACAATCTGCAAATTTTGAAACAATTCTACATGACTATCTCAATCAATATGACTATCTCAATCAATATGACTATCTCAATCAATATGACTATCTCAATCAATATGACTATCTCAATCAATATGACTATCTCAATCAATATGACTATCTCAATCAATATGACTATCTCAATCAATATGACTATCTCAATCAATATGACTATCTCAATCAATATGACTATCTCAATCAATATGACTATCTCAATCAATATGACTATCTCAATCAATATGACTATCTCAATCAATATGACTATCTCAATCAATATGACTATCTCAATCAATATGACTATCTCAATCAATATGACTATCTCAATCAATATGACTATCTCAATCAATATGACTATCTCAATCAATATGACTATCTCAATCAATATGACTATCTCAATCAATATGACTATCTCAATCAATATGACTATCTCAATCAATATGACTATCTCAATCAATATGACTTTTCGTGTCAAATTTTTATTTTTGTTATCGGCCCACTTTAGGTTACTGTAGTAACACTAAAAGTGGGCCTTTGCGATGTCTTTTGACAGCTCTAAATTTAAATGAAAATAACGGCTTAACCATTCCTCTGACACAAAAATTGAATAACTGAATTCGTAGAGGAGAAAATTATCTACAACTTTGCCCTGTCATGTTTCTTTCATATCTCTTATCATTTCAGAGATATTTGCAAAAATAACAGCGATTTTGGGATGTCTGCCTGTCTGTCCATAGCGTTTTCCCACTTTTTAGATCAAACCATTCAACCGATTGGCACCAAATTTTATAGACATAATTGTTGGCTACCAGAGACCAGAACCTC
This sequence comes from Locusta migratoria, assembly GCA_026315105.1. Taxonomy (NCBI): domain Eukaryota; kingdom Metazoa; phylum Arthropoda; class Insecta; order Orthoptera; family Acrididae; genus Locusta; species Locusta migratoria. Next base: position 443,720,644 of record CM048755.1, on the reverse strand, counting down.
GCTTTATTCAAATATTTCTGACAAGAAATACATTAGTAATGGAAAAATTAATTGCAAATGAACAGGTCATCTGATGCGAAGATTGAATAACCGGGTTTGTAGAGGACGGAATTCTCTATGACTTTGTTCCCTTCCTTTTTTTCATATCTTGTTTTGTTTGAGAGATATTTACAAAAATAACGGAGATTTGACACCCTCCATTGAATTAACGAAAACCATCCATCCGGAGATGTCACGTGACATTCCTCACTCAGAACTCTAACATACGCCATCTTGTGTAGCATATTTGATGCTTTTCTTATTATAACTTACACATCATTGAAAAGCAATGGCGCACTGAAGAATTAACAAAAACACGTCATTCTTCGTACAAAAATGATAATCTTAGTGTCAAAAAATGCCGTATTAGCATCAGTTAACAACGGCCATCAATAGTAAGAGATTAAAGAATGCAACTTTTAATTGTTAGCCGTAGCGTAGTGGGCAATGCGTTGGTCAGTGATGCTGAAGGTCAGTGGTTCAGAAGCTGCCACTACCTAATAATCTCCCCCCCCCCCCAAACAGGGTTTCAGACACACTTATTAATTAAATAAAACTATGTTCTTCAATGTTTAGAGTTGTGCATATGTAAGAATGCTCCCTCTAAAGCGTGTGTTTGTTCTATTTCGTGAACATACCGTTAAATACGTAACAACGAATTGAACAATGGTCTTCTGAAACACATGCACATAAACTGGGAGGATACGTAATAATGAACATTCTGCACAAAGTGCTGATACAGGTAGTTTCATATATAAAGGAAGTCCAAGATTTCTGTGGAAAGTGTAGTTCCTTAAACAGAAGGGAAGTGTATACATAGCAACAAATTACCTTGTTTATTTTTTTCTAAGCGTTTATTTACTATTTATGAAATATATTGGATGTCAATTAGAATCAATGCATCTATTAAAATGTTTGACATGCTTGCTATGGACACTTAACATAGATGGTATCACCTTTCCTGTAGTTCAGATATGACTTTGTTCATGTTACACTCTTCTGCGCTAAAATAAAGAGCAAATATTCTATTTAAAACCGTGACTACATTTTCTTTTACAGCTAAAATCACACAAAGTTACACTATCAATATGTCATTTACAACAGTCATTGTAACAGTATCTCTTCAATTTATGTACATTTGTTAGAGAAATCTATGTTTACAATTTGTTGCTATGTATTTCATGGCATGTTCTCGAATCAGAACAAATGTGCTTTTCAGATAAAGTGCTGTTACCTTTGAACAACTCAGAATCTTGCACTATACAGTTGCGTTCAGGTAACAAGAGTGTGCAAAAACCATTTAGGAAGCAAGAGGAAAAATAAAGTGGGACAAAAAAATTGACAGTGGTGGTTATATAGTTTCCCCCCCCCCCCCCTTCAGCAAAATTGATGCTTTGCGGTCATTTGTTCATATTTGTTCTGGGTTGTTCGTTGAGAGTTTTACTCAGTTTTTTTTTATTGCATTGAACCAACACCGTCTGAAGAGAAGGTCTGTGCACTGCCGTGTCATGTCACGCCACCCTGAGTAGCTTGCGATCGCGTAGCTTACTGGCTGGCTGATGGGGCACAGCCCACTGCCTCACACCGGCCAACCAGTGAGCTACGCAATCGCGACCTACTCTGTGTGATGTGACATTGCACGGCAGAGCACAGGCCTTCCAGATGATGTTAGTTTAACCATCTTCCGTTTGCTCTCTTTTGATTGGTTCGTCAGTTTGAATAGGTACTTTGTGGATGTTGGTTTGTTTTGTCCTATTTTGATCGTTTCGGATAACTCAGTTCTCTCATAATAGAGGGTGTCGTGCTACCATGCCAGCAACCCTCTGACCGAGCGCGCTGAGCAACCGCAACTTAGCAACTTCTGAACCTCCGTGTAACATGTTCGTACATCACAAACTAATTTCTCACCTATTACACTATGGCGAACAGCTGTGACAGTAATCCGTTATTCTCGAACTATCGATGGCAGGTGTTAACTAACCAACATTCGATTACAATTCATTGCGCTAAGAACAACATGTTTTTCATAATTTTCAGTGCACCATTGCTTTGAAATGACAACACTTGAGTTATAATAACAAAATTATTAAGTAGAGAAAGCAAGGTGGCATATACAAAAGAGATTTTGGGGTGAGGGAAGTCATGTGACAGATTTACGAACGCCAAATGTACGCTGTGTTCCATCCAGGCTATAGTCACTCGTCCTAACGCCAAATGTACATTATGTTCGTTCCAGCCTTTAGTCATTCGTAACCAGTACAGGCAAAGAAAATAAACTTTGAACTACCAAGGCAAGACAGGTGATTAATTTTTATCGGAAAAATATAATGAAAATGTGGGAAAGATATTAAAATGATATTTCAAAGAGGTAAAAGTTCAAAAAGAGTATGTTTGTCAAAGCTAAACTCAAATATCATATAATTTTGACTTTTTGTTATATTACAGTCAGAAAGAATATTACGCGTTGGGTGCATAGATATTACCACTATAGTACAGTCATAATCTTATCACCATAATTTTTCTGTATTATTTAGATTATTATTTTGGCCCAAAATGTTTGAAAAAACTTATAAAACTACAAATCTAAAGTGGGCCATAAAACACATAAGTGCATTTTTTAATTCTTTTTTTACAATTGTTACGTGACTTGACAGGATAATTTTACAATCACACAAAGGTTATTTGAAACTCACTTGGTCTTTCCAAGCCAGTGTACTTCGTCAAAACGAACTGTTCAAGTAGTTTTTCAACAGTCATTTCCAAACACTGGCGTTTGAAGTCAATGTGTATCTGAAAATGAAATAATTACAAGTCAACAAATCGGTTCTCAAATGTTGAATAACGTTAAAATGTATGACAGTTTTTGCAATAATAATTAACTTTCAAATCAATAAAAACTAAAAATTTTCTTAACAGCTTTCTTATCTGCTATGAACCTATTAAGTAGCAATTTTATAATTGCTATCTGAGAATATACAAAGGGAAAATGCTTTTCGAAAGGAGAAACAGTATAGGGAAATATATATATATATATATATATATATATATATATATATATATATATATATATATATGATTATCTAGTTATGCTCTGGATGCTCAGTATTTCATAGCCATGACCCTAGAACGTCCATCAACGATTGATACTTCTCAGTAATCAAACCACAAGGAACAGTTACATTGTGGCCCAATGCCAGAAGTTGTGTGCGAGCTCTAACGCATGCCAATTAGTAAACGTAGCTATCATCTGAGACCTCTTGTGAGTATGTGTACTTCCCTTTCAGGCAGGCAGTGCCCCTTGGAACTTTTACATAAGCCGGCCTGGTGGCAGAACCGGCCTTAGTTATGTACTCTTTAACGATGTTACTTCTGTTTCATGTTTATGTTTTCTATCATGCCAGAATGAAGTTTGTGTTGGCAGCAGTGCAGAATTAGCACGTTCTTACAAATTGGCAAGGAGTTTGTAATGTCCAGAGAAGTGCACAAGCATTCAGAGTGTTTTGATGATGATGATGAATGTAGGGCACTCAACAGCAAGGTTTTCAACGCCCGGTCATAATGTAGCTGAGGCGAGTGTTAGTAAATTCCTTTAAAAGATGATTAGAAAACAACAAAAAATGCAGGATTCAACAAATTGAGACAAAACCTGGGTACAGAATGAAACAATAAAGATAAGTCAAGTCCAAACACCGTAACTTTGTCTAAAAGGTAGAAAGCGGATGAAGAAGTTGAAATGACAGAGCAGATGACTAAAGCTGACTGGCTGTAGGAAGAAATAGTATCAACCCACCACTCTGCCAGAGTCCAGAAATTTAGCAAAGTTTTAAAAGTTTTAACACACTTGCCTCGTCATCACCTAAAATATGTGGCAAATCTGCACCAAGATCCGCCTCTGTTCTCTGTGCCCAGTGTAAGGTACACTCTCTTAAAATGTGGCATTCAGTAATATGTACGCCACAGGCATCACATATCGGGGCCTCCTCTCAGCAGAGGAGGAATCCACGGGTAAGTGGACAGTGCTCAATTCGGAGGTGGGCGAACTCAATCCGCCTGAGGTGCCGTCAGGAGGATCGCCACAGATGGGTAGTGGGCTTCAGCAACCACAGCTTATTATCCATTACTGACAGCCAGTCTTCCTCCCACAACTGCAGGGACTGCAGCCAGAACAAGGAAGTAACATCCTGCAGAGGAATAGGGCACAATGCCACGACACTGTCTCAGCAGGCCTCTTTGGCGGCCCTACCGGCTTCTTCATTAACCGGAATTCCAACATGTCCTGGCATCCAACAAAACGTGACCTGCATTCCCTGACATTAAAGGAGGGAGAGTTTGTCCTGTATATCTCGCAACTGGATATAGCTAACTTAACGACTGCAGCACACTAAGAGTCGGAGCAGAGAAGAAACTGTTTATGCCGAACTCTCCTGATCTGCTCCAGTGCCTTCAGAATCGTATAAAACACTGCTGAGAAAACAGAATAATGCTCAGGAAGACAAATCCGGATGACATGGTCAGGGAAAACAACAGAGCAGCCGACGGAATAATCCTGTTTTGAACCATCAGAGTACACGACTGTACAAGAGTGATGCATATCTAAAACATTAAAAAACAGACCAAAAGGTAAAATCTGAAGTTTCACCTTTCTTAAAGTCATGATATCTAAACCAAGTCTGGGCATCTGGAGAAGCCAAGGTAGAAATCTTCCCCAACCTCGAGATCTGCCACTCCCATATCTAAAAGGCAATCCCTTGTGCAGATCCCAAAAGGCCGATTATGAAAAAGCTTTTCGAATGGAGGATTAGCAATGGTATGGTATGCAGGTGTGAAGGGTGTGGACAGCTTTTTTGTATGCCTGGCACACCATGAGTAGCCATTGCCTGATGGATAGAGACGGTTCAGCAGCCCTGGTACAGAGGCTGGGAATGGGGCTAGTTCTAAAGGCCCTAGTAGCCTGACAAATACCTTCGTGGTGCACCACATCTAGCATCTTCAGGTAAAGAGGGTCTGGCATAGCCATACACTATGCCTCCATAATCAAGGTGAGACAGCACAAAGGGACAATAAAATCAAAGACAGGTTCTATCTTCACCCCACGGATTTTGGTTTAAACATTTTAAAATAATCAGTGTTTTGAGGCACCGTCTTTTCAAATCTTTTAGATATGGCAACTATGAAAGTTTCGTTTCAAATGTGAGGCTCAGAAACCTCACTGTGTCTTTAAAATGTAAAACGGCGTCCCTCATTTGCAGTTCAAGCAAACAAACTGGAACGAGTATGGTTAAAAAAGAACATACACAGACTTCTTGGTTGAAAAATTAAAGCCAGTGTTCTCTGCCCTTCATCCAAATGTCAAACAGTTGGTTGCAACTGACGTGTTGTTGTTGCTAGGTTGGAAGAAGAACAAAAAGAGAGAAGTCATCAACAAATAATAAACACTGAACAGGACATTTAACAAGTGACATAATGCTGTTAATAGGTATGGCTAACAAAGACACACTTAAAATGCTACCTTGAGGGATTCCATTCTTCTCTTCAAAACAACCATAAAGGGTGTCACCAATTCTACATTAAAAATAGCATGTAGAAAGAAAGAGGACTTCATAACAGTGGGAAGGCATCCACGAAAACCCGAATCGTGGAGCTGTCCGAGAATAAGATACTGCCAAGTAGTGTCATAGACTTTCTCAATGTCAAAAATATAGCCAAAAGGTAATGCCTTTGTAGGAAAGGCTGTTGTATCGCCACCTCCAGGAAGATCAGGTTATTGAAGGTGGAACATCTCCTGAAACCACACTGGAAACGACTAAGGAGATGCCTGGATTCAAACATCTAGATGAGGCCGTGGTTGACTATCCGCTCTAAGGTCTTTCCCACACAGCTAGTGAGGGCAACACTACGATAGCTATTCGGGTGTGTAGAGTCCTTTCCAGGCTTTAAAAAAGGAATCCTAAGAACCTCATGCCAGGAGTCGGGAAAGTGACCCGACTGCCAAATTTCATTGAAAAGGACAAGGAGAATTTCTTTATTTCGGTCAGTAAGGTGCTGTAGCATGCTGTAATGTATCCTGTCATAACTAGGGCATGTGTCACGAGTTGAACACAGCGCAGAATCAAGCTCCCACATGGAAAAGGCGTCATCAATGGTGGACTTAAAAGTCCAAACTACCACTCTCCACAGATAACCTGTGGGACCTGAAAGCAGGAGTCTGACTGGCAGCAGAAGTGACTGCAGCGAAATTTTCCGCCATAGTGTGTGCTATCACTTGTGGGTTCATCTGTAGGGTGCCATTTATCTATTACAGCAGCAATTTGGCACCTTCCTCCTCTCCTGGATATTCTCCTGATGTCTCCCATACTTGTTAACTTTAGGTGTAAAGATTAATGGTATTGAGGAACTGTTGCCGTGATTGTTTCTTGCTCTCCTGAATGGTTTGCTGACACCTTGACCTCGCCACCCAAAAGGCTGAGAGGTTCTCTGCAGTTGGCCATCTTTTGATCCTATGCAGAGCTGCTCGTCATGTTCTCATTGCAGAGTGACATTTGTCACTCCACCATGGGACGGGGTGCCTTCTCAGTTGACCTGAAGACTAAGGAATAGAAGCTGGAAGCGACAATCAAATACAGCCAGTCTGCAGTAAAGGAACCAATCCGCTCTGCTAAGCACCCATCATGGTGGTTGTCTAACAGGCTCCATTCCATCTGGCTGGTGGATCCAGACTGGGAAGTGATCACTTCCGTGAAGGTCAGTGTCCACTTCAAATTGAATCATAGGGGCATGGGCTGGGGAGCAAAGCATGAGGTCTATATCAAAGAACGACGCTGATGCAGTACAGAAGCCTGTGGGCTGTCTGGTGTTAAGTAAATGGACAGATGACGTCAGGAGAAGCCTCTCAATTGTTCGACCCCTGGGGTAGGTAGTTTCAGACCCCCAAAGCACATTATGTGCGTTAAAATCACCACAAATGATGAAAGAGTGGGGGAGCTGTGTGAGAAGGTCATGAAGGGCTTCCTCATCAAATGCGTTGTGGGGGCAGATAAATGGAAAAGACAGTCAATCAATAACTCATTTGCACACATATTTCAAGGGGGTCTGAATGGGGAGTAAGGACGAGTGGCAAGCTGTGTTGATGAAAACAGTCACTCGGCCTTTAGCTCTCTGACCACTAATGTCCTTTCTATATAGGCTATAACCACATATCTCAAGATTGGATGAGGGCTTAAAATTTGTCTCTCATAAGAATATACACAGTGGTATGCCCTGAGTTAATAAAGTTCCTCCACATGGGTCCTGAATCCCTGTAAGTGTCATTGAAGTACTGAGCTATCTATTATGGGAGTTGTATCATCACTTCCCCCCCCCCCCCCCCCACCGAGGTGGTGATACTGAACTAGGTGGAGGGTCAGAATTGTTGTGAGAAGTCTACCAATGAGGGATATCCAGTTCCATAAGCTCTGGGGCAGAATCAGAGGAGATGTCAGATTGGAGGGTTTAGGGTACAGACACTAGCCACTTCGGTTTGCGTGGCAACATTAGCCTTGCAAACTGACCTTTGAACAACTGCAGAGAAAGAGGGAACGAAGGAAGGAGGCTATATGGCCTTTTAGATCTTCTTGGCCTCGCCATGTTGTTGTCTTCATTTCCCGCACTTTCTTTTCCTCCAAGTACACACTGCAGTCCCTGCTCCAAACTGGGTGTTCACCAAAGCAGTTCACACACACACACACACACACACACACACACACACACTTTGGAAGTGGTGAACAATCTACTCTGTCATGTGCTGCCTTACCACATTTTCCACAAGTGGCTTCTCCCTTGCAACAGATGGTGGTACGCCCAAAGTGGGGACACTTAAAGCAGCGCATCAGATTTGGGATGTAGGGCCGGACTTTCAACCGTAGGAAGCCTGCCTTGATGTGTTCAGGGAGTTTTGGAATATCGAAGGTGAGGATGAAGGAGTCTGATTACATTAACTACCCACCCACCCTTTTCATTATGTTCTGATTATCAAAAATGCCGTACTTTGCCCACTCACCTTTTAGTTCTTCGGTTGTCACTTTCACCAAGTCCCTGCAAGTAACTACGCCTTTGCTGTAGTTCAGTGTGTCACGTAACTTTGTCTCGATAGAAAATTTTCCGAGGCATGTGCCTTTCTGCAGATTTGCTTCTTGTGAAATACTGGTTTCCACTGGGACAGACTGAGAATGAACAGCTCGCTCACAACACAAAAGACACATAGGTAAAAAACCACGTCAGGAACTGAGTAAAAAAACTAGACAGCACAATACCATGGCTGGGTGACCACAAAGAAATTCATGACGAGCCAGCCATACTGCAGACACTAAAAAAAATAGGCATTTTACAGAAGAGTCTGCTGGAAAGTCTTTAAAAGTGCTGGAAAGGGAGGACCTGAAATATCAGGCTATAGCACCCACCACTAGATGGAACTGTAAAAACCAGCAGCCCGAATAAAACTTAAAAGTGAGGTAGCCATGGAGGCGTCTTCACCTAGAACTAAGGAAAGCATGTCTGGGATATTAAAAGACTGCTGCAAATTGGCGAAAAATGGACAGTCCATCAGAAGATGAACTACTGTCAAAACATCTCCACACTGACACACGGGTGGGGCCACACGGTGAAGGAGATAACCATGTATGCCCAATACGGAGGCAACAGAGGACAACTGATTCTTGACGTATCGGACGCAGTGAAGATTTCCACAGAGCTGTGGACACCTTCACTGCCTGAAGCTTATTTGGTGCACTTGCTGTAGCCCATTCGGTGCTCCAAGCCTCACACACCTTCCGGTGCAACGCCAATTTTAAGATCTGGCCTCTTGACACCCATATCGAGAGGTGTTGCCGTAGTGGCCTGCTTGGCCAAACGGTCAACATGTTCAGTCTCTGGTATGCCGATGCGGCCCGAGGTCCACGGCAAGACCACAGAACGACCAAATCAGCCGAAACAGATTGCAGCGTCTCGGATTGACCGTACTAATTGGTGGTGAGAGAAACACTGGTCGATCACTTGAAAGCCTTATAAAGTTGCAGAAGCATTGGGCGTGACACTCCACAAACAGTGTGGCTCAGAAACCGTAGGATGTTGACGTGTCACCATCACTTTTGTTTGAGCTGGCGAAGGTGTGGCACCCAAGTGAGACAGTCTTCAAACAACATGCATAAAAACTGTTGAATCTCTTCAACATGCAGCAGCTCATTGGCCAAACACAGTTCCGGTTCCAGGTGTATCGCCCGACATCGACAGAAATGCATTACCCGGGTTTTGGAGACTGAAAACTGTGGGCAAACGCCCATGACTATGCCTGTTGAATGGCTAACTGTAACTGCCGTTCAGCGACACCAATGTTGGTGGAGCTAAAATACAAGCAGATGTCATTGGCATACAAGGATGTGGAAATCTATGACCCCCAAAGCCGCTTCAAGAGCATTAATTGTGACTAAAGACAGAGGGACACTAAGAACGGAACTCTGTGGGACAACGTTTTCTTGATAATGAGTTGAGCTGAGACAAGTACCAACTCGAACACGTAAAGAACGCAACGCAAGGCAGTTCTGTACAAATACAGGGAGTGGACCCCGTAAGCCCCAGTCATAAAGCATAGACAGTATGTGATGTCGCCAGGTGGTGTCATACGTCTTCCGTCAAAGAAGACTAAAACCAGATGTTCGCGGCGAGTAAAAGCCGTACAGATGGCAGAATCCAGTGACATGAGGTTATCAATGGCAGAGTGGCTCTGACGGACCCCCCCCCCCCCCCCTTGGTTGTGAAGCCAGGAGTCCCCAGTCAAAGAGGACTCACCATACATTCAAATAGCTAGCATGGAACGTTGGTGAGGCTGATCAGGCAGTATTGATCAGCCACCTGCGGATCCGCCCCAGACTTCATCACAGCGATGATGATGCTATCCCGCCATTGGGATGGGAATACACCCTCGAGCCAGAGACAGTATAGCAAGGTGAGAAGTTGGCGCTTAAGAGTCCGCTGATAGGTGTCGGAGGAACTGACTGTGAATGCGGTCGGGTCCGTGGGATATGGCTAGGCATGCAGCAAGGGCACTTTAAAGCTTCCACTCAGTAAAAGGGACATTGTATGTTTCCCGGCATCACGTTTGAAAGGATATCCTCTTTCGCTCCGTGCGCTCTTTAAGGGCGCGGAAATCTGCGCCCGAAGCAGCAGACGATTGGGTGTGTGCATAATGGTCTGCCAGGTGCTCAGCTGTGGCGACAGGATCAGTACAAACTGTACCCTGAATGCTAAGGCACGGTATTCCCGCCAGTGGGCGGTGCCTGAAGAGGCGTCGAACTTTAGACCAAAGCCCTGAAGGAAAAGTGCGGGAACCAATGGAGGCAATGTACTTCTCCCAGGAGTCTCTCTTACTTTGTTGGATCAGTCGTCAGGCCCTTGCCCAGAGACGCTTGAAGGCAACAAGTTGTTCTACAGAAGGGTGGCGTCTGTGGCGCTGTAGTGCTTGCCAACATTCCCAGAAGGCTTCAGCAATCTCTGGTGTCCAACAGGGTACTAACTTACAATGGAGCTCTTAATATCCGAATTGTACAAACTTCGGCACAGCACATCAGACACACGAACTCACTGTAGTAGTAGATAGGATGCAATAAAGAACAAAACCAACACAACTTCAACTTCTGAACACAGATAAATGAACTAGGATATATGACGAACATTGTTTATTTCTACCCACACACTTCACGAATTTTCCTGTAGGGACGTAGCTACGAGTCAAGTGACATGCCGCATTTTCATTAGCTGCTGCTAGACTCCACAATGGCAAGCCGTTGTGGGTTCATTCCGTATGCCGTATTACACAGTTTTCGAGTATGTAGAATTTGCTGTCACTACTGGCAATTTCCACAACAACATTCTAGAAGTTGTTCCACACAACCAGTTTATTTTTGTTGATAACACCACATGAACCAACTCGAAAGGAACCGAGTCTTTCTGACGGAAAAGTAAAGCCACTGATTTATTATTTAAACCTGAAAATCGGAATTCGAACCACTCAAATTGTAAACTTGTAATTTTAAACAATTTTCGTAACAATTATGATTAAATTGTAAAGGTTGGAACCTCTGTGAAGAGCCGGAAGCCCTTCGGCCAGCAGTTTTCGGATCCTTTGGCCATTAGCTGGGATCCCCTGGCGCACTCTGAGAACCCCCGGAAGGGAGCGTCCCGAGGGACCCCTTCCGAGCGAGAGGTGCCGGAGGAACCTGTTGCTTCTCCGGCTGGGGGTTGCGGACTGGTGTCCCTCATGGTTGTGGGGAAGTAACCCCCACAACAGGCAGTGGAGCAGCAGATGGAGGAGCACTCAAGCCCAACAAGAGGGCAGTAGAAAATTTATGGCCTCTAGGGCCCACCAGAGGAGGCGAGACATTGTTCCAAGTTGTACCCATAGTGCGTGGGGGACAACGTTACAGCAGCAAAAGAGGTATTCGAGTTCACTGGATGCAGCCACTCATACTTATTTCTTGCCTCATTGTACGATAGCCAGTCCAAGGTCTTTAATTTCGTGATTTTTCTTTCTTTGTGTAGAGCTGTACAGTCCAGAGAACACTGTGAATGTAGCTGCTTACAGTTCACACAGACGGAAGAGAGACATCCACATTCTCTGCAGGGGGGGGGGGGGGGAGGGAGGGGGGGCTAGTAGGGCACCAGGAGGACTTATGCCCGAACTTCTAGCACCTGAAGCACCTCTTAGGGGGCGGGATGTACGGCTTTATGTTGCACCGGTAGATCATTACCATGAACTTCTCGGGCAGTGTATCACCTTCAAAGGCCAGGATGAATGCACTGGTGGCAACCCTGTGATCTTTTGGTCCCCTATAAATATACCTGACAAAGTGAACAGCTCTGCATTCCAGGTTTGAACGCAACTCTTCATCGGAGGTAGATAAGACCTTGGACCATATTGAGCGTCTCGTGGGGCGTGACACTGACAGGAATATCACTCAAATTGCAGCAGGCCAATAATGCTTTCGATTGGGCTGGGGACGCTGTCTGTATCAATACAGCCCCACTTCTCATTTTTGAGAAAGATGCCACCGCACGATACTCGTCTTCGAGGTGATCAACAAAGAACTGTAGCTTGGTGGACAAGAAAGTCACCATTGGTGCAGGAGCAAACTAGGTATTGCGGCGAGTATGGCTCTAAATGGTTGAAGGCCCTGCGTTCCTCCAAAGGTGAAGCCAGGGAAGGGAACGACTTAGGGTCGTATAATGTAGCATCAAAATCTTGCTTCCCATGCTTAGAAACTACGTTTTTGTGTCCGCCCATGCTATTGATTGCTCGTTTCATCATGGTCTCATGAGCAGCTAGGGAACTATACATCGACCCAGGCAAAGCCTCGCTTGCCTGGGTAAGTCTTATCAACTAAGGTGCGGCAGGTTCCTCAGAGGTTACTCGCTAGCGACTGTTCAACATCAACAGCCATGCACCTCCTTGGCACATAGCACACCTTGAGACTGAGGTATTTTTTATAGAGGTTTGTACCGTCCTCGCAACTCGGGCGATTAAGCCAAGATCCCCGGGCTCAAACGTACAACGTTCCACCGTCGCGCCGAACGATGGTTGTTGAAATATGCACAGAGCTTATGGTGTGGCGGAATTTTGGCGCGCGACAGTCCACAGCTCGGGACCCCGGGTTCGCCAAGCCCGTACTCAGCAAATTAATGTTGAGCTCCTGAGGGGTCAGATTCTTTTCGTCAGGAACAAGTTCATTCGTGCAAAAATGCCAAAAGCAGTTACGGACCAAGACTTGAAGCAAAGGCAACAAATCCTTATGAATACATTATCAGAGCAACAGAAGACCCTTTTTTTGTCCTTCCTAGTCAAAGTGTTGACAACCACATCAGGCCCAGCACTGTCAATGTATCTGCCAGCTTTTCAAGCCTGCGACAATACAGTAGAAGATTGGGAAGATCATGAAAAGTATTGAACATTTTCTGGCTTTCAGCATAACAGACCTTCTCTGTATAAAGCACTTTTCTTATTTATTTATTTATTTTTTTTATAACTGTGATTTCACTCAAGGAGTAAGATTTATTATGCCAATTAATGCCCTTACAGAATCGGCCTCTCATTTGATTGCATGTGTAGTTTACTTTCGAGATACCATTGTATAAAAATAAACAAACAAACAAACAAAACAAAACAAAAAACAATTCCAAATCGCCGGGTCGTTCTACAGGGTGAGAAAGAAACAACAGCCATACAAGGCTTGGGCAGCTGAACTGCGCAGGCTAAGCCATAAGTACCATTTCAGTACAGATACTCATAATGATAATTAGGCTGACAATAGTACCAGATGCAAGTGTGTGTCACACCTGTGGTAAGGACATTCATCATAATGCTATACTTATTATCTGATATGCTAGAAAATTTTCAAGCTTTTTAAGTATCACCACAGAAAATCTGGCGTTCCATAGGGTACTGTTACTGGTCCTCTGCTGTTCCTTATTTACATAAACGATTTACGGGAAAATCTAAGTAGCTCTCTTAGGTTGTTTGCAGATGACGCCGTCCTTTACCGTATAGTAAAATCATCTGAATATCAAAACCAACTACAGAATGATTTGAATAACATATCACTATGTTGTAAAAATTGGCAGTTGACTCTAAATAATTAGAAGTGTGAAGTCGTCCACATGAGTACGAAAATAAATCCGTTAAATTTTGTTTACATGATAAATCAATCAAATTTGAAGGCCGTAAACTCTACAAAACACCTAGGAATTACAATTACTTCTGACTTAAATTGGAAAGAACACATATAATGCCATGGGAAAGGCGAACCAGAGACAGTGTTTTATTGGCAGAACCCTGAAAAGATGCAACAGAGCTACTAAAGAAACTGCATACACTACGCTTGTCCGTCCATTTTTGAAGTATTGCTGCCCAGTATGGGATCCTTATCAGGTGGGTTTGATAGAGGACATAGAAAGAGTCCAAAGAAGGGCAGCTCGTTTCGTACTGTCACGATACAGGGGAGACAGCGTTACGAAAATGATTACAACAACGGCGCTTATCACTGCGGCGTGGGCTACTTACAAAACTACAATCGCTAACATTCTCCTCTGAATGCGAAAATATATTGTTGACTCCCACTTTACATAGGTAGAAACGATCAGAATAAAATACGAGAAATCAGAGCCCGAATGGAGAGATTCAGGTGTTCATTCTTGCCGCATGCTATTTGAGAATGGAATGAGAGATAAAATAGTATAACGGTGGTTCGATGAACCCTCTGCCAGGCACTTAAATGTGATTTGTAGAGTATTGTATGTAGATGCAAAATGAACAGAGTTTGTTTCCTCGTCTTTGGGACTGGCGTGGTTTTATAACAGATGAGCGCACCGGTAGAGGGCAGTCCAGCAACTAGAGTGACTTCTTGGGGCAGCATACGGTATCGGTGTGTGATGCAATGCACATTTATCTTGTCAGTATTTACGTGACAGCACAGCCGGTTGGTCGCGGCGAGGTGTGCTGCTTGCTGGAAGTCTTATGTTGATGTCCGTGGCGAATTTTGTCTGTCGACTTCAAAACTCATCATGCCTGGAAATGTGAAGAACCGTTATCTCAGCTGTTACATCTGCCTGGAGTTCCGTATCGACTTGTATGTTCACCGACTGTTGTGTGGGTTGGTTAATCAAGAGCCCGCCGTATCTATGAGCTGATGGTTTGAGTCGTCCTGCGCCACCTGCTGAAGTTGTTAAGTACACAATCTTGGTGTTATTGTGGACATAGCTGTGCATTTTCAATTGTGATTTGTTCATATTAGTCTTCCATCTTCTGTTAGGATTGGCAGCCATCCCCCATGGGCTGTCTTCTTCTACGTCTTTGTCTGTGTTTTTTCCCTCTATATGGTATGAATTGCCCACCCACAGCTGTAGTTTGGCAAAATAATTCCTCCTCACATAAAGTCCTATCTTATCAGGGCTGCAGTTCCCTCTATCAGTTTGGGCATTCATCCTTGTTTACCTTTTCCTTCCATCTGTACACTTTAAGAGTGGAGTCACCTATCTGCCGCTAAATTTGGTTGATTTTGTCACAGCTCTGTATATCCCTGAGTAACTTTACAATCTGTTATTGGCATGAGACTTAAGGACTGATTGATGTAATCCATATTTATGTGATTTGCTTGTTATTTGCACACTATGTGGTTGTACAATTGAGTAATCATTTTAACTGTCATTTAAGTGGACGTCTTAACTGCTACTCAGAACTTTAAACTTGTGTTGTGGGCCTCTGTGAGCAAAATCCCGAGCTTCTGGCAGTATCATTATCACTGGATAGCCTATCTTGCTTACTAGCAGTTGGTACTCCCTCTAATTTGAAGAATTTTGTACAGCCATGTGGTTTAAGGTTGTGCAGGACTCCCACTGAGTAATTTTATTCAAGCTCTTGTCATGCATCATTGGTAGTGGTAGTAAGGCTGTGAATCCTAGTTATTACTGTTAAACTGAGCTGTATTATATTTAATAGGTTATTTAAAGCTTACATCCAGTGTGGCACTTTGCTATAATGTGTGCTGCATTCACCTCTTAGTAATTACCATTAGCTTCTGTCTTAATTGTTTCAGTTACTGTTTTATTTACCAACTTGTTATTTTACTTTAAGTGCTTAGCATCATTAGTGTTGTGTAGAGGTTTCTAGGGGTCCCATTGAGTAACCTTACTTTAAATCTTATTCAATTGTCTGTGTGAGGCTCCAAATCATAACTTTAATGTGATACTCTCCCTGTCTGAATCTGGGACATGAATATAGAGGCTTAAATCATTTCAATAATATTGCTGAGATCCATTACACAAAGTTGGAGCATTGCTCTTGGTATACTTTAATGTACATGAGATTGGAAGCCTTTATGGCTATTGAAGTAATCACTGTGTTTTTCAGCTTTAGATAATCTTATTAGGTTGTTTTATTGACCTCTCTTGAATTTCTTAATTATTGTGCTGCTTAATTTTTAGCTCTTTATATTTGTTTTATTATTATCCAAAGGTTAGGCATTTGTAACAAATGAATGTAAGCCTTCTCTGTCAAACTTTTCATGATTAATTGGTTTTGGGCAAGTTTGTTGGTAGAGTAAAATTTGGTTTCAAAATTTCAGGTTATTAAATAATTTCTTAACCTACTTTGTTATTTAAGAGAAGAAATTAATTCTGTGCTGTTCTTGTTAAAAATAAAATAAAATAAAAATAGAATAAATTGTCAGTTTATTGAACCTGTGAATGTTGATGGCCTGGCCCTTCCTTCCTTAATCAGGTCATTGTTAATTTACCACATTCTGTGACTTATCAACTAGTTTCAGTAGAAAATTTGTATCAACACCAATGAACCTTCAGTAATCCGTATTCCACTTCCCACTAGCTGTGGACTGTTGGGTCAGTAGTTGTTCTTGTAATTTCAGCCTTTTTTAAAAATTTACCTACTGAGGAAAAAAAAAGTATGGTTACAGACATTTTAGTTTTCCGTTGCAAATCCACAAGACGCAAATACAAGAGCACTGTACTACTGTATCAGAGGTTCATTAACGTCTTGCAACACCCTCATTAATAGATACCAAACGGTAATCGGAAGAAATAAAATGGATGCATCAAAAATACAATGTGTTTTTGCAAATGTTTCTGTCTATTGGATTACAAAGTGCACTTGTAAAATAAAGTTTGATTTAAAGTGAGTGGTACCTTTGTGTTTCTGCATGTTCTGTTGAGATTTGTTGTACAGCAAATATTAAAATAAAACGTGATGCTAAAAAGATTACTGCAGTACTCCTTTGTACACAGGCACGAGTTATTCCTGTCTAGTGCGCATATGTAGATACACCAGAGTTTGGAACTGCATCTGCTAATTTCCATATCTGCCACTAGATAGCTGAAGTGCTAAGATCTTCGGTTGCACTAGATGAGTACTGGACACTGGACAGCCTACCAATATTATACACAATGTATCTTCAAAGGTGGTGTGAACATCACTTATAACTCATTCAGTCACATCAAATCTCGGGAGGGGGGAGGGATAATTAAGCAAAATGTTGAGAAAGAACATAAAAGAAACGAGAAATCAGGGAATTTTTAGCACTGATCTTACGAGTTTTTCACAAGGGCTGCGAACTTATGGCATGAAATCAGGAAAAACTTAAAATCAGATACCATAAAATCAAAGTTCCAGTAGTCGCCAGGGGTTGTGGAGGACCTAGCTACTAGTTCATTATAAAAGTTGCAATGCTCTGTTGGTATACATGGCTGCAATTTCTTTATGTTGGCTAGTTTATTGTCACTTACCTCCATGTAGACGTGGATAAGCAAGAGCTCATGGCAACAACAGACTTGATTGTGGAAATCAACAGCTTACTATTGTGAATAACCAATTAGAATTATTTTCTGGGGCATGATACTCTTCATACTTAAACTCCATTAATTCACTTAGATGGAATGTTAGTTTCTCATCTTTTTTCGCCACTCCCATGAAAATACAGATTGTTAAGGATTTTGCCCACCAGTTACTAAAATGAAGAATATATGCTGATTGTATCATTTGAACAGTAAATTGGATTTTCCTGTTCAAATCAACTATTAATTCTAAATATTCAAAGAGTGAATTGATTGATGTGCAAATCACATCAAAATCATAGTTACAGAATGCTTATGCATCAGAAAATAATTGTGTACAGTTGGAAAAACATCAAACAACAGTGTTATATCTGTTCTTAAGGGGACGCCTGTAATAAATTATACATATGTTCTTGGTAGAACTTGGTAACTCACTATTCATGTGATCCAAGAAAAATGAGAAAAGTCTATGCATATTACATGAACTTCATTGTCTAGTTACAACAGGAACAGAACCTTATTGGGGAAGTTATTTCTGCACTAACCGGAAAATTTATGCCCTATCTGTAGGGCAGGGATAACTGGTAGATGTGTTCTTTCTACACTGAACTGTGGGTATGCCTCTGTAACCATATAAATGAATAACTCTTAGTGTCAAAAAATAGAGAAGTGCTGTTCCTACAATCCATGATTCAAGTAATTTCATTCTTGCTGTAATATAAGGTAGAACACAATTTCGGGAGAAATGAGGTTGCTTTAAGAAATTTAGTATACTCAATAAGGTACACAGAAAACCAAATGAGCCACTGTTCAATGAGAGGCAAAACAGATTGCCTGGCCTGCGGCCTGAACAATTTAGAATCCAAGAATAGAGTATTGTGTATTCCAAAGTTTAGAAGTGCCAGTGTTCTCAACTCTTGCAGCCTGTGGAGCTCCAGCTTGGTGCTTCCATCATCAAATAAAACAATGTAATACTTAGGATAGAGTATATGTCAAGATTCATTGGAATTTAACTCATCATATCATTTCATTTGAAAATGGTTATTCAAGCACTTAGAAACGATTGAAATATGGGTACTCCATATCAGCACAATTAATACAACAGCGACTGATTTAGTGACTGAGTAGATGGCCTGACTGTTCACAAACATAAAGAATGAGTTTTCAAATTTAACTGGAGTAAACTGTCATTTTTATTTATTTATTCAGCTATTTTTTGAACTGTGCAGGTAACATTGCAAAGCTTAATTCACTACAAATGTGCAGTTGAAGGCTTTTCAAGGTTCCATGTTCTTTCGAAAGATCCCCTTTTATAATAACCTAACCTTTAATCAGTCAGACAAATAGGCATAGTAAAACTATTGAAAATGCGCATACTTATCTGCAATTACTCGATAACAAAAACACACACTTTCAGTATGCTTACTTTAATCTTTTTAACAATTAGACTATTATAAAGTGGAATCTTTTGGAAGAATGTGTAAGCTTGAAAAGCCTACAAATGCACAATTTGTAGTTAATTAAGGTTTAAAATATTACCTGCACATATCTAAATAGATCAACACAGGATTCTAACAACAGATCTTCAGGAAATTTGGAACATAGATCAGGACACACTTGAATCTGGGGAATATATACTCCAAGAAGAGTGATATTGAATGTCCCAGAATTTGGAATGGGATTCCTGGTTTATAATAGCATATTAGCTCAGTGGAGAACTTCTTGATGGACTCCTTAAGAACAGCAACTTAAACAAGCAAAGTAAAGGACAAAATATACACACTGATCAATGTCTGTGCCCCCAATAAATCAGAAAACAATAAAGGCTAAGAAGGAACTGAAATATTTTGGGAATAATTGATCAACTGATATCAATCATCACTGACATCCATGTTAAAATCATGCTCAGAGATTTCAGTGCAAAAATTTGAGAAGAAAGAAAATATTGCACTGTTGTAGGTAAATCATAAATAAATAAACAAGAATGATCAAAGTAATTTAACTTCGCACGGACCAGACCTTATTTTCAAAAATCACAAGGTATATGAGAAGATTGCACAAGTTAATGACCTTAGAATGCCCAAATGCTACAATGGCAGAGTTTCAACCAGACCAGAGATCTCCAAACTGGGGATCGCGAGCCACCAGTAGCTCGCGAAGTAATTTTGGGTAGGTCGCGGCCACAACGGGAGGAAATTTTTAGGCTGCCTGTGGCGACAGCAGCAGCAGCAGCAGCAGCAGCAGCAGCAGCAGCTTTGGAATTCCCTTCCCCCAACCAACTGTCCTGCTTGATCGTCAGTTTGCAGACAGACAGTAATATGCGTCTGTGTTCAGTTCATGCATACACATTTAGGCTCTTTCCTTGTTTGTTGTTAGAATGGCTAGTTCAAGCAAAAAGCCAAAAATATATCATTTTCATGTAGAGTGAGAGACCGATTACTTTTTACGCAAGTGAAAGATAAATTTGTGTGTTTACTTTGTAATGGGAGTGTGTGCGCCCGCAGCGACACTGGGGCGGGTCCTCACCACAGCAGAGATGGCCATGTGTGAGCCAAGTATGGCCAATGCAGAGCCAGCACAGGACTGTAGAGTCCCGGTGAGAGGCCCGCATGGAGGACGCCACACAACTGTGGTCACCTTTACAGAGTTTGATAGGCATGATCAGGATACGCCACTCAGTATCCCGAAGCTCATGGACCTGACAGTGCAACACCAACCAGAAATCAGAGGACAACCTGTTTAGCAAGCCAGTCGGCATGTTCATTTCCTGGAATACCAACGTGACCCTGAGAACATCACTGATCAACAGGACCGGTCTAGGGCAGAAAGGGTCTCCTGTACAGCTAACACCAGGGAAGAATGCGGGTAGCACTGGTGCAGAGCTCAAAAGTTGCTCAGTAAGTAGCTGCAAATAAGGTAAGATTTACCTGAGAAGGACCTGATGTGATAGAGCTCGCAAAATGGCCACCAACTCCGCAGTATACACACGGCAGCCAATCGGCAGAGAGTGCTGGTCAATATGGTCGCAATGAACGTATGCAAAGCCAACATGAACCTCAACCACTGACCCATCCGCATAGACCAGGTCATATCCGGGGAACGTAGCAATGACAGTAAAGCCCCAGCAGGAACTAAGTCTTTGGGTCTGTATGCAAAGTCCACACAAGAAGATGTCCTTGGCAGGCACCAATGAAAAGGAAGAGGTGAAGACTCAAGATCCAACAGAAGGGACTGGACTTTAACGGCGATCATATGACCTAACTTTAGTCCCCATAGTAGGGAGCAGATGACTATGTCGGAGAAAAGTTTGGGTGTCCTGGCAAGCTATTCACATGGGCTGCATAGGATGCGAGCAGTTGTTGGCGGCGGACCCACAAAGGTGAGTATGGAAGGCACCTGTTGAGATGTGAACACCACAGTGGTGAATGTGGCCCAGCAAGCACAATGCTGAATGTGACGCAGAATCATAGGCAAGGCACCCAAAATTAAGATGAGACTACACCAGAGCATTGTATAGCCGCAACAATGTGGAGTGATCAGCACCCCAGGTAATATGACCCAGTTGAGGAGGAATGCTGAGATGGCATCAGCACTCCCATTTGAGCTGATGAATGTGGGGAAGCCATGTCAGCTGGGGCATCAATGAACAGCCCTAAAAACCAATGTGTTACCACTACCTCTAGTAAGTGGTCATCTAGATAGAGCTCGAGGTATGGCTGAACTGTCCAATGCCGACAGAAGTGGTCTTGGCAGCAGAAAACTGGAAACCCATGGGCCGGAGCCCAGGACTGCGCCTTCCAGATGGCTTCCTGCAATCTGCATTCGGCAATGTGGGTGCTGGAGGAACTAAACGAGATTCAAAAGTTGTCAATGTAGAGGGAAGGGAATACTGACAAACCAGCTGCTGTCACTAAGCCATTAATGGCCACTAAAATAACGGAACACTCAAGACAAAACACTGATGGACCCCATTCTCCTGGACATGAGAGATGCAACGGGAAGCACCAACTTAAAAAACAAAAAGGCATGGACACCTAAAAAGTTATGTATAAAAATCAGGAGTCCTGGAGACCCCACTTACATAATGTGACGAGGATTTGATGTCGCCAGGTTGTATTGTATGCTTTATGCATATCAAAAAATATGGGAACAAGGTGGCACTGCATGGAAAAGGCTGCAGACTCAAGGTACACCAGATTATCAATGGTGGAGCGATCCTGGTGGAAACCACACTGGCATGAAGCCAATAAGCCCCAAGTCTCTAGAATCCGACACAACCTCTGACTGACCGTATGTTCCAACAGTTTACAGAAACGCTGTTAAGGCGGATGGGGCAATAGTTATCCACATGAAGAGGGTTTTTTTACCAGGTTTTAGCACTGGGCTGATGATACTGTCTCACCATTGCGATGAGAAAGCACCAGATGTGGTTGAAGAGAACAAGAAGCATACACTGGTTTTCCACTGAAAGGAATGTTAGCATTTGTCTGTGGATGCTAACAGGCTCAGGGCCCGTGTCGGGACATTGTGAAAGCGCACTGAGGAACTCCCACTCACTGAGTGGAGCATTATACATCTCCGAGCAGCAGGTGATGAAAGAGAGGGGCTGGCGTTCTACCCACTCCTTTAATATATGGAAGGCCAGTTGATAATTCTGAGAGGCAGAGATGCAAGCATAATGCTCAGCTAACATCTTGGTAAGTTTGGCTGGGTCCATACATATAGCTCCCTTTGTGGAGATCCCAGCGATACCTGTTGGCATTTTGTATTCCTTTAGGTGCCTATTTTGCTCCACACCTATGAGGTGGAGGTACATGACCCAATGGTGGAGACGTACCTCTCCCAGCATTCCTGTTTATGCCTTTTAATTAATTGGCAAGATTGAGTGCAGACCGATTTAAAAGTGATGAGGTGCTCCAGTGAGGGGCGCCACTTGTATTCGAGTAAAGCCCACCTGCAATCTTTAATGGTCTCAGCAACTTCCAGTGACCACCATGGCATTCTCTTCCACTGTGGGCACCCTGAGGAACGAGACATTGTAGCTTCTTCAGCAGAAACAATGGATTGAGTGACACACACACTACCACCGCATCAATGTTGAGTACGCGAGGTCCAACGATGGCAACAGGGCTGTAGTTTTCCCATGTAGCCCTGTTTAGGATCCATCTAGGGAGGTGCACTGGGGACTGATACTGTGGGATTGACAGAGAAATCAGGAAATGGTTGCTACCATACAAGTCACCGTGGGCTCTTCAGTAGACAGATGCTGGAAGACTGTGGCTGCAGATCGACAAAAATCTATGGCCAAGAATGTGCCAAGTGCCACATTAAAATGTGTGGGGGCACCAGTACGTAAGAGGCAGAGGTTGAGTTGAGATAGCAAGTTATCGACAACTCTGCCGGGCCAGGAAACTACCCCATAAGGGGTTATGGGCATTAAAGCTGCCCAATAGGAAGAAAAGTGAGGGGAGTTGAGAAATAAGTGCAGCCAAAACATTCAAGGATACTTCACCATCTGGAGGGAGATAAAGACTACTGACAGTGATCTCCTGTTTTCTCCTTACACTGCTTCTAATGGATGCAGAGGCATGTGGCGGCGATATGGGAACCACTGGGGTATCTTTTTTTTTTTTAGCACTTTTTTGTTTCTTTTTGTTTATATCTCACTGTTTCTTTGGCTTCTCTTGTCCGGAGGGCTTTGCTGACTCAGTCTCTGGGACTGAGAATGATCTCTAAGCCCTACGACCAGCCTTCACTGGCACTGTCATCCATTCGCTGGTACCCGCTTTTTCAGCGGAGGAAACTGAGGAAGTACAGGATCCAAGTGATCCCTTCCTTGTGAGGGGAGCCAGAGTAGGCTCCCCATCAGTTGTGGAGTTATTGTTTCCAAGGTAGATGGTTTGGGAGCAATAAATGAGGGTTATGGGGGTGGGTGCAGATTAACGTGCCTGAGGGCCCATGGAGATTTGCTGTAAAGATGGGGACGTGGTTAACAGGGTCACTGGATGCAGCTTTAGTTATTGATGCCTTTCCTTCAAGTAGGTCAGCCTGTGCAGGGTTTTATACTCCATGATTTTTCTTTCTTTGTGGAGGACTATGCAATATGTTGAGAAGGAGGGGGTTTTGTGCTGTCCACAGTTAACACAGACCAGAGGAGGGGCAAGGGCCACAAGGGACATCTGGATGTAATGCATGTCCACACTCCCGAGGTGTGGGGTTGGCTTTACATTGGGAGGACATGTGCCCAAACCTCCAGCACTTAATGCAATACATAGTGGTAGGAACATAGGGTTTGATGTCACATAAGTACATCATCACCTTCACTTTCTCAGGTAATGTCTCACCCTCAAAAGCCATAATGAAAGAACCGATGGCAAACCTGTTGTTCTTTGGACCCCTATAGATGCACTGGATCTTCTGCAACTCATCAAATTGCATCAACAGATCCCTATGGAAGATTACCTGAACAATGTTAAGACTGGAGTGGTGTTACTGTAACAGGAACATCGCCCAGCTTGTCACAGAGAAGCAACTTTTTGTTGTTTATAGGGGACTAAACTACATGGTCATCAGACCCCTGTTCCAAGCAAACATGTGACATTTGATTAAACAAAAACAGAGAGAACACGGATGAGAGAAATTCTTGATGTATGTAGAATGAAAGTAAACAATTCAGGGAAACGCAGGAGTAAACAAAAGGGATAAAATTTCTGTTGCATGACACTAAAATTTTACAGCAGAATGCTATGAAGTACTGATCACTAACATAAAAACGGATGGACGAGCCATGCTGTACACACTAAAAAACCATCTAAACCGAAAAGGAAGAGGCTATCAATGACCTAAAAGCACTGTAAAAATATGGGCCTGAGAATCAGGCTTAAGCGCCTTCCATTAAATGGATGGTAAAACCAGATTTGCGAATAAAATGTAAAACAGTATTAGCCATGGAGGTAGTGTCACCTACAACTGAAGGTAGCACATCTGGTAGATTGAAGGTCTGCCTCAAAGTGGAGAATCCAACAGTATGTGGACCACTGTCAGCAGGGGCCCACAATGACAATCTTGTGGACCCTCTCGACGAAAGGGATGGCTGTGCGTTAACAACGTATGGCCAATGCGGAGTCGGCAGAGTACAACAGAGTCCCTACAAGAGGCCCGCAGGGAGGACCTCCACATTGTCTTAGAGGGCTTAACTGCACGGAGCTTATGCAGTGCGTTCGATTCAGCCCACTCAATATTCCTAAGTCCCAGTACCTTCCGATTGAGCACCATTCGAAGATCCCTCTCCTGGAGGCCGATTTCTAGTATGGTTGAGGTGGTAGCCCGCTTCGCCAGGTGGTCGACGTGGTCGTTCCCAGTTATACCACTGTGGCCTAGGGTCCAAACGAAGACCCAATTTGCCTAGTCTGTATACAGTGTCCTCAACTGACCATACCAAAGGGTGCTTCGGAAAGCACTGGTCAAGGGCTTACAATCCGCACAGGGAGTCAGTACAGATAACTACAGACTCCCCGCAGGCAAGCTATGCCCAAGACTGGGCTGGGGACAACAACATTAGTTATAAAGACTGACCCAGATTTCATTTTGGACATGTACAGCAAAGAACAGAGACTTAGTTGACGTAAAGGATTCCTCATCAGTTGAAGAACAGACCAAGTATCAAGGGGCATATACCTCACCTTGACTTCTGGCCCTATGTTCCTCCCATGGCGTGACCTGGGAAGGGAACTGTTGGAGATCATATTCCACAGCATTGAAATCACCTCTCCCTCTCTTAGATACAGTAGTTTTATGTCCACCAATGTTTCTTGCTTATTCCATGGTGCCCCCACAAGCGGGCAGAGGCAGTGGGGGGAGCGGGAAGAGAGGTAAGTAGTGGTGGTGGGTGGGGGCAGAGAGATAGGGGGGGGGGGGCAGAGAGGTAGGTGTGGGGGGGGGGGCAGAGAGGTAGGTGTGTGGGGGGGGCAGAGAGGTAGGTGTGGGGGGGGGGGGCAGAGAGGTAGGTGTGGGGGGGGGGGGGCAGAGAGGTAGGTGTGTGTGGGGGGGGCAGAGAGGTAGGTGTGTGTGGGGGGGGGGGGGCAGAGAGGTAGGTGTGTGTGGGGGGGGGGGGCAGAGAGGTAGGTGTGTGTGGGGGGGGGGGGGGCAGAGAGGTAGGTGTGTGTGGGGGGGGGGCAGAGAGGTAGGTGTGTGTGGGGGGGGGGGCAGAGAGGTAGGTGTGTGTGGGGGGGGGGGCAGAGAGGTAGGTGTGTGTGTGGGGGGGGGGGGCAGACAGTATATCGTAAGACAACAATTATGGCATATAACATTATGTTATAGCAGTCAGGAAGAGGGAACAGTCCTCAATTAAACCAATATTTGGAATAATAGCTCCTTATCTGTTTAATTATCTACAGTGAAATTACTACACTGAGAAGAACATACCTGTCCAATGAGTTCATGATTGTGCTGCAGATCATCTGCGTAAGTATTAAGGAAGTCTTTCATCTGTTTCAAATGAGCCTCCTCAATTTCTTGAAAGTGCTTTAAAGAAATAGAAAAGAAAATTTAAATTAGGTGAACTGCTGAACTAAATTTACATGTATGTTATTAATTCTACCAATAACAACTACATGCCACAACAACAAAATGTTCAAATGTTTTTTAAGCTTATGCGACTTAACTGTGTTGTCATCAGTCCCTAAACTTACGAACTAGTTATGAACTAACTTATACTAAAGAGAACACAAACATCCAAGCCTGAGAAAGGATTCGAAGCTCAGACACGGGAGGCCGCACGATCTGTAACATGGCGCTCCAAACCGCTCGGCTACTCCCACACGGTATGTCACAACAGTCATGAGCTTTTTAATTATTAACAAACACACACTGAGGAGCCAAAACGTTATGACTATCTGATTAACAGTGGATTGGTGCACTTGTGGAAATCCAAACAGCAGCTACTCGGCATTCATGGTTTAATAAGCCCGAAGGTATGGGACACAAAATGTCTCTACAGGGGTCACACAATCTTGTTAAATTACAAAAAAAATGTTCAAATGTTTGTTAAGGTTATGGGACTTAACAACGGGGTCATCAGTCCCTAAACTTACAAACTACTTATCAACTACCTTATACTAAGGACGGCACAAATATCCATGCCCGAGGGGGGATTCGAACCCCCGACCGTAATGGCCATGCAGACCGTGACTGGAGCGCCTCAGTCTCCTCGGCCACCGCGGCCGGCTGTTAAATTACAATTATAATAGGGCACGAAGATGGTTCTCTAAGGCATCCCAGATAAATACCTCAGTTCAGATCAGCTCAGATAAATTTAGTGACCAAACAGCGAGAATTCACCACCATGATCCTCAATCTAAGGTAGCACAATCTGGGCCTTGTGACACAGCTATCGTATTCTATCACCCTTACAGAGGGCTCTACTGTGAAAGGATCTACTTAGTCCTCAGCTGTCATGGTGAGTTTGAGAAGTACCATAGGTTAATGTCTCCATAGTACACTACTGTCCGTTCCAGCCAGCACCTGTTATGCTGCACACATTTCGAGCAGCCATTCACGTGGATGGATGGTATATTCAAACATGACAATGAGGAAGACATGCAAGAATCCATTGTCTGGCGGCGATAACAATGAATAAAAAATTCGTGGGTTTCTGTTCTCGTCAAGTGCTTAAGACTCCACGAGTTTTCAGCTAAGCACTTGTTGGCCACTGTCGAGTGGTGTGACTGCCTAGTGGCTGCTGGTAAGGGTTTACATACACTAGCTGCGGATCCCACGCCACGCTGAGCTGCAGCGATCGCCAAGTTAAAACTGGTGCATTGAACACCAACGCAACACATGATAATGTCATGGGGCACCAATGATGTCACAGCCAGCAGCTAGTGTATATAAGCCCTTACTAGCAGCCACTAAGTAGTCATACCACTCGACAATTGCCAAGAAGTGCTTGGCCGAAAGCTCACGGAGTTTTAACCACTTAACGTGGACAGAAACCCGAGAACTTTCTATTCAAAAAGACATGCAATTCATATAAGATGTGTACAGTCTTGGCAAGAAGAAAAGGATTAGAGCCCATAGCAATTGTGGGGATATAATGTTCCATGTTGCCTGACAGAGTATGCAGGTAGGAATGTGAGATGTGGTTCGGAATGAAATGCAGTAAAGGGGAGGTGCGGGGAAGAGGAAAAAAGGTGGCACAGTTGGGGGAGAGGCAAACTGGAAGGAGGGGTAGGATGTGTAAGGGGAATTGGGACTGTTAGGTATGGAGTTTAAGGTCAATAAGTTACCTTAAGATGTTGGCCAGTTTGACACTGTAGGATGGATTGTACAGATAGCTCCCTTTTTTCACAGCTCCGAAGAGCTGGTGGTGAAATGTGGAATCTAGATGACACAGCCATTGAAATCAAGCATATTATGCCCAGCTGCAGGTTATGGTACAAGGTGCTCCATCTGTTCTTGGCCACCGTTTGGCAGTGGCCATTCATTTACTTTGTTACTTCAAAATATTGATCTACACAAAGTAACTAAGCAATGTCTACAACAATACTGATTACATATCAAGTACACGTGAAACATGAAACAAATCATAGCTCCTTACCCTGCAAGCCAATATCATTTTCCTTTCAAATTCATCTTTAATCATCTTGTATTTGTCTATCAGTGCTTTATAATCTTCTTGTGCCTTCTTCAGTTTTATTTCTGCTTTTTCCAGATCCTTGGGTGATGCATTTTCTTTTTTTAACTTTTCATATTCCAAACCTCTTTGTGTGTATGTATCTTTAGCCTTCTGTAATATTAGAGTTGTTGACTGAATAGCTTGGACAACTTCCAAGGTACTTCCTTCTTCCTCTTTAACCTGAAAAAATTAGTTCAGTCAAAATAATTCACAATTTATAAGAATATAAATACAAAAAGAATTTTTTTCTCTCTCTCTCTTTTTTTTTTTTTTTTTTTGCAATTTAATATCCTAACAAATAAAAACAACAAACTCATTAAATATGGCACGAATAATTAACAACCCTATTAACGTAAAAACTTTACATTTATGGTCACAGATTACAGAATAAATAGTTTTATTCAAACTGCAAAAGAAAACTTAATTATTCCAACACAACCCACTCTGTTTTCTGATGGCAACTACTATACAGGAAAAGGATGCATCAATCCAAAGACTGTGTTTCAACAGAAAAGTACTTTATGATACACTGCTTTGTTGGAATTTTTAACTGACTTACCCTGTCAATTATAAGTGAAATGACAGTTTTATGTCTCTATGTTAATTCTGTGAAACAGTGAAACTCAACATTTTTCACATCAACAAACACTATAAGAGATTTTTCCGTTAAAATATCATCACCTGTCTTGCTTTTGTAATTTGTTCCGCGTTCATTTTCTTTAACTGGTTACAAATGACTATAGCCTGGAAGGAACGTAGCGTACATGGGCCATTCCATGCCAACTGAGCCTCTGAGTGATTTTTTCAATTGTTAAAAAAATGTATGTTGTTTTGTTATATCTATTGTCAAAAGTCTGAATTACACTGCCCTAAAAGAAAATTTGATTTTTATATCAAATATATGCACTTTTTATTAAGAGTTTGTCGGTAGTTTCCATGAGATGGTAAATGTTCTTTCTCAGACTTGAGTTGGAGGCCCTGCCATTGCTATGAGACACTATTGTTGATCTTGTACTTTTGGTGGGAAATTGTGTGAACCTTTCCAAGTTCAGCCATATATTACAATTCAACATAAGACGGAATCCAGTACTAAATAATAGTATTTTGAAAACTTATTGCAGCATGTAACACCCGTTACACAAAACATAGAAAAGTTTTAATTACCACTGTATGAAATAT
The DNA here is from genome assembly GCA_026315105.1 of Locusta migratoria. Classification (NCBI taxonomy): domain Eukaryota; kingdom Metazoa; phylum Arthropoda; class Insecta; order Orthoptera; family Acrididae; genus Locusta; species Locusta migratoria. The sequence continues at coordinate 443,691,387 of CM048755.1, read as the reverse complement.
TTGGTTACAATATCCTGCTATGAAAGTGAGGTTATAATGTTGCTTATTGAAACTATAACATATTTTAATTAATATTTCAGTTTATTTGACCAGAAATAGTGTAACGGGTGTTACAACTCTTTATGTAACGGGTGTTACAATAATAATGTGAGTCCAGTTATAAAATGTAATACTTAGGTATTTCAGTAAAAAATAGTTTTTCACTCTTCAGTAGTTCAAGCTACATAGAACACAAGTTCTATATACCATGATTTAATGTGTTTCAATGCGCTTCTTTCTAGAAATGGCTCCTGTAAATGATTGCATGAAAAGATACAGGGAGAGGCTGAAGGAAGACAGAGAGAAATATCAGGCACATCTTGAAAAGGAGTGTCAGAGGGATAAACAAGGGAGACATATATTAAAAAACAATACTGCGAAAAATCCAACATTAGAAGAAGCAAATTAGAGAGTAAGGTTGCACCAGCAAAAAGTAAAACTGAAGAATTCAAACCCAGTGGAGCCTACTGACCATCTTGCTTCTCCAATATGAACATACAAATGCCCTCTGTCATTTAGAAAAGCAATGAACAGGGTGAAAAAGTTGCTGCCACAAAAAAAAAAGTCGCCGTATTAAAAAGATTAGTGGTTGAGATAATTGGTCCAGATGTTTTACATGAAAATGTGCACCGAAAATCACCATCCACTAGTTTATCAAAGGAACATAGATCATGTATTCAAGAATTTTACTGCCGTGATGATGTTAGCTGTCAAGCCCCAGGTATTAAAGATGTTTTAACAGTTAGGAAAAAGGACAAAACAAAAAAGAAATTACAGAAAATGCACATGGTTATTACCATAGGTAAAGCATACGAAGAATTTAAAAAAGTCACTCTGAGATAAAAGTGGGAAAATCAACTTTCTATTATCTACGTCCTCCGCATGTCCCTTTGGTGTCAGACACACCACATAATGTTTGTGTCTGCAAGTATCGCTATAATTTTTTAAGTTTGGTTGAATCTGTTGCAAAAATGATTCCCATTTTCCCTCAAAACTACAAAGATTTGTTAGATCATTTGTAACAGAAGAAAATTGCAAGTTTTGATATGTTGGAATATGTCAGAGCCAAGTTGACGATGAAGAGGACATTAAGATTGTTTGAGAGTTTCTGGCCATAGAAAAAAAAAATCTTCAAAGCTGATGAAAATGACATCTGTTTTGTGAAATTTAATCAGCTGATCTCCATGTTACCAACACATGATATCAGGACACAAGGAAACAGACTGTACTATGAATTCAGTGAAAGTGTAGATGTGTTCGAAAAAGATGTTTAAAATTAATTGCACATACTGTATACTAAACATCTCTAAAAGAATATTAATTGAAATGTTCCTAATTTCATCCATTTGTTCCATTATGTTGTAGACTGTTTATGAAATGGATTGTCCAGGCAAAAGTGTATTAACCGATAATTTACAAAAATAAAACTTTTTCAGGTAAAATGTATTGGCATTAAATAGAAATTTGGTAATACTAAAATTTAACACCCTTGTGTTAATGTAAACAGAAAATGAGTCACTAATAATTTGCATAAAACATAAATTTTCACACAGTGTAACACCCGTTACACATCATGTAACACCCGTTACAGTACCTTTTCTCTAAAAACGTTAAATAAATTAAGCAAAAAAGGGAAACTGAGAACACATTTAATTTTGTCAATGTTTAATAGACACCCACACAAAAACTTGTTAATTTCTGTCCATTAAACTCACAGAATTTTACAATTTCTACTACCCATGCAGAGGTCCATGTCCAAATTCTGTAACACCCGTTACACCATGTTTTCTACTAGTTACTCAATTTTGTTAAAATAAACTGAAGATTGCAATATATGAAAATGATCAGAAACTTAAAGAGGAAATACTTCTGCTTCCTAAATTTTGATTTTTGTTGGAGCTACTTTGGAAATTTTACATTTTTATCTTTGCAAGAGTATCACCCGTTACAACGGAATGACCCACATGTGGTGTTCAGAAATTAGTCACGTTACATCTCTTGCCAGAAACTCATTTGCATATGCCATATTTCTTTGTGTATTTGACGATTTTCTTATTATAACACAAGCGCTGTTACTTCAAAGCAATGGCACACTGAAAATGGTCAAGAACACTGTGTTCTTAGGACAATGAATTATATTCAAAGGTCTAAAAATGTCATGGTACTCAGCGCACTCGGTCAAAGGGCCAAGTGTTGTCAGCAATACGAACATCATGTTAAAAAGAAGATTGTGTAACAGTTAAAAACAAACAGGAGGTAAAAGTACCACCAAATATACGATTTACTGATACTGCCATAAAAAAAAAAAAATAAAATAAAAAAAACACACACACACCACACAGCATAAGAAAAAAACTGGTGTTTAAGAAAGCAAATGCCACTACAAAATAGTCTGTACAGTGTTATTAAAAACTAAAAAGTAAACCATTTACAAAGATACATGGCATGTAACTAGGATTAACGATCACATAGGAATCTAATATTACAAGAAGCATGAGAGAGAGAGAGAGAGAGAGAGAGAGAGAGAGAGAGAGAGAGAGAGAGAGAGAGAGAGAGAGAGAGAGAGACAGCACTACCATAACTAGCATCATCAGAGACTGTTTAATTGGATCGTACATTCTCCCACAGTGATAATGGTCACTTATATCTGTTATTCCTACAAGAGGTTCTGCAGGACATGCTGAATGATGTTTCCATGCATATTTGTCACTCAAATTTTATTGCGCTGGAGTCCCTGTACACTTCAGAAGACATGTGAGAGCTCATCTCCAAGCAACCTTTCCCGGCCACAGGTTGATCACTATTGACCAGTGGCATGGCCAGCACGATTACCTTATCTGCTCCCAATATTTTTTTAATATTCATAGAATATATGACTTCAACTGCTATTGGGCAAAGCTGAAAATGTGTACCCAGCCGGGATTCGAACCCGGGTCTCCTGCTTTCTAGGCAGTTGCGCTGACCCCTACACCACTGGGAACATAGTGATCACCGCACCTGCAAGGACTACCCATGCAAGCCTCCCGTCAGATACAAATTCCCAGCTTCGCCCTGCCCTGCCCTGACGGGAGGCGTGCATGGGTAGTCCTTGCAGGTGCGGTGATCACTATGTCCCCAGTGGTGTAGGGGTCAGCGCAACTGCCTAGAAAGCAGGAGACCCGGGTTCGAATCCCGGCTGGGTACACATTTTCAGCTTTGCCCAATAGCAGTTGAAGTCATATATTCTATGAATATTAAATAATAACAGCTGCAGGATCAGAATGTGACGTCTGTTCTTTCCGAACAGACGCCACATGTATATATACAATTCCCCCCCCCCCCCCCCTGTGTGGGACATCTAAAGGACCATGTATATGAAACATCTGTTAATTGCTGGAACACAAAGTGGGCACAACTGCAGGAGGATGTCTTTGAGATACACAAGATATCTGAGTTGATGTGCCACAATGCATCCTCTGTGTAAGGTGTGTCTGGACAAAACTTTGGAGCATCTCCTGCAGTGGATGTCCATTTGCAGCATGTGACTAAATAACTGCAATGCCATTTTAGTAGTCCCAGATGGTCTTTACCCAAGCAGTTCCTATGTAATTACTGATCTTCATTCTGTGTCCGATGCACGATGTCATTCTGTAAACTTTATTTTAGATTACCTTGTATAATAATAACAAATTTTTGCCTTTAATAGTAGAATACAGAAGATAAACTCGTTAACAAGAAGTTCCTACAGCTGATTACTATGGGATAAATAAAAAAAAATCATTATGTTTTTTATGATGAAATGAATTTTAACTGACACTGAAGAAAAAAGAACACAGTAACCAGAAATTGTAACTTGAAGCATGTATGAAATTACAGAAAATACAATGTTGCACAAAGTACAGGGGGCATTTATAAATGAATATCGGGGTTTTAACACTTTATAATATTTATCATCTATAGCCGAGTCCTTCCCAAAAGTTGGTAACTTTGTCTTCAACAGTTCCTTCAATCCTGTTTCTGAATTCATAAAGTCAGCTAGTAGCAGGGGCATGTACACTTGATCCTTGATGAACCCCAAAAGGAAGGGGGAAAAAAAAAAAAAAAATCACATGGCCTGTGGTCAGGTGAACGTGGAGGCCACACGAAGCAAGCACTGTCATTGGGCCCTTTGTGGCCTTTGCTACTACCACTGTCTAGCGGATTGTGGCGTAAACATTGCGTGATGTGCATACGCATTGGTACCAAAACTTTTTGAGTTGCTCTTTCATTTGACATATCATTTATAACTGTAAGTTTAATATAATGAATATCAAAGTGTTCAAACCCGAATATTCATTTATAAGCACCCTGTATATTAGTCCAGGTACTAGGACTCTTAACATAAGACACATACTATACTATGTTTAAAGCTGATTAATGATGCTAAAGTTTTCAGAAACGCAAAGTTATGATTACAATCATAAACAAAGCTAATGCCAAAATTTAATTTTGATATGATCTGTATAAATATACAGCATGTAATAATATACTTAGTAATTACTATGTAGTTACCAATTTATGTTTTTTATGGAGCTCTTCAGCATATTTGCTAACTTCCTTCACGAGTTCAGTTACTTTCTGGACCATCTGCATGTGTAAATTTGATAGTTTCTCTGCGGAAGTTCGGAGAACTTGCCAAACAGGAGCAAATGTGCCTTGCACACTGCCAGAACTTGTTTGTTTTGCTAACTTGGCCAATAACTTAGAATTATTTTCTTCAATGTTCGATCTGTAACATAAATGAACTTTATTTTTACTTCCATATCTCTACATAAAATTGGCTACTTCTATGTTTATACATGCACATTACTTCACACATACTTTGATGTTATAATTTAACAATATCCTTCTCTAACATTTGTTACCAATAAATCAGTAGTTTACGTACTTCGTTTAGAACTCTTTCACATGAACTGTATGTGCCATAAAACCATTGTCAGGAAGAGCTTGGGTGTTTGAAGAACACTTTACAAACTTTTGGGATAGGTGCCTTATACCAAAACAAGAAGAAACTTCATCTGAACATACGTCATAAAAAGAAAAATCCCTTATATGTTATTAACCAAAGATCACAATTTAAGTGATTGGAGCATGTCAACACAAACTCAAATAAAATTTCAGGACATCTACAACTGAGAGGAATGGTTACAGGGAAAACAGACCACCTCAGCTTATACTGGCAAAGGCACCGTACAATATACAACTCCAGTGGATTTTTTTTCCTTATATAAATCATAATAAACGCTTGAAATGTCCTCCCTCCTGCCTCTTAGCATGAATCACCCTAAATGGTTTCAAAGGCTTCCTTCACACATTGATGAAGCTTCTCTGCATATGGATGATCTGTTGCATAGTCCAATCGTGTAAGGTGTCCTCACAGATCGTAATCCTAAGGATCGAAGTCACGGGGAACATACAGATTAAGAAACAGGTCCTCCTCTACCAATCCATCAGTTGTAGTAGATACAAGCCAGTAATTTTAACACAAGCAAATGAAATCAAAGTCTATCATACATAAATAACATGTTAACCTCTAAATTATATGGTTATGTCTTTATTAGATCTTTGATGGTATTCTGAACAAAGCCCATGTAGTCAGTACCTGGTGACATGTTGGGACAGAATATGTCCCTTGAGAGCAGAAGTTCCTACTAGAGAGTAACTAATAAATCCAGCCCACAAATTAATCTTAAACTGTACTGCAGCATGGGGACTGCAATCGGTCCACTGATGATGGTTGATGAAATTTGTTATTACCAACCCCCTTCCAAACATTTTCTCAGTTTTCAATACTCAAGAGAAGGTCCTACAAGTGTTTTATATGTTGTCTCCTTTACAGACAAAGCACACTTCCCAAAATTCTCGTAATACACCAAAGTCGTCCAGTTGCCTTCTCCACGACTGTTCTTATACGCTCATTCCATTTTATATCTCTGTGCAGTGTCAAGGTTAGATATTTAATTGACGTGACTCTCAAGCAGCACACTACTAATGCTGTATTTGAACGTTACGGGATTGTTTATTCTACTTATCTGCTTCACCTTGCATTTTTCTACATTTAGAGCTAGTTGTCATTCCTCGCACCACCTAGAAATTTGGTTCAAGTCATCCTGCATCCTACTATAGTCATTCAATGACAACACCTTCCTGTACACACAGCATCATCAGTAAACAGCTGCAGATTACAACTCACTCTGTCCGTCAGATCATTTATATAGATAAAAAATAATAGTGGTTCTGGGCGCTTCTGATGATACCCTAGTCTCTCATGAACACACTCCATCATGGACGAAGTACTGGGTGCTATTACTCAAGTAGTCTTCGAGCCACTCGCATATCTGGGTACCTATTCCATATGCTAACACCTTTGTTAGCAGTCTTTAGTGCAGTACTGTGTCAAACACCTTTGAAAATCGATAATTATGCAGTTTGCCTGTTGCCCTTCATCTATAGCAAGCAAGATGTCATGAGAGATAAGGGGAAGATGGGTTTCACATGATCAATGCTTCCTAAAGCCGTTATGATACATGGACAGAAGCATTTCAGTTTCAAGGAAACTTACCATATTAGAATTGAGAATATGTTCAAAAGTTCTACAGCAAACTGATGTTAATGATATAGGTGTGCAATTTTTGGGTCCCTTCTTTAGCCTTTCTTATACATGGGAGTTACCTGTGCCTTTTTCTAGTTGCTTGGAACTTTGCGCTGGATCAAAGATTTGCGATAAATGCAAGCAAAGTAAGGGGCTTGCAGAGTACTCTTTGTAAAACCAGATTGGTTCCCCATCTAGACCTGGTGACTGTTTGTTTGTTTGTTTGTTTGTTTGTTTGTTTTCAACTCTCTCAGCTGCTTCTCGACACCAGCTATGCCTACGTTTTTTAAAACAAGAAGATCATCACACAACATTCCTACCAGTGGATAATGGAACATGCTACTGTGCTGTTGCGACGGGGCATCTATAACCAAAAGATTTAAACCTCAATAAGTGAACTAATGTATGTGAAGTATCAAATACCTCACAGTGAAAGTAGGAAGGAAAACGTCATTGCTGTTTAACTCTTCCTCTCTTCCACAAGATGTGATGAAAAGAGGTTACACAGCTCTGTGTCACCCATGTTATATGGTCTTCTGAAAATTCACAATAAAGATATTCCTGTACGGTCAATTGTCAGCAATGCCGGCGCCGTCACTGGCTGTACATGTTGCCTCAATACTGAGACCTTTTATGGGGAAACAGTCACATCATATTCACAACTCTGCTGACTGTATCAGTAGACTGAAGTCACTTCAACTCTGTGAATCGGATATATTAGCGAGCTTTGATGCTGTCTCTTCACTGAGGTTCCTCTCACAGACACTCCGACACTCATCAGCAGTAAGTTCCAGCCGATATACTTTTTCATAATGTCCTTTCCTCAACCTACTTTTTATTCAACAATAAATATTTTGAGCCAACTGACTGTTGCTATGAGCAGTCCTATCCTCTCCTCTGGTTGCAATTTTTTTGACACTGATGAAATGGCACTTGATTTGGAGTAAGTTAAACCAACAATCTTCTGGGGATATGTATATGACACTTCTGTAATGTGGCCCCATGGGAAAGAAGAACTGTCACATTTTCTGCAACATCTGAATTCAAATATCCAGTTTACAACGGAAGTAGAAAAGGATGGCTGCCTACCCCTTATGTATGTCTTGGTTAGCAGGATAGTGGCTAGGTCATTGGGGCATTCCCTTTAATGAAAGCACACACATATGGACATTATCTCGAAGTGTCGAGCTGTCATCACCCTACAGAAACTATTGGCAGCTTACTAACATTGGTGCTCCACATCAGATTAGCAAATCATTAAAGAAAAAGAAATGTGACCACCCATAGCATCAAGAGGATAAGGAGCTTTTCATATCCAGGGCGTTCCTTCCACAAGCCAGTAACCTCTCATCAAAATTAGGCAAGATCCTAAAAAACATCTAGTTAATTTAATCTTCCAGCCACCTAAGAGAATATTGCTCTTCTTGGTTCAATCAAGAATGATCTGGGATTGCGGAGGGTCGGAACCTACACAGTACCCTGCAAGTGTGGCAAAACCTACACCGGTCAGATGACGCACATAGAGCACGAAAAATGCGTGGAAAATTATCATCATACCCACGTTTTTCACGCCAAGTTGGCCATAGCCGAGCATTGTATTTCCATGGGAGATTCTATGGATATTCTGCCACACCAAGATCTTTTTGGGATTCACTGATTAAAGAATCTGTCAAAATATGCTTGGCACAAGATCTTATTAATTGTGATGGCAGTTTAGGCAGCACTTGTGGAAATGCTGGCCAAATGACTACTTATCACAGCTGCAGCAGGAAACTAAACAATCATCAGTGACAGAATATCTGCAGCCAGCTATTTGGTTCTCCCAAAAGAAGACAACTTGCCACCTCGCGTGTAGCGGTCTGGGGTCACTGTTTTCACCCACCGTGGTCCTGATAGTTTGGCATTAGTTGTTTCAGTGTGCACAGCAACAGGTACCTATGAACAATGGCTGTTGAAAATCTGTGTGGTTCCACTTCAGTGTTTTTAACTATTCAATAACTAACTGAACTTTTGTTTCTTTTATGAACATCATATCCAAGTCTTCATTCATTCCTTTGTATGGTATCATTTGTGCTGTTTGTCATTATTTGTAATTCATATAAATTAGGCAGGGGGAATGTTTCATACAGATGCAAGGTGCCACAAGGTTGCAGTAGTGAATGGACACTGCTGCTTTTTCAGGTAAGGACACTTCCTACCTGGCTGTTGGCACAATGGGCCAGTCGGCCCAGGTCTGAGCTAGAAGAGACAACCAGTGACCACAGACCTGTTCAGACACACTTGTCTCAAGAATTTAGTGCTTCTGATAAATACAGTCTACTTTCACTAGACAAGTACTTTTATTTTTAACCACCTTTCCTTTGCAATAAACATTTGCATTTGTCTGGACTGAGGAAAGAGAGAGTCACTGCAGAATGTCCACATGTTTTGCGGCTGCCTCCCCACATGTTACTGAAGAATGGAACAGTAGAGAAATAATATGAAAGCAGTTCAATAAACCCTCTGCCAGGCACTGAAATGTCATTTGCAAAGAAGATATTTAGATATAGATTCTTTAACAACAACAATGTTGCGCATGATAATTCATTGTTACATTCGTCTTTTCGGAGTGATGATGTATTATAGTTACCAAAGTACTTGACACTTTTTTTTTTCATTTAAAGGAAAATGTGTTTTTTAAGTGTTCCCTCAGAATTAGCTCTTGTAGTGACATTTACTAAGGCTTACTCATTGATATTAATCTCAAAGATTTTTGTTCTGAACTTCAATTATTTACATCTCAATTCTAATTCAAATAACTCTGGTTTAATATTGACTTTTGCATGAAGTCCTACAATTTCTATTTACAAGGGAATTTGTTCTATGAATATTGTTGGGAACATTAGTTTCTGTGTCCATTTTATGTGATGTATGACAATGGCAATGAGGTGAAGTACTGTTAAGGAAAGATTTGATATTTGGATATTATACTTCGACAATAGTGGCATCAGTAGGTGACATTTTTGACATCACACATCTTTGTGCTGCTTTCACAGATGCAGAGAACAAAGAAAAGGTTAGAGGCACACCTTAAACACAGAGACACACTTTGTCTCTGAACAGTTCAGTTAGATCGACACTTTAGTACACAACATCAACAGCCACCACTGCCTCCTGCATTTGAAAACAAAAATACAGGCATGGGGCTGCTACAATGGCAGGCTTTAACAACATTTCTGTATATATGAGATGACAATGTATAGCACCATGTGTTCTTGTCTGACCACACCAACCCAGCAGTTTTTCAATCAGTTAAGTAGTTGCACCCAGAGGCTGAACCAGAGTAGCTTGCCTATTAAAAACTAGCTGTGCTGAAGATTTTGGGACACGAGCAATCATGTGGCAGCAATGAGCCATAAATTTTTTAGTTGCCAAAAACTGATGTCCGAAACAAATTGAGAATGCATCGCCAGCAATGTTTATATCGTGAATATAAGCTCGTGTTCCAATTCACAGTGCAAGTACTTATATAATTTCATTCCGGTCCAGGATCTGGTGCACACCGGAGGTGAGACTTTCCACAATGAGCTCTCTAAACTAAAAGATCCCTCCCTGGAGGCATGTCTTCCAGTAATCCAGGCTTACAAGCAACTGCTTCACCCATCAACTGCTATCCATGACCTGCCCTTGTGATCACCACGTGGCTGGCTAAGGCACATCACTCTGCCCTGCCAGACGTTATCCCAATCAAATTGACACTGTTCGCCCCTAACATCTTGTTCCAGTGCTTTGTATACCACCCTCAAGGTCAATGTAAATTTAGATAGGCAAGACATGGCATGCAGAAAGAATGGCACCAGAGCTGATGTCTGTTGCTCCTCCTACATGACAGTTGACTACACGTAAGCTGCAGCTCATTACCAACCATTGTGGAACTTACCATGCACTAGGAGTGCCTACACTCGCACCCTTTGACAAACATTTCAAATGTTTTAGCAACAAAATTAAGTCCTTGTGAGGTTCCTTCTACAACCAAGTCATTTATGGCAACAAATGAGCAAGTATTGCATATTGGTGGTAACAGGCTTGTAACCTATTAGGATTGGATCTATTCAACACCTGGGGCTTGCAGATACACGACAAGTCAAGATTGTTTTAGACCAGGTATCTCCCAAATATTGCCCGCGAACCAGATCCGTCCGACGGAGGGCTTTGATCTGCCCTGGCCACCAGTTTCAAGTAGATTCCTGGTTGTATTTTGCTTTACTGATTTCATCTTGTTTGTTTCGTTTGTTCGTTCTAATATGTCCCTTGTTACATAAGGTGTAAAATCTATACGATTTTTGTGCCGAATAAGTGTACACTGTGCAGTATGTCGGTTGAAACAGGAAAGAGAAAAGTGAATGCCTAGTGTCGATTATTCAATAAAAGATGGGGCGTGAAATACTTCGTCATGGAGAAAAGCAACAAAGCCATGTGTATAATCTGCAATCAACTTATAGCTGTGTTCAATTACTTTTAATATCATTGTCATTATGAATTAAAGCATGGTGCACAGTTTAATGCATTCAAAAGACAAAGTACTTGAGCACAAATTCAAAATGTTAAAACTTAGACTGTCTTTGGAACAAAACATTTGCAGGAAATGTGTTCACGAAAATGAAGCCGCTACGAAAGCAAGCTTAAGAATTGCCCACAAAATCGCCAAACGAGGAAAGCCATTCACGGATTGTGATTAAATATGGAATTGCATGCTGATTACAGCTGCAGAATTGTTCACTGGCAAAACGCAACAATTTTAAGTTGTTTCTCTATCAGCAAATACTGTAGCATGTCAAGTTAAAGACATAGCTTCTTGCTTCTGATTTAACAAATCAATTGCAAGAAAGGGCATCCAACTTTGCTTGGTTTTCTATAGCCTTGGCCAAATCTACTGACATCAGTAATAATGCCAAAGTTCTGTTGTTCTTTAAAAGTGTTAGCTCAAACTTTGATGATCTTGCAGAACTCATTTCCCTATAAGGCACAATAACGGGTGAGGACATATTTAAAGGAGTACAGTTAACTTCAGCCACAAAGTGCAACCTTACTCTGTCTCGGCTGAAATGTACCTCAACAAGGGAGAAATAGAAGTTTGGCAAATTTGCAGGTTTTGTTGGCAGAATAAATGTAAACTATGAAGCCAAAGACACTCCTGAACCATTGACAGGCAATGTGTTCTTCATCAGGGAGAACTTTGTGCAAAATCCGTGGACATGTATTGTGTAATGAGACCTGTAATTTCTGTTGTGAACTTTATTTGGAGCCATTGAATCAAACTCCAAGTGTTTCCTAGAAAAGGTTGAATCTTTGTCTGGTGATCTCCCATAACACACACCACACAGTAAAGGGTAGCTATAGCAATTAGCTTTATTGGCTGATGTGCCCTCCATTTAAATGAACTGAACAAAAATCTTTGAAGGTAGGATAATATTATTTGTGATCTTTACATGCACATTAATATTTGGGACAGAATGTTATACTTTTTAAAAATAATGTCAAACAAAAAATGGTTTGGCATTGCGGCAATTTCCATTCACTGAACATGGTTTAAGTTTTCCATGTTCTATTTCATGGGGATTTCTAGATTACCTTGAAGAAAGAGTGGTCTTTCAGGTTTTCTGATTTAGATGCACACTCAAAGAAAATACGGCTTTTACACTAACCCTTCTCTTGTTAAGTGGAAGATTTTTCTCCAGTGTTGAAAATGGAAATAAATGATCTATAAGCACAGGAGTCAATGAAGGACAAATTTAATAAAGGCAATATTGTACAGTTTAATAAGTTTCTTCCCAAAGAAAACTACCCCCTCATCAAAGACTTTTCACAAAGTTGGTTATCTATATTTGGCACTACACATCGATTTGAACAAACATTTTCGTTGCTCAAATTTGCCAAATTTTAACACAGTTGTAACCTCAGTGGTGAAATTTAATTGACTTTTTTTGATACGACAAAAATGGAGAAAGTCTGAAAAGATTTTGGATTCGAAAACAAATTTCACACTTCACACTAAGTCTACCGAAAAGTAACAAAGTGTACCTGATGAATTCACTGAATTTCGTTTTGGTTACCGTAAATTTTAATTATGGAAGCAGTTGCTGAATATGTTAATGTTGGCAATGAAATGTTCGATTTGCAATGATCATTAATTTACTGACAGAACAGGGTAAATAAAGGAACCTGTTAACCGTTCAGCACAACAAACATTAATTACTTATTTCCACACAAAGACCATTCTCCCCATTCTGTGTCACTGAGTTTTCAATATATGTTCAATTGTCGTTGCCAACATCAGCATACTACGCAACCGCTGCTGGAGGTAAGTTTGTAGCCTTATGTTTTCGTAAAACACAAAACTTTCATTATTTTCTTCTTTTGAGAACTGTGCGATCAACAAAAAGTTGTTCTGTAGGTACAGTTTGTAGCTAATGTGACGAGTTAAATAACTCTCAGTTAATAATTTTGTACATTTTGTGACAGCCAATTCTAGTTGATGTTAAGTTGGTAGAGGGGTGATGAATGATGGGAAGCGAAGGTAGCTAATCAGGAGTGGTGTTCAGTCTGTGATGAATATCCTTACACTTTGAAAACATAGAGAAATAGTCAATACTTGGGCATGACTAATTCTGCAGCTTTGAATTGAAACAGGTCTTTTAAATGATCAAAAAAGGTAAATGTGCTCAATTTCCATTAATTAGAAGATCTGTTACATCCATATAATGGCTGGTTTTTTGTGTTAATTTCCATTACAATTTGCCTTCCCAACAAAATTCTCCACACTTTACAACAACAGATAATTTCGTGATTAATTCATGCCACGGGAGAGAGAGGAAAAAAAAGACATTCTTATTGTTTCTCTGAATGCCACTCCTGAGTGGCTGCCTTCATTTCCCCATCATTCATTGGGCCAGTTGTAGCGACTGTCTGGTTTATTTTTGTGAGAGTTTGTTATACTTTTGCAGCATTGTGACAGACCATTCGATTAAAAGAATGGAACTGAGTTAAGCGAGGAATGATTTTTATATTTATTTTATTTGTTCGGTTTTTAAAGAGAGCTAAACAGCTAAGTTATCAGTCCCCTGTTCCCAACTAAGACAGCACGTCATGAGCAGGTAAAAATCAAGTTCTCCACATCTAGTACACGAGATGTGGAGAGTGACAATGAGTGCTAAAACGATAACATTTAAAGGAAAACCACTAAAGTAGTGGACCAAATAGACAACAGTACTAAGACAGCACAGCAGATGATTGTGGCTGGCTGATCGCAAGGATAATAATGGATGAGCCAGCCAATATGCACATACTAAAACTGCCAGTCAAAGATAGGACTGACAGGACAAAAGTGACAACAGATTAAAACGGTTTGAATAGTGGGTGCCTGAGAGATCACGCTTTGGTACTCACCACTAAATCACGTGATAAAAACCAGCTGTGCGAATAAAACCTAAAACACTGTCAACCATAGCAGCATTGGTGCCTAGTATAAAAGAAAGTGCATCTGGGAGATTAAAAGATTGTCGCAAGGCAACTAAAAGTGTACAGTCCACCAGAATATGGACCACTGTCAAGGAGGCGCCACAGTTACACTGTTGTGCGTCCTCCCGCCGAGGAAGGTGGCCATGTGTCAGCCATGTGTGGCTAATTCACAGGCGACAGGTAACATCCGATTCCCTATGAGATGACCGCAGTGAGGCCTTCCATGTGGCCATAGAAATCTTCACTGCAGAGAGCTTATTTGGTTGAGCCGAGATAGCCCACTCAGAATTCCGAAGGCCAAGTATCTTCCGATGGCACTCCAGTCGGAGATCACTCTCCGGAAGACGAATTTCCAACCAACTGGAGGTAATAGCTTTCTTCGCCAGCTGATCCACATGTTTGTTTCCAGGAATGCCAGTGTGGCCTGGGGTCCAAACGAAGACCACAGAGTGACCAGACCTAACAAGACTGGAAACAGATTTCTGTATTGATTGCACCAAAGGGTGTGTTGGAAAACACTTGCCAATGGCTTGCAAGATACTCAGGGAGTCATAACAGGTAACTATAGACTCCCCAGGGCAGGCTCCGAGATGTTCAAGTGCCCGAAAGATGGCAACTAATTCAGTAGTGAACACGCTACTCCCACAGGGCACTGAATGCTCTTCGATATACTCACCATGGGCATAAGCATACCCAGCACGGCCGTTGATTAGGAAACCATACGTGTACACAACATCCGTGCCATGGACGACTCAAAAACCGCATGAAACTCTAGACAGATTCAGTGGTGCAACAGAGGCTTTCGAGTCATGTGACAAGTCCAGCCGAAGCTGCAAACATGGAAGGGACCAAGGAACGGTACAGTAAAGGCACTTAAAAGTGGAAGGGACGGGACTCTAGCGATAACAGGAGGGAATAAACACGAACCGCGATCGGGAGACACGACCTCAGCCGTCGTCGTGGGGACGGAAGTGCTGCAGCTCGGAAAAGAAGCATGCGATTCGGATGGTGAGGTGATGCATGAACGTGAGCAGCATAGAAGGATAATAACTGCTGCCAACGAAATCGCATGGGAAGGACTCCAGCTTCAGCAAGGAGACTTGCCACTGGACTTGTCTGAAAGGCCCCTGTCGCTAAATGGATGCCACTATGGAGGATAGGGTCCAAGACTCTCAATGCAGATGGGGCTGGTGAATCGTACACAAAGCTCCCATAACCGTGGCGTGACTGAATGAGAGCCTTGTAGATCTGCAAAAGATCTTGAGGGGTGGCTCCCCAACCAGTGTGGCTGAGGCATTGTAAAATATTTAAGTACCGCCAGCACTTCTGCTTGAGCTGACGAAGGTGTGGAACCCAAGTGAGCTGGCTGTCAAAGATCATGCCGAGAAATGGGTGAGGCTCTTTAACACGAAGCAGTTCTTCGTACAAATAAAGCTCTGGGTCCAATGGGTCCAAATGGATGGCTCGACGGCGGCAGAAGTTTATAACCCGGGTTTCCAATGGAGAGAACTGGAACAAATTGGTTGAGGCCCATGATTGCACCTTTTGGATGGCTCCCTGCAGACATCTTTTAGCTACACCAATGCTAGCTGAGCTGAAGTATAAACAAAAGTCATTGGCGAACAAGGAGGAAGAAACCGATGACTCCACTGCCTCCGCAAGACCATTTATTGCAATTAAAAAGCGAGGGACACCAAGAACAGACCCCTGTGGGACTCCATTCTCCTGGACCCAAGGGGAGCTAATGGAGGTACCAACCTGTATCCGAATAAAGCAAAAGGAAAGAGTTTTGAATAAAAAGCAGAAGCGGACCCATCAACCCCAACCATGCAGTGTAGCCAGAATGTGGTGGCGCCAGGTGGTGACTTAGGCCTTCCTGAGGTCAAAAAAGACTCGCGCCTGCTAAATGCTGTACGGATGGCGGACTCCACAGCCACCAGGTTATCTACAGTGGCATGGTCTTGGCAGAAAGCCCCGTCATGGGGACAACAGACCCTGATGTTCAAGTATCCACATGATCTGCCAGCTCACCATACGTTCTAACAAGGGAATGTTCAGACTTGTCATGCCGAAACATGTATTGATTTTTTTTAGCACTGTTAGTTAACATTGAAGGAAGTCTGTAAGCAGAATGTTAGCTACCGACATGAACTGGAAGTCGCCCAAGGGGGGGGGGGGGGGAAATCACAAAAATGGCTGTTTTTCCTGCTTGGCACTTGCAGTGACGGTTGGCCACCCTTGGAAATGGCGAGACGCGAGCTGTTATGGTGAGCATTGTGCACGTGGTCGGGAGGTGCGGCCGTCTTATCGTGGTGCTCACGAAAGAGGAATAGCGTTGCACGGTTTTGGTAGAAAGGGGAAAAGAATATTCGTTTCTGTGGCACGCACTTCCTTTTCATTTATCATACGTATTTCGAGACATACCATCCTGAAACTGGTTAGAGATGTGAAAGATATTCTGTACATCTACATCTATACTCCACAAGCCACTTTACGGTGAACATTCAATCTCTCCTCACAGGTGATGGCAAACCCTGTAAATGTTTTGCTGCTTGCCATGGAGATCTACCACAGACGCCAAATGAAGCAATCAAAAGAAAACACAAGTGAGGACTATGATGTGCGACATGGTAGTTAAATATCTGCGCTATTTACATGCTCGTCTAGAAGTTTATCTAGAAACGACCAAAACACTCGATATTGCAGACTGTGAATCTACAGATGGCGAAGAAACGGAAGTTGCACACATGAAGACTGAGTGATATTGCCATGTACCAGCAATTATCTCTGATAGCAACACCACATTATCAGACAAAGAAAAAGCGGTGAAGTATTGGTTGAACAAAAGTGGTAAGAAATGCCTACATGTCAGTACTGTTCAAAATAGGTATCGCTTTGTCCGTTCTGAACGTGAATTGTATAGATAGTAAAAGGAAGTTGCTGGATGACGTAAGAGTTGACTGGAAATTGCGACGGAGATAAATGCGCAACTTTTTGAGCAATTTACCGATGCCAGACGACAGTCATTGAGTGTCAGCTACACAACTTTGCGTGATTGGGCATTAGAGATTGACAACGCGATAGGTGCTAATGAATTTACAGCTTCTCAAAGTTGGATTAGTCACTTCAAAAGATCACATAAATTTGTGGCAAGAAAAATAACAAAATTTGTATCTAGAAACAGGTCAGAAAATGAAGCGACTCAAATGGAAATGATAGAAGCTTTTCTTACGACTGCAAAAAAATAAGATCGGCAGTTTTAGTGAATCTAACATTTACAATGCAGATCAGTCAGGTTTTCAAAAAGAAATGTGTGCGAAAAGAACACTGTCATTCAAAGAGGACAAACATATTGAGGCAATTGTTAAGTCCACGACTGCACTCACCCATTAATACACTATAATCCCCATAATTAGTCTGGATGGTTGATTGCTGCCTAAACTATGTGTGTGTCTTCAAGAACCAACTGGACATTTTGGACCACATGTCAAACAAACAATGTTCTATGCAGACAATCTTGTGGCAGACGCATCGAAGTCTGGAAAAATGGGAAATGATAACGTTACACTTTTCATGCATCATGCTTTTCTTCCATTCTGCAGGAACAAATCTCTTCTCCTTCTAGATTTGTGGTCAGGTCATTAAAGTTCTGATTCATTAAAAGCTGTATTTCGAGCTAACCCTGACAAAGAAGTAGAGATACTTCAGATTCCACCTGGCACGGTGAACTTAATTCAACCATTAGACAGAATTTTTCTGCCAGTGGAAGACATTTTACAGAAAACTAACAGAGAAAATTATTGTGTGCAAATAACTGCAGTTTCCTATCACCGTGACAATATTCTCAAGTTTGAATCAGTCGTACATTATCAGTTTTCCTCCCCGGTTTCAAAATGTGATTAAATATGCGTGTCACGACTCTAAATATATTACTGATATTAAGCCTGATTCCTTCCTAAAACCGGCAGAGTTTTGTCTATGGACGTCTAACAACGTCTGTGATTTGCAGGACTGTCATATGTCATCTTTGCTGGTATGTTCTTGGTGTACAAAAAAACTTATGTTTTGAACATTGTATCAATATTTCGCATTTTTGTGGTAATTACAAGAAATAAAAGTTTGACGTGTTCTAAACCATATATGTATTTGTGTCTATTTCATAGCTATTTGGAAAGAATGTTTTAGATAACATATCAGCTACATTTGTCAACAAATTTATTATTATCATATTCATTAATTATCTTATGATTGCTTTCACTGGGCGAATCAGTTCTCTCACTGCTGTGGCAGGAGAGCAGCGTGTAGCTAATGCCACCTTGTCCCTAGATGGCGTTGGTATAGCGTACAACCCTGACCTCTCTCGCTACAACAGGCAGTTATAAGTGCAGAAACCATGTGACATTGATGTCATACTTCATAAAAGTTTTTACAGACTTCCAGGTTATGTCAGCAGCTAAAAGTCTGCATACAGACTTTCTTCAATGTTAACTCACAGTGGTAAAAATAGCAACAAATGTATTGACATGACAAGTCTGACCATTCCCTTGTAAGAGCTTACAAAGAACGTTTGTGAGGCTGATTGGGTGGTAACTATCAGCCACCTGTGTTTCAGCACCAGGTTTAATCAGCGGGATAATGATGCTTTCCCACCATTGTGACAGGAAAGCCCCCTCTGCCCACAGATGGTTGAACAAGGCGAGAATCTGGTGTTGGACCTATGCTGGAAGCTGCCGGATGAACTGGCTGTGGATTCTGTCTGGTCCCAGAGAGGTATCGGGGCACGCAGAGAGGGCAGTTTGGAATTCACTGAATGGAGAATTGTATGTTTCTTCCCGCAGCGTATGAAAGGACAGCCGATGCCGTTCAACCCACTCTTTGAGTGCACGAAAGTCTGCACTGTATGCTGAAGTTTCAGAGTTGCGAGCATAATGCTCCGCCAGTGATAGCAGTTCCATCTGTGCATACAATAAGCTGGGGATTGTTGCTGATGGACAGTACCCAAAAAGGTGCCTAACATGAGACCACACCTTAGATGATGAAGCAAGAGAGCCGATGCTGGCGACATACTTCTCCCAGCTGTCCTGCTTGCTCTGCCGGATGAGCTGTCGAGCTTGAGCCTGGAGCCATTTGAAGGCTATTAGGTTTTCTATGGTGGGCGGCGCCTATGGTGCTGGAGCGCCCACGGACATTCCCGGATGGCTGTAGCAATCTCTTGCATCCACCATGGCACGGACTTACACTGAGGAGAGCCAGAGTTGGTGGGAACAGTGGCCTCAGCAGCGAAAATGATTGCAGAAGAACCTATGTGTCCACGCTAGCAGGCACTGGTACAGGAAAAGTAGCAGTGGAGGTGTAATCCTGCCAATCAGCTCTACGGAGAGACCATCAAGGTGGGCAGCCTGCAGGTTGGAAATGCAGGATTGGAAAATGGTCACTGCCACAAAGGTCTTTATGGGCCCTCCAGCAGAAATGTGGGAGAGAGGTCGATTGCCAGGTAGGTGCCTCGCGCCACGCAAAAATGTGTGGGAGCTTTAGTGTTTAATGGACAGATGTTCTGCTGTAACAAAAGTGTGTGTACATCCCGACCGCGAACTGTTGTATGTGTTCCACCCCACAATGGGTGGTGGGCATTAAAATCCCCCTAGAAGAGAAATGGGAGCAGGGTGGCCACCAAATCTTCATTTTCAAATTCAAGGTTTTTTCCAGGTTTTCAAGGTTAAAAATAATTATTTTCCAGGTTTTCACGAAACTTAATTTTGCTCAAAGGGGTTACATATTTTAAAAACACATGTCATCCAAGTTGAACCTTGTCATGTTGTAATAGACATCAAGCAGTGATGAATCCATGATTTGCGCGTGGGGGGGGGGGGGGCGGGGACACAGAGCTCAGAAAAATTGTGGCATTGTACCTCAAACTGATCTAAAAAGAATCAGCTCATGTTATATATATATACGGTTATCACCATTATGAACGGACAGCAGAGGTTTAGGAATTTATACTAAACTTGAACTGTCACCACCGTTTGGGAGCGGTGTGTGTGTGTCTAGTGTAAAATTTTTAATGGAAACCCCCATTTTTATTGCAGATTCAGATTCTGGCAACATATTGCACTGTAATGTTAAGAATTATTTGCCATACTGCTGAAGAAATGTACCACCCAGGAAAGAAAATAAAGGTTAATCATATTGATGATGCTTCAGAATCAAATCAAATGATACTAGATGTACATTTAAGTTCAATTGTTTCTTCGGCAATTTATAACTGGTATTCAGACAAGGGCAATCTGGACTAAGGTATCACTTTGGAAGACTGCCCTGTAAACTGCGGGGAGAGGGATGGAACACTTTTGGTATCATTTGGTAGCGTTCTGAAGCATCATGAATATGGTTTTCATTTATTTTATTTCCTGTTTAGTACTTTTCTTCACCAGTATGGCATGTATTTCTTACTTTTACAGCGCCATCTGTAGTAAAAAGAAAAACACCAACAACAACAACAACAAAAATCAACTAGACCATACATGATGTGGGCCTTAGAATCCAAGTCTTCAATAAAAAATCGGGATTCCCATTTCAAAATGACACTCCCCTCCCGCTAAGTAAATTAATTATCCTCGTAATTGTTACCGCAACTCCTCATTGGCGCTAGCTGGGCCCTCATGAACAACAGTTCAGCCATCAACAACACGTACAAGATGACTGTGTTTACTATTTATATATTACCATTAAGACTCCTATAAACCCGAGCTGAACTGTCCGCCATTTTTCCCCAAGCTGTAAGAGTTATCACGTTCCGGACGAAGCTCACGCGTTACCTCGCGCTTCATTCAACTCGCTCATACTCGCTGTATGAACCTGCAATTTTCATGAATGTGTTCGTGAAGGACTACACTACATTTTCATTTTAATTTCATTTGCGGTAATAGTTTATTAAGAGGATATACTGACAGCTTAGGAACATGCACTTACTGACGACGTTACGGAATTTTCGACATGCGAGGAACTTTTTTTCTGTTGAAGTTAGGTGAACACATTAAGCGAATGAAATGTTCAAAATACATCAAATTTTCATCGTCTTTAAACAAGAACTATGTGAGAAATGTATATCTTGAGATAATGTCAGTTAAACATGCAGCATTGAAATTTGCCGGCCGCGGTGGCCGCGGGGACTGAGGCGCTCCAGTCACGGTCTGCACGGCCACTACGGTCGGGGGTTCGAATCCCCCCCTCGGGCATGGATATTTGTGCCGTCCTTAGTATTAGCTAGTTGATAAGTAGTTTGTAAGTTTAGGGACTGATGACCCCATAGTTAAGTCCCATAAGCTCTACAAACATTTGAACATTTGATTTGGAATTCGCTCGCCTGTATAGTAATACCTCGTCTTCAGTATTAGAGCTAAGCACAGGTTGTTACTGCATAACGCCCATACTTGAAGCTACCGGTACTAACTTCTTAACCCAAACTACAAAAGTGCTGTGTTTCTATGTAATATTTAATTACAATTTTTCAGTTGTATCAAAAGGACATTGTAAATATCTCAATACAGAGTGCTTTATTATGTGAGGAAATGAGAACAAGTCAGTTCATTAGATAGTAAAGAGTTTCTTGATACCTGTCATTTTCTAGTATACTCGCATAAAATCCACGTTAGATTTAGTAATTTTTGTTCTATTACTGCTAGGGAACGTAACTCCTATTAGTTTTCGCAAACTGAGTAGTAGGTCTGAAACAAGTTGGACAACAAGCAACGAAAAAAAAACATTTGTGACTGATGAAGGAATACCTCAAAACTGATGAATAAATCACTAACTTAACTCTTTTTCGTTAAAAAAATTAGGTTTCTTTGAATAAAGCGACAGTTAATGAAGTTTTGCGTAGTAACCATATGGCAAAATACGCCCCTCTTTGCGTGTTATTTGCCAAAATATCATTTTGATACCTCTAACCGTGTATAAGACGCACTATATTTCATGCTGGCCTTATCAGCATAGGAAATGAGTTCGCTACATAAAATAAATTTTAGCAATTTGAGTGAAAGGTAACGAACTCCTGCTAAATTTAAAATAAATTTCAATACGTCAGGAAAATTTGATTCGCAGCAACATATGGTGTAACATGCACCAAACTAAACAACATAGCAGCCCTTATTTTTTACTGCAAACTTTTCCTAGCCTAGCGCTGTTTCTTATTTCAAACCCAATATCTTACTAACTATGGCTATTCACGAAATTATGCAGATTTCGTCAAAATGCTGACATATAAACATTTAAGTAGCGAAAAAAATTAAATATTTCTACCCATTAGTTTTCGCGAAATCATTTGTGAAAGATGGCAAGACGTGCGCCTCTATGCTGTTGGTGCAGCGCAATTCCAACCATTTCGGGGGAAACATGGCGGACGATTCAGCATGGATATTTAGGAGCTCTAATTACCAATGTTCCGTCAGTCACAGCAATCATCTATAATTATTACTAATGAACATAGATGCCGACTTTTGAAAATCTTGGGGTATGCTCAGTGGTGTACCCAGGTATTTCTAAATAAATAAATAAATACAAAGCAGAGCCAAAAACTTATACAAAACATGCACGCTATCGATTCCATATCTCCGTCACCATCACGATAATAAGTCGAAGTCCTTTTTTATTTCACTATATACTTATCCATTTTAACGATTTTCACATGCAAGACATTAACCCTTTTAACTCCAAATTTTATTTATTTATGAACAAAAATATTTCTTTGCGTATATCTATAAATAATGATTGGATTAATGTGTATTTGACAGAATTTTGTGATTATTTTTAGTTTTTGGAGGGAAATTTGGGATGACTACACATGCCATCAGTGTGTAGGATATGTTTCCTTTGCCGTAGTTAATAACATTTTCAAACTGTTGACTACTAATTTAGAGATTGGACAATTAGTAATAAAGTTTAATTATTTTGTTTCCTTTACCTTGATAAAATTATTTGGAAGTATTGTTGCATTTACTCCAACTTAGACATCAAGCAACGATGTATATTTTGACAATGCATTGTAGCCTAATGCTCTTTGTTTTCTCGATGTAATGACAATCTAGTCACAATGAATTATTGGAAGCCCAGCAATGCTATTTACAATCTTTGAACAAATGGTTGCGGCTAGAGGGACAGATAAAGATGAGAGGAGGGAAAGGGTTAAGACGTAATTCTATGCACAGGTGACACAGGTCAAAAAGAGCAGAAACTAAGGTCCGACTACTACGTTCAATTCTTGAGAAATTGTTGAAGCCTGAAAATTCAAATTCAGAAAACCTAGCTGTTGCGTTTAGAGAATTTTGTAGGGCTACCAACTAAAACACAAAGACTTTCGCAAGTTATGTGTTATGAGGACTGTCTGTTTACAGAATATTTTAGCTAGAAGGGATAGGGCAGTCTACACAAGTATGTCGGCTCACAGGTAAAATATGTGGTTGTCAAAAGGTTACCTCAAAAGATACCGGGAATTAAATTCGTAGCGTAAACATTTTCAATGTATCGTACCAAACCCACTTCATTTCTAGTTATTTAATACCATTAAAAGGTTGTCGCCTTTGGTTTACAATATTGACTTAACGAGCGGAATTCCATTAACATTCGGACTATTTAGAAAACGGTCACTTGACTCACATGAGAACGTGGATTTTAATGCCTACGAATTCAATTACCCGTTTAAAATAATCTTTTTAGAGCGGTGTCTTTCAAAAGCCAGCCGGCCATCAATGGGATGAGAGAGTCGATTTTAATTACAGTCAAGAAATATAATGTAAAGAAAAAATGATACCAAAATTTTCAGTGGGGTACGCCCAGCATTCCCACTCATATTTTGGGGGTATGCTTGAGCGACCGAGCATCACCATACCAACTTTTACGGAGTTTATAGTTAAAACCAACAAAATGCTTCCGTGAAGAGATTTTTCAACACGGAATCAGACAAGCGAGATCTGTGTTGATGGGATATCACTGAGGGGAGGGGGGTTATCGTCAATTACGAAAATTGCTAAAATTTAGTACAAATAAATATCGTCTTTCATTCTAGCTGCGATTTCGTAATGGCGCCTTATGATAACGTCGCGTCTCTGCGAAGTACATCGCGAGGAATTAAGTCGCGTGGTTGAACAACACTTCGAGATAAATACAGAAATAGATAACGGAATACGTACCCTATAATTATAAAACATTTTAAAACGCCCAGAAATATATTTGAAAAAGTTTTTGTATACAAAAATAAAGCGATGAATATTATTTAATCCGCGGGCACTGGCGATCTGAGCATTTTGCTCACCGTAATTTAAAAACGACTGGCATTTTGTTACTTTTAAATATTAAACTTTGAGGTTTTATCTTACTAAAACTAAAAGGATTACTTATTTACATTTATTAAGTGCATATCGAACCGGTCGTGTAATCTGAGCAATAGGCTATACACGCGAAAGATCATTTAACTCTTGAAGCCGCGAGATCTCGTGGGTTAAAAATCCCGGTTTCTGGCTGAAATTCAAGGTTTTTTCCCGGTTTTCCCCGGTTTTTTCAAATTCAAGGCTTTTTCCCGGTTTCAAGGTTCGGTGGCCACCCTGTGGGAGGGGGAGGGGTAGTTGCGCAATCACTGTGGCGACGTCAGTAATATAGACAGCTGCATCCGGGGGAAGGTAAATTGAACAGACGGTGAATTCATGCCCCGCCCGGATGCGAACAGCGACTGCCTCTAGGTTCGTTTGGAAAGGCACAGCAGCACTAGGGACTGTCGCAAGGATGTAAACAGTGACACCACCTGAAGCTCTAATGCACGTAGCCCATGTTTCTTGCAATGGCAGACAGAACACGGGGATGCGGCACAGCCACTTCTGCAACTCTGCTATGTGATTAAAGAAACCGTCGCAATTCAATTGGAGAATGACTGTCTCCTAGCTGAAAATCCGTAAATAAAAGCTGAGGAGCAGATTATTCCATTGGGTCATCATCTGCCTTTTGCTGAGAAACTATAGAATTGTGATCCATAAGGTCTAACCATTCAGCAAGTGTGAGATCCTCGGGGGATGCGAGGATCTCGACATCATCCTCCGAACCAGATAATGTGGGTATCTGTGGCTTTGAAGCCACCAAGATTTCCTCCTCCTTTTTTGTCTTTTACTTTGTCTCTTGCTGGCTCTTAGGTTTTAAGGGCTAGGAGGGCTTCTCAGTCATGGCTTCAGGGGCTGACGAGGAGCAGGAAGCCCCTTTATCAGCAGCTGGGGGATCCTGCAACAATTTGCTGCAATTCTCTTGGCCACGGGGGGAAGCCTCAGAAGGGATTGTCCCTAGGGACACCTTCCGGGTGAGAGGAGCCAGAGAAGGCTGTTGTTTCTTTGGCTGTGAGGTGGGGAACAATGTCCTTGTTGGTTGGGGGGGGGGGGGGTGGTTTCACTCCCAAAGCAAAGGCTTTGGGGGCGACAGAATTTAACGTGCCCCCATCGGGCAATGGGACAAATGCTGATGGTTGGGCTGGGATGCCCACTAGGACTGACTGTACAGGTGGTATGAATGAAGATCGTGATGCGGCTGCAGCAAAGGATGTCTTCATGCTGACTGGATGGATTTCTTTTAGCCTCTGAGTAAGACAGCCTATCCAGGGTTTTATTTTCCATTATCTTCCTTTCTTTATGCAGAACGGAGCAGGTGAGCGAGCAAGGGGAGTGGTGCTGTCCACAGTTCACACACAATGGAGGAGGTGCACAAGGGATGTCAGGGTGTTATGCACATCCACACTCTCGACAGGTGGGGTTGGCAGTACACTTTGAGGACATGTGCCCAAACGTCCAGCATTTGAAACAGTGCTTAGGGGGAGGAACGTAGGGCTTGACGTCACAACGGTAAATCATCACCTTAAGCTTCTCAGGCAATGAATCACTCTCAAAGGCCAAGATGAATGCACTGGTAGTGACCTTATTGTCATTTAGACCCCTATGGATTCGCCGTATAAAGTGGACTCCTCGCTGCTCCAATTTCTTTCTTACGTAGCTCATCATCAGTCTGCAACAGAAGATCTTTATGGAAAATAATATTCCATAACATGTTGAGGCTCTTATGGGGAGTGATCATTACGGGAACATCACCGAGCTTGTCACAGGCAAGCAATGCTCGATTTTGCTGGGGATGACGTCGTAATGAGGACTGAGCCAGACCGCATCTTTGACATGCCCTCCACCTCGCCAAATCTATCCTCAATGGTCTCAACAAAAAACAGGGATTTTGCGGTCGTAAATGATTCACCGTCAGTCCGGGGACATACCAAGTCTCAAGGGGCATACACCTCACCTAGATTTCTCGCCCTACTTTCAACCCATGGCGTTGCCAAGGAAGAGAACGACTGGGTGTCATATTTCTCAGCATTAAAGTCAACTCTACCATGCTTAGAGACACCGGTTGTAAGTCCAGCAACGCTATTATTGGCTCGTTTCATTCTCATGCCACGAGCAGCTTGGGAACTAAAGGTCCACCCAGGCAAAGCCCTGCTTGCCTCAGTAAGCCTTGTGCAACTGAGGTGTGGCAGGTTCCTCAGAGGTTGCTCACTAGCGACTTTTTAACCTCGACAGCTATGCATCTCCTCGGCACGTAGCACACCTTGAAATTGAGGGACCGTCCCCGCGACCCGGGCGATTAAGCCAATATCCCCAGGCTCTGAAACGTACAACATTCCACCATCACTCCGAATGATGGTCATTGAAGCACGCACAGAGCTTACAGTGTAGCAGACTGTTGGCGTGACACAGTCGACAGCTCAGGACCCCGGGTTCGCCAACCCCATACTCAGCAAATTGATGCTGAGCCCCTGAGGGGTAATTTTATTTATTTTATTACATTTTCAGAACAAACTGATCCACTTACGCTCACACATCCCTATATAGAGTAGCCATTTTTTAATTACAAAACACTAAGAATTTGAAATAGTTATCGTTTGGACATTACAGTGTGGTGACAATTTAATATGTCGTCATAAATTTCATCGGAACTTGACGGTTTCACTTTACGCTTACAGACAGCCAGCTCACCAACACAACTGTCCCTTTGTGCTGTAGAGCTACCGCTGCAAAAATCATCACACAAGTGCAGTACACCATTGCCGGCGACGTGAATTTTTACCACCAACAATATACACATGTTGAGCAGGAGCAGCTGTCACCTAAACTGCATTTTAACCTAGTTCGCATCTTATTGGTCTTTGTTTGCAGGAGTAATTAGTGATATGATGGTAATAATACTGTATACAGGTTGAATTGGTGTTTCTGCCTTATCAGTGATATCACAGGTCAAAGTAGGCGTCAGTATTGTATTCTTCAGTAATTGCCAAATATGCTATCCGGTCCGCATTGCAATTTGGAACTTTAAATGTGGCCCTCATGGCCCAGTAAATTGGAGGGCCCTGTTTTAGACAGTAAGGCAGCCTTCTCCTGTGGCTAGCTTCTGTTCAAAGTTCCCAGCACGTCAGGTATTTCTAACTTTGAAGCCCAAATACTATGCTCCTGCATGTGGTTCCAAGATGTTTATAAATCGAGGACATTACCCTTCGCTCATTCAGACAAGTTACTGACCAAACTCCAGTGGCTTCAAGATGAAGGGATCATTCTCACATCCTTAAATACAGGATTACAGTGGAGCAGCACAACAGAGGAGAGCTGCATGTCGGGGCAGCTGTCACAGCACTATTCACGCCCAGTTATATAGGGGTCAGAGGACAGCATGGCACCCATGTCTTAAAACTGGGTCACAAGTGCCCATGTCAGAACATATGAAAAGCATGGACTATGAAAAGGCAAAGGGAAATACAAGGAAAAGGCTCTTCACAGTCAGTCAATGTTGCAAAAGGAACAGATCAGAACAAGGTCATCCCTATGTAGATTTCTCAATGCAGTAGGAAAATGGCTGTATTCCCTGGCTGGGGAATTTTAAATTTCCTTCACGATATTGCTATGTAGGATAAAAAGTAAAACACAATCTATAGACTGGGTGTCATCTGCTAAGGTATCAGGCAATTCAGATGGGAAATACCAACTGTAACACAGACAGTTAAAGAATGGGCATTCAACCAGAAGGTGGCATACAGTCAATTGTTGACAACAGTGACCACAAATAGGAGCAGGGTCGACACTCGCTAAGTGCTGGTGGCTGAAACAACAGTGTCCTATATGTAACCGACCCTTTAATGACCACCCCGTGACAAAAGGGCCAGACGATGGTCAACCAAGCAGTAGGAAAAGGTTTAATAGCCAAGAGTTTGTTCCCATCAAGGGAAGACCAATTGGCACGCCAGAGCCCTATCACTTGTCCAGAGACACTGGCATTAAGATCGAGGGAACTGAATAGGTAGCAAACCGAGGGAGGAGGACTGTATCCTTTGCAGTAGTATCTGCCATCTCATTCTCCGACACACCAAAGCAGCCACGAACCCCCAGGAACTCCACATAGGTTCCATTGGCAGAGAGGGAGTGAAGGTACACCTGGATTCTTTGTACCATGGGGTGTATTACATACACCAAACAAAGGCTCTGGCGAGCACTCTGAGAATATAAGCAGACAACACTATTAAGAGAGCTTGTGTAACCTGATGTACTGTATAGCCTAATAGATGGCAAAGAGTTCCACAGCAAAGATTGAACACTGGTCAAGAAGACGAAATTGGAAAAAATCGTCGCTGAGTACAAAGGCACACCCAACACCATGGTCGGACTTGGAACCATCAGTGTAGACAAAGAAATTTTTCCAAAACTGCATGTTAAGGGCACGAAACTGGCTGTGATACACCAAACCTGAGGTAGTGTTCTTCAGGAGTGATGGAGTGCAACATTAACACAGACTTTGGAATGAAGCCAGAGGTGAACTATCCAAACCCGTCAAGAATATGACAGGGATTGTATAGTTAAACTGCCGAAGCAGCAACCAAAAGTGAACTCCACTAAGGTAGTAGGGAAGTGAACTAGGTGCATACTGACGGTCCACGGAATCGTTGACCCCAAATAGATGACAACCGGCATGCATAACAACCAAGGAAAATTTCCCATCGATAGGACAGTGGCAATTTGGTAGCTTCAGCATAGAGGCTCTCACAAGAACTGGTATAAAAAGCCCATGTAGAAAGACGAATCCCATGATGGTGGATTGTGTTGAGACAACGTAAAGCAGACAAATGTGTAGATGAATAGACAATACACATGTAGTCCAGTTTTGAACGGACAAGAGATAAGTACAAGCAGAGAAGAGTGGTCTGGTCCACATCCCAAGAAGTATCACAGAGTGCACATAGAACATTGTGACAGTGGGTACAGCAAGCCGCCAGATAAGAGATGTGAGGGGACCAGTAGAGTTTCCTGTGAAACTCTAGCCCCAAGAATTTAGTTGTATGAATGAACGGAAGGTGACTGGGGCAAGATGAAGAGACGGCAGAAGAAATTCAGTATGTCGCCACAAATTCATACACACTGTCTTGTCAGTGGAACAATAAAAGATGGTTGAGGCAGTGCTGAAGACACCACTCAAGTAGACAGGTTCGTTGAGAGCTGCAGTAAATTGCTAAGTGATCAACAAAGAGAGAATCTGAAACACCCGACACAAGATAGTCCACGATAGGGTTAACTGCAATAGCAAAGACAACAACACTTAACACCGAGTGCTGAAAGGTCGTCAGACCCTTTACCTCTGAAAGGGATGCAAGCAAAGATGCTATCCACCTAAAGACATTCCAATGTTAAAATGGAGGAAATAAAATGAAGTTAAAATTGATGATTCTAACAAGACTGAATCCAACAGAAAATGCAGAATTCTGCTATTCAATCTCTACAGCTCTACAAACTAAGCCCCATTCATTAACAATGGGGATACGCTGGTGGACAGTTTATGCTCCTGAAGCAGAAGCCCAAAATGGAAGAAAGAAGCAACATTAAAAACAAGGTTAAAAATAAAAAAATGAACCTCTTTGGGTGGGAGAGGGGTGCACCAAACCCTGCTGCTCATGAAGAGCCAGAAACCCACCCATTCCATCCATGCATCAGAGATAAAATCTTATACCTGAGAATATAAACCGCTTTCACTGAGAAACCCAAGGACCCTGTCAGCCATTTGTGAATCATCCGCCAAAACTAAAGGCAATCAGTGCAGAATTACGCATTTGGCACAGAGCCCCAAGAAGTGTGGACATTCCACTGAGAAATGACCCACAGGTTATAGGGCTCCACAACCACAATGTGGGGAAAGCTCATTGCACAAAATAAAATCATGGGTCAGTCTGGAATGTCCTATGCGGAGACGGCAAAGGACAGTGGATGCCCTCTGAGAAGGGAGTAAGGAGGAACTACAAGCTACAGTGGTCGACTTGATGGAGCGGAGTTTATTAAATAGGGAAGTAGCTTGCCAGTTGCTGTTCCCGTCTTGTATGAGCAGAGATCTCATCTGCACTGGTAAATCCGCAGCCAGGATTACTAAGGGAAATGGGTAGTAAGTAATAGCTATTCTAGCCAACTAGTCAGCCCATTCATTCCCTAGGATACCCACAAGACTGGGAACACTGAGAAAAGCAATGGAGCAGGCGGCATGACTAAAATCAGCGAGGAGATTGTGGATACAAGTAACCAAAGGATTGCAGGAGTAGCATACGTCTATGGCCTGCAGGGTGCTCACTGAATCTGTACAGATTAAAACACGGTCCATGGCAGCCTGTTGATAAAATGAAGTGCTCTACTAATGGCCATCAGTTCTGCCGTAAACACACTACATGAATCTGGAAGAGAATGGCATTCCATACCAATGGGAGATCTATCTGAATTGGTGGCTGGAACATCAACCAAGAGGGTGTGCACAGTATAGGACGGTGTTTACAGTCAAGGGAAGGAAGATGAAGTCCCTGCAAAGGAAAGCAAGCAGCAATCCGAAGGTAATCCCACTCGAGGGCGAGTATCAAGAGGGCGAAAACCATCACCTGCAAAAAGAACATCATGTGGGGAGAGCTGGGCATTGTCTAATGGCAATGGCATAGGACACCAAAACCTGATGCCAACTAATCTGAAGAAAGAGGAGACGCAACAAGGCTGATCCGCAAGACACCCGTGGCCAAGCGGACACCACAATGGTGAACTGGGTATATTTTATCAGTTTCAGGGCAGAGGGAGCTGCTGACCCATAAACCTGGCACCCATAATCTAATCGGGACTGAATGAGGGCCTAATAGATAGATAAAAGAGAACTGTAACATTATGTTGACATTTTGAGAAGGCCTGTCTGTCTACTGTTTCCAGTCGAAGTAGATGGTCTATAGTAGACTATCCCTACCAGAACTGATAAGGTGACTTATGTCCACATGATTCAAATACCCAGCATAATTTGTGGGCAATCATTCTTTCAAGTAATTTACATGGTACATTTGTCAGGCAAATCTGCCGTAACTGTCCAGGGATGATGGATCCTTGGCAGGCTGAAGAACGGGAACCACTACATTGTTCCTCTACTATAAGGGGGGGGGGGGGGGGGGGAACACTGAGACAAATACGGTTAAATAGATGGAGATGATGTTGCCATTGTGGAGGATTGAGGTGTTTAAGAAGTTTATTATGGATGGCACCAGTGCCAGGTGCAGAATCAAAGGAAGAGGAAAGGGCCGGAAGAGGAAAGGGCCAGAAGTAGTTCCCATTCCGTAAGGGTCCTTTTGGTGTGAGGTAAAGCATAAGCTGGAGGCTTCAGCCTGTTGATTCTCGAGCAGAAATGCTGCTGGGTAGGAAGCCGCTGTCAATGCCTTCGCAAAGTGAGTCGCAGGGTGCTATGCAAGAACAGAAGGGTCAGTACAGACCCCATCTCGTAGGGGCAAGGCCAGGCATTGAAGATGGCCACTGGCAACCTTGGATGGAGTGGAGAATAGTCCATACTCGTCACAAAGGTACAGAAGAGAGAAAATGCTCCCAGAACACCTACTTGCTCTGTTTGACTATATAACGAGCCTTAGCATGAAGGGGTTTAAAGCAGATAAGAGCAGCGTGGGATGAGTGGCTCTGAAGATGTTGCAAGGCTCGCTGGCACACTCATATTGCTGCGGCAATAGTTGTGTTCCATCATGGATCCAGGCAGCGTCTAGGAGGGCCTGTTGACCAGGCAACAGCAATGCTAGCAGCTTGAGTAATCGCTCTAGACATATCATGGACAACGTCATAAATACAGACAGATGGGGATGGTGTGAAAACAGCCTGGGCTGTAACAAAAGCCAGTCAGCCTGATGGAAAACCCAATCGGGTAGCCTGTCCCTCATCAGATGGGAGGTGAGTGAAAGAATCAACCAGAAGTGGTCATTATCGCAGAGGTAATCGTGTGCTGAACAGTGTAATTAAGGGGAAAAGAGGAGAAGTAAGTTAAAGATCTATGGCACAGAAAATGTCATGAGCGGTACAAAAATGTGTTTGAGAACTAGCATGGAGAAGGTACAGTTTGTGGCCTGCAAGAAACTGTTCTACAACACAGCCCCAGCTAGATATATATGCACTGTCCCACAAAGGATGATGAGCAATGAAGTCCCGACGGATGAGGAATGGAGGAGGGAGTAGCTGACGGAGGGCAGTTAGGGCAGCAGATGAAGAAGGCCTGTCTGAGGGAAAATATACATTACAAATCATTAACATGGTTAATGACAGCAACTGCTTCCAAAGTAGTATGGAGAGCAATCACATGCAAACAATATCCATACAGACTAATCTGCCAACTTCACCTGGTGCCTGTAGGGGGCCAACCTGGTTCAAACAAAGCAGAACACCCAAGGAGGGTTGGTGAATGCCCATCAATAAAACATGATTCCTGCAAAACACAAGCTGCGGAAGAGAAGGAAATACAGTGTTTTAACTCCTTGAGGTGAAGGTAATAGCCATTACATTTCATTGGATGAGCACTGCACGAGGATCCAATTGGGAGGCGAATGGGTTGTAGTCTTCACGCCACTGGGTCAGTCTCCATCACCGATGAGGAAGGGACAACATCCATAAAGAGTGGATCTGTCTCAAGCTCAGAATGTTGAGCAGGTTGGGAGAACAAAGTTGGCACCTCAGGCAGCACCAGAGATACCTTGTCCTGAAACCTCTGCCTTTTCTTCTTCTTCTTTTCTTTTTCTCTTTTTTTTTCCTCTCACAGGATGGGGATGACAGGACCCAGAGAGAGAGCTGGGGTCAGTAAGGTCTGCCACTGATGAACAAGCGACCAGGGGCCGGCTTGAGGTAGAAGATCCATGATTTGGTGAATGCTGGGAAGAGGTGCCCTGGGAGAGGGCACATTCACTAGCAAGTGCCAGAGAAGGAGACCACTTTTCTGGCTGGGAATGAGGAGGGGGTGCAGAGGGAGGGCCAAGGGAGCTGCAGGAGAGGGAAGAGTCAGGTGGGAGTGGGATGGGGAGGACGGGTTAGATGTAGAGGATGTAACAGAGGCAAAGGAAGACATCATTTGCATCAGATGCAAGCACTCAGGAGGGGAAGGTCCTCTTATTCGAAGTAGTCATATTGAAAGTTCCATTCCTGCCTTCAGGGATAGCCATAGCACGACCATTTTCTAATTTCACACATTGCATGGTGCAAAACATCCGCCGTGGTACCACCCAATCTGATCGTGGGCTCTCCCCATGGGTGCCACTCAGTCACAACAAAGGCCACCTCGCACAATGGCCACTGCCGGTAGTCCCGATATCCCAGGAGGATGGATATTGACTCCTTAGCCTGCATGGGGAGATTACAGCTCTGGTAACACCCATGTGATACCTGTATTGGCAGAGGGCTCATCCAGAAGGGAACAACAGCCCCCCATCCCACAAGGACTGGCTACACGTGCTAAGGACCTAGAGTCGGTAAGGGGCTATGGTGGGAAAGAATCAGGACCTGCGCCATAGGGGCTAGGTTGGGAGTTTTTCTCCAAATGGCTCCCACTGGTAACTGTACTTTTGTAGTGGAGGTCAATCCCCTAGGTGGACCAAACTGTGCCAAATACAGAGGTAAACAACAAAGATCAAAATCGCTAAAAGCATAATTGGAACCATATGAATAGCTGGGCCATTTTGAAGGGCAATACCTAAAGAGGGGAGATGAACGGGGCAGGGAAGAATTAGGGCGGGGAGGAGGGAAACTGGGAGAGGTAATGCAGCCTGGAAGAAAGGCAGCAATGGCTCGGGGACTCGTGCTTGCCATACACGTACCCACAAAAGAGCTGTGATCAAACCCACAGGCACTTTAAAAGCACTATCTTGTAAAAATTCCTGAATAAAAATGGGCAGGCAAACCCAGAATCCGTAATGTTTGGAGGATACCCAACCTCCAACAGGTATTGTATGCGTTCTCCAAATTAAAAAACACAACCAGTTTGACACTTCCGCAAAATAATTGTTCATAATTTGGGTTGAAAGGGTAACAAGGTGGTCAACTGTGGATCAGTGCCTGTGAAAACCAGATTTGTCATTAGTAAGGAGACTCCTAGATTCTAACCTACATACCAAATGGCTGTCAATTATACATTCCATCACTTTGCAGATGCTACTAGTGAAGGAAATTAGATGGTAGCTGGAAGGAAGAGATTTGTCCTTCCCAGGTTTAGGTATGAGAATGGCTACAGCTTCACACCAGCAGCTAGGGAACCTGCCATCCATCGAGATGATGTTATATGTGCGAAGAATAATACACAGACCCTTAGAAGAAAGGTGTGTTAACATCTGTAGGTGTATGCTATCCGGTCCTGGAGAAGAGGGTCGAGATGATGAAAGTGCATGATGAAGCTCCCTCATAGTAAACTTGGCAGTATAGCATTCACCATTCGGAGAGGAGAAAGATATTGCTCTCACTTTCATCGCCCATTTACGAGGGAGGAAAGTAGGAGGGTAGTGTGTGGAACTTTAAGTCTCAGCAATATGGCAGGCCAGAATGTTAGAAGTGTCTACAGGGTCCACTATGATTTCATTTGCCAGTCAGATCAGGAATCCAGGAGTGAGACGATGTCCCGGAAAGTTGTTGCAAGTTGCCCCAAACAACCTAAGAGGGAGTAGAGAACTGTTGAAAAAGATAGTAAATGCAAGCCAACTAGCCTGTTTACACCCTCTAACAACATGACGGCACTGTGCACGACCGCTTTTGTACTGGATAAAGTAGTCCAATGTGGGATGCTGTTTAAATATGTGGAGAGCGTGTCTCTGAGCTCTGAGCGCATCTTGGCACACCTCAATCCTCCAGGGGACCATTGGAGAATTGCTATTACTGATATGGATCAAAAGAGGAGCAGTCATCCAAGTGACTGCTGACTAACACTGTGTGTATGCTCAAAGATGGAAGAGTTGATGTCTGGAGGATCTTAGTCCATTAGTTCCAAAGTGATGCAGAATCAGCCTTGTGGTGGCCTCCTGGCTGACCATTGGTGGTATGCCCCAGTGACAAGGAGGATCTTTTCCCTTTTAGTTGACTTCTTTGAGCCCCGACAGGTTGCAGACTAAGATCTTGATAATTGTTGGATAGGTGAGAGCAAAAAGTCATTACAAGAGTAATCCTTTTTTGATTTCCAGTTCTTTGTTAGAGAAGTATGTGATTCTGGTGGTGCAGGTGGATATTTGGTGAAGCGGTGTATGACCTTAGTGGATGAAGACGACACTGTTGTGGGACTGGGTGTTGATATGACTGCAGTGCTGAATTGTGGGTTGAAAGACAGTGTGGCCATTTGACTTATTTGTCAAGTTGTGGCAACAACTGAGCTGTAAGTGCCAGAAGTAATACACGGGGGTTTGCGACTACTGTGCATTTTGTCTCCAATGTTGCACTCCTCCCTGCTGGGGCCCCCTCAAATGGGGCTCACCCACCTTAGGCGATTGTTTCCATCTCAGGTCACACCTCCTGAACTTCAGATGGATGGACCAATTGGCATACCGAAAAGGTTTCAGCTCAGACAATCACCCGTCCTTGGGCCTGGCCTTTACCAGCGGCTACATGCGAGCCCTACATGTCGACCCAGGGCTGGGACTTGCGCATTACCCAGTCACCTTTTAAGCAGTGAGTACATGGGCAGCCTTCAGGAACACACAGATAGGATAAAAGAAGAAGAGAGAGACTGCAAATGCCAAAGCAGAGGTAGAAAAATGAAAGAAGGAATAGACAAGGAAAAGAAAGATACAGGCTGAACCCTTATTCTCTGTAAACTTCCCAAAAGAGGCGCAAGACACTGTCCCAAAGGAAAGGGAAAAGGATAGTGGGAAGGTGATCATGCAGTGTGGAAAGAAAGCAGCAGAATAATGTTTTCAGAAGGAGAGAGTGCAATTAAAGATGTGGTCCAGCTAAGACTATTCTGCTAGTAAAAAGGGGGAAAACTAAAATTTAATTAAAATCAGTTACACTAGCAAGACTAAAAACCAATATAAAATAGGGACTTCTGCAGTGCACATCCCCACAGCTCTACACGTGACTAACCATCGAAATCGTGGTTCATTAGCGATGAGTATATACTGGTGAACCAATCATGTCCCCCGAACAGAAGCCTAAACATAGAAGAAAGAAGACAGTGTTAAAAACTAGGTAAAAAATGTAAAGGAGTGCCCCAAACCCCCCCCCCTTTTTTTTTTTTTGTGGTTTTAGGGCGCACAACTTCTACGGTCATTAGCGCCCAGCCAAGAACATAGATTCGCTATGATCTCAAAGAAAAAAGGTGACTGTCAGAACATCAACAAGAGGCTAAAAACGAAAGATAAAAGACAATTAAAAGGGTTAAATATCCTTGGATAAGTTGGCCAAGTTGATAAAACTCAAAACTCGAGCAGCTGCTCGTGTGTCATCAGCTAAAATTTCCTCCAGAGTAGACGGCAAGTGAAGGGCTACACGGAGATGATTAAAATTAACACAAGTCAGTACAACATGTCGCACTGTCAGCAGTTCACCGCAGGAGCACAGCGGTGCAGGGTCGGCAGAGAGCAAGTGACGGTGGCTGAAACGGCAGTGACCGATCCGCAACCGGGCCAGGATGACCACCTCTCGCCGAGAGGGGCGTGAGGAGGTCCTCCAAGCAGTCGGGATTGGTTTTACAGTTCTCAATTTATTGTTGTACATTGAAAACCACGCACTGTGCCATTGCGACACGATACTCCGGCGAAGAGCCCGTTGAACATCGTCCGATGGGACGCAAAAGGTAGCCATGCGAGGCAAAATAGCTGCGGCCTTGGCTGCTATGTCGGCGGCCTCATTCCCGGGCACACCCACGTGGCCAGGGACCCACAGGAAAGAAACGTGACAGCTGTCATCTGCTAGCAACTGGAGGGAGCGTTGTATCCGATACACGAGAGGATGGTTCGAGAAAGGGTCCTTAAGACTCTGCAGGGCACTAAGGGAGTCCGAACATATGGCATAGAAAGGTTGGTGGTGGCAGCAGGTATACAAAACGGCCTGGTGGAGGGCAAAAAGCTCAGCCGTGAAATTCGAGCACCGGTCAGGGAGCTTGTATTGGAAACGGTTGTCCCCGACGACGAAGGCAGATCCGACACCGGCAGTGCTCTTAGAACCATCAGTGTAAATAAATATGGCATTATCGAACCGCGAAAAGAGTGCGACAAGCCTCGAGTGGTATACCAAAGCCGAAGTGCTCTTCTTGGGGAGCGAACTAAGTTCGAGGTGAGTGTGAACCTGGGCCTGATGCCACGGTGGCAATGGGCTTTCGCTCAACCGAAAGGTGGAAGGAAGGGTAAAATCGAGCCGCTGTAGTAGGCGGTGAAACCGAACTCCAGGTGGAAGCAAGGCAATCGCAGACAACTGATATTGGCGATCGAGTGAGTCGTCAAAAAATAATCGGTAAGATGGATGGTTAGGCATCGACTGCAGGCGGCATGCGTACCGACACAAGAGTATGTCACGCCGAGCGGTCAAGGGTAATACAGCAGCCTAGGCATACAGACTTTCAACAGGGCTAGTATAAAATGCACCGGTCGCAAGACGTAAACCCCGATGGTGGATAGAGTTGAGACGGCGGAGAATCGACGGCCGTGCAGAAGAGTAT
Source organism: Locusta migratoria (assembly GCA_026315105.1). Lineage (NCBI taxonomy): Eukaryota > Metazoa > Arthropoda > Insecta > Orthoptera > Acrididae > Locusta > Locusta migratoria. The sequence goes on along the minus strand of CM048755.1, from coordinate 443,653,223 downwards.
ACAAGACTTCCATAGTCGAGCTTCGACTGAACAATGGCCTGGCAAAGGTGAAGCAGGACGGTACGATCCGCTCCCCATGACGTGCCACTGAGGACACGAAGAACGTTAAGGGATCGGGCACAACGGGCAGCCAGGTAGGACACGTGTGTGGACCAGCAAAGTTTACGATCCAACACGAGTCCCAAGAATTTCGTAGTCTCCACGAAAGGGAGAGCAACAGGGCCGAGATGTAGAGAAGGTGGAAGAAATTCCTTGTATCTCCAGAAGTTTATACACACAGTTTTCTCAGTGGAGAATCTGAAGCCATTTGCGATGCTCCAGGAATATAGACGGTCAAGACAGCGTTGAAGACAACGCTCCAAGAGACACGTCCGCTGGGCGCTACAATAAATTGCGAAATCGTCATCAAAAAGAAATCCGGAGACGTCGGCTAAAAGGCAATCTACGATCGGAATGATTGCAATGGCAAAGAGTGCCACACTCAAGACGGAGCCCTGTGGTACCCCATTCTCCTGGCAAAAGGTATCTGACAAAACAGAGCCCACCAGTACCCGGAACTTGCGATCCGCCAAAAACGCTTGAATGAAAAGAGGAAGGCGGCCCCGAAGGCTCCATGTGTGCAATGTGCGGAGAATGCCCACTCTCCAACAGGTATAGTATGCCTTCTCCAAGTCAAAGAACACTGCTACTGTTTGACGCTTCTTTAGAAAGTTGTTCATAATGAAGGTCAACAACGTAACGAGGTGGTCAGCAGCAGAGTGGTGTCGACGAAAACCGCATTGGATATTAGTCAGGAGGTGGCGAGATTCGAGGAGCCAGACCAACCGAGCGTTAACCATGCGTTCCATCACCTTACAGACGAAGCTCGTCAGAGAAATGGGGCGATAACTGGAAGGAAGGTGTTTGTCCTTCCCTGGTTTGGGGATGGGGACAACAATGGCTTCACGCCAACTTGTGGGAACATAACCTTCAGTCCATATGCGATTGTAGATACTAAGAAGAAAGCAGTTGCCCGCAGGAGAGAGGTACTTCAGCATCTCAATATGAATGGAATCGGGCCCGGGAGCAGAAGATCGGGACAGGGCGAGAGCACGGTCTAGCTCCTGCACGGTGAAGGCGACGTTATAATTTTCACGATTAAAAGAGTGGAAAGAAGGCGGCCGTGCCTCCTCTACCTGTTTGGGAGGGAGAAAGGCAGGGTGGTAATGGGCAGAGCTCGAAACCTCCGCAAAGAAACGGCCCAATGCATTGGAAACGGCAGCGGGGTCCACGAGCACTGCGTTCTCCACGGTCAGGCCAGGAATCGGGGAGTGGACCTTGATGCCGGATAAACGGCGTAGGCCACCCCAAACTACCGTGGAGGGAGTAAAACGGTTAAAAGAACTAGTAAAAGCAGTCCAGCAAGCTTTCTTGCTGTCGTTTATGATACGACGACATTGCGCTCTCATACGTTTATAATTGATGCAATTCTCCAAAGTTGGGTGGCGGCGGAAGGTGCGTAAAGCACGGCGCCGGGCTCTAAGCGCGTCGCGGCAGGCTGCAGTCCACCAAGGGACCTGGACATGACATGGAGAAGAGGATGTACGAGGTATGGAACGTTCAGCAGCGGTGAGAATAACCTCTGTGAGGTAGTCGACCTGACTGTCACAGTTGGGAAAATTCTGATCGTGAAAAACAGCCATGGAAGAATAAAGCCCCCAGTTGGCTTTGGAAATGTTCCAACTGGTGGGACGAGGAGATGGGGAATGATGCAGGAAGTGGATGATACAAGGGAAATGGTCACTTGAGTACGTGTCGGAAAGTGCATACCACTCAAACCGACCGGCAAGCTGAGGAGTGCATATTGCGAGGTCTATATGGGAATAAGTGTGTGTTGTGTCTGAAAGGAAGGTCGGTGCACCGGTGTTGAGGCAGACAAGATCGAGGTGTTGGAGAAAGTCCACCAAAAGGGAGCCTCTAGGACAAGGTGCCGGAGAGCCCCATAGGGGGTGGTGGGCATTAAAGTCACCTACCAACACGAAAGGTGAAGGGAGCTGGTCAACAAGGTGTAGCACATCTGCCCTAGTAAGGGCAGATGACGATGGCGAATAGATATTACAGAGGGAGAAGGTAAATGTGGATAAAGTGATGCGGACGGCAACTGCCTGTAGGTGAGTATGCAAGGAAATGGGACGGAAATAGACATTGTCTCGAAGGAGCATCAGAACCCCTCCATGGGCTGGGACACCTTCCACGGGTGGCAGGTCGAACCGCACAGATGTGTAGTGTGGAAAGACTGCACGATCACGTGGACGCAACTTAGTTTCCTGTAGACAGACTAGAAGCAAACAGTGTAACCGAAGGAGTAGTTTTAACTCCTCCCGATTGGAACGAATGCCGCGAATATTCCATTGAAGGAGCGCCATGATAAAAATGAGAGAAGAAATAAGGATAAAAACCAACTAGCAAGCGGGGTCACCTCGACGGCCTCTCAGGACCGGATTTCAAGGGAGCACTGCTATCGCTGTCTAGGGGCAAAGGGTCGTGGTCCATAGGTTCAACCGACGCGCCTGCCACCTCCCCGAGTTGATCAGGAGGGGCAGTTTCCACCGCCGGTAAAGGGCCGGGTGCCCGGCAGACGGAGCGTCCCGGTGAAACAGAAGACGGCCGAGACCGGCAACTGTTGCACGGCGTGACGAACGGGTCACACCTCGGCGGGGAAGGAGAGGAACTCTTTTTCTTGTCAGCTCTTCTGGAAGAGTGACGGCGGGAAGAGGCAGTTGACGGTTGGAAAGCCTGAGAACGCAGAAAATCCTCACGGACGGGTTCCTTTTTCAAGGTCCGGGCATCTTGTTTAGGTGCCCGCGGTTTACTAGAGGTTGACGAAGACTGTACCTTAGAAGCAGCAGGAGGAAGCGGGGACGTGGAACGGGCAATCTTCGGACTGGCGGATCGCACAACTGTGTCAGCGAAAGTGAAATCACAACTCTGGGTACTGGAATCCTTAGTAGGTCGAGTTGAGGTGAGGACCTTACTGTATGTACCCGCTGGGAGGACAGTGGGCTTTTGACTCGCCAACAACTTTCGAGCGGCAGATGTTGATACCTTCTCCGTAACCCGAATTTGCTGGATTACCTTCTCATCCTTGTATACAGGGCAGTCGCGAGAGGAAGCCGCAAGGTCACCATTGCAGTTTAGGCAGTGAGGGGACGGAGGTGGGCAATCCCCCTCATGGGCGTCCCTACCACAAGTGACACACTTTGCTGCATTTGGGCAATGTTCACGGGTATGGTTGTACCTGTGGAACTGAAAACAGCGCGTTGGGTTAGGTACATAAGGGCGGACGGAGATGACTTCATACCCTGCTTTGACCTTCGACGGGAGGTCAACTCTGTCGAACGTCAAAAACACAGTACGAGTCGGTGTCAGCTGGTTATCGACCTTTTTCATTACCCTATGGACGGCTGTCACACCCTGGTCGGACATATAGGATTCGATGTCTCATCAGACACCTCTTCTACCTTGACAGGAAAAGTGAGTAACAGTGTAGTCCGGATTAGTTTCTGAGCTTGGAAGGCACTGTCCACTTCCAGCAACAATGTGCCATTGCGCTGACATGAACAGGTTTTAACAGGGCCAGCAATTGCATCTACACCTTTCTGTATAACGAAAGGATTGATAGAATTGAAATCTTTTCCGTCGGTGCGAGAGACAACAAGAAATTTCGGTACATTAGGCAGAGTCTTTTTTTGCTGAGGCGAATCTAACTTACATTTCTGGGTCAACGTCACTAAAGAAGTGAAGGAAGTCATCGCGGAAGTGTCCCCCGTGATTACCGGCGTCTCTGATGGCGCGCTCCTTCCTAGTGGGGGCCCTCTCCGAGGGCTTACCCGCTTTAGGTGATTGTTCACACCTCAGGTCACACCTCCCGAGAACTGACGGAGGGACCAATCGGCACGTTCGGAAGGTACCAGCTCGGGTAATCAACCCTCCCTGGGCCTGGCCTTTACCAGGGGGTACGTACGTGCCCTACTTGTCTACCCGGGGCGGGGAATTACGCGTTACCTTGTCACCTGCTACGCGTGATAATGCGTGGGTCGGCCTTCAGACACGCACAGGGAGGAAAGAAGAAGAATAGAGGAAGTGAAGAGAAAGAAGGAAAGAAGTGTCTCAAACGCCAAGGCGGAGACTAATGAGGGGGAGAAGAAGGCTAGGAGAGTACAAGGAAAGAAAGACAGAAACAAAGGGTAAGAAAGGAAGGAACGAAGGAAGAAAAACGACAACAAGAACCACCGTAGCTTACGAAATATGCCCGTCTCCGGGCGAAGGCATAAACCGGGAGGGAAAGTGAAGCAGCCTGGAGCAGCAGAAAGGCTGCTCCGGCTCGGGGCCCCGTGCGCGCCACACACGTACCCACAAAAGAACTGTGGGCCCCCCTGGGGGGGGGGGGGGGGGCAGCAGGAAAAACTACAAACCCACCCTCCCCGGGTGTCATATATATAATCTTAAAACAGAGTAAAAACTAATTACACGGAGATAACTGAGGACCTAGTCAACCATCTGTGGGTCATCCACCAAAACTAGAGGCAACGAGTCATAAGTACATATTTGGCTTGGAGGGTCAATAGGAGGGGACATTCCACTAAAATATGAGTCACCGATTGAAGGGCTCCACAACCACAACTTGGGGGAGGCTTATTGCACAAAATACAACAGTTGGTCAGCCTGTAATGCAGAGATGCCAGAGAACAGTGGATTCCCTCCAGGAAGAACATAAATAAGAAATCCAAGCTGGGGTGGTCACTTTGATTGTGTGGAGTTTATTAGTGGGGCAAAAGCCTGTCAGTTGCTGTTCCAATTTTGTATGAGCAGGGATCTTGCTGCACCACAAATCCACACCTTGGATTGTCAAGGGAAACGTGCAGCGAGCGACTGCTGCTCTAGCCAAATAGTCAGCCTGTATGTTCCCTAGAATACCCACATAACTGGGGACCCAGAGAAAGGCAATGTAGCAGGGTGCATGACTAAGGTCAGCAAGAAGATAGTGGATAGCAGTGAGAAAAGGATGGGAAGAATAGCATTGGCCAATGGCCTGCAGGCTACTCAGAGTCGGTTTAGATTGAAACATGCTCCATGGTGACCTGCTTAATAAAATGAAGGGCTGTGCTAACTGCCATCAGTTCTACCATAAAATATGCTACACATTTCCAGCAGAGAATGGCATTCCAACAGACAAGAAACATAAAAGCATATCCTGTATGATCTACAATTTTTGAGCCACCCTATAACAAACGCTGGAAGATTATTGGGGCGACTGAAGCTTTTGGACCTCTGAAGATATCTGTTCGAATTCCTGTCATGGGCACCAACCAAGAAGGTGTGCTCAATGTAAGACAAGGATTACAGCCTACAGAAGGAAGCTGGAAGTCCCTGCAAAGGGTGGCGAGCTGTAATCCGGTGGGTAATCTCACTCAAGAGCAGGTATTCGGAGGTCGAGATACGATAGGTGGGATGAACAGGAAATCGTGGAATGGCAATGGTGTAGCATGCTAATAGCTGCTGCTGTATAATCTGAAGAGGGAAGATTTCAGTGTCTGGCTAGGAGACTTAACAGGGTTGGTAGTTCAGAAGGACCCCATAGCCAAGAGTACACCACAATGCTAAACTGGGTGTAATAGTTTCAGGACAGAAAAAGCTGCTAAGCCTTACACCTGGCACCCATAAACCAATCAGAAGAAAAATTAGAGCCTGATAGATATGAAGGAGAGTTGCACAATCTGTACCCCAAGATAAGTGGACAAAGAAACAGACATTAAGCTTCCTCGTGTAGCTAGTCTTCAGGAGGTGAATATAGGGCAGCCACATCAGTTTTTTATCCAAAAGGAGGCCGAAGAAACAGTGCTGTGACAGCCTACAGGCACAGAGTACCCAAGAAGAAATCTGGATAGGGTGAACTGTAGTACAACAAAAATTCAAAACCATAATTATGGAAGGAGAGAATTGAAAACCATGGGAAAGAGCCCATGTGGAAGCCCACAGAATGGCATCTTTGAGCAGGAATTCAGTAGAAGCAATTGAGTGGTAGCTATGCGTATGCAAAAGTCGACGTTCAGTGCAGGAGCGACCAGTGGCCCGGAAGAGTTCACCAGGCCTATGATGGCAATTACGAAAGTGTAACACTGAACTATGAACCCTTGGATCTGTGTGTAGCTGAGTGAAGAACCAATTAACACTGAACAGAAGGTGGGATAAAAACTGACTAATGAAAATCGGTACAGACCCTTGTAGGCTCCAGTCATAGAGGGAACAAAACTATGACAGCGCCAAGCCACATTGCACACCTTAGTTAAATATAAGAAGGCTGCAGTACGATGTCGACGTTTCCAGTCTAAGTAGCTGGTCTGCTGTAGATTGTCCCTTCCAGAACCCACACTGATAAGGTGACTGAAGTCCCCACGATTCAATAACCCAGCATAATATGCTGACAACCACTCTTTTAAGCAACTTAAAGGGCCATTTGTCAGGCTAATTGGCCAATAACTATCAAGGGAAGATGGATCCTAGCCAAACTTGAAGACAGGAAGCAAAATACTGTCTCTCCACTGAGAGGGGTGGTGGTGGACATGAGGGACCAAACAACGAGGTCATCAGTCCCTTCAACCTCAAATTGTATACGCCACGGAACCCAACGAAAAATAGGTGAAAGCCAAAAGACCATTACACTAGGAAGTAAAAACGACTCGCCAACAAGACTAAGACCAACCCAGGGCAGTAAATGCTACAGTGTCCTCTCCCACAGCTCTGGAAGCGACCTCTACCCTAAACCACAAGTTACTAATGGCGCAGTGGTCAACGTATCACAGATCCAGAGCAGGGAGAAATAAAACTACATTAAAATGTAAAAGAGTGGGGGGCTGATGGGGGTAAGCTCTAAACCCCACAATCAGCCAAGAATCACAAACCCACTCACCCCAACCAAGCGAGTCCTAGAGCTGACAATAAAATCTACTTTCACGGAGGAAGGCAAGGACGCGATCAACCATCCATGGGTCATCCGCCAAAACTAAAGGCAATGCAGGCGGTAGGCCATAGTCGCCACGAAGTGTCGAATGGAGAGGACATTCAGTCAGAATATGAGACACGGACTGCACGGCTCCACAATCACAATGTGGTGGATTGTCATTTCGTAACAGAAATCCATGGGTCAGCCTGCAGTGTCCAAGACGGAGGCGACAGAGGACAATTGATTCTCTCCGGGAAGGGCGTAAAGATGAACTCCAAGCTGCAGTTGTATCTTTGATGGTGCGGGGTTTATTGGAAGGGGCAGTAGCTTTTTAACTGCTATCCCATGAGGAGTGAAGCAAAGATCTGATCTACACCCGCAGATCCGCACCCGGAATTTGAAAGGGAGATGGGCAGCGAGTAATTGCCGATCCAGCCAACTGGTCAGCCTCTTCATTCCCTGTAATACCAACATGGCTTGGCACCCAGAGAAAGGTAACGGAGCAGGCAGCACGATGAAGGTCAGCAAGGAGATCATGGATGGAAATAACTAAAGGATGGGAGGGGAAACAACGATCAATGGCCTGCAGACTGCTCATGGAGTCAGCACAGATTAAACCACGTTCCACGGCAGAATGTTTAATAAAACAGAGGGCTCTATAAATCGCCATCAGCTCTGCCGTAAACACACTGCATGCCTCTGGCAGAGAATGGCATTCCGCCCCAACAGGAGATGTAAAAGCATATCCGGAATGGCCCACTGTTTTCGAGCCATCAGTGTAGAAGATAGAGGCTCCCTGAAACTCTTCTAGTACTGGGCACACCAAACACCGAAAGACCATGGGGGAAATTAAAGCTTTTAGGCCCTGGAAGAGATCCGCCCGAATTAGTGGTCGCGGCACCATCCACGGAGGTGTGCGTGCAGTAAAATGGGGGGCGCAATCTAGGGAAGGGAAATGGAAATCCCGGCAAAGAGAGGCAAGCCGCAGTCCGACGGGAAGGCCCGCCCGCGGCCGGGTATCAGGGGGTCGAAGCCCTTCATATGCAAAAAGAGCCTGGTAAGCGGGATGATCAGGATATTGCCGGATGGCGATGGCATAAGACGCCAGAAGCTGATGCCGCCTGACCTGAAGAGGGCAGATTCCCGCCTCAACAAGGAGACTGTCGACCGGGCTAGTCGGGAATGCACCTGTAGCCAAGCGGACACCATAATGGTGAACCGGGTCTAACAATTTCAGGGCAGAAGGAGCTGCCGAGCCATAAACGTGACACCCATAGTCCAATCGGGACAAGATTACAGCCCGATAGATACGGAGGATAGTTGTTCGGTCTGCACCCCAAGATGAATGAGCAAGGAAACTTAGTGCATTATGTTTCCTCATACAACTAATCTTTAGGTGGCGAATATGGGGCACCCAAGTCAATTTTTTGTCAAAGAGAAGACCCAGGAAACAATGCTGTGCTACAACTTCCAGGCGCTGATTACCCAAGAACAGTTCTGGATCAGGGTGAACTGTAGTACGACGACAAAAGTGCACCACCCTCGTTTTTGATGAGGAAAACTGGAAACCATGGGACGTAGCCCCCACTGAAGCCCGTCGAATGGCGCTCTGGAGCTGACGTTCAGTAGAGGCTACTGAGTAGGAGCTGTACCATATGCAAAAGTCGTCGACATACAATGCCGGGGTTACCAGTGACCCAACAGAGCTCACCAACCCATTGATGGCGATTAGAAAAAGTGTAACACTCAACACTGAGCCCTGGGGGACGCCAACTCTGACACGGAACAGGCGGTGGGATAAAAACTTACGGATAAAAATTGGTAAGGAGCCTCCGAGGCCCCAGTCATGAAGAGAACGTAAAATATGATGACGCCAAGCAGTGTCGTACGCCTTATGAAGATCGAAGAAGACTGCTACCAGATGATGTCTTTTAGAGAAGGCCTGTCTGATCGCAGTCTCCAGTCGAAGTAAATGGTCAATAGGAGATCGTCCCTCCCCGAACCCACACTGGTAAGGTGAGAGAAGTCCCCGGGATTCAAGAACCCAGCATAATCTGCAGGCTACCATCCGTTCACCTAGTTTACAGGGGACACTTGTCAGGCTTATTGGTAGATAACTGTCCAGTGCCGACGGGTCCTTGCCAGGCTTGAGGGCAGGGACCACAATACTCTCCCTCCACTGGGAGGGGAACACCCCTTGAAGCCAAATACGGTTAAAAACTTTTAGGAGAAATTGTCGTTGTGAGGGGTTGAGGTGTTTCAGCAATTGATTATGGATATCGTCAGGGCCAGGTGCTGAATCACGAGAAGAGGAGAGGGCCAGCGACAGCTCCCAGTCAGTAAAAGGTTCGTTATATGATTCCACCTGGTGAGAAGTAAAGCCTAATTTGAAGGTTTCGGCCTGGTGTTTCTGAAGGAGAAAGGTCACCGGATATGAAGTTGTCGCTGATACATTGGCGAAGTGAGTTGCAAGATGTTCTGCAACAACAGATGGCTCTGTGCAGACCCCATTAGGCAGGGCAAGACCAGAGACGGAAGACAGCCCACTGAGAGGGGAATACCCCTTTGAGCCAAACACATTTTAATTCCTGGAGGAGAAACTGCTGTTGTGGAGAATTGACATGTTGGAACAATTGGTTAAGGATGGCATTGGGGCCAAGATCTGAAACACTGGATGACGAAAAGGCCAGAAGTAGTTAATAATCAGTAAAGAATTCATTGTAAGGTTCCTCCTGGTGAGAGGTAAAACAAAATCTGAGGCTTTGGCCTGTTGTTTCTTGAGAAGGAAGGCTGCTGGGCAGCAACCTACCTTTACGAAGTGAGTTGCAACATGCTATCCAAGAACAGGAGGGTCTACACAGACACCACCTGGTAGGGCATGGCCAGGGATTGAATATAGCCTGTGGCAACCTTCGATGGAGCAGAGCATAGCACGCACTCAAACCAAAAGAACAGAAGAACCAGGTAATGAGAAAATGCTCACACGCCACTAGCTCTTTTTGATTATGTAACGGGCTTTTGCACAAAGGCATTTAAAATTATTAAGACCAGCTAAGGATGGGTGGGGCTTAAGGCTCAATGGCGCCCACAAATGGTGGCTGTAGCAACAGTTGTGTTCCAGCATGTAATTGGTCAGTGGCTAGGAGGGCCCGTCGAACAGTCGCTAGAGTATTCGAATCAGAAGTATCACGGATTATATGATCAGTACAGCCTAATGGGGAGGGTGTGAAAACAACCTGGAAGGTATACAGAGGGAAATCAGCATGACAAAAAAACCAACAAGGTAGCCTGTCACTCATCATATGGGAGGAGAGTGAAAGAATCAACGGGAAGGCGCCACTATTGCAGAGGTCATCAAGTGGTGACCAGTGAAAGAGGAGAAGTAATAGCAGGAAGTTCTGCAGAAGAGGGAAGGGGGAAGAGGTGGATGGGAGTGGAATGAGGAGGAGGGGTACAGGATGTAACAGAGGCAAAAGTGGATACCATATGCAAAGGATGCAAACGCTCAAATTTTTGACAGGCCTGAGGGTAGGTTAGGTGATCAAGGGACTTGTACACACTGTATTTTCTTCTCTTTCTTGTACACCGGACAATCTGTTGAGGATGAAGAATGGTGTTATTGACAATTGACACACATGGGGTGGAACATGAAGGCTCCTCGTGGACACCTGAATTCACCACATAGAGGGACTGTTATACAGGGAGAAGACATGGGCCCAAACCACATACACTGGAAACATCGCATAGGAGGTGGGATGTACAGCTTCACATGACATCAGTAAGTCATTACCTTGACCACCTCTGGGAGAGTATCACCCTCAAAGACCAAGGTAAAGGTGATTACTCTTACGGCCTCTCTGAAAGCAGTGATCAAAATGGCCACCTCGCAGTTTCCTGATTGGCTGGCAGTGGAAAGGTTTTCACCCCAATTCATTGAGCCTGGCTTTCCTCCTAAGGAGTAGCCAGGGAGGGTAAGGTCCTGTTGCCAGATATAACTGCAGTAAATGAGCTATTCCTGCCTTCAGAGATGGCTATAGTATGACAATTTTCTAGATTAAAATATAGCATGTGTGAAACGTTTGCCCTGGTAGCACCCACTCCAAACAGGGGCTCTCCCCACCCTGCCACAACCAAGGCAACCTGGCATGATGGTCATTGTCAGGAGTCCTGATACCCCAGGAGGAAAGGTATCCACACTTTGGCCAGCATGAGCAGGTAACTCAAGTACCAGTAGCATGATCCCTGTGTTGGGAGGAGGGGGGGGGGGGGGGGCCTCAGCTGCAAGGGTATGTAACAGCCTCTCCACATGGACTAGCTGAAGATGTTGAGGATCTAGCAGGACTACAGGCTATAGTAAGGGGGGAAGGAGAGAAGGAAAGGGATGGGGATCTGCGCCGTAGCGGCTAGGTATGAAGTTCTTCCCCAAATGGCTCACACTCCAAATGAAATTTTGTTATGGAGGTCAAACCCCAAGAGGGATCAATTCAGAACTACAAGAATAGCCAGGCCATCTTGAGGGAAACCACGTAGAGGAATTGGGGGGGGGGGGGGGGCATGAGAGTGAAGCAGGGAGGAGTTAGGTTGGGAAGGAGGGGTAAGTGGGAGAGTTAATGCTGCCTGATAAAACATGACTAAAGGCTGCAATGGCTCAGAGACCCATATGTGCTGCCCCCCCCCCCCCCCCCACACACACACACACACACACACACACACACACACACACACACACACACACCTAGAAAAGGGCTGTGGGCCCCTGTGGGGAGGAAGTTAAGTTGCTATCAGCACTTCTGCTCAAGCTGATGACTATGTGGAAGACATGTTAGCCAGAAATCCATGGGTTTTCAATGCATCAAGTAAGTGGCCTTCAAAATTAGTTTTGGGTGTGGGTGGACCGCCCAATGCTGACAGAAGTGCAGAACTCTTAGTCTTGACGGCAAAGAATTGAAACCCATGGACAAGCCCATGACTGCACTTTGTGTGTGGCTCTCTGCACCCAGTGTGCAGTAACACACATACTAAAAGAACTGCAGTACGTGCAGAAGTTGTCAGCATACAATGAGGGAGATAGTAACAATGCTGCTGCAGCTGCGAATGAGCATCTGAGCCACCACTCGTGTAATTTAGTCAGAATGTGTTGTCACCAGGTCCAATTGTAGGCCATTTTCAAATCAAAAAAGATGGCAAGCAAGTGGTGGTGGCTAGAAAAGACTGCCTGGATGAGATACACCAGGTTGTGAGAGGTAGAGCGACCCTGGCAGAAACCACCTTGACAATGAGCCAGTAAAATCTGAGACTCAAGGAGCCAGCACAACTGCCGACTCACCATACACTCAATCAGTTTACTTAAAATACTGGATACCTTCTGGGGTATGGTATCCATATAGGTGTCTCATCTTGGGTGAGACTTGCAATGTGAGGTATGTGACTCAATAGTTGAGATGCACCTCTCTCAGCACTGCTGTTTCCATGTTCTTATCAGCTGATGAACATTGGCACAGAGCTTTTTAAAGGCTACAAAATGCTCCAGAGATGGGTGCCACTTACAACACTGTAGAGCCCACTTACAGTCTTCAATGGCTGCAGCCATTTCTGGTGACCACCAAGGAACTGTCTTTCGCCCGGGACACCCTGAGGAATGATGAACTGCATTTTCTGCAGCAGAAACAATGGTTCCAGTGACAGTCTCTACTATCACATCAATGGTGTCATGGGAGTGATCCAATGGTGGCAGCAGAGAAATAAGCTTCCCAGTATGCCTTGTTTAAAGTCCATTCAGGGAGATGCCAATGGTGTGAAAGGTAGTGGCAGAAAGATAGGAAAGTGGTCACTACCACCCAAGTCATAATGGGCCCTCCAGTGGACAGATGGTAGAAAGCCAGGGATGCAACTTATACATCAATGGCCAAGTACGTGACATGCAAAACAAATGTGTGGGAGCACCGGTATTTAAAACACAGATCGAGCTGTGATACTTAATTCTTGACATCTCTACAATGGCCAATAATCATTTCACCCCACAAGGGGTCGTGGGTGTTAAAAAAATCACCAAATAGCATGAAATGTAGGGTGAGTTGAGAAATCAGTGCATTCAGAACATGTTGGGGAACTTCACCATCTGGAAGAAGGTAAACATTGCAGAAACTAATATCCACTGTAGTCTTTACCCCAACAGACACAGCCTCTAGACACATTTGAAGGGCCTCTGTAAACAAGAGGTAAAGATGTATATACATACTCCACCTGACACCATGTCACAATCTGCACAATTTCTGTAATAACCCCGATAGCCACACAAGGTGGGATCAACATCATGAGAAACCAAGTTTCCTGCAGAGTAGGGAAAAATGCAAGTGAGGGTCTGAGAAGTTGTCGTAGCTTGGCTAATTAGAAGAAAAAAGTGCCACAATTCCACTGGAGTATTAGATTTTAGGCAAAGAAATGCAGTGAAGAGATGCATAAAATAGTTTATTCCGTAAGATCACCTGTTGCTATCGGTTGAGAAACTATAGAATGAAGTATCATTGATTCTGGGGGACCCAGTGAGGACAGGTCATCGGGGAATATGTGGATCTTCACCTCATCTTCAGAAGCAGATGACCTAAGAAGTTATGGCACTGAAGCCACCGAAGAGTCTCTCTCATTTTGTTTCTTTTTTATCTTTGCCCCTTGCTGATACCTTGGTTTTGAGGGCTGGGAGGGCTTCTCTGAAGTAGCTTCATGGACAGAACTACGAGAAAGCCCTTCAATGAACTGGGATCCTCCTTTCCACAGGCAGAAACCTCTGAAGGTAGTATCCTGAGGGACCCGTTCCTGATGATACAGGCTGCAGAAGACTACTTTCTTCTGCAGCTGAGGGATGGAGACTGGTGTCCCCAATGGTTTTGGGGGAGTTTACTCACACAGAAGGTTGGGGAGAAATGGGAGAAGGGAGGCCTCCAACCATCAAAGGGACAAGTGGAAACTTGGAGCCCTGAGTGCTTACAGCTGACAGTTATTTGTATATTGGCCTTCCCAAAGGATGGCAGTGATTATGTGAATGCTGCAAAAGAGGTAATCATATGTACATGATGAAGGCACTGTGTATGTCATTCTTTACAGGGTCTTGAGATCCATAATTTTTCTCTCTTTGTGGAGAATGATACAGGGTGGATGGTGTTGTCCACAGGTGAAACAGATGGGCAGCTGGGTACAGAGTGTGTTGAATGTGATAAGATGCCCACACATCACCCTCAGAGGCAAAGATGACGGTACCAGTAGCAACTCTGTTATTTTTTGGAGCCCTATAGAGGCACCAGTTGAAGTGAACATACCATCATTCTAAATTGGTGCATAGCTCATCATCAGACTGCAAAAGGAAATCACGGTGGAAAACAATCTCCTGGGCCATGTTCAGCGATTCATGGAGAGAGATACTGACAGGAACATCACCCAGCTTGTCGCAGGCAAGTAATTCCCGCAACTGGGCAGGTGATGTTACTGTATCAGAACAGTGTGAAACAGCCCACTGCCTTTGTCTCGAACACTCAATGCTGTATAACAAAACTACAGTCAGATTAAGAAAGAAGAACTGTCAAAAATCTTCGCAGTTAAAAAGTTTCACACCATGTCTACAGTCAAAAGTTCACCCTACATACTGACCACAAGCCACTTATACTGAAACTTCTGCAGCAGTTCCTAAGAAATAGCATGGCAGTTGCAACGTTGGATGCTATTCTTATGAAATTTCAGTCCATGTCACAACATTCAAACACTGATCTACTCTTCCGACTCTGCCGAAAAATAACAACCCAGCATTCAACACAAGCCTACAGGTGTGTTTTCATGTAGACGAGGCTGCCAGAAAAGCAGTGGCTTAACTCCTCACGCATGCCAAACTCATTCAAAACACACAACCAAAAAACCTGCACTTGGCAAGGTGCTGCTGTTCATTCACTATGGATGGCCGACCAAACAAACAACTACATCATCCAGAACTGCAAGCGTGCTTGAACCAGATGCACAAACTGTCTGCTCTCCACGAAGTGGTACTCATTCAGAGCGACAACAACCCTCTAGTGGTAATTCCGCCAGCGAAAGCTTCACTTTTTCCACCACAGTCAATGAGGAGTGGTTCACATCAAGACCCTTGCATAAAAGAAAAAGTATTGGAAGGGGATGGACACAGTCATATCACCCTTATATCTCTGAATGTACACTTAAAACATTTTTGCATAATTTAACCAAAAATTAAAAGAAAATCCTCAACTGAAATAAAATTAACAGTTTTTGCTTATAAACAGTATTTCAAAGTTTTACAATAAAAAAAAAAAAAAGAGATATAATTTCATACCCTGAAAACAAATAAGAAAAAAGGAGAAGACTGTGTTAACACACAAATAATTAACATACAAATATTCTGAAGTCATCCAAAGAAATATAGTCTGAAGGCAGGTACTTTTGACAGCAGGCAAGGTACATCTATACTAAAAATAACATGCTTAATGTAAGAACCTACCTTTCCCGGAGGAAGTCAGCAAATTCTTTGCTTGCAACCAAACCATGTTTCATATTCTGGTAAAGAACAGTGAAGCCATTGTTCTTCTCTCCCTACAAACAAACAATTTCAGTAAAAAATGAGTCCCTTTATCACAAAAAGTAAGAAATATGTAGTCAAATGGTCTGTTTCTTAACTTCTGTATTTACTGACTGCAAAGTGTCTAAAGAAGCTACTCACCAATGTGTCACTATTTTATTCTTCTGGAGAAGAAATCAACTCCCTGTAAAGCTGTGACACTGTCACTACTTCTGCCTTTTAATATCATCTGTGTACCATAACCGATTAAATCCTAGTTTAGGTGAAGATAGCAGCTTTTTGATGTTTATGTATTTGTACCAAAAGGCAACCAATGAGAAGTGCCGTTGAGAGAGCCAATGACAATGTGTCTTTCAATTTTATTTTCTAAACAATACTGTGATGTTCATGCAAATGTTTTAGTGTAAATTTGTGACATTTGTTGGAAGTAAGTCATTGCTTTTTATGAGTGGTAGTGTGAATCCAAGATGACATGAATATTTCTTACTAGTTGAAAACCCAGCGATGCCCAGGTATTAATTTATGTATTCCTGCCATTTTTCAGGTATATATTCATTTGTCCACTCCCATGAACCACAGACATTGCCGAGGTGGGGTGGCTTGCGTGCCTCAACGATACAGATAGCCGTACCGTAGGTGCAACCACAGCGGAGGGGTATCTGTGGAGAGGCCAGACAAACGTGTGGTTCCTGAAGAGGGGCAGCAGCCTTTTCAGTAGTTACAGGGGCAACAGTCTGGATGATTGACTGAGCTGGCCTTGTAACATCAGCTAATGTGGCTTTGCCACACAGCTACTGCGAACGGCTGAAAGCAAGGGGAAACTACAGCCGTTATTTTTCCCGAGGACATGCAGCTCTACTGTATGAACATATGATGATGGCATCCTCTCGGGTAAAATATTCCGGAGGTAAAATAGTCCCCCATTCGGATCTCCGGGCGGGGACTACTCAGGAGGATGTGATCATCAGGAAAAACAATACTGGCATTCTACGGGTCGGAGCGTGGAATGTTAGATCCCTTAATCGAGTAGGAAAATTAGAAAATTTAAAAAGGGAAATGGATAGGTTGAAGTTAGATATAGTGGGGATTAGTGAAGTTCGGTGGCAGGATGAACAGGATTTCTGGTCAGGTGAGTACAGGATTATAAATACAAAATCAGTTGGGGGTATCACAGGAGTAGGATTGATAATGAATAAGAAAATAGGAATGCGGGTAAACTACTATGACCAGCACAGCGATCGCATTATCATTGTCAAGATAGATACGAAGCCAACACCGACAACAGTAGTACAGGTTTATATGCCAACTAGCTCTGCCGATGATGAGGAGATCGAAGAAATATATGAGGAGCTAAAGGAAATTATTCAGACAATTAAGGGAGAGGAAAACTTAATTGTTATGGGAGACTGGAATTCGGTAGTAGGACAAGGAAGGGAAGGGAAGATAGTGGGTGAATATGGTCTGGGCAAAAGGAATGAAAGAGGAAGCCGCCTGGTAGAATTTTGCACGGAACATAATTTAGTTATAACAAACACCTGGTTTAAGAATCACAAAAGAAGGTTGTATACGTGGAAGAGACCAGGAGACACCGGGAGATACCAGATAGATTTTATAATGGTAAGACATAGATTTCGGAACCAGGTTTTGAAGTGTAGGACAAACCCAGGGGCAGACATAGACTCTGACCATAACTTGTTGGTTATGAGCTGTAGGCTGAAACTGAAGAAACTACAGAAAGGTAGGAAAATAAGGAGATGGGACCTAGATAAATTGAAGGAACCTGAAGTTCTTAAGAATTTCAGAGGGAGCTTCAGGCAACAATTGACAGAAACAGGGGAAAATAAAACAGTTGAGGAGGAATGGGTAAAATTGAGAGATGAAATAGTGAAGGCAGCAGAGGACAAAATAGGTAGGAAGGCAAGACCTACAAAGAATCCTTGGATATCACAGGAGATACTAAATTTAATCGATGAAAGGAGAAAGTATAAAAATGCAGTAAATGAAACAGGCAAAATGGAGTACAGACGACTAAGAAATGAGATTGACAGGAAGTGCAAAATGGCTAAGCAGAAATGGCTAGAAGGCAAATGCAAGGATGTAGAAGAATGTATAAATAGGGGAAAAATAGATACAGCCTACCGGAAAATAAAATAAACATTTGGCGATAAGAAAAACAGCTCTATGAATATCAAGGACACTGATGGAAAACCAGTTCTCAGCAAAGAAGGGAAAGCTGAAAGGTGGAAAGAGTATATAGAGGGGCTCTACAAAGGAAATGAACTTCGAGACACTATTGTAGGAAGGGAAGAGGATGTAGATGAAGATGAAATAGGAGATACTATACTGAGAGATGAATTTGACAGAGCACTGAAAGATCTAAGTCGAAACAAGGCCCCTGGAGTAGATGATATCCCTTCAGAGCTACTGAAGTCTCTGGGAGAGCCAGCCATGACAAAACTATTTGAACTGGTGTCTAGGATGTATGAGACAGGCGAAATACCCTCAGACTTTAAGAAAAATGTAATAATCCCCATTCCAAAGAAAGCGGGTGCAGACAGGTGTGAAAACTACAGAACCATCAGTTTAATAAGTCATGGTTGCAAAATATTAACACGAATTATATACAGAAGGATGGAAAAGCTGGTAGAAGCCGACCTCGGGGAAGATCAGTTTGGGTTCAGGAGAAATGTAGGAACACGGGAGGCAATACTCACTTTACGGCTTATCCTAGAAGATAGATTAAGAAAAGACAAACCAACATTTCTAGCTTTTGTAGATTTGGAGAAGGCTTTTGACAATGTTGATTGGAATAAACTCTTTCAAGTTCTGAAGCAAGCAGGAGTAAAATATAGGGAGCGTAAGGTTATTTACAACTTGTACAAAAACCAGACAGCGGTTGTCAGAGTTGAAGGGCATGAAAGGGATGCAGTGGTTGGAAAGGGAGTAAGACAGGGTTGTAGCCTTTCCCCAATGTTGTTCAATTTGTACATTGAGCAAGCTATAAAGGAAAGCAAGGAGAAATTTGGAGAAGGAATTAAAGTTCAGGGGGAAGAATTAAAAACATTGCGTTTTGCCGACGACATAGTAATTCTGTCAGATACAGCAAAGGACCTGGAAGAGCAATTGAACGGAATGGACAGTGTGCTGAAAGGTGCATATAAGATGAACATTAACAAGAGTAAAACTAGGGTAATGGAGTGCAGTGTAAGAAAATCAGGTGATGCTGAAGGAATTAGATTAGGTAACGAAACAATAAAGGAGGTAGATGAGTTTTGTTACTTGGGCAGTAAAATAACAAATGATGGTCGCAGTACAGATGATATAAAATGCAGAATGGCAATGGGTAGAAAGGCGTTTTTGAAAAAGAGAAATTTGTTAACATCGAATATTGATTTAAGCCTAAGGAAGTCCTTTCTGAAGGCATTTGTATGGAGTGTTGCCTTGTATGGGAGTGAAACATGGACGATAAGCAGTGTGGACAGAAAGAGGATAGAGGCTTTTGAAATGTGGTGCTACAGAAGAATGCTGAAGATTAGGTGGGTGGATCGCGTAACTAATGAGGAGGTACTGAACCGAATTGGGGAGAAAAGAAATTTATGGCATACCTTGACTAAAAGAAGGGATAGGTTGGTAGGACACATTCTTAGACATCAAGGAATTGTGAATTTAGCGTTGGAGGGAAGTGTGTGGGGTAAAAATCGCAGAGGGAGACCAAGAGACACGTATAGTAAGCAGATTCAAGTGGATGTGGGTTGTCGTTCTTATGAGGAGATGAAAAGACTTGCTCAGGATAGAGTAGGGTGGAGAGCTGCATCAAACCAGTCTCTGGACTGAAGACCACAACAACAACAATTCATTTGTATAAGGGCTGTATGTCTGTAAAATCTCTTGGGAATACAATTAATAGTAAAAAAAGTAATAAATTAAAACTTGGTGTGTGATGGGACGGTTTTCCATGAACATTATTGCTTATGTCCTCAGATCTCATGAACTGTGTGTCGTACTGTAATACAATTTAGAGGGTACATTCACCTATATGCGTGTATACTGCCTGTAAAATTTCCTGCGGCTATAATTTGTAGTGTACAAATTATAATTTGTAACGTCATACCGAAAGCCGTGGTTTTAGTCCATGAACAGCGGAAAAGAAGTAAGCGAGAAACTTTTTCCCTTTCATCATTTTACTATGGTTACCAGCGAGAAAGAGTTTAATTAAGGTTTGAAATTATGTTTAAAGTTTGTTGCAAGTCGCTAAGTACTGTCATTCTCATACAGTGTATTTCGAAAGTCTCGCCACATTACACGGCATTTTTTTGCGATTTCTATTGGTTATGATGTAATATCTTTTGAACCATGTGCCGTATGTGATTCTTAACCATGCAGCAATTGTTACCTCATGGTAAGGAATGTGTGTAACAAATTTGATTGAAATCGGTCCAATGGTTTAGCAGAAAATGAGCAGCATTGTCGCAAAATGCAGCAGTTTTTCACGCATCTCATTGTTTATGACATAATATCTCATGAACTATGTATCATACGTGATTCTTACACTTACAGCAACCGTCCACATGGATTGAAGCCTACGCATACAAAATTTGAAAAAGATTGGATCGAAACTGTGGATTTCATACGGACACTCTGCTTTGTATATTAGATAGGAGAACTGTGAAACATTCATAGGAAATAACAGTGGCTGTGGTGTTCAAACCTATCTTCGGATTGTTGACCGCTTTACCTTTTTTTAACAGTGGATGGTGGTTGTTGTTGCTGCTGCTTTTGTTTTTTCAACAAATTTCTGTATAAATGTTATTTGTCCAACTGTCAATGTAGCTACGGAAGATGTTCTGAAAAGTTCATTGTGAACCAGTCACTACATGGGAATAACAGTTTTTCCTTTCCTTTGTGAAGCTTTCAGTGGAAATTATTTTAAGTGTTAAGAAATCTACATTATTAACAAATTAATTGCAGTCAATTTCTGTAAATAAATAAACTGCAGAAAGGTAGGAAAATAAGGAGATGGGACGCAAATAAATTGAAGGAACCTGAAGTTCTTGAGAATTTTAGAGGGAGCTTTAGGCAACGTTTGACAGAAATGGGAGGAAATAAATGAGTAGAAGAGAAATGGGCAGCTTTGAGAGATTAAATAGTGAAGACAGAAGAGGACAAAAAAAAATTCTTGGATATCATAGGAAATACCAAATTTAATTGATGAAAGGAGAAAATATAAGCATGCAGTAAATGAAACAGGCAAAATGGAGTAGACAACTAAGAAATCAGATTTACAGGAAGTGCAAAATGGCTAAGCAGGAGTGGCTAAAAGGCAAATGGAAGTCTGTAGAAGAGAGTATAAATAAGGGAAAATAGATTCCATCTATAGGAAAACAAGAGACAATTGGAGACAAGAAGAACAGCTGTATGAATATAAAGAACTCAGATGGAGAACCAGTTCTCAGCAAAGAAGGGAAAGCTGAAAGGTGGAAAGAGTATATAGAGGGGCTCTACAAAGGAAATGAACTTAGAGAAAATATTGTAGGAAGGGAGGAGGAAGTAGATGAACATGAAATAGGAGATACTATACTGAGAGAAGAATTTGACAGAGCACTAAAGACCTAAGTCGAAACAAGGCCCCTGGAGTGGACGATATTCCCTCAGAACTAGGGATGTGTCAGAAATTGCGTGCCGGCCATGGTGGCCGAGGGGACTGCGGCACGCCAGTCATGGTCTGCACGGCCACTACAGTCGGGGGTTCTAAACCCCCCCCCTCGGGCATGGATATTTGTGCCATCCTTAGTATTAGCTAGTTTATAAGTAGTTTGTAAGTTTAGGGACTATGACCCCCGTCGTTAAGTCCCATAAGCTCTACAAACATTTGAACTTTTTTTTTTTTTTTTTTTTTTTTTTTTTTTTTTTTTTGGAAATTGCGTATCTGTTAGGAGTCACAGTGATTCAGAAGTCACAGTATTCAGTCTGAACTTTATGGAATCTGACTCATTTCAGTTGCAGTTTAAAAGTGCAGTAGCATATAGGAGTAGCATGTAACAGTTTACTCTCTCAATGCAGTCTGCCATCTGCTGGTCAAAGATTGTACTAAAATCTTTTCAATGAGCAGGCTATAGAGCCTACTTGCAATTTCAGTGACAAATCACATTTAAGAATCACAACTAAGCGTCGCAGTTTAGACCATGCCGCTGCCATCTGTTGGCCAAAGTTGGTACTTCTAGCTTTCTGCCGTCTGCATGGTGTATGCGTGGATTTGTGGGTGTGTGACATTAGCACCATTTCAGTGAAAAGTCGCAACTAAGAGTCACAAGTAGCCACTGAGAAGAGCATTTAATATTCCGCCTTGTGCTATCTGTTGGCCAACTATCGTATTTCCACTCATGTATTTTTTAGGGATGTGGTCAAATTAATAAACAAAGATTATTTGCTTTGTAAAATGTTTACACTTACTGGCACTATTTTACCTGGCGGCAGCAGGTGAAGCAGAGCCTGGCATCTAGGTTAGGTTTAAAGCTGATAGTTTGGTTTATAGTTGGTAAAGACAACGAACGTGAATACTAAATAAAGATTGTGTTACGCACTTGATCCTTGTTTAAAATCATTTTTCATCATAAAACCTACAACTACTATGTTAATTCAGAATATGTGTATCTTACATTGTAAATCTCATTTGAATGAGTATTTTGACATGCATTATACATAAAAATTTCAAGGAAGTGGGACCAACTGGTAAACTAAGTAATTTTACAAAATGTTTAATAGTAGGCCTACTCTATTTTCAGTGAATTGCGTTAAGTACTATGATATATGAGTAAAATTGTATCTCCATGGATACTATATGTAGCTATTTTCAAGTGTAAAATTGTTAAGTTTTGCACATAATGGAAAGTTTTATTTTATGAGCTTTGTTTTAGATTTAGGAATTTCTTTCCCCCTCCTGTGATGACATGAGTGAAAGCAACCGGGTGGTATTGGGTCCTTCAGTATTAATAATAGTTTTTTTTTATGGCAGTGGTGGCGTAGTGTGCTTATGTTGGCAACAACCAGTGAATGATCTTAGAAATCTAAATCACATAGAATGAGGGAAATAATATTTTGCTTATCATAAAATAAATAATGTTATTCTTTGTCTGCGGTTGTAAGGTTTCTTGTGTGTAATCTTGTACCATCAGAATTAAATATTCTTATGAAGTGAAGATTTAGTTACCAACATTAGCACACTAGGCTGACACTTCCATAAGTAAAATATAATGCAAGCTCTTATCAAAAGTTATTTGGCAGAATATTTAGGGGCAGTGTAATATTTTAAAGGGGAAAATAGAATTTTCAGAAGTCATTCAAGGTGTATTTCACATTTGCTTATCTCTTTCAAATTGGTAAGTGACTTATACCAAACAAAGTTAAAAATTTGTTTATGCATTGTACAGGCAAGAATATAATACCTTCATTGCAATAACACAGTTGTTTTAAACTGGCCAAATATTTCTGTTAGATAGTCTGTAGGCATACTTGCCAATTTCTGTTAGATACTACTAGTGAATAACCTCAGTTTCAACTATACAAGGTACTGGCAGAATTGAAGTTGTGGGGCAGCACCGTGAATTGTGTCGGGATAGCTCAGTGGTACAGTACTTGCCCGTGAAAGGCAAAGGTCCCAGATTTGAGTTCCGGTTCCAGCACACAATTTTAATCTGCCAGGAAGTTTCAAAAACATTGTGTTTTGCCGATGGCATTGTAATTCTGTCAAGAGACAGCAAAGGACCTGGAAGAGCAGTTGAATAGAATGGACAGTGTGTTGAAACGTGTGTATAAGATGAACATTAACACGAGAAGAAAGTACAGTCTAAGAAAATCAAGTGATGCTGAAGGAATTACATTACGTAATGAAACAAAGATGGTAGATAAGTTTTGTTACTTGGGCAGTAAAATAATGTATGATGGTTGCAGTACCGTACAGAGGATATAAAATGCAGAATGGCAATGGGTAGAAAAGCGTTCTTGAAAAAGAGAAATTTGTTACCATCTAATTTAAGTGTAAGGAAGTTCTTTTGGAAGGCATTTGTGTGGTATGTTGCCTTGTGAGTGAAACACGGACGATTAGCAGTGCGGACAGAAAGAGGATAGAAGCTTCTGAAATATGGTGTTACGGAAGAATGCTGAAGAATCGGTGGGTGGATCACTTAACTAATTAAATACTGAACAGAACTAAGGTGAAAAGTAATCTCTGGCATACCTTGAGTAAAAGAAGGGATCAATTGATAGGACACATTTTTAGACATCAAGGAATCATGAATTTAGTGTGGAGGGAAATGTGTGGGGTAAAAATTGCAGAGGGAGACCAAGAGATGAATGCAGGAAGCAGATTGAAATGGATGTACATTGCCATTCTTATGAGGAGATGAAGAGGCTTGCTCAGGAGAGAGTAGGATGGAGAGCTCCGAACTGAAGAGAACAACAACAACAACAAATAAACGGTTACACCCATGTAGTGACTGGTTTTCAATGTACTTTTCTGAAGATCTTCTGTAGCGATTTTAGATATGTACACTGAGAACCAGTCATTACACAGATGTTATTCTCTCTCTCTCTCTCTCTCTCTCTCTCTCTCTCTCTCTCTCTCTCTCTCTCTCTCTCTCTAAAAATATTTTGAGTTTCAAATGACATTTCTTTCATGCTATGAAAGACATTTTCATTGGCTCTCTGTATGACACTTTTCATTTAGCTGCCTTCTGGTACCAATATCTGAACACCAAAAGGCTACTATGTTCACCTAACCCTATAACCTGCACCAAAACTTGAAACCAGAAGGGCAAAAGAACAGGAAGATTTTGTTTTGTAAAACTTTTGTATAGCTTATTTTTATTCTGACTTCCTTGAAAAGTCTAATAAATTTTGATACACTTACCCTTCACATTTATAAAACCTATTATAATAATATAATTATTTTTGTAAAATGTTGTCCATAAAATTGGGTAATTACTAGTATTTCCAACTACCCTTATTACAAGGAAATAAGGTAGTAGTAAAGAAAAACAACATTTTGGTTTATTTTTATTTAGTCTAATGGAACTTCATTAGTCTAAACTTTGTTTTGTGGCATAGCCCCTTGTCTGTTTCAGGTGCTCAATTATTTTGAAATACTGTGGTGAAGTTTCCTTCACCCTGGTTTTCACTTATCTAATCATCATAACATGCTACATACATCAAATTCATGACTATCCTTGAAATGGAACATCTGAAGTTTGTAATATTTCTGGACATCTTGTTTTATAAGTTACACAGACAAAAGTACAAACCATTATGCAAATCACAAAAAAAAATATGTACACTCATTAATTGGTTGGCTGGTTGGTTGGTGGGTGGGTGGGAGTAAGGGACCAAACAACTAGGTCATCAGTCCCTTTAGCTCAGAATGGCATGCACTTAAAGATGTGTTCTGGGTAAGGACATTCCACTATTAAAAAGAGGGAGGGGGCTAAAATGTAATTAAAATCAATTATACCAGCTAGACGAAAACCAACAAAATACAAAATTATGCAATGCACATCCCCACAGCCCTACAAACTCTATAACCTGCAATCCATTAGTGACGAGCTAGTACTGGTCAACAGATCATGCCATGAGAGCAGGAGCCTAAACATGGAAGAAAAACAATGTAAAAAGAGTAAACAGGAATACTGGGAGGGGGGGGGGGGCACTGGTCTAAACCCTGCGAGCAGTGGGAAGAGCCACAAACCCACCCTCCCTGTCTTGACATCATAGATAAAATCTGATAACAGAGTAAAAAACTTTCATGGAGATAACTGAGGACCCATTCAACCATCTGTGGGTTAACAACCACCTATTGTAGGGCTCACAACCACAAAATGGGGGAGGCTCACTGCACAGAAGAAAACAACAGGTCAGCCTAGAATGTCCAAAGTGGAGGTGACAAAGGACAGTAGATTCCCTCTGGGGAGAACTCCAAGCTTTAGTGGTCTCCTTGATTGTGCAGAGTTTATTAGATGGCACAGTAGCCCACCATTTGCTGTTCCATTTTTGTATTAGCAGAGATCTTATCTGCACCCTCAACCTTCACCTGGGATTGTCAAGGGAAGTGGGTAGTGAGTAACTACTGCTCTGGCAAAATGGTCAGCCTGTTCATTCCATAAGATACCCTCGTGACTGGGGACCCAGAAAAAGGTAATGGCACAAGCAGCATGATGAAGATCTGTGAGGAGATCATGGATAGATGAGGCCAAAGGATGGAAAGAGCAGCATCAGTTAATGGACTGCAGGATGCTCATTGAGTCAGTACAGATTAAAACACAGTTAAAGTCGGCATGTTTAATAAAATTAAGGGCTGTACTAATGGCCATCAGTTCCACCATAAACACACTACATGACTCTGGCAGAGAATGGCATTCCATACTAACGGGAGCTGTAATAGCGTGTCCCATATGACCAATAGTTTTTGAGCCATCAGTATAGAAGATGGCGACATCGTGAAACACTAAGTACTGGGTTCAACAAGCACTGGAAGATTATGGGGGCAACTAAAGCTTTTAGACCTTCTGGTGGGCGAGATACCATGCACAGTGAAGTGTGTGGTATAAGGCAGGGCATATAGCAGGGAAGGGAGATAGAAGTCCCTGCAAAGAGAGGCGAGCCACAATCTGTCTGGTAATGCCACTCTGGGGCGGGTATCAGGAGGTCAAAACCCATCACATGCTAAAAGAACATGATATGTGGAATAAGTAGGAAGTTGTCGAATGGCAATGGCATATGACGCTAAAAGCTAATGCTGCCTAATCTCAAGAGGGAAAATTGCTATGTCAGCAAGGAGACAGGGCTGGTCCGGAAGGCACCCATAGTCAAGCGGGTCTACCAATTTCAGTGCTACAGCTGCCATCATGGTAGTCTTTGTCTGAAGATTGTCTACATTGACCAAAGAGTTCCAGAGTATAAATAGAAACTTGTAATCTGGACTTTTAATTTAATTTGAATGGAAATTACATACCAGACTAAAAGTTGTTCCCATCAAATATGGAGAGTGGGATCCCTGCTTTAGCGAGAAGACTATCTAGAGGCGTCTGTTCCTAGTCTGCCCCTTGGGACACCGGGAGCCGCGAGTGCCAGGTGAGCAGGCACTGGGGGTTAGGGTGCCCGCAAGGTTCTATTTCAGCATGCAAGCACACTACTGCATAAAATGGCTGTCCGCTATATTATTAGACTTAGGTTTTATCTTCTTCTTATGATGTAGTGACATTGGCACAGCCCGTTGCCATTTTCACAAAGCTGGAAAGTACAGGTATTGTTTATCGAAAAAGAAGCACTGCCTCAGTCTTAGGTGCAGCATATCATTCTGAATGCAATGAAGTAGTATAACATACAGTGTTACTACACATCTCTTCATGCGACACAATTCAATTAGCTGGACAAAAATGCACGAAAGCAACTCAAGGTATAGAGATTTGATTGTGTTTAAGTATCGAGCCTTATCATGAAGTAACTTACAAGTGATGAGACGGGGTGTCAGTTTGAATCATTGCAAGGCTCCTTGGAGATTCTGACAGCTGCATCAATCTCTCTGGTCAAC
The DNA here is from genome assembly GCA_026315105.1 of Locusta migratoria. Classification (NCBI taxonomy): domain Eukaryota; kingdom Metazoa; phylum Arthropoda; class Insecta; order Orthoptera; family Acrididae; genus Locusta; species Locusta migratoria. The sequence goes on along the minus strand of CM048755.1, from coordinate 443,626,088 downwards.
CACGGTACTGAACGACTGAACGACTTGAGGGACTTGTGGTAGAAGGAATTGCAGTTCCAGCAGCATGAATAATAGCATTGGAGACACCTTGCACTATTTACTCAATGCAATCTGACAAAAGTGGTAAATTGAACAGCAGATGTATAGGAAGGACAGATGGCTCTCTGAAAAGTCTCATGGAAGTCTATATTTCTAGAAGTGGCAGGGAAATGACAGAATCACCAGAAAGTGGTGCACGGTCACAAAAGTTGTCATGTGGCAAGCAGTGTCACAAAGCCACTAGATCAGATGAGGGACTCATCAGATAGATAACAGAAAATGTGCCATGAGCAGCACTGAAGTTGGTAGTAGAGCCATCATTGAGAAGAGATGAGTTAAGGTATGTGATAAGTTGGGCAATTATAAGGTCCCTATCACATGATGTGATTGTTTCCACAGAGTGTCCCCCCAGGGGCTCACTGTTATTTCGTGAGTATGTGCATGGCGAGCATGGGGCCCCGAGCTAATGCAGTCTTTCTTCCTTCTTTCCTCCCTGGACTGCATTTCCTTTCCCCTCCCCTCCTTTTCTATCCTCAACCAACCAACCACAGGGAGTGATGTACACTGAAGGAAGTACGCAAAGGAACTGGCCCCCCTTCTCGCAGTGGTGTATTGTAGGTCTCTAGAAGAGCATAGTGTTCCAAAAGATTGGAAAATGGTGCAGGTCATCCCTGTTTTCAAGAACGGTCCTTGAACAGATGTGCAGAACTATAGGCCTATATCTCTAACGTCTATCAGTTGTAGAATTTTGGACCATGTATTATGTTCGAATATAATGACATTTCTCGAGACTAGGAATCTGCTCTGTAGGAATCAGCATGGGTTTCGAAAAAGGTGTTCGTGTGAAACCAGCTCCCGCTATTCGTCCACGAGACTCAGAGGGCCATAGACATGGGTTCTCAGGTATGTGCTGTGTTTCTCGACTTCCGCAAGATGTTTGATACAGTTCTCCACAAACGTTTACTGAACAAAGTAAGAGCATATGGTCTATCAGACCAATTGTGTGATTGGATTGAGGAATTCCTAGATAACAGAAAGCAGGTGGTCATTCTCAATGGGGAGAAGTCTTCCGAAGTAGGAGTTATGTCAGGTGTGCCACAGGGGAGTGTCGTGGGTCCGTTGCTGTTCACGACATATATAAATGACCTTGTGGATAACATTGGAAGTTCACTGAGGATTTTTGCGGATGTTGCGGTAGTATATAGAGAGGTTGTAACAATGGAAAATTGTATTGAGATGCAGGAGGATCTGCATCGAATTGACGCATGGTGCAGGGAATGGCAATTAAAGCTCAATGTAGACAAGTGTAATGTGCTGCGAATGCACAGAAAGAAAGATCCTTTATTATTTAGCTACACTATAGCAGGTCAGCAACTGCAAGCAGTTAATTCCATAAATTATCTGGGAGTAGTCATTAGGAGGGATTTAAAATGGAACGACCATATAAAATCAATCGTTGGTAAAGCAAATGCCAGGCTTAGCTTCATTGGAAAAATACTAAGGAAATGCAGTCCGAAACTAAAGAAAGTAGGTTACAGTACACTTGTTGGCCCACAGCTTTAATACTGCTCACCGATGTGGGATTGATAGAGGAAGTGGAAACGATCCAACAGAGCAGCGCGCTTCGTTACAGGATCATTTGGTAATCGTGAAAGCGTTACGGAGATGATCGATAAACTCCTGTGGAAGACTCTGCAGGAGAGACGCTCTGTCGCTCGGTACGGGCTTTTGTCGAAGTTTCGAGAACATACCTTTACCGAGGAGTCTAGCAGTATATTGCTCCCTCCTACGTATAACTCGCGAAGAGATCGTGAGGATAAAATCAGGGAGATTAGAGCCCACACAGAGGCATACCAACAATCCTTTCCGCGAACAATACGTGACTGGAATAGGAGGGAAAATCGATAGTGGCACTCAAGGTACCCTCCGCCACACACCGTCGGGTGGCTTGCGGAGTATGGTTGTAGATGTAGAAGTTTCCTAGTGAGAAATATGGACAGAGGTCGATGGATTAAAGTGGTTAATACTGCATAAGTAAGTGTCCTGTCTGGAAGAAAGTAGACATTGCAAATGCTAGATTCATTTGCACTTCCACTACTAGTGCTTCTAGCCTGGTATGGAGGGAAATCCAGTCACAAACCAAAGTGCAGTCCCCTAAAAATGCTATTTTAGGGCCTGCACAGTTCTGACAGAATGCCCAATAGCCACAGAACACAGCAAAATGGTCACTGCTGAAGCACATTTCTTGGAGAGTCAAGCAAAAAAGAAAAGCAATAGGTAAAATGTGTTTCTGCCAGGTGGCAGTAATAAATGGTACTGTTTCACTGAATTATCATTTGGCGAGATTCCATGTGAGATGTAAAGGGACTGAGAGAACTAGTCATTCTTTGGGATCACCTCTTGTCACCAGCAGAGATGAGAAAACATTAACAAGCATAGGTTCACATTCTGACTGTGGGGAGATCAGGTGTATGTGAGGGTGCCTCAGCTTTGTCCTGATTCTTACTTTTCTTCTTCTTGTCCTTTGGAGCCCTGGTCAGGCAAGGGGCACTTCAGAGGTCAATGGCAGTAAGCTCTGAAATAGATGAAGAGTGGGCAGCCCTGTGGGCCACAGACCTTAATTCCTTCCATAGTTGGTCAGAGTCAGCCTTCCAATCTGAAGATCTCTGGGAAGACATGCCAAAGAACACTTCTCTGGTCAAGTGCAGGAACTGGTTATCAGAGTGGCTATCCTGGGAACCATAAGGTAGGGGGGAGGTGAGAAAGGGGGTAGATCTGATTCGGAGAAGGGTAACACTGAGAAGGCAGTGGCTATGACTTTAGGAAAATTGTTTTTCATGTTCACAGGACCTGCGTAGTTAGCCACACAGTTTAAGGCACCACTTTCCAGGACAGGAAGATATGTCGGCCCCAGTTTGAATCGGCGCACAGATCAATAACGGGATTCAGTGTGCTGGGCAGCCTGGATGTGGTTTTAGGCAGTTTTCCACACCACATTAGGTGAATACCAGCCTAGTTCCCAAGATGCAGACACTGTACGCAGACACAGGTAGGGCATCCAACTACCCCTAACACTGCTAACCCCTCAACCCCACACAAGCGTGAAACGTATAAACAAAAATATGATTTGTCATGTCCACAATATGGAGGCAATCTTATTTTCTTCATGCCTCTATGGATGACAGGCAGTCAATACATTTATATTCCTGGTTCTTTTTTTATTTTTTGTAAACAAATAAAGCTTGTGAACATGGAGAGAGTTGTTCAGTGCAACACAGTTTGGTGGTTTTTAACAGGGGTACCGTCATGTATTGGTCATTTAAAGTCACCGCACTTTGGGTCTTCTGTGCAGACAGACAACATGTGCCCAAATTCCAAACATCTTTAGTACTGCATGGATATTGGGACATGTGGCTTTACATCAAACCTGTAAACATTACCTTAACCTTTTAGGGGAGGACCAGGATAAAGGAGCCTGCATCAGTGGAATTATCTTTAGGTCCACTCTGCAAACATTAGACAAAGTGGATGCCTCATCATTCATAGATTGGGTCACAGTTCCTCGTGTGTCTGAAGTACGAGATCCCTGCTGTCCAAGGCATCATGCAGAGTGATGGACACGTATCTCCTAGGTGGTCACACACATCTAGGGCTACATATTTGGTGTCAGAAGATGTATTAAGCAATAAGGAATGGTTCTGCAGTTTCCTTTAGGATTACAGGTCTCCAAATTTGTCTTCAATGTTTCCAAGCAAAAATAATGGCTTTATTGCCATAGAAGATCTCCCCCCTCAGTTCAAGAGGAGATCAAAACTGTGCAAAGTGTTTCACTTTTAACTATCTTTCTCTCCCTCCTCTCATGTAGAAACAATGGAAGGTAAGGTCATAGGGTTGTAAAGACTTTGCATTTAATTTCAGAGTCAAACAGACCTTTACTTAACTTCACGTCTTTCATATCAGAACATCGACCCTCATGCCACCCACTTCAGTCAAGAGATCTCCTAATGGTTGCCACCCAGCTAAAGTGAAGGCCATTGTTGCCCAGAGTCCTGATACCACTGGAACTTTGGTCATCTACTCCATGGCCTGCATGGTGAGGTATCAGGCTGGGCATCAGTAGTGTAGTCAGGGTACTCAGCCAACACATTACATAACAGGTCTGGCTACCATGCTGGTGACCCAGTGGGGACAGGGGGGCTACAATGGGGAGTGAAGGGGGAAAGGAGGGTGCAATATTGGAACAATTCTGAACCCATACTGAAAGTGACTTTAACAGCTTCCTGTATTCCAACATCCAGACAAGGCAGTAGTTTACCATCCACTCTTTTTAAGGTCTTTCCAAGCAACTGCAGTCTTATAAGTGTATTCGCATATATAGGTATTAGTGGAAATACTAACAACCTCCATTAGTGTGGATGCATATACCTTGGAAACTGTCTTGTTAAGAACTGCAGCAAAGAAGGTGACAACTGAAAGAGCTGCATGGCTTTAAATATGCTCTTGGTCTCAGCATAAGAAATGTGCTTCATGGTTTTAATTTCAAGAATCTTCTTTTCCTTCAAATACATCCTACAAGCACTACTCCAAAGCAGGTGTACCCCAAAGCAGGTTAAAATTTTGGAGGTGGTGCACAAAAGAGACTATTCTGGGCAGCCTTACCACATGCAACACAAGTGGCTTCTTCCTTACATCCTAAGGTGGTGTGCCCAAACTGCTGGCACTTTAAAACAGTACATATGGTTTGGGACATAGGGCCATATTTTTAAATGAAGGAAGCCTGCCTTCATATATTCAGGGAGTTTTGAGTTATTAAATGTGAGAATGAAGGAATCTGATTTCAGTAACTCCCCATCCACCCTTTCTGTAATATTCTGGACAAAAATGAAGGCCTTGGGAGCCCAATCACCTTTCAATTCATCCCTGTAACATCCACCAGGTCCCTGCATGTAACAATACCTTTACTATAATTAAGAGTACTAGGGAGCTCTACCTCGATAGCAAATTCTCCAATTGACTTCACTTTTTGTAGGTTTATCACGTGTTGAGAAGTAAGATGTTTTGACAAACAACATTCAATGGAATGTGCAAGTGCTTCACAGACTACAGGTTGCCAGCAACACCATCTGTCTTTTTTTAAGTAAAAAGGGGACACCTCAAGGAAAGAACCCACTTCCTGACGAATAATCAGAAACACATTCTGTGTTCTATTACTATTCCCTAATCTTTTTTCCACAATTTCTGAATCAGAGGGACTGGCTAGCCAGTGGTACACCAATCCCACTACGAGGTGTAAAAAACATCAAAGGATCCATGTCGATACCATGAGCAGCTAGGGAAACAGGTGTCTGATTAGGCAAAGTCCAGCATGTCTAAATAAGCCTTATACATCTGAGTTTTGGCAGTATCCCCAAAGCTTGCCCACTAGCAACTGTTCCGCCTCAACAGCCATGTGTCCCATCAACACACAACACCCCTTGGAGAGAGAGAGAGAGAGAGAGAGAGAGAGAGAGAGAGAGAGAGAGAGAGAGCACTTTTCTTTAGTGAACTCTGTAGCATACATTGAGCTGAGTAACTTCCGTTGAGGTTGTGTTTTACTGTGGTTTGTAATAAAAATGACAGAATTTGTGTAACGCCGAAGGCAAAAAAAGGATGGGTTATTCCATGTCTACTCACGTAGCACTCCCTGCTCGACCATCATGGATTTTGTTAAAATTTTATGTGAACATTCATACATGTCTCCAATGAACATTGGTAAATTTTAAGGCTTGTCTGAGCAATACTGTCCGAGATATAGTCAGTTGTTTGACACCATGCGCGACTTTGCGCAAGGCAAGCTTGAATTTTTTAAAACTTTGAGCTGTTATAACTAGGATAGGATAGGATAAGACAGGGGTGTTTCGGGTGCTCAACAGCTAGGTCTTCAGCGCCAGGATAAATTTAAAAAAAAAATTTAGAAGCAAGGAGTGTGAACAAACAAAATAAAAGAGAGCAGTAACACAAAAAGTAAAGGTTAGAGGTGAAGATAAGAATAGTACACCATGAACAGGTTGGAGAGAGAGAGTAAAAACTAATAAGCAGACGACCATAGCTGGTTTACCACAGAAATAAAAAGGATGAGCCAACCATTCTGGACCATATTAAAACCTCCAGCCTAAAACCTTATGCCAGAGGTGAAAAGTCACAAAAGTGTAAAACTTTCTTCACACTCGCTTCGTTGTTCCCTAAAATTGAGGGCAAAGCTACACTAAGATTCGCCGCTACCCATTCTGCTTGATATAAGTCACATTCAATTAAAATGTGGCGGATAGTGATCTGTACAACACAGCTATCACAGATTGGGGATCCTCTCGTCGGAATAAAAAACCCTGTGTAAATGGGCAGTGCCCGATTCGAAGATGGGTGAGGGCAACTTCATCCCTCCTGATAGGCCGAGAAGAGGATCGCCACGGACAGACAGTGGACTTCAGCAACCGCAGTTTGTCATTGGCCACTGAAAGCCATTCTTCCTCCCATAATTTCAGAGACTGCTGTCGTAACAAAGAGTCGATATACTGCAAGGGAATCGGGCACAGTGCCACTTCAGGCTCTCTGCAAGCCTCTTTGGCAGTCCGATCAGTCTCTTCATTCCCCGGATTACCAGCATGCCCAGGCACCCAGCAAAACGATACCACCTTCCCACGATGTTGGATGAAGGACAGTTCATCCTGGATTTGTTGCAGCAAAGTCACAGGCGGGAATAGCTGTTGTTGTGACTGCAGAAGACTCAGGGAATCAGAGCAAAGCAGAAATCGTTTTCCCTGTATTCGACGTATCAGCTATAGTGCCTTTAAGATAGCATGCAGCTCTGCCGAATAAACTGAATAGTATTCAGGGAGTTGAACCTCAACAACACATTTGGGGAACACAATGGACCAACCAAGTCCCCCTGCTTGGAGCCATCTGCACACACCACTGTAAAACCATGATGGTGATCTAAAACACTATAAAACACAGACTGGAAAGTAAAATCAGAAGTCTCTTCTTTCCTGAAGCTCATAATATCTCAAACAAGCCTGGGCCTCTGGAGAAGTCAAGGGGGAACCCTGCTCCAGCCACGTTGTAAAACATTAAAACCAGCTAACCCCCTTTCAAGAAGGCAATCCCTCGCACGGCTAAGAAGGTTTCCTAGATATTTCTTATAAACAGGTTGGCACAAGAGTGTGTCATGCAGGTACACCTGACTGTACCACCTGCAGTATGATTGCAACAAGCTGCCACTTCACAAAAATCATTTCAGTGACAGAAGTGATGTCAGTAGAGTCTTTTCACTATCAACATAGATATGAAACAAGTGGATTCAGCTGGGTGTTTGGAGTGCATATTTACAATTGTAAATAGTTACATAACAAAATTATATTGTATGTTTTGAAATAGGGCCTATTAATATGATTATTTAAATGGTGTCTGTTCTTTTTTCAGACATGTCCGAAAAGAACAGACACCATATAAATAATTTTATAGCTGCCAGGACAGGAAATTGACAGTTTCAATGCAGACACATTAACATGCTCGATCCCTTGCAGGAATCCAGTATAGGCTGCAAGCAAGTGGAATCAAATAGGCAGAAGGCACTACAATCTTAGTGTGATACAAGGTGAGAATCTGGGTTGGAAGGTAAGCATGCCTGGATAGCCTAATTGGTTAAGGTGACTGCTGGCAAAAAGTGGGAAATTCAGGTTTGAATCCCGTTCCAGCACAAATATTCATTTTTGCCGTTGGATTTATTTCAATGCCCTGAAACGCTCGAAATGTTTAAATATTTCAAATTTGTCAATTAATATGGCTTTATCAGTAGCTAATTCCACATGAAGTACATTTCAGGATTTCATAGTATGTATTGCACAAAATAAATATTTCTGCAATACTTTAGTATTTGATTTTTAATGCTCTTGATCACCAAAACCGGTTAGACTATTTAAGATATGTTTTCTTACGCAAAAACCTTAATTTGTGTTATTTTAGAAGTAAGAAGACAGAAAAATTGATAACTAATTAATTAATTACAAGCCTAACAGCTTGTATCTCTTAACAAACCAAATGGGCTATCACTTAATTCACAAGTGTCATATTTAACAAAAAGTATCTTGTGTTATTGAACTCTGACAATGTTACACGTTGGAACAGATTTAAATACGATGTACTCTTAAAATTTTGTTTACTTATTGTATTAACCACTTCAATAACAAAAAGGTCTTTTGCATGTCAAAAATTTGGTAATATTATCAGAAAATTAATTTCACTAACTGTCAATATTTAGCCTCAATAACTTGCTGCTACATTTGCAACAAAAATCTTAAGTAGTACTACTCTTCCTGAGCATATAGATGTCCATTCCATATTTGATCACTATATGGTTTGCCTGATTTGAGCTTGTTGAAAGAAATATAAAATTTAAGAGCTGTTCTGTGCCACACATTCTGGGAAAGAGAATGCAGCTCGGGAGAGAAGAAATACTATAATAGCTCAGGAAATTTGTTTGCACCACATGTACACCCACAAGAGTTGGGCCCTTGAGGGTTCTGTAATTTTTTCATTTGACTGCACTGCATTCTTCGAGTACTTCTTAACTGTACATGGAGCTACCTTGTACAATTTGACTTACAGCGCATCATGCTCAGAAAATCCTTTTGACATTCAATAGGTACATTTTCCACAATGTCTAATAATTATTACATTGTCTATTGTGTACAACTATCTTGAGCAACTCTGATAGGAAAATTAATGAATGATACTAAATTATAACATTCTTATTTCAATTAAAAACAGTCTTAGTTACAAAATATAATATTATTAACTATGTGTTTCATCTTTATGGGGCATCTTCAAGTGGAATTCATTGCTCAGCTGTAGGTCACAGGGTACGCTGTGTTGAGAAATAATTGTTAACCAAAGAATCTAATACACTGCACAAATTCCAGTTCAATTACCATTGGAGTTAGTCACTTGCATTGTTGCATGCACCGATTCAAGCAGCCTGCCAGAGGGAGTGTTTCGAAACATGATGATTTGCTTTTATGGAACTGAATAAATAAACAAAATTAAATACACAAGACTGTTGAGCTCAGTTCAAACACTGCTACCATCTAACATCCAATATCTTTATCTTTCCCATGTACCATTTGAGGTAATCAAATTGTTAACGTGCATGGCAACATGGTCACTGGCAAGTTGTTTGAATGTAGAGGAGTAGAGAAGGGGAGAAAGTACAGAGTTGCAACCTTAACACCTTTTCTCCCTTCCACTACATCAGCCCACCATGCCCCCTTCTTGGACATTATCCTCCACCTCACTGATATCTCCATCCACTCTGCTGCCCATATTAAGCCAGGATAGGGTATCCTGGCCACAAGTTCAAATCACGAAGTTATCAATAAAACTGAATCAAAGGTTTCAGAGTTTGGGCAGCTAGGAAGGTTTCCTGGATATTTCTTATAAACAGGTTGGCACAAGAGTGTGTCATGCAGGTGCGCCTGACTGCACCACCCGCAGTAAGATTGCAACAAGCTGTCAATCAGGATGAATGGCCACTGCCAAACTGTGAGCAAAAGTGAGACCACCCTGTAGTGCAACATGCAGCTGAGCATAGCATGTTTAATTTCAATAGCTGCTTCACAACCCAGGCCATCTGGATCCTCCTACATACAACCAACTTTCCTGAACTGCACAAATGAGTGTTATCCTTACTCTGTAGTCTACGGTCCTGAAACTCCAACTGTTCCACCACTTTATTCCACACTTTGTTAACCACTGTTTACATTAAAATTTTTCCCGTCTCTTCCCCTCCACATATGGCTCCCATCCCCCTGCCTTGCTTCCCTAGGTTGCATCTATCTCCACTTACCAATAATACCTGCTTAATATATAAGGTATATCTAGCCCCCCCCCCACCCTCACCCAGCACCATTTTCTCCCCCTCCCCCCCCCTCCAATTTCACTCAAATAGTCACACATACTGCCGAGCATCACTCAGAAAGCAGCAGCCAGAGTTGACCGCTGCGTGTTAGTGAATTGTGTCTTTAGTTGTATGAGTGAGTGTGTTCTATACTGATGAAGGCTTTGACCGAACGCTATTGTGCGAGAGAGAGAGAGAGAGAGAGAGAGAGAGAGAGAGAGAGAGAGAGAAGAGAGAGAGAGAGAAGAGAGAGAGAGAGTGTGTGCAAGTAGGGGTTCTCCAACCATTTCCATGGTTTCATCCAACTGTTAAAATGCAGAGGTTCCAACTTTTGAATATGGCAAATAGTAACGCAACCTAATATCTATTAGTGGGAATGGAGGGGGTTGGAATGGGTTTAAGGGGAATAAGTGAATAAGGAAACATCTAAATTGCAAAAACTGTTTTTGTAAGGTTGCAGATGAAATAAAGGCAGCATATTACTTACATCATTCTTATGTATACAGAAAAAAAGGTGGTGGGTGGACGGGAGAGGAGGGGGGGGGGGGGGGAATCAAAACTAATTACTTTCTTCCTCAGAACCAAACATTATTAAAATTGCCCACAAACACCATATAACGCAAAATCATAACTCACCACAGTAGTGTAGTTTAAGATATTTCGGTCAGCGCGCAGGGCTGCGGCGCATTAGGCGCGCGTACTGGAGCGCCGTGTTGCGGTGCACGCGGCCGTCCGCCATCGGGGGTTCGAATCCTCCTTCGGGCATGGATGTTTGTGTCGTCTTTACTATAAGGTATTTCATAAGTAGTTTGTAAGTTTATGGACTGATGACCCCGCAGTTAAGTCCCATAAGCTCAACAAACATTTGAACATTTTAGTGTGCAGGTTAAGAGAACTACGGGTCAACTGCCATGCCTCATTTTCATTGGCTACTGCTGCTGCTGCTGCTGCTAGATTCCACAATGGCGTGCCTTTGTCGATTAATCCCGTGTGCCGTATTGTGCAGTTTTTGAGTTCGTAGAAGTTACTGTCATTTCTGGTAATTTGCACAAGAACATACAAAAGGATGTTGCTCATAAACGGTTTATTTTTCTCGATGACATTACACGAACGAACTGTAAAGGAACCAAATTTTGCCGATGGGAAACAAATCCATTTGTTAATTAAACTTTAAAATCGGAATCTGAACCACTCGAATCGTAAACTCGTAATTTTAAACAATTTTCGTAACAATTACGATTAAATCGTAATGGTTGGAACCTCTGAAAATGTATACTCATTTCCACAAAATCCACTCAAACACTAGTAAGAAGATATTTGAAATATTTCTGATAAACCAGTTCTGCTGTGCTAGAAGTTATAGTCTACATGTAAATAAAGACTTACCTCTTTTTTTTTTTTTTTTTTTTTTTTTTCCAAAAATTGCAATAGTCTAGAAGGAGACATCTGTTTGGCATTGTTTACACCTAAACAATAGATTGCAATCATCTTGCCTTTCAGTTTCAGCAAATTTTTGGGAACATTTGCTAAAGGTTTAAATATCAACATTTGCAAGCTTTATATAATTTTGGTTGTCTTTTCAGTGGCTTTCAAATGCCATTTAAAAAGTATAGATTTCATTTTTTTAAAAATCATATATAATTCTCCAATGCTGTAACAGTTATTCATAACACCCATAAAAGGGTATATTTCTGCCTAGAATCTCTTTCCAATACCTTGGAATGTTTATGAAACAGAAAGGGAAGAGTAAAAGTTTTAGGTAATTCACCTTACATACATTCATGTCACTAATAACAGAAAAACAGGTAATTTCCAAGAATGCTTGCAGCCGAAATAGTCAGACATGATTCAATATATATTGAATGTGTGATTGTGTATCTGAGTTAACAACAGCAGTTTGTTTACAAGCGGAACAGAGAATAGATTATGATTTTGTGTTTAAAAAGTGATCTTTAGCTTCTCTGATAGTGAAGTATAGGTTAATAGAACCAGGAACCTGTCAACCATAGATCAGAAATAGTGTTATTTATTTATTTCATTGTAAACACAAAAGATTATGCCTCTTATTCTCTGTCAATGGGGTTTGAAATAGCATACAAATTTTCTGTTCACCATGAAATAATGCTGTTCCCACTCTATGGTTGACAGGTTGTTTATGTGCCTTCATCCAGTGGGCTCATTAATTATCCTTTTAAATAATATATGTCAATTGTCGGTTGTTCGGTATTCACTCCGTTACAATCACACCTTCCACATAAATATTAAAAAGAAAAACACCCACACAATTAGTTCAGATTATAAATGAAATACCATTTACATTTGAAACAACACTGTACATGAACACCAGTACAAATTTTAAAACTGACACCAGATTTACTAGACATCAAACACGCAGTCTTATTGGCTGCCTGAAAGACTCCTCATTGGCTGCTTTCACCTCCCATTTTTCATCGTGCCGTTGCCAACATCATGACAAGTGCCAGTCACGTATGCATAAACCAAAAAGGATAACATAGAAGCGACCGGGTTTCAGATTGATTTCATAAAGGTAATAGAAAAGATTTTGAAACCAGGTTTTAAACTGTAAGGTATATACTGAGGCAGATATACACCACCTATAACTTATGATGAAAACTGAAGAAACTAGAAAAAAAAAGAAGAAAAATAAGGAGATGGAATGTGGATAAATTCAAGGAACCTGAGGTTTTTCACAGTTTTAGAGAGAGCAACCACTGACTGAAACAGGGGAAAATAACAGTAGAAGGCAGATGAAAACAGTAAACACCGCAGATGACCAAATAAGTAAAAAGTCGAGATTTCTTACAAATCCTTTGAATAACAGGAGATACTGAATTTAATTAATGAAATCAGAAAATATAAAAATGCAGTAGCTAAATGAAGCAAACAGAACTGATCACATATGGTTAAAAAAAATATGACGTTGACAGTGAGTGCAAAATGGCTAGGCAGCGGTGGCTACAACACAAATTCAAGTCTGTAGAAGGATGTATAACTAGTGGGAAGATAGATTCTGCCTAGAGGAAAATTGAAGAGATGTTTACATAAAAGAAAAGTGGCTATAAGGATATCAAGGGCTGATAAGGAAAAGTAGTACTAAAGAAGGGAACCTGTGTCATTCCAGGTGAACTCAACACAGTCATTTTACCTCACCATCTTTGATTTCAATTAAATTTGGTATACTGGTACCCCCCATATAGAGAAATAAAAATACCAAATATCAACTCAATATCTCAAATGGTTTCAAAATTACGCCTTGTTAAAGTTTCCAAAAAACGCTAAAAATCGACGTGTGTCTGAAACTTTAAACTGCTATAGCGACTCTCAGAATCAAGCTAGAAAGATAAGAGAGGTGTCATTTTGCAGCATTTTTCAATCCCTTTCCAAAAATATATGACACTGCAAGGGGCATAATATATATTTTTTTATTAATTTCAAAATAAAAAATTTATTTTTAAATTTCTCAAAATGCGCCACTTTTAAAATTTTGAAAAAATTCTCAAATAGTCCTTGTATAGTGCTTAACTGATGGTATAAATTTCATAATGGGATCATAATGGGTTCTTATAGGAAAATGCATTTGAAAATATGCTTACATTAGCATTTTCACTATTATAATGACTCATTGGTCCCGGAAGGTCTAATAGTCTCTTAGATTTATGAAAAATTTATATGATAAACTTAACAATAGAAATATGGTTATAAATTTGATCAATGATACTTAATTTTTACAACCTCTTTTTAAAAGATAAATGTAATCATTAGAAAGCTTAAAAAGAAGCCTATGCACTAAAACTAGGTAGTTTTACAACTGAAAAATTTTAGTTGGGTGAAATTCATGATTAATATACACATGAAGTTTGGTAAAAAAATTTAATGTGTTGTAACTGGGTTAATACTTTAATAAAGTCTATGTACATAACAGAAAAAAACTTACGTAATTAACTTGCAGCCTTTTTTAAAAATATTTTCAGAAGGTTAAATTACTAAAGTCGGTGAAGACTTCAGTGGTTTTCTGCAGTTCTTCATTTGACAAATTATAAGTTCGGCCGGTTGGAGTTATTGGGTTAACTTTACTTAGCACAAGTGTCACAGGCAGCTCAAGGTTATCTTGCTTTGTAGGGAAAGAAAAGCCAGATGATGGACCGGCTGGATGTAAAAAAGAAACCTTCACATCATCATTGATTTCATCTTTTTCAAGTACATAGGCCAACCACCAGTTATTGTTATAGACGACAGTCACATACCCACTGACTTCTGCTAAACTTAAATGATCCTGAATCATTGTAACAACTTCAAATTTGAACTCAGTGGATTCTGAGAGAACTTTTACTTTCATTTTGCTGTTACTAGAAGGGATAGGAATGAATGCATGAAGTTTCTGAGTGCCTTGTATGGTCACAGATTTTTCAAGTGCTTCTCAGTTTCAATGTACTCCTGTTGTGTAACGTAAACAAAATTTGCTGCAAAAATATTTAGCATCGCCCACTCATACAGGTGGAATGGTGTTTGAATCTGGTCTTCATAGGGACTTTGCAAGCTGGCTCTGGAGGCTAATCTCTTCACAGTTCCTGCAACAGCATCACAGGCACATTTCCAATGGGCGGTGGCTGAAAAATGCCACTCAGCATTAATTTTAAAGTCTTGTGAATGAAAGCTTAGATTGGTGAAGTTTTTCCGGTTTTTGTACTGTGCAGCGCACCCATCAGAAAAGTAATATATTTTTGATATATTGTCTCCAAATTTCTGTTTCATGAATTCAATCAGTTTCCTTTGAAAACAATACACTGCTATAGTATTGTGCTCTAGAATCTCAGAAATGATAACAAAGCTTACGTGTTTGGTTTCTTCCTCTCTTTTATAGTAGATCACAAATGGATGTACTGTTGCTTGTCCACTGTTCCAGTGGTAGCTTTGTGCTTCATCTTGAATCACAAAAGTGTAGTTCTCAGAGAAGTCACACATGACAAGATACTCTGAGATTTCAAGATTTTCTTTTATGTTGTCCAAAAAGGAGCTTTGCTGTCTGGAAATAAAGTCATGTTTGATTAATGCAGACAAAAGTTGGACGAACAATTCAATAAAATCTGAAGTTGATTTTTCTATTGTCTCCAGGTTGCATCTATCGACCGATATCCATTGCCAAAAAGTTATTTTTTCAATGCCTTTTTCTTCGAATTTTTCTTCCAACAAATTTTTGATGTAATCTGTACCTGGACAGGTTGAACATTCCCCAAAATAACACTTAATGGAGGCAGGGTTGCACAGTGCTTTAGCAATACAGTGTTTATACGTATGCAATTCACCATTTGTCATTGAGATAATTTTTGCATTTTCTAACATAAGTTTTACATTTTGATGGCTGGTGCAGACACATACTGAGTGCATACCACTAGAACCTGCCAGGACACAGTTTTTTGGTCTTAGTTCTGCAAACTTAGGAAACCCTATTTTTAACGTAGGATTTTTGTCTTTAAAATATAAGAATGCCTCCATTAAATTGCATAAAACTAGTCTCTTTGGCATATTTGGCATTTTTTGTGAAGCATATCTCTTTGATTTTATTTTTCTTGAATCGAGGGGTGATTCACCCAGTTCATGAAGAGAAGCATTAAGTGTCTCAACGACATCTGACAGAGTTGAAATCAGGGTCATTTTCAGTATCAGAAGTATTTAAAATTTCAAGCTCTAGGTTTAGTGTAGCACTGGCTTGATTTGTTTCTTTGTTGTTCTTTAGAGTTGATAACTCTTTCCTGCAAGAGTCACATACTTTAGCATCATTAGGTACTAGAAAATGTTCAACCATCCATTGTGTTACTGTTCTAAGTGTTTTTTTATTTCTAATTCTATGATTTTTTTTTTTTTTTTGGAAAAAGGATTGAAACACTGAAATGTTTTATGCCTTGTGTTTTCCATTACTGCACAAACACTTATTCAACACACAAACACTTCCACTCTACTCACGTATCAAACATAAACAATACTTTTCACGCCATCAATTACGGTCCAGCACTTGCAGTATTGTAGTAGCACATTGTTATACTACATTGTTTACAGCACATTGTTAAAGAAGCATATGTCATAATGTATAATGTGACATTAGCTCAATTAGTCGTTATTATAGTGAAAATTCTAATGTAAGCTTGTTTTCGAATGCATTTTTCTGTAAGAACCCATTATGATCCCATTATGAAACTTATACTACAATTAACCACTCTACAAGGACTATTTGAGAATTTTTTCAAAATTTTAAAAGTGGCGCATTTTGAAAAATTTTTAATTAAATTTTTAATTTTGAGATTGGTAAAAAAATATATTATGACCCTTGTATGGTTACATATTTTTGGAAAGAGCTTGCAAAATACTGCAAAATGAAACCTCTCTCATCTTTCTAGCTTGATTCTGAGAGTCGCTATAGCAGTTTAAAGTTTCAGAAACAGGCCGATTATGAGGTTTTTTTGAAAACTTTAACAAGGTGTAATTTTGAAACCATTTGAGATATCAAGTTGAAATTTGGTATTTTTCTTTCTCTATAAGGGGGGTGCCAGTATAGCAAATTTCATTGAAATCTGAGATGGTGAAGTAAAATTTTAATGTAAACTGTGTTGAGTTGACATGGAATGACTCACCTCTCCATCGTACAGATTTAATTATAAGTTGGTGCAGTGGATAGGCCGTCAAAAACTAAACACAGATCAATCAAGAAAACTGGAAAAAGTTGTGTGGAACTATGAAACAATAAGCAAAATATAAAAACTGAAAGGTCCATGCGAAAGGTAGGCAACATCGAACACATTGTTCATTGTTAGCATAGGAGTGCTGTGGTCCCGTGGCTAGTGTGAGGAGGTGCAGAGCCAAAGGTCCTTGGTTCAAGCCTTCCCTCAAACAAAAATTTTAATCTCCCCCCCCCCCCCCCCACAAAATTACAATCTGTCCATCCGTTCACTAATGTCTCTGTTCGCTGTAATCAATTCAGTGTGTGTGTTTTGCAACTGCACCGCAAAACCGTGTGATTAACAGACGAAAGGAAGTGCCTCTCAAATGAAAACCTAAAACATTTGATCACAAGGTGATAGATCAACTGATTTCTCCACAGGAAAACACCTCTGATGCATTCTATAAGACACTGGTGACAGTATGTGTATCATATGACAGGAATCTCTTGTCAAGCCACCTAACTTGTACAGTTGGTGAATGGGTACACAGATTCTACCTTGCCCAATTTAGGTTTTCTTGTGGATGTGATAATTACTACAAAAAAAGTGATGAAAACATAAGAGTTTGTCACATAAACTGCAACAAATGAATGCAACAGTTTCACAGTCACACAGTTTCCCCTGTGCCGTGCCAAACCATATGTTTTTAATGTTTTCAATTTTTTTCTGTGCATAGACTGTCAAATCCTGCATATGTCCAAGCAAACCTGAACGTGTCCTGGAATTTTGGAGAGCAAAGTTGATTATGTGTGAGTGCCTGAACTTTGAAAACAGACACATGATCACGTAAATTATACTGCTCTGTGTACCTGTGCAGCTTTTCAAAATCATAGAATCTTTTCACGAAGTATTTCACTTGCCAAAAACCAAACATCTAACGGTTGCACAAGAGGTGTACAACCTGGAGGAATGGTAATCGCATCTACTCCCACGCTAAAATTGTACAATGTCTGATCCTTCTGTCCTGTGTAGCTGTCAAAGAGTAAGGCAAAATCTTTGTCCGCGTAAGGAGCAATCATACATTCATTAAAGTCGTTCACTAGCCTTTCTCCATTTTTCCTGAGACACTGCAATTCACAATGATATTCGGGGTTTGCCCAAGTACCCTATTCACCTGTTGCTGTTCAAATACACCATTTTTTTCCTGCAAACATAAAATGTAGGTAAAAGAAATCTTCCTTTGTTCAGAGCATAGTGTATGGTATAACTGTGTGAAGTTGCATGCAGCTGGTCTACAGTACATTTTGTGTCGCCTTCATCAACTAACAATAACATGCAGGTCGATTTCATTTCATAGTTAAAATTGGACTGATCCATCTTGTCGATATGTGCATCTTCATACTGATGGGCTCTAATGTTAGTTTCTGTAACAAACTTCTTGGAACAAAAAGTTCTTCCAGTTTATTCGCATAGCCCTTGCTTACGTATTTTGTAATCTTTCTGCACGTAATTTTGTATTTTCTTTTGAACGTGACAAGCCAATGAGATGAAGCCTGGAAGTTCAGGCTGATTTGTTCAGCGTAATGCAATCCCCAAATCTAAGCCTGCACTTAATTCATTTTTAGTGAACTGGATTTCTGTCTTCAGGATCCACCTCATTCCACGACTTCTAGGCTATGCAATATTTAACTGAACTTTTTTTCCTCCATCCCTTTAAATTTCTTACATTTATTTGTTACTTCACTCCACAATCTATATTTGCATCTTTTAATTGGTTTGGACAGTAATCTCTATTGGGGCATTTCCTTCATGTAACCCAAAGAAATACCCTCAGAGTGAAGTCTGAAGAAATGTGGTAAAAGTGCATTTTATGAGTTCGCAAGTTGTGGTTCATGCGAAGACGTTGGTAACAGCGCGACGAATGACGCAAATGAAGGCGGCCAATCAGATTCCGCATTTCATGTGTTGTGAATTTGGCATTTCTTCACATGCCTTTTCGTTCACGTTTAATAATTTCTTGTGGTGTAAATTCAATTAAGTGTTTCTCTCTCAAGTAATACGACTGACAATTTTTCCAGTGAACTGCAACACGTGAATAATGACTGTTATTAAAATTAGTGTTCACTTCCCTAAGAAAAAAACAGATGTTGGTTAATTTGGAAGAATATGTGTATCTTTAAGTTCTGGTTCTGAACCGGAAATTCGGGCGCTACGCGCCCTCATGTACTAAAGAAGAAATTTCTTTTTTAACCTATACCTAACCATCTGAAGGCTACACTACAGATCACTTTTTTAAATGAAAGGATATTTCCAACACTTTCAGACTACTCTTTAATACACTATTGATAACTTCAAAAACAACAGCCCAACACAGCCTGAAGGTTAGGTACATAGGTTACACAAGAGGTTTTGTCTCGTAGTAGCACCTGAATATCCACTTCAGAACTGCTCAGTATAAGTAATTGTGCTCGTAAAGGCTGCAAAAGTCATGCAATCATCACAACTAAAATCACTGGTGAAAATAATTTTGACTACATAGTACAGCCAGTACGCTCAATCTCCATTACAGAACGTAAATATAAATCCCAAATTTATTGCAATGCAATATGTTGAACTAAAGACCTTTACATCCACTATGCCGATTTGTTTACAAACCATAAAGAGAAAGCTATTTGTTACTGGCCGCGCGAACGCGAGTACTGATTGGCTCCGTCGCCGTTGCCAACGTCCAAACATGAAACGCCACTCGCGGACTCAAACTGCACTTCAGCCAGAAAAGCAAGGAGAAATTTGGAAAGGGAACTAAAGTTCAGGTACAAAAATAAAAATTTTGCAATTTGCCAATGACATTTTAATCCGAGGATCAACTGATCGAAATGGACAGTGTCTTCCAAGACAGTATAAGATGAACACTAACAAGAGGAAAATGTGGTTAAACAAAATGGCCTAATCAAATGAAGTGATTCTGCAACAAATTAGGAAATGAGACAAGAAAGTAGAAAAGTTGTTGCAGACTATTGTTATTTGGGCAACAAAACAACTTATGTGCAAAAGGAGAGGACAGAAAATAAACTGGGAAGTAAAACATTTCTGAAGGAAAGAATCCTGTTAAATACAAATTTGTTACAAAGTCTTTTTCTGAATGCATCTATTTGGAGTGTAGCCTTGCATGGGACTGAAACATGGACAATAAGCAGTTCAAATAAGAAGAGAATGTTTGTGAAATGGGCTGCTATAGAAGAATGTTGAAAATAATGGCTAGATTGCACAACTATTGAAGAGGTACTGAACACAAGTAGGAAGAAAAAACTGACATAACTTGACATAAATAAGTGGGGTCACTTGATAGGACATATCCTCAGGAATTAGGAATAATCAGCTATTTAGCATCAAAGCAGGTTCAGTAGTTATTCAGAGAAGGGCATAATTAAAAATACAGCGATACGACCCATCAGCTTTGACCAATTACATCATATCCGAGTCTCACAAGATACGCTATATAGAAATACCAACGAGGAAAATAATTAATAATATAAACATAGGGGGTAATAGGGTAACATTTATGTATTGTAGATAATAAATACTCTAATCATCCTATTACAGATTACCACAACAGAATGTACCCTCAATCACAGATGTCAGCCCCAAAATTCGCACCTTCGGCACTCACTTGTAAAAGAAAACCCTCTCTGTTGACCTATACCTAACCATGAGAGAGAAGATACAGATCACTTCTTAAATACAAAATTGTAACTGTAATCAATGTTTTGCTTGTAAACAAAATATCATCTTTAACTCAGATATAACGTCATTGGTCAAAGCCGACGAGTCGTGAATTTCAATTGACCCCAGAGAAGAAGAGGCCTTCACAAGATAAAATAATGTGGGTAGCTGCACCTAACCCATTGTTGGACTAAAGCCCACTACCACAACAACACAACAATAATCTCCTAACATCACATAGGCCTTATATTACACTACAGTATGCAACATACTTTCCTTGGCATAATTTAAGACTGAGATTCAACCCGCCGGCTATGACCCATGATGTCAACATGGCAAAAATGACTTATATCACACATAGCCCATATGGCGACCAAAACAATCACGAAAAAAAAAACACACACACACACACACACACACACACACACACACACACAATTTCACCAATAAAATAACACTAACAGGTCCAGCACAGAAACTTGGCCGGGAACATTTTAAGTAGGAAAAAACAAAAATAATAAGAAATGAAAATAAATTAAAACACACACATTACACTGAACCACCCCAAAATGACCAAATAAATAACATAAATGGTATCAGATACTTCAACTGACCTATACTACACCTCAAATGAAGCAGAGGATATAGAACAACCCTCAAAAAGACAGGAAAAAACAACAAAACTGCATTGCACACTTCAACAAACCTAATACTATACCTCAAATGAAGTATAGGATACAGAAGAACCTAGACCTCGAGGCTACACTACAGTCAGTAGCCTAGCCCCACGTCTAGGGAATACTGAAGCATGTGATACAACCTGTTGGCTTTGACCATTGACATCGTATGAGTCTCAGAAGATATACAAACTATCAATTAATATAAACATTTGGAATAATATCTTAATTTAAGTACCAGTATTGCAGATAATAAATAATATGTGATTATCCCCATAAATTACAGATTACTAAAAAAAGATTTAGGCTACCATCGATCCCAAGCCTCAACATAAAAAATTTGTGCCATCAGCACTCACTTGTGGAGAGAGGAAAAACACACTTTCTGTTAACCTATACCTCACTATCAGAGTGAAGCTACAAATCACACTTTACACACAAAATCTAAATCTATACTCTATGTTCTGCTTGTAAACAAATTATTGTCTTCAACTCAGATACGAAGTAATTGTTGAAAGCTGTCGGGTTGTATCCCGTCCTTCAGTTGACCCCTTTCCTTTTCAAATTCACCTATATACAAGTGTAGTATACAGCATCACCTAAACTACCACCCATAATAGCTAAATGGGATATTGTCAAAGAACAAAAATTAAAACTCAAATATAGATGAAATAATAATACAGGTACTAACTGAGTAAAGTGTGAAATCATACTTCAAAAAAACACACCCACAGTTCAAGTTGATCACTGGACCAATATTTCCTCTTGCTACCCATTTAGAGGTATCAATAGAAGATTGTGAACTACAAACAAGAGTCCATATTTTGAAACTCTGACTTTAATTGTAATGTAATGGAGATGAAACAATGGTACACTTTGTTGACAAACTCTGTGTCGCACAGTGATTCAAAACCAGATCGTCCACTTACTGCAAGTGGTTACCTTACTATGTAAGCTTCCCTTACTGATCTTAACTTCCATAGGCCACACACTGACTAACAATGTGTCATATTTATGCCTAGCAAGGAACAAATAATCTCTCCAAGTGCCCAATCACCAGGCCACCAGGTAGCCAATTTAAGCTAGAGCAGCCATGAGCGTTTTTCCACCCTCTCTGTGAATGAGACTAATGCTAACATGTCAACAATCATGCTCACTCACCTTTTCAGGTACTTCACATTCTTTTCACATAATGGTGAAAGAGCCACACTGCTTTTCAAAGGGAAATTTTCCCCTTTTCAGTTACTGACTGTCTTGCATAACTAAAACATCACCCCAGTTAAATCCTAATTTATGTGACACTATCATTTTTATTTGCTCTCTCAATGACACTTCTGACTGGTTTCATTTCGCTACCAACATCTGCACACCAAGAAGGTAGTGTCACCTAAAATGAAGTATCTGTAAAGCTATGGAACTAAATTGCAGTCATCATCATACCCCTAACTTACAAAGTAAGCAAAGAAACTTAATGTGTGCGTGCACACAAGCACACTCGTGGGAAGATGCAAACCTCCAACGGGGAGCAGATGCACACATTGAAACCTTGGAGCGCATGGCCAGTCCCACATGGCAGTGTCACCTAAACTGAAATTCAATCCATCACACCTACGCAACACTCTCAACCTCTCACCTCTACCACCTATTATCATTTACGATACAGAAGTGATGGTTGGTTGCAAAAATCAAATTGTCTTCAGATTTTTACATCATATGCAATAACTTAAAAATCTCTTTGGAGATATCAGAAAAAGAGGATTCACCATTGTAGTAGCCTTACTATCAATATTATAAAGCATTATTCTGCTGACAGAGAAAATACCCACCCTGTCGAAGAGGAATTGGAAAGCAAATGATTTTTGTTGGCAATGGTTCTTATCAACAGAAGAAAATCTGAAATGGCATTCTAATTTCATGCACCTCTTAATACAGTCTGATTAAGTTTTCAAAAGGCTATATGGAGAAACACAAACTGGACAGCAATTGTCAGCAGAAGTCTTGATCAGCAGCATGGGGAGCATTGCGGTATGTCCATATCAGCGTTAGGTTGGCAATATAGTACATTTCGAGTAGCCACTGACGTGTATGAAACTGTAATCAAGTGAATCTGCATTTTACGTGGCCAATTACTTTTACTGACCTATCCACCATAAAGCAGGTATAGGATGTTTCATTTATTTTTACGATCTGTACACAACAGTGATCATTTTAAGTGAAAGTTAGGTTAGGTTAAACAAGAAGTTTTTTCTTTAGTATGTGAGGGCACGTAGTGCTCGAATCTCCAGTTCAGAAACACTCACTCGATTTACAGTTTTAATTATTTTATGATCTGTATGAAACAGTGATCAAGTGATGTTAAAATTTTCGATTTCGCATCTTGTAAACACTGTGTGGCATCATTCATCCCACCATCCACAGCGACTGTTGCCAACACTGCCGCACATCACGTAAGTACATTAGACCACACAGCTGATTGAGACTATTACCGCAATCATCACCAATTAACAAACACGACCATCAGTTAGGTACCCTAAAGGCAGGGCCAAATTCCATTCTCTAGATGGAATGTTTCAAACAGTATCTGCCTTGTCTAACAAGGAGACCACATGGGTATCAGATTATAGAATTGCTTTATATTTATGATATGTGAAGTTCAGAAGTTAAATAACAATAAGCCAAAGCCATTTGAAGCAACTCTCAAAAATTTTCGAGAAAATTGACTTTACAAAGTTTCGCAAAACACACAAACGTACTAAGTACCAATAATTAAAGCGGTTGCCACATCTGTTCGTGTAGCTCAGGTGCTAGCGTTCTGGCCTTTCAACCTTAGTGTCCGTGGTTCGCATCCTGTCATGGCAATTTTTATTTTTCTATTTTTTTTTCTGTTATGTTCAAATACTTGCACAATTTTAATATCTAATGGTAATTTTTACGAAAAGTGCATGTGTTTTTGTTTATTCGTAATATGGAAGGTTGGTACTGATGATCGTAAATTAAAAACTTTTATCCAGTATTGGCTTCACTACGAGTTGACAAAGGTAGTCTCTGAGTGTTCAGTTTGTGAAGAGCTACAGCACTGTATTTGGAAAGTTATCTCCCTAGATACTAATGGCTTTCCAAGAAGCTACCCTACTCAACGACCGTTTTACGTGACAAGGTTTTCAACTCGTCTACCTACAGAAACAGAAATTGAAAACACGTTGAATTAGAAATCCGAAAATGTTTTATAACTGAATGCAAAAATGTCCCGGTGGGATTCGAACCTCCGACTATGGTTGTAATGCCAGTAAGCTACCAACTGCGCTAAACCAACAGATGCAGCATCCGTTACAATTACTGGTACTTACGTGCCCTTTGCAAAATTTCAAAGTCAATTTTCTCAAGAATTTTTGAGAGTTGCGTCAAATGGCTTTGGCTGACTTATTTAAGGATCTGAACTTCACATACCATAAATATAAAGAATTCCAAAATCCGATACCCATGTGGTCTCCTTGTAAGGAAATCCCATACCGATGAAAGAACAGGGATGCTTGAAGAACTTGACTGGGAAATTGGAGAGTGAGTATTGAGAATATTTAGAGGGTTAGCATTTGAAGCTGACTGCAAGACTATTATACTGCTGCAAACGTACATTTGGTTTAAAGACCACAAAGATAAGAATGGATGCCTACAGACCACTCCTTCCGCATAGGGCCCATTCAGAAGCAAAACTAAAAGGGTTAGTAATTTGGAAGAATCTGTGTACAGTGATGTAATTTTCTGATGGTGCAAACAATAAAACCATTACTCATATGTCATCAGGTGATACGAAGTAAAAAGAACACACTGTAATACAAAGTGTGCAAATGCTCCCTTAATTCAGATAATTAATTTACCAAACAAAGGGTACATACAAGAACCTGTCAACCTCAGAGCAGGAACAGCATTATTTAAGTGATGGTCTGTACGTAGCACTAATTAAGACATAAAAAATAAATGCTGTTCCTGCTCTATGGTTGACAGGTTCTTGTATGTACCCTTGGCCAGTCGGTAAATTAAGTATCCGCATAAATGGCACATATGATTGCCAACATTTGCACACTTTTCATTACATTATGTTCTATTTACTTCTCATTTCCTGATTACATATCAATAACGTTTTTGTCTTTTGCGTCAACAGAAAACTACTTAAATGTACACTAATTCTTCCAAATTACCAAAAGGTTCCATATGGTAACTTGCCAAGTATGTATATACAGATTATGATTTGGAGAATGTGTATAGTCATATAAATAAATGGGCTGTTCACAGAAGTTACTGTGTATTTCGATTTAAAAACATAATTGTTACTAGTATTTAAACTCATTTCACCACTAGGCCTACAAGTTTACATGAAAAGTTTGTTATAAGACATGCTACAATAAACTGAACCCTATCTTATTACATATGAATGTCCATTTTGAATCCAAATTATTGTGTGACTGCCATATGCTAAATTAGATCACCTTCCTTACCAAAATCTTGTGTGTGTCCTGTCTCTCTTGAATCTTAATGCCTGCTCATAACAGCTACCAGACCTGATGTACAATGAGAACATTTACATCTTGTGGAAGCTGAGAGCTTGAGCTACAGTATGTCAGTTTCCTGACTGTTGACAAGATCTAAATGTGTTATGTCCTATTGGACTGTTTCGCTATTTTTCATTAATTTGTTTCAAAAATTTAGTCACAGTAAGAATGTACCAATTATGAGGCTGTGATATCTTAACATAATAATAACATTATTGTTTGTAAAGCATGACATTTTTCACACTCTTAGATTGACCCATCAACATATGGAGATATGTATTGACACTTAAGGGGCAATTGCAGGGAATTAGTTACAAAAAGAACTTTACAACTCAGATTTGGAGTTCTTGAGTGGATCCCTCATCAGCAGATAACAGAACGTAGCAACACCAACATCTATACACATACAGCAACAAGGCTTTGACACTATTCCACTAAAGATCACTTTACAACTGAGCTATTCTGGTACTTAAGACTTTGGTCCAATATGTTGTGATGCACAAATAATAGTAACAATAACACAGGTAAAAATAATTTCAAGTGCAATGTCTCAACGTCTGACAAAAAGAGACTGGGGGGTGGTGCAGGTAAAAATGAAACTGGTTTGTTGTGTAGCATACAGATGGGGATACATGGGGGTCTCACTATATTCATGGAATTATGAAGTTTAAAGTACTAGCTTAAACTGATAAGTAGGTTTTCCCTGTATATTATGCACCTATCTTTGTCTTCACATTCAGTTTGTTTGGCATCTCTGTGATTATTCAAACTATCTTCACTGTAGCCTGCCTGTGCAGTACCCCCTGTTGCTCCAGTGTGGTATGGATTGCATACAAATGAGCAACATTTTAGAATGTGTCAGATGAGTGATTCAGAATCAAGTCTTATATACGTTGGTTTAATGAGACTAGGGAAATGAAATGTCTGCCAGCTGCTTTGTTCTGTTTCATTTTCAGACAAAATATCACACCCTGTTACATTTCTAAATACTCAAGTTAGCAAACTTTGTACCCCTGATAATATTAGTGCAGTTTCCTTTCGACAGCACACCATTATAGATAATTGTACCATCTATGAAACACTTAAAATCACAATTAATTTTGCCTACAAAGCCATTAATATAAAACAAGAATTGCAGGGTCCCAGGCACCAAA
Source organism: Locusta migratoria (assembly GCA_026315105.1). Classification (NCBI taxonomy): domain Eukaryota; kingdom Metazoa; phylum Arthropoda; class Insecta; order Orthoptera; family Acrididae; genus Locusta; species Locusta migratoria. The sequence goes on along the minus strand of CM048755.1, from coordinate 443,599,343 downwards.
CTAAACTGACAGCTACCTATGTTGAGCACTCTTCAACCATGATAAAATGTAATGTCCTCCCTATCAAGAAATACTTAATGTACACGACTTTTCCTAGGTACTCCACACTATTGTGGTCTTGATAACTATAGGCTAGTAATTTTCACAATAAATTCAGGTATGATGGACCTACTTCGTCCAATGTTCTCCTGAAACTGAGAAATAGTTTCCTAAGAAGTGGCGTTGATCTGTTGCAATTTGTCATTTGATACACAACAACGAATTCAAAACTTCATATAAGCAAGATAGCGCTGTTTCACTGTGGGTATACGACCTACGTAAATAACTGGAAACAGTTACGAATTAGTGGCATAAAATTACTATTACTGCCGCAGCTCAACCACAAAAACACAGTAAACAATTCTTCGAAGTTATAGAAGGCGGGCAGAATAAATAACAATGACACCCGGCACAAAACTTTCTAAGATAACTTGATAAACAGTAAATATATAAGACCGTTTACAGCACAATTTCCCTTCCAAACCTCAGCCTCTGCAAACATATACTCCGATCCACAACTTCAGGATCCTCTCATCTTATTGTGTACACAATAAACAGTGGCAACAATAAAACAACAAATCACTTAAACTTCGAAACCACTACAAATTTCCAATCACTGACATTTCATGAAAATTACCGTAAGCTATCTAATTCAAATACGTATTATTTAGGTAAACAGGGCTACACCGACCTTCAAAAGCACGATATCCGTCAAAGCAAATCTATTAACAACATTTAACAACCACCAAAAATAAGAAACATCGTAATTAAATACGGTGTTACGTTAACATTTTCTGTACAGCAATTAACACACACACGAGCAGTCAACTGACAACATATAGTCACTTAACTTACCCAGAAATAATCACCAAAATCGACCGTCATGGTAAACCAATACCCATCACATAAACAAATCACTCACAACGACTGACAATGACCCCCAACACACCCATACAGCTGTAATATGGCGACACCCCCTCCATAAAAATTTTCAAACCTACACCCAAAGGTAACAATGTTTGTGATCACACTTGCCATCCGGCCAAAGATACTTAAAAATCGCAAAGATAGCGTAATGTTTCTGCGAATAACTTGATACAGCGTAAATCTCAGTTTCATATGATACAAATGATTTAATCGCAGTTCTGACTAAATTCATAAATGAAAAAATTCCCAAGCAAAGTAAATACGATCTGTCTGCAAAATTTATCAGGTTGATGAAAGGAGAGCAAATTAATTACGCAAAAGGGAGTACAGCCAGCTAAAAATGAGGTAGACAGTGCAGATTGGCCAAGCAGGAGTGGTAGAGTCGGCTGTGGCAGGAACATGAAAAACTAGAGGAAAAACAGCTAGCACCTACAAGAAAATAAAAGAGATCTATGTAAACAAGAAAAGGAGCTGCATCAATATCAAGAGCTCAGCTGGAAAATCAGTACTAAGCAAAGAAGAAAACGCTGAACGGTGGAAGGTATATATAGGGGGGTTAGACAAGAGCAATGAACAGGAAGGCAGTATATGCTGTTTTCTCACGTTAAAAATGGTTGGTTGGTGGTTTGTTTGGGACAGGGGGGCCAAACTGCTAAGCTCAACAGTTCCCCCGTGGAAAGGGTGAGGAGTGAGTATAGGATTGGAGGGAGAGGCAAGAGGCAAAGGAAATGCAGTACAGGAAGGAAAGAAGGATGAAAGACTACTTTAGCTTGGGTTAGCTTGGGGCCTCATGCTCGCTAAATACGTACCCACAAAATCGTGAGCCCTCGTGGGGGGGGGGGGGAGGGGGAGGTTAAAATACAGTTATTATGAATGATTGTAACGTTCTTATAGCATTTTCGGGTATTATTCTGGCAAAATCTGTTTTTTTTTTTTTTCTTAAATTAGAGCTGAAAAATAATTAAATTTCAATATTACATCACGTGATCGAAAATAGTCTGTCTTTGTCTTAGATTAGATTAGTTGTTTTTCTTTCCACAGATCCGTGTTGAGGAGATCCTCATGGATGTGTACCACGTCAATTTTTTTTCTACAAGTTGATAATATAACAATACTAATACTTTTTTATGAGCTGACAATATAGTAATACTAATAGTATGACTACAGTTACATGCATCATTTTGTTCTGTTTAAGAATTCGTCAGTGGAGTAGAAGGAATTCGTCACCGGAAAGTCTTTTAGGCTCCTCATAAACTGATCTTTATTTGTAGCTACATTTTTATGGTTGTTGGTAAATTATTGAAACTACGTGTTCCTGAGTAGTGGATCCATTTTTGAACTAAAGTAAGTGCTTTTAAGTTCTTGTGTAGATCATTTTTGTTCCTGGTAGGAACTGAGATGTTTGCTGGGAAAAGGGATATATTATTTATATCAAATTATATTAAGGAATAAATATACTGAGAGGCAGTAGTTAAAATACCCAGTTCTTTGAAGAGGCTTCTGCAGGATGTCTGTGAATTTACACCACAAATAATACGTATTACACACTTTTGGACTCTGAAAACTTTTGCTTGACTTGTAGAGTTACCCCAAAATATTATCCCATATGACATTATGGAATGAAAGTAAGCAAACTATGCAAGCTTTTTTTTTATTTTTCTGTCTACCATGTCTGAAACTACTCGTATTGCAAATGCAGATCTGTTAAGTCATTTCTTCAGTTCTGTGGTGTGCTCCTCCCAACTGAATTTATTATCAAGCTGTAATCCCAGAAATTTTTATACTATTAACCTCTTCTATCTGTTCTTTTTCAAACTTCATGCATATACTCGATGGGAATCTCTTACATCTTCTGAACTGCATGTAGTGAGAGTCTTTTCAAAGTTTAATGTCAATGAGTTGGCTTTAAACCATTTATTAATTTTTAGTGAAAGTGTCATTACCAGACCATTCTAGAACTATGCTTGACATGCTATTTATTGCAATACTTATATCGTCTACAAACAAAACGAACTCTGCTTCTGACAGTGTAACTGATGAGAAGTCATTAATGTACACAAGAAAAAGCAATGGCCTAAGATGGATCCTTGTGGGATACCACATGTAATTTCTTATCAATCTGATGATGACTGTTGGGTTAATTCGCTAGTTCCTAGCACTGACAGCCTTTGTTTACTGTTAGCGAGGTACGACTTGAACCATTTTGCAGCAATTCCCTTGACATCATAGAATTCTAATTTACTTAAAAGGGTGTTATGTTTCACACAATCAAATGCCTTTGATAAATCACAGAAAATGCCTGCTACTTGTAATTTATTATCTAATGAATTAAGAACATTCTCATTGTAAGTGTAAATAGCCTTCTCGAGATCGGAACCTTTCAGAAATCCAAACTGTGTTCTAGACAATATGTACATGTGTTAGAGTAGTTTTAGCGAAAGTCTCTATTTGTCTTTACTGTTTATTCGTATAATTCAGTTTTTTGTGGTGTAAAACAGATTAAAAACTTTTTGAGGAAAACCGGAAAAGAATTTTGTGAAGTCTGACAGTGAAAAACTTCCGGAAGTCGATATATTTATGGTATCTCAGTTTTCTGTAAACAACCCAGATATTTACATGCCCAAAATAAGAAAGACGAACATAAACCGTTCTGGGTGTTCTATTTCACAACTACGCTATCCATGTGACAAAGAGAGGGGAGACACAAGTACACAACGACCAGTCAGAGCATGAGGAGAGGACAGAGGTAAGGTATCATATTTCATAAGTACATTACGTCCACTCAGAGCTCACTGGTTTTCACGTGACAAGGAGAAGGGAGCTACAAGGACACTACGTCCAATTGGAGCGTGGGAAAGGGCGAGGTATCATATTAAACACGTAGACTACATCCAATCAGATCACACAGACAAGGTCAACAGTTTCCATGCGTCAAGGAGAGGGGCGTAGTTTTTTATCACATTAAGTTTGGCAATTCCATGTTTTTTTTTTTTGTTTTTTTTTTTTTTTTTTTTTTTTTAAGTAATCTAAGATTTCTACGCTGAAAGTACACCCAGAACCATGTGCCACGTAGTTCTTGACTTCCACGGTTTCTGAAGTATACGCAATCGCTTTATTGGAAAGGAAATAGCGTATAGAATTATTGCTGATACATAAAGTTTAATGGTTGCTTCTGGCGTCTTCATTTTGCAGTGGACAACACCGTACTACGAGCTGTATATACGTTCGGCAAAATGGTTAACAGAAAAGCACCATGGTCACTCTATGGGTCCAGCAGGTATGCCTCTGGAGACAGCGCTGGCTGGACTAAGCTCAGTTATTCCACCTGCATCGCGAGTCTTCATGAAATCATTGAAGGAACGAAAATAGGTTAAAGACTTGTTACCAGAATACAGCGTGTACAATATTGAGAACAAAGGCTGTCCATCGCTTTCTATGCTGCAGGAGAAAATGGGTATTTGTAAAAACGAGCCAGTGACTGGAGAGATAAATGTGAAGGTATTGGAACAATGGTGGCGCAAATGCCACTTACGCTCTTCCAAATTGACATAAATGAGTTAAACATACCTCGTTGTTAAAAAAATTTCACAATGTTCATATGTATATGAAGAAATTTAATAAAAATTGTAATTAATAAAATGTTTATATATGTAAAGTCTCTATCTCTCTCTCTTATAAATCACCTGTATACTAAAGTAAAATGATTAGCAAGCAGAATGGCTGAGTGGAGTAAACAATACCAGGGACTTGTAGTAGCCGACGGTCTTCCAATGGTGCTCGTAACCAGTTTAGAAAAAAAAAGTTGTAATACTTCCTGACCACATATGTACATTAATCGTTGGACTATATTGCAGCGAGTTTTCTGACGAAACGCGTGGTGCAGTGGTTAGCGTCGTAGATCGCCGTGGTTCCGGTCCCTGGTTCCGATCCCGCCACTAGCCAAAAAAATTATCTCTCTGTATTTAATATTTCTAGAATTTTCTACATGTTTCGTATGTTTGATGTACTTGTAAGTTCCAGAAAATTCATTCTATGTATGAATAGTGGAGCACTCCAAGCCAGAGGCAGTCTGTACTGAGTGTACACTTGTGTTAGCAATAAACCTGTTCCAAGTGTAAAGTGCTGTGCTCTATTAACGACCAGCCTTCGAATTGTGCAGTTTTCAACATGACAATTTTTGGTGGAAGCCCCGGGTATCCTGCAGAATACCTGCATAATTGTGGCTCAGATTAGGTAGTGTAAGAGCCGTTGCCTACACGGGCAAGAACTGGAATACGAGGTTTATACTCACTACCTCCTCCCGAAGGCCCATGTCATCAAAAGATGGATGGATACGAAAACATCGGTTAGCTAGCTGCACATCAGACACCCATCGGTGTTCTCGGCAGACGCTGGACAGTACCCAAACAAATGACTGAAAGGATTTGACCGAGTAGCCAAGTATAATAGGTGGGATCACATGATGTGCTTGGTGAACGTATATCTCTACCTGGGTGGTACGGCCCAGCAGTGGTTTCAAAACAACGAGGACAAGCTCGATAGCTGGAACAAATTTCAGTCAGAACGTAAGAAGAGGTTTCGAGACCACCAGCGGCAAGTCAATTTATTGGAAGAGCAATTGAAGAACAGGGCCCAGCGACATGGTGAGTCAATGCAGTCGTATACACCGACTGTTTTGACCTTATGTCATGTAGTTAACCTAGATATGGCAGAGGGCGATAAAATTTCACACCTGATTAAGGGCAATGGGGAAGACATGTATAGGGCTCTTCTGTTGAAAGACGTTTCGACGACATAAGAGTTTATCCATTGGTGCCAAAAAATGGAAGAGATGCAATATAGGAGGGCTGGATGAAAGAAATACTACAGGTGTAGTACAAATGTAGTCACTATGCCTGTTGTGGAAGACCAGCACGACTTTTCTTCTCTCATACAAGAAAATGTGAGAGAAGAATTACAACAGTTTATGACAGCCAGGACTGTTGGACCAAGCGAGCACCAAATTATGGCCATGGATGTCGGTCCTGTACATCATGAGGGAGCCGACGCTGCTGAGGAAGAGGTATGTCAAACATTAGCGCCTGTCAGTCCCGTCATTCGACCCAGACGTGAAGAAAGGATCCTGCCGTTAACAATGAGTAAAGTTCCACTCAGCAGCCGAGATGACCAGATGAAATGTGATGTGCTTGTTGATCGCAAAAGATAATGAATATAACGAAGAAAATCTACATACCAGTGGCTATCATAAGCATTAGAGGTGGTTGAGGAGAACTTTGGATCACTAATTTTCATGAGCAATCGCAACTCATTCCTAAAGGAATCTGTATTGGAACAGCTGAACCAGTCCAGGATGGTGCGCTGAATGTCAACGAAGTTTCATGCTCTGCTGTTACTGTCGACAATGCACTAGAGGAACTTACTATGGAATTGCATATAGGACCTGCTATGACCCAGGAACAATGTCAGCAGATGTTAACCACACTACACCAATTTTCAGGTGTTTTCCAGGCCAGCCAGGAGAAAAGCCAGGTGAAAAATCTCACTATAAAACACCGAATCAACACTGGAGATCATCCACCAATTATCCAGCTTTCGCACAGAGTGTCGCCAGCTGATAGACGGATAATTCGGGAAGAAGTGGAGAAAATGTTGCATGATTACATTATTCAACCTTTAGAGAGCCCTTGGTCGTCTCTGGTGGCTGACAAAAGAAATTTACATACCAGTGGCTATCATAAGCATTACCGGTGGTCGGGGAGAGATTTGTATCACTAATTGTCACGAGCAGTTACAACTTATCCCCAAAAGTATGTGTACTGGGGCAGCTGAACCAATCTAGGACGGTGAGATCAACGTCATCAACAAAGACCCATGCCCTGCTGTCGGTACAGACAACACGCTGAAGGAAACAACCGTGGTACTGCCAATAGGGCCCGGACTGACCAGGGAACAACGCCAGCGGTTGTTAGCTATTCTACGCCAAATTTCGGGTGCATTCACATCCCAGCAGGAGAAAAGTCAGACGAAACGGGCCACGATAAGGCACCGTATCAATTCTGGGGATCATCCACCAATTAGCCAGCGTTCGTATAGAGCAGGGGTGGGCACGAGAGCTGCTCGCGCAGCTGCCCGCGAGCAGCGCGAGCCGCGAGGGCAGCGCTGAGCGGCCTTGAGAGCCAGCAGTGCGGGGAGCAGGGCTGTGCACAGTGCACGGGTAGGGGGCAACTGTGCAGCTGAGTAAGGACAACTGAAATACTTACTGCACGTAGAAAACACACGAGGTCGTTTCACGCTGATTCGGCTACCGTGAAAAGGGCACCGGTACAATCATATCTGCCACAGCATGTTTGAGTGAGAAGTAAGTGTTAATAGTGCTTACCCGAAAATTTTGTATCCTGTACCATGCAACGGTTGCTTATGTAAGGATGAAACACAGTTTCGAACCACTATAAAACCTACTTTCGTGGCCGAAAATAGGACATAGACGTCAAGAATTAAGAAAAGACTCTTTTATTCTAAATTTTTCGTTATATTTTCACAGAATTGTGTAGAATTTTTTTAACAAAATGTAACAAAACTGAACTTTCTGCAACTAAAAACTTGCTTCATTACAATGACGAGAAACTGGATGGTCGGTCAGAAGGTAACAATTATTAAGGTTCATTACATCCTTAGGAAAGGATGAAAACTGACACCATTCTGAAGGGGAAGAAAATTCCAGAACTCAAGACCTGAGAGCTATGGAAAAAGTTCCCTGCCTATGTCAGTGGTACCACAACGAAGTTGTCATAGTACGATAAAGAACTTCTAAAAAATAACCAAATAAGTACATGTAAGCTAAAGGAAAATAAAATATCCCTGCTACGGAACTATTAAGATAAGTATAATTTATCAAGTGTAAAACAAAAACCTTCTCCCTGGAGGAAGTAAAAGGAGTGGTTCCTCGTGGTGTAGTGACGTGCGCAGCTAGTCGAGTATGAGTTGGGGGCACTGCTGGCTGGCGGAGTGGGGGGGGGGGGGGGGGAGCCGCGAGCAGGCCGTGTGAGCCGCTGTGAGCGCTCGCGAAACGGCATTTGCCCAGCCCTGGTATAGAGTGTCGCCAGCTGAAAGACTGAAGTTCTGGAGGAGGTGGAGATGATGTTGTAAAATGACTTTATTCAACCTCAAGAGAGTCCTTGTTCGTCTCCCGTGGTCCTCGGAAAGGCACATGTCGTTTCTGTGTGGACTATTGGTGGCTGAACAAAATCACAACGAAAGATGGCACACATTGACGACACCTTAGACTGTTTGAAAGGAGTTACATGCTTCCCAACCATGGACGTTCAGACAAGTTATTGGCAAATCGAGGTTGACAAAGTTGACAGGGAGAACGCTGCTTTTATTACAGCTGATGGCTGTTACCTACAACTTGTACAAAAACCAGACAGCACTTGTAAGAGTCTAATGGCATGAAAGGGACCACTGGTTGGGAAGGGCGTAAGACAGGGGTGTATCCTTTCTCCAATGTTTTTCAATTTGTACAGTACACTTGTCAAGCTGTGAATTCAAAGTCATGCTGTTTAGACTATGTAATGCTCTGGCCACATTCGAACTCATGATGGAGAACTTGCTTTGACATCTTAAATAGACTTGGTTTTTAAAATACTGCGATTTTCCAAACGGAATGAGGTTACAGATTTTTTAAAGATGTGTATATTGTTTATATCTTTTAAGTGACAGGGCAGCTTATTAAACAGTTGTGATCCTGACTGATATGCACCTTTTTTGCACAGGGTGGTATGACAACAATATTTGTGTATGTCACTACTTGACTTCATATGGTGTTCTTTTACAGTTTTAATTTGAGTATACACATTTTCTTTTTATAGAATCTCTTTTTCACATACATGACCATCTCAAGTATATAGATATATGGGAGAGGTAGAATCATAAGTTCTTTAAAAAGAGGTTTGCAAGATTTTTTACTGTTCACATTTTTTACTATTCTCACAATCTTTATTTGCTTCTTTGAAGTTGCTATATTGTGAAGGGAATTTCCCCAGTATATGAAGCCATATCTCAAATGGAAGTGTACGTGAGCAAAATACAGTGCTCCAACTGTTTCAGCACTTGTGTTGTTCCATATGATTCTCATTGTGTATGTAATTTTTGATAGTTTGGTATTTAAGAAGGTGGTGTGGGAATTCCATTTCAGATTGTCTTGCATGTAAATGCCAAAACAATTTGTTTCAGTGGCGATATGAATCTTTTGGCTTCACATAAACATATTTAGTTTTAACGGATTTCTATTTTGTTGTGTGTGGAAGTGTATGGCAACTGTTTTTTAATGATTTATCAGTAGCTTATTTCTCATAAACCACTCCAAAATATTTTCATTCGTGTCTTTAGCAAATAGACTAAGACCCTTTTCATTGTCACCTTCAATCAACACATTGTTGTCATTAGCAAATATAGCCCAGTCAAAGAAGGAAAATTAAGGGAAAAAATTCGTGTAGTCGCAATTTTTTGTACAGTGGTAGCGAGGAGCGTCATGGACAACATACTAAAAATCCTGACCTGTAGGGTGTGAGCGTGGGGGGGGGGGGGCGTTTAAAGGTCACTTATTCGCGTTTTTCTTAAATAAATCGAAAACCATGGTATCTAGTGGAAATATTTCCCAATACAAAATTAAAGTACATTAAATTTCCTACAGAAAAGTCCCTATTCATTTTTTCTCTAGGACCGATAATTTTCTCATTACAAGGAGTTAAAAATGATAATTTATGAAAACAATCTGTTAATGGTATAAAAGTAATGCTTATTGTTAAATGAAGTGGACTAAGACCAAATATTAAAAGTCTATACCTCATTTAAGTAGATTAGAACACTACTGAGGGATAAATTTTGTTCTGAGGATGTGCCAGGCGGCAGCTGGTGTGGGCGCGGGTATGGGGGGGGGGGGGGGGTAGAAGATGTGGGAAAGCATGACGCTGGAATGATGTCAAGCACTTCCCTTATTTGTGTTTCTGCAAAACGAGGAGCGAGCTAGTGAGTCCCCACTCCATCTACCCCATTAGGTCGCAGAAGCAACTACGAGTTTGAGTACTGTGGGCAGGGCGAAGCTGGGAATTTGTATCTGACGGGAGGCGTGCTTAGGTAGTCCTTGCAGGTGCGGAGATCACTGTGTCCCCAGTGGTGTAGGAGTCAGCGCAACTGCCTAGAAAGCAGGAGACCCGGGTTCGAATCCCGGCTGGGTACACACTTTCAGCTTTGCCCAATCGCAATTGATGTCATATATTCTGTGAATATTAAATAATAACAACTGCAGGATCAGAAGTGACGTCTGTTCTTTCGAAACAGACGCACATGTATATATACAACTACAGGGTGTTTCACCAAGTTATACCGACCCTTCCACAGCACACCTCGTAAATAACTGGTGACGCAGTATGCTGACACACCTGGAGTGTGTTGATATTCCACAAAATGCGTTGTTCGATGATAGTTGTTGGGCGTGTTTATTTTCCACAAATACATTAACACTAAATGGAATACAGGCATTAGTTACTAATAGAACTACACAGTACATCTCTCCACATCGCCTTGCACCTGAAGACTGCAAAATTGTTTGTTGGACATATTGTGTTTTTGTTTTTCTTTTTGCAGGTAAGGGTTATTTCACCATAAATAAAACTGCTTCTTTTTGGTTAGGGGTTTGTTCAGACATGACCATAGAACAGACTCTAATGCGCTCCATTAAAAGCTAGGGTGGTTTGACCTAATGATATCGAAGCCCTTTCAGATCTTGCTGAAATTCATGCACTTAATACATTTCTAGAAATATCTTCTCTCCAGCCTGTGCTATGTTCTCTGCTGGTGTCGAGGGGTTGCTGGAGATGTCAGATATTGTCATCATTTGCCTTGGGTTCTTACTGAACAGCTCAACCATTCCTCCTTTGCTTTTGTTGTAAATTGATGAGATAGTGTCACACCCACCAAAGGCATGGGGGAGGAGAATGGTTTCAGCAAAAGGAAGTTGCTGGAGTTTATTTGAGGAAAATAATTTAGATTCAGCATTGCCCCTACCAGTGGGGTGCATGGCAGGTTTATCTAATGCACATCTCCCTATTGGAGCGTCAACATCGCCCATAGTAACTAGTGTTTCAATTCCCTTTGCTGTCATTTTGTTACTAAGGAGTGCTATAAGCCTGGTTTTGTTCTTTTCGTTTGCGAGAAAATGCTCCCGCTGAACAATGGCAGTAGTGCATTCATTAAAATTGATGTCAACTGAAGTATTTATGAAGACCCTTCTCTTCTGCTCTGTTCGTTTTGTACTGTTAACATCACCATAACCATCAAAAACCACAGTACAATTTTGACCATAATGTTTGAGCACATAGGCTATGTACTGACTGCAAAGTACAGGAGTATTGGTGCCCACATTCCATTTTGCACGGTGGAGAAGAAAGCCTCCATAAATTACATTGACATTAGATTGTACAACTTGATTTGCTTAATTGTCTTCTAAAGAAACATCATAGAAAGAAGATTTATTTCCTTTCCTCATTCCCCCTTCATTAACGAGAGACAATGGGAATGGAGATAATTCAGATTCCATACTTTTTGCAACATCTCCATCACTTCTTTTTTGCCATGTCTGTTCTTTGGAAAATTGTCAGTGGGTCTACAGTCACTGTTTCACCATGCACCTTTATGGTATGGTTCATACTAGCCAAAGACACCACCACATTCTTTTTAGACTGTTTCATGTCACCAAAATTACAACCAATATAACCCTTCATTGTCCTGGTATCAATTTGTATCGCTTGATAACTATTTATTTTTGAGTTTCCGATTATCCCTGTCGAGTGAGACATCAGTGAATTCATTTTTGGAAAAGTATCATGTCCACTGAACCACTCATAGAACTTTGATCAGTCTTGTCCAACCATAATTTGCCATGACACTCAAAATGCTGGTCCCCACTTGAAAAAATCAGTCCAGTAAACTCCTCCAAAGACGAGGAGATGGCGGTTGCTCCAGGAGATCCTACAATCCACTTGGCTAGAACAACTTTAGTTATGCCACTTCCTCGGGTCAAACCACCTGAGCTTTTAATGGAGCACATTAGAGTCTGTTCTATGGTCATGTCTGAACAAACCTGCCCAAGAAGAAGCAGTTCAATTTACGGTGAAATAACCCTTAAATGAAAAAAAAATAGTATGCCCAACAAACAATTTCCCACCTAGAGGTGCAAGGCGATGTGCAGAGATGTACTAATGCCTGTATTCCATTTAGTGTTAATATATTTGTGGAAAATAAACACGTCCAACAACCGTTATCATACAACGCATTTTGTGGAATATCAACACTCTCCAGGTGTGCCAGCATACTGTGTCACCATTTTTTTTACAAGGTATGCTTGGAAGGGTCGGTATAACTTGGTGAAACACCTTGTAGTTGCTTCTGCGACCTAATGGTGTATATGGAGTGGGGACTCACTAGCTTGTTCCTCGTTTAGCAGAAGCACAACGGAAGTGATCATTGTAGCGTCATGCTTTCCCACAACTTCAACACCCGCCCAACCTCACCCCCCAAACCCGCCCTCTTTCGCTGCCACCTGGCACATCCTCACAACAAAATTTATCCCTCAGTAGTGTTCTAATGTATTTAAATAAGGTATAGACTTTAAATATTTGGTCTTAATCCACTTCATTTAACAATAAACATTACTTTTATTCCATTAAAAGATCGTTTTCATAAATTGTCATTTTTTAATTCCTTGTAATGAGAAAACTATCGGTCCTAGAGAAAAAGTGAATAGGACCTTTTCTGTAGGAAATTTAACGTACCTTAATTTTGTTCAGGGAAAGTTTTTCACTATAAGCCATGGTCTCCGAGTTATTTAAGAAAAACGCGAAAAAGTGACTTTTAAACGCCCCCCTACCCCAACGCTCACACCCTACAGATCAGGATTTTTAGTATATTGTTCATGACACTCTCCGCTACCACTATACAAAAATTTGCGACTACACTAATTTTTTCCCCTAATCGCCATTTTTCGGTCTTCGTTGGCTGGGCTAATAGGACTGGTTCAGAGTTTTAACATGTAGAGGGAAGTCATTAATGAAAACTAAGAAAAGAAAGGGACCTAAAATTTAGCCTTGTGGTACACCATGAGTTAATATTGATGGCATTAAGTGGTTAGCTTGGAGTCCATTTTTTTCCATATGGTTGATCTCTGTCATCTGAGAGCGATTTTCTAAGCACGGTTTTACCCACACACTTGCCAAGCCTCTTAAGCCATAGCATTCTAACTTTCTAACAAGAATATCATGATCTATTAAATCAAGTGCTTTTGTTAAATCTAGAAAAATTCCTGAAACAATACTATGGCTAACCACTGTATTTAGGATACGATTTATGAGGTTAAAAATGGCTGTTTCGGTACTGCACTGTGATAATATTTTGTTTAAAAAATTCAGTCAATTTTGACAGAATTAATTGTTCAATTATTTTTGTATAGCCTGACGAGAGTGACACGGTTCTATTGCCAGTCACCCTTTTTGTATAGTGGCACTTGCTGTTTTTAGCTGCTGTGGGAAGATACCAATGGACAACGAAGAATTGCATGTATATAGCAATGGGATGAGTATTTGTTCTGCCAATATCTTTATAATATATTCTGGCACATCATCAAGTCCAGCTGAATATTTATTTTTAAGTGACTTAATAGTGCGTAACAGTACTTCAGTCTTTCAGTTACAGCAATGACATTCCACTACCGGTACCAGAGAAGATAAAACCAAACTGTGTTGTATGTTTTATGATGTTGCAATAGAAAATGAGGATCAGTTTCGTAAATGTTATTGTTTTGGTTGGCATATGAATGTCGATGTATTTTTCCCAAGTCTGATATATTCAAGAATTCCTAAACAGCTAATAAGGGATAATGTTAACTTAATTATTGCTTTTAGACTGGAGATGATGATGATGATGACCAGCTATTAGTGGGTATATTAATATGCACGGTGTTGCACAAATAGATGATACATATGGGGTGTGTAAAGATAAACCATATAAGCATGGTAGATTTCCTACACGTTTAACACAAGATACGATACAGGTCAGGACAATAACATACCCGTGTTTATTGAGATAATATTTCTAAAGACATCTAATCCAGAGTTCAGCTCGAAGGAACTGCAAAGATATGGTGAAATACTGCGTACATAACAATGCACACAGAAAAAAAACACCAAAAGGGGCCGTATAGAAGCAAAAGAAAGTGATAAGAACAAGAATATTATTAAGCCTGCTTTAATAGGTAAATTCGAATGTGGCAAATGTATTAATATTCAGAATAAGAAATTGAACGACCTACCCCTGCAGTATACGTAGTTCGATGGTCAGATCGAAATAATATATCGTTTATGACTGCTTATGGTTTCATCAGCGGCAGGTTATACAGCCCACTCAAATGAAATCATATCAGTCATTTTAGAACTACGAAAAAGACATATCATTGAGAAGGTATGGAGAAAGTTGCTAATGAGCTACATAAACGAGCACGAAAAACGATTTATGACAAGTAGACCTTGTAGTTATGAGACACTATTCACGCCACAATAAGGGTTTAAAATACATTCTAATGGTGATTGATAAATATTCCAAATTTGGCTGGCCCCTACCAGTGTCTGTCAATAAAAATAAGGTGCATGTGTGTCATCATGTCAGTATTCCAATAATGCAAGTGCTGTAATGACGTATACCTTCATGTTAAAGGCACAATCTCCAAATTACGTGCAAATTATTTTCCACCAACTTATTTATCCAGTGATGATTGGCTTGGCGTATAGCTCTGATCAATTTGGAGGCCTATAGCAGCATTTATAACGTTACTGAATCGAACAATAAGCTGCATTTAGAGAGTGAAGAAATCGTGGATCATCCCGGTTTGTATGACGTAATTGCAACCATAAAACGGTCCGTGCATGTTGTTGAGCTACATGCAAATATTAACACATTAAAGACTGAAATTACAAGTGAACATTCCATTGAGTTTAGTCAAGAGGAATCAGTTGACTCATTACTTGGATTATCAAAAACGCAATATCTGGAATAGAGCCCTAATGAGGTCTACGATTCCAAGTATATGATAGACATCCAACCTGTGAATGCTATTCGCGTTGAATGCAACAATGGCAGAAACACATCTCTCAATAACCGCTTAAAACATACATCTTTTGATTTTTTCCTCGAAGTCGGCCCGGGTTATAAGATCATCGAAATTCCAACTACTACAATATACCTTCCGGCCATTGTTTAGACATTAAATTACCTAGATTGTCCTATAGTGGACCAGAACGACATACTTGTGGATTTCCGTAGCGAAGAAATAGTTTTACGACTTCACTTGAGAAAAGTATGGTTATAAGACTCGCATTCATCAGAGCGTCACTTCGCAGCAGAAGAGCAACGAGACAACACGTGAGAATTTCGCTTTTCCTCAAAACAATAGGATTTGAAGGGCACGGGATGGCGTCACCCCTCAAGATAACATCACCATTTCAATTCGACGAACGTATAATCCGACAGGAATATATTTCCTACAAGCCGTTTGCATTGACAACATTCCACAACAATGAAGAGATAAGTATCGTATTTCAGAACCAGGACAATTTGACACATCCGAGCAAGAGCTTCCTACACCTGGCTGGAAAATTCCCTATAAAGGATGGATCGGCGGCAACAGCATCGCGACTTACGCGAAACGCATTTGCGTTAATATTTCAGGAAATCCGATTTGAACTGAGCCTCATTGAGGTTGACAAATGTAGGAACGGGGTAGCGTTCTGCTGACACCACTTGGAACAAATGTGACGTCATTTTTACGTCACACGCTGTATCGAAGATCGCACGAAGAGCTAGCAACTTGCTCCTTGCGGTCACATTACTTGGTGAAACGTGATATGCTAGTGTAGTGTGAATTGGTTTATTTCAATAGCTATCGCATCATAATAAACGTTGTTGTTGGTTCATTACAGTCTGCTGCAAAAGTGACATGCTTGTCTATTGCCTTATTTAATGGTACCGGTACGATAAACACACCTCGCTGTCGGTACGATAGCCGCGGTGGAGTAGCCGAGCGGTCTAAAGAGCCCCGCTGCGGAGCGCGCGGTTGCTCGCTGTGGAGGTTCGAGTCCTCCTTGGGGCATGGGTGTTGTCCTTAGGTTAGTTTTCCTAGGTTTAAGTAGTTTGTAAGATACGGACTGATGATCACGCAGTTTGGTCCGATAGATTTACAGAGATTTGAACATTTTTCTCGGTACGATAGGTTGTGCGCGCCTCGGTTGCACAGTGGTAGAGTGCCAGACTACGAATCCAAAGGTCGCGGGTTCGATCCCCACCAGGGCCTAGGACTTTTATCTGTCACTTTCCACTTCTTTCATCTCTTCCACTTCTTAGCACTATTGCTAATGTGAAAAATACCGAGTAGCACCGTGGTTCGGAACCCACGTTAAACTGTAGGTCTCCCTATAACTGGCTGGGTAAGTCAGTTCGAAGGAAGGCAACGGCATACCACCTCCAAACAGGACCATGCCTAGTAAAGCACTGTGGTGTTCAAACCAATCTTCGGATTGTTGACTGCTTTATCTTTATGATAGGTTATAAACAGACACTCGTATCGTCCGAAGTTTCGCAGCTTTATCCTGATATAGTGATTGTGAGTCGTTTTCTCTCTTCGCCTTCGTGTTTCTAAAGTACTACGGGACTTCTAAATAAAATTAAACTAAGCACGAAACATGGAAATGCATGTCAATATTCAAAATACGTTGGAGTGTTTCTTTTTCTGATACGAATTCTAGAAGTTTATCCTTTAGTATGGCGTTTCTATTAGCAGCGTCTCTCATACTATCTGCAGTGTCACTGATGTATGTTAAGAATAGAACTAGACACAATACACTACCCTTTTCTCCAGGCCTCAATAAGTGAGTTTTGGGTTTAAGCTGAAATGTTAAAAAGTGTAATGTCCTAAATGGACATGCCCAGAGAATTAGGTAATGCCACTTTCCAATCTGTGTAGACAACATCAAATTTTTATTAAAATGTATATTTCTAATGGATTATGGAGTAATTTCGGGTCTCAAATATCTCCATAATTAAGACTGTGGGATCTACACTAGGATGTAGAGGTGCCAGCAGACGGCGCTGTTAGTGTTCTGAGAGTAAGCTGTATACATTTGCAAACGAAATTAAAGTTTTCCTCATAGGATCTTGGCTAACAAAAAACTCCGCAATCGTTAACTATTCAGAAATAAAGTACCAAATATTGGTGACAAACAAGGAATGTCGTTCTGACCACTCTCTCGGAGCCGGCCGCGGTGGCCGAGGGGACTGAGGCGCTCCAGTCACGGTCTGCACGGCCACTACGGTCGGGGGTTCGAATCCCCCTTCGGGCATGGATATTTGTGCCGTCCTTAGTTGTAGCTAGTTCATAAGTAGTTTGTAAGTTTAGGGACTATGACCCCCGTCGTTAAGTCCCATAAGCTATACAAATATTTGAACATTTGAACTCTCTCGGAAATCGCGACACTTTCGAAAATAAAGTCAAATATTGAGATAGGCAAAGTGGAGTGGCCAAGTGCATTGAGGCGCTATGCTGCGATGCGCGAGGCCTTTCCCCGTCGGGGGTTCAAATTCCCTCTCGGGCATGGATGTTTGTGTCGTCTTTAGTATAAGATAGTTCATAAGTAGTTTGTAAGTTTAGGGACTGATGATCAAAAATGTTTGTTAAGCTTATGGGACTTAACTACGTGGTCATCAGTCCCTAAACTTACAAACTACTTATGAACTACCTTATACTAAAGACGGCACAAATATCCATGCCAGAGGGGGGATTCGAACCCCCGACCGTAGTGGCCGTGCAGACCGTGACTGAAGCGTCTCAGTCTCCTCGGCCACCGCGGCCGGCGGACTGATGATCCCGCAGGTAAGTCCCTTAAGCTTAACAAACATTTGAAAAATTTTGATAAGTAGGGAACATCGGTCTAACCACACGCTCACAAATCGCAAGATATTCGGAAATAAACAGCGAAATATTTCGAAGAAGTGAACAATATAAATGGCATCGTCACTTATTTTACCTACTTATCAACAGTTTATTTATTTATTCATCCTTTGATTGCTGTTTGGAGAGAGATTGTATACCGTACCATAAGTGTCTTTTGCTATTACAAAGTAGTAGCCTGTCTCTAACCATATCCCCAGAAATCGTTACATATTTGGAACAAAGGTCAGATGTTTGTTAGAAGGAATAATAGAAATGTGACTACTGATCGTATCATTTCCACGAAGTCTATTTTCAACACAAATGTCACTGCTGGCCGTATCACTTCCAGGAATTCCTGTCTCCGTTTTCTAATCAGATCAAAGTCACCAAATCGATGTCACTAATTCCTGAGGCAGCGCTCTCTTACAGGTGACCTAATGTTATGCATACGGTACTAACGTTATTTGAATAAGAAAGGCCCACAAAGTGTTATGATTAAGCAACACCTACATTATGTTACAAATTTTAAGATTTAAAAAAATATTTCCATAGTACCAGTTTCTAACCAAAAATCTTTCTACTGCTACTGTAGGCCTCTAATGCTACCCACTACGTTACGACAACTTGCAGAAACAACGGGTTTGAGTGTGCTTATCTACCAGTGGTGTATCCAGGATCATGGTCTGGTGGGGGCTGAGGTCAGTCACCGAGCTGACATGATTTCTAAATAAAAAAAGGGTGCTGCACCTTCACTCATATTGGGAGGATTGAATCTCTTTCTTTTTTCTCCCCCCCCCTCTAGTCTAGGACTGATGACCTAGATGTTTAGTCCCCTTAAAACAAAAACAACTAGGGGAGGTTGCAGTAAGGTCTGGGGGGCCTCCAGGAGGGTATGGGATACCTGTTATACTATAATTGAAAGGCGTCGAGAACTGTCCGGCAATCTCATTTTCTTATTTATGAGTTAATATTTCTTATTCAGTGAATTTCACAGGGAGACCAAGACAGCAAGTTCCACTGGTTGTTAAAGCGAGGCGCTATGGGTTGAAAGAAAGAGTAAGAGCGCCCGGTCCATATGAGACTGTGAGTGTGCCTCCCTAGAAGGCGTTCATTCAGAACAGAGGCCGAGGATGTTGGCTGGCGGCACAGAGTAACATATACAGAGAAGAAGCCCCCCCTAAACCTATGTCCTACGCTCTCCTCGTAGTTCTGTAAGGTGCCACCAGGTGTCAGACAGTTCCCTGGCTTAGTACTGGTAGACGACACTAGAGGCGCTTCTGAGGGTGCCTCTCGCACATCAGGGGGTATCGTGGAGGGTAGGCTGAGGGGAGAGCTTATGCAGCCTTCCACGAGGCCACGGCTGTGTCCGGTGTGCCGGCGTTTGAGGGGAAGTGGTGGTGGGGACAGCCGCTACCTACCGCCTGCTCTGGCCAGTTTTAAAGGGATGCTTCTGACCTCAGCGCCATCATGGGACATCTTACGGATCTGCTCTGGCCCTCCCTCCCTGCACCCTGAGCGTGTGACCGGACCCTTATGAAGGTTTCCCGTCTGTATATAGTTGTCTGTGCTGGTGGTCACTGCTCCCCATGGTGTCAGTTCCTGCAGAGGGCCGCCCCAGCACAGAGTAACAAATACAGGATGTTACAAAAAGTTACAGCCAAACTTTCAGAAAACATTCCTCACACACAAGGAAAGAAAATATGTTATGTGGACATGTGTCCAGAAACGCTTAATTTCCATGTTAGAGCTCATTTTAGTATTTCTCTTTAAATGTAAATTGAAATAATTCGTCCAGACAATTGTCAAAATACCCAATTGGTTCGTTAGAATGTACTGTACTTCCTCGATTCACCGCATTTGTAAACATTGCACTGACTGCAAAAACACGTTCGTGATGAACACTAACCAGTTGATGCTACGTACTCATGTGCTTGATGCTAGTACTGTAGAGCAATGAGTCGCATGCCAATACAATCACTGAAGTCTACATTACCTTCCTTCAATTGGGCCAACTGGCGGTGAATCGAGGCAGTACAGTACATACTAACGAAACAATTGGGTATTTTGACAATTGTCTGGACGAATTATTTCAATTTACATTTAAAGAGAAATACTAAAATGAGCTCTAACATGGAAATGAAACGTTTCCGGACACATGTCCACATAACATATTTTCTTTCTTTGTGTGTGAGGAATGTTTCCTGAAAGTTTGTCTGTACCTTTTTGTAACACCCTGTATATTTGACTGTGGCCCAAGGTAAAGGCGACGCCGCGCAAACACCTCCCGTTAGACAGGGGTTAGTGACCAGTGCGGAGGAGTGGAGCCGTGTGGGCATCTTGCGCGGGAATACACCTCATTGGGTGGTGCCGAGCGCCAACACGGTTTTTCAAAAGCTGGCTTGGCGCCCTGTCTGGGCGTTGGAGGCGGATTGGGCCTAAAGTGCGATTAGCTCGTGTTCTTTGGTGAGCGGAGAGTATGTGGAGCAGCGATCCAGACGGAACTTCGTGTTGGGAAGCCGACCCAAACGGTTGTCTTGACTTAGAGGCTTGCTTGTGTTAGTTTAACTTCGTGTTGGGAATCCGCCTTGGGTGGTCGACTTAACTTGGGTGTTCTCGTGTGTCTTCACACAGCAGTTATTTTTGTCACCTATTGCGCTCTGTGTTCTTGGAGTTCAGGATTCATTTTTGAGACATTGTCTGAAACTTCTGTCCGTCGACCTAAGCGTCTGAATAGGCTCAGCCAATTTACATCAGCTGCACCGACGCGCTGATAACGTAATCAAGAGCTCTGGTGTCAATTGCGCCCTCGACAAACGTGTGTCAAGTACACCTGGTCTGAGTTGGCGAGACACAGCCGAGCCTGTGGTTTCGTTGGACACTGTGCAGACCGTGAACACAGAGGTTGAGAACAGGGCACACGCTTCTACCTTGTGAAGTGTTTTCTTTCGATCCCGCCGTGTTATTACAGCACTACAACGCCTCCATCGTCGCCGTTCCAGCTCCAGCAACGCCGGCGTCAGCAGCATCATGTTGAGTATCGCTTGCAAATGTTCTTCCTTTATAACGGTTTTCTCGAATATCAGTTTAGGTGGAAAGCGCTCGTAATTATAGCACGGTCCCTTGGTCTCCTTCATGCCGTGAGTGATTTGTTACTGTCCCAAGTTACCGTTATCGTAGGAACTGGGCAGTCATTTATGAGTGTAATTTTTGAATTGATTCCTGTTCTTTAATTTGATATGGTTGACATTTTTAAATTCATAAATATAGTGTTCATCTTTTTTATGTAAATTAATGGCTGTCCTATCACTTGTTCTTGCTGAAATAAATTAGGTGGATTTTTAATTTAACCCTGCATCTGATTTGTAGTTACAGTCCCCTATAGGCCTATAGACTTTTTGTGGGTGTTTAAAAAAAGGAGGCCAGAATCATTTAGTGGCCGTTTTTAGCGCAGATGAGAAGGGTTGTGCCAATCCATCCTCGTCCTTGTCCTTGTGCTTCCACACATCTGTGCCTCTCAGAGCACCCAACCTGACCCCCTGTAGTTTTACAATTTGGCGACCCTGTTACCGGATTTTCGATCTTCTGGCCCTTCTGAGACGCGGTTAGGTTCGTTGTCTGCTGCCACGGAAGCCATTAGGATTAGAAATAGTGTTAAATAGTAAATATTTTGTGTGCACTTGCGATTAATGAATTATTTATTTTAGTTGTCTCGTCGAGGGCTTTGTGATTTTTGTATCACTCTGTGATTTATTCACGGCATTGCAATTGGCGTTGAACTGTTTTTCTGTTGCGTGTGCTGTGTAACGTGTTCTGTTTGAAACAGACGTCAAAAAGCGCGGAGTCGCTGTTGTCAATTTCAATTTAAGTTGTAGTCGGATTGTTCTGCGTTATTTGCGAGTAATATTTTAACGACGGCACACTTTGTGTCGTGACATTATCAGAGCTAATGGGCCAACTTTTTGTTGTGGTTGTACATATATTAATTTTTTGTGTAGGAATAGGACGCCTGAAATTGGCACAGGTTTAGATTAATTGCTTGTTCCAACTTATGCTGACGCGAAGTAAGGCGCGTGCCATAGCACAGTTGTCACAATCACAGCTTGCCGATAACATGGGAACAATTCGGCGTAGGTGAACCAAGTAGTGTCAGGCACATAACGAGGGAACGATGCCCGAAATTCACAACTCGCGTCTGGGGAGTTGTAATGACAACTCGAGTGACAGTGATAGTGAGGCACGGCATCGCTGAAAAACGCAAACGCCGACTTTCACGTCACAGCACACGTAGTGATACAAACCAAGACAGATCGTCCAGCAGACGGCAACTAGACGAATCGTCGCGTGCGTCGACGCCCGGTGGGCAAGATGCAGGGGAGGATCCCTTCGCAATCTTCATGACGCTCATGAGAGAGACAGCGAAACAAACGAAATATAGCATAGATAATAGGAGAAACTATACGTACAGAAATAGATAATGTACTAGAGAAAATAGAAAATGTACAAGGGAGGATATATAGTGTCCAAGAGAGTATTCAGGGAACCGTAGATGCGGCGGAAAAACGTACATGCGAAAAAATCGAACAAATTAAAGTAACCATCGCGGGAATTGCCTAGGTTGCCGAGCAGGCAAAACAAATAGCCGGCCAGGAAACGCAGGAGGCGAAAAGCGCCAGCGCCGACGCTATAAACGCACGTAAAATTGCCAATACGGCAATGACCAGTGCACGGGTGGAGAAAGTAGACGTCACCAATGTACGAAAAGTCGTTGGCATGCTAAAACACCAAGGGCAGAAAGTGTTAGCGCTGACCACAAAAGTGCTCACCAATTAAGTAGAAGAGGTCAAACGAAGAGTGGAAGAACTGACAAAAAGACCGCCTACTTCTGCTCAAAAGTTGAATGAGCGAGCGACGAGCCTATGCGATATGGAGGAAATCTCCCTATGGAGCACCATTCCCACGCAGGATGCTCACGCTTCCGGTAAGGAAACAGAGCGACAAACACCTTCGAACTGTCTGAGGCTGCAACGTAAAGAAACGCCTCTTCAGGCACACTCTAACTCGTCATGGAGGGAATGCGACCATCATAGTACGCGCCCTCGTGGTGAAAGAGAAAGCAGCAGTCCCCGAGAAAAGGACTTGGAAGTGTTTGATTACAAGCACTTCCTATCTGTACAGTGATTCCAGACTTACAAGGATTCGAATAACACACTCCACCCCGCCGTAAGGATGACGCAGTTTGATAGGGCAATACCAGCTAACTGGCCGCTAACATACCGGCTGGAGTTTATATGCGGCCACATGGAAGGGCACGTTGCGGAACGCATGCGCAGGACGGCCGAGAACTGCCACACTGACAGTGAGCTCCGCCAAGCATTCCTGGACATGGATTGGTCTAGTAATACCCACGAAAGGATACGACAAGAGATCATGAACACAAATCACCTCGAATCGGGAAAATGCAACAATATGGCTAAGTTCTTTGAAGAATTTTATGCCAAGAACCGCTATCTCGACCGCTCCTTCACAGATCAAGAAATCATCAGGCACTGCGTGATGAATCTTCCCTTGGAAATCCAAGAGAAATTGACGGGGAAAAGCTCGGAATCTGTTGAACAAGTCCGAAGAACACTTGCTGACCTCCATTACGTGCAAGAAACACGCAAAAGACGAGAGAGGCAGGAAAGGGGAGCAATGGAAAGTCAGCAGGGGAGAAACAACCAGCACGACAATATGGGACGCTGGAACTACGGGCGAGATGACCGATCCTTTAAAAAGAAGGGTCAGCGACCAAATCAAGGGAGCTGGGTACCGAGAGGGAATCTTCAGTGGCCAACTACCCCTGAATGCATGTGGCCCCTCCAATGCAAACCAGGGAGGCGATAGCAGTTGGAGGGACCAAGGTGGCAACAGGAGCACCTCCACAACCGGCGCAAATCGTGGAGATTATATCGCCCAACCCCGCCCACAATGCGTCACAAACCCCAGCGAGGAATTGACGGATTGCGTCGGCGGCCGCGGTCCCTAACTAAGCCGCCGATTCTTTCGGAATGGGCCGCGTGAACAGGCTGGAATGTGAGGACCTAAGGGAGATCCTACAGGAGGAAAAAAGGCGCCACAATGGACGGACGTGTACCCGATTTTGAGGGTCACGGTCGGTGACACTGTGCTAACCGCTATCATAGACAGTGGTAGTCAAATCACAGCCATCTCCGAGGAAGCCTATCTGCTGTGCATGGAAAAGCAGAACTGGCCCACAGTCTCAATGAAGAAAACCCGTATTAAAAAAGCAATTGCACACAGAAGTGTCGACACAAACACGCATGGCTTTGCGCTTTCAAGGTCATGATATAGATATTAATTTACTTGTTGTCCTCTCCCTCTCCATTGATTTAATTATCGGTATGGACGCCCTGAGTCAATACCAGGCAGTGTTAGAAATCGGTAGGGGCGAGTTGCTCCTCCGGAAAGGTGACGATATCACCATACAATTTGCTGAACAAGCCATGAGTGCACATTTACCAGCTCAATGTCTGCGGATGACTAAGTGTCATGCAAAGGGGTCACGAGCGGAGGATTTTGTGGACAGTGTCAAGGAACCTAAGCGCTCATCAACCGCAGAAATTGTAGAAGAAGTGATCCAAATAATTGAAGAGCGAGTAGCCGCGATCGAAATTCTTTCTGAAAATGACAGAGAACAGCTACGAGACGTACTACATCTCAATGCCCAGGTCTTCCTGCCGAAGACCAGTGCCATTAAGCACTTTAAATATGCGTTCAAAGTCCGCGACCACACCAAATTCTTCGTCCCTCCACATCCAATTCCCATGGTTTATCGGGAAAAAGTTGCCAGAGAAATAGAGAGAATGCTTAATGAGGATATCATTGAGCCAGCCACCTCCACATACAACTCTCCCCTTCGTATTGTAGAAAAGAGTGACGGTTCAGTGTGCCTCACTCTAGACTCACGTCAAATAAACACCGTAGTCGAACCGGAGACTGATCTCCCGGCAAGGATGGAGGAATTCCTCCAAAATTTTCACGGCGATAGAGTACTTTCCTCCCTCGATCTATGTATGGTCCAGTTGTGGCAGATAGCGCTGCACACAGCCTGCCGAAAATATACAGCGTTCCTGGCCTTTGGACATAGTTACCAGTTCAAGCGTTTACCATTCGGCTTAAACGTGTCTACTGCTGCCTTTATAAGAGGACTGAACCATATTCTCTCCGAATCCACCAATAATGAGTTACGTTGATGACCTACTCATTGGCGAACCCACCTGTGAAGCTCACGATGAAGTGCTAGGGGAACTCCTAGACATGTTTCAAAGCTGCAGAGTAACCGTGAAGTTGAACAAGTCACGCATCGGTGCGCCCGAAGTTAAATTTCACTGGTGAAGATATAGCACCCGATCCGGAGAAGATGGAGGCACTGCAGCACTTTGCCACACCCACTACGAAAAGGCAGCTGAGATGGTTCCTCGGAATTTTAATTTTTTTTAAACGCTTTGTACATGTGAACAAGTTTGCAACGCCTAAGTTTTGCAAATTAACAGGAAAAAAGACGCACTGGGAATGGGACGAGGAAGCAGAAGACGAGTTCCGAGCCCTCAAGGATGCATTGCCCCAATCTGCTGAGGGATTTTGTATGGCTACCGACAGCTCGTACGTGGGCTAAGATGTCATTATCTTCCAATGGTACATGGAAGACAATAATACGGTCCCCAAGACCATTACATCTGGAGTCGTGTGCTTACCAAATGTGAGAAGAATTATTCTGTGACAGAATTAGAAGCTCTGGCTGTAGTCTGGGCTTTTGAAAAAAATTCTTCTTGTACGTAGAAAGACTCGGGTCTTTACAGACCATAAGGCGCTTGTGTTTCTCATGACCGCCAAGTTACGAAACAAGAGACTAACACGCTGGGCCTTGGCGTTACAGGAGTTTGACTGCACGATAGAGCATGTCCCTGGCAAGACGAACGTCATAGCCTACGCCCTGTCGAGGTCACCTGTGGGCATGGAAGGAGAGGAGCGTCATCCTTTAGAGGAACAACACTTCTCTCTCTTCTACATGAAGCAGGTGGCATTCGAGAATTACGCAACGGCATCGCTCAGAGACATTGCGAGAGAACAGGACAAGGGTCCTGATCTCAGAGCAATAAAGGAGAAATGGCGACAAAGGCAGAATCCTACCATTACACAGTTCTACATGGTACACAGAGGGATTCTCTTCTATAATGGAGTGAGTCAAGACAGCACATGGAAACACTACATCCCGAGTGAGCTAATAAATAAGGTAATCTGGCACACCCATCTACGGTACGCACACTTCGGACCAAGTAAGTGTTTTCTTAAGCTGCGCACAGTTTTCCAATATGGAGCGCAGGATCCGCAGAGCGCTGTCAGTGTGCAAGCGTTGCCAGAAGGCAAAACACTCCACAGTGACAATGCGAGGACCGTTATACCCTATAATTACTAAAGGATTGCGAAACCTAGGTGCGGTAGACCTGTTAGGCCCGCTACCACGTACCAAATGTTCAAAACGTTCAAATGTTTGTAAATCTACCGGATCAAACTGCGTGGTCATCAGTCCGTAGCTTACAAACTACTTAAACCTAGGTAAACTAACCTAAGGACAAACACACACACCCATGCCGCAGGGAGGACTCGAACCTCCAGGGCGAGCAACCGCGCGCTCCACAGCGAGACGCTTTTTAGACTGTACGGCTACCCCACCGCGGCTACTACGTACCAATCGGGGTTATTGTTGCGTGTTCGCGGGGGTTGAGCTCACCTCCAAATACGTCACCTTCACGCCCCTGCATAGAGCGACAGGCGTGACGGTTTTCTTGCATATCAGTTTAGGTGGAAAGCGGTCGTAATTATAGCACGCTCCCTTGGTCTCCTTCATGCCGCGAGTGATTTGTTACTGTCCCAAGTTGCCGTTATCATAGGAACTGGGCAATCATTTATGAGTGTAATTTTTGTATTGATTCCTGTCCTTTAATTTGATTTGGTTGACATTTTTAAATTCATAAATATAGTGTTCATCTTTTTTATGTAAATTAATGGCTGTCCTCCTATCACTTGTTCTTGCTGAAATAAATTAGGTGGATTTTTAATTTAACCCTGCATTTGATTTGTAGTTACAGTCCCCTATAGGCCTATAGACTTTTTGTGGGTGTTTAAAAAAAGGAGGCCAGAATCATTTAGTGCCCGTTTTTAGCGCAGATGAGAAGGGTTGTGCCAATCCATCCTCGTCCTTGTGCTTCCACACATCTGTACCTCTGAGAGCACCCTACCTGACCCCCTGTAGTTTTACATAGTTTCAGGATTTTTTGCCTATTGGTGTATTATTATTTACATGTGATAAGAAATGGAGCCGAGAACAATTTTTGTGATTCATCTGTAATGTGTTGTTTCCATGAAACGGCTTACTGCGTATTATAATAAAAAATACTCTTAATTATGCGGCATATCAAGATGGTGTCTGTCACATTGAAGTTTCGAGTAACAGCCAATAGTCGATAATTGTTTGCGCGGTCTTCGATACAAATGACGTCACGTTTATTCCGAGTTGTGTAAGCAGAACGCTACCTGCAGGAATGTCGGAATTACATTGTGCCTTGAAACGCATATCTCAGCATCTGTCTGGCGGACTAAGGTTGCCGGAGGCCCGGGGCGCGGCAAAACAAAATGAGGTCCCCCGTCCACTTGGAAATGCATGCATTACTAATAAAAAAATGCAACTAATGAGATTTGGAGGCCCCCAGAATGAGAGGCACGAGACAGTCTAAAAATAGCTTTCGATATTTGGAGGCTCCAGGACACGAGGCCAGGGCACTAAAAGAAACAATAATAATAAAAATAAAAAATAAAATATAATAAAACATACTTTTGACGTATTTGGAGTCCTCCAAGACAAGAGGCCCGGGGTATTCCGCCCCCCCCCCCCCGTCCCCTTAATCCACCACTGCGTATGGTCCTTTCAAAATGCAGGATTTTTCATAGATCCACATTTTGTACATCCATCCCATTAAAAATGATTAAGGGATCCTTTGAAGATAACATGATATTAATGAGCGAGAAATATGAGTTGGTTTTGATGTGAAGTGCTAGTGACATTAACTCGTATATTCATTAACTCGAGAATAAGGTAACCAGCTAGTCTTGTAGAAACTAGTTTGGAAAATTCCGCATATAGCACTTTCAGATGAACAATAATTGAAACAGTGAAGTGTGTTAAACTTTTCAATACAGCTACTATTAAGGTTCCGTTCAAGGGAACTCTATGAATTTCCTCTTCTATCGCCTTCGCCCACGACATTGTTGGGCAATTAAAACGGCAGTTCAGCTTGAGACGCCTAGATTCATTATATTCGCTTTTGAGGCCAACAGAAGAGGGAATGAGTGGAACGATTGTATTATGTTCGCTGCCTGTAACTTACATAATGGAAAAGTATTTCTATATGTTTCGGTTGAACTCTACTGGAAATAATAGCAATAAAAAACCGAAAACCGGTTATGTTGAGCAATTTTTACGGCGCGGTTAAATTGGAGATGAAAAGAACCGGTATAACCGAAAACCGGTTGTTTCGGCGACAACCGCCATCCCTAGCTCGGACCTGCGTGTTGTGTTCCTTCGCTGGCCCTTCTTTCGGGTTCTGCTGCGACTTCTCGAGGCGGTCGTGAAACGCCGGGCAGCCTCGCCAGCTGTCATCGTGTTGGCCGCAGCAGCGGACACATGTCGGCTGCATTTTGTGTGCAAGTCGACAAGATGACTAGCGTGCTCGCATGCACACTTGTCGCAGTTGCAGCAGTGGTTGGCCACGAGCCCGTCCTCCTGGCACATATAGCACTGCGGTGCCGTGTCAAGGCCGGCTGGAAGTGGCTCGAGCTGCACCGGAAAGCCAAGGAGCTTGTGCAGCTCGAAAACTTCGCACCTTACTTCATTTGCTGCCCATCTCCTTCTGCGTCGACCGCGAGAACGAAGAGCGGCGGTTTCTTCTTGACGGTCCTGTTGTGCAACCTGACTGACACATTGCCGAAATCGGCTTGTGTCAGCCAGGTGCGGACCATTTCTTCTGAACACAGCCAAGGCAGCCCTCGCAGCAGTGCCTCGACCATCGTCTTCTTCTTTGGCTGCTTTTCCTGCCGCACCTTCTCTGCAGCTGGGATGATGTATTCATGTAGCAGAGGAGACAGAGCCTCATAGTTGTCCCAGCATTGGACATACACTTGTGACAGTGCATGATTGTCTTCGCTGGTGAATATAACTTCAGTCTTCACCTTGGACTCAATTAAGCCAAGCATCTCCATCCAGTCCCCCCCCCCCACCCCAATATCAGATGAAAAACGGGAGAGGGAGTGGGCCGGCCGCAGTGGCCCAGGGGACTGAGGCGCTCCAGTCACGGTCTGCACGGCCACTACGGTTGGGGGTTCGAATCCCCCTTCGGGCATGGATATTTGTGCTGTCCTTAGTATTAGCTAGTTTGTAAGTTTAGGGACTGATGACCCCTTAGTTAAGTCCCATAAGATATACAAACATTTGAACATTTTTTTTTTTTTTTTTTTTTTTTTTTTTTTTTTTTTTTTTTGAGAGGGAGTGCTGGCTCGCTTGGTCTCGGCATCTTCTTTGATCGAACTGCTTCACAACACGACAACTTGCTCTCGTCGCTGTGAAAATAGTGGACACGACAACTTTTGCAAGCTCATGCACGTTCAACCGGGTTTTTCCCCCACGCTTCCTCTCCGCCCTCTCTCCTATCTCCTCCCCCGCGCTTCCCAACTTTCCCCTCCCTACCCTGCGGGGTCCTGCGCTAATAGTTTTAGCAGTGCTTCATCCAGTGTTGTGCCAATGTTCCAAGTTCATCAGTGTGTGATTTTAATCTGCGTCCGCCGCTTACAGACAAGTGATGCAATCGTTATGTTTTACACAGTGTCTCCGAGTGTTCTTCGTCTTGGAAATGATTTTTTTTTGTGTCACAATGCACGTTGTTAACGCCACCATGGCTCATTGTTTTAACTGACTATGTATATTTTATTTATTAGCCAGAACTGTAATTTCTTCAAATTTGTCACCTTATCTATATTTTAATATTCCATTGTTTTAACTCCATTTCATATGTTTTAATTCCTCATGTTCATCTATTTCACATTCTCTCGGCTGTAGAGCAGCGCTTGATGCTGCTGCCAGCCTACTGGCATGTATGGGTTGATATAAAAAGAAAAGGAAAAAAAGTGTAGCCTCAGGCGACAGCCTAGTCAACAGTGGTGACGTCTTATGCACGAGGCAACACTTGCACGCATCATCCTCCATAGCCAGGACAGCAAGATACCTCGGCAAGTACGCTTTGCAACTAATACAACGACGTACATTATTGGCAATGAATCAGAAGATACAAGTTCGTGAGGCGACTTAATATGACAAATCGCCGAATCATCAGAAAATCTCGATCCGTTTCTTAAAGAACAGTGTAGACACTGTGTATTAAACACTTACCTGCAACCTGTAAATGCAAGTGAAGAGAAAAATAAATATGGAGGTAATGAATAATACAAAAGTTCGTTCCTAAATAATAAAGGAAATTTTATTTATGAGTAGAAAAATTACATTGGTAGTACATATAATCACGTCTTTTTTATATTACATGTACATTTCCTGTAAGTGGCGAATAGTTTACGAAACGATCATGAAGGAATAGGCTGTCGTAAAATCGGGAATAATTCCCTCTGTTTCAAATTCAATCCGAATATCTATTGGTCCCGATTTTACACGTTAATTCTGGTGCGTGCAGTCGATGACCACTGTTGGTGCCAGACCTATGAATTTCTGAGGGTTCGACAAATACCCAGTTTTTTCATCGTCTGCGAAATCTTGCATCATATGAAAGAGAAGACTTGTATCATTATTCTTCCAGTCAATTTGAAAGTCGTCATACAGACAGTATGGGACAGGATTCCGTAGAAGACGATATACAAAGCATACAGATTTACTGGCCTAGTATTTCCATCCGGCAGTTGCGAATATTGAGCCAACCACTCTGTAAGTTGGACTTGTGAGCCAGCGCATACGAATATCTCGTTATATACACAATACACAAAAGTTACAGTCAGTAAATAAACTTCAGTCAGTGCTGCAGAAGTATTTCGAAAAATAAAATCACAGTTCCGATTAACAGTATGATTATTGTCAGTGTAAATTTACGCAAATTGAAGTAGGAAAGCTCTGTACCACATGATCAAAGAATGTTCAAATGGGTGTGAGTTCTTATGAGACGTAAATGCTTAGGTCATTGGTCCCTAGACTTACGAACTACTTAATCTAACTTAACTAACTTACGCCAAGGACAACATATACACCCATGACCGAGGGCGGAGGGAGGACTCGAACCTCCGACTGGAGCAGCCACGTAATCCGTGACATGGAGCCTCAGACCGCGCGACTACCTCGTGACGCACCACATGATCAATGTTACCTAAACCCATATTGGTTATTAAAAAAGCCCCTCGCTTTCAAGGAATCACATTAATAAAACTTGTTAGCCCAACAATATGATAATACATTAAAAGTAAGTATTCTAAGCTTAGAGTACATCACTTACAAGGAACATTTTGGAAGCTTTCTCCTTAAATGACACAGCATATTTGTAGTACCTCCGCCCGTTTTCAGCTTTTTAGCAAATGGAGCATTGTACCTCACTGCTCCCGTACTTCGTGAAGTACTTCCACACTCAGGATGATGCCATTTAAGACACGACCGATGTCTGGTGATGACAGCAAGGACCTGCCGCATGACAAGTCGGGCGCAAGTCTCGTACACGGCCGG
Organism: Locusta migratoria; assembly: GCA_026315105.1. Taxonomy (NCBI): domain Eukaryota; kingdom Metazoa; phylum Arthropoda; class Insecta; order Orthoptera; family Acrididae; genus Locusta; species Locusta migratoria. The sequence continues at coordinate 443,567,520 of CM048755.1, read as the reverse complement.
TGCACGTGCGTCTAATAGGCAACGCCTCACGGCAACAGGTGCATCGGTGCCTCAGTAGCTGCACCAGTTCTTAAGTTCTTATGCCACGCGTTTGTTGAGCGTTTCTGACTGCCGGGATTGTTCTTAAATTATCACTGATCGCTTTTCTTAGTTACTGCGATGACCTAATATTTCATAGCAGTGGAAATTTTAGGAATAGCCCTAAATATTAGGATCTACTACTTTTAATTTTTTTTTAATTATTTACAAAAAATACATTTTGAACCACTACTACAGGAAGTGGTCGTACCGGTTTTTTACCCGGTTCTTGGCAATAACTGAAAAAAAAAAAACGGTTACAACCGACACCAAATAAATGGCGAATAAACCGGTTATTCAAAACTAAAATACCGGTCGGTTTTTCCCATCCCTAGTCCGAGCCCGCGCCTCCGAGCAACTATCGTCCCCCTCCCCCCCGTGCGGCCACCTGAGAGAGGTGGTGGGGTACGCCGGCAGCGTGGCGGGACGTCTGGGAATTCCGCTCCGGACCACCGAGAGAAGTACATCATCACCGAGGCAAGCGACGTCAACGTGGCGCTTCGTGAATGCGGGCAGAGCTACAGGCTGAGTTGGAGGCAGCATGCTCCTGCCTTTAGCTTCTCATTCACACACTTTTAATCACATTTATTTATTTATTATAGATCTATGTTTTGCGGACGTTGGTTCGATTCGTTCTCGATTGTTCGTTTTAATACTTGGCGCAGCTTTTTATTACAGAGAGCGTGTTGAGCCACGGCGCCCGGCACCACGAGACCACACTGGACTCACTGAAAGGGAGTTTATAAGTCTACCTATATTCAAAAATCATTTATTTATATCTAATAACGTGTTTATGATAAAGTTGCATTTAATTGTTGCTTACAAACGGTGTGGGTACCGCAGTTGAAGGCAAGTTAAACTCAGAAAGGGAGTGATAACTGTACTCGTTTAGTCCCTTTCAAAATCAAACCAAACCAAACCAAACTCGGAAACAATCCAAATAGTGAAATAAACACGCCGATTAAAAAGTAGCGACCATGTACGTCATGTGATGAACTGTTGGGGTGGTGCGGCAGAGCGCTGGGTTGGGCAAGCGGGTGAGCCCTGCAGGTAGAAGAGAGGAGTGGGGGGATTTTCGCAGGAGCTAACGTTTCCTGAGAGGGGCGCTTCATGCAGGGATAGGGATCGGGGTTAGTCGGACGGGTATATATCAGGACGGAGGGCGTCATCTGGGAGGTGGCGGAAGCTACCCTGGGAAAGGATGTGGAGTGTGTGGAGGTGAGGCTACATGTGTTGTCACTACGGACACGCCTGGTGCTTCTGCGCCCTAGTGTCTTACACTGCTCACTGACACTGATAAGAAAACTGCTACAAACACACACATGTTACGCAGAGAATGGCCTCCTATACAGGCTGCACCGCCGGCGGGAATTGTTTTTTCAGAATACGCTAACAAGTTCACATGAGTGCACAAGTCGTTTCATGCGGACAAACGTTCTGCAGGAACTGCATATGCTTCCAGCTCTCAACATGGTTTCCAATTCCTACAACTCATTTCTTTTTCAGCCCACAAAGAATAAGTTTCGACCAATGGTGCAGTAGTGCGGTGTGCTTTTCCTAGCATTGTATCCTTTTCGTATAAAAAAAATAAATAAAAATAACTCATTACTCACATAATGATATTATGTGGGAAGAGCTGTTCGATCCCAGATGCGTGCCACATATAGGTGTGGCGAGCTGGCTAGTGCTCAGAAGACGATTACAATAGCCAGTGGATTTGCGAGCACAAGTTTCCAGAAAAATATCTAAGTGTTATGAATAGTGTGTGTGTATGTGTGTCTGCGTGCGTGCGTGCGTGTGCGTGCGTGTGTGTGTGTGTGCGTGTGTGTGTGTGTGTGTGCGTGCGCGCACGCATTATTTAGTGAGGTATTTTTTTATTTATTGATATCGCATCTGTTCTTTCAAACAGCACAAATTTTAAATATATTTCAACGCCTGGAAACGACTGATATGTCTGAAAATTTCGATTTTTTTTCTTTATCCCTCACAGCACACCCATCCTGCGTTACGCTGAAATCTGGTTATTTCCCAAACGTTGCACAATAAAAATACAGCAAACTGGTCTGTGCCTGAGTCACATCTAGGGAGGTACGATGAAGCGTCATTAGTCTCGCATGGTTCATGGTTCAGGAAGGTGTTGAAAATGCTAAACGCTCTTGTGCAGAGGAACCACCCTCACCATTTTTTGATGTTGATGACGATGACATGGCATATATCGTGCAGAAAGATGAAGGTACGTTTACATATTTATTTTATATGTATATTAATTTCGTCTTATCCTTGTTCATGCTTGCCGGCCGCGGTGGCCGAGGAGACTAAGGCGCTCCAGTCACGGTCTGCACGGCCACTACGGTCGGGGGTTCGAATCCCCCCTCGGGCATGGATATTTGTGCCGTCCTAGTTCGTAAGTAGTTCATAAGTAGTTTGTAAGTTTAGGGACTGATGACCCCGTAGTTAAGTCCCATAGACTTTACAAACATTTGAACATTTTGTTCATGCTTTGCAGGTATGCTATTTTTCCCCTTGTAGTTGGCGAGCAATTGCAAATATTCACCAACCTGAACCCATGGTGGGAATATGTGATGTCTCCTTTTGCCAGCCAGAACTCTTGGGTCACTGTTGATCGAATAAGTGAGTTGCACTCATATTCTATGTCCTAATCTTTTATTTAAAACAATTTACTTTTTTGACCCACACAGCTCTTTTTTATCTCTCATGTAGGTGCTGTCGATGCTGATATTGTTCAAGTAGTTGAGTGGTAATTAGAGGCAATAATAGCTGCACTTTTAGCAGAGAAGTGCAGTGATGATGACTGGCTGAAATTAGGTCTACTGCTTCAACCTCAATGTACGTAGCTGAATAACAAGTGTACATCTTGAAAGACGACCATCTGTCGTCTTCCATATATTTTTTGTATATTTCTGTAAAGTTATAATTTATTTAATGTCGCTAGATTATCATTTTGTTAACACTTGAACCCCGCTCTTTTCAAGGCTTGAGAAATAGCATTTTTATTTCATGTGTTAAAATATTAGATAATATTGCTAGGTTTTTCCTATTTTGGTATGTTAATAATTTATTATTACATTAATTAATGTGGCATAAGTACGGCTCTCCGCTACGCCACTGTCCCTGTCAGAATGTCAAGTTGTTGTGCTTTTAAGTGTGTGTGAGAATCTATGGCTGTTTGAATGTGGAGAGTGATAGCTCGCTTTGCATCGTTCTCTCTGGCTCAGAGTCGATACCTGCTGAGGTTACCAAAGAGGTTTCTACACCCTTTGGTTACATTCTAGTCGGCGAGCCTTCTCCAGCGTGAGTGTACTCGCTCTCCAGACCCACTACCGCTTTTTCTTGGATTTTCCAGCTTCCGGTGGCTTCCCGCGTCCGTTGGCCGCTCGGTCTGATCATTCTGGGCTGGTCGTCTGGTGAGGTAAGGTTGGTTCTGCTCTTTTTTTGGAGATGGTAGCGTTTCATTATCTAGCATGTTTAACTTAGACTCTTGAACTTGGAATCAGTAATCGGAATATTTTCTCCGATTGTGTACGGAAATGTGTTCTCGTTTTTCAATTCAGTGATTTCCGGTGTGTGTGATTCTAGTTGCAGTTAGATAACGACGTGGTATGTTACAACCTTTTGTGATGATGTGGCGGTGTATGAACTCTGTGTAAATACTTTCTAGCTTTGTGGGGCCCGATTTCTAGTAGGTGATATGTTCATTTTTGTTCAGTGCATGTAAAAATCTTCTCATCATTTCCTTCTGTGAGTGATAAGTGTTCCACGTGGTTTGTTCATAGAACAAAGCCTTCAGCTTCCACTCTTGTTTGTTCCATGCCCATCAGGCAAGTAACTATGTGGGTATCCTTCTGATTTCCACTAATATTTCGCAATCTTCTCTCCCGGCCTATTTTAATGTTGCTGTTTCTTCTCCGGCTTGTAGTACGAACTCTGTCTGTGTCGGTAATTCTCTCTGAGCCTTGTACAAACTCCTTCAATAACTTCCCTATGTAATTCTAAACATTTCTATGGGTTGCATGCTGTAATTCTTAATTTTATTTTTCCGACTTTGTAATTATTTCACTTTTATGAGTTTTGGAGACTGGACTTCATCCGTCTCTGTGTAATCCCCTCCTATCGCGTGTAGCTGTATTTCATTCGCTTCCTGTCCTCTGGAAAGGTCGCAAACAGTGATCGATGTGAGCGGTCGCGATACGGGCCGCCAGAGGGCGCCCGCGTGTGTGAGCAGAGCGCTGCTGGCTGCTGAGGCCACAGCCTTTTTCTCAATCGCTCTCCGACGTTCTCAGTTGCTGTTGAGCTCTACTAGCATCGTTTTTACTTGCAATTACATATTGGATTGCTGCTAGTATCATCTTGTCTAAGTTGAACTGTTATAGCAAATGATGATCTGTAGTTTATGCCAGTTTTGTATGGGCCGCGCGTGTTGCGCACTGATCGTTACTTGCTATTAAAATATTATGTTCTCAGTGTCAGTAACCAACTGTACTCAATACTCCCCTGTTCCAATACGTGTTGCCTGTCCCGAATCCATGGCGTCGAACCTGCAATTTTATTAATCACCGTGCTAAATATGGGCTCAGGGGCATGCAATTGTAAGGAAACGGCGTTGTTGCCTTCCACACGTGACTATTAAGGTAATTATGAGCCGGCTGCAGTGGCTGAGCGGACTGAGGCGCTCCAGTCACGGTCTGCACGGCAACTACAGTCGGGGGTTCGAATCCCCCCTCGGGGATGGATATTTGTGCCGTCCTTAGTGTAAGGTAGTTGATAAGTAGTTTGTAAGTTTAGGGACTGATGACCCCGTAGTTAAGTCCCATAAGCTTAACAAACATTTGAACATTTGTAATTATGAATTTTTACGGAAAAAGGGTGTTATATTTCTTCTATAATTCTAAGCATTTCTATTGGTTACTTGTAGTAGTTAATTTTCTTTATTTTTTCGGAAACTGAATTTATTCAATTTTACCGGTTTTCGGAACCACGTGGGTCCGAGTTCCGACTTCCGGGGTTCCCAGCTAGTCGCCTGAATTCACGCCACTTCTCATATAAAAAGCAGTATCTAGATCGATTTCTAACAGACTGCAACTTAAGAATCCACCGTGATTTTGTATAATGAATCCGACATACAACCACTTGACCTTCAGTGGAGTGCGTTCATGTAACGTAGCCGTGTGTCGCCGTTAGCGTGTTTGCTCGCGGTAAAATCCAGATGTAATTTAACTTGCTATACACACGCACCATCTCAAAACAGGCACGACAGACCAGAACCAGCTTCAATGTGTTTTTGTAATATTGTGTTTTGTGCTACCTCCGACTTGATGACTTTCGCCTACTACAGCGGCGCCTGCTTCCGCCTCGTTTCAGCTCGCTGATTTTGGTGAGTTTCGCTGTGGCATAGCGTGTGTGTGTGTGAGCGAATGAGTGTTGTTTGTGAATCCTCCCCCCAGTAGTGTAAAATCGTGTATAATTTAGGCTGGGCACCGGCCGCATTGATCCATGTAAGAGATGCATTTTTATTATGTTAACGAAATTGGTTCCCCATTTTGCTTGTTTTCTATCTGAATAAACAAGTTTATGTTCAGCATAATCCGTAAGTTGCCTATAAATTGTTGTTTTAGAGCACCTTCCCTCTTTTATTTAATATTCTTCTTCACAAGTGCTGAGAACAAGCTCAGATGCAAATTTTCATAAGTGTAAATTCCGTTGCGCCATAAATTTTTTCTTAGCCACCTTTCTAAGATAACTTTAATTGTGGGGGCTTGTTTATTAATGTCTGTGTTTAATAACGAATGTATATTGACCACTGTAGTATTAACTTCCTGTTATTGAAGTAATTTGAAACGAGTCAGTTCTCAGTTTGGGCCAGGGAACAAGGCTTTATAGCAGGGAGTAACCGGTAGTTCACACGGACCTTATTTGCTAATTTTAGTGATAAGACAAGGCTCTTGTTACGTACAGTGGTCGACTTTTAATCCGCAAACGTGAAAGGAGAAAGACTTTGACTGGTTGATTATAGCAACATTATTCTTTATCGTGATAGTACTAATCGATATCTCCCCTTTGTCTGAGCAGGATTATTAAAGACCACGTCATTATCAAAGTGGTTCGCTGTAGACCCACAACCTGCACCAATGTTGTGGGCTGATGGTGGTGAATCACAATGTAAGTTGTTATTCGTCTTCTAATACAGAAACAAATAACAATGTGCTTAATGTGTGTGTCAATTCCGATACTTGTGAAGCTTGTTCCTTGTGCCAGGACCATCGCCAGTGGGGCTGGGACACCAAATAGCTACATCATTACCACAACCCAGACCATCAGGCTCGTGTCAAATGTTCAAATGTTTGTAAATCTATCGGACCAAACTGTGTGGTCATCAGTCAGTAGCTTACAAACTACTTAAACCTAGGTAAACTAACCGAAGGACAACACACACACCCATGCCCCAGGGAGGACTCGAACCTCCACGGTGAGCAACCGCGCGCTCCGCAGCGAGACGCTTTAGACCGCTCGGCTACTCCACCGCGGCAGGCTCGTGTCCTCCACCAACACAAGCAGAGAGAAGCATCTAAAATGTCAGGATATTAAAACTGCGTTAAAAAAAGATATGTACATGACGTAAAACAACAGTACAGGTTATAAAGAACGAAAACATTTCTTGGAAGCACCTTTCTCCATTTTTGTGAGCAAGGTTCTTCCACTAAATATTAATTGTGTACTACTGTGCAACTTCGTCTTGCCAAAAACATTTTTTTAAATGTACCTCACTACAAAGAATGCCATTTTAATGCCATCGGAACTTAGTGATGATTGGTACTCTACAAATGTTATTAGTAAACTTTAAAAATAGGCTGAAAATTTCAAAACGATTGATTCAAGTTGGGCATTGAAGGAAATCATTCACTTGAGCATTAATGTTAATAGTAATAATGCTTTCTATGCAGGATGAAAACCAAAACTGCCCAAAGTGGTAGAAGATTAAAAAGCAGTGGGCACTTTTAGCTGGATTATATCCTGTAAATACGAATACATGATGTTTGTCTAAATACCTGGAATATGAACCTGAACTGAACTTTGCAAATGTACCCTTTCCTGCAGACCTCAGACATATGCACGTTTTCGAATAACAAAATGAAGACGTGTGAACGTTTACAGCATTTAGTATTCAGATTATGAATATATGACTGCAGCCGATAAGACGATAGGCAAAGAATTCTGTATCGTGCTGCTGCGTGTTAAAAATACCGACGTAATAGACACGTGAACTTATTAATGTTGGAGGTTGATAGTAAATCAGATACATGCCATTCCCACTACATTAAAAACTTGTCAAGGCTTGCTCGGAATAGTATTGCACCTTCACAAAAGTATATTTTAGTATGTGAGCGATACCTGTACTATTTTTATAGAATGAACCAGTTAGATGCGAATTTAGTTGACTGTGCACAGTTTAAACCAGTCACTAGTGTCATGCCTACTGAAAAGAATCGGGTCTTAAAATTTACGAAATTCAATAATAAACTGATGCTGATACGAATGCGACTTATAACCAGTTGCTGGTTGTAGTCACAGTACTGACTTTAGTTCATATTTCGATCAGGTGCATGTCCATAAATCATTCAGTGTAGCATACTACATACACTGCAGCTATGATGGAGATATTCGCAGTTTAAATTGTACAGAGGCAGCGATCGCATGAATTGGTTTACCCAACCGTTCTACGCAATCAGGGAGACTGAGCATCATTTACTAATGGAAAATAAACCTATAGTATTAAGCCATGAGGAAGAAATGGCGTTTCAAATGGTAACGGCAGTGTTATACACAAGGATCATTGTCATTTCACTGGTGCATTCCTAGAAGCAGCACATCTTAGGTGCAACGTAAATTACAGACCATATTTCACAGTTCCCGTTGTGTTTCACAATCTGATCCCAAACATTTGTGAACAAAAGGAGACAGCAGACGACACAAACATTAGACTAAACCCAGGTCGCGTTTCAATCTTTCCTTCGAATATGGAAAAATATAAATGTTTTACGAAAACTGTTCCGGTAATGCTCAAAGGCCGGGTCTGTGAAATTAAATCAAATGTTTGTAATCCTATGGGATCAAACTACGTTTGTCATCAGTCCCTAGTCTTACAAACCACTTAAACTAAGTTAAACTAACCTAAGGAAAACACACACATCCATGATCGAGGGAGGATTCGAACCTCCGACGTGGGAGGCCGCGCGATTCGTAACGTGGCGCTCCAGACCGCTCGGATACTCCCGCGCAGCCTGCAACATTAATTTCCGATTTATCGATTCATTAAATTTCCTGACGTCTTCACTCGAGAAATGCGCGTCATACTTATCACCAGACGAACTCGCGATAGTAAAAACGTGTTATCCCGATGATCAAGAGTTCGGTCTTGTTAGTCAAAAGGGCATTTTTCCTTATGAATTTATCACCAATGAATCATTATTACTAGAAGATCGGTTACTCCCAATCTACAAGTTTGAAAGTTCGTTAACGGGCGAAACAATAACAGAGGTTGCGTATCAGAGGGCATGCAAGGTATGGAATATTCCGATTTATATTTGAAAATTGACGATCTGCTCCTTGCTGATGTTTTCGAAAACTTCCGCAGACTTTGCCTTACTACATACTGATAAGACCCCGCGCTTTCTCAGTTTAGCGTGGGATGCTCTCTTCAAAATTAGTAACGCAGAGCTGCAACTGATAACTGATATCGATCAGCTACAGTTTGTTGAACGAGTTGCGGTCGTTAATTGTTCCTTTAGACATGCAGTTGCCAACCACACATCCATGACCAATTATGATGAAACGATCAATGTATCGTACATCACATAGGGTAAGGTGGTACAAATTCGATATAGGTACAATTCCGATCACGTTTTCGCGCCATTTGTCTGTCTCGTAGTGTCTCGTTGTGTCGCGTTGTAGAGTAGCAGGTTTCTACAGCTCCTCCTGTCTTTTCCAAGAATACACCGATTTGCGGTAAGGAGATATAAATTTTTTCCCTTTAAAGAGGTAAGTGAAGCTACTTAGTCAACCGCGCTCTTATAAATCATCTAGTTAAGGGTGACTGGATTCGCTGCCAAAAATGCAATGTTTGGTACCACGAAGTATGCGTTGGTGCACGACAGAAAAAGTGCTTTTTATGTGGAAGATTCCCGTTATCAAAATTGTACGAGGACGTGATCATAATTGTACCTAGTGTGGTACATTTTCGATCGATTTTTCTCAATTCCATAAGCTTTTTTTGTGTTTATACCAACATTTGTACCTGCATAATATTTGTGTTACATAGTCATTAAACATCCAAGAACAAGTGCCATAGTTAAAATTATTCCTTTTCTCAATTTATTTCCAGTTACAATAACATTTGTCCGAAATGATCGAAATTGTACCACCTTACCCTATCTCGATCTGAACAGCTTATATAGCTGGACAATGTTGCAACATTTTCCTGGATCTTATTTAGAATGGCTTTCTCCAGGGAGTATCAAAGATTCTGATGTTGCGAACGTACCGAATGATTCGAACACACGGTACATATTAGAAGTAGATCTCGATTACCCTGAAAGTATTCATGATTTACATTCAGATTTGCTCTTTTGTCCAGAGAAAATGGTTCCACCATCAGATAGTAAGAAACCGAAAAAAATGTTTACAACACTTTGCCACAAAAAGAACTATGTCATTCAATACACAAATTTAAAACAGTGTTTGGAACATAATCTGGTTTTGAAAAAGATTCGTCGAATTTTATTTTTTTAGCAAGCTCCCTGTATGAAGCCAAATATTGACATTAACTCACAAAAACAGATGAATGCTCGCAATGAGTTTGAGAAGAACTTATTCGAACTCATGAACAATGTCGTTTCCGACAAGACCATACAGAATGTACGAAAGATGCGGGCGATTGAACTGGCAGCATTATAGGAGGGCGGATATGGAGCAGGTGCATTTATTGCAAAACCAAATTTTCAGAGGAATGTGATTAGTGAGAATCTGGTTGCCACTGAGCTGGCTAAGCTTAATATAGTCTTTGATAAACCAATTGCAGTTGGCATATTTCCAAGACGCTTCTTTACGATTTTCACTATGGGTATATTTTAAAGAACTACTCACTTAATCTGTGCTACACAGACACAGATAGCCTCATTTATATTAAAATCCCTAATCTCTACGAGGATTTCAGGAATTATGTGCATAAAAGATTCGATAGCTCTGGTTTCCAAGCAAACAACTCTTACTGTATTACGCTGGTGAACAAAAAGGTGAAAGATGAACTGAATGGGGAACCTGTTGCTGAATTAATTGGTTTGCGTGCTATAATGTATGCTCTAGATACATACACTGAGTGCATTAAGCGTCAGGGGAAAGGCATAAAACATTCTTATTTAAAGACGTTAACTGCTGATGACTATAGATAGTGCATCTTGGATACATAAGTAAAAACAACTGTGCAGTGTGTAATTACTTCCAAGCTCCACGTAGTTTCCACTAGTAGACAACAGAAACTGGCTTTGTTTTTATACAATGAGAAGCGTTGAATCCTCGGGTCTGGGGTGAACACTATGGCTTGGGGCACTCTTGCATAGATAAGAACTGATTATTTTGTTTGTTTGTCATTATTAGTAGAGTATTTATAATCTTGTATTATTAAACTTATTGAGTATATATCACTGTTGTTATTAAAAAAGATCAATTACTAATTTATTACCAATGCTTTGTTGTTGACCAGTTGGAAATGGACGGACTGCCTCAAGATTACATTTTAACAATAATAACACTACGACGAAACTAATAGTAAACATTAACATTAGTATTTAAGCATCTGTATTGTTCAGAATACTGTAACACTGTGATCCAAGTCAGGTAACCACTGTTGTGTCACTGGAGAAGAATTCATCTACTGAATACAATGGATGTTGTTTTAAGTTGCTTAGCACTTTAGTTTTGAATATCTCCACTGGCAGGGACTGAACACTATTCGGAAGCGCATTAAACATTTTCACAGCTGCCACAGGGAAATTATCTTGGGTTTTGGCCAATCCACACCTTTGCTCGTCTATATAGTCCTTATTCCAGGTGTTGTGGTGATGAATGTGATGTCTCTTACTATCAGTGTTTTGATTCAGCTTCACATGAATGAGGCAGTTGAGCACTGTGAGAAGGCAAGTTCTCCTCACTGTCATTTCCTGCATATTCCGACCTTAGCATCACATTCTACTCGTCAAGAAGAATAGTTTGAATATAAACGCGATGGGGTACGAGCATTTTTAAGGATAATAATTACACTTTAATATGCAAATTAAGAGGCCATGTCACAAGGGTGACAAAATGTGGTGTCGCACAAGTATGAAGTGCGCGCCACGTACTTCCGCCGCGCGCCGCCATGCACGCACAGCGCGGCGTTCTTACGACGTCAGCCAAGAGCGCCCTCTGCTGCAACTCCGCTCGTGGCCACCACTGCTGCATCGTTCACTTGGAACTGAGATAGGAACCAGTTAAAACTTGGGAATCAGATAGGCACCAGTTAAGACTTGGCTATCAGATAGGCACTATGAATCATCAGTAGGCAGGCCTCTATCTAATCTATGTATCAGCATTCTGCAGTCAAGAACTATGTAAAAGTTAAGTATTACTAAGTCTCTATGAAATATATGTCTCGTTCTAATTTACTCTAGTGTTTCTAGTTTCTGCTGTCCCACTGGCTGGTCACCTCCGTACCTGCACACGCGTGCATCCTTTATTCCTGTGTCGGTCTCTTTCTGCTCGGCCACCGACACCTACCACAAGCGGCGAAAACGAGACACAAAAGTGGCGACGAGAATGGGATACAAAACAAAATTAAGTCGAGGCTGGAGTTTACTCGTTTAACACCCCGAACAGCTCTTGTTTTTCTGAAGCGGGGCTTGGCGCCTAGTGGCGGCAGCCGGTGAAAAGAAGTGGTGGCAAGGGCCCCACTCAACTGTGTCGCCCAGGGTGGTCTTTGGGACGAAACACATTTAAAAATCCCCCTTCCACTGTGAGGAAATACTGGCCCTTGAGAGCCTTTGAAAAGAAAAACACAGTTCAGTTCGTAACAAAAGATGTTTACTCGCAACTTTTAGCTGGCGGCAGAAAGCCACACAGAATTCTCACGGAATTTCAAGTTGGCGCCAACAAGTCGGAAAGGAGGCACCTAAACGAGACATTAAACGACTCACCATTGGCCAGCATGCCATACGGAGATTTAAGACGCACAATCTGATTGGGAGGCGAGCCACGGACGTGGAAAGGCTAGCGTCACCAGCTGATATACAGAACAAAAGGACGAGGGAAATAAAGGCACTCTCACTCACACCGGCTGTGTGGCACTCTGCGTGCAAGCTCGCAGTAAGACTCTCTCGCAATAAACTTTCATTCTTCCGCCAAAAACCACCAGTAACATCGTTGATTTTAAAAATTATGACGTAATGTCCAGTTGACAGTAAAGACAAAGTATAGTAACAACCAGCTCACATCAGTATACCCAGATGAAGGCCACTGTAATAATGGCCGAAACGTCGGTTATTAAAGTAATAGCCTTCCTACATCATGACACGGTACAACACCCAGAAAACTTTTATGTTCATAGTTAGGATCAGTTCGGGTCTAAAGTGTTGTCACTAGTTACTGAAATAAAAAACTGATTCTGAATTTTACATTTATTTAATTTACTATTTATCAGTAAGACTCAAGTTGATGAAAACAAATTGAATTTGTATTTCCAAGTTTCGAATAGATCAACTGGATAGATTAATGTTTGAGGAAAGGTATAAACATCTTCAAAATAAAATAAAGTCGGTAGAATGGCTGAAGAACCGCATCTACTTGACTTTAAAAATAACGCAATTTCGTGAGTTTGCGATTGAGGCTGTCACGATGTCAGAAATGTTACGCAATGTTAAAAAATTGATTTGTAATTATTGCTTTGGGATGGGTGGAGTTCGCCTAGAGCATTCACACACAATACCATTAAATGCGCTGATGGCTGCTAGCTGTGTCTTTGCTGAAATCAAAACTAAACTTTTTCTATCTTGATCGACTGCTGCTGATCGCATTTTCCCGGTGTCTTGATAAAGTCTGGGATGGCCTGCAAACGTTAGTCTGGATGTATGTTGGCACGGTACATCAGTGTCAGACTAACCACCGCGGTGCCACTCGAAAATGCGCTCGCAAGCGTTATCTAATTCACTCTATGTTCACACCGAATATTAAGTATCTCGGTCAACACTATGAACAGCACGTAATCCTTAGTATTCTCCACTGGAGATTTCGCTCCATGACAGAGGTGCTCCTTACAGTGCAATACTGTACAGGACTCTTTATCGCCTCTCGCGAGAGAGTCCACTGCGAGCTTGCATGCAGAGTGCCACACAGGCGGTGTGAGTGAGAGCGCCTTTATTTCCCTCGTCCTTTTGTTGTGTATATCAGCTGGTGACGCTAGCGTTTCCACGTCCGTGGCTCGCCTGCCAATCAGATGCTCCATATACACAAAATCAGATTGTGTTTTGCGAAGAAAATTGTTATAACAGTATGTTTATTAGATTTAACCTAAAATATGACCAATAATTGAAAGAAAATAACGTGCTGTACTTTATGCAATATGTGACCGCTCATGTTTCAGATACTGGCGTGACCGTGGAAGGTTAAACTCTAAAAAAATTCAAATGTTTGTAGAGCTTATGGGACTTAACTACGGGGTCATCGGTCCCTAAACTTACAAACTACTTATGAACTAGCTAAGACTAAAGACGGCGCAAATATCCATGCCCGAGGGGACATTCGAACCCCGACCGTAGCGCCCGTGCAGACTGTGACTGATGCGCCGCAGACCACTTGGCCACTGCGGATGGCAAGGTTAACACTTTGACTGCCGGCCATGTAAACCATTCCATCCCTTAGAGTGCCAGATATTCTGCTTGCAGGAGTAACCCAAGCTGCACTTAGTTTCTTTATATTCAGTCTGGCGTAAGGAATTGTCTGATCTTTGAAATAAATCTAGAACTGAACACAGAGCATCTAAATCACATACAACTCCGACGCCAAGGGCCCCACTAAAAACGTCTGTCTTAGTCTGTATCAGTCCAACCCTCTGTAGAGTCACTACGATATGTTGCTGAGTCACCCCTCTGTCATAGTCACATCTCAGTACTTTCGGGGAGAATATTTTGCGTGAAGCCATGTCCGTTGATTTACCTACTGAGTGAGCGGACACCACTTTCTACCTGCCCCGTTTCATACAATGAATGCGACCAGTCGGACGATTTAGAAACTAAATAAAAGATCTATAGGCTGGTTTAGACACTAGGTTTACCAAGTAAGGTATTTAAGGTAGATCTAGCCCGTCAATAAAATTGATTCTGTTTTTGAAAGCACGAAAACAAAGATCACGAACCTCTGATGTCGAACAACAGTGCGCTCCGCAGCAAGGAGCCTTAGAGCGCTCGGCCACCCCGCCGCTGCTGGACAGAAAGACGCGATATCACGTGAGCTGACGCACTATTGGCATTGTGACACTGCCCAGCGTTCAACAATGAAGCAATTTGAAGTGGATACATGCGGCAAATTAAAATTATTATTTTGAAAGGAACGTTACGACAAGCTGGTTGTCAGGAGGTTCTGTATTTTTTCGGGAGTCTGGAGATCGTATGAAAAGTAGGGAGAATCCAGACGAATCCCGGACCATCTGGCAACCATATGCGCGCTATGCAGTTGGCAGTCGGGCTGACGTAGCACTGGAGTGTGAGTCGCTGGTGAGAACTGGAGCCACAATGTAATGAAATACCGAGTAAAATACCAATACGCCGTACAGTAAAGCGATTTTAATAACAGTACCGTTTACAACAACTACAAGACTAAGTTCACTCCAAAGAGCTTGAATGGCTTTCATTTGTGTTGATGACAAAATGCTCTTCTCTTTCGTCTATTACGTAGCGTAATTTGCACATTTGAGCTTCAACTTTTTGCAGCACACTTGTTCCATTCGTCTGCAGTCACAGTCCTTATTGCTTCTTCCTTATCGTCTGACAATTTGTATGTTTTGTTTCTTGCTGGAACATAGCCTTTGACTGTGTCCCAGACTAACTCGATAGCGTTTAATTCACAGTGGTACGGAGGCTAACGTTGCTTTGCCACACAGTTACTGCGAACGGCTGAAAGCAAGGGGAAACTACAGCCGTTTCTTTTCCCGAGGACGTGAACCTCTACTGTATGAATATATGATGATGGCATCCTCTCGGGTAGAATATTCCAGAGGTAAAATAGTCTCCCTTTCGGATCTGCGGGTGGGGACTACTCAGGAGGATGTCGTCACCAGGAAAGACAACACTGGCATTCTGCGGATCGGAGCGTGGAATATTAGATCCCTTAATCGGGTAGGAATATTAGAAAATTTAAAAAGGGAAATGGATAGGTTGAAGTTAGACATAGTGGGGTTAGTGAAGTTCGTTGGAAAGAGGAACAGGATTATAAATGCAAAAACAGTTGGGGTATTACAGGAATAGGACTGATAATGGATAAGAAAACAGGAATGCGGGTAAACTACTATGAGCAGTGCAGCGATCGTATTACCGTAGTCAAGATATATACGAAGCCAACACCGACCACAGTAGTACAGGTTTATATGCCAACTAGCAATGCAGATGATGAGATCGAAGGAAGTATGAGGAGCCAAAGGAAATTATTCAGACAATTAAGGGAGAGGAAAACTTTATTGTTATGGGAGACTTTAATTAGGTAAACTGATAATGGATAAGAAAACAGGAATGCGGGTAAACTACTATGAGCAGTGCAGCGATCGTATTACCGTAGTCAAGATATATACGAAGCCAACACCGACCACAGTAGTACAGGTTTATATGCCAACTAGCAATGCAGATGATGAGATCGAAGGAAGTATGAGGAGCCAAAGGAAATTATTCAGACAATTAAGGGAGAGGAAAACTTTATTGTTATGGGAGACTTTAATTAGGTAGTAGGAAAAGGAAGGGAAGGGAAGGGAATAGGTGAATATGGACTGGGCAAAAGTAATGAAAGAGGAAGCCGCCTGGTAGAATTTTGCACGGAACATAATTTAGTTATAACAAACACTTGAATTAATAATCACCAAAGAAGGTTGTGTACGTGGAAGAGAGCAGGAGACACCGGGAGCTACTAGATAGATTTTACAATAGTAAGACATAGATTTCGGAACCAGGTTTTAAACTGTAAGACATACCCATGGGCATATGTAGACTTTGACCATATCTTATTGGTCTTGAATTGTAGGCTGAAGCTGAAAAAACTGCAGGAAGGTAGGAAAATAAGGAGATGGGACCTGGATAATTGAAGGTATCTGAAGTTCTAGAGAATTTCGGAGGGAGCTTTAGGCAACAATTGACGGAAAGAGGGAGGAAATAAAACAGTAGAAGATGAATGGGTAGCATTGAGAGATGAAATAGTGAAGGCAGCAGAGGACAAAATATGTAAGAAGGCAAGACCTACAAAAATCCTTGGATATCACAGGAAATACTAAAGTTAATCGATGAAAAGAGAAAATATAAAAATGCAGTAAATGAAAGACGCAAAATGGAGAACAGACGACTAAGAAATGAGGTTGACAGAAAGTGCAAAATGGCCAATGCAAATCTGTAGAAGAATGTATAAATAGAGGAAAAATAGATACCCCCAACAGGAAAATAAAAGAGACATTTGGAGACAAGAAAAACAGCTCTACGAATATTAAGAACTTAGATGGAAAACCAGTTCTCAACAAATAAGGGATAACTGGAAGTTGGAAAGAATATATAAAGGGGCTCTATAAAGGAAATGAACGTAGAGACAATATTGCAGGAAGGGAAGAGGAAGTAGATGAAGCTAAAATAGGAGATACTATACTGAGAGATGAATTTGACAGAGCACTGAAAGACTTAAGTCGAAACAAGGCCCTTGGAGTAGATGACATTCCCTCAGAGTTACTGAAGTCTCTGGGAGAACCAGCCATGACAAAACTATTTCACCTGGTGTGTAAGATGTATGAGACAGGTGAAATGCCAGTCAGACTTTAAGAAAAATGTAATAACCCCCATTCCAAAGTAAGCAGGCGCGGACAGGTGTGAAAATTACAGAACGATCAGTTTAATAAGTCGTGGTTGCAAAATACTAGCACAAATTATTTACAGAAGGATGGAAAAACTGGTAGAAGCCGACGTCGGAGAAGATCAGTTTGGATTCAGGAGAAATTTAGGAACACAGGAGGCAATACTCACTTTACGGCTTTTCTCAGAAGATAGCATAAGTAAAGGCAAACCTACATGTCTATCTTTTGTAGATTTGGAGAAAGCTTTTGAGAATGTTGATTGGAATACACTCTTTGAAATTCTGAAGCAAGCAGGAGTAAAATATAGGGAATGGAAGGTTATTTACAACTTGCACAAAAACCAGACAGCAGTTGCCACAGTTGAAGGGCATGAAAGGGATGCAGTGGTTGGGAAGGGAGTAAGGCAGGGTTGTAGCCTTTCTCCAACGTTATTCAATTTGTGCAATGAGCAAGCTATACAAGAAAGCAATGAGAAATTTGGAGAAGGAATTAAAGTTCAGGGTGAAGAAATAAAAACACTGTGTTTTGCCGAGGACATCGTAATTCTGTCAGAGACAGCAAAGGACCTGAAAGAGCATTTGAACGGAATGGACAGTGTGTTGTAAGGTGTATAAGATGAACATTAACAAGAGCAAAACAAGGGTAATGGAGTGCAGCCTAAGAAAATCGGGCGATGCTGAGGGAATTAGATTAGGTAACGAAACAATAAAGGTAGTAGATGAGTTTTGTTACTTGGGCAGTAAAATAAAACATGATGGTCGCAGTACAGAGGATATAAAATGGCAATGGGATGAAAAGCGTTTTTGAAAAAGAGAAATTTGTTAACATCGAGTATTAATTTAAACGTAAGGAAGTCCTTTCTGAAGGCATTTGTGTAGAGTGTTGCCTTGTATGGAAGTGAAACATGGACGATAAACAGTGCGGACAGGAAGAGGATAGAGGCTTTTGAAATGTGGTGTTGCAGAAGAATGCTGAAGATTAGGTGGGCTGATCGCGTTAATAATGAGGAGTTACCGAACAGAATTGGAGGAAAAAGGAATTTCTGGTATACCTTGACTAAAAGAAAGGAGATGAGGCTTGCCCAGGATAGAATAGGGTGGAGAGCTGCATCAAACCAGTCTCGGGACTGAAGACCACAACAACAACAGCACGGAGGAATTCGAACAGTTTTCCTGCATTCCTAGTCAATTAATCAGCAGCATACTCGTTGTGCGCTACTTTCTTTCTTTCTATTTTTTAAAATTATATCTAAAAGTTCTTTTTTCAGCATGCCGTCTTCAAAAGCAATATTTTTAGATTTTAGCCATTCAGATAAATGATACTTAGTGCAATTCGCATTGGGAAGTTTTTTTTTCTTTTCTGCAGGAATGGTACGGCGCAGTCTCAGGAATAATAACTGGGTGTTCCTAGAGCCGCGGAAGAACATACTGAAACCAGTTCTCAAACGTATTTGTGCACATCTCCTCATGATAGTTTTCATTCCTCTTGGATTCGAAAGTCCATAAACATAAATAGCTTTCGACGAAACATGCTTTCCTTCCAATGTGTGTGATAATCAGCCGCTTTCCTTTACCCGATGGGCCCTTGTTTCTTGTGGGCAATCCGTGCAGAAACGCTTGTTTGGAGGACTTTATGGTGCCATCGACTCAGACGTTATTTCGGGTATGTCCTGCGTTCAACCGTGTCCATGTAGTAAATGGGTCTTCCTTCCTTTCCAAACACATTGATGGTTCGCAGATGACGCCGCCTCTATAAAATTATATCCGTGGAGGATAACATAATGAGTTCACTCGTACTTGATGTTCTAATGAGAGAGAGAGAGAGAGAGAGAGAGAGAGAGAGAGAGAGAGAGAGAGAGAGAGAGAGAGAGGGAGAAAGAATAAGAATAAACCATACTGTTGGATGGGGACAGAGACAATGAAAGCTGGATGTGATTACAAACGCCAATACTTACGCTACAAATCACCTACTTGTCCTTTAGGATGAAACTTTACAGCTCCTAATTCACCACTCTGAAGCCACACATTCCTCGTGAGCTATAGTTTTGTCCCCGCTTTATTTTCTCGAGATGTATGTAGATAATAGGTAGATTTCATGTGGCTCATTGGCCTGGTGCAAGTCTGTCAATTGGACGCCACTTCGGCGACATGCGTGTCCCTAGCCTATCCCAGTTATCCAACCGGGAAAAGGGGACCTACAGCTTAACATGGAATCCGAACCACGTGTTGTTTCTGGCGACTCTTCGCATCGTTGAGAGGTGAAGGATGGGTTAAAACCCAGACTGAAAGAATCCGAGGTCCGATCGGGTTTCTAGCCCGCGACCCTTTGGTTTCCAGTCGAACCCAAGACCACCGGTGGAAACTATATTTTCGTTGACACTTGTAGAATCTCATGCTTTTGGAACTTGGACAGTAACCCACACAGAGATAGAAAACGCTTCTCTTGTAGCGTCAACAGTTGTTTTGTAAAGCAGTCAACAATCCGAAGATTGGTTTGAACACCATAGTGCTTTATAGTGCTTTACTAGGCATGATCCTGTTTGGAGGTGGTATGCCGTTGCCTTCCTCCGACCTTCGATCTGACTTACCCAGCCAGTTATAGGGGGACCTACTGTTTAACGTGGGCTCCGAACCACACATGAGCAATACTGCCAGAGGTGAAAGAAGTGGAAAGTGACAGATAAAAATCCTAGGACCTGGCGAGGATCGAACCCGCGACCTTCGGATTTGTAGTCCGGCACTCTACCACTGTGCAACCGAGGCGCACTGATGGAACATATTTGTCAGTATTCTTCCTAAGAATCTACGTCAGACATTTGCGTTTCCTACTTTGAAATCTATGTGTTCGTTCCACTTCAGGTGGTTCCTTACGCCCACCCCGTGATATTTTATGAAAGTAACTGTTTCCAGAGATTCTTCTACAATTGTGTAGACATACACTAGAGAATCTTTCTTTTCCATGTATTCATGTTAAGCTATATTTATTTATGATTTAGACATACCTGCGCCTCAGCAATGGTTACAGGATAACAGATTAATAAAATCAGCCAACCAGTTCAACGAATAGTAGTTTAATAAACCTTACCATGGTTTCAACGGGTGTAAACCAGTCTTCTTCAGAAGTACATGTGACTAAAAATTCCCATCAGAAAAACAACATTGACGGCCGATTCGTCCATCTATCGTTAATCTTTTCGTTAGTAAACGAGAAGATGCCTTTAACGTCCAGTTAAATGTGTTCGTTAAGTGCACTGCGTTTGTCATTGCTTGATACATCTCTCGTTAGCTAACCTGGAGAAAACGAGAAGGTACACTATATTTCGAATATGTTGGCGATAGAAACAAATGAAAAGTGCCGTCTGAATAAACAGCTGTTCGCCATATTTGACTAGTAGGGAAGAGGTTTGCAGACAGTCGTTATTTGGCGCAATGGAAAACAGACGTGAAAGGAGCTCGAATTTTAAAGAAGTGAGTGCGAGATTCTTGTGTCATTAATAGAGAAAGATAAAGATACATTGGACTGAGATAGGCCAGTGCCAATGTCACCTCTCAAACAGCTTTCCAGGCAGACAAAACGTCTGGACACCAAAGAAGTCCCCTATGGCAATGAACATATTTTCAAGTGCGTAGTACCTTAGTGCAAGCAATAACTTTCACATAGGCAAAAGTGCACTGTTCCTGTAGATCTGAGGAAGAAATCATATTTTAGGCCTTACACTAGGCACAAAAAGCATAAGTAAATACTGAATTAATAAGCTTGCAGACGTAAGTATTTTATTCTTTTTTTATTACGACAGAACTCTTACAAAAGACATATGTCTGTTGGACTCTTCAGATGGTCGTGGAGTTTATCATGCAGCGTTTCCACAGTGGCCTTTCGAAGACGAAATCGCGTAACAAATTCTGCATCATCCAAACATTCAAAATGATTTGAAAGAACATAAATACGTCTAGGTCGCCTTATTGGGACAATGACCTCTAGAGCGTCCAAAATACTGACATCCTCTTCATTGTATATAAAACTCTTCTGGGTGTTGGACCGCATCGTCAAAATATCAAACACTTCACCGACGTTTCGGCCACTATTGCAAGTGCCCATCTTCTGGGTGTTACATTTACTGCTGGGTGACGGAAAGCTGGTGTCTTAAATACTAAATGTTGCTAGTTGCTATTGGTGGTTTCAGCTCTCTTTCATTGGTGTTTACTTTATTTCTTCCTATTGGTGGAAAAGGAAGTCCAGGATTGGTGTTTATATTAATGTTTGCCATTCTTTGAACCTGGCGAATGAGGAGCGGTGGTAGCAGTGACGTAGCAGTGATGTCTAGCGCCGGCTAGAGCGTGCTGTTTGCTCTGTGTATGCGCGGCCGCTGTTGTCTGCGGGCGGGCCCCTATGGACTGCACTGCGCGCGGTGTCGTCGCGAAGCGCTGCTACTGCT
Organism: Locusta migratoria; assembly: GCA_026315105.1. Classification (NCBI taxonomy): domain Eukaryota; kingdom Metazoa; phylum Arthropoda; class Insecta; order Orthoptera; family Acrididae; genus Locusta; species Locusta migratoria. Next base: position 443,545,870 of record CM048755.1, on the reverse strand, counting down.
GGCAACCAAGACGCGGGAAGTCTGTACCCGTCTTCCCTGTTCATATTTCCGGGTCGCTTAGCTATTTCAATTGCTTCCCTGATTTTCCTCTTCAAAGTATAGGGCTGTTTTGCCAGTACAGCGACTTTCCGAAAATCCATATGTTTGCCGCACTCTTCTTGGTGTTCAGCTACTGCCGACTTTGTATGCTGTCCTAGCCGAATGTACCTCTCGTGCTCGGCTATCCTTGTTTTAATCGGCCGCCCAGTTTCGCCAATGTACACCTGGCCGCACTCACAGCCGATTTCGTAGACTCCAGCTGTGTGCAACTTATCCGTTTTGTCCTTCAGTGAGCCTAGGACATCTCTTATTGTTGCTGCGAAATATAGGCTTGATGCCCTCTCGACGAAGAATTTTGCCTACTCGTTCGGTGACGCCTTTTACGTATGGCAATAGGGCGATGGTTTTTCCTTCCTTTGGCGCTTCCCTTTTGTTTCTATCATTAGGTGTCATAGTTTGCTCAATCATCCTCTTCCCATAACCGTTTGCTTCGAAGGTGGACCTGATGTTTTTTAATTCTGCTTTCAGATGTTGTTCATCACTAATCCGGTATGCCCTCTTAGTTAGAGTGTGGAGCACGGACTTCTTTTGCGTAGGATGATGGTGGGAAGTTGCGTGAAGGTACCTGCCTGTGCTGGTGGCTTTTCTAAATACCCGATGGCCCAGTTTGCCCTCTGGTTTCCGATAAACCTCTACGTCGAGGAAAGGGAGCACACCATTCTTCTCAATCTCCATGGTGAACTGGATCTTGTTGTGCTGTTGATTGAGGTGTTGATGGAAATTCTGCAGCTCCTCTTCTCCATGAGGCCAGATGACAAACGTGCCGTCTACATATCGCAGCCAGCAGTCTGGACGTAGTGGTGCGGACTGGAGAGCTGTTTCCTCGAATGCCTCCATGAAAATATCGGCTGCAACGGGTGAGAGAGGTGAACCCATTGCAACTCCGTCCGTCTGTTCATAAAATTTCCCTTTCCACCTGAAATAGGTGGTCGTTAAACAATGTTGCACCAGATCGCAAACGTCGGGTGGAACACGTTCCTCTAGGATGCTCATGGTATCCGACACTGGTACATTTGTAAATAAGGACTTCACGTCGAAGCTGACCATCAAATCCGTGGTGGAGATTCGTTTTTCTTCTAAAAGTGCTACGAAATGGGTTGAGTCCTTGACGTAAGAGTCCGTGTGGCCCACGAGATGTTGGAGTTTCGGTACTAGTTCTTTTGCGAGTCGGTAAATCGGTGAGTCTATACTGCAGACTATAGGCCTTAGAGGAAAAGACTCCCGGTGGATCTTCGGAACCCCATAAATCCTTGGTGCCTGTGGGACTTGCGGGTTGAGTCGTCTGGCCGTGTCGAAGTTCATTCTGGTTATCTTAAGCAGTGCTTGCGTCTGTTTTATTACCTTGGCCGTCGGATCCCCCTTGAGCTTCTTATAGATGGGTTCACTTAGAAGTTTTTCCATCCGGTCGTCGTAATCTGTAGTATTCATCACCACTGTGGCGTTCCCCTTGTCGGACTGTACCACTACTAGGTCGGGGTTGTTCTTTAACTCTATGATAGCACGACGTTCCTCATTACTGATGTTCTGCTTTGGTGGCTTTGCATGCGCCAAGACTCGAACTGTCTCTTGTCGGATCTTCTCTGCTTCTGCTTGTGGAAGGTGACGTAGCGATGCCTCGACGGATTCTATGATGTCTTCTTTAGGGACTCGTCGTGGTGTGATTGCGAAATTCATCCCCTTGGACAGTATTTGTGTTGCTGCGTCACTTAATTCATGACTGGAAAGGTTGACCACCGTTCGCTGCGTGTCCATTGTTTGTCCATTACCCGTAGTTTTCTGCTGCAGGTTATAAAATTTTATAACGTGTTCCACCCGACGTTTGCGATCTGGTGCAACATTGTTTAACGACCACCTATTTCAGGTGGAAAGGGAAATTTTATGAACAGACGGACGGAGTTGCAATGGGTTCACCTCTCTCACCCGTTGCAGCCGATATTTTCATGGAGGCATTCGAGGAAACAGCTCTCCAGTCCGCACCACTACGTCCAGACTGCTGGCTGCGATATGTAGACGGCACGTTTGTCATCTGGCCTCATGGAGAAGAGGAGCTGCAGAATTTCCATCAACACCTCAATCAACAGCACAACAAGATCCAGTTCACCATGGAGATTGAGAAGAATGGTGTGCTCCCTTTCCTCGACGTAGAGGTTTATCGGAAACCAGAGGGCAAACTGGGCCATCGGGTATTTAGAAAAGCCACCAGCACAGGCAGGTACCTTCACGCAACTTCCCACCATTATCCTACGCAAAAGAAGTCCGTGCTCCACACTCTAACTAAGAGGGCATACCGGATTAGTGATGAACAACATCTGAAAGCAGAATTAAAAAACATCAGGTCCACCTTCGAAGCAAACGGCTATGGGAAGAGGATGATTGAGCAAACTATGACACCTAATGATAGAAACAAAAGGGAAGCGCCAAAGGAAGGAAAAACCATCGCCCTATTGCCATACGTAAAAGGCGTCACCGAACGAGTAGGCAAAATTCTTCGTCGAGAGGGCATCAAGCCTATATTTCGCAGCAACAATAAGAGATGTCCTAGGCTCACTGAAGGACAAAACGGATAAGTTGCACACAGCTGGAGTCTACGAAATCGGCTGTGAGTGCGGCCAGGTGTACATTGGCGAAACTGGGCGGCCGATTAAAACAAGGATAGCCGAGCACGAGAGGTACATTCGGCTAGGACAGCATACAAAGTCGGCAGTAGCTGAACACCAAGAAGAGTGCGGCAAACATATGGATTTTCGGAAAGTCGCTGTACTGGCAAAACAGCCCTATACTTTGAAGAGGAAAATCAGGGAAGCAATTGAAATAGCTAAGCGACCCGGAAATATGAACAGGGAAGACGGGTACAGACTTCCCGCGTCTTGGTTGCCAGCAGTAGCAGCGCTTCGCGACGACACCGCGCGCAGTGCAGTCCATAGGGGCCCGCCCGCAGACAACAGCGGCCGCGCATACACAGAGCAAACAGCACGCTCTAGCCGGCGCTAGACATCACTGCTACGTCACTGCTACCACCGCTCCTCATTCGCCAGGTTCAAAGAATGGCAAACATTAATATAAACACCAATCCTGGACTTCCTTTTCCACCAATAGGAAGAAATAAAGTAAACACCAATGAAAGAGAGCTGAAACCACCAATAGCAACTAGCAACATTTAGTATTTAAGACACCAGCTTTCCGTCACCCAGCAGTAAATGTAACACCCAGAAGATGGGCACTTGCAATAGTGGCCGAAACGTCGGTGAAGTGTTTGATATTTTGACGATGCGGTCCAACACCCAGAAGAGTTTTATATACAATGACAACGGCCGCGGAAGCCTTCGTTTACATCCTCTTCATTGTCAAACATATCTCTTTATTTCATCGATTTTCATCATACCGATTCTCACGTAACTAATCGTTAGCCGTAAGTTTGTATTTTGATATCGCAACAATAATTTTAAAGTTATGTTACGTATCTGCAATATATATCAAACTCATCTAACCGCTACTGACATGGACGGGGCGACAAAGATGACGATAAAATTTTCCAAAAGCTGCTTTCCACATTAGTTTTTCATACATGTAGTGCTTCTGTTATTTTGTTCTACAAATAGTTCTTTATCATGTGAATATATTGCAGTATTTTAACGCTTTTCAATCCTGCCATTTTCATACAGATTCTCACTTAACTGGTCGTTAGCCGTGTAACGAGCAGAATTCTACTCGTTAACTTAACGGCCAGTTTGAGGTCTTTTAACGTCAGGGTAACTGATAACGAAACATTGACAAACGCAATTTGTTGCAGTTACTTCGCTGGATTCATTAATTTGCTGCTTATTTATGTTGAGGGTCACTTGCCACTCGCTTCACTGCAGGTTATCTTGCATTTCGCTACAATTTTCTAGCGTTGCGACTCTTTATGTATATTACAGCATCATCCGCAAAAAGGCCAATGGAACTTCCCCCGTTATCTATTACATCATCATCATCATCTATATCCGTACATATTATAAATAATATATACGTGTGTGGTTTTGTTCCACATCTTGTCCTAAAGTAATGAAGCGAGTTCGACAAACTTTGGTGCACATATTTCATCGCCAGGCAACAATCTCTGTGGTCGTAACATACGCCTACGACACATAGTTCAGGAGGTTGATGTCATAAACAACGAAATGTGCGGAAAACTTCAGCATCACGAGACAGTGTGCCGCATCTTCTCTTTAAGTATGGACTGGTTCACCAAAACTTGGTACGCATTTTCTGTACTGCCAGAGAAAAATAGCTGTGAGGGTAAGAACGTAGTTAAGAGGATACGACGTCATAAACAACACACGAATAACAAGACATAATTCACTCACTTTTAGAGGACGAGAGCACTTAGCGATTTGCAACAAACTTTGTACATAATTTCGAACCTGTACGAAACTTCTTTTCACGACTGCAAAAATTATGAAAGGAAAGACGTTTACAGCTTACTACTTTGTCGCTGCTCATGCTGCAAAATAACGGCTTCGGCATGACGTCACATTTTATCATTTCTACACTATTAACCTTATTTGCCAGACATTTTGCAGAGAGTATGCACACAGAACACTGAAATAGCTTCGAAATACGTTACAGTGCAACACGTAGTTCAAGATCGCTTAAAATTTCCGTGGCTGATAGTCCATGGACTATAAGTAAAACTTTCCCCTAACGTTTCGTCTTCGGCTGCGGAAGACATCATCGAAGGCGAAGTGGCTACTGCAGTGAGGGCTAGAGGGAGTACCGTATATACAGATCGCATTGGAAAAGTGCTGAACAAATATGGGGTGGAAATTATGTTCAGACCAACCAGGAAAATTAAAGAATATTTAAGATCTGAAAAGATGCTTGACACCCTTTTGATACTTCGGACGTATATAAAATTCCTTATAGCTGTGGCCAAGTGTACATTGGCACCACGAAAAAAAAAAGTGTCAACACTCGTCTGAGTGAACCTAAGAGAAACTGCCGCGTGGGACATACAGATAACAAGTTTACCATGAAATTAAATTTAACGAGACCAGTGTTTTATCAAAAACTTCTCACTACTATGTTCGCACCTATAGAGCCATTGAATATAGTCTATATAGCCATTGAAATTTACAAACACCGCAATAATTCTAATAGAAAAGAGGAAGGTGTTAAATTAGACAGAATTTGGAGTTCAACGTTGCACCAACACGTTGACAATCGACTTTCGTCTATCAATAATGTTGGCAATACCAGAGACAGCTTCTCAGCCGACGTCACGTGATGGACTGTGGCGCCCCCTACACCGCCTATATATGCGGCGGTCCTTCGAGCCCTCGTCGAGGTTGCCACTTCGCCTCCGATGATGTCTTCTGCAGCCGAAGACGAAACGTTAGGGGAAAGTTTTATCTATCGACCACGGCCTATCAGCCCGGAAATTTTAAGTGAACTTGACGCCGGCCGTGAAAGCCTACATTTTTCAAGAGTTATGAGATCATAAGGAATAAGATACATGAAAAAAAAAATAATAAAAATAAAAATTCATGCATGAGATATCGATTTATTATTTCTTTATTACTAACTCTATTTGAGAGTGTACATATACCACTGAATGTACTTTCTAAATTATATCATAGTACGACACATAATTCAGGAAATATGACGTCATAATAGATTGTATGAATGAAATTTGCGCTATCACTGATGAGATTATAAATTATTATGTATCTTGTACTAACTACGATCTGTCGACTACTGGGGGATGGAAAAGCAGCCGTCACACAAAAAATGTTGCGGACGTGGATGCCAAGTTAGAACATAAATTCCCATTAATAGAATAAGTGTATTTGTGTGTACAAAAGCAAGTACATAACTTCCGGCCGGCCGCAGTGGCCGAGCGGTCTGCGGCGCAGCAGTCACGGTCTGCACGGCGGTCGGGGGTTGGAATCCCTCCTCGGGCATGGATGTTTTTGCCGTCTTTAGTATAAGCTAGTTCATAAGTAGTTTGTAAGTTTAGGGACTGATGTCCCCGCAGTTAAGTCCCATAAGCTTTATAAACACTTGAACTTTTTTTTACATAACTTCTTCAGACCTGAAGAGGGACAGTTACAATGGTAACATAACAAGCAATACCAATTGTTGTTGCTGCTGCTCTTCAGTTTGGAGCCAACTCACTGGCTCGACCAGCGGTGTGCAGCTGGTTAAGTCACTGTTGCAAAGGGCGTGGACGTGTTTTTGCCATTGCGGCTCCTGCTACATCTCTTCTGGCACTGATGCGCTGGTCGGTGTGCAGTCTTTACATTAGCACTGCATAAATTATTTTCGCACAACACATCGCACACAATTTCCTAATATTTGGAAAATTATATTATTTCAGGATATATTAATGAGGGTAGATATTATGTCTTAAGGATTAAGCTGCATGAAACCGAAAGTGAAATGGACAGCGAGTGAGGCAGACAGTGATGGACGCAGCGGGAAGAAGGAGACGGGAAAATAAAGGAACTGAATAAATACGAGGCGCGTCCAGAAAGTAAGTTCCGTTTGGTAATAAAATAAAATTGTACACAGATACAGAAGAAATTTTTATTGCACAAAATTCTACAACTCTTAAACTACTTTTCCACATAACTGCCGAAATTTTGCAGGCATTTGTCATAGCGTGGCACCAGGTTTTGTATACCTTCTTCATAGAAATCTGCCGCCTGTGTCTTCCACCAGTCGGAAATAGTGAAATTTGGGGGAAGTCCATAGCGAGAGCACTAATTGTAAACCTACGGTTTTCCTGGATCTTGTCATCAATAGCGTGAACCAGTTCTTCTGTAACCAAAGGTGGACGCCCACTTCGTTCTTCGTCGTGCACATCACTACGCCCGCCATTGAACTGTCGGGCCCATCTTCTCACCATCGAATCATTCATCGCATTTTGTCCGTAAACATCGCAAATTTGCCGATAAATTTCACTTGGTTTCACTTTCTTCGCATTCAGAAACCGAATCACCGACCTGATTTCACAGGCGGCGGGATTTTCAATCAACGCCGACATCTCAAACAAGCACAACAAAGCGTACGTAACTGACAGCGATCTCGAAATGGCTCACGTTCTTCTCCTTGATACACATCGTCTACAGCCCATGTGCGGAACTGCAATCGCAACGCTGCAGCAGAGATAAACTGAAACGGAACTTACTTTCTGGACACGCCTCGTAAATACCCGGGCACCGGTGAGGACTATTTTATTTATATACCAGGGGAGTTGGGAAATAAGTTTCACCTGTCGACGGTGGTCAGGGTTGCGTATGAAATGAAAAAAAAAAGAAAAAAAAGACTAAGACATTAAAGATAAGACATCTCTTTATTTTTCTACAAAATTTCCAAGTATATTGAGACATTTGTCATTCCGCCTCATAAGCTTCAAAAAGCCTTTCAGGAAAAAATCAGGGCGATGCATACGAACGAAGCGTTGAACGGTTTGTTTGACGTCAGCATTGCTTCCAAAGCTCCTTCCTCCGAGAGTGTTCTCAAAGCTGAAAACAGATGGAAGACACTTGGTGAGAGATCATGACTGTATGGGAGATGGTGTTGGTGCTCCAAACCAAGAGTTGCAAAATTGTTTTCCGTTACCGTCGCCGTGTGTAGTCTCGCATTGTCATCCAACAGCAGAACGCCAGATCTGAGAAGGCCAGGCCGCTTTTTTCGAAACACCTCTTTCAATTTTGACAGAGTGGCACAGTACCGCGCAGCATTGATGGTTGAATCCTCCAAAACGTCCAGTGACAAACTCCTTCGGTGTCCTAGAAAACGGTGAGTAGCACTTTAACTGCAGACGGCATGCTTTTGAATTCTTTCGGACAGGTGATGACGGATGTTTCCACTCCATGGATGCGGCCTTCGATTCGGCCGTGTAATGGTGGACCCACGTTTCATCCCCAGTCACAGTCCGAAACAGAGAGTCATTTGCTTGATCACGACCGCTTCTACCCAATGGTGTATCGGTGTCTTGCACATGCGCGTTCACCTGCTGTGTCGTCTTTCGCTCATAGCCATTTAACGCTTCTTCCGCGTGCAAAGCACAGATTTTTTTTTTCCTGGACGGCTTTTTGAAGCTTATAAAGCGGTTTGACAAATGTCTCAATATACCTGGAAATTATGTAGAAAAATAAAGATATGTCTTTAATGTCTCAATCTATTTTTTCCTTTTCATACCCAGCCAGACGCGGTGGCCGAGAGGACTGAGGCGCTCCAGTCACGGTCTGCACGGCCACTACGGTCGGGGGTTCGAATTCCCCCTCGGGCATGGATATTTGTGCCGACCTTAGTATTAGTTAGTTCATAAGTAGTTTGTAAGTTTAGGGACTGATGACCCCGTAGTTAAGTCCCATAAGCTATACAAACATTTGAACTCTTTCATACACAACTCTGCCCACAATCGACAGGGGAAACTTATTTTTCAACTCCCCCTCGTATATTGTGAAAAATATAGACCCTATAACACTCCCTCACAGCACGATAGAAAATACTTCCAAGTCGGAAGATGTGACCACTGAGCATGGCATGTTGTGTCCTGTTTGCAGGAAACCCTTCAGTCCACTCAGACAATTGATCTGATGCCCACTACGATCGTAGTTTGCTTATTATTCAACAGCGCTGAGCCGTATAGAGCGCCTTCTAGAAGTCAGAAAACACGGCATCTAGCTGGCTTTCTGGGTCTGGTGGACGAATAGAACGAGCTGAGTCTCACACAATCTTTGATTCGAACCAGAGTTGATCCCAACAGAGGAGATTTTCGATCTCTAGAAATATAATACCCGAGCACAACACGCATTCCAAAATTCTACGACAGACCATCGTCAGGGATAAAGGTCTGTAGTTTTGCATACATGATCGACGATCTTTCTTGAAAACGGGAATGACTAGCGCTTCTTTTTAAACATCAGTAATTCTTCACAGAAAACTGCGGTACACTGTTGCTGGAAGAGGGCAATTTCCCTTCCTTACTCTGTGTGGAATCAAATTGATATCCCTTCCTTCTGTTAGGGGTTTTCCGTTGCTTTTATACCCATGTTTCATTTGTCGTGATATGTGTCATTTCGTCATTTTTCCGACGATTTGAAGGAGAAACTACACTCATATCTTACTCTGTAACACAGCTCTGGAAGAAGCCTTGAGAATTTCGCCCTTTTCTGTAGCATTCTCCATTTCAATGCCGTTATTGCCACAGAGAGTATGGACATATTATTGATTTAATATAAGAAGAAAACTTGTCAGGATTTTCTGGCAAGTCGGTACACAGAACTTGACTTTCGAATTTGTTGAATACATCACGCATGGCCATGGTTTCCCGTAGGCTAATTTTGGTTAAAGTTAACTTTTGCTTCTCTGCGAGGCTTTGGGTGCGTTTATATTTGCAGTAAAGTACTATTTGCATTCGTAACAGTTTTCTAACTCGATAGTCAAACCGTGGCATATATTTCTTACAATTTTTTTCATTACAAAGTTCTCTGAAGCATATGGTGCGATGCCCTTGAACTCTGTCCATTGATGCTTAATATTATCAGTACGGCAGATGAATTTTCTCGTTGAGTTGCAAAGAACTTTGAAATCTGTCTCTTGTCGCTGTGACGAAATAGAAAGATCTCCCAACTTTTCTTCACATTCCTGTTTCCTGCTGTAATGCTATTACGTCATTTTGGGCGCTTAGTCGAAAAGGTCAGGTAATTTTGTCATAAGCAAGTCTGAGTTGTTATCTCCATGAGTCGTGTAAAATTTACATATGACTCAATCTCTATCATTAACAGAAAGCTATACCATCTGTATAAAGTACCACAATACTAATATAGATATAATTAAACTACACGGGAACACTTCTGAACAACCTGTGTTAGTTTAGCTGCCTATAGTGAAACTTTTTACATTTCATCCATTACTTCAACTTTAATTTTTAACATAGCTATCGCATCCATATATCCAAACTATCAATTTGACATCACTGTACTGAGCTGCATGTTCATTTTTGAATTGTCTTTTACTAACTGTTTTCGTTAAATCTTTGACTGCATCGTTTAATTTCAGTTGTTTTCTCGTATTATATACATCACAACCAGTGGCGGATACAGAATTCTTAAAGGCGTTGTGAGACTAATTTAAAAATACACACACACACACACACACACACACACACACACACACATATATATATATATATATATATATATATATATATATATATATATATATATTATCATATATAACTGATACAGGAAACATCCAAAAAGTACTCCAAAGCCACAGTAGCTTCTTAGAAAAATCTTTTTAGTATACTCCCATCTAACTATTATTATTATTAATTCACTATTAGTTTCTGTGCTTTATGGCGTCAATATTACAATGATTAAACCGCATTAAATAGTGAAAAGTTTCAAAATTTAGCAAATAAAATAAAACAAAGTATTCAGAGTCTGAATGCCCTGTGTTCAGCTGTGGGCACATTTTTTAATCCCGTATTATCACAAAGGATGAAACACATTACCACAGTAGAACACAGGGCAGTCAATCTCCGAATTTAATTCGATTTTGTAACTGTTTCTGAGCTTGGCTAGATGGGCATATGCGAATCCCTACACAGCCATGCGAAATTGTTAGGAAAACACGCACACCTATTCCCGAGGGAGGACTCGAACCCCTGGCGGGAGCGGCAGCGTACTCTGCGTCGTTGCGACCCAGATGACACGGCCTTTCCCGCCAGGCGCTCAATGTTTGATTATCATTTTGATAAATGTAGAGTTCCATACTCCCGATACTCTTTTTTTTTATTATTTTGTGGTAAATTTTTAAACTTTTCACTGTCTAATGTGGTTGAATCGTTGTAATATTTTTTTGTAATGATAGGCTCTTGACAATGATGCCATAGTGCGCCGAAACTAGTAGTGCATTGGTAGTTAGATGGATGTATATTAATTCGACAAGCGAAGACGATTTTTTCTGATGACGGTAGGAGCAGAAAACATCTGCACTAGTTCCAGGACATTCATTTATTTCGGAGCGTTGTCAACCTTACGCAACCCATAGACACGAAATATTACTGCGCACAATGTTACGGGTAACGATTCCGACTGCGACGCTGCCTTTGCTCACTGCTCCTCGCCTCGCGGCAACCATGGTACACACCCCGTGCCGCTGCATACAGCCAGCGCACGAATCGTCAGCTTACCGTGGACAAATAATACTGTATCCGGAGAAGCTGTTTCATTATCAAACTATGCACTGAACAACAATCAAACAGCCAGTAAACATGTCGCGCTAAGTTTGATATTCCCTCAGAACCTAAAATCAGATATCCTGTGTCACGTTGAGCGGAATCAATTTTTTCTTCGTGCTTTGTAAAGTTACTAAACAAAATATGTTGAGATTTCAAGAAAGCTTTCACGATCAACAAAATTAAATTTGATTGTGTTTCTAGAAGAATTTCTACTAGCATGAAAATGCTGTGTATCTGATGTGCGGAAAAATGCCATTGAAATTTCTAATTAGCTCCAATAACTGGAAAATCGAAACTGATAGGTTCAAATAAAACTGCTTATAATGCGTGGCAGTACTATTTCTTAGTGTCTACGAACTGAATCCAGAGTGATAAACTGATTAACGAAAACAACTGAATGCGCCAACCTGAACACAGCCCTAGAAATTCACGATTTTTTTCACATGGTTAAATCCTTTAACTTTATTTACGTAAGAATAAAGTGTACACCATATGCCATTTATCTCCCAAGTAATCACAAAACAATAAACGACTTTTATTACTTTTATCGTAAATTACTAACAAAAAAGAAGCAAGAAGCAATTAAAAGGAAGCATAACACAAAAACTCAATTTACGTTATGTTAATTACAGGGATTTTGCCTTTAAACTGCAGAGATATTCTCTCTCCCCCTCCTTTCTCTCCCTTTTTTCTCCCTCCCTCTCCCTCCACCCCCCTCAGTCTGCCTGGAAGGGGGGGCACGTGCCCCTGTGCCCCTCCCCCTAAATCCGCCCTTGATCACAACCACTGTTTTCTCTTACCAGCAGTTCAGATCTACGTGGTTTACAACATTGCTTTCGTGAGTTTTGTTGTATATCAGAACTTTTGCACTCATTATTGATTCTGATATCGTCACCTAGCTTCACATTTCCAATCTTTGTATGGCTGGAGTCACATAATATTAATATTTCGCTGCTGGCGCTATTTCCGAAAGACCATTGTGTAATCTAACTCCACATGTACCACAGCAGAACTTAATTCGTCCTTTTGAACTGTTTACCAAGCGAACTTCACTGTTGGTAAGGTCAACATAAATTCCCAAGCCACAGTCGACAAATCACGCTTATATCCGTGTGTTTTACATTTTTTTTTTTTTTTTTTTTTTTTGCATATTTCACATAATCTGCTACCTTCACTTTCCGCTTTCTGGGCAACACAAAAGAGAGCGACAATATTTTAATGAAAGGTTATTACTGTGCTTACTTTATACTTGATAAAAACTTAGTTTTTTATGTAGTTTATTCCAATATTTTAGAAAGTTCTAGAAACGAATATCTATGTTCTAAATGTGTAAGTATTAGATTATAAACAAATCTAGTAATTTATAAGTTTCTTTCTTCCAGGGCCTTCAAAACTTTATGAAAATGCTTGTGAACAGCTTCAACCGCATCTACTCTTGCAGATGACCCAGTGTTGCTGAATGTCTGCTGAATTTTCTCCCACTAAATTTTAAAGAGTGAGCAGCACATGGTACGAAATAGGCTAGTTCATTCTTCTGAAGTATTTTTGACTGGACCCCTTTGTACTTTCCAGCCCTGTTTGCCCCATTGTCATGAGACTGCCCCCTGCAGTACTTAATGTTCAACCCATCTTGTTCCAATTTTTGCAGTATCTCTTGACTAAGGCCTCCTCCTGTTTTGTCTGTAACTGGAAAAACGTCAGTAAAACTTTCCACAACCTCTGAGTCATTCGACTTGACATATCGAATTACTTGTGTCATTTGCGCATTGTGGCTGATATCTGGAGTGCAGTCAAACATCAGTGAAAAGTATTTAACAGCTAAAATATCTTTAATTATATCTTGTTTTATTTTGTCAGCAATCAAGTCACGGAACTCATCTTGTATATTTTTGTAAAAATAGCTAATCTGGCCTTTCTTGTGGCGTTCAATACGTAGACGAAGGGGGACACTATAGTATGATATGAGATCAATTCTATTTAGAAATTTGCCGCTATGTGGATCACCAAAATCACCATCTTCTTTTGTTCCGCTAAAAGGACTTCGTTGCTTAGCTAGAAAAAGGACAGCATGAATAATACAGTGAGATTCCTCCTGTTTTATCTGATCTTGCTGCCCAGTGTGCGATACTTATCAGGTGGGTTTGTCGGAGGACATCGAAAGAGTCGAAAGAAGGGCAGCTTGTTTTGTATTGTCGTGATACAGGGGAGACGGCGTCACGGAAATGATACAGGATCTGGGATGGGAATCATTAGAACAAAGACGTTTATCGCTGCGACGTGGGCTACTTACGAAACTACAATCCTCAACATTCTCCTCCGAATGCGAAAATATGTTGTTGCCCCCCACTTACATAAGTAGAAAAGATCATCTGAATAAGTACGTGAAATCAGAGCTCGAACAGAGAGATTCAGGTGTTCTTTCTTCCCGCGCGCTATTCGAGAATGGAATGGGTGATAAATAGTATAAAAGTTGTCCGATGAACGCTCTGTCAGGCAGTTAAATGTGATTTACAGGGTATCCTGTGTAGTTGTCTAAAATTCCACCGATAGCGAGAGAGGATTCTAGATCCTTAATGCCTTTGACTTTCAATGAGAAGTGTGCGCACCTGAAATACTTTTTTTTATTTTTTTTTTTTTTATAAGGACTGGAACGTTATTCAAATTCACCTGTTCTACAAATATTACCTTGATATGAAATATGAATATTCATTTATCTGAAAAAGGAAATCTATACAAATTAATAAACATTGTGCATTTACTTATGCAATAACGCAAACATCTCCCTCATTCTGGCTAATATCTAGTAGATTTTTAAAGTTTGATTAACTGAAGTACCTGTGACAGGGCAACACTGAAGTCAGTAACCAGGAATTTTAGTTTTATTACATGATTTCGGTATTTCTTGCAGTCATTTTACTTTTTCTGTGTCAGTTAATTTTATTAAATTATACCAGAAAGATACATTCTGTAAAAAAAAAAAAAAAAAAAAAAAAAAAAAAAAAAAAAAAAAAAAAGAGTCGGTTAAAATTTGCCGCCCTCTAAATTCCGCCGCCCGGGGCAACTGCCCCCTTTGCCCCCCCCCCCTCTTAGATCCGGCCCTGCTCTTCACTCACAGTTAGTCAAGACTTTTTTCATAACCATGTACAGCAGAAAGTTTCTTCTTCTTTCCGTGAATTGAGACATATAGAAATCTTTTGGTTGATGTGCGCGTAACCGCTTGATTTCTAGCTTCTCTTCCGTAATAAATGAAAGGGCGTTCTGAAGAGTCTACTTCAGGGCCGGCGCAAGCTCAAGTGCCGCCCCGTGCGAGTTGCTAATTTGCCGCCCCTCCCCCCCCGCCCCCGCTTTTTTTTCTTCAACAAAACGTTTGTGTAATTTTATTTAAACAAATCTGTAGGAAATCTTAGCAATCAATCGCATTTTTTTTTTTTCTTTTCAGATCTTCCTAGGCTAGTCTCAAAGCTTTTAATATGTGCTTACATCTAAACTGTCATGTTGACAGTTACGTTCAGCATGACGGTATAGATGTAAACATAACTCAAAGCATTGAGAATAGCCACACTGTGCCCGAAATCTATATAGATCTGGAAAATAGAAACAAAAATTGCGACTGATTGGTGACACTCTACAGATTTGTACAAGGCAGTCGCTGGGCACCAGCTCAAAACTGGAATCAAACCTGGCTGAAGAAATCTAGCTAATTTTAATAAGCCTTGTGAATTAACAAAAATGTTCAAATGTGTGTGAAATCTTATGGGACTTAACTGCTAAGGTCATCAGTCTCTAGGCTTACACACTACCCAACCTAAATTATCAGAGGACAAAAACACATACCCATGTCCGAGGGAAGACTCGAACCTCCGCCGGGACCAGCCGCACAGTCCATGACTGCAGCGCCTTAGACCGCTCGGCTAAGCCCGCGCGGCATGAACTTACAGTTAACGTAAATAAAAAATTTTCAGTGGTTGTGAACAGATAATGTACTTAACAGAAAACAAAATATATTTGGAATTTAACGATAATTTTGTTTGAACAGTAATATTTACAATAACTATTGAATGTTGAACAAAATAAGAAGCAACACAGTAAATAACCAAGACGCTGAACATAATATAAAAATTTAAAAACATACTAGACAAATCGAACCTTCCTGGCTTTTGCTAGTGCAAACTCTTTCACACGATCCGTCTAATTTAACTCCTTTGCGAGCTCTTGGTCAATCGAAAGTGTTGCAAGATCATTCAAAGGAGTTTGGCTCATCGTTGATCGGAGGTATGTCTTTATCAATTTCAGTTTTGAGAAACTCCTCTCTCCACTAGCAACTGTCACTGGGAGTGTTAGGAGAATTCTCAGAGGAACGTCGACATTAGCGCAAAAATTTTGTCTTCCTATAAAATTCAGAGTCTCTTTTGGAGCTATTCCTGGTTTCAACAATGTTGAAAGCACTTTTAGTTCTTCCCTCAACTCTAGTGCATCAATGTCGCTTGACTCATGATCTTGCAAAATCGCTGCGAGGTTTTATATACTTTGTGTCCAGGCTGTCAGGAGGTGCATTCTTCAGCTCGCCGATGTCGTAGAGAGAATCAAAATAATCACAATGAGATTTCAGTCGATTGATTATCTCATCCAAAGATGTGGTTACTATATCTAAAAGATAATAATAGAATTCAATCTTGTAACGTTTTGTTGGGTCATCTATTGTCTTAGCCCTTCCTTCATAAGTAAAGTATATTGGCTTCTTACTTCGTCGCCGGGAAACACTAATGCGTGGTAACGTTAGACCTTCTAACTCTAATTATGTAGCCAATTCTTTGGAATCCGTCAAGAAAGATACAAACTTTTCTTCTGTTCTGCAGGTCTCAAAATATGCTTTCGTTTTTTCAAGCATTTCCACGGCCTCAGAAACATTTACGTCAGTAGTCTGGAGGGTCTTACTGACTACACTTATGTGAAGCAGAACGTCGTACCAGATTACCAGAGAAGTGAGAAAGGTGTAATTTTTTATTTGATTCGCAAGTGACGTTGCTTCGTGAGCGGTCATGCCATCGAATTCTTCTGATATGTGAACCAGTGCATCAGAGACGCCTCCAATTTGATACCTCAGGGGAGTTAAGTGCATTGACGAGACTTTCCCACCTAGTATCGCTCAGTGACTTCAGCGTCAAGTTAGACAGGTACTTCTTCAAGACATCCCAACGTCGAACGGAGGACGAGAAGAAATCATACAAGCTCTTCACTGTCGAAAACATGGAAACAACATATTTAGAAGACATAGCGGCATCGTTGACAACAAGATTCATTGAGTGACTGCTGCATGGTACATAAAATGCTCTCTTGTTAATATCTGAAATTCTTTTCTGGAGACCAGACTTCTTTCCTTTCATGTTTGCTCCACTGTCGTATCCTTGGCCTCTCATATTACACAATAGGATGTTTTTTTCTTCCAAGAAATTGAGTGGAGCTTGAAGATGGGGCACTAGAAGAAATCCCAGGAAATGCTCCCGGATTCGGACATCGTATACCCCGTCGAGTCTTTCCTCCTGGACGAAACGTACCACAACTGTCATCTGCTTAACTTTTGAAATATCTGGTGTGCAGTCCAGAATTATGCTGTAATACTTTGCAGATTTCATCATTAGTAGAATGTTGTTGGTTATAGATGATCCAATAAGATGAATTATTTCATGTTTCCTTTCCAAGATAATGATGACACTTGTTCTCACCTTGCTTTGTTCTGTGCAGGTGCTCCATCATCACAGTGTCGAACTTTCCAAATAATTCAATGAGTTTCAAGACGTTTCCGTTGTCAGGCTGAAAGAGTGTATCTGTACTTCCTCTCAAAGGCAGACATTGCCGACCCAGGAAATGAATTATTGCTATTAAGCGCCCAAGAACATTTTTCTAATGTTCGCTTTCAGTATTCAGAAGCCTTTGATGATGGGCGTCGACAGTTCGTGACTTTCTCATCCCCTCAGAAAACACGATCCACTTTTTATGTGAATTCAAATGATCCAAGACGAAGAAAACCACCATCAAGACGAAGAAAAGTTTGATTTTCAGTACTTTGCATAGTTATCGACCGATTTCGAAAAAAATAACTGCTGTCATATTCTACTCATTAAGAGGTGTAATTTCATGTAAAGCTGAAAACGGTAAGACAAGACTACATAGAAACTGTGAGTTTGTCTTGAAGCCGACGGCACACAAATAGCGCGCCAGAGTGGCCGAGCGCATTGAGGCGCTATGCTCCGATGCGCCAGGCCGTTTCCTGCGGAGGTCGAATCCTCCCTCGGGCATGGATGTTTGTGTTGTATTTAGTATAAGTTAGTTCATAAGTAGTTTGTAAATTTAGGAACTGATAACCCCGCAGTTAAGTCCCATAAGCTTAACAAACATTTGAACATTTTTCACTCAAATATTGAAATTTGTGCATCCAACACTAGAAAATGATAAAAGCTACGTCCAAAAAACATCGCATGCAGTTTCAAACCTTTACACAACTTATTCTCGCCGACATTCCCCACAAAATTATTAAAGGAAAAATGTTTTTCTCTTCCCACATTTTAGCTATTAATTCGATTAAATTTATGCAAGTGCTACGACGTTTTAATTTATTAATTTTTAATTATTAATTCTGTTTGTAACACACTTTGCAGGTAGTATCTACATATAGGACACAATGAAAATACGAAATAGTTCAAGAGATACGTCATGATAGACACAGGCGTCGAAAATTAGCATCTGCTTACATTAGCGTTCAGTGGAACTACAGCATCAGGCGTGACTTTTCAATTTATTACTTGTTTATAATTTGCTAACATTATCCACATATATCACTGAATTTAGCTTCAAAATTATATCATGGTAGTTAAGGAGATATGAAGCCATAGGCAACTAGGTTCTTCGGAAACCACCCCACCATGGAAGAGTAATTAAGTCGTCTTCACTACAAAACCTATTCGTGTCACATTTTGCAGACTGTATGAACATATAACACCGAATGTTCCACCAAAATTATATCATAGTAAAAAACATAGTTCAGGATATGACGTCATAAACAATGCGTTGTATGAAAAACCTCACCATCACGCATCAGATTTTAATTTATTTCATCTTTACTACTAACTTTTTTTGCAACACCCTTCGCAGAAAATTTTCTAATATTCCACTGCACGTAAACGGAAAATTATATTACTGTAGGATACACAGTTCAGCAGATGAAACCGAGCGGGGTGGCGCAGTGGTAACACACTGGACTCGCATTCGGGAGGACGATGGTTCAAATCCACCTCTGGCCATCCAAATTTAGGTTTTCCATGATTTCCGTAAATCACTCCAGGCAAATGCCGGGATGGTTCCTTTGAAAGGGCACGGCCGATTTCCTTCCTCATCCTTACCCAAAACTCCGAGCGTGACCTCCGTCTCTAATGACCACGCTGTCGACGGGACGTTAAACCCTAAGCTTCCTTCCTTCCTTCCTTTAGGAGATTAAGTCATTAGAACCGAGCCCCGTGAAACTGAATTTCAGGTCGAATTTCACTACAGACGCAGGTGAAACGGTCAAAGAGTAGGGCGGAAGACAGTGGAGAGAGGAAGAATAATGAGATGGAGTAACATAATAATGCAATAAATACACACCCGGGCATCGACGGGTACTGATGCTAGTCGAAATATATTAACTCCCTGCACTGCTTTGTTCATTGCAAACAACTGACACTCGACATGTGTCGTAATTTCCATGTGTCAGTTCTGTTGTGTCTGATTATTGAATAATGGATAACAAATTAGTCATCGCCGTATCACTTCACATTTCTCATTTCTTCGCTTTATTTTCATTCTAGTTATTGGGACGACGGGTGCTTATTTGCCGACTTGCCAATTTTTGAAGTAACAGATCATAAGAAAAATAGTTCTAACTTATGAGTAACGTGCATGCGCAATACTAATTGTACATTATATGAAAAGCACTTACCCATTACATCGCAAGTTGCAAGATATTCGTACGCACCAATTCTTCTGTTCTTACGAAACACAATCTTGACTCCCTTGGCCAACTACCGAACGAATTCTGCGGTTTTCGTTTGTAGAGAACGCAACAATACCTATTGTCTGGAAAGGCGAAGTGGTGACGCGGCAGTGCCAGGAACTAGGTCACGTGACGAGGTACAGCGAGGCTAAGGTTAAACTAGCGCCCAAGAAGAAGAAAGAAGAAGCTCACAATATGTATGTGACCGATGATTTGGATAAATTTATTATCAGGCAGCAATTTCTATGACATTACGAACAATAGAAAGGAATAGTAAATTTGCAAAAACTGCACAACATTTGTCAAACGGGAATGAGGTTCAAAGCTAGCAAGGACGAGAGGGTATTCCGCATTGTTGCTAAAAGACCATACTTTCTCAGGTGTTCATTAGAATCAAAGCGACCAGTAGTTTACTTAGATGAAACATGGATTCACCTGCATTATACAGTAAATAAATGTTGGCAAAGTGATATTGGGTGAGTAGTATTGTCAAACAAAAGTGCCGGTCAGAGTTTGATTGTTGTTCATGCAGGCGGAGACAGGCGTTTCACGGCTCAAAAACCAAAACGTCAGACTATCACTCAGGAACGGATAGCAAAAATTTACAAAATTACGTCGTAATGCAACTTATGTCAGGCTTACTAGCAATATATTTATCCCTTGTAATTACTCGCTGCGTATTTAGCCATTCGGAATACTTCTAGCCATTGGAGGTGTTTGACTAGTAATGTTCAACCATTTTTTCCATTATACGGGAAGAATAAACACTCGGAAACTGCCATTGAAGGGCTTAGCAAAATTGCTTCAGGCTTAACATGTAACCGCAGTATCGAACATTGCATTTGAATTTCCAAATTAAATTTCGAGTTCTGCAAAATTAGTTGTGCGTAAACAGACGGCGCGTAACAGGCTGGCAGCGCTCCAGCAGAATCTTGGCGTGCAAGGTATCTACACAATTTGACTGGCGTGTACGCCAGACTGCTTCCCACACTCTGTTCCTCTCGCGTAAACACGACGGTGCTGTCACAGTGGCTAGTAAGAAATCAGTCCTCCTCCCTCCCCTGGTACATCAGGGGCGACCGGCAGATAGTCGAGGCGCCATGGCACAGTTCTCGAAGCTGTCCCTCCGAGGTTTGGTATAGAAGCCCCTCTTGGGCATGGAAAAAAAAAAAAAAAAAATGGGGGGCGGCAAATCTGCCGCCCCTCGGAAAGTGCCGCCCCGTGCGGCCGCACGTTTCGCACGTGCCTTGCGCCGGCCCTGGTCTACTTTATTCACTTTATACTCAGTTTACGAACACTCAAGTTGCAACGACACAGATCTAGAATGCGTTTTGACGTAGGTGCTAAGGGCCCAGGGTCGCCGGCCTCAAACTGCGAAACTGCTGACATGCTCGGGGGTGGGGAGTGGGAGCGCGAAAGGTACGGGGCCAGCTTCGCCGGGCCCCATTCAGCACTATGACGTGTGGCGAGTGGCGAGGAGGGGAAACCACAACAGCTATGTGACGTCAGGGGCAGCCGCCGCTCCCCCTCGGCTGTCGGCACGGCTGCGTAACGAAGTGAGGGGGGCCCACCGGGCGGGCCCTCACCTATGCTGCGGCGAGGGGCAGTCGAAACCATTTGATCACGTCATTGTTTGATGATGTTTGTAATTCTATAGGACCAAACTGCGTGGTCATCAGTCCGTAGCTTACGAACTACATAAACCTAGGTAAACTAACCTAAGGACAACACACACACCCATGCCCTAGGGAGGACTCGAACCTCCACGGCAAGCAACCGCGCGCTCCGCAGCGAGACGCTTTAGACCGCTCGGCTACTCCACCGCGGCCACGTCATTGTAAATTGAGTTAGGATGTCGACGGGATCATGTCACACTCCAACTGTTTGATAAAATACTGCACAAGTTCCGGTCACGGTCTTCACGGCCACTACGGTCGGGGGTTCGAATCCCCCCTCGGGCATGGATATTTGTGCTGTCCTAGTTCGTAAGTAGTTCATAAGTAGTTTGTATGTTTAGGGACTGATGACCCCGTAGTTACGTCCCATAGACTATACAAACCTTTGAACCTTTGAACTGCACAAGTATATCACAAATTTTCTGGTGGGGCCGGGCGCCTGTGGCCCTTTAGAACTAGCCGCCCCTGATCCGTAGTATCATAATGTGCGAGCATTTCTGTTCAAATGTTTGTAAATCTATCGGACCAAACAGCATGGTCATCAAAAAAATGTTTGTTAAGCTCAAGGGACTTAACTGCGAGGTCATCAGTCCCTAAACGTACAAACTACTTATGAACTACCTTATACTAAAGACGACACAAACATCCATGCCCGAGTGGGGATTGGAACCCCCGACGGGGAATCGCGTCGTGGATCGGAGCATAGTGCCTCAATGCGCTCGGCGGCTCCGCCGCGGCGCATGGTCATCAGCCCGTAGCTTACAAACTACTTAAACCTAGGTAAACTAACCTAAGGACAACACACACACTCATTTCCCAGGGAGGATTCGAACCTCCGACGGCGAGCAGCCGCGCGCTCCGTAGCGAGGCGCCTTAGACCGCTCGGCTATTCCACCGCGGTGAGCATTACTGTAATTCACAATCACTACGTTTACATGCAACACATCTTCCGGAAGACGAAAGATGAATTTCGTAAACCGTTTTCTGTTGTCGTGTTTATATGATATAGCCTGAATCGGATTTCCTAGCCCACTTAATATGGCGGCTGAAAAACAACTGATTCACTTCCTGATTTATTCAGCACAATCGCTATTTTCTTTATTTAAATACACAGATTCATGCTCACTCTAATATTTATACTTTTATTTCACATTAGAAAATATCACTCTGTCCATATGTGGAGAAATTCTTAACAATAAAACACAATCTGACAAGCCAAGAGCGCTTCAAAAACGGTTGCGTTTACATGGGCACTAGAGAAGCGGATTTCCATAATCGATTTTGGAGTGTTTACATGAACAACTAAGAGCGGAATTGGGAAATCGGTCTACGAAATCCGGTTTTGGGAGCCCATGTAAACAGGGTGAATTACTCTGGCTGGAAGATCTTTCTTATGCTGCTTTTGACTGACTTCAGAGGAAAGGTGTAGTGTGATTTGTTTATAACAGTTTTCTTTTAGCATTGTCTTCTGTGGTATATTCAATACCTCTCAGTGTGTTTCTTAACTTAGTTTGGATGTAAATGTAGTTTCTTTTTAATTTTAATTCTTGTGATGAACTCTTCTGTTTTGAGAATGTATTGGTCTCTACTCATCAAAATTACTGAGTTTCCCTTATCGGCTCGAGTAACGATGGTGTTATTTTCTTGTCCTTTCTTTTTGAGTTTTGCCAGTGTTGCAGAGTCTGTATTGTTCTAATCTTCTATTTTTTCTTTCATATGTGTTAATGCAGGGTGAGTCAGGAGGAAAGGTACAAGTTTTAAGGGTCATAATAATGGTTATCACGGCGTAAGATCGGATGACCTCGGTGGCCAGGCAATAACTCCACGCGACCCATTCAACGACCAGGATAAATTGTGTTGAGGCCGTACGGAATGTCTAGGAGCTCCGTCATGCTGAAAGTAAATACGACCTCGCGTTACCAAAGAGATTTCTTCCACGTATTTTGAAGAAAATCAAGATACCCTGTCCCACTGATACCGTTATGCAAAACAACTCGACCGATGAGTTGTCATCAATAATACCGCACCACATGATGACTGAGAAGCGTTGTTGAAAATTCGTTTCCACAGTAGCATGCAAATTTCATCTCCCCACACGTGAGAATTTTCGTTGTGGGTAAATGTTGAGTCATCAATGAAAAGAATACGTAGAATTAATCGATCATTGGCCTTGATCCATTGACAGAATTCTTGCCGGGCGGCAGCATCTCCTTCATGCACATGTTGTACACATTCCGATGAAATGGATACAGACCTTGCTCGTGCACTTTGCATCTCACTCATGTTTATGGAATACCAAGTTTGGCAGCAATTCTTCTAAAGCTAGTAGTTAAGCTGCGTTCCACTACTTTCTGATTGTCCTTAGCTTGAAACTTCCTGGCAGATTAAAATTGTGTGCCGGAACCGGGACTCGAACCCGGGACCTTTGCATTACGCGGGCAAGCGCTCTACCACTGAACTATCCCGACACGACTCACGGTGCCGCCCCACAACTTCAGTTCTGCCAGTACCTCGCCTCCTACTTTCCAAACTTCACAGAGTTCTACTGCGAAACTTGAAAGACTAGCACTCATGGAAGAAAGGATATGGTGGAGTCATGGCTTAGCCACAGCCTAAGGGATGGTTCCAGAATGAAACTTTCACTCTGCAGCGGAGCGTGCGCTGATATGAAACTTCCTGGCAGATTAAAACTGTGTGCCGGAACCGGGACTCGAACTGTGAACCTGCCAGGAAGTTTCATATCAGCGCACACTCCGCTGCAGAGTGAAAGTTTCATTCTGGAAACATCCCTTAGGCTGTGGCTAAGCCACGTCTCCACCATATCCTTTCTTCCATGAGTGCTAGTCTTTCAAGTTTCGCAGGAGAACTTCTGTGAAGTTTGGAAAGTAGGAGGTGAGGTACTGGCAGAACTGAAGTGGTAGGGCGGCGCAGTGGGTCGTGTCGGGATAGTTCAGTGGTAGAGCGCTTCCACGCGAAAGGCAAAGGTCCCAGGTTCGAGTCCCGGTTCAGGCACACAATTTTAATCTGCCAGGAAGTTTCATATCAGCGCACACTCCGCTGAAGAGTGAAAGTTTCGTTCTGATCTTAACTTCATTATCAGTTTGTTGTACGGGTAGTTCAGAGATGCGTGCAATGCTCTGGCAATCCGTGACACACCCTGATAAAAACCCTGCTATCTGGCACTCTGCGATTCCGAAATCGTTGTAGGTATTCTCGCACAGCAGTTCTGGAATTCACATTGGACAAACCATAGACAAACAGCATACTCTGTATGTGTGAAGCCGCGGCGGAGCGGCCGAGCGCATTAAGACGCCATGCTCCGATGCGTGAGGCTGTTCCCCGTCGGGGGTTCGAATCCCCCCTCGGGCATGGATGTTTATGCTGTCTTTAGTATAAGTTAGTTCATAAGTAGTTTGCAAGTTTAGGGACTGTTGACCCCGCAGTTATGTCCCATAAGCTTTACAAACATTTGAACATTTGTATGTGTGAAGATGTTCGCGTTACAACACTGCAGTGCTGTGGACTACTACAAGCACTGTGGAACTGAGGCTTTAGGTAAACAAATGCACAATGCGCAAGTGAACTGCGTACTGCCACGGTTGGTAAATACGACGCTGCACTTTTCTCGTTCCTAGTTGTTTTAATTGGTGTGTGTGTGTGTGTGTGTGTGTGTGTGTGTGTGTGTGTATGCGTGTGTGTGTGTGTGCGTGCGTGTGTGTGTGTGTATGTGTGTGTGTTTGTGTGTGTGATATATATATATATATATATATATATATATGTCCTTAGCATAAGTTAGTTTAAGTAGTTTGTAAGTACAGGGACTGATGACCACTGCAATTTGGTCCCACTTTGATTTTCACCCTGTTTGTTTTTAATTTCGTTCCTTAGTAGTTCTCTTGTTTGACCAACCTTTCCAACCAGTGTGTGTTCATTAATATATTCACCTTCTATGACTATTATCTCGCCATTCTAATTGTATACCGAATAATTATATCAGTCTTCATTTGTGCTACAAAATTCATTATTTCGTTGTACTTCATAGTATGTAAATATTGTATTTTATTTGACCTGATAAGAGTTTAAATTTAATTTTAGAACTAAGAAATTATAAGCAGACGAGGCAACAGGTGTACATCAGAAGGTACAAGATATGGCGACCTCCGACGCCAGAGGGGCGGAAGTTTGGATTGAGAATGAACCAGATTTATAAAGTAAGGCTTACCAGGATCTATCTGGAATCCTGAGATGGGTGTGAGCGAGAAGTATGGTGTAGTATTTATCAAGAAAGAGGACCAGAAAACAAGGAGCAGGCACGGAAATTTAACGCGAATGGAAAAATAATCGAGGATTTTTTCAAACAACCAGGTGAGGGACTCGACAGAAGATTACAAAAGTTAGGAACAAGAAACAGTGCAGTGGAGTGTGAGGCAGCATAGGGATTTTAAAGAAGCGTTTTAGCAGCTAAGTCGTAACGGGGATTAGATAACTCAATTCTTGGGTAAGCAATGTCAGGAGGCTTAGGAAAGAGAAGATAGGATGGGAAGACAAGAGACGCCTTTAGTTAACGTAGTGATACAATGTAAAGAGTGTTATTCTGAGGTCGCCGACGTCGAGTGCCTATTTTATAACGGCACGTCCTCGCCGTGGAACTTTAGTAAGAAAGACACGAAAAAACATTGACTGGAAGTGACCATGACGAATATGGAGAATATCGATCGGATTTCGGGAGACACACAAAAATTGACTGAATGAATATATTTATCAGCATGGGCTGCCTCACCGTTTCCGACAGTGGGCCGCCTTCCTGAGAGGTTCGGGCAGGTGTAACGGGTTGGAGTAGATAATAAGTTGTTTGGAAAAGAAGATAGCTTTCGCTCCGTGTCTATGGTAGTGTTTTGAGGCAGCGATACGACCTTGTCTACTTGCAGAGGGAGCACGGAGAGGCGTGGAGGTCATTGATAAAGACGTGTCACAAGATGGCGGGGCAAGTAATTTGGACGCGATAAAGGTCGCGCGGCTGATTGTAAATTTAGGTCGTCCAAACTGACAGAGTTTTATCATGAGATTTATTTTCATTGCGGAGATTCCGACTCTACATCTACAACTACATCCATACTGCGCAAGTCACCTCCCGGTGTGTGGCGGAGGGTACTTTGTGTAGCATTGTCACTTCGTCCTCCTATTCCAGTCACGAAAATACGATTGCTTCCGTGTGGGCTTTAATTTCATCCTTGTGGCACTTTCGCGAGGACGCAATACATTTGCTTACTCCTCGAGAAACATATTCTCTCGGAACCTTGAAAGGAACCCGTACCGAGATAAGACCGTCTCCTTTGCAGCATCGGCCAGTGGAGTTTCCTGAACATCTGTGTGACGCTTTCGCGCTTACTAACTGAGCCCGTTACCAATCGTGCTGCTCTCCTTTGGATCTGCCCTATTTATCCTGTCAACTCTACCTGATACGTATCCCACACTCGTGAACAATACTCAGGCGTCGGTAGAAAGCGTGTTTTGTAACCTGCTTCATTTGTTGGCCGACTACCCATCCTGAAGATTCTTCCAACGCAGAGGGGTCCACCCCCTTCCCCCTTGACCAATGACAACCCCCCCCCCCCCGCCAAACTGCGACTATCCCTTTCCACACCCGAGATATTAGCTCTTGTTTTGCCATTTAATATTGAAATTAAATGTCTTTTATTTCACGTTTTGTAAACTGTTTTATAACGCCCCCTCCCCAACGCTGGCCAAAAGTACAAATTTTTCACCCCCCCACAGAAATTTCAATGACGCAGTTTGCGCCAGCCCTCCCCCCCCCCCCCCCCCCCCCTGTGGGCACGTCTGTTCCAACGAAACTCAGTCTGGCATCTCCTCTATAGGAATCAACATGGTTTCCGAAAGCAACGATGATGTGAAACCCAGTTAACACTCACGTAGCCTACAGTGAGATTGATGCAGGTCCCCAGGTAGATAACGCGTTCGATACTGTTTCTCGCCGTCGTTTGATGTACAAAATGCGAGCATATGGAACATCAGACCAAGAGATTCTAGCTAACTAAAGAACGTAGCCTGTTATTCTCAATAGAGAAAAGTCTTCAGACGTGAAAGTTTTGTGGCGTGCCCCAAGGGAGTGATATACGATTGTTGCTTTTCATAATATAAATAAATTACCCCGCAGATAACATCGGAAGTTCAATGAGGCTTTTTGCGGAGGATGTTGCAGTATATCGAGACGTCGCAACACTGGAAAAGGGTAACGAAATGCAGACGAATTCGCAGCGTATCGACACACTGACCCTCAACATAAACAAATGTGAAGAGCTGCGTAGACATAGAACGAAAGATCTTAGATTATAAAATTGCGCAATAGAGAGTCTTCAGGGGAAATGGCATATCGATGCGCCAGAAGGCTCGGGTCATTGATTCGACGATTTCCTCAGATATCCTTGGGCAATACGACGCTGCCTAGACTTTGTCAGTAGTTACCTCAACAATTACGCGTTGGGAAGGCTATAACCTGTAGTTCGGTTATGATTATTTAGGGAAGTTTTATGCTTTACACGGGTCCATCATAGCACAGGTGGAGGTAAAAAAGAGATTAATGTAGTTACGAGCTCTAAAATAGGCAGACACCCTTAGCCCGATCAAACTATTAAACTAGTTGGTGAGGAAAAACGTTTATCACATTGAAAAGTATAACCTGACGTGGACCGTTTTGTTGTTCTATATCAAGTAAACAAAGAGGTACAGATGGTCCTTAGTTGCTGCTACCTTGAACTACAGTGGCAGTGTGGCATGTGATGTGGACACGTTGGCACCTGTGGAGCCTATAGTGACAACTATTTACGCGGTGCCATTGTGCCTTCTAAGGGCGCATACTGGATTTGAGTGTGGGCATGCTGCTTAGCGGTGGTAACTCACTGAGTTAAACATCAATGAAGCTTAATTGCTATCTTATTATTATTATTTTTATTATTATTATTATATTAGCTATTTTCAGTTGTTTAAACATAAGTAATAATTAGACTGTACTATAGTAGATTGCACAGCCATCACCATGGGATATAGTCGATGATGTATTCGGAGGTGACAATGGTGTGAGTAGCTGGTGCTTACTGAAGTAAGGAAGTGCTCTTCATATAATACACAGAGAAATTCATTAAATTATCAACTGGGAAGGTTTGTTTGCAAGCAAGCTTAGTCAGTTTTGTGTTAATACAAGTCCCATCAAGTGTATTCACTCCATCTGGCACTTGACAACGCGGCAGCTGTTGGCCAGAATTGGGTGGTAACTGTCACGCTATTCTTCTTAACGCCGAAAAAGAAAGTTTCACTGTTGCAGTTGAAACAGGTATTGACAATATTAAGGAGGCCAGTTTATACGTTTCGCCCATAATTTTGTGAATATTGTTGCTGTTCATATATGGTACGAGTTCATGCACAGGCTTGTTTTCAAATTCTGTTGATGAATAGAACGCGATCAAATCATTTTTTAACTTTACAAAATCGAACAGTTCAGAATACGGACTGTCGTTAAGTTTATCTAGTAAACCGTCTGGAAACTTTCGGTTGTGAAACGAATATTTCTCTTCGCTTAGAAGAGTCATGAACTGCAACTTGATAAGAGACCCAAACCTGCCGGATATTTGATTGGAAATGTTGTCTATAATCTTAAATTACAATCGTCTTACTTCGTTTTTGTCAATACAAGTTCTCTTGGTGGGCAAATTATTTCTGCGTTGAATGTCATTTTTTCCCATAGTGCATCAAAATAATTTTTCTGCGAAACAAGGAAAAGCTGAAACTTTTTGATCTCTTTATTAGAATATGCTATATCTAGTGTCTTCTTTTGTAGTGTATCAAAAAGTATATCTGTGTGACAATCCGTGAGAAAACATCAAGAAGAAAGCAGTTCTTGTACTCAAAACAGAAATGAAATGAATCCATAAGCCTGTGCTACACACACACAGCATCCCAACCATCACAGTTCTCCGTTATGTCTTCGAAAACCATAATTAACTCATTTCTCATTTCTTGAACTGTGTTAACAAGTCGTGAACAAAAGTTCCACCGTGTAGGTGCGACTTTAGGAATTTTTTTTTCCACGAATTGTTTCAATGCATTTCTTTTTGGAGAAGTGGAAAAAAAGCAGACAACCCAGACATTGTATTAAAAAACAAACGGCAGTCCTTATTAGCACTATCAGACTGCTGTAAAACTAAATTTAAGACGTGGCTATAGCAATGAGTGAATGTAGCCCGTGGATACTTTTCCTGTACGTGTTACTGCAGCCCAGTCATTTGGCCTGCCATAACTGCCACTCCGTCGTAAGTCTGACCAAATAATTTTGATTCCAAATTAAATTCTTCTACAGTTTGGACAACATGTCTCAACAAAGCTTCAGCAGAGCGATCTGCACTTACATCACAAAAACATATGAACACTTCCCAGGCCTCTCCTCTATCATTTACATATCTCAGGCATGTAGATAACTGAGACTTATTGATGGAATCCGTCGTTTCATCTAGTAGAATGGAAACAAACTGAGAATTAGCTATTTCTTCTTTCAGTGCATTAAGAAGAAATTTTGAAATACATATTCTAAGTTCATTTTGAATAGTAGGGGACGTTCCACGGAAAACTTTACTTTCTTTCTTGTGGTTAGGAAGTCTGATCTCATATTTGCTAATGATATTTACCAGTTCTACGTAATTCCCTCTGTTTAGAGAATCAGCCGATTCATTACGACCTCTGAATAGCAGCTCTTGATTGGCTAAGAAACATACAGTCTATAAGCCGCTTTAAAATTCCTCTGTTGTTTGTTACAGCCTCGTTGTGAAGTAGCACAGAAGTTCTCAGTTGTTGATTCAGCTGATGATCAATTCTTGTTCGAGCAAATGTTAAGAGCTCTAGACTTGCTCTAATGTGTCCAAGGGCTTTTTCGTATCTTGAAATTGATACTGACAACACATTCAGATTACTGAACGCTTTCATAGCCAACAAGCTTGTTCTATAAGCACCATACAAGAGACAAGGCCGGCAGAACAACCTTTGCTTAACGTCACAACCACTTAACCAACTAGTTTTCTTATACTGCGCTGTTTGAAAATGCCGTATGTATTCTTCAAAAATGTTCAAATGTTTGTTAAGCTTATAGGACTTAACTACGGGGTCATCAGTCCCTAAACTTACAAACTACTAATGAACTAGCTAGTATCCATGCTCGAGGGGGGATTCGAACCCCCGACCGCAGTGGCCGTGCAGACCGTGACTGGAGCGCCTCAGTCCCCCCCTTTTTTTTCGTCTAATAGATCTTTGGTTCGCGGTCGTTTGTTCAATTTGTTCGTGGTTGTTCGGTGAATGGTTGGCTCAGCTTTTTTATTACAGAGGGCGTTCAGTCCCTTGACCGGTAGAGGTCAGAAACAGGACGAGTATGAGCCCAGTCTTGCGGGTTGCATATAATACAAACGCTTCCCTTCAACCCCCATGTAATTGCGCGAGTACAGCGAGCCAAAGTGCGCTGGCGCAGCCGCCCCGTCGTACTCGCGGGCTCGTAGCCACCAGACATGAGCTCCGCGGGTACTCGACGCCCCATATCCATACTCGCTGTCTCCGTGAGCTCGGCGACCATATATAATTCATACAAATCTACAATTTTATTCCGATCTTGATGAAATGTTGCGTACTTGATCTTCAAAATAAGAGGAATATCACTGCCTACACAATATTCCATGTGGTGGATGGCGAAGGCTACTTTACTCACAGAATTCGACAAAATCAACAGTTTTCTTACGATTCTGTTGAAATTTTGCACACTTGATCTTCAGATCAAGTATTCATCAGTTTCTTTCTGCAATGTGTCGAGACAACTTCATACCATTGTACTGAAAATCATTACCACACATTCATGCTATACTCTCAACTCATTCAATAAATTTAATAATTTTTTCAGCTCACGACAATGTTCTTGCAGATCAAGTGAAACATTTGTCACTCCATATTAAGAAAACAATTCGCAGAAGAGTTTACATGTATTATAGTTTGATGTAATAAGGGCCTAAATTTATTTTCATTACTATGTAGCATCGAATTAAGAATGTGCTTTGGTAAAATCACATTGCATAGAGTTTTTGGTACAGTCGATTTTTGATCAAAAGTTGCTGTGTTTGAAATGTAGACAATATTCTGACTTTTATTTGAAACCGAGCAGAACGATAAATGTTAATTCGTTTTCGAGGCACTGACGCTTCCATTTCCATCCCTGCGCATCGGGAATCATGTGGTCATATCAATCGTCAAATTTCATACTCATTTTAGTGACGAAGTATTTCTTTATTCATTACTGTATTAAAAATATCATCAAATAAATGTATTAGATTGAATGGAAAATCTGGAAGTGTCAAACTACTACGAAGACAAGTGATGCTGATTTTACATCGGACTGACTAAAAGGCAGTTTTCAGACGTATAATAAGGGAATTATATAGGACGCCATTGACTTACATGAATGTAATTTGCAAGAGACTATTGCAAATGAACCGGAATCGACGGCATCTTTGAGCTACGGTAGACGTTGAAATCTCACAATTGTGTGTGTTTTAACCAAACGAAAGCCTTCTTTCATTTATTAATAAAGAATGACATATGTTTCGAATCATAAGCTCATCTTCCAGTAAGTAACTGATACAAAAAATGACAACCAAGAAAAGATAAACGTACCAACTCCCGAAGATATGGAATGTTGACTTGAGCTTTAAAATTTATATTTGAGATTCTAACCACATTATGTATGGATTCAAAAATTGTTTAGCATTAGTTACAGTAACTATCACAATTCTACAAAATTATCTAGATTTTTACTAGTTCCTCAGGAACAAAATAATTGGTTTTATTTATTTAAGAAGCCACAAAATGTTGTATCCATTTATCTACTACACTGTCGACGATGTCCTACTACGAAATTAAAATTTTCTGCGTTGGTTGTTGATCATATGATGTTACAATATTTCATTAAACAAAACTCCCGCCGAGGGTTCGAGTCCTCCCGCAGGCATGTGTGTGTGTGTGTGTGTGTGTGTGTTTTGTTCTTAGTGTAAGTTGGTTTAAGTAGTTTGTAAGTCTATGGACTGATTACTATAGCAGTATGGTACAATAGTTTTACATACATTGTAACAGTTTGAAGAACCAAAAATAGTGGCACTTTCGATACAGAGCGTACGGCAGAGGGCTCGCCCCCACCCCGCCTCCCCTTTCTGTGCCTCGGCTGCAGGGACACGCAGCCCAGCGCAGGTGCAGGTCGCATCAGCGTCGCGTCCCCTCTACTATCATTCTGCGCGGCCCCATTAGACTGCGCTGTGCCGCCCGCCCCGAATTGCGTCCGCGTCAACCACTGTGCTGCTTGGATGCGCACGTGGGACGTAGGATGAAACATTTCAATCACACTCCTTAGCGACGGATACTAAAGCGTGTACTGTCACAGTATTACCCGTTCAATTTACAATGGCCATTTCTGCTGAAGGCGCTGCGAACTGTTGACTTGTTCTATCATTTATTTCGTATGACGTACGGGCATTATACTTAAGCTCATTGGTACATATGCAACAGATAACAGACCTGTACATTCTGTTAACTCATTCTTGAACAGAAAAGCAATCGAAATGAATATTAAGAATATAAATGTATTGTTTTACGATAAAACAATGCTGCAGCATGTTTGCTAAGAAAAAAACATTACAGTCGTTTTTAATATATTCTTCTGAAGGAAAAATATGTGAACTGAAAAAAAAAAACCTGTGATGTTACTATGGAATAACTGGAGCGAATGCATAATACATTTTCTATTAATATATTTTTCTACAGAAAATTGTACGGAATTAAAATAAAATTATTATTTATGCAATGTATTAATTTGGTTTTGCGGGTAGCTGATAAAAATACATTTGCTGTTAATACTAAAATCTAAGAAATTAAAATATTGAGGTACAGGCTAATAACTGAAAGGAAGATGTCCCCGCTGCCAGGATGGATGCTGGTGTAGATTTGTCATTCACCCTGCTGAGCCTTTGAGTAGTCAATGAAATCTGAAAATTATTTAAGTTTTCCTTATAAACGTACTTTGTGAGGACGTATATTTGCGCGATACCTATCCATTTCAGCAAACGCTCAGATTACGTAGCCGCACTGTGACAATAGCGAGAGTGTACAATGCGGCCGGCCGCAGTGGCCGAGCGGTCTACGGCGTGACAGTCACGGTCTGCACGGTCTGCGGTCAGGGATTCGAATCCCCCCTCGGGCCTGGATGTTTGTGCCGTCTTTAGTATACGCTAGTTCATAAGTAGTTTGTAAGTTTAGTGACTGATGACCCCCTAGTTAAGTCCCAAAAGCTCTACAAATATTTGAACATTTTTCTAGAATGCGGAGCCACGTGCCTCGATCGTGTACTGTCGAGTGTTGTCGGACGCCTTCGGGCCCCTGGCCGTAAACAAAGTCTGGTTCAGCGCGCTGCCGTCGGCAATTGTAAAGTGAATAGGAAGTACTAGTCGCGACGTAACACGGCAGTTGAGTGCCCGATCTCGCTTTGTTGCGTATCACTGGCAGAGCGAAAATGACCGACTCTAGCGATGACGTAGCCACTAATGAATCTGTTAGTTGTGAGACCGTAGAGGATACGAAAAGACAAATGATGGAGTGTACGTACTTGCAAATATGCTGAAGAAGAGAAAGAGTGGCGCCTGGGAAACGTTTCACGCTGTAGTGAAAGATGCAGATGGAAAATACGCGAAATATGTACATTGCACAGAAAATGGTTGTATTTTTGTCAATTCTACCTCTTCCATGACAAGACATAGACGCACTGTCGAACAAAATCACAGGCCACGGAACTAAGTGTGGAGTAAGCTACCCCCGCCCCCCTTAACCAAACAAAATCTTATACATGATGGTACCCATGTTATGTTTTAGTAGAATTCGTAAGTGAAGTACCTTCCGCCATGTATTAGGCGCATCTTATGTAGACAATGACCTTCCGCTAGAATTCTTAAGTACCCTCCGCCATATACCATACGAATCTTACGTAGACAGTGTCCTTCCGCTAGTTTTGCAATGTAGTTGTACGCTAGTTATCAAGTGTGTGAAATTTCATCAAGATCGTAATAAAACTTTAGATTTTATAGAACTGTTAACTGAAGTACTTTCCGCCATGCACCACACGAATCTTACGTAGACAGTGACCTTCCGCTAGTTTTGAATGACAATTGTGTGAAATTTCATAAAGATCGTAATAAAACTTTAGATTCTATAGAATTGTTAACTGAAGTACCCTCCGCCATGTACCACACGAACCTTACGTAGCCAGTGACCTTCCGGCTAGTTCTGAATGTCAAGTGTGTGAAATTTCATCAAGATCGTAATAAAACTTTAGATTTTATAGAATTGTTCAAATGTTCAAATGTTTGTAAATCTATCAGACCAAACTGCATGGTCATCAGTCTGTAGCTTACAAATTACTTAAACCTAGGTAAACTAACTTAAGGACAACACACACACACCCATGCCCCAGGGAGGACTCGAACCTCCACGGCGAGCAACCGCGCGCTCCGCAGCGAGACGCTTTAGACCGCTCGGCTACTCCACCGCGGCTATAGAATTGTTAACTGAAGTACCCTCCACCATGTACCACACGAATCTTACGTAGACAGTGACCTTCTGCTAGTCTTGTCGTCAAGTGCTCGAAATTTCATCATGTTAGAAATAACACTATAAATTTTGTAAACTATATACGTGAAGTACCACGTAAATCTTATGTAGGCCTTGACCTTTATTTTGAATGTCAAGTGTGCAGATTTCATGAAGATCATGATAAAAACGTAGATTGTAAGAAATTCTGTAACTGAATCACCCTCTGCCATGCACTACACGAATCCCTGCAAGAGTGACCATTCTCTTATTTTGAAAGTGATGAGTGATCATTTCATCAAGTTTGGAATAAAGCAGGTGTAAGTAATACAAAATCATAGGTAATTATCACGTGTAAGTTGTATCTGTCGCGAAAATTCTGCGCGTCTTCTGTTAAGAGTCACAGGCTAGGCGTGGTTCTCCAGGCTCGTCTCGGCTCGTTTCGCCAGGCTCGCTGTACCCGTTGCGCCCGCCGGCTTGCCCCGTTGTACTCGTAGGCTCGCCGACTCGGCCCACTGTAACCGTTGCGCCCGCCGGCCTCCGCGGGTTACGTGTAACAGTCCTGTGAAGTTGGCACCCCTTTTTTGGAAAATGTACATCTTTTCAGAGTTCTAGACAGATATACAATAGTTCTGGAGTTCTCTGTACAAAATTTAAATAGTTCTGCAAAATTTCGCCGAAAAAATTCGAAAAATTACCACAAAATTTAGTTTTTTCAAAATAATTTTTGCCTAATAGTACAAACATAGTTCTGATCACAGTTCTGAATAGCTCTCAAAGAGTTCTACAGGAAATCCTCTTGACATTTTTCTGTGCAGATTATACTTCATGAGATAATTGCAATAATGGGGAATCCATTTACACGCTACTGTGAAGTTGGCACCCCTTTTCTCAAAAATGTGCATTTTTTCAGAGTTGTAGGCAGATATACAATAGTTCTGGAGTTCTCTGTACAAAATTTAAATAATTCTGCACAAATTCGCGCAAAAATTACAAAAAATTATAACAAATTTTAGTTTTTTCCAAATAATTATTTGCCTACAAGCGTAAACATAGTTCTGATCACAACTCTAAATCGCTCTCAAAGAGTTCTGCAGAAAATCCTAATGATATTTTTTTGCCCAGGTAATAGTTCATGAGCTAATTGCGTAAATGAGGGACATAAACTACACAAAATTGCGCCAGAGTCGTGTGAAGCTGACCCCCCTTTTTTCAAAAATATACATTTTTTTCAGAGTTCTAGACAGATATGCAATAGTTCTGGAGTTCTGAGAGCTATTCAGAACTGTGATCAGAACTATGTTTGTACTATTAGGCAAAAAATTATTTTGAAAAAACTAAATTTTGTGGTAATTTTTCGAATTGTTTCGGCGAAATTTTGCAGAACTATTTAAATTTTGTACAGAGAACTGCAGAACTATTGTATATCTGTCTAGAACTCTGAAAAAAAGTACATTTTCCAAAAAAGGGGTGCCAACTTCACAGGACTCCGTGTAACCGACAAGGCGGCTCGTGAGTCTGCTGCGGGTACCGCCAGGCCCGGCCAAGGCGGCGAGCCGCGTCGACAAGCCCACGAGCGCAGCGGGCCGAGTCGGTGACGTCATAAAGCCCGCTAGTGGGTTTTAAGCAACATTTCCAACCCGTTTCGGATCTCTACTGACCGGGTGCGGTGAGCCACGGCGTCCCCTCGGCCACCGCGGCCGGCTATGTATTCTTGCTTCTTATCTTTATGCCTAGCAGAAAGTCCAGTCAAAGCAAGGCAAGGTCTTCCTTTAACAACTATTTCCTTTTTTGCTGAAAATGATCTTGAACTAAATGGTTTTCTAATTAATTCCTGTATTACAGAATTTTCAGTCATTTCGAAATCTGAAAAAGGAAGGAAGTTCACTGAGTCCTATCGACAGGCTTCATTCAGTACGAAGACGGTTAAAAAATAAATCAAAATAAACAAAATATAAGAGGATAATGTAACTAACAAACAACGCCAAGTCTGGGAGCAGAATCTTAACCACTGACGTAACACAGAATAAAGCTCAGTTGCGCTGCGATCCGTTCCAAGTTCCAACTACCTGCCTGACGCACGAGGCTATCTTGCTTGCTGTGGCTTGGCCGCATGCACCCTTGGCTTAAGGTCCTATTACACGATACACCTGAGGCGTACGTCTATGCAGCAACGCCCCAAGCGTGATTATCTGGAACTACGTACTGCTTCACGTAGACCTATTATACGATGCACGGCAGATATTCCTTGGCGCGAATCCGCGCATGCGCACCAACGTCAATAAACGCGCCAAACTGTCAGATCTTTAGCAGATATTAATTCATACCACAGAAGAACCAGAGGGAAACGTTTCTTGGCATGTAATTCGTTAAAATTAATTCTGTGAGCTCAAGGTTTTATTTTATGAAAAGTTGACTTTGTCATTATTTATTAAGTCATATGTAGCTACCACGAAATTGTGTTACCACTACTCCGAATTAAAGACACAAAAGTTTGTTTTATATTACGCCACTTGATTACACAAGTATATGCTCATCTAAATATACGTTTACACAGCATTCTGAAAATGTATGACCCAATTATTTTTGGAGCTGTTGCTCTGGCAGTAATAGTTAACCTCCAGATTAGAGCACAAAGACGTAAAGCCAGATGATGTTGGGTTCGACGCTGGCTGCAAAGAAGAAACGAAGACAGGGGCATTTATTTACTGCTCATGAAAGAGCTCAGACCAGAAGATCCACGAGAATTTCGAAATTTTGTGAGGATGGACGTGGCTTGTTTTGACAAGCTGCTATCTCTAATAGGTGATGGAATTAGGAAGCGTGACACAGTCATGAGGGAAGCTATTTCACCTTCTCGAAAGTAAGATTTATATTTTATGCTTATATATTTTGTGATTATAATGCCCTAAATCAGCTATAAAATACCGGTATATACTCTGTTATGTTGCAGGCTGGTCATCACATTACGTTTTTTAGCCACTGGTGAATCATTTAAGAGCCTGGCGTTTAGTCACAGAATTTCACAGCCCTCCAAGTCGAAAGTAGTTGCGGAAGTATGCGTTGCAATTTGCAGTACTTTAAAGGACCAGTACTTAAAGGTGTAGTAGCACTATATTTTACAATTTGAATTATGTTCATGCGTGACTCAGACAATAATTAAGTATAAAACATTACAGGCACCAACTACAGAAGAAGAATGGAATAAAATTGCTGAAGAATTTGAAGAACTGTGGCAGTTCCCAAGCTGTATTGGTAAGTGATACGTTTAAATTATATAATAAGGAGAAAATCTGTCAATAATGAAATATATTTTCAGTACTTTTGTGATAAACATCAGACTTTAGTGCATTCAGTGTTTTTCCTTCCATACTATAAATCTATCCATTGCTTTTAAAATATACTAATTTTTGTTTCCAAGTGCAATGGATGGTAAACACATAGCATTTGCCCCACCACAAACTGCTGGATCAGAATATTTCAATTAAAAAAAATTCCACAGCATTGTCTTGCTAGCAATTGTTGATGCTAGGTACCGATTCACTTTAATCGACATTGAGTGCAATGGGAGAGTGAGTGATGGTGGGGTATATGCAAACAGCCTGATTAGCAGTGCACTTCGAGAAAACTGGCTGAAGGTACAACAGGAAGAAGCACTTCGTGGCACAAATATCAAAGTGCCACATGTGGTACTTGCTGATGATGCCTTTCATCTTGAGCCACACATCATGAAGCCCTATAGAGACTGCCAGCACCAGAAGCACAAATAGATTTTTAACTACAGACTGTCAAGGGGGAGGCGAGTTGTTGAAAACACATTTGGAATTTTGGCCAACAGCTTTAGAGTTTTTCTCAGTACAATTAGACTACCTGTTCAGAAAGTGGAATTAATTGTTCAGACTTTGCACATACTTCACTACTACTTGATTGATGAAGCTGACAATTCAAAAAAATGTTCAAATGTTTGTATAGTCTATGGGACTTAACTACGGGGTCATCAGTCCCTAAACTTACAAACTATTTATGAACTACTTACGAACTAGGACGGCACAAATATCCATGCTCGAGGGGGGATTCGAACCCCCGACCGTAGTGGCCGTGCAGACCGTGACTGGAGCGCCTCAGTCTCCTCTGCCACCGCGGCCGGCTGACAATATATACCTATCAAGTGCTGATGTAGAGGACACAGACTTGTGCACAATAAACACAGGTTCTTGGCGAGCAGAAAAATCTCTCCCAAGCATACCCCAACAAAGTGGGGTGCCAGGGAAGTGCGTGAAAAACTTTGTGAATACTTCAGTTCAACAGGTTATGTTTCATGGCAATGGGAAGCTATTAAGAAGTACAATTTTTAACATGTATAATTTTCAAGAAACAACCATTTATTTAAAAATTGTAATCAGTGAATAATAAATTCATAAAATTAATAACTGAATTGTTTGTGTATAGCTTCAGTGATTACTTTCATGATACTAAGTTTAACATTAGCTTTTATGGCTGGATTATTCATTTTTCTTAATTCAGCAGCAACATACTGCCCAAACTTGTCATCTTCACTTGAGCCGCTTACAGCGACTTGTATGTTCTGCAAAACAGACAATGTTGATGTAGCCAATTCATCAACATTGTCCTTTCTACACCTCTTGGACGATGAGGCGTAAGGCTCCATCTGTGGTGAATTTCTAGGTGTAGAGCTT
Source organism: Locusta migratoria (assembly GCA_026315105.1). Lineage (NCBI taxonomy): Eukaryota > Metazoa > Arthropoda > Insecta > Orthoptera > Acrididae > Locusta > Locusta migratoria. The sequence goes on along the minus strand of CM048755.1, from coordinate 443,506,462 downwards.
GGTGTAGAATCATCACAGTCCACCGTAAATATTTCTTGGGAGTACTGAAAATAATAAACTGATACAGAATCATGCCACATAATATCAAACATCAAAATGATTATGAAAACTACAGCAGGCACATTAAAGTTGTCTGTATAATTTATATTTAGTGAATAACTTGTATGAAAGTGATAGACTCTTTAGTTGTGGTAAATAACTACAATATAGGCCTATTGAAAATTTCTTTTCCTAAGAGAGCTTCATGGCTAATAAATTGTCAGTGATACGTATTAATATTTATATACTTACATTGCTGCTGTCATCCTCACTGCACTGGACAATTTCTGTTCTCTCTTCAGCAGCCTGAAATAGTTTACGGTTTAATCACTTTATCTCGCAGTTACTATTTACTAATTTCGTTTAAATGTAGGTAAATACTTACAAAAGAGTCAGTAAGATTGATCCTGCTGCTACCAGCACTTAAATTTTCGGAAACAGTCTTTGGTATCTGAAATAATATAGACCAATGTTAGTCAACAGCTAATTGTTCATTGGTAACCAGTATTAATACTGAAAACTCTCAGTTCCTATGTGAGCATTAAAGTGTAACTCACTAACAAACACGAATATACTACAGGAGTTGTAAAATCCATTTCTATTCTTATAACAAAATAAATTGTCTTACAGGTATACCTGAAGATGGGGATACCACCCGTCAGCTTTGACCACTGACACCACTGGAAAGGAAGTTATTACTGAATAAATACAGTCAATTTAAATTACCTATTACAGCCATGAAGTGACTGGTTCTGAATGTACATCTCTGAATCACTAGCTGGTAGCAATTTTTATTACGAAATAAATTATATGAACTTCACAGTGACTAAAATATGTCATTTGTCAAAGCCAATAGGTGGTATCCCAGTCTTCAATTGAACCGTCTCACACAGTGAAAAATCACAGCACATTGTTAATACTCACTGTGCATATTGGTATGTTTGTTGCTGTCTTCCTCGGCGTGACATAGTCCTTTAAAAACCTTAATTGTGGGTACCACCATACGGTCGGCTCGTATATATCACTTGCCCCTGCACCACTAAGTTCACTAGCCCTAATTTTTTTTTTCAGTTCGGCACAATAATGTGACCTCATTGACGTAAAGCAGTCTTTACAGTCCTCGTCTGCTGCAGCAGGCAAAACTAAACGGACTTTTTTGCCAATTGTAGCTAGTTTTTCTTTCCTTGCATGCTGAAACCATAAAGAAATACAGTTAAATCTAACATGAATTTTCGCTTCTCACTTAAATCAAAATATCTCATGTAATATTACATGCATATAACTCGAGATTAAACAATTTCTGACTCACCTTATTATGATACAGGGGATCTTGTGGATCATACATGCATCTTTCTTCTCTGTATGCATGAATTAATATATTTAATGCCTCTCTTGTCCATTCCATTTCTGGAATATGAAGCAACCAATATATTGATATATATGTTGACAACCATGTAGTATTAAACAATCCCGATTGCAAACAAAACAAATATTGTTTTTCGTTTAATTACTGTATTATTGCAAATTTACTTACTGGCAGAAAATTACGAACAATTAGTAACACGAAATCGGCACCTGTTACGTATACACAACAACAAACCATACAAGCAGAAAGCATCTAAAATCGCCACTTCTGTGCATGCGCAGGTTAGCGCTGCCTAGTGCGCATGCGCGGATTCACGGGAGTTTAGAACTGGTCTCAATTCCGGCGCGCGGATAAAGTGTCTGCTAAAAATCACGGTTCCGCGGTAGTTCCACGTGTTTCGCCGCTAGATGGCTGTCGCTCTAGACCTATACCTTTCGCATCTTGCCTTTCGCGGCGGATCGTCGTGTAATACCGCCTTTAGACCGTGGGAAGTTCCGGGCACAGCAGGGTGCGGGGCAGGTGCGCGCGCATCCTCCTGACAATGTAAAAGCCGCAAAGGCGATGCGGGTTGTGCCAGGTTGGGGTAAGGCGAGGGTGGGGATGCCGTTTGGCCTCGGATATAGCGGCCCGTCGACACTCGACAGCAAGCAGACGCGCTGGGCGAGGAACGGAGGGTGGGGTCGAGAGTGGCGAAATGATGCGGCTCTTCCTCCGCATGCTGAATAGTGCGGACAGCACTAGCTGCGCTTACTGTAAGAAATAGATTTTTCTTCTACGGTTGTAACTGATGGGCATGCGCCACATGCATCGTATGCATGGAGACGACGCCCCTGGTGCCTTCCGATTCCCACGTCGCTGCCTGACGGTCACTGGCGAACTGTAACGGTGTCATGAATCTCTGAACGGAGGGCGAAAGTGGGTACCGTCACAACGTGGTTCCCTTGTGTCTGAGTAACAGGTCTGCCTATTGTCTACTGCTGATAGCGTCTCTGAACAAGCACTGGCTGCCTCGCCAGTGGTCCATCATTCTCAGACAAGTAAAGCGGGTTGGAGTTACTTGTCATTGGGAATTCCAGTGTTAGGCGTGTAACGAAGGCTCGTAAGCCGTCGGCACACGGAGCGTGCATTCGAATGTCGACGTCGATCGTGTGGTGTCCATCGTGCAGGTGAACGCTCAGACCAGAGTCCTGTATGGCCGAGTAAGCGAGTGCGAAACGGGTGCTGGGTCGAACATAACCTAAATGAATAGGTTGCCCGCTCGAATACCCATAGGGGAGCAAAAAAGGCTGGAGCGAGTCTACGGTTTGACCGAGTCTGACCATTGTGGCCGAGCATGGGAGGCTTGACCGGGTCTGGGCCAGTGTCTGACTCACATTAAGCGCACGTTTTTCCTGAATGACGGTCGGATGTTCGAATCCCCCCTCCGGCATGGATATTTGTGCCGTCCTTAGTCTTAGTTAGTTCATAAGTAGTTTGTAAGCTTAGGAACTGATGACCCCGTAGTTAAGTCCCATAAGTTCTACAAACATTTGAATTTGAATTTTCCTGAATGACTACAGCCAGCACAGGCTTGTCATTGTTGGTATGTTTGTCTGGAATCATGCAACTAAAGTAAGAAGCAGACTGAAAAAAAATTGTAGCCTACACATTAGAGAAGGCAATAACCGACGTCTACAGTATATTTCTGTTGATTTCGGATACAGTTAGTAGTAATTGACTGTAAATGATCGAGTAAAACGCAAGTGATATCTGGCGTTCCCCCCGGCAAGTGTTATAGGTCCCCTACTCTTCCTTGTGTTTATAAACGATTTAGGAGACAATCTGAATAGCTCCCTTAAACTGTTTACGGATGGTGCTGTCGTTTATCGGTTAGTGAAATCAACAGAGGATCAAAAGCAACTGCAAAGCGCTTTAGACAAAATATCTACACGGTTCGAAAATTGGCAATTAACACTAAATAATGAAAATTGTGAAGTAATACACATGACCACTAAAATAAATCCGCCGAACTTCAATTACACGATAAATCAGTCAAACCTTAAGGTCGTAAATTCTACCAAATATCTAGGAGTTACAATTACGAACAACTTAGACTGGAGAGAACACATAGAAAATATTGTGGGGAAGGCGAACCAAAGGTTAAGTTTCATTGGCAGAACGCTTCGAAAATGCAACAGCTCCACCAAAGAGACTGCCTACATCACACTTGTGCGTTCTCTCCTGGAGTACTGTTGCCCAGTGTGGGATCCTCACCAGGTGGGACTGACGGAAGACATTGAGAAGGTTCAGAGAAGGGCAGCTCGTTTTGTTTTATCACATTAAAAGGGGGAAAGCGTCACGGAAATGTTGCACGATATGAGGTGGAAATCCTTAAAAGAAAGGCGTTATTCGTTGCGGCGAGATCTATTAGTGAAATTTCAATCACCGACTTTTACTTCTGAATGTGAAAATATTTTGCGCACCCACCTACATAGGGCGACATGACCATCCCGATAAAATAAGAGAAATTAGATGGAAAACGGAACGATTTAGGTGTTCTTTCTTCCCTCGCGCTATTAGAGAATGGAACGGTAGAGGAAGGATACGATCGGGATGTTGAGCGCCCTTAAACACGAATAACAACAACAATAACCGCTTGCTGGTTGCCAGCTAGGTAAGGAATAACCACTTGTCAGAAATCTCAAACACAATTAGCTCAGGGATATTGGTAGTAATAAAAATAGTATGTCAATATTTTCTACTTTTGTAATTGACTTGCGTAATTGATTTATGCTAACACCATATCTACTTTTACAGGAGAAGCATAGGATTAATTGAGCCATGATTCTACTACGTGAGGAAATTAAAATTACTTCCAAACAAAAGACTGTTATGTTCTGCTGGGCGTCATTCCGCTACATCAGTTGGCCTGACGTAAATGAAAACCGGGAGAACTTCACAGCAAATATAAATATAGCCAAAGTCTAGTAGACAAGCAAAAGTTAAATGGTGCCAAAATCAGCGTTAAGTGCTACCTAGTTAGAGGCGATCAACGACTTTGAGAGCACCTTTTTGTGTACCGGACTGGTAGAAAATCCTAATAAATTTTGGTCCTACGACAAATCGAAAAAACGGATCGAAACCAAATATCGACACATTCTGTGACCATAATGGTGTTGAAACAGAGGATGATACTCAAAAGGCCGAAGTGCTATACGTGTTTTCCCAAAGCTGTTTCACCGAGGAAGATTGCACTGTAGTACCTCCTCTAAACCATCGCACGGACGATAAAATAGCGGATATTGAAATAAGTATCAGAAGGATAGAAAAGCAATTGAAATCTCTCAACAGAGGAAAGACCGCTAGACATTGCGACGTAACCACGCCAGCCCACCTCACCGACTGCGACATAATCGTTCGACTTGGATATAGGGTTGCCAGATCTCCGGGCGCCGCCAGGAGTGCCCGGACTTTGAATGAATTCTCCCGGTCTACGGGCCAATGACTCTCATCTCCGGGCTTGAATGTAACCTTCATCATAACTTTCTTTTTTTACGACGCTTTTTAAGTACTATGCTCATGTAGCGACGATCTACATCGAGCTTAACGTAACTTTAACGAAGGACGAACACAACATCCATGCCCTAGGGGGGGGGGATTCGAACCTCTGGCTGGAGCAGCCTCGCGCACCGTGGCAAGGCTCCTCAGTGTGCTCGGCCATTCCCGGCCGGCTCCTAAATGTCAATTTCTTATTGCAACAAAACGCTACTTTTCTATTCTTCCTCTGAAGACTTTTCATTGTTGCGTCGGTAGTAACCGGCTAGCGCATTATTAAGCAAACACTGTTGCGGCAACGTGTCAACTGGCGACGTCTATTATTTGTGTTCGTTCGTTCATTGTTTGTTATCAGTTTACCGACAATTTTTGGAATACTCGGATCGTGTGAGAACAGACAAGCTTACATTAACTCAGCTTAGTGAGTAATAACAGTGAAAAGAAGAGACGATACCTAAATCAAATGTTTGTTAAGCTTATGGGACTTGACTACGGGGTCATCAGTCCCTAAACTTACAAACTACTTACGAACTAAGACGGCACAAATATCCATGCCCGAGGGGGGATTCGAACCCCCGACCGTAGTGGCCGTGCAGACCGTGACTGGAGACGATATCTAAGTTCGTTCCGTGAAGAATGGTTTCAGGAAGAAAATTATAAAGAGTGGCTACAAAAGGTCGATACTGATAAGTGTATGTGTAAGTGCAGAATATGCACTATCTCATTTACTTGCTGGAGGAAGGAGATGATTAGTTTTTTTTTTTAGAATTCACGCGTAATCCTGGTTGGTGGTGGGGGGGGGGAGCTGGTCGCAGTTCGGGGGGGGGGGGGAGTCATTGGCCAAGGTGGAGGGGGGCACGTCTGGTCTCCGGGCCTGCCTCGAGTTCAATCTGGCAACCCTACTTGGATACGGCCACAAAGGTTTACTGGTCTCCACAATGTTTTGTATGGTGTATATAAATCGTTACCTCGGGGTTTGGTGTAACTTCTGGAGACTCAATATCTGGAATCGCAAAATGCAGCATCCTCTAGATCACGTCGAATGCGAGCAGCTGAACTCAATTAAAGTGTACGTTATAGATTTGAAATAACGTAGAACAACACCAGGTAAGTTTGAATCAGTGGTTTAATCCAACACTTCCAATAAATTTTAAATATAAATTAAGAAACCTTGAGACGGTTTCTCGTCTCAATATATCCATGACATTGAAGATGAAGGTGAAGCAATGAATTAAAATTTGTGACGCGGCCGGGAATCGAACCCCGATCTCTAGGCTTACTCGGCAGACGTTTTACCGTTAGACCACCGTACCACTAACGATAAAGGCGCCTCCACGTCACAAATGGTTTGTGGTGCGGTGGTCTAACGGTAAGACGTCTGCCTAGTAAGCATGGAGGTCCGGGTTCGATTCCCGGCCGCATCACAAATTTTAATTCATTGCTTCACCTTCATCTTCATTGTCATGGACTTGCAATAAAGTGGCATACGCACAAGAATCACATTCAACAACCAAAAGACAACGTCCTGATGGGCACACTGACCGCCCCGAAATCTAATTAAAATCTGCGCTCTACGACCTCTGCCTTTATATACAATTCTCAACATTTCCCTGCATTTTTAGAGTTGCTAAAAAGAAGAACATATTAAAGCTACAATCAGTTATCTTAATCTTATTAACATTTGATATTCTATAAAAGAAGCTTAAATATGATTTCATCTTTTAATAACATTTAAACCTTCGCAAATGTTACTAATTACCGTAAAAATACTTAAATAGAGATCCTGTAACCAAACGTTCATACAAATATGTTTGTTCGAGCCCATGTACTTTCCTTGTTAGATCAGAAAAAAGGAACAATTATTCACAGAGACCGTTTCAAGTGGCAGTAACATCGGAATAATTATCGTAATCACTTTTTTAAAATGTTATGACAATTAAGATAAGGGAGATGCGTTAATGTTTCATCATCATTATTATCGACATCGTCATCATTGCAAAATGTTTCTGCAAGAGGTTTCGGCCATTATGCATCAAGAAAAGACTAAGACAAGAATAAAATTATATACAAAAAATATACGTAAAATATTACGTCTACTGAAGCGGACACATTTTAATCCTTAATTAACGTTTATACCAGAATTCAACACTTCTACTAAGTACACGGTACTTGACAAGGTCCGAAAAGGTTTACCATCACAATGCGACAGAATGAGAAGTCCGGGTCTAGCATCAGTGTACATTGGTGTACGTTGGGCTGTCGGCCTGTCAGAGGCTCTGGAAGGCCGCTAGAACATCTACTACTACTGCTGGACAAATATTTTTCGCTATCTTCCGTACGCTATATTTTGCGAAAGAAAACACTCGTCGCGTCCGGTCACACATTAAAACAAAAGAATTCCAGCTTTCCCATCCAGTCAGACCAACATTTTTTTTTTTTAAGTTTGAAAAAATGAAAATATTCGGTTACACTATTACAGAAATTTGGAGAATAAAAGAAAATACACTGCTTTCCTTCCAGGCTATTTCAACTATTGGATTTGAAACGCGAGGAATGAAATTTTATAACAACACGTGTCACAAGTTAGCCAGTTTTGTCACCCCTACCGAGTGGACCGCACGCCCCTTCTACGCCCCTGTCTACAGCCCTACACGCTCAAAGAACCGTCTGAGCTATAAAACCATCTATCTGACATGTCCCAAATGAAAATTTTATCAACTCAGTTCAAATTATAATGGCAGTAAACCCCTGTGAAGATAACAGGCAACATATAAAACAATAGCGGCACATATAGGATAAATAAACACAATTTTTTCTGACTAAATTAGGTGCCTCACTTATCAGTTATCTGCGAAGGACCTGGACAGTACACTAAAAACAATCCGGTACCTACGAAAATGATGTTTAGAGTGTTATTTTATGTGGTACTTATTGCTTACTCACCAGGAATTTCTAGATATTTCAGCAACCCTCGTCCTCCTGGGTGGTGATTTACGATTTCTACAAAGACGGAAATTTATGGTGTTATTAGAGTCCTGATTGTTTTCTGCCTTTACGAGATGCGTATCTATAATCCATATTTGAAAGATGCCTTTCAAAGTATGCTGATGCAATAGCGCCATAGGTAGTCATCATATACAACCGCTCGCTCAGCGAAAACTCCGTACCCGAATACTGGAAAGTCGCACAGTTCACACCAATATTCAAGAATGGCAATAGGAGGAGTGATCCGCAAAGTTACAGGCCTATATCATTGACGTCGGTTTCAGCAGCATTTTAGAACATATACTTTCCTCAAACGTTACGAACTACTTCGAAGAGAATTACCTATTGACCTATGGTCAACACGAATTCAGAAAGTATATTTCTTGTGAAACACAGATCGTTACTCATATGATATGATGAGTGCTATCGACAAGAGAAGTCAAATAGATTCCGTATTTCTACATTTCTGGAAGGCATTTGACACTGTACCTCACAAACGTCTTCTAATCAAATTGCGTTCTTATGGAATATAGCTACAGTTCTGCGATTGGATTCCTGATTTCCTGCCAGAAAGGATACAGAACATTTTAATTGACGGTTAGTCATCAAGTAAAACAGAAGTGCTATTTGCAGTTCCCCAGGGAATTGTTACAGTGCTCCTACTGTTCTTTACTTATGTGAACGATTCAGGAGACAATCTGAGCAGCACTATTAGAGGGTTCGTGGATGATGGTCGTTTATCGATTAGTAAAGTCACCAGAACATTAAAACAACTGCAAATGACTTAGATAAGATATCTGCATTGGGCAAACATTGGCAATTGACCCTTAATAATGATAAGTGTGAGGTCATCCATATGACCACTAAAAGGAATCCGTTACACTTCATTTTCACGATAAATCAGTCAAATCTACAGTGCTTAAATTCAACTAAATACCTAGGAATAACAATTACGAACAACTTAAATTGGAAAGAACACACAGAAAATATTGTAGCGGAGGCGAGCCAAAGGCTACGTTTCATTGGTATAACACGTAGATGAAACAGTTCTACAAAAGAAACTGCCTATACTACAACTGTGCGTCCTATTTTGGAGTAATGCTGCGCATTGTGGTATCCATAGCAAGTGGCACTGACGGATGATTCAGAGGAAGTTCAGAGAAGGGCAGCTAGTTTTGTATTATCGCGATGTAGGGGAGAGAGTATCACGGAACTGATGCACGAGTTGGGGTGGAAATCGTTAAAAGAAAAGCGTTATTTGTTGCGGCGAGATCTGTTTGCGAAATTTTTTCACCAACTTTCTCTTCCGAATGCGAATATATTTCGTTAGCACCCAACTACGTAGGGAGACATGATCATCATAATACAATAAGAGAAATCATACAGAAAAAGGAAAGATTTAGGTGTTCCCGCGAGCTATTAGAGAATGGAACTGTAGAGAAATATCTAAAAAGCGCTTCCATGAACCCTCTGCCATTCATATAAATGTGACTCGCAGAGAATTTATGTAGATGTAGATACTATGACTCTCATATTTTCTGTTCCTCGTTCACTTCTTGCACCTATATTTACTTGTCAGACAGACTGTCGCTTGTGTGATATTATGGCAGTTTATTCTAATACTTGGCTACGTTCGCGTGTTGGTAGAATACGATAGATGTCTTTCAGTAGTGTGCAGTAAGATTGGATTTGGAGAAAGAAATGAAATACAGTATCCTCTTTAGCAATAAACATTTTAATCAACATTCGAGTGAAAAAAAAACAGAAGTATGTCAAGTGCTTAATGGTTTAGAATAAATAATACATACAGTATACGTTACAGCCCGTGTTGTATTATCTCAACACGTACGCTGGGAGTAATGTACAAATTGGTTTTCAATTCATTTTAAGGCATTTTGGTAAAGAAAATTGTGTATCAGGCGTAGACCAAAGCTATGGTCTGTGGCATCACGTTTCGCTGCATGTAACCTCCTTGCTCTATATTCGCAAACGTTCAAATGTTCAAATGTTTGTATAGCCTATGGGACTTAACTACGGGGTCATCAGTCCCCGAACTTACAAACTATTTATGAACTACTTACGAACTAGGACGGCACAAATATCCATGCCCGAGGGGGGATTCGAACCCCCGACCGTAGGGGCCGTGCGGACCGTGACTGGAGCGCCTTAGTCCCCTCGGCCACCGCGGCCGGCTTCGCAAACGTCATCGCTGGCCTTCAGTCCGATTTTTTTTTATAATTTGACGACTTTCAACCACCATATCTTCCACCTCCTTATAGCTATGGACATGGAACTCCTATGGTGTACAACGGGAGACTTATAACTACAACTACACAGAGTTTGCGACTGTGTTCTGTAGTTTTTGCTGCAGAGCGAAATATTGACACTCACACGTAGAATTTTATATACGTCGTTAACTTCCAACCCCGTTATCATCCAACCCTTTGTCGTCGTTAACCCTCAACCACTATAGTACACAATGAGAGACTGAGAAATACTACCACATACAACCACTATTCGATTTGTAGATTTGGCTGCATAGTGAAACATGAGCACAATCATTTATAACAATTCAGATGTTTCTGCCTAGATTTCCCTCTGCAGACAAAACTACGAATCGCAATCGTTCTTTACCGATGGAATTGAAATTTGACCCAATATTGTACTGGAATACGTCCGTAGATTTGTGTCCTTTTTTTAATACGTTTGCGAAACATTTTGCAAATAGGTATAACTTCATGAATATGTCGTAGCTCACGTCATAGAATCAGTGAATTCGCCATTTTTTACATTTCTTTCCTGATCATTCACATCTCTTGACAATTAACTGAGGCTTGGAAAGCAAAAACTCCAGTACGGGCGCTACTATCGTTCTAAGTGTCCGACGTAAACTTTCATAACAGTGACTGTGGCGGCTGTACATGAACTACATGTTAGACTGCGATATTAGAGTATAAAATGGATTAAATACTCTGAGGATTGTATAATCATTGTACTCATTGCGTTGCATCATATTTCGTAGAACAAAGCAACCAATAAAAACATTTTTAGAAATATGGTACACTTGGAAAGTCAAACAGTAAATAAAAGTTTCGGAATGTTTTTTTGTTCCATGTTTCGCGTTATATTCTTCAGACCTCTAAATATCTAACAGATCGCTAAAAAAACAGTGGCAAAAACTTTCCTCGAGTATCAAATGGTAACTGTACAAATTTTTAAGTCGCTGCGTCTTGTGGTTCAGACATAAGCGTACACCCACACGTGGAATTTTATATACGTCGATAACTTTTTTCTGCTATGTCTCATCCACAGAGCTGTGTTATGGACGTCTTCAGGGATGAGATCCACATCGTACATGTCCTCCGTGATGTTGTCCATCCACCTCTTGAGCGGTCTACCACGGGGTCGGCGTCCTCCTAGATCGAATTGGAGTGCTGTTTTGGCACAGAATCGCACTATTTCCGCATGGCGTGGCCGTACCACCGAGACGAGCCTCTCTTACCTTCTTTATGACTGAGACTACACCAAGCCTTTGGTGGACACAGTTATTTGTTGCATGGTCGTTGCGAGTCAAACCAAGGGACCATCGCATTTCATTTCGATTGTGTGGGGAGCCTGACCCCGTTTTCTCGCCAAAGGTCGGCATTCTATCCCGTATACTGCTACTGGACGCACTACTGATTTATAAATTTTTGCCTTCAGATATATAGGCATGCTTTTGTCACAGAGAACAGCCGTGACCTGTCTCCATTTCAACCATGCTGCGTTTACTCTCATCCAGGTGTCCAGGGCGGAATCATTCGAGATGTTATCATGGATCCAAGGTATTTGAACTCTGTGGTTTTGTTCCAATCCTGGCCGTCGATGCTGATGGTTCCGCTGGTTTGAGGGCCGCTTTCCAAATAGGTCGTCTTCTGGAGATTCAGACGCATACCATTCTCTGCTAGCCTATCATTCCAAGCTTGGGTTTGACCTTTAAGTTCCTTACGGGTTTTCTGTGTCAGTACATAGAATGTCTTCTTCCCCAGAGTATACACAAACAGTTACTGATCACACTTTTCCCTCTTTATTTGTTATCGATTTTAGGAGCAAAGTATCTTGTTGTTTCCAATACTCTGAGATTTTCAGCTATCAGTCGATCTTTTTTTAAAAATCTTTATTAGCAGATCATGATTTCGGCCAGTAACTGGCAATTATCAATGTGTGTGTTCAACTGAAGATGTTATTAATATGGTTAACTCACACAAATGTGAGATGTAAAAAAAAAGATTTTAAAAAACAGATCGACTGATAGCTGAAAATCTCAGAGTATTGGAAACATATCACAGTCGTGGAGCGCAAACCATGGAAAGTAACCTGATGATATTTTGTTGTGTTGTTTGATATGCTGCGATTTTAGCACAAGAAGCTGTTTTGCTTTTGTCTACTAGGTGGCATCGTTAGAACTACACTTGCAAATGATTTCTCTGACTTTTTTGAATTTACATGGTTTGTTTGAAGGCGTTTCACTGTATTTAATTCAGAGCATGTACTTCATGCAACATGGAGCACCGCCTCATTTTGTTTGCAGTGCTATAGCAAATTATACATCAGCGTTTTTTTACAAATAGGGAGGGCGTCAGAGACCGACACCGTGGCCCTCTCTCTCTCCCGACCTCAATCCACTAGACTTCTGCTTATTTGAAGGCCATTGTGTATGCCACACCTATTCAAAAGGTGGAATTGCTACGTTAACGCGTAGAGAAACGGTGTCAGCAATTACGACAGACGACTGGAATATGGGAACGAGTGAGACAATCAATGATGCGAAACAGAGACTCCTGTACTACAGCTCGTGGCAGAAATTTTGAGCACCTTTTGTAGAGAATTGCATGTAATAAATTACACTGTATCAACACGAATGGCCAACCTGCATAGTGAAGTGCTGTGTGTTATGCACATCACAACAAACGCCTGTAACGTGGCAATAAAAGTAAATAAACGAGATGTGTACAGAACATGTTCTGCTTGTAGCCAGGTCCTCTATCGAATTCCCGGAGCTTTCCACATATTTAGTTACACTCTTTACATGTATGGCTACGCTATGATAGCATTTGGTCCATTTCTTCACAGCAGATGCAGTAACATCGTTCGACTTAATGTGGGAATCTATCGCGAGCATAAGCAGAGTATAGGGGCGCTACATCCTTAGCGTGCAACTTGTGCGAATTTGAAGCGGGCGGGAGGTGTGCTTGGGGTAGCCAAATGGTTAAGGCGACCGCTGGCACAAACAAGTTTTCACTTGTCGCTGCCCATAGAAGTTATTATTATTTGAGTTAGCCGCCATGGTTGACACCTTTTACGACCTGCACAGTTCTACAAAATATATTAAAGCAAAAAAAAAAATTTTTTTTTTCTAAGCATCAAGTAACACCTGCAAACCTAGCGCTGCTCAAATGTTTTTATAGTCTATGGGACTTAACTACGGGGTCATCAGTCCCTAAACTTACAAACTACTTATGAACTACTTACGAACTAGGACGGCACAAATATCCATGCCCGAGTGGGGATTCGACGCCCGACTGTAGTGGCCGTGCAGACCGTAACTGGAGCGCCTTAGTCTCCTCGGCCACCGCGGCCGGCCCTAGCGCTGCCATACAGTTATTGTTAATCGCTGAAAATAAGAGGAAACTATAGTCGTTATTTTCCCTGAAGTCATGCAGCACTACTGCATGAATACATGATTATGACGCCCTCATTGGTAAAATATTTAGGAAGTAAGATAGTCTACCACGCTAAGTGCTTTATCCGAAAATTAACTCGAGTAGTTAAACCGAGAGCCCACTAGTAGCGATAACATCTGACACCCGATGATGAGAAATAGACCCGAACTTTTCAACTCAGCATAGAAAAGAGACTCAGAGATCATAAAGCCATTAGAAAACGTTCAAATGTATGTCGAGTCCTATGGGACCAAATGGCTATGGTAATCGATCCCTAGTCTTACACACTACTTAAACTAACTTATTCTAAGGAAAACACACACACACACACACACACACACACACACACACACACATATATATATATATATATATATATATATATATATATATATATATATATATATATATATATATATATACCTGTAGGAAGACTCGAATCTCCGGCGGAAGTAGCCGCTCGATCCATGACATGGCGCCTTAGACCGCACAGTTAACCCTGCACGGCAAAGTCGTTACAGCATCAATGACTACTTGTGTAAAAAGAAACGTAGGAAGATTTTCCTGTTTCACAAAAGCGATAAGGGATAGACTTCTGGGTACTTGACTGCTAAAGACGATATTTTCCTCTCTAACACTGCCAGTGTTGGGCATCTGTGGACAAAGTTCAAGAGTTCCGCACAATAGTAGTTAGGTAAATATGTGCCGAGTAAAATTATGACGATGGGAAAGATCCACCGTGGTTCCACAACCCAGTTAGAAAACTGTTACGAATCCAAAGACAAACGTAGCCAAAATCATGTACACAACAAAAAATCAAACGTTGTCAAAATTAATGTAAGGTGGGCGGTCAACGACTTTGAAAGCAAAGTTCTCTGTACTAGGATCTCTTAAGAAATTTTGCTCCTATGTCAAACTGGTAAACGGATCCAAACCATATATCCAAACACTCCATGACAGTAATGGCGTTGAAACTAAGGATGACACACAAAATTTCGATTTACTTAATGTATTTCTCGAAAGCTGTTTCACAGAGGAAGATTGCACTGTAGCAAATGACAGATATTAAAATAAATGTCAAACGGCTAGAAAAGCAATTGAAATTGCTCAACAGAGAAAAGATCGCTGGACCTGACGGGCCACCAGTTCGATTTTACAAGGGGTATGCGAAGGAACCTGCCCCCCACCCCCACCCTATCTAGCAAAAAATATTCAAATGTTTGTAAAGCGTATGGGACTTAACTACGGGGTCATCAGGACAGTGAAGACTTGGCTATCGGACAGGCACTAGGCAGGCCTCTAGCTCAACTATGTATCAGCATTCTGCAGTCAAGAACAATGTAAAAGTTAAGTATTGTATAAATTCTGTGCAATATATACCTCGTTCTAATTTACTCTAGTGTTTCTAGTTTCTGCTGTCCCACTGGCTGCTCACCTCCGTACATGCACTAGCGTGCATCCTTTATTCCTGTGTCGGTCTCTATCTACTCGGCCACCGACACCAGGACCACCGGCAGAAACGAGACACAAAAGCGCCAACGAGGCTGGGACACAAAGGGGCGACGAGGAGTCATAGACGAACCTTAGACCAGCAGCCAGACAGCAGCAGTTGGAGCACGCAGAAATTGCTCCCGCCCGCCCACCCTTATTATAAGAATTTTGGGGGAAGATATTTTGTTCCGTGTTTTGTGGACTTTTTTGTTGCAGAGAGACTCCTCTTTCATATTGCATTCGTGTTTTGTTATCATTTACTTGTATGCGCGGCGCCTAATCGGTCAGCAAACCCAAACTTAATGGAAATTATTCAGTTACAGACGGCTCAAATCACGCAACTACTTCAAGCTGTGTCCCAGTTAACAGCGCAAGCAGCTAACCACCAACAGCCGTCGCTTCAGCAGCCCACACCTGCCGCTGCGCCGCTCCCTATGTTCCGCTAGTACAACGAACGTGAGGAAGAATGGACTGATTATCTGGCGCAATTTCAAGAACTCGTCGCGGCTCATCAAATTACAGTCGGCCGCGGTGGCCGAGGGGACTAAGGCGCTCCAGTCACGGTCTGCACGGCCACTACGGTCGGGGGTTCGAATCCCCCCTCGGGCATGGATATTTGTGCCGTCCTAGTTCGTAAGTAGTTCATAAGTAGTTTGTAAGTTGAGGGACTGATGACCACGTAGTTAAGTCCCATAGACTATACAAACATTTGAACACCAATTACAACTCAGAGAGTGAAGAACCTTTTCTTATCGATTGTGGGCCCCCAGACCTTCGTATTACTGCAGAAACTTTTCCTCGTGATCTAGAATTCGATCAAATTGTAGATGCACTGAATGCGCATTATGATAGAAAAATTCTCGTAGCTGCGGCACGGTACCGATTTTTCAGACTAAAGAAATTACCGCAGCAGTCACACCAGGAATGGATCACCGAGTTGAAGGGCTTACCCCGCCAATGTAAATTTACTTGCTCTTGTGGACTTTCTTATAGTGACGTGATGTTGAGAGATGCGATTACGCAGAACATTCAGGACCCCAGAATTAGAGCAGCAATTCTGAAACAGTCTGACCCCTCATTAGACAGTGTACTGCAGCTTATTGAAGCGCATGATACCTTTGACTTAGCAGATGTAGAAATGCAAAGCCACAGTGTTAATTCAGTGCGCCGCAACGGACGCTTTCCTAGCCGTAGTTCTCAGTATAGCACTAGTGATTCTTTAAATTCTACCGGCCGTGTTCAACAGGCAGTGAACAATAGCCAGTGTAAAAGTGCGACACAAAGGTCGCCCCGTTGTGTTCGAAACAGTAATTTGAATACCGGGCGCCAACGTTCATTTCAGAAAAATGTTCGCAAGTCTTGCCCCCAGTGTGTATCTCGCCACAAGCGTGCGCAATGCCCAAGTCGCAACGCCGGCTGTTATCAATGTGGCAAATCAGGACACGTACAGACAGTGTGTATGCAGATTAAACATCGTAAGTACGGTACCATTAGAAACAGTACTTAGCACAGTGCACGAACAGTTCATAGAGTAAACGTTATACACGCTGTGGACTTGAACAGTGCTTTGCTTGAATCTCAAATGCAAGACATTTCTGCTTTTCTTCTTTTTTTTTTTTCCTTTATTGAATTTTTAATGCCCTAAGGCAGGCTGGCAGCAGCCAATTATGCTGCTCTACAGCTGGCTAAAAAATACTGACTGCAGACGAAGAGACATAACAAGACGGCGACATTGAGGTAAAAAACACTGAACACTGGTGTACGCAATGTTAAAAAACACTGGGTGACGAAACACTATACGGACGAAGCACTGAACACTTAAAACACAGCACTGTACTGGCCCTGCAGGGGAAGGGGGGGAGGATGGAGAAGGCGCGGGGGAAGGGGAAGGAGGTGGGGGAAGGGAGAGTGGGAGAAACCGGAAGGAGCTCCCGGGGAGGTGGAGAAAGGAGGGGGTGAGACAAGTGGGGGACGGGAGTGGGAGGGGAGGAGGAGGGAGGAGGCGACGGCAATCCACAGAGAGGGGTCAAAGTTGGAAGGAGGGATAGATGTCGGGACGGTTTTGGAGAACGTCCTCAGGGAGAGGTAGGTGGCGGAAGCCACCCTCGGAGAGGACGTAGAGGGTGTGGAGGTGAAGGAAGGGAGGGATGTGGCGGTAAAGGCGTGGCAGGGGCCCGGGATCCAGGAGGAGAGGAGATACCAGTGGGTTATGGGACTCTATCTTTCGGTGGATGTACTTGAGGCGGATGTGTTGAAGGAATTGGACCAGGTGTGGGAATGGGATGAGGTCGTAGAGGATCCACGTGGGGGAGGGGAGGCGGATGCGGTAGGCGAGGCGAAGGGCGTGGCGTTCGAGGATTTTGAGGGATTCATAATAGGAGGGGAGAGCGGATATCCAGGCGGTATGGAAGCAGCAAAGGACGGGCGCATGAGGGAACGGTAGGTATACAGGATGGTGGAAGGATTTAGTCCCCATGTCCGGCCGGAGAGGCATTTTAAGAGGTTAAGGTGGGAGAGGGCTTTTTGTCGGACGGTTTTGAGGTGAGCGTTCCAGGAAAGGTGTCTGTCTAGGGTTAATCCGAGGTAGCGGAGGATCTTCGTTTGCGGGATGGGGCGACCATGGAGGGTGAGGTACAGGTCTCGGTGGCTAAAGGAAGGGCTGGTGTGACCTATGATGATTGCCTGGGATTTTGTAGGGTTTACATTAAGGAGCCACTGGTTACACCAGGAGGAAAATTCGGAGAGAGGGACTGAAGGAGATGTTGGGAGCGAGCGAGGGCAGGGCATGGGCAAGGAAGGTGGTGTCATCAGCATACTGAAGAAGATGGACAGGAGGCTGAGGTCGGGGCATATCTGCTGAATATAACAGATAGAGGAGGGGTGAAAGGACGGAGCCCTGGGGCACCCTGGCAGAGGGGTAGAAAAAACGGGAATTTTGGTTATTGACAGTGACATAGGATGGGCGTTTGGAGAGGAAGGAAGCAATGAGACGAACGTCATTAATAGGAAGGGCGTAGGTTTGGAGCTTGAAAAGGAGACCAGAATGCCAGACACGGTCGTAGGCCTTCTCAATGTCGAGGGAGACGAGGATGGCGGCGCGACGGGAATTAACCTGGACGGAGAGAAGGTGAACAAGGCAAAGGAGCTGGTGATCGACGGAGAAGGACGACCGGAAGCCACATTGGGAAAGGGGAAGGAGTTGGTGTAGACGGAGGTGTTCGTGGATACGGCGTGAGAGGATGGATTCGAGGACTTTGCTGAACACTGAAGTGAGACAGATGGGATGGTAGGAGGAGGCTTCGGAGGGCGGTTTGTCAGGTTTAAGGAATATTAGGATACGGGAGGTTTTCCAGATCTGGGTAGAATACAGTGAAGAGAATGACATTGTACAGTGAAGCGAGGGCGGAATGGAAGGAGGGGGGACACACACGGAGGTGCCTGTAGGCAATGTGGTCGTGACCGGGAGCAGTGTTACGTTTTGTGCGAAGCGTGTGTATGATGTTTTGTGCCGTAATAGGTGTGTTTAAGTCTGAGGGGGGAATGTGGTCCAAATACCGAAAGCCAGGGGCGAGCGGAGGGACTGAGGTATCGGTGCGCTCATGGACATCGGGGAAACGGGAGTAGTCAAACTGGGATTGTCGGGCAGGTCGAATATAGTGGAAAGGTGGTCAGCAAAAAGCTGTGCCTTACTGGCATTGTCAGGAAGAGGAAGGTTATTATGGAGAAGAGGGTATGCGGGGACTGAGTGACTGCCAGTAAGGCGGTGGAAGGCTTTCCAATATTTGGAGGAGTTGATGAGGAGTGTAGCATTAAGACGGGTGCATGTCTGTCGCCAATCCCGGCGTTTCTTCGCGTTCAAGAGGTTTCTGATGTGTTGTTGGAGTTGCCGGTGGCGGAGGAGTGTGTCTCGATCACGGGTCCACAGGAAGGAACGGTACAGACGACGGCATTCTTGGTGCAGGAGGACGGCTTGTGGGGGGAGGGGTGACGGTGAGGATGGATGGCTTTGGTGGGGATATGGGTTGCAACGGCGTCAGCAACAGTCTGGTGCAGGAAAGAGGAGGTATGGACGATATCATCAGGGGTATGGAGGGTGGCTAGCGACCGAGGTGTTAATGGAATGACGGTAGGCATCCCAGTCGGCGCGGGAGTAATCATGGATTAGCCGAGGAGGGGGCACGGAACGGGTGGCGCGGCCGAGACGGCCGCGGGGGTTGAAAGTGAGGAGTACGGGGGCGTGGTCACTGCCAATGAGGTCAAGGACGTCCGCCTGCAGGCGTCCCAGGAGGTTAGGAGAGACTAGGACAGCATCAGGAGTGGTATTGCTTTCAGGGCGCGTAGGACTTGGGAGGGGAACAAGGTCGCCCCGAAGCATGGGTAGGAACTGATGCCACCACTGGAGTTCAGCTGCAGAGCGGGAATGAAGGTTTAGGTCGGCGGCAATCACATAGGTCATGAAGGAGTTGTCTATGTGGGAAATGAAATTGTATGCGATGGGAACACGGGCGCGAATGTAAATGGTGGCTAGGGTAACGGTGAGGGAAGGGAGGAAGAGGGTCAGGATGAGGTGTTCGGCAGGATTATTGACAGGGGGTTGTGGCCAGACAGGGTGGTGGCGGAGGTGGCCAATCGCCACTCCGCCTCGAGCCAGGGGGGAGGACCGTCCGTGCGGTGAAGGGTGTAAGGAGTGGTAGAGACGGAATGACGGGGTTGGAGGAAGGTTTCATTTAGGAGGAAGGCATCCACACAGTGTTGGGAGAGGGTATGGATAAAGAGGGGTTTGTTTGCGGGGAGGGAGCGGATATTGTGGTAAAGGATACGATGGGGCGAGCCTGCCATAATAGGTACTACTGAGGGGGGGAGGGTGGGGAGGGGGCGATGGGAAAGAAGTTAAGGGAATTTAAATGAGGGTGGCACCGCAGGAGAAGGTGAAGTGGGAATTGTTGCGGGAAAGTGTGGCAATTGTTTCCAATTGCCACACGGAGCGGGCGGCGAGGATGATCTGTTGGAGGGAGTGAGGACGCTGGAATGGGTGGATATTCTGAATGACGGTGGTGACGAAGCGGATGACGTCCTCCACTGTGGGAGGGCGAAGCAGGGAATGGTTGGGGTGCATAGGAGGGTCAATGGGATGGACGGGAACTGTCAGCTCAGGGGAGGTGGGTTGAGGGTGAGCCTGACATTTATAGGAGTAGGTGGGGTGGGGGCCGCCACAGGTGTTGCAGGTGGGGGAAGAGGACAAATTGGGGCATTGCTTAAGGAAGTGGGACTGCTTGCAGTAGGGACAGGTTGGTGGGTTATGACATTTTTCGGTGAGGTGGTCATTATAGGTGAGGCATTTGCCACACCTATAAGACTGGGGAGGGGAGCGGGAAGGATGCACCTTGTAGCAGCGGTTGTAGATTACTGCCCCCTTCGTGAGGAGGCAGTCGATGGAGGCGGGGTCTTTGGAGAAGACCCGCATGAGGTAGGTGGGGCCGTGGTCCTTGTTGATCCGATTGGCGGATCGGATGTAGAGGTCAGGGATGGCTTGGAAATGGGCCAACACCTCACCCTCCGTGATCACCGGGCTCAGCTGGGTGATCAGGGCGGTGAGGGTGGGTGGGCGGCAAGGTGTTTGTGGTTGAGACTGGGATGGAGTGGCGGAGGTGATATGAGGTGTGAGGTGAGCATGCTCCCCAAACGTAATCCGGGGAGCGTGCCGGAGAAGATCTGTGTGGAAGGTGGGAGAGGGAGTTTTTATGAGGACGGAGTCCTTCAGACGGATGAGTTGGAACGGAGGTGCTGAGGGGAAGTAGTTGTATGTTTTGCGGGACAGGTGGCGGTTGTCTAAAACCTGAGGGGCAGGGTGGGAAAGGACGTAGGTAAAAAGCTGGGGGGCTGAGGTGACAGAAGGTTGAGATGGAGGAATGGGGGAGGTGTCCATAGTCAGGCTGGGGGGGAGCGGAGAAGAGGCCGTGGTGGAGGGGGCTTTTTTGGAAGTGCTGGGAAGGGGATCCGCGCTGGTACATTTGATTTGTTTTTTTTTTGAATTGTTGAGGTGGGGATATACTGGGGAACAGGTTGGATTGGAACATGGTGGGTAACTGAAGGGCCAGACACGCGAAGTTCGGGACCGGGCGGAGCTGAGGACTCCGCCACCTTGGCACGGCAGTGAACGATGGGGGCGGGGGGGGGGCAGACAAAACAGGGAACTCATGAGGGGCGGTGACAATGGTAACTGGGGGAGGCGGGGGAGCATCAGGGGTGGGGGAAGTGGTGGAGAGGAGGACATTTAAGGGGATGGTGGTGCGAGGAAGGGTTTGAGGGGCTCCACGTGATCGTGGTGGAGTGAAGAGAGGGGGTGGTGGTGAGAACAACGGGCGTGGTGGTGACGGGGGGCAAAGTCATAGTGGGTACGAAGGTGGTTGTGAAGACGCTGGTTCTGGAAGTGGTGGTGGGGTCGTGGAGGATGAGGAGGTCGACAACAATGATGGTGGAGGTTATGGCGACGCCATGATTACCGCTGCTGCAAGGGGCAGTCCAAGCGGTGTAGGTGACGGTGACGGCGGCGGCAGCGACGACGGCTGGAGCCGGGCATGGAGCGGCGGCAGCTGTTACGGCGAGGGCGGTGGCGGTGCTGGAGCCGGGCACAGAGTGGCGGCGGGGCAGCGGCGGCGAACCGATCCCCCGGGCTGGACCGGGGCGGCAGGGCGGCGAGCAAGTCCGGCAGGGCCTCCTGGCGGCGGCGCCTCCAGGCTGGCCTGGGCGGCGACAGCGGCAGGGGCAGGCGGCAGGCGACCTCGACGCAACAGCAGGAACGGGAGGAAGTAACGGGAAACAGCCAACTGAAGTAACTGAGATCAGCCCGGCAATATCTACAGTTGGAGGATTGGATGTGGACATTTCTGCGCCTACTGCACAACTATGTAGTGATCCACATAGCAAGCATCGTCGAGCACATAAAACTGTGCAACGGAAAAGGATTCGGGACAAGCAAAATGACTATGTACAGTGCAATCCTGTAGTGAACCTAGTGCCTTCTGCAACTGCTCATTGTAATAGTGCTCAGTACTGTGTAGCTAGTAACAGTAGACTTGATGTAGCTACTCAAAAGTTTAGTGCAGTAGTTAGTGACTCTGTAGTAGCCTCGCATTGCGCGGACGCCGATCCGGCGGTAGTGCCATCTAGTGACAGTGATATTAATCTGTGTGCCGATTCTGCGCCGCCTCCTACGGCACGCAGCCCGCGCATACGCACATGTAGCAAACGAACTGTAGCAGACGTTGCCCACATTGGCGCACCTGTCATGCGCCACAAGCAAAAACTTTTCGTGACTCTTTGCATAGAAAATAAGACTGTGAAATTTCAGCTTGATACTGGTTCCGCTGTCACATTAATAAATAAAGATACTTATGAATTTCTGGGTTCGCCAAAACTGTCGCCGTCTCAACAAGTGCTAACGGCATATACAGGACAAAATATTCCCGTGCTAGGAACGCGTAGCCTGCCTGCCTCTCTTCAAGGTGTAACAAAAACAGTTGCTTTTGTTGTTATTCAGGCCAGATCTACACAGAACATTTTTGGACTAGATGCATTTGACTTGTTTGGTTTATCCATTCAAAGAGATGTGCTTCAAATTTCGTCAGTAGTGCCTCAGGACAAAATAAATGCATTGTGTGAAAAATATAGTGACTTGTTTTCTCCGGAACTAGGTTGTGCAAAAGACTTCGTGGCACATGTAACTTTAAAAGACTCTGCAGTAGCAAAATTTTGTAAAGCTAGACCAGTGCCTATCGCAATTCGTGATAAAGTAGCCGAAGAACTTCAACGTTGGCAAGAGAGTGGGGTTATTTCTCCTGTTTCTGCGAGTCAGTGGGCCTCGCCTTTAGTAATTATAACAAAGCCGACAGGAAAACTTCGTCTCTGTGCGGACTTCAAAACAACAGTGAACGGTCAAACAATTGTTGACACTTACTCCCTGCCGAGACCTGAGGAACGTATGGACAAATTAGGACAGTCTCGCTTCTTTTCTAAGATTGATTTAGCAGAGGCATACTTACAGATTCCGCTTGATGACGAGTCAAAAAAGGTTTTCGTCATTAATACTCACATGGGCCTTTTTCAATTTCAACGCCTACCCTTTGGCAGTTCTTCCGCCCCCGCTATTTTTCAGCGCTTTTTGGAACAGCTGACAGTTTCTGTACCGTGTTGCTCGAACTACTTAGATGATATTGTGATATCCGGACGTACAGTTGAAGAACATTTAGCAAACCTGGAGTGCCTTTTCAAAGTGTTGACTGCAGCAGGTCTACGTTGCAATAAAGCAAAGTGTTCGTTTTTTCAAACTGAAATAGAGTACCTAGGCCATGTGATTAATGCCCAAGGAATCCATCCCTTACAATCACATCTTCGAGCAATCAAAGACTTGCCTCCTCCTAAGAATGTGCATGAATTGCAAGCAGTAATGGGAAAGCTTAACTACTATTTCAGGTTTATTCCCAATGCCTCTCTGATTGCAGCTCCACTGCATCACTTACGTAGGAAGAATGTTTCTTTGGTATGGTCTAAAGATTGCCAAGTTGCCTTTGACAAATTAAAGTCTGCACTACTCAGTGATGCATGTTTGATTCCCTTTGACTCCCAGAAGCCTGTAGTGCTAGCAGTGGATGCCTCGTCGTACGGTCTGGGTGCAATATTGTCACATCGTATTGGATCTCACGATCGTCCTATTGCCTTTGCATCCAAGCTACTGACGCCAACGCAACAGAATTACAGCCAGATAGAAAAGGAGGCCTTAGCAATCATTTACGGCGTCACAAAGTTTCATCATTATCTCTATGGCAGAAAATTCTATTTGTTGACTGACCTCAAGCCTCTCACGTCGTTGTTCTCACCCACAAAGCCAATTCCGCTACGAACGGCACAAAAGCTTCAGAGATGGTACTTGATATTGTCAAATTATCAGTATGAGATTTTGTATCGACCTACCACTAAACATTCCAACGCGGACACACTTTCCCGACTTCCGGTTGTCCAGGATTTATCGTTAGATTCTTCAGAAATAGCATGTTGCCAGATAGACTCCAGAGATGCTTCCGCTGTCGCAGATTTCCCTTTGAACTCTCGTTGGGTTGCACAGGAAACAGCTGCGGATGCAGATCTAAGTATGGTAGCACGTTTTGTTCGCTCAGGGTGGCCTGCCAGAGCCAAAGTCATTGAACGACCTCTAGTTCGATGTTATTTTGCACAACGTCATGCATTGTCTTTAAGTCAGGGTGTTCTGTTGTTGCATACTGACAACGACCAAACAAGAGTGATTGTTCCTCGTTCCCTGCAACGAGAAGTGTTACGCCTCCTGCATCAAGGACATTGGGGTATTGTTAGGACAAAGCAACTGGCCAGACGTCATTGTACCTGGGTTGGTATGGACGCCCAGATAGAGAGTATGACGTCACAGTGTACTGTTTGTGCGGAGCATCAGGCGGCACCTCCGCAACGTTTCTCAGACTGGCCACGCCCCAAAGGACGATGGCAACGTTTACACATTGACTTTGCCGGACCTTTTTGGAATATGCGCTCGTTAATCGTTGTAGACGCTTTCAGCAAGTTTCCTTTTGTGATTGCCATGAACTCAACAACAGCATCTAGTACAATCAGTGCCTTAACATCAGTGTTTTGCATCGAAGGTTTGTCTGAAACAATTGTCAGTGACAATGGACCTCAGTTTGCTAGTGCGGAATTTCAACAGTTTTGTCGTGTGAATGGCATTCAGCATATCACCACCGCACCTTTTCACCCTCAGTCCAACGGTGAAGCAGAACGTTTCGTTCGAACATTCAAGTCTCACATGGAAAAGATGAAAGGTCAGCACTCCAGGCAGCAAGCTCTTCAAATTTTCCTGTCTACGTATTGGTGCATGCCACGTGACGGCCCGTCTCCTGCCGAGCTGCTACACGGCTGCCGTCAACGCACTCGAGTTCCTTCACCTGCTGCAGCCTCCCACGCACCGAGTCGGTTCGTATGGCGCTTCGCGTTTTCAGGTTTCTACGCCGGTGCTGTACAAGGTGTTTGCTGGGAAGAACCGTTGGTTGCCGGGCACCATTCAGCGCGTGCTCGGTCGCAATATGTATGTTGTACGTTCTTCCACAGGGTCGGAGCTGCGGCGCCACGCAAACCAATTGCGCTTGCACAGGCCGCGTGATCCTGTCTCCGGTTTCTTGATTCCAGAGCCAGTTCACCGCCAGGGAGCACAGCCACATCGCTCGCTGCCGGATCCAGCGTCCCCGGACTACGAGATCATTCCGATGGACGTCGACGCGACTCCGCCGCTGTCGCCGCCGCAGATGACAGCGTCACTGAGAGGAACTCCGGGACCGTGCGTGACCCCGCTGCCTGGGCCACGCACCTCAGAAGAAGATGACCTGCTCCCTCTGGGCGGAGGCGTGCGCTCTTCCCCAGGTTTTGGTGGGTTTCCTGGGGGATCGCAAGGTGGATGCCGGGGCGCGGACGGCGACTCGATCCCAGCCTCTTCTACGACGCCCATCCCACCAGTAACGCCCCCGCCTAGGACCTCCTCCCAGTGCCGTCGCTGTGGACCTCAGCCCTACGCCACGACGGCGCGGCGGTTTGGGGGGGGGGGGGGGGGGAGGAGTGTGGTGTCGCACAAGTCTAAAGTGCGCGCCACCTACTTTCGCCGTGCGCCGCCATGCACGCACGGCGCGGCTTTCTTACGTCAGCCACGAGCGCCATCTGCTACAACTCCGCTCGTGGCCACGACTGAACGACGTCGTTCACTTGGGACTGAGATAGGAACCAGTTAACACTTCGGAATCAGATAGGCACCAGTGAAGACTTGGCTATCGGACAGGCACTAGGCAGGCCTCTAGTTCAATTATGTATCAGCATTCTGCAGTCAAGAACTATGTAAAAGTTAAGTATTGTATAAATTCTGTGCAATATATATCTCGTTCTAATTTACTCTAGTGTTTCTAGTTTCTGCTGTCCCACTGGATGCTCACTTCCGTACATGCACTAGCGTGCATCCTTTATTCCTGTGTCGGTCTCTTTCTACTCGGCCACCGACACCAGGACCACCGGCAGAAACGAGACACAAAAGTGGCGACGAGGCTGGGAAACAAAAGTAATTTATTACTTTTCATTGTCAATTAAACATATTACGCCAGATGTGACTATATCAGCTAATGTATTGTTTATTTATCAACAGGCTATTTTGTAATGAGGGCCTTAAAGGTTCCTACCTGCATCGTATTACTTCAAATGCAAGTAGTATTAGAATATGTTATTTCACGCTATGCACTGCATTGCACCTGGAACTCGCCTTTGTCCCTCTCTCCCCGCACCGGAAACGATCCTGGAAATTCCTAAGCTGGAACAAGCCACCAACGTCGGCCTGCTCGCTGGCCTCCCGTCAGCTACAAGCACACAGCAAATCTCAACGTGGAGAATTTCTACGTATGGCCTAACTATAAATGTTGTCACCCAACTGCGTACATACATTGCTACCATAATTAATAAGATTAAAATTGTGTAACATTTAGTGCATTGGCATGGTCAATGTTTGCAGTGAACTTCATACTGTTTAATTATCTAATGCTATTAATTACCAATATTTCTATTGGGTGGTAATCTCACACCACGATGCAGAACACAGATGACTACGGAACTGTCTCACTGCCCTCGACACCGGCGCTGATTAAGACACATCAACAAAAGGCAAGTATCACTACGCAGCCAGCTGTTGACGCTGACGCGATGCATACTATGCTAGTTCAGTTTCTGGCCTTGGCCAAAGCTCGGGGTGATAAATTTTTCCAGTTAGATGCAAAACCAGATGATCGATGCTCCCAGTTAAATGCAAAACTAGATGAGCGATGTTCGACATTAGGTGCGCAAATTTCTATTTTAGCAGCAAAGCTTGATCAGCATTTGCAAGCATTAGAGGAGGTGAAAAATTATTTTTAGTCGCCCCTAAGGCACAGAGTGACGAGTTTTGTAGTCGTCTAAATTCTCATGATATAGAATTGCAGCGACAGGGGAATATGCTAGGTCAATTGCTCACTGAGAATAAGGAAGCCAGGGAAGAGATTGAATCTAAACTGGACTCGGTGGACGAAAAGTTCAAGGGTATAGACGAATAAGTTGTTGCTGTTGCCACTCAGATTGACGAGCAACAGGTTAAGCTGGAGTTACTGAATAAACGATTAGGAGAGACCAGCACAGTTCTTTCAGGTCACACAGAGCTATTTAATGTCTTTAACACTAGGTTGGTAGAGACCAAAGAGAAATTGGAAGAAATAGGTACTGGTGTAGTTGCAAAGATCGGGGCGCGGTGCGCAGAATTAGAATTAACTGTAGTCTATAAGATTAGTGATAAGGTTTACAGTCCTACAGCTGCTCTGCATGTCTCAGAGCCAGGTGCGGGAAGGCCGCTGTCGGAATGAACACAGGCAGCCTTCTCTGTCAGTGTAGAGGCGGCTGTCGGCGCCACCAAAGATACAGTCGGCGCGCCTAAGGAGACGCTTCCGCCCGAGGTTCCTTTAACAGTCGCCGACGTTTGTTCACGTCCACTCCGGCTGGTGACAGTTACTGCGTCGAGTAATTCATGGTCTACCTTTATCACTGGAGTAGACAAAACAAATGAAGCTAGGCCATGCCACAGACAAATATATACAGACAGGAAACCTCCGTAAGTGCTCGGTCCTACACTCAGGGGTGCGGGGAGGGAGGTTTTCCAGCAGTTCCATTAGATGTCACATGATGGCGCTGCGGTCAGAAGCAGCCCTTTAAACTGACCAGAGCAGGCGACAGGTAGCGGCTGTCCCCACCACCACCTCCCCTCAAACGCCAGCAAGCTGGACATAGCCATGGCCTCGTGGCAGGCAGCACGAGCTCTCCCCTCAGTCTCCCCTCCACGCTACCCTCTGACGTGCGAGAAGCACTCTAAGCCAGCGATCCGCCTGACACCTGCTAGCATCTTATGGAACTACGAGGGGAGCGTAGGACAGTGGTTTAGAGGGGGCTGCTCCTCTGTATATGTTACTCTGTGGCCATGCCCTACAACACATACAGTCTTAACTGTTCCGGAGGGTGCAACCACACAAAATATTATCAGGGAAGATATTTCAGCTTCATTGGTGGGTAACTACTCTCAGCCGCGTTATCCTCCTGTTCCATACACTCCTTCTAAGTCGGAACGTTTCAGTGAGATGAATAGTAAAATCCACCCTATATATTTTGTTCAAAATTTCCGAGACTGGTATGAAACAGTCAATACCAGCCATCGACAGTTGTTAAATGCATTCGGACAACACCGCGTTTCCGAGGCAGGTCTATGGTGGCAGATCACTGGGCGTTTGTGCAGAGACTTTGCACAGTTGAGCAGGGAATTCCTAACACAGTACTGGAATCGGGCGCGACAATACAGAGTTAGACGTTCTCTAATGATGGGTGCTGCATATAGTCCGAATTGTGGAAGTCTTCGAGAGGGTTTGTGTGTGTGTGTGTGTGTGTGTGTGTGTGTGTGAAGTGTCCGCCGTGCGGCACTTGGTGCCACCGATAGAACCGGAGGATGAGTCCACAAATTTACCATCGGATGTCAGAATGGGCTAGAAGGCAACTGCTGACTGTACCTATCGTCAGCGTAGAGCACTCGCTGCAGATTCTGTTCGCGTTAGACGATTTCGAGGAAGAACGAAGCCACCTCCACGCCAACAGCGGGGGGGAATATCGTGGTGGAAGTAGTCCACAGAATACTGGGAATGTTTATGGGGGCCATTTTGGACGGGTAAATAATCAGACCGGGAAAAACACAGACAACTCTCGACAAAATAACCACTCTGAAAGAAACGTAATGTCAGTGCAATTTAGCAACTCCCGAAGGAAGAATCGCAAGACAAATCACCAGCGGTGCGCTCCTACGCAGATCGAGAGTGAAAGATCTCGGCAAGTTGAGTTCCGAAAACTAGAAACCGCAGCTCGGTTACTCCCGCTGGCTGTGTGTGGTTAGATGTGGAGGGAGTAGAATTCTTCTCAGAATTCGTTAGAAGATCTGTTAGCTGAGGAATACCATTTGTTGGAACAGGCGTACCAAAAACAGAATTATTGAGGTCTGACAAAGTCGAAAAGAAATCAGCTTTGTTTTACCTGTTATACGCTGTCCCTTACAGCGTAGAGAAGGTAATTGGTGACCATTCTTATGTTGTTGTTGATCCTGAGACCGATTCAGAGAAATGAACCCAGAACATCAGCAACATTAAACCGTTTATCAGCTAAGCCTTTCTCTCTTTCTATTTATAAATTAGTATCGTCACTTTCTAAGGCGTTTCTTACGAGAGTATTTCTTGTGTTAGTGGCATGACCAGTTAAATCGTCGTTGTTTAGTAAATAAAGGAGTGAGATTTATTTGTCTCCTTCGTGTATGTGTAAATCTAAGGTGGAGTGTTTCCCTTATCAAGAGGTTAGAAGTAATTTGAAACTGTCATTTTTCTGGATGTTCCAAGATGGGAACCAAGGGGAAGAATTAGATTTTGAAACTGTCGAGGAGAGACGGGGTTTCTGAGGTGAGGAACGGAAATCGGAAGTTTTTCTCGCGTGTCTCGACGTGAAATGGGTGGACGACTAAGGTGGTAACAGCACGTGGGCTGTTCCCTTAGAGGCAGGAGGGCTCGAGAAGTCACTGCCGTGCGTGGCTGGCTGTAGCCGGCGCGCTACTAAGCCCCCTATTTCACATGAGAATACTTACCAGCGGTAGATCCAGTCTGAGACTCGGTCTGAAGTCCTTCTGACAGAGTAGCATAATGTAATTAACTAACCCTGCCAATGGACAATAGAAACACGAAAGCTAACCTTTAGCCGGCCGCGGTGGCCGAGGGGACTGAGGCGCTTCAGTCACGGTCTGCACGGCCACTACGGTCGGGGGTTCGAATCCCCCCTCGGGCATGGATATTTGTGCCGTCCTAGTTCGTAAGTAGTTCATAAGTAGTTTGTAAGTTTAGGGACTGATGACCCCGTAGTTAAGTCCCATACGATTTACAAACATTTGAACTTTTTTGAGCTAACCTTTATTGAGAAACAACCAATTTGAGTAATCCAAAAGTAAAAGAACCAAGCTAATACACTCGTAAGAATACATGGAGGAACGCAAGGCAACTGTTAGGTTATAAACCTCTAAATGTTAAGTAAATAGCAGGGCCATTGTAGAAGAAGGAAGATGTTTACTATATTCAACAATCTGTAAAAGAGAGCACAGTAATAAGTAAGTTAAAGGGAAGCAGGAGAAGACACAAAGTACACCATTGGATAATGCAGAATCTAAAAGGATCGAAAAAGAGGTTAAATTGAGGATTGTGATTTGGTAATCGTAAGATATAAATGCTGGAGGGAACACAGGAATAGTGTCAGTCTCGACTGCCAGTGCGTTCAGTAACTCTCGAATATTGACAGAAAAGGTAACAATTATTGCAAACGGAAGAGGCAAACCTTGTATGGGAAGTACGGCAACCAAAATGTAACTAGTTTTAAGAAAATACAAGTTTTTTTTGGTTAAAATTCTTTTATTATTTGTGTTACAATGTATTATGTAAATGTAAACTGCAATTGCAAATTTGGAGTCTGATAAGGATCATTTCAGAACATAGTTGAGTGTCGTCTGCACCTCCTTGAGAGAGTGCTAGCCACAAAGTGATCTGCAGTGTCAGAGGCAATTGGCAAGGACTGTATAGATAAAGGCGACAGCAGCTGGTTGTGAGGGGACGCCTATCAGGGCCAGGGCCTGATGTAAACAGTCCACTCCGGCACCGAAGGGTGTGTTACAGAGGCCGCCGGTTGTAGCCCCCTGGCCTACCAGCTGACGCGGCCGGCTATTGCAAGGGAGCGGCCTCGCAAGGCCTTTCATCGCTAACACCCTCTCCCCTCCCAACAGCGCTGAGCCAGCACAGCTGATCGCCTGACGCGAGCACGTGCCTCAGGTACCTGCATGTACGCCGTGAGAGTCAGTGTTCAGGTAGAGTGGAAGTGAATCTACCTAAGGACTATACAAATAGCGTAATGTAGCACAGTGCCTCATGAAAATACAGTAGTGTGGGGATTTTTTATAGGATCGTGATTTGGAAACATTGTCCTTGAAAACGTGTTTTAAACGTGAATAACTGTATCAATTAACTGTATCAATTAAATAGATTTTTATTCATATATGTCTTTAATGATAAATAAAAATGTTTGTGGAACAATACTAAATTTGGACTTTGAAGAAATTATTTATCTCTCCTTATTTTGTTAAACAATCTTTCAATTGTTTTATTGTCTTTTATTAGTTAAGTAGTTAATTAGAATACAGTACCTGTTATAAGTTCACTTTAATTTGATATGAAATTCAAATTTTCAAATGTTTGTAAATCTATCGGACCAAACTGCGTGGTCATCAATCCGTAGCTTACAAACTTCTTAAACTAAGGTAAACTAACCTAAGGACAACACACACACCTATGCCCCAGGGAGGACTCGAACCTCCAACGGCGAGCAACAGCGCGCTCCGCAGCGAGGCGCTTTAGACCGCTCGGCTACTCCATAGCGGCAATTTGATATAGCTATTAAGTGAAAACAGTATTATATTAAACTAATATCAGTACTATGATTACTTAAAATACCTTCCTGTGCACCTTCTGTAAAAGTTAATAAATCATTAGTTGTCTTAAAATCTCATATTACGTTATGGTTCCTCAATTTATATTTTTGCTCAAGAGAATTCTGTACACCAACGGCAAAGAAACACAATTACAATTTTAAGCTATCGAAGAAAAGTACTTAATTCTGAAGAAAATGAGTCATGAGATGCTGGTACTAAAAACGTCTCTAAAGAACGTGATGTTCTAGTGCAACAGTTTTCTTTCAAAGAGTATTGAATAGTAATTTTAAACCTTCACTTATAAGATTGTAGGTAAAAACAATTCTTTTGCCGTTTTTATAAATGTTTTAATGCATACAAGAAACAATTTTCAAGAAATATTTTAAAATAGGCCTACAACAAAATTTTAAAGGATAATGAAACTACTTGGTTTACAAAATATTTTGATAAAAAAAAGTTACAAAGTCCCTAACTAAAAGAATCGAAGAACATCAAATTTAAAGGTTACTGTCATTTGCAAAAATACTTTACAAACTCTTGGTCTTGATACAGTTCAAAATCGGGCAGCTTCCTTCTTCTCTCTTTCTTCTCTATGAACTTCGCCACGGATGGCTTTGGGTCGAAAAAGGCTGTCCCAACATCGTTGAGAGCAATGCGCATTCTAGAGTTGAGAGCTTCTCGTAATAGGCCAGATTCTTTGTTTGATTTAAAGTCGTATGTAGTGACACTGCTCTTTCAGAACCTGCACTGTGCGGTGTCAGAGAAATATACGACTGCACCAACTATCTTAGGATCGAGTGAGGTTGAGATACTTTCAAAAAGTGGTACAGCTGATGTCATACTAGACGGAGCAGGGAGTTTTTCTGCTTCAAACAACCCTACAAAGTCATCAGTAAAATCTGATACTTTATCTCTATCAAACAGGCCTTCCACGTCTGCCCGAACTGCGTTCACAAGCTCAGTAGGATTTTTAGAATTTAATAATCTATTAATCCTCCTGCAGATTTCCTTCTGGTCTTCGGGAAGCTGTTGTAAGATAAACTCTTTGTAGCTCATTACAAGCTCTCTTCTCTCTGCAGGCCAGTGTCGCTTTGTTGAAACAAATCGGTTTAATTGACGACTTCTAGGAAGATATTCAGTATCTGATTCGTCACTTTCAAGTTCTCTTGCACCTTCTCTTTCCAACTTTTCTTCCATCAAATATAATGAATCAATAAATACTCTTTTAGATACTTCAATATCAGGGATTGTAACAAATGGCCACTGACAACATTTTTGCAGTTTTTCCAGACTTTTCAGAAGATCTAGCATAAGACTGGTAAGTCGCTGTTGTTCACCACCTGTCTCCTACAAACGTAGAAAATTACGTGCTGAAGCTTTTTCAACTTTTGATGAATCAGTATTTCCAAGAACATTACTCCATTGTTGTTTCATTAATGGAAGGTTGTTAGAAACTGCTTTGGCTAAATTGTTGAGGTGTTCTACGAACCTTACATCAAAGTGTGCTGGAAAGCGGTAGACAGTTTTCTTGGTAAACTCAGCCAGCTCTTCAAGTTCTTCAAAGCGTAAAGCCGATGCCCTATGAAACGTTCCCATGGCTTTTAAATTTGTCTTCCAGTGCTGAACTTCAATGACTGTTGATTCTAAGTCTACCATGGATAGGTCAGATCGATGAGCCACACACCAAATACAAAGTAAGTCTCTTACCAAGTACTCTTTCATTCGAACCCATAGGCAACTGGATTTGCTTGTATTAGCACTCTCTCCATCCGTAGTCAATCCTGTCAACTTATCTTTTGCTGTATCGCCAAGGTCTAAATTTTCCAATAAAACTTTGACCGATTCCATAAGATCTTCTGCCCCTCGCAGACTCGATTTGCTTACACCTAGAAACACAGATTTCATCTCGTTATCTTCTGTAATGAACCGTGCAGTAATGAACTTGTTGTCAACTCCGTATTTGTCTACGGAGCCATCAAACTGAATGGAAAAACATTCCGAGTTTTTTTTTAACTGTGTGACCACACATTCCATTATCATTTCCCCTACAACATCAAGCATCTCGCGATACATTACAGAGTTTCTGTACTGCAATAAAGCTGGAGAAGGAGTGAGAGGAGAAAACTCGGATTCCTAACCATTGTCTTTGTACGACAAAATTTGGGTGTCACTGTGAATCTTTGTTAGTGTTCGTGACGGCCAAGAATGGGCAGAAAGAGTCATTGTACATACCATTCAACATATTTATTTACTTATTTTTTATTTCCACCCCCATGAACCACAGACATTGTCAAGGTGGGGTGGCTTGCGTGCCTCAACGATGCAGATAGCCGTACCGTAGGTGCAACCACAGCGGAGGGGTATCTGTGGAGAGGCCAGTCAAACGTGTGGTTCCTGAAGAGGGGCAGCAGCCTTTTCAGTAGTTACAGAGGCAACAGTCTGGATGATTGACTGAGCTGGCCTTGTAAAATCAGCTTATGTGGCTTTGCCACACAGCTACTGCGAACGGCTGAAAGCAAGGGGAAAGGTTTATATGCCAACTAGCTCTGCCGATGATGAGGAGATCGAAGAAATATATGAGGAGTTAAAGGAAATTATTCAGACAGTTAAGAGAGAGGAAAACTTAATTGTTATGGGAGACTGGAATTCGGTAGTACGAAAAGGAAGAGAAGAAAAAATAGGTGAATATGGACTGGGCAGGAGGAATGAAAGAGGAAGTCGCCTGGTAGAATTTTGCACGGAACATGATTTAATCGTAATAAACACGTGGTTTAAGAATCACAAAAGAAGGTTGTATACGTGGAAGAGACCAGCAGACACCGGAAGGTATCAGATAGATTTTATAATGGTAAGACATAGATTCCGGAACCAGGTTATAAACTGTAAGACATACCCAGGGGCAGATTAGACTCTGACCATAACTTGTTAGTCATGAACAGTAGGCTGAAACTGAAAAAAAACTGCAGAAAGGTAGGAAAATAAGGAGATGGGACCTAGATAAATTGAAGGAAAGTGAATTTCTGGAGAATTTCAGAGGGAGATTTAGGCAACAATTGACAGAAACAGGGGGAAATAAAACAGTAGAAGAGGAATGGTTAGCATTGAGAGATGAAATAGTGAAGGCAGCAGAGGACAAAATAGGTAGAAAGGCAAGACCTACAAAAAATCCTTGGATATCACAGGAAATACTACAGTTAATTGATGAAAGGAGAAAATATAAAAATTCAGTAAATGAAACAGGCAAAATGGAGTACAGCCGACTAAAAAATGAGATTGATAGGAAGTGCAAAATGGCTAAGCAGGAGTGGCTAGAAGCCAAATGCAAATCTGTAGAAGAATGTATAAGAAGGGGATAAGTAGATACCGCCTACAGGAAAATAAAAGAGACATTTGGGGACAAGAAAAGCAACTCTACGAATATCAAGAACTCAGATGGGAAACCAGTTCTCAGCAAAGAAGGGAAAGCTGAAAGGTGGAAAGAGTACATAGAGCAGCTCTATAAAGGAAATGAACTTAGAGACGATATTTTAGGAAGGGAAGAGGAAGTAGATCAAGATGAAAGATACTGAGAGATGAATTTGACAGAACCTTGAAAGACCTAGGTCGGAACAAGGCCCCAGGAGTAGATGACATACCCTCAGAGCTACTAAAGTCTCTGGGAGAGTCAGCCATGACAAGACTATTTGAACTGGTGTGTAGGATGTATGAGACAGGCGAAATACCCTCAGACTTTAAGAAAAATGTAACAATCTCCATTCCAAAGAAATCAATCGCAGACAGGTGTGAAAATTACAGAACCATCAGTTTGATAAGTCATGGTTGCAAAATTTTAACACGAATTATCTACAGGAGAATGGAAAAGCTGGTAGAAGCTGACCTCGGGGAAGATCAGTTTGGATTCAGGAGGAACATAGGAACTTGGGAGGCAATACTCACTTTACGTCTTATCTTAGAAGATAGATTAAGGAAGGGCAAACCTACATTTTTAGCTTTTGTAGATTTGGAGAAAGCTTTTGACAATGTTGACTGGAATACACTCTTTCAAATTCTGAAGTCGGCAGGGGTAAAATATAGGGAAAGGAGAGTTATTTACAACTTGTACAAAAGCCAGGCCGCAGTTATTAGACTCGAAGGGCATGAAAGGGAATCATCAGTTGGGAAGGGAGTAAGACAGGGTTGTAGCCTTTCTCCGATGTTATTCAATTTGTACATCGAGCAGGCGCTAAAGGAAAGCAACGAAAAATTTGGAATAGGGATTAAAGTTCAGGGGGAAGAAATAAAAACATTGCGTTTTGTCGATGACATTGTAATTCTGTCAGAGACAGCAAAGGACCTGGAAGAGCAGTTGATATGTCATTCAATAAAAATAAATTGCCGGCACTACCCATGGCCACTGGGCGACAAAATCTCAGCAGTGGGCGACACAAGTGTCGCCCAGTTAACATGTTATTTTATGCCCTGATTGTTATTGATTCCTTGACCTACAGCAAGGTGGTTTGGAGGCAAAATACTCTTATTTATGAAATAATATTAAACATGCAACCTTTCCTCCTGTCCTCTTTTTCAATTAATGAATCATCAATAATGCGACGAAACACCTGCCTTTCGCCTTTACGGTCAAAGGACAACAGATCAGCAGGTGAGTGTAACTTCCCGTCTGAGAGGAAAGGCGATAGGCAGCAATCCTTCTTGCTTAATCTTCTTTAGAAAGACTTCACCATTTACAGATATGGCGACCGTGACAGTAGTGGAGCTGGTGGCGACGGCGACGTCGGCGGCTCCTCCTGCTGCGGCGGCGTCGTTGGTCGTGGCGACAGCGACGGCGTCCATATTTCAGCCAAGACGGGACAGCAAACCGATGCCGGAAGTCGTGTTTTCTTCCGTGAATGGGCCCTCCAGCCTAGGAGGGTCGTGAAAACCGGCCCCTGCCTCCTCAAGCGGCTGCCCCCACCACCACCTCCCCTCAAACGCCGGCAAGCCGGACACAGCTGTGGCCTCGTGGCAGGCGGCACGAGCTCTCCCCTCAGCCTCCCCTCCATGCTACCCTCTGACGTGCTAGAGGCACCCTCAGTAGTGCCTCTAGTGTGATCTACTGGTACTAAGCCAGGGAACTGCCTGACACCTGCTAGCATCTTACGGAACTACGAGGGGAGTGTAGGACAGTGGTTTAGGGGGGGCTGCTTCTCTGTACATGTTATTCTGTGCCTTCGTACTGCCACAGGAGCCTGGCCCTGCTAATCCTGTCCGCTGTGGTGCGGACACTAATGCGACGTCTGTTTCCCTTCTTCGGCTGCAGAGCCACGTGATCTGTTTCGTAAACGATCCCTCGTGGCTGATAAATTGCAGTAAGCAACGACACGAATATCCCTCTCTAGGGTTTACGAAAATCATGTTAGAAATTCGGTCGCCACCTACAGTATGTAACGAGCGGGAAACGGGTACAACTACTGCCACCACTAATATTTTGAACAATGGCAAAATCAAAACAAAATAACTATCAAAACAAAAACACACAACTAGGACTGCCGAAATAATATGGCGCTCTTTGAAACCTTGTCGATCCAGTCACGGTCGCCATGTCTGTTACTGGTGAAGTCTTACTAACGAAGATTTAGCAAGAAGGGTTGCTGCCTATCGCCTTTCCTCTCAGACAGGAAGTTACACTCACCTGCTGATCTGCTGTCCTTAGACCATAAAAGCGTCGCACTTCTTCTCTTGGCAGGTGTTTCGTCACCTTATTGTAGATTCATTAATTGAAAACAGTTCATGTCTGAGAAACAGTTTAGCAACATAGCTTCTGGCAGTCTGCTCGAATTTATACATGCTACGACCTGATTGGTTAACTTCAATCCTAATTATATCGGCAACGGTGCAATGTATCTAATTTTTTAAGTAATTTCTCAGCACAATTACCCTGCAACAGACTACTTCTAACAACCCTGTACCTGTAAATTTATATGAAGACCATCGAGATGCTTCCTTAAACAGCATTACAATCTGATTACATTGTTTCAGCCATTCTGAATATATATTAACTCGTCGTGAGTGAGATGTTAAGGTCTATATTTCCTCCCATCCCTTATATTTTACCAATATAGTTATTCAGCCACACCCATTAAGGTTTATTTATTACCTCGATAAAAATAAAACTACGGAATTATTATTTTGGTTGTCTGAAAGTTTATGTGATGAATGGAACTAGCTCTGAATGTACTAAAATGTTACACTTCTGGCCATTAAAATTGCTAACTCACGAAGATGACGTGCTACAGACGCAAAATTTAACCGAAAGGAAGAAGATGCTGTAATATGCAAATGATTAGCTTTTCAGAGCATTCACACAAGACTGGCACCTACAATATGCTGTCATGAGGAAAGTTTCCAACCAATTTCTCATACACAAACAGTAGTTGACTGGCGTAGCCTGGTGAAACTTTGTTTTGATGCCTCGTGTAAGGAAGGGAAATGCATTCCGACTTTGATAAAGGTCGGATTGTAGCCTATCGCGATTGCGGTTTATCGTATCGCGACATTGCTACTCGCGTTGCTCGCGATCCAATGACTGTTAGCAGAATAGGGAATCAGTGGTTTCAGGAGGACAATATGGAACGCCGTGCTGGATTCCAACGGTCTCGTATCACTAGCAGTCGAGAGGATAGGCATCTTATCCGCAAGACTGTAAAGGATCGTGCAGCCACGTCTCGATCCCTGAGTCAACAGATGGGGACGTTTGTAAAACAACCATCTGCACGAACAGTTTGACGACGTTTGCAGCAGCATGGACTATCAGCTCGGAGACCATGGGTGCTGTTACCCTTGAGGCTGCATCACATCCTCTCTGGGTACGGAAAATGTTCGACTGCTGCCCTGGCCAGCACATTATCAAGATCTCTCACCAATTGAAAACGTCTGGTCAATGGTGGCGGAGCAACTGGCTCGTCACAATACGCCAGTCACTACTCTTGATGAACTGTGGTATCGTGTTGGAAGCTGCATGGGCATCTGTACCTGTACACGCCATCCAAGCTCTGTTTGACTCAATGCCCAGGCGTATCAAGGCCGTTATTACGGCCAGAGGTGGTTGTTCTGGGTACTGATTTCTCAGGATCTATGCACTCAAATTGGGTAAATGTGTAATCTACATCTACATAATAAAGGCAATTTATTTGTTGAACAGAAACCGCTGTTTAACTCCGAGCCACCAGCTCCCACCAGTCGAATCCCACAGCCCACAAAACCACCAAGTACTCCCCCCCCCTACCTTTACTTTAGCATTACACTAACACGATTGGTTACAGATTTTAGAAATAAACATTATTTCCCACATACGTGGAGAAAACAGCAAAACGTAATTTATTTGCCTCCTTTGAAAACATCTTATGTGCCTATTGTGACGTTGCATTATTAAGATGATAATTTTTTAAGCTACATCTACATCTACATGGGATACTCTGCAAATCACATTTAAGTGCCTCGCAGAGGGTTCATCGAACCACCATTATACTATTTATCTTCCATTCCATTCTCGAATAGCGCGCGGGAAGAAAGAACATCTGACTCTCTCCGTTCGAGCTCTGATTTCTCGTATTTTATTCTGATGATCATTTCTACCTATGTAAGTAGGAGTCAACAATATATTTTCGCATTCGGAGGAGAATGTTGGCGATTGGAGTTTCGTAAGTAGCCCACGCCGCAGCGATAAGCGCCGTTGTTGTAATAATTCCCATCACAGATTTTGTATCATTTCCGTAACGCTGTCTCCCCGGTATCGCGACAATACGAAACGAGCTGCCCTTCAGTTCTAGTATAATATATTTGTCCAATGAATACCCGTTTATCATCTGCATTTTTTCTTGGTGTAGCACTTTTAATGGCCAGTAGTGTAAATAAAAATACACAGTCAACTTGTTAAAGCACACGTCACCAAAATGGATCATCGTATCAGATTAAAAGATGAAATATGATTACTGTTTCTCGCTTAAGTACAAGACAGACTGACAGGTAACTAAATCAGTAATAGTTTTCCCTCGCCCTATTTGGGAGTCGAACAGGAAAGGAAATGACTAGTAGTGATACGAGGGAAACTCCGCCACACACTGTACGGTGGCTTGCGCAATAAGTACGTAGATGTAGCTGCAACACTGGTACACAGTGCAATCACCGCACGAAAATGCCGCAGCACTTCATTCGTGAATCCAGAGAAGCCTCGGCAGTTTATGTAATCTCTGTCCATCTGGACAGTCTGACACAGCTGAAACATTTCCGCTGGTTGCCTAACACGTGTTATCGCATGATACTCCGCTCCACGAATACGCTGCGCCGTTCTGTTTTCGCTCCTCTGTCGGTGTGCTACGCAGCTGTGACGTGACGCCTCACTTTCCGCTAGAACCAATATCGATTATAGCATATACGAGGGTTGGAACTTAAATCGTGGCAACTATTTATTCACAACCGATACAAAAGTGTTACATGTTTGCACCTGTTACTGTCCTTCAAAGTAGTCACTAGTGTTGTATAGAACCAGTTGCCAACGATGTGGAAGATGCAGTATACCGTTTGCAGAGCCTATTCTGTTGATGCGAATGGAGCGGCCTAATGTCTGTCAAATCTCTGGAACAGTTCTGAAGCGAATGTCACGAAGTGGTTCCTTCATCTTAGGAATCAAATCAAAATCACAAGGACTTAAGGTTTGCGAAAGAAGCAACAAAACTTTCTGTGCAACTCACCCATCATTTTGCACGACAACGCGCGGGCGCATGCAACGCAAGCTGTGGCTGCTCTGTTCGGTCGATGGGACTGGGAAGTACTGTATCATCCACCATACTAAAAAAATGTTCAAATGTTTGTTAAGCTTATGGGACTTAACTACGGGGTCATCAGTCCCTAAACTTACAAACTACTTATGAACTACTTACGAACTAGGACGGCACAAATATCCATGCCCGCGGGGGGATTCGAACCCCTGACCGTAGTGGCCGTGCTGACCGTGACTGGAGCGCCTCAGTCACCTCGGCCACCGCGGCCGGCATCCACCATACTCTCCGCACTTACGTCCTTGTGACTTTGATTTGATTCCGAAGATGAAGGAACCGCTTCGTGGCATTCGCTTCAGTACTGTTCCAGTCGTGGCAGAATAGCCGTGCGCACTAAGGCGCCCTGCTGCGGTGCGCGCGGTCGTTCGCCGTCGGGGGTTCGAGTCCTCCCTTGGGCATGGGTGTTTGTGTT
This sequence comes from Locusta migratoria, assembly GCA_026315105.1. Lineage (NCBI taxonomy): Eukaryota > Metazoa > Arthropoda > Insecta > Orthoptera > Acrididae > Locusta > Locusta migratoria. Next base: position 443,465,496 of record CM048755.1, on the reverse strand, counting down.
GTCCTTACTTTAAGTTAGTGTAAGTAGTTTGTAAGCCTATTGCCTGATACCCATCGTAGTTAAGTCCCTTAGAATTACAAACATTTGGTACTGGTACTGAATTGGTACTGTTCCAGAGATTCGGCAGGCAGTAGACCGTCCCATTCGCACCACCAACAGAACAGGCTCTGCTAGCGGTTTACTACGCCTTCCACATCGCTGGTGAGTACTTTGAAGGACAGTAACAGGTGCAAACATGTAACGCCTTTGTATCAGTTGTGAAAAAAGAGTTGCCACTATTTAAGTTCCAACCCTCGTATGTTTGGGGAGGGGCCAAGATTAATGTAAAGATAGTAATTGTAAATAGGCACCCTATGATATTTTCTATCAATTTTCCTGCTCGTATTCAGAGGATAATTTGCGCCGAAGCTCCTTTTACTTTACCGAGATCAAACTTTTTTTATTGTAAGCATTAAATTACAAATATAGCTATTTCTTCTTGATATTCATTTTTTTCGACGGGGGGGGGGGGCGCAGGCTTACTTCCCCCTTCCCCCCCCCCCCACCTTACATACGCCCCTCCTAGAACTACATGTACTTGTAACCAAACGAACAAAATTAATTGCGTCTTTTTGCCCTCGTACTATTCTTTGTTAGTGAAAGTGCTATAATTATAATTAATGGTGGCAACTTAGTCGGAATAGCTAACGTAGAGGGTTTCTGCGATTGGAAATAATGGAAAAAATCACATGTGGAATTGCCAACGTAATGAGTTCAAAAGAGATTTCCTTATGAAAAATCTGAATGACTGCCACTGTAGGTGCCTACAGATTAGTAATACCGTGTATGCATAGAAGTAGCCAGGATTTCATTTCGGGAGGGGTTTTTAACAAAGTAACATAATAATGCGGATGGCAACAGAGGAACAGGCATTAATGCCACATATAAGACAAATACACGGAATTTTTCATTCCAAAGAACTTTACGTGAAATGTAAGTGGCATAAAAGGAAAATTACGCAACATCTTACGAATATTATGTATTCTAAGCAATACATAAACTATATCCAGAAGACAGGCAGACGTTGATAGAAACACGGGTGGTAATCTGAAACGCATTACGTTAAGTTTTCAACAGTTTCTGAAGCAAAAACATAACAGAAGCCCTCCATAACTCAATTTTTTGTCGTACATAAAGCAGTAAATGACGAAAACCGTGTACTGGCACTCGTTGATGAGACAGGAATCAAAGTTGAACAAAGCAAAAAACTAAAGCTGAACTGCCAAAATCCATCTCCAACCATATCTTTACAGAGTAGTTCAAATATCGCCATTATTCAGTAGCTCGAATGACGCACAGATTTGTGACATTGAAAACAGAACTAATACGTTTAACGCGCAACAGTTACAAGGCTAGATGGGGTTTTTTCATGTTGTGCTCAGAATTTACAACCAAATTAGCCACCCTATTTACCGTAATTTACTGTGGGCACTTTTACCAGTGAACTGTTTCTAATGATTAGACAGGACCATAAGTCACGTCCATCTACACGGCGCACTCCAATGCAAAAGACAAGTAGGAAAGAAATTGAGTAAACCGCTAATTATTTTAAAAAGTAGTCATTACAACTGTAATACATTTAAAGGGGGACCTATACGAAAATGACCAAATTTCTGAAAAAAAATTATTGGGTCTTCATTTACTACATGGTATTGAAATTTCAAATACCAAATATTACGATCCAATTTCGCTTCTAAATGCGAAAAAATAACAATTTGTAATAACTTGCACGAGGCCACGCTCTCTCTTTGTTCTTTATTCTTTCGTATTATCTGTCTATGCGGCGTTGGTTTTCCAATTTTATGCAGTCAGAATGCAGGGAAAGTCTGCATGCCACATCAACAACGTCATTAAAACAACTTTCAGGTTTCTGTCCAACCCCGAGTTTCTCAAGAAATGTGTCTCTGAATGCCTCCACCATCTGGAAACGTTGCCCCAAAACTACATTTTGCACATCCAAGATAGTTAAAACTGCAGTCTATGATGCAGTTATGGTTTTTAATGGTGGCAGTTCAGAGAGGATAAAAGTCTCGCAGAGAATGGGCTTCAATCCCGGGGTTTTCACTCGCGACATCTTGGTGGGGAATCCATTGAAGACCTTCGAAAGCAAACAAGACAAAAAAAAGCCAGAATTGAAGTCTTCAAGGAAATGAGGACATCCATTACAGACCTGGATGCTTTTGAAGGAGGGAATGACAACGAAAAAGCATGTTTAACTTTAAAATGCATTTTCCCAAAAACTACCGTTTTCATTATTCAGGTACATTTTTATGTGATTTTTGGCATGTCTTTTGCATTATCTATATAAAAAAATTAAAAAAAAAACATGGATACAGAGTGAATATTCAATATCATTCGCGTATGCCAAGATATAGACTAAAGAAAGTACAATTTCTATGTTTAGTTTTTCAGTTAAAAAAATAATTAAACCTAAAACTTCATTAAATGTCAATACATTGAAATGATTATGGGTTTCTTTATATGGATGTTGATATTATACTGTAAAATAAGACTATTTCTTAGAAACTATCTCAGTAAATGGTACCTTTGTGAATCATGAGTTAAAAAATTTTAAAAACTCCTAATTTTTCAAAATTTCAATAAAAATTACAAAAAAAAAAAATTCAGTAGATGCTTGGAACAACCATCAAACATTCTACTTAAATTTAGTTTTTTAACTCAAAAATCCACCCCCATGAACCACAGACATTGCCGAGGTGGGGTGGCTTGCGTGCCTCAACGATGCAGATAGCCGTACCGTAGGTGCAACCACAGCGGAGGGGTATCTGTGGAGAGGCCAGACAAACGTGTGGTTCCTGAAGAGGGGCAGCAGCCTTTTCAGTAGTTACAGGGGCAACAGTCTGGATGATTGACTGAGCTGGCCTTGTAACATCAGCTAATGTGGCTTTGCCACACGGTTACTGCGAACGGCTGAAAGCAAGGGGAAACTACAGCCATTACTTTTCCCGAGGACATGCAGCTCTACTGTATGAAAATATGATGATGGCATCCTCTCGGGTAAAATATTCCTGAGGTAAAATAGTCCCCCATTCGGATCTCCGGGCGGGGACTACTCAGGAGGATGTTATCATCAGGAAAGACAATACTGGCATTCTACGGATCGGAGCGTGGAATGTTAGATCCCTTAATCGGGTAGGAAAATTAGAAAATTTAAAAAGGGAAATGGATAGGTTGAAGTTAGATATAGTGGGGATTAGTGAAGTTCGGTGGCAGGATTAACAGGATTTCTGGTCAGGTGAGTACAGGATTATAAATACAAAATCAGTTGGGGGTATCACAGGAGTAGGACTGATAATGAATAAGAAAATAGGAATGCGGGTAAACTACTATGAGCAGCACAGTGATCGCATTATCATTGTCAAGATAGATACGAAGCCAACACCGACAACAGTAGTACAGGTTTATATGCCAACTAGCTCTGCCGATGATGAGGATATAGAAGAAATATATGAGGAGCTAAAGGAAATTATTCAGACAGTTAAGGGAGAGGAAAACTTAATTGTGATGGGAGACTGGAATTCGGTAGTAGGAAAAGGAAGAGAAGGAAAAATAGTAGGTGAATATGGACTGGGCAGAAGGAATGAAAGAGGAAGTCGCCTGGTAGAATTTTGCACGGAACATAATTTAATCATAACAAACACGTGGTTTAAGAATCACAAAAGAAGGTTGTATACGTGGAAGAGACCAGGAGACACTGGAAGGTATCAGATAGATTTTATAATGGTAAAACATAGATTCCGGAATCAGGTTATTAACTGCAAGACATACTCAGGGGCAGATATAGACTCTGACCATAACTTGTTAGTCATGAACTGTAGGCTGAAACTGAAAAAACTGCAGAAAGGTAGGAAAATGAGATGGGACAGAGATAAATTGAAGGAAAGTGAAGTTCTGGAGAATTTCAGAGGGAGATTTAGGCAACAATTGACAGAAACAGGGGGAAATAAAACAGTAGAAGAGGAATGGGTAGCATTGAGAGATGAAATAGTGAAGGCAGCAGAGGACAAAATAGGTAGAAAGGCAAGACCTGCAAAAAATCCTTGGATAACACAGGAAATACTAAATGTAATTGATGAAAGGAGAAAATATAAAAATGCAGTAAATGAAACAGGCAAAATGGAGTACAGACGACTAAGAAATGAGATTGATAGGAAGTGCAAAATGGCTAAGCAGGAGTGGCTAGAAGCCAAATGCAAATCTGTAGAAGAATGTATAAGAAGGGGAAAAGTAGATACCGCCTACAGGAAAATCAGAAAGACATTTCGGGACAAGAAAAGCAATTCTACAAATATCAAGAACTCAGATGGGAAACCAGTTCTCAGCAAAGAAGGGAAGGCTGAAAGGTGGAAAGAGTACATAGAGCAGCTCTACAAAGGAAATGAACTGAGAGACGATGTTGTAGGAAGGGAAGAGGAAGTAGATCAAGATGAAATAGGAGATATTATACTGAGAGATGAATTTGACAGAGCCCTGAAAGACCTAGGTCGGAACAAGGCCCCAGGAGTAGATGACATACCCTCAGAGCTACTAAAGTCTCTGGGAGAGCCAGCCATGACAAAACTATTTGAACTGGTGTGTAGGATGTACGAGACAGGCGAAATACCCTCAGACTTTAAGAAAAATGTAATAATCCCCATTCCAAAGAAATCAGGTGCAGACAGGTGTGAAAATTACAGAACCATCAGTTTGATAAGTCATGGTTGCAAAATTTTAACACGAATTATCTACAGGAGAATGGAAAAGCTGGTAGAAGCTGACCTAGGGGAAGATCAGTTTGGATTCAGGAGGAACGTAGGAACACGGGAGGCAATACTCACTTTACGTCTTATCTTAGAAGATAGATTAAGGAAAGGCAAATCTACATTTTTAGCCTTTGTAGATTTGGAGAAAGCGTTTGACAATGTTGACTGGACTACACTCTTTCAAATTCTGAAGTCAGCAGGGGTAAAATACAGGGAAAGGAGAGTTATCTACAACTTGTACAAAAGCCAGACCGCAGTTATTAGACTCGAAGGGCATGAAAGGGAATCATCAGTTGGGAAGGGAGTAAGACAGGGTTGTAGCCTTTCTCCGATGTTATTCAATTTGTACATTGAGCAGGCGATGAAGGAAAGCAAGGAAAATTTTGGAATAGGGATTAAAGTTCAGGGGGAAGAAATAAAAACATTGCGTTTTGCTGATGACATTGTAATTCTGTCAGAGACCGCGAACGACCTGGAAGAGCAGTTGAATGGAATGGACAGTGTGTTGAAGAGAGCGTACAAAATGAACATTAACAAGAGCAAAACAAAAATAATGGAATGCGGTCTTAGAAAATCAGGCGATGGTGAAGGAATTAGATTAGGTAACGAAACAATGAAGGTGGTAGATGAGTTTTGTTACTTGGGTAGTAAAATAACATGCGATGGTCGCAGTACAGAGGATATAAAATGCAGAATGGCAATGGGAAGAAAAGCATTTTTGAAAAAGAGAAATTTGCTAACATCGAATATTAATTTAAGTGTAAGGAAGTCTTTTCTGAAGGCATTTGTGTGGAGTGTTGCCTTGTACGGGAGTGAAACATGGACGATAAGCAGTGCGGACAGGAAGAGAATAGAGGCTTTTGAAATGTGGTGCTACAGAAGAATGCTGAAGATTAGGTGGGTAGATCACATAACTAATGAAGAGGTACTGAACAGAATTAGCGAGAAAAGGAGTTTTTGGCATACCCTGACTAAAAGAAGGGATCGCTTGGTAGGACACATTCTTAGACATCGAGGAATCGTAAATTTAGCATTGGAGGGAAGTGTGTGGGGTAAAAATCGCAGAGGGAGGCCAAGAGACGCGTATAGTAAGCAGATTCAAATAGATGTCGGTTGTCGTTCTTATGAGGAGATGAAAAGGCTTGCTCAGGATAGAGTAGGGTGGAGAGCTGCATCAAACCAGTCTCCGGACTGAAGACCATAACAACAACAAACTCAAAAATTGTAGATTTTGTGACAGGTTATATTTGCACCTGTATTTCGTGTGCTTCCTCCCTTAACCCACTGTGAGACAAGACGGTCATGGAAGAACGTTTCTAGCTGCCTACAGACGCATGATTCTACCCAAATGTGCATCTCTTCGTCCCATGGTCACCAATGTCTTTGTACACGGTTGCAAAAAGCTTAACCTAGTGAGGTGGCGCAGTAGTAACACAATGGACTCCGGGAAAATGCCTGGATGGTTCATTTCAAAAGGCTCGTCGATTTCCTTCACTATTTCTGATAAACCTATGCGAGCTTGTATGCCGTGTCTAATGACAACAATGTCGACAGTGCGCTAAATCCTAATCTTCTCCGTACCTCCTGAAATATGGAAATTAAGAGAAATCGGAACTCTATGCAATTTATTTAAGGGCTTCTTAGAGAAACTTTTCCAATGTCACCGATAAAATGTCGACAATATGTGGACGGGTATTATGCTACAAAAATTGCGCTTATTTTATGTTTCCCAACATTTCGGGAGGGAGTTGCACCCCTAGAATCACCACTCTGGCTACGCTAGAGAGACCAGATTTCTAAAATAAAAATACGGGACACGTATGGATGGGTACCGATGCGTGTGACACTAAATGTTACATTTACATGTAGCATTAAAGCATACAAAAACACACGAATGGATGCAACACAGTAAAGCGAACAAAGTCCGTGTTTCTCTCCACTCCTCGCACCCCAAGCTGATGTGTCGTATTCGGTGGTTGTCGTATTTACATTTGCTTTTCTCGAAATCGCTTATTTTAGAAAATTATTACCACAACAGGAATAGTATTTAATTGATTAAAGAACATGAAAGCAAAAGGACAAGCATCGGAATTACGGGTTTTTGGGATGGGACAAACTACATATAAGGCGATCTCAGTAACTAAGACATACCAAGTCAGATGCTAATACAAAAATTAATTAAAAACTAACTAAACGTAGCCACTCATCGCGATGGAGTGGCCGAGCATTCTAAGACGACTTGCTGCGGAGCGTGCGGTAGCTCGCCTTAGGAAGTTCTAGTCCTCCCTGGAACATGCGTGTGTGTTTTGTCGTCAGGTTAGTTTAAGTTAAAGTAGTTTGTAAGTCTAGAGATTGATAATCATAGCCGGCCGCGGTGGCCGAACGTACTGCGGCGCGCTAGTCACGGTCTGCACGGCCACTACGGTCGGGGGTTCGAACAACACCACCTAGAAGATAAGGCCTTACAACAGGCCGTGCCTACGTCACACTTAGAGGCCGCGGCCGCCATCTGACTGGCCGGCCGCTGCGCGGCGGTGGGCGTGCCCCAGCCAACAGCCAGAGAGGTGGCGGCCGCGGCCTCTAAGTCTGACGTAGACACGGCCTGTTGTAAGGCCTTGCCTTCTAGGTGGTGTTGGTTCGAATCCCCCCTCGGGCATGGATATTTGTGCCGTCCTTAGTATTAGCTAGTTCATAAGTAGTTTGTAAGTTTAGGGACTGATGACCCCGTAGTTAAGTCCCATACGCTGTACAAACATTTGAACATTTTGATAGCCATAGGAGTTTGGTCCAATAGGTTTACAAACATTTGAACATTTAGAACAATTAGAACATACCTACTCGCACAACTAAAAGCCAAAAGAACTGCATTACTGGGTAAAGAAATACTTTATTATTTTATAGTTCTCACGTGCAAACAAGCAAGAAAGGCAGTCATGATTGCTTACGCACTTTACGTATTTCTCTGTGAATTATATTTTGTAGAAGAATGTGTGCATTCCGGAGGTCGATATTTTCACATAATGATTACCACATGAAGTATTGTGAAAATGAGGTCTTATTATAATTACTTCCTTCGCAGTTTGCACACTAAATGTGTTGTTTTCGCAGTCCATAAAACATTTTTGATGGAGAACACTGTTTCCACACCATTATTTGCTACACATATCTTCAGATGCAATAAGTTGAAAATGAGGGATCAGTTTTTAACAACTCGCTACACAGTTCTCAATTAATAAATTTGCTCTTCACGTATATTTTGAACCGTTCACTTTTTCAATAAGCTGATCTGAGCTGATCTTGACATCTTTGTCGCAAAATATTTTCATCAAACTAAGGTACATTATTAATTCCTTATTGAACATATTTCCATGGAAGAAAATATTTGAACTGATACTAGTTAAATGCGTTCAGCACATGAAATGGGTAAGGCCATTTCTCGATATAATCACTTAACGTCTCGTGAAATGAACTTAAAATGTGCAAGAAATCAGACTCAGCACGCTGTCTTCTTGCAATGAATTCATTAATCTCTGAATTTGTAGGCCTATAGTTGAAAGACTTGCACATGTCGTGTGCAAGCATTACTTTAAAAAAATGCAACAAAATCATAGGTTGCCCGAAATACTTTAAAACATACATAACGATTTTGGGAAACCTACGATTTTTTGCAATTAAAATAAAAAAAGATTGTCTCCAAACGTTGAAATATTAGAAATTTATTAAAAAATTACGTCTAAACTCGTGACTCGTCCCTTTTGAGTTGAAGCATACTGATTATGACTACAGATGTTCTCCGTTTTACTATGCTAACATTACTTTAAAAAATTGCACTGATGTGTTTTACGGTCCACTTTATATTTTTGATTTTATAACTCTTTGCAAACATTTTGGACCAAAATAATAATCTAAATAATAAAATACTAATTAATAAGAGTGTCTGAAACCCTTTCAGGAAAAAAAAAATTGGATAGTGGCGGATTCCGAACCACTGACATTCAGCGTAATAGTCCAACGCATTGCCCACTACGCTACAGCTAACAGGAGTTGCGTTCTTTAATCTCATACTATTTGTGGGCAGCCGCAAAACGCGCGTACATTCTGCGCTGCCTCGCTCTTTCCACAGTCCAGACGAATGCAATCATTCGTTGCAAAGGAAAGGCGTTTAGAAATAAAAGTACATGACTGGTAAAAGTGGACTGTATTTGTGAGAAGCTCTACATTTTGAGGCAGATACACGTGCGTCCGAACAGGTTGGCGGTCACCGGCCGAGTCCCCCCACCGGCCCAGTGCCGGCCGTTTCATTGTGCGACGGCCCAGCAGGTAGCGGCCGCCCTTACCTGCCGCCACAGCGTCCGGTCGCTGCTGCGCCCTTGTGGCGCCTCGCACCGGTACCGAACACTATTGTTGGCCGTTGTTAACTGATGCTAATATGGATAATATTTAGACACTAGATTATGATTTATCGTACAAAGAACGACGTGTTTTTGTTAATTCCTTAGTGCGCCATTGCTTTAAAATGACAACATGTAAGTTACAATAAGAAAATTATCAAATACACAACGCAAGATGGTTTATGCCAGAGACAGGTCTGGGCGAGGAATGTCACGTGGTATCTGGAACGGCTGGTTTTCGTTAATTCAATGGAGGGCGTCAAATCTCCGTTATTTTTGCAAATATCTATGAAACAATACGAGATATGGAAAAAAAAAAAAAAAAATATAAGAGAGCAAAGTTGTAGAGAATTTTCTCCTCTACAAATTCTGTTACTCAATTTTCGTGTCAGATGAATAGTTAAGCCGCTATTTTCATTTAAATTTCGAGCTGTCAAAAGACGATCGCAAAGGCCCACTTTTAGTGTTACTAACGTAACCTAAAGTGGGCCCAAAATATTAAATCAAAATACACGGGACGGTTGGTAAAATACGGGACAATATAGGTCCCGTATTTATTTTGTCGAGACAGTGGGACCTTTAGGCAAAATAAGGGATCAGCCCGTAAAATACGGGACGTCTGGACACCCTAAGCTACGCCACGAGTGTATCGGCAGTGGGTAGAAAGCTGTAGTGCGCCTGATGTTTTGACGCAGCGGAGTAGGTGCCGGGACGCTATCTCAGTCACCGCCGACAAGCCATCTGCACGCCGCATCCGGTGTCGGAGGCCACGCTACAATTACGCCTTCCCTCCCAGGCGCCAAACACTGCCGCTCCCGCGCTACGCGCAACATTCACTTCTCTGTTTTAGCCAAAGTACCCCACCGTCAGATACCCTGCAGTGTTTGTCGTACTAGGAAAGAACTTCTAATCCCATTTCAGCTAATGCGGCTTACCATTTCTGTTGCTTAGAACACGCCAGGTGAATGACGTGATGAGTCTCTCCATAATTTCTTTCTCCGCCGTCTATAATTCATTGTCGCGTTGGTGTTTATCGGGTTTGGTGTTTTCGGCAGTATTGGTTGTTAACAGTGGTACCTAGCAGTATTTTAGGCTGCTCCCGCAGATACGTTAGACATTTCACAGCACATTTGCTTCCCTGAGAAACCATTTCTTTCAGTGTTACAATGATTGCATGTTACAGCACAGTTGTGTACATATTCCACACGAAAAAATGTAACTGGAGTAACATACGAAATCTATATTCTACATATACAGTATAAATCAATTGCGCATGTATGTAAAAGCATCACTTCAAAACAGCTAGAGCGATTTCTATGACTTTTTATGACGTATTGTTAAAAAAATAAATAAATAACATTTAAAATTTCCGGGCTCATACACCGCGGTCGACTTTTCCGTAACGTTTCATCTTCGGCTGCGGAAGACACCTTCAGAGGTAAAGTAGCGAGTTTATCGGAACATTGGAAAATATGCGAAAAACTGGAAGTGCGTTTTTTAATCCACTCAATACTATAACTCACGATTCGGACGATGGAGAAGGGTAATTCTTTTTCTAAATTTTATTTTTATGTATTATTCCAAATGTTCTAATCTAAGGGACTTAACTGCTGCTGTTATTAGTCCCTAGGTTTACAAACTATTTAAAATAACTTATGCTAAAGACAAAACACCCACACACATTGAGTAAAAAAGTATTCATTGCAAAAAAACGTGTAATCAGAATAATTGCCGGATGCCACCCAAGATCATATATATATATATATATATATATATATATATATATATATATATATATATATATATATATATGTGTGTGTGTGTGTGTGTGAGCGCGCCTCGGTTGCACAGAGGTAAAGTGCCAGACTACAAATCCAAAGGTCGCAGGTTCTCTATATGCATATGCGCCTCGGTTGCGCAGTCGTAGAGTGCCAGACTGCAAATAGAAATGTCACGGATTCGATTCCCGCCTGGTGCTAGGATTTTTATCTGTCACTTTCCACTTCTTTCATCTCTGGCATGATCTATGGAACAAGTATTAATCTAATCTAATCTACTCATGCCCGACGGAGGACTTGAACCTCCGACGTGGAGTAACCTCGCGCTTGCAGCAAGGCGCGTTAGAGCGCTCGGCCACTCCATCGTGGCTGTATTTAATTATTTATTTATTGCTTTGTTAGTAATGGTCCTGAAAAAATTCGTGACAGTTACGTAGGAAAGTCGGAAAATTCGAACAAAGTGGAAAAACCATAATTTTTATATGCACTTTCTATCATTGCTGGACAGGAACGAAAAATTTGTTCTGACCCACCGCCATTACATTTGGCACATTTCTGTAGCTTTTCATCAAGAAGATTTTTATGCTCCGGAAGCGACCGTCTGGAACATGGCGGAGGGTACCTTGCAGTAGGCTTCGATACCGTTTGATCACTCGCCATGAAAGTTGGCAGATGCGTATAATTTATCATAGACTAGCTGAGAACCCGGCATCGCTCGGGCATTTATTAATTCAAATTTTAAGTTAGTCCATCGTATTCATGATCTATGGAACAAGTATTAATCTAATCTGAACAAAGAGAGAGTGGGTGGAATGATATATATATATATATATATATATATATATATATATATATATATATATATATATATATATATAATTTACTAATTTATATCTAAAATATCATCTATAGTGTAGAAGAAGTTGCCATTCAGAAATTCTTTTAATTTCTTTTTAAATACTAGTTGGCTATCTGTCAGGCTTTTGATGCTGTTTGGTAGGTGACAAAGACTTTTGTGGCAGCATAATTCACCCCTTTCTGTGCCTACACTTATCTGCCTGTCTCCATCTTCCCCTTTCTTTGACAACCATCTCCTCCTCTCTCTATCGAACTCCTCCTACTCCTGACTTCATCTCTGGATAATTATATAACTCTTTTAACTTTCATTGAAATAAGTGAAGTGGGGTCTAAGTTTATTGCAAGATACCCTCCTCTATACATTGTATGGAAATTTAGGTAGACGATGATGGTTCTCTAGTTTTCAAGGTGAAGATACCCCCCGCCATGCGTCGTACGGTGGCTTTTTAACGATACCTTATTGCGTTAATTCAGGGTATAAACTACTTGCATTCCAAATTTCATTCAAATCCGTCCTACTGTTTAAGCGTGAAGAGAAACGCATTAACACATTGTTGGGTACCCTCCGCCTCGCACCGTACGAAAGGTAGCCCATGCATTAATGCGGGGTATAAGCTATCTCCATTCCAAATTTCATTCAAATCTATCCATTTCTTTCAGCATGAAGGAGAAGCAAACATATTAACCCATTGTAAAGTACCCTCCGCCACGCACCATAATGGTGGCTTATGAAAGGTAGCCCATGTATTAATCAGGGTACAAGCTACCTCTGTTACCAATTTAATTCATATCCGTCGAGCTATTTCAGTGTGAAGGCAGAAGAAACGAATTAACTAATTGTAAAGCACCTTCCGCCACGCACCATACGAAGTTAATTTTCATATGCCTATAAACTTCACGCGAGTGCAAGCAATGAGTTGACAAAGTTTCATAGCAAACGGATCTACGGTATGGCCGTGCATAAAATACGAACTAAAAGACAAACAAACATTAATTCTTATATATTAGATAGTGGGAAGGAGATAGAGAGGGGGAGAAGGAGATGTACAGAGACAGGGGAAGGAGGATGTGGGCAAAGAAAGGGGGAGGAACAGGTGGACATAGAGGAGGATGCAGGAAGTGGACTAATGGAAGGTACTTAACGTAGGAAATGTTACAGTAAAGTACACGCACAATTGTTTATATCAGTAGGAGGGAGATGTACAGAAACAAGGGGGATGGATAGAGGAAGAGCAGGAGGAGAAGTAGATGAAGGCGGAGGTAGATAGAGGGCGAGCAGGAGACAGAGAGAGGGGGGCAGGAGAAGTTAGCTTGTATATACAGCTCCCATAAATATTAGCAATTGCCGAGCATTGCTGGGTTCGCTAGTAAACCATAAATACATGTTATTAATCTGTAGCAATACCCAAGGCCCATTATACAAAAATTCTGACAGAATTTCTGTCTTTATGATGCAGGTTCATCATGTACGAGGGGGAGTTGGAAAATAAGTTTCCCCTGTCGACTATGGTCAGAGCTGCATATGAAAGGAAAAACTAGAATGAGACATTAAAGATAAGACATATCTTTATTTTTCTACATAATTTCCAAGTACATTGAGATATTTGTCAAACCGCTTTATAAGTTTCAAAAAACCGTCCAGGAAAAAATCAGGGCGTTGCATACGGAAGAAGCGTTGAACGGCTTGTTTGACGTCAGCATTGCTTCCAAAAAAGTGCCATTCGCCGAGAGTCTTCTTCAAAGCTGGAAACAGATGGAAGGCACATGGTGCGAGATCAGGACTGTATGGCGGTTAGTGTAGGCGCTCCCAACCAAGAGTTAAGCCTCTCTCACACGGAGAAGATTTGCGGGAAGCATGTCGCGAAGCAAACAGGGCGGGTGAGCGGCCGGCCCTGCGGCCTGCTTTTGCTGCAGGATTCTGGATATAGCGCGTGTCCTATTATTCTCGCATGTTTTCGGAATGCTACCTGTGCTGGCCAATCAGGAGTCGCGTATGGCGTGTGACCTTGCGGCCAGCAAGGCGGGAACTCGAAGAGAGCACTCCAAGCGGAACGCAGTGCCACGCGCCCGCCAGCGAAGTGCGGTCTTTCTCAATCGATTATAAAGAAACTATTCGGTAAAAAAATTTGATTCTCGTACGACTTATAGATACATTCTTCTGCTTCATGATAAAATGAATATTATTTTGTTAGTGGTCATAGTTCTTGTGGTATTTACGGATTTAGTACAGTACTACAAGGAATCCGAAAATTTTACATTGAAAAATAGAGGTCGCTATGAATTTGCGTTTGGTACACGTTAGGTCATATGTTGCTGCGGATGAAATGTAGCTGAAATATTAAATTATTCTTCGAAGTTGGAAGGATGTCGCTATCTATCACCAAACTCGAGATAATGGGTTGCATGTAAAGCACTTGTTCCCGATTCCGTGCGTCAGCGAAGAAAACGGGCCGAAATTTTCATATAATCCCTTATATCTCATAAATGATTGGAGGTATCGAAGCAAGATTTTATGAAATGATAATACGCAAAGTGAAGTTTATTTTGTCACGTTATTAATTTACGATACTTTCATATGAAGCGCGTTATTCGAGCAACTACAGATTTTATTCAATGAAGTAATGGACTTTCAAGAAGTCACGGATACCTGGTAAAAATAAATTTGCTTTGTCTTTATTTTTACAACGTCAGTGAGCAATTTGTTTAATTTTATACCGCTTATGGTTATTTTCATATACTACTAACTTGTCTTGCCCTCAGTATTACTAAATACAGTTTAATATTATGTGGTAACTGCAAATGCATAAAAACGTTAGTGGGAGGAATATTTGTAAACTCTATTGTTTTGACAAAAGAAGCGAATTTTAGCATTACAACGAAAGTGTCTGCATATTAACAAAATCTCATCACTGACATATTACTCCTTCTTGATTTGAAATTACAGAGGAATTCGATATCGCAGTATGTTTTTAAATGATATAGAACAAACTGATTAGATGATTTTATATGTATACATTCAAATTTCTGAGAAATAAGGAAAACCATTTAGAGTACATATATTTTAGTTTGTGTCCCAACACAGAGCGATGTGTTTTTTTTAATCACAAACATCTTTCAGCTTTTCAAAAGAATTCAATTTAGACCATCGTGGCTGGTTTAAAAGATGTATTTCTAAGACTGAGATACAAAAAATAGATTTTTTCGCCTGTTTTCAAACACAATTTTCAGCATTAAAATATACTAGGGTAGCGGATTCGACGAGAGTTTCTATATATATATATATCGTATGCGAGCTACAAATAGTATATAATAAATTCACAAATTGTAAAATAATGTCTACTCATTTTAACAATAACATCTACATGGGATACTCTACAAATCACATTTAAGTGCCTAAGACTAAGGACGGCACAAATATCCGTGCCCGAGGAGGGATTCGAACCCCCGACCGCAGTGGCCGTGCAGACCGTGACTGGAGCGCCTCAGTAATACATGAAACATTATGTACAAGATAGTATGATCAACTTCATATCTCACTCTTCCATAAGTCTACATATGCCATTGCTGTACTGCTGCAGGTGATCAGGTCTTGGGCTGTGCCCGCACGCTCTTGGGTGATTTAGTTGCGGACATTGCAGCAGGTGGTTCATGGTCTGTATGTTTCCGCACGAACACAAAACACTTTCACTGATTCCCCACTAGGTTTCAATGTAACTACACATTTATGTGCCCTACCAGACTTTCCTTCTTCTTCTGACAAACGTATTTTCACATCCTGTCCCTGACAACGTAACTTCCCTTGTTCCAATGTTAAAGTCCGCTTCTTTTGCCAAAACATAGCAGACCTAACAAATATTATTTTCACTAACATTTTTAAGCAGATAAAATAGCAACAGAACATTGATTGTTCCGATTTGTAAGGGGGCTAAACGGCAGGGTAATTAGTCGTCCAGAATATTTAAAGTAATAATACTGAGGACAAGAGAGTTTGTACTTCATGAAACTGTCCAGTCTAAAATTAAATGAGTAGCTTCTTCACTTACATAGAAAAACAGCAAACCGGCCGCAGTGGCCGAGGGGATTCGAATCCCCCCTCGGGTATGGATATTTGTGCCGTCATTAGTCTTAGTTAGTTCATAAGTAATTTGTAAGTTTAGGGACTGATGACCCCGTAGTTAAGTCCCATAAGCAATACAAACATTTGAATATTTTGAAAAACAGCAGTTTTCGTTTCACCAGCTATTGATGGTCCTTAAAAATCCCTCTACTTCATTAATTAAAATCTGTACATTGTTAAATATTGGGATTCATGTGAAAATTTCTTAAATTGATCATATGAAAAAATAATCTCCCCTTTGCGTGCTATCGTTTGTTAAAATCTTGCTTCGATACCTCCAATCATTTAAAATATATAAGGGATTTTACGAAATTTCCTTTCCGTTTTCTTCGCTGACGCGCGTGATACGGAACAAGTGCCTTACATACAACCCATTATCTCGAGATTGGTGATAGATAGCGACATACTTCCAACTTCAAAGAATAATTCAATATTTTAGCTACATTTCATCCGCAGCAACATATGACATAACTTGCACTAAACGCAAATTCATAGCGACCTCTATTTTTCAATGCAAAATTTTCGGATTTCTAGCAGTACTATACTGAATCCGTTAATATCACAAGAACTATAACCACAAACAAAATAGTAGACAGATCTTCATGAAGCTGAAGAATGCAGCTATAAGATGTGTGAGAATCAATTTTTTTTACCGAATAGTTTCTTCACAATCGTTTGTTAAATAAAGCAGCTCGGCCGTGTTGTGCGTCTTGGCGTCCACTCAGCCTGCACGCTTCCGCACCCATGTTGCACCGTGTGAGAGAGACGCAGTGTGTTTCAGCCGCATTCCTACTCGGCAGCCGACGTGCGCGCTATCCACGAAACTTCTCAGAACCATGCTCCGTGGCTTTAAAGTATGGTTTTGCGTTACCGTCGCCGAGTGTGGCCTCGCATTGTCATCCAACAGCAGAACGCCAGATCTGAGAAGACCAGGCTGCTTTTTCCGAATCACCTCTTTCAGTTTAGACAGAGTGGCTCAGTACCGCGCAGTACTGTTGGTTGCATCCTCCAAAAAGTCCAGCAACAAAACTCCTTGGGCGTCTCAGAAAACGTTGAGTAGCACTTTACCTGCAGACGTAGTGCTTTTGAACTTCTTTCGGACTGGTAATGGTGGATGTTTCCACTCCAAAGGCGTTCAACGCTTCTTCCGTATATAATGCCCTGATTTTTCCTGGGTGGCTTTTTTTAGCTTATAAAGCGTTATGACAAATGTCTCAATGTAGAAAAATAAAGATATGTCTTATCTTTAATGTCTCATTCTATTTTTTTTTCCTTTCATACGCAACTCTGTTCACAGGAGACAGGGGAAACTTATTTTTCCACTCTCCCTCGTATAAGGCAAATGGAAAGCAAGCACATTACTGAATGCAAAAATACACATCTAATGATGACTTAAAGGCCGTCAGAAAATATTACCTTTTTACAGAAACAGCTGAAGAAACAGGTAAATGGAAAACCAGAACGAGTAAGGAAGAAAATCCTTCTGGCTAACCACGGACAAACTATCTGCCAGAAAACAATTGTTGACTATGATTATTACATTTGATCTATATACGCTTACTTACTTACTCTCCTGGCTCCAAAAATCGCAGATGGTTTTTAGCCTCTTCCACAGCATTCTGTCCTCGGCATCTTTCTCCCTTGCTCAGAGTACCCGCAGATCCTTGGCAACCTGATCTCTCCATCTCATTTTCGGCCTGCCTAGAGGTCTTCTTCCTTCTGGTTTATTCTTCGATACTTCTTTCAGTAGAGATCCCTGCTATCTTCTACAGACATGGCCGGCCGATCTTAGTTTTCTTGTCTTGGTTTCTGCGACAACATCTGGTTCATTGTATAGTACCTTGAGCTCCCTGTTCTTTCTTCTTCGCCATTCTCCCCCTCTCCTTCAATAACATGCCAGCAGCCATAAAAAATTTAACTCACAATAAAGTACAGTTTGAAAAGAGTCTAAAGGATTTTTTGGTGGCCAACTCCTTCTACTCCATTGATGAATTTCTTACCAGAAGCGATTGATTGTAATTTATTGTATATAATATTCACAAAATATGAATGCTGTGTTCAGTTTGACTTCAGTACAAGTCTTGTGCAGTAATGTAATCATTGTAAATCAGTGTCAAAAAAATAAAAAAATAAATAACAAAAAATAAAGTAATTGCTAAGAATTTTAATATGCACCTAGTAAATTAGTAAGTAGTAATAAGTTTTTGTGTCCTTTAAAATGTAAATATTTTTAAGATAATTGTTTTTCCTGACCAATTCCACATCCACAAGGACAATTACATTTGGGGTCTGTGGAAGGTACATTAACACATATGCTCTCTTTCTGTAAGTATATATTGTGTATTTTGTTCTGACATGTTCTACAACCAAGACGATTCCCTCAATTCGGATCTACTGGAACTAAAAGTACATCTAATCTAATCTCACAGATTGGTCCAAATATCTTTCGCAGGATTTTATTTTCAAAAACTTTTATCTTTCTCTCTATATGTTTGTCTATTCTCCATATTTCTGCCCCATATAATAACACTGGGCTGATTATGGTTTTATATATTCTTATTTTAGTTCCTGTTGACAAAACTTTGGATGACAGTAGTTGTTGAGTGAGTATGTTGCTCTGGATGCAACTTTGACTCTTGTCTCTATTTCTTGCTTCTCATCATTTCTGTTGTTTATTAATACTCCCAGATATTTGAACTCATCTACTTCTTCAAAAGTATGGTTATCAATTTTCAGAGTTTCTTGTCTTTTAGTTTTGCAATTTCTTTCTACCCTCATGAATTTTGTTTTATCCTTATTTACTTCCAAATCAACTTCCTTTGTTTCCTGGATGAGCCTTTTTGCTAGTATTTTAAGGTCATCCAGATTTTCAGCGATTAGTGCTACATCATCAGCAAAGGCTAGTACATTTATTTTCGTTCCTATTTCAATTCCCTCTTCTGCTTCAATTACTGCATCCAGTGCTTCCTGTATTATAATGTTGAACAAGAAGGGTGACAATCCATCTCCTTGCCTAACTCCCGTATTTATGTCAAATGCCTTTTACGGACTGACGACCACGCAGTTTGATCCGATACATTTACAAACATTTGAACATTTTCAAATACCTTGGAATATTCTCCATCCATTTTGACTACCCATTTTGAGCCTTTTAGTGTAGCCTTCACAAGATTTATAATCTTCTTCGGAATTCTAAATACCTGCATTCTCTCCCACAACTTATCTCTGGATATACTGTCATAAGCTTTTTTAAAATCAGCAAATAATATTGCCATTTCTTTGTTAAATTCCCAATATTTGGATATGGCTTCTTTCAGTATGAATATCTGATCAGTAGTGGAACGATTCTTCATGAATCCTGCTTGTTCCTCATTTACTACCTCTCTTAAATATGGTTCTAATTTTCTCTGGAGGATCTTTGAGAATATTTTATAGGTGGTGGTAATTAATGAGATACCTCTGTAATTCCTGCATTGTTGTTTGTCACCCTTTTTATGAATCGGTATTATGACAGCTTCTGTCCATTCCTGTAGCATTCTTTCTGCACTCCAAATGTTCGTTACCAGGTTGTGTATTTGTTTTGCCATTTTTATTCCTCCCTTCTTAAAAAGTTCGGCTGTTATGTCATCTCTCCCCGGAGCTTTGTTGGCTTTTAGTATTTTGATAGAGTCTATTGTCTCTTTCAATGTTGGCGGTTCAACGAAGGGATCTGCCCTCAGATATTGATGTTGATGCTCCGTTTCTGCCCTTCCATCTTCAACATTTAGAAGCTCCTCAAAGTATTCCCTCCAAATTTCCATACCTTTGGATCTTTGTAGAACTGTTCAAATGTTTGTAGAGCTTATGGGACTCAACTACGGGGTCATCAGTCCCTAAACTTACAAACTGCTTATGAACTAGCTAATACTAAGGACGGCACAAAGATCCATGCCCTAGGGGTGATTCGAACCTCCGACCGTAGTGGCCGTGCAGAACGTGACTGGCGCGCCGCAGACCGCTCGGCCACCGCGGCCGGCTTTCTAGAACTGTATTTTCATTCTTATCTTTAATGCCATACATCCGTAGTACATATGTAATGTTTCCCAACACTCGATGAATGGATAAGAAATCCTTTCGCACCTGCCAATAGTTGTGACCTTCAACTTGTTAAAGCGGAGGAACTGGCAGACCTGAAGAGCAACCGCACTTTAAAACGTAGGTACCAAGAAACAAATTTCTGCAATTTCTCTACAGCAGCATTACCCTCACCTACGTAAAACAGCGCTCGTAGTGTTGATGCAGTTTTCTACAACATACTCATGTGAAAATGCGTTTTCTATTATGAATAATATAAATACAGTGGAACGTGAAAGTCTGAGAAAGTTAGATGAGGGAATGCGTATGAATTTGTTCTCCATCCGACCCCGACCTAATATAAGACAGATTTGCAATGCTACTCAAGTCAATGTAACTGAATCCGTATTATTATTCAAATTTTTTGTGTCTGTTCAAATGTTCGAATGTTTGTAGAGTCTATGGGACTTAACTACGGGTCATCAGCCCCTAAACTTACAAGCTACTTATGAACTACGTACAACTAAGGACGGCACAAATATCCATGCCCGAGGGGGGATTCGAACCCCCGACCGTAGTGGCCGTGCAGACCGTGACTGGAGCGCCTCAGTCCCCTCGGCCACCGTGGCCGGTTTTGTGTCTGTGAAGTGGTGTTTATATTTTTACAATACTTAGAAATAAAATATAAAACTCATTTACGATCTGTTAATTGTAAGTTGTCAAATCGTTCCTAGCCGGTAAACGTAGTAAGGCTTTGGCCAGAAGTAGTTTGTTTTTGGATAGGTCACAGTCACCACGTTTACGTGGAGCTCCCGAAGGCGGGTTTGAAAAACGTGTTTCCCAATGCCACTCCTGGCTGGTCATGTAAATCTGTTCTGGAAATGCGTTTCTAATTGCTGTGTTTTCATTTCCACGATCGATTTTCGCTCCCATGTAAACGCAAAAGTGATTTCGAAACGTGTTTGAACTGTAGTGTTAGATCTAGTTTTTCAACCTTTTTTACTTATCTGGACGGAGTGACTTTTTTTGCAGTGAAGGATAAATATTAGACTGAGCGTTAAGCCGTATACCTGTAATATTTAAATGAAGGGAAACAGCCATTGTGGTGATTAAATAAAAAATCAAAAATGTTCAAATGTTTGTATAGTCTATGGGACTTAACTACGGGGTCATCAGTCCCTAAACTTACAAACTACTTATGAACTACTTACGAACTAGGACGGCACAAATATCCATGCCCGAGGGGGGATTCGAACCCCCGACCGTAGTGGCCGTGCAGACTGTGACTGGAGCGCCTTAGTCCCCTCGGCCACCATAAAAAATCCGAGCATCTAATTTACAGATGCTATTTTTAATCGATCTAGCAAAACCGCGTCTTGCCCTGACATGTACACACGACAGCGAAAATCGGTTTCCGAAATTCAGCTTTTGTCTTTCGGAAGTTGGGTCGCATGTATAAGTAGCAAGTACTTGTGTGTGAGTTAGGCATTGTTGTCTGCTGTGTTACTCTGCTCTATAAAACTGTATCTTCTATCGTTTCCTTTTCTTACGATGAGTGTACGTATTTGTTGCATTTAGGATCTTTATTAAACATGCCAACATGAATGATTTCAGTTACGTTGAGAAACTACACTCTTAGTTTATTTTATTTTATTTTATTTTATTTTATTTTATTATTATTATTATTATTCACTACGATCCAGAGCAAGTCTGGGTACGCATGGTTCGATTAATCGTCCCGGCCAAATAGATACTCTTTCACACTGTGTCAGGTGCTGATAACGGTGCATCCCAAGGCTACGCAGTATTTCCGTCTCCCTCACAGTGATCACCCAACATCTGACGCTCATCACCACGCATAACAACGCGGTCTTGGGTCCTTTGCTTCGGTCTTGGGTCCTTTGTTGTTCTTAATGACTTAATGACTTACCATTCTATATTCACGCCGGCCGCGGTGGCCGAGGGGACTGAGGCGCTTCAGTCACGGTCTGCACGGCCACTACGGTCGGGGGTTCGAAATCCCCCCTCGGGCATGGATATTTGTGCCATCCTAGTTCGTAAGTAGTTCATAAGTAGTTTGTAAGTTTGGGGACTGATGACCCCGTAGTTGAGTCCCATAAGATTTGCAAACATTTGAACATTTTCTATATTCACGAAGATGCTAAGCTAGTTCTTTTTGCTGACGATACAAGTATAGCTACCACGCCTGACAAACAGGAATTAATTGACGAAATTGTAAATTATGTCTTTCAGAAAATTATTAAGTGGTTCTCTACAAATGGACTCTCATTAAACTTCGATAAACCCAGTATATACAGTTAAATACAGTAAACGGCATTACACTATTAATAATCTTAGACTTTGAACATAAATCTGTAGCTAAGGTAGAATATTCAAAATTTTTAGGTGTTTGCATTGATGAGGGATTGAATTGGAAGAAACATATTGAAGATCTGCTGAAACATTTGAGTTCAGCTACTTATCCTATCAGGGTCATTGCAAAATTTGGTGATACACATCTCAGTAAATTAGCTTACTATGCCTATTTTCATTCACTGCATTCATATGGGATCATATTCTGGGGCAATTCAACATTTAGTAAAAAAAAAGTATCCATTGCACAAAAGCGTGTAATCAGAATAATTGCTGGAGCCCACCCAAGATCAACCTGCAGACATTTATTTAAGGATCTAGGGATCTTCACTGTAGCTTCACAATAAATTTATTCACTCGAAATTTGTTATTAACAATCCGACCCAATTCAAAAGGAATAGCAGTGTGCATAGCTACAACACTAGGAGAAATGATGATATTCACTATTCAAGGTTAAATCTGACTTTGGTACAGAAAGGGGAAAACTATGCTGCCAGAAAAGGCTTCGGTCACCTACCAAGTAGCATTAAAAATCTGACAGATAGCCAACTGGTATTTAAAAAGAAATTAAAGGAATTTATGAATGGCAACTCCTTCTACACTTTAGATGAATTTTTAGATAAAACTTTAAAAAAATAAAAAAAATAAAAAATCATTAAAATATTGTCATGTTTAGACACCATTTATTAAACTGACACGTTCCACATGATTACGAAATGTCGTATATATGATCTATGGAACAAGTATTAACGTAATCTAATCTAATCTAAAACATGATCAACAGTCATGCATTCTGGTGGCTGTTCTACCTGTCAGAATAGAATGAGGTGATAAAAGTCATGGAGTTACTCATAACATCGTGTCGGATCTCCTTTCGCCCGGCGAACTACAGCAACTCGATGTGACATGGACTCAAAAAAGTAGCTGGAAATCCTCGGCAATCATTTGCTGCAGTTTTCCAGAATATTATTTAAACCAATCGCGTAGATTTATGAACCGATGACATGGCGATTTGTTATCCATAAAAACTTTATCGTTGTTTGTCTTGCACGAAATATATTTCTTTCTATTAATTCCGTAACAGGCATCATAATTTCGAGCCCTTTTTAACGGCCAGAGCTGTGAGGCGAGGGACTACGTGCCGAACCGTCGGTGCTGATGCTGCCAAGTCAGCGCTGATGTTGCGGCCCAGGCGAACAATAAGCTTTTTTTTCGAATCTTATATACCGGTTGCGGAGCCACGAGTCGCTCTTTGTTACGAGCCACAGCGGATCGGTCTCGAAAAGACGCAAGATTACCGCACTTTCTCCTCCTATGTAGGCCCTCTATTCTTATTCCTAAATAAATTACTTTAGTGTCAATCATGACTTTAATTATTCATCCTGACATTCAATGCCTATCCTGTATCCCTCAATCCTAGCTTGTCCATTTTGTACAGTATATGACTGAATGCATATGGTCTCCAAGTAGCTGAAAATAATATTTCCAGTCAGTGATCGATCCAGTTTGACCAGAGTATCCAGTACATTCCATGTAAAACAGCTGACACCACTAAGGAGCCGCCAACAGGCTGCACAGTGGCTTGTTGACAACTTGGGTCCACAGCTTCGTGTTGTCTGAAAATGAAATGTTTGTTAAGCTTAAGGGACTTAACTGTGGGGTCATCAGTCCCTAAACTTACAAACTGCTTATGAACTATCTTATACTAAAGACGACACAAACATCCATGCCCGAGGGGGGATTCGAACCCCCGACCGCAGCGGCCGTGCAGACTGTGACTAGCGCGCCGCAGACAGCTCGGCCACTGCGGCCGGCTCGTGGGGTCTGCGCCGCATTCGAAACCTGCCATCAAGCCTTACCAACTGAAATCGGAACTCATCTGACCAAGCCATGGTTTAAAGTAGTCTAGGGTCCAACCAATATGGCAACAAGGAGCCCCGAAGAGGCGCCGTTGGTGATGTCGTGCTGTTAGGAAACGCACTCGAGTCGGACGTCTGCTGCCATAGCCCATTAATGGCAAATCCCAGCACAGGTTGTAAAACCGAAGGGTCGCGGGTTCGATACCCGGTCAGAGCTCGGATTTTTTCAGTCTGCGTTTTAACCCATCCTTCACCTCTCAACGATGTGAGGAGTCGCCAGAAACGACACGTGGTTCGGGTTACACGTTAAGCTGTAGGTCCCCTTTCCCCGGTTGGATAACAGGGGTAGCCCGAAGTGGCGTACAATTGAAAGACTTGCTCCAGGCCAATGAGCCACACGAAATTATTATGTTGTAAAATTACTATGTTTGAAAATTACTTTGTTTTCTCAGCCATACATCGACGTTATCTCTTAAGATCGCAATTTTGTCTGAGATGGTATCGAGATTTGCACCCTTACCTTACAGACTAGCATTTCTATTCTTGAGATTTCAAATAAATTTGAAATGAAAGGCAGCTTTGTGTTCCAGAGCATGTCTTTTAATGCATCCACAACCTTGGCTTTGTTTTCTTGCACAAATAATAGCAGCATTGCATTCTTAAGTTCATGAAAACGACTAAGTATGCTACCTCTAGATAGCAGCGGACTTCTGTATAAAAAAGGAGATTACAAGCTGCGTTCCCAACTCGTCACATATCTGAGCGAAATGTCTTGACTTGAAAGGCCTTCTCTTAATATACTTTATCATTTCAGTAGTCTTATACAAAATTGATCTGAAATACTTTCTAATGGTTTTTGATACGAGCGCTTCTCTATTAAGAAAGCAGTGCGTAACAATCAAGTTTTCGTTTCGTTGTTTCGCCAATGTGTTGAAACGTTTTATGTGACTTGTCATTGAAGGGCGCCGTCTGTGCAAATGCCTACACAATTCTTCCACGCAAATTCATTTTCTCCAGAGATCCATTTATTACCTCAAAAATGTCTATGCTTTTCGTAGTTAAGGGCAGTGGCGTAACTAGGACTTGGCTTTGGGAGGGATAGATATGCTTGACGAGCAAAATTTTAGTCAGTTTCCAGACAGACTACCATCTACCACTCCCGTTGAAGAAACTAATTCACTCCCATCCAATGAACGCTTATGGTAAAACATCCCGAGTTTCCAATCTTTCGCCGGCCGCGGTGGCCGAGGAGACTGAGGCGCTCCAGTCACGGTCTGCACGGCCACTGCGGTCGGGGGTTCGAATCCCCCCTCGGGCATGGATATTTGTGCCGTCCTTAGTCTTAGTTAGTTCATAAGTAGTTTGTAAGTTTAGGGACTGATAGCCCCGTAGTTAAGTCCCATAGACTTTACAAACATTTGAACATTTTTCCAATCTTTACCTTTACCAAATTGCTGTTATACGATTTTCCTTCTTCTCTCTCTCTCTCTCTCTCTTTTTGTTCGGGGTGGGGTTTCTATCCCCTCATCCCCCCATAGTTACGCCACTGGTTAAGGGGATTTCCTTGCAACAGAGATACTATCCAATTATGTTGCCTTCACAAATGGAACGGATAAAAGTAACTGAAATTCAACTTACCGATCACTCGTTTAATACTTGATCTATGGTGCACTGAATGATGACAAGGATTAGCTGCAGGTGAGCCTTCAGTGCTGTATGAAGAGAAGGATGTCTTGTATTATTTCATCGCAAGTTTTTTTTTTTTTTTAATTGTTTGGATTTGAATACGAGAAACCTCAGAGTGTCGCGACACGCAGTTTGGAAAGTTCTGCACTAGATGAATACCGGGGCGGTCCCCATGTTAGGCTTCAGATACAAAACATTTACAAGACTTTCTCACACACAGGCGCCATATGGATACACCGTTACACTGTTTTGTCCTACGGGAAGGTGGTGTGAACAACAGACTGATGAGTTTACCTCTTTGGTCTCCTTAACCCTAGAGCGGGCGCGCTGTTATAAAATGTTCAAATGTTTGTAATCCTATGGGACCAAAATACGTTGGTCATCAGTTCCTAGTCTTACAAACAACTTAAACTAAGTTAAACTAACCTAAGGACAACACACAAATCCATGCTCGAGGGAGGATTCGAACCTCCGACGCGGGAGGCCGCGCGATCGCTGCTATATTTGATACATCAGTCACCTTTTGTCGCCTACCCCAATACTGTCAAGCCTTATAGCCATTTAATACGTTTCTAGTAATCTTATGGCTTATGTTTCGTTATATAAGACAGATTACAGCGTAAAAAGGTCAAAGCCGAGTGTAAATTATTCCTGCAACTGTAGTCATGCTGACTGTTTACACCACGCGCCTCCTCATATAAATACTAGAGCCAGCGTTATCTGTTATACGAATATAGGAAGCCGTGTGCTAAAAACCGCTGTATTTTAGGGTTATTCGCTATTATAATTGATTATCTGCTAACAAAATTTCGTATTTCTAATATTTGGGACAGAAAATACTTGATAGAAGAGGAATTAGGGCGCACATTTCTAGAGGTGCTTTCAGAAGATGACTGTGGACATAAAGATGATCTGTTTTCAAATGGAAAGCATGAAACAATATTACCGAGTGATCATGACAGTTACTATGAAATTGATTGTGATGAAAGATTACCTTCCTGAAAAAAAAATATTTATCGACAATGACAAACAAAATGGACCAATAAAAAGACATGAAAGAAATGAATAAAAAGACATTTCATGCACCAGCAAAAATATTATCAAGATTTCTCCAGGTTGTGTAATGGGATTGCGGAGGAAACTCAACTGTTCCACAAAATCATCTGTATCGATAACATAAATTTTACAAAAGTATATATTCACAGAAAAAGACAATAATAAATTTTTGTCGCGACAGGGATGCTAAATTGACAGAAATGAAAGTTATGTAGCAGTAAACATTCTTTTTTTTATTTGCCTCATACATGTTCAAAATCTTCAAATGTTTGTTAAGCTTATGGGACTTAACTACGTGGTCATCAGTCCCTAAACTTACAAACTACTTATGAACTAAGGACGGCACAAATATTCATGCCCGAGGGGGGATTCAAACCCCCGACCGTAGTGGCCGTGCAGACCGTGACTGGGGCGCCTCAGTCCCCTCGGCCACCGCGGAAAAAAAATATATATAGACGGAAAAAATATATATATAGACGTGGAATTTGTGCAAGGACAAAGAATAAAGTTACAACCAAAGAGATATTCTATATCTTTGTTCGCAACACTAATATCTAACTGTTTAATGATAATGTTTGAAAAAAATCATTCTGCAGCATTGGTTCTCTGTGAAAAACCAGAGGTGAAGCGGATTAATTTGCGAGTAAATTATTCCAACAACAACTTAGCATTTATAACATATATGAAATTATCGTTAAGATGTTATTCCTCATTACTGTATGACGAAATATAAATAACTGCAATGAATGATAAATCAATAGAAATAAATAACTACTTATCATCAGTGTGTACATAATACACCTCATGCCTGCTCCTGTATCATTAAAGAGCGTGCTCACTCTAGGGTTGAGCACTCAATCACTGGCGGAAATTGAGTCCACTCACCAGTATGACGTTGCAGCCTCTCTGGTCTGGATGCATGAACTGATTCTGCTGGGAAGGCTGTCATAAAGCCGTTTTACCCTCGTATGAGGTAAGCTGGCCCACATCTGTTATAACTGGTAACTGCTCCTTGGAATCCTGAATGCCGGCACTGGGAAGAAATTGACATTCGAGGTGGACACACACATGTTCTGTTGGAGACAGATCTGGTAATTACTCAGCCAGAGGAGAACTTTAACATCACGCAGACAATTCACACAGACAGGTGCCATGTGAGGACGAGCAACGTCTTTCAGTTAAACCACACAACAAGATTGTTGTATGAGGATACGTGTAATGTGCTGTCAGCATTTCCCTCGGTTACTCCCAGCCACGAACCGGAATTCATATTCGACGACTTTTCGAACCATGACGCCGGAAGTAACTCGGCTGTGTCTCTCTAAAACATTCTTGACTAGGGAAGAACAGTGATTCATTGCTGAACACACTCATCTGCAGTCCATGTATCCTGGTCACGGCACTACTTCAAACACAGCCGTAAATGTTGAGATGTCAACGGTATAACCGTATTTGATAACACAAAGTGTTCCAGAAAGTTCATTCCTAGTTCTCTGGTGACAGGCGCAGAAGTGAAGGGGTTACAAAGTTACTGTCACACAGTACTGCGATTCTCGCTTGTGGTGGTCGGACACGATCGGTCCAAACATTGAAGATGAGCATGCTTGCCCCCACGGCCCTGTGCAGTTAAAGATCGAGGTGCCATTGCATATGAATACCCCCAAAAAACTGGATATTGGACGATTCGACGAGCATGTCATTTGGAGCCTCATAATGTGGCTCCCTTAAGACGCTGTTAGGTGCTGTCTTTCGAGTAGGCGGCATCTCCGTGTCCTTCACAGTGATGGTTCAATATCTGACATTGTTGTTGTTGGGTGTTTATAGGTGACTAAACTGCTCGGTTATCAGTCTCTGACGTTGTTCGTATCCTTTATATGTCCTACTAGGTCTTGTACTAACATCAACATTACTACAATCTGCCTTATGTTCTTTCAGCTACAGCCAGTGTGGAGTACAGTAACAGCTCGTAGCTTTAGTACTCACTGTTTTCGTACTTCCATTCTTAAATCCGTTATCTGTGTTTGTGGGTTTGAGAAGTGTATTTTTTTCAATGCTTGCTTATTTTTGTATTTGACAGTGATAGTATCAAGTGTAGAATTTGAAATTCATATACAGGGTGAATCTAAATTCGCGTACTCGGGCTTCGCAGCGCGATTCCTCACCTGCCAACAATGAAAATTCAGGTTGCACATATTGTGGTATGTGCCACAAAACTTCTGACAGTGGTCTCGGCGGTGGCCGAGGGGACTGAGGCGCTTCAGTCACGGTCCGCACGGCCCCTACGGTCGGGGGTTCGAATCCCCCCTCGGGCATGGATGTTTGTGCCGTCCTTAGTCTTAGGTAGTTCATAAGTAGTTTGTAAGTTTAGGGACTAATGACCCCGTAGTTAAGTCCCATAAGCTATACAAACATGTAAACATGTATGTAGTGGTCTCTACAGAAGTATGTGTTTTTCTATCCAAAGACATTTCACAAATATGACAAACTACAGCCTTATTATAAGACTCCTTGCCCTCCCGTGACGTAGTCATTGAAATATTTTGCTTGTAAAGTTTGTCAAATTCCCATGCTACCTGTTTAAACTCACCTTTGGCCTCGAACGCTGGGAACTGCACGAAACCATGCTTAGAATAACAAGCAATCATAAACAAAACAGTGGTGTGTATCATTTCCATACAAAACGCGTTCCTTGTCTGCTAGCCCCACGGCGACATAGTGTAGCTGCACTTCAGTGGTCCAGTTGCGTGAGTGGTATACCTGCAGTAAATATTTGTCTCTTGCAGTGTTCACAAGTGAATTACTGTGTAAACTGAGTTCAGTGCAGCGATACCATGAAAAGAATTAATCGCCGGCCACGGTGGCCGAGCGGACTGCGGCGCGCCAGTCACGTTATGCACGGACACTACCGTCGAGGGTTCGAATCCCCCCTCGGGCATGGATATTTGTACCGTCCTTAGTAATAGTTAGTTCATAAGTAGTTTGTAAGTTTAGGGACTGATGACCCCGTAGTTGAGTCCCATAAGCTCTACAAACATTTGAACATTTGAAGAATTAATCGTACACATGTTGTGGAAATATTAGAAACCTAGTTGCGATGTGCTGAATATGCAAATGACATTGTGGCCGAGGATATGGAATTCTCGGATATATTATATAACATAATAATTCAGAAATATAATATGCTGAATAGATGTACAGAATGACAGGAGGAATCTGAACCTGACATACCAACATCAACATTTGAAAATGTAGTTAGTGTTACTTTTGATAACCGACTGCGTGACTGCAAAAATGATTTGGAATGTGATATCGTGGCTTTAGTAAGGCGTGCACATTGTTCTCTTCCACTTTAACCACTTCGTCGATTTTCCCACATCTGCACTTTGAGGACTAATATAAGAACTTTCAGGTGTGTCGTAGTGCTGTATATTAAGCAGAGAGTTTTTCGCGCTGCTGATTCAATATGTAATGATGCAATGACGCCATTAAATTGCATATAATTTCCTTCCTATGATATTAATATTTTGTGACTTTGTTTCTCTTTGTTAAAGTGTTACTTGAGGTACAATGCAACGTCTTGCATGGAAATGATCAACACCACTGTCCTGTTTTTGATTACCTGTTATTCCAAGCATGGTTTTGTGCGGTTCTGAGCATTCGAGGTCAAAGGCGTCCCTTGTCAGTCAGCGACTATATCGTGGGATCGTTCCCTACATATGATCTAAATTTATTCTGAGGCGGTCACCGTTGCACACAACGTGGTACACTGCAGCATATCGTACATGTGTGAGGTTTTGTGTGAGGCCAGGACGATACCTTCACATCCAGCGATTGGAGCAAGTAAACACTCGAAGTCACTGTAAATAACTATGGGACATCTTTCCTGATGGTAAGCAATCTTAAACTTCATTAAATTATTTTCTTTAGTGGGGATTATAACATGGATTGGTTCCTTGGATTCGCAATGTACAAGGTGCTTATGCAAATGCTTTTCTTCCTAAAAGTTACTTAAATACCTGTATCAGAGGTGGTTCCTACCTTTGTGATTACTGAACTGGGTGGCAAGGAGGCAGGACATGTCTTTCATCCATACATAATGCTGCTTTTCACTATTAACGATGAGCAGCATGTTAACATGATGTTCTTGCTCACCTTCATATTTATAAAAGCAACGATATACCTATCCTTATCCTCCTCATCTTCTGACTAGCTTAACTTCTTCAGTTCATAAACATACACTGATAATTAGTATTCTGGACCTCTGTTTTGAAATTGTCTGAAATTTGATAGGGGAAAACTGTTCCCTCCGAAAATTTCACCCTGGGTACTTTGTAATTTGCTGAGCGCTATGGACTCTTTGGTAAATTTCCTTCACAAGCTAGAATTGACCAAGAAAAGCAGTATTTGTTTCCCTTATTGGTTTGAGCATCCTTCTCCTTTTTAGGCCCATTATCTACATTAATGCAAACCTGCTGGACCATAGACATGAATATTAATGTATCTGCAACAACAATAACACAGAATATACAGGGTGTTACAGAAAGGTACGGCCAAACTTCCAGGAAACATTCCTCACACACAAAGAGAGAAAATATGTTATGTGGACATGTGTCTGGAAACGCTTAATTTCCATGTTAGATCTCATTTTATTACTTCTCTTCAAATCATATTAATCATGGAATGGAAACACACAGCAACAGAACGTACCAGCGTGACTTCAAACACTTTGTTACAGGAAATGTTCAAAATGTCCCCCGTTAGCGAGAATACATGCATCCACCCTCAGTCGCATGGAATCCCTGATGTGCTGATGCAGCCCTGGAGCATGGCACCACAGCCCTGGAGCATGGCATCACAGCCATCCACAATACGAGCACGAAGTGTCTCTGCATTTGGTATCGGGGTTGCGTAGACAAGAGCTTTAAAATGCCCCCATAAATGAAAGTCAAGAGGGTTGAGGTCAGGAGAGCGTGGAGGCCATGGAATTGGTCCGCCTCTACCAATCCATCGGTCACTGAATCTGTTGTTGAGAAGCATACGAACACGTCGACTGAAATGTGCAGGAGCTCCATCATGCATGAACCACATGTTGTGTCGTACTTGTAAAGGCACATGTTCTAGCAGCACAGGTAGAATATCCCGTATGAAATCATGATAACGTGCTCCAGTGAGCGAAATACTAAAATGAGCTCTAACAGGGAAATTAAGCGTTACCGGGCACATGTCCACATAACATATTTTATTTCATTGTGTGTGAGGAATGTTTCCTGAAAGTTTGGCCGTACCTTTTTGTAACACCCTATATAAGTACACTGCTCTATAAGAACAATAGATAGAAAGTTATACAATTTTTCCTCGTATGAATATCATTGAGATGTGTGTGTGTGCGTGCGTGTGTGTGTGTATGTGTGTCTGTCTGTGTGTGTGTCTGTGTGTGTGTGTGTGTGTGTGTGTGTGTGTGTGTGTGTTTGTGTCCCTCAACCCAGCCCATTCAGGCATTTCATTTGCACCATTGCTGCCATAAGCGCACACATCAAGGCCTGAAAGATATCGATAGTAAATTGTCCCCAGTGCATAGGCATGAGGAGGGTACGCTGTCATTGTCGACGTCAGCAGCTTGTGGTTTTGCAACAAAAAATATAGCTCTTAGATGTCGGCATAAATAATAAAATATTGGTCTACAAAACACGAAATAGAAGTATGTACTTATGGTTAATAGCTGTGTTTTGTGAGCCATTTATTATGACTTCCATAATATCTTCTGTAACACGAAGGGAATACATTAGTAAGGGTGCACTAAATCACTCGCTATCTAAGAAACAAACAAATATGTATTCACTAACTGGGTATCGTCTCACACATGTTGAGTTCGGGTTTGGCATAGTACCCATCCTCTTCATATTCTTGTCATGAAAAAACATTTTTCTAATGAACTAACATCTCCACCTATTTGTTACAGCTAAAGATGTGCATGTACCTCATATTTTTGTCACGAAAAAACATTTCTGATGAAAGCAGAAAGACTCACAGAGTGGGAAAAAACTGAAACGAACAGTTGTTTTACGACACACTATACATCTATTGATGTCCGAGTACATTATATTATAGAACACATTTCTCTAATGAACTAAACTCTATTCCCAACTCTCCACATCATCATCATCATCATTCAAACAGTCCACAAATGAATCCTCAACATCTACTAGTATCAGCAGACATATCCACATTCTACAGGTGATTTCCAAGACAGTCGCTACATCGCACTTTACCACATCATCATTTGACCAGGTGCGCAGGGGGGCAAAGAGTGTGGTTTAGTACGCACTATAGCGAAGTTCATGTTTTGGTTGCATGGAGTTACTCTTATCACGCAGCACTTAAAAGTTCCTGGCCACAGCTTGCAACAGGTGGAATTCGTTTCCAAAGACGAATGCAGCACATGGAACAAGTTGTATTGTCACCAATCAGCGATACCGATTGGCGTTTCGATGGTGTTAGCGTAATAGGGGATACGGATGCGGTGGTGATGTTGCTGCCAGACTCATAAGATCACATTCTGTAAAAGAAAGAGCAAGCATAAACCATGAACTCGCCTGCTGCTGCACTGAAGGATCTGAACATATGGTGACATCAAAAAAGAAGAATATCCACAACTGGTTATATATATAATAAGGAAATTAAATTACCGATTTCAATCCAAGTTCCATATAGACGGTTGGTGGTCAGGAGTTTCCTCCTCCTCTTCCTCAGCCACACCGTCCAGTTACTGTTGATGCACCTATTGAGGGATTTTACCATCATCATCATCTATAACAACCACAACAGTTTTATTCATGAAAATTCTGTAATAACGAAGAATTACATAATTGTCTATGCTATTGAAGAAGATATTATGTGCATACAACAATTTACAGGACTATTCATCAATGGGACATTTCTGGATGTCTGTGATAATTCTATCCAACTAATCAACAATTCCCATGTGCGTTTGAGGATGAGGAGGTTGCATTGGAGGTGGTGTTGCAGTGCTGCTGCTCAGTCCTCAGCTGACAAACCAACCCCTCAAACGTAGGCTGAAAGAATGCTGAAACAGATTTTTTTCTTCTTCAGAGTTTACTTACGCCATGTAATACTGTTTTATATGTAACATTGTTCTGAACAGATGTTATGGTGGAACAGACACGCACACACACACAAACATTTCACCTCACCTATCATAAGTTCGAAACATAACTGTGTAAGTGGTCTTAACGAATATTCTGTGGTAGACCGTGAGCATATCTACACACAGGAAAGATACAGTAATAAAAATAAAGAACAAACATTTTACTATTATACAATGTGGCGACACCAAATGAAGAAGACTATTATGAGAACCAAGCAGTGGTCTGAAGCGTTGTATGTTGGAACACAGAAAGAAAAAAGAATAACTACTATCATGGGAGCTCGTCATGGTGAGGACGATTGCATTCAGCGTCACTACTGCTGCTGGTGTTTCTGCTGTTGAAAGACATTTTCACTAAATTAATCTTCTTCTTCTTCACTGGATGAGCGATTGCAAGAGAATGAGAATGATGCTCTGATTGCTCTTTATTATATAGGATCCCCCACCCTACCTCCCGCCGATGACTTTGACCAATGGGAGCATCACATTCACCCCTCTCTTACAGCTTGAGGGCTTTGGTCCTGGTGTGCCCTTAGTGGCGTAACTGTCAACTACTCACTTGAAACTGAAGCATCGAACACTTAGTTGTGAAACATTTGGGTCATTCTAAATAATAATAATCACTCTTAAAAATGGATATTAATATGTTTCTGAATCACTGGCGATAAAACTTGTTCCATGCGCTGCATTCATCTTTGGAAGCGAATTCCATCTATTGCAATATGTGGCTAGGAACTTTTAAGTGCTGAGTGATAGGAGTAACTCCATGCAACCAAAACATGAACCTCGCTGTTGTGCGTATTAAACCGCAATATTTGCCCCTCTACACTCATGTGCAAATGGTGATATGGTAAAGTGCAATGTAGCGAAAGTCTTGGAAACACCTGTAGAATGTGTATATGTCTGCTGATGCTAGTAGATGTTGAGGATTCATTTGTGGACTGTTTGAATGATGATAATAATGTGTAGAGTTTCGTAAAATAGAGGTTAGTGCATTAGAAAATGTTTTCAATACCATAATGTACTTGGACATCATTAGACGTAATAGAACATCATAAAATAACTGTTTGAGACAATTATATCGCACTCTGCGAGTCTTTCTGCTTTCATCATAAATGTTTTTTTCGTGAGGAAAATATAAGGTACTCGCACATCTTCAGCTGGAACAAATAGATGGAGAGCTGTTAGTCCATTAGATAAATATTTTTCATAACGAGAATATTAAGTGCTCAGATCTCTCGTAAAATATTTTCGTTATGGTTATTTCATGAAATGCTATCATAAGGGGAAAAACTTGAAGTGATATCCAGCTCACCGTTATCATGATTTTCTTGGTTGTACGCACAATATTCTAATTGTGTAGATGCTGCTGCTGTTATGTTTCTTTTTTATCTGCGAGTTTGTAAAATATTTTTGATCATCTTGTGATGGTACAGCTCTTGTATCTTCTGTGCTTACTGTATTAGATTTGTGGTTAAACACCAATGACCAAACAAGATTACACAGAAGAAGTGGACACATTTAATAAAACAGAATCATACCCCAATAAGCACAGAAACTGACCTACAAATCCTCAAAACCAGCAACATTTTATTCCAAAACCTAACAATAGAGGAACACTATCACATCTAGAAAGCAATAGCCCAAGGTAAGAAAGTACTTAACGAATATTCATCACTATGCAACAAAACCCAGTTTGAGATTATAAAAGAAGTATATAAATAAATTCCACCCCCACATTACACTTGACAGTCCCCACTCTCCTACCCGCACACAGTATTTCTCTCTCTATCTCTCTCTCTCTCTCTCTCTCTCTCTCTCTCTCTCTCTCTCTCTCTCTCTCTCCCCTCTGTTTCACTCACCTCACACACACACACACACACACCCATGCACGCACACACACACACACACACACACACACACACACACACACACACACACACACACACACGAAATAAAAATGTCTCTCTCCACACACATGCAGAATAAAAATACACACAAAACATCACCAGTATCGAAACTATTCAAAATCTGCGCACCACATCACAGACACACCACACAAACAAATGAATGCGACACAACCACGACACCAAGACAAATGGCGATATAAACAACACTAGTTCACAAGAAAAAGAGCTCTAAATATCATATAACATTAAGAACATAGAACAAGTAAGCAAGCAGCAACACCACAGCTCGAACCTAAGTAAGCCACTAAACAGCCACATACATCTATTTTGGCCCACTATAGGTTACGGTAGGAACACTAAAAGTGGGCCTTTGCGATCGTCTTTTGACAGCTCGAAATTTAAATGAAAGTAACGGTTTAATCATTCATCTGACACGAAAATTTAATAACCAAATTTATAGAGCAGAAAATTCTGTACAACTTTGCTCTCTTATGTGTTTTTCATACCTCGTATCGTTTCAGAGATATCTGCAAAAATAACGGCGATTTTGGGATGTCTGTCAGTCTGTCTGTCTGTCTGTCCGTAACGCGTTCCCACTTTTTTAAGTCGAACCGTTTAACCGATCGGCATCAAATTTCACACACATAATTGTAGGCTGACAGAGGCCAGAACCTCCCTTTTTCAAAATTTTCGGACAAAAAATACGTTAGTTACACCCAAAAAGCAGTTTGTAATGTAATTGTAATTGCAAACGAACCGTTCATCTGACACGAAAATTGAATAACCTAATTTGTAGAGGGGAAAATTCTCTACAACTTCACTCCCTTATGTTTTTTCATATGTTGCATCGTTGCATAGATATTTGCAAAAATAACGGCGATTTGACGATGTCTGTCTGTCTGTAACGTGTTCCCACTATTTAGGTCGAACCGTTCAACCGAGCGGCACCAAATTTTACAGACATAATTGTTGGCTATCAGAGACCAGAAACTCGCTTTTTCAAATTTTTCGGACAAGAAATACGTTAGTAACACAAAAAATCCGTTTGTAATGTAATTTTAATTGCAAGTAAACCGTTCATCTGACACGAAAATTAAATAACCGAGTTTATAGAGGAGAACAATCTCTACAAATTTGCTCCTTTGTGTTTTTTCATATCTCGTATCGTTTGAGAGATATTTGCAAAAATAACGGAGATTTGACACCCTCCATTGAATTAACGAAAACTAGCCGTTCGGAGATGTCACGTGACATTACTCACCCAGCACTCTCTCTGGCATCTTATTGTAACTTACACGTGGTCAGTTCAAAGCAATGTCGCACTGAAGAATTAACAAAAACACGTCGTTCTTCGTACGATAAGTGATAATCTAGTGTCTAAAAACGCTGTATTAGCATCAGTTAACAACTGCCGTCAACAGTAGCGATTGAAGAACGCATGTTAAACTTGTCAGCTGTAGCGTAGTGGTAAATGCGTTGGGCTGTGTTGCTGAAGGTCAGTGGTTCGGAACTCGCCCCTTCTTAAATCTTTTTTTCCTAAAAGGGTTTCAGGCAACCTTATTAATTAAATAGAGCTATGTTCTTCAATGTTTAGAGTTGTGCATATGTAAGAATACTCCCTCTAAAAAGCCTGTTTGTTCTATTTCGTGAACATGCCGTGAAATACGTAACAACTAACTGAACAATGGTCTTCTGAAGCATATGCACGTAAACTGGGAGGATACTGTAACAGTAAGCATTCTGCACAAAGTGCTGACACAGGTAGCTTCGTATATAAAGGAAGTCCCAGATTTCTGTGGAAAGTGTAGTTCCTTAATGAAACAGAAGGGAGGTGTATACATTGCAACAAATTTCCTTGTTTATTTTTTTCTAAGCGTTTATTCACTATTTGTGGAATATATTGAAAGTCATTAATTATAATAAATGCAGCTACTAAAATGTTTGTCTTTGACATGGTTGCTATGGACGCTTGTAACGTAGATGGTATTACCTTTCTTGTAGTTCAGATATGACTTCGCTCATGTTACACTGTTCCGCTCTAAAATAAAGAGCAATTATTCTATTTTAAACTGTAATTAAGTTTTCTTTTACAGCTAAAATCACAAACGGAATAAGTGTGGTAATACTGAATTAACTCTCATAACTCTAATACTCAATATATATTACAAAGTTAGTACTATCAATACGTCATTTACAACAGTCATTGTAACAGTATCTGCACAGTCTATGAACATGTTTTAAAGAAATCTATTTTTACTATTCATTGCTATGTATTTCATGGGATGTTCTCGAAACAGAACAAATGCGCTTTTCAGAGAAAGTGCTATTACCTTTGAACAACTCAGAATCTTGCAGAATACAGCTGCGTTCAGTTAACAAGAGTGTGCGAGAACCTTTTAGGAAGCGAGAGGAAAAATAAAGTGGGACAAAAAAAATTTACAGTGGTGGTTATATATATAGTGTTTTTTTTTTTTTTTTTTTTTTTTTTTTTTTTTTTTTTTTTTTTTTTTTTTTTTTTTTATCAGTGAAATCGATGCTTTGCGGTCGTTTGTTCGTATTTGTTCAGGGTTATTCGTTGAGAATTTTACTCAGTTTTTTTATTGGCGTTGAACCAACACCGTCTGAAGAGACGTCTGTGCACTGCCGTGCCACGTCACGTCACGCAGAGCAGCTCGCGATCGCGTAGCCTACTGGCTGTCTGATGGGGCACGGCCCACCGCCTCACACCGGCCAGCCAGTGAGCTACGCGATCGCGACCTACTCTGTGTGATGTGACGTGGCACGGCAGTGCACAGACGTCTCTTTAGATGGTGTTAGTTGAACCGTCTTTCGTTTTCTCTCTTTTGATTGGTTCTTCGGTTTGAACGGGTACTTTGTGGACGTTGGTTTGTTTTGTCCTATTTTGATCGTTTCGGATAACTCAGTTCTCTCAGGCCGCACAATCCATAACAGGGCGCTCCAGACTGCTCGGCTACTCCCGTGCAGCGATGCAGTGTGAAACGCGGGTGCAATTATGACTATCTGGTGTGTGAAAGCAAAGTTTGTGTGTGAAACTCTTACAGAGGCCCCACGAGTTCTGACCACGTGGGTTGCCAGGAAGTTTTGCTTTGGAATTTCATTATGAATATTTTAAAGTGCGTGTGAATATTTATCGTGATTTGAAAAATGGAGAGCGTTTCAGTTTCAGCAATTGAAACACATAGACGAACCGCTCTTAAGGGACAGGAGAAGGAAAAACGTGATAGGTCGCAGTACTTAGACTCAGTTGCTACAGAAAATCTGCATGTTGCCGTTAATGACGCTACCAACGTGGAAGATGTTTCTCCAACAGAAAATAATCTTTCCTTTGAAAACCACATACAAAGCGTAGGCGTTTGGTCAATTAAAGACGAGCAGCCCACCAGAAACCACCAAGAAACCACCAATCGGGATCCCCTTGTGTTTCGGATTACGGGACTAACCCAGGGGCGACCGCTTGCCCGCCGGTAGCCGCGTTACCTGGCGAGCTCACTGCCCTAATCAAACAAATGACTGAACAGATTTAGGAACAAATGAGAGAGCAGTCGAAACAGGCCGCTGAACAAATGAAAGAGCAGTCGAAATAGGTCACCGAACAAAAGAGAGAGCAATCGCAAAAGATTAAAGAGCGACTTGACGAAATGAAAGAACAGTTCAAAGAGGTCGTTGTTGTTAAGGTCTTCAGTCCGGAGACTGGTTTGATGCAGCTCTCCACCCTACTCTATCCTGAGCAAGCCTTTTCATCTCCTCATAAGAACGGCAACCCACATCCACATGAATCTGCTTACTATACGCGTCTCTTGGTCTCCCTCTGCGATTTTTACCCCACACACTTCCCTCCAATGCTAAATTTACAATTCCCCGATGTCTAAGAATGTGTCCTACCAAGCGATCCCTTCTTTTAGTCAGGGTATGCCAAAAATTCCTTTTCTCACAAATTCTGTTCAGTACCTCTTCATTAGTTATGCGATCTACCCATCTAATCTTCAGCATTCTTCTGTAGCACCACATTTCAAAAGCCTCTATTCTCTTCCTGTCCGCATTGCTTATCGTCCATGTTTCACTCCCGTACAAGGCAACACTCCACACAAATGCTTTCAGAAAAGACTTCCTTACCTGTAAACTAATATTCGATGTTAGCAAATTTCTCTTTTTCAAAAATGCTTTTCTTCCCATTGCCATTCTGCATTTTATATCCTCTGTACTGCGACCATCGCATGTTATTTTACTACCCAAGTAACAAAACTCATCTACCACCTTCATTGTTTCGTTACCTAATCTAATTCCTTCAGCATCGCCTGATTTTCTAAGACCGCATTCCATTATTTTTGTTTTGCTTCAAAGAGGTCACCGAGCAATTAAAAGAACAGATTGCGAATCAAGAGGCGCACGTATTACGAGAAATGGCTAGCCTCCACAAGCAAATGGGTGAGGGAGTAAGTCGGAACAGCGTGGAGATAGAAAATATAAAACCACGCATTGAGGCCATAGAGACGGAGAACGGCAGTCTTGCCGAAAGCATCGAAACCATTGATTCGCGTGTCAATGATTCGCTCACGCAGGTGAAAACTGTGCGTGAACACGTCGAAGAACACGTAGAAATGGTCAAACCACTATTGGTGCTTTTGTGTCCCAGCCTCGTCGCCACTTTTGTGTCTCGTTTCCGTCGTAGGTGTCGGTGGCCGAGTAGAAAGACCGACACAGGAATAAAGGATGCACGCTTGTGCAGGTAGGTGGTGACCAGCCAGTGGGACAGCAGAAACTAGAAACACTAGAGTAAATTAGAACGAGATATATATTTCTTACAGACTTAGTAATACTTAACTTTTACATAGCTCAGTACTGCAGAATGCTGATACATAGTTGAGCTAGAGGCCTGCCTAGTGCCTGTCCGATGGCCAAGTCTTCAATGGTGCCTATCTGATTCCGAAGTGTTAGCTGGTTCCTATCTCAGTCCCAAGTGAACGATGTCGTTCAGTGGTGGCCACGAGCGGGATAGCAGCAGAGGGCGCTCGTGGCTGACGTCGTAAGAACGCCGCGCCGTGCGTGCATGGCGGCGTGCAGCGAAAGTAGGTGGCGCGCAATTTAGACTTGTGCGACACCACAGGTGCTGTTTCTGGCCACGTCGATGTTGTGACCGCTGCAGTTACTAGTGTGCAGACCACGCTAGAAGATGTCACACAACGGATTGCATGGGTCGACTTAAACCCCATGCAGTCCTTAAACGAGAATTGCGACAACGCTGACGAAACACGTCGGCAGTAAGTGCCCGCGTGCAATAACAGCCGCGCGGCACGCGGCACTTGTAGCAGCCGTGGCGGGAGCATGGGGCGATGATTCTGCTTTTGAGGACGAAGGTAAGCCTCACCGGGCAAGCTCGAGACGTGCTGAAAACAGGACTGCACATTGCAATCAGGACCCAGCACCAGGCTTCGATTACAACCTCTTTCTGACCGTAGGGAAATTTGAAGTATTCCGGAACGCGCCCCGTGGAATAATCCGCAGGTGTGGGTAGACCAATTTGACTTCTCGCTTCTGCCAAACTGGCTCAAAGGCCATAAAATCGAGTTCGTGCGCGGACACCTGGAAGGCGAACTGGCGACATGAATGAGGTCATTCCCACGGTATGGTGAAAGCTATGAGAGCTTCCGCCAATACTTTTTAGCCTGGTACTGGTCAGAGAATCAGCAGGACCGCATGCGCCACAATATACAAATGATGCCACCATTCGGAGAGTCGGACTTTGCCAGTCCAGCCGAGTTTTTACTGGACATGTTAAATAAGAACTATTATTTAACCAACCCCTATCCAGTATCTGAACTTTTTAGAATTTGTTTGGGTAAGCTGCCGCGACGTCTGCACAACGCTCTCTTAGCACGGGGGAAGCAAAGACGACGTGGATCAGTTTCAAGCTCTCCTAGAAGATTTAGATTTTGATTATGACCCCCCGCAAAATAACTTTTCAGTCAAACAGAGAAAGGGGAATAATAATAATCAAAATCAGGCACCGGAGAAGGAGCAAAATAATGGTTCTAATTGGTAGTTCTGGGGAAACGGCCAGTGAACCCAGCAAAACGGGCAATGACGCAATCAAAATGAGAGTGGATACAAAAGTGACTTCCGTGGAAAGAAAAACGCAAGTGAGGGAACGCCAATAACTGGCATGCCAATAATAAATAACTGCGTGAGGAAAATTCCAAGCGCATTCACTGGGAATGGCCGAACACGCCACCACAGGGTGTCGAAGTGCGTTCGCCTGACCCGAAAATATAACAAAAAACCCGACGCGCAATCTGGACCATCGACGTCAAAACAATGACGTTCTCCCTCTGTTCCTTCCTGCTCCGAGTCACGAACAGGGGACGGAACAAGTCAGTTTGATAGGGTTTGACGACTTAAGGGAGGTCCTCTTAGAGGAGGAACCCGAGCCGAGCAATAATCTAATACAACCTGTCCTGATGATTTCAGTCAGAGATTTGGAGCTATGATGCATTCTCGACAAAGGCAGTATCGTCTCCGTTATAAGCAAGGCGGCATACGAGTGCTGCCAAGCAGTGGCATCTTGGCCAGAACTCCCCCTGTAACGTACCAAGGTCAAGGGCGCCTCGGTTGGGCGTAGCCTAGAGGTATGGAGGCAGGCCGAGATTGAATTCTCGTGTCAGGGACATGTTTTTGTGCCCAACTTTATCGTTGTGCCATCACTAGTTGTAGATGTGTTGCTCGGTGTGGAATTTTTGGTGGCATACATACTACCTTGCACTTTGGCGAAGGCGAAGCGTGCTTTCGGCTGAATCAGAAAGAAATTAGGTTAAAAATCAGCAAGTGCACCACGAGGCTGAGTTCCGCTGAGTGGCTGTGTTGCCACTTTTTATCAGATTATTGGGCGATATACTCACCAGATCCTGTTCTCTGAGTATGATGACCCGTTTATACTTGTCGTTCATTGTGAGAAAGTAGACGTCCTGGCCGAGATCGACCGAAAAATGAGTTCGATAGAGGGTGCCCCACCCCGAGCGAAAAATAATTTAGATTCCATTTTGTGGAAACATGGGACGGTTTTCTCCAATGCCCCGGGCATGATCAAAGGCTTTCAATATCAGTTTAAAGTGTGGCCACACAACAAGTTCTTTGTGAAACCACACCAAATTTCATGGGTATACAAGCGGGAAGTCGAGGAGGAGATTGCACGGATGTTAGCGGATGGCGTCATAGAACGCACTGCGAGTTCATATAACGGTCCATTGTTGATCGTCCCCAAGAAGGATAAATCGATCAGGCTTGTCCTGGATTCAAGGCAAATAAACACCATAATTGAGACGGAGACTGATCGACCGCAGATTTTAGATGAACTCTTGAAGAAATTTCACAGTGTCCATGTACTCTCCTCGATTGACTTGCAGACCAGCTACTGGCAGACACAACTGGACCCCGCCT
This sequence comes from Locusta migratoria, assembly GCA_026315105.1. Lineage (NCBI taxonomy): Eukaryota > Metazoa > Arthropoda > Insecta > Orthoptera > Acrididae > Locusta > Locusta migratoria. The sequence continues at coordinate 443,421,996 of CM048755.1, read as the reverse complement.
GTCGGCCTTACATGGCCTTCCTTTGCAACGGAAACTGTTATCAGTTCTGAAAGCTTCCTTTTGGCCTTAACATCAGTTCTGCCGCCTTTATTCATGGCTTTCACTATATTTTACCGGAGGAATTGTGGCGGCGCATCACCAACTACGTGGATGATGTGCTGATCGCGGAAAATTCATGGGAAAGCCACAACCAAGTTTTAGATCAAGTATTGCATGTTTTCCAGCAATCAAGGGTAACGGTTAATCTGAGGAAATTAGAATTCGGTCGGCCGCAAGTCAACTTTCTCAAGCACATAATTACGAGAGAGGGTATTCTCCTGGGCGCTAGTAAACTAGATGCAATCCGAGACTTCCCCGTTCCGACAACAAAGAAGCAAGTGCGTGCCTTCTTGGGTCTCATAAATTTTTACAAAAAGTTTCTACCTCTTCAAATCATGGGTACACCTTCCCTCTGCGCACTCACAAGTAAAAACAAGCTGTGGAAGTGGGACATAGATGCGCAATCTGAGTTTAAAAGTGTTAAGCAAGACCTTCTGGGTGTGCCTTCGCTAGCACACCCCGATCTTTCGAAGGATTTCTGCCTTAGAACGTACTGTTCTAAAAACCGGAATTGCTACCGAACTGTTGGGAGTTTGAAGAAGATGGGATTGTACACAGGAAGACAATTGCATTCGTAAGTCGTGTTCTCACTAAATGCAAGAGGAATTACTCGGTGATAGAGCTGGAAGCCCTAGTGGTGGTTTTCTGATTTACCAAGTTCCGTGGATTTCTTTTCAGCCGAACGACAAGGTTATATACTGATCACCGTGCATTGCAGTTCATCATGTCGGCGATATTGACGCACGAACAGTTGACCAGGTGGGCGCTCTATCTCCAGGAATTTCCTTTCCCGGTTGTACACATACCTGGGAAAGATAATGTGGTGACTGACGCACTTTCTCGTTCCGTGGTGGGTCTGACTCAGGGATCCAATGATGAGCCTAATGAAAATAATTACAGCCTGTTCTATTTGCGTGGCGTAGCTTTTGATAATTTCATTTCTGCTTCCCTCCACGACATAGCACAAGACAAGGACCCGGTTCTGAAAGACATGAAGGCTTTATGGCGTGACAACAACAATCCGTCGATTAGAAACTATTACCTAATTAGGAATAACGTCTTGTTCCGCCGTAGCAACCCCGGGAAGCCCAACTGGGTTGTGTGTATATCGGATAAGTTGGCGAACAAACTCATTTGGATACACACCGTAGCTACACGCACTATGGGCCCCATAAATGTTTTATTGAGCGCCGTGATACCTGCTACTTTCCAAACATGGAAAAGAGGATCCGGAAAGTTCTTGCTGCTTGTAAAGCATGTCAGAAGTCCAAAGCTCCCACAGTGTCTCACCTTGCTCCTCTGTTTCCCATTATTCCTTCTCGTTTACGAGAAATTGCTGCCGTGGATCTGTTTGGTCCCTTACCATGGACAGCTGGTGGACACAGTTACATATTCGTTACCGTCGAGTTGACCTCGAAATATGTAACGTTAACCCCTTTAAGAAGAGCCACGAGCAGGTATGTATCATATGGATTTGTGAAAGACTTCCTGTCCCAAGTTGGGTACGTCGAGAAGGTATTTATCTGACAATGGTCCTCAGTTTCGCTCTCCTGTCTGGAAGAAGCGCATAAAACCTATTTTCATTTCCGTTTATCACCCGAAGTCAAATCCGTGCGAGCGCATAATGAAAGAACTGGGGAAATTGTGCCGCTTGTACTGCTACCGACGTCATCGCGTCTGAGATCAGTATATACAGGGGTTCCAGCACGCCATCAACGAGTTGCCGAATGATTCTACCTCTATGTCGCCGAGGCTCGTTTTGAAAAATAAATGTGCAGAGGACAAGGTACAGGTGATAGTACCTCTTGATCCACCGGTCAAATTGAGACACAGCAAGGTGGTTAAAGATGCCATTGGACACATCAAACAGGCCGCTGAGAAAAGGCGCCAATATGACAAGAAGCATCGTGTAGTACGCTACTTTGAAGTCGGGGGAAAAGTCTTGGTTCATTCCTGTCATCTGTCCAACAAGCGTCTTGCTCTGATGCGGAAGTTCTTTCCAGTTTTTGTTGGTCCCTTCTCCATAAGGTGGGTTGTTCATGAAAACGCGGTCGTACTAGAAACAATACAGACCCGAAAGTCTCGTGGTGTGCACCATGTTTCTACTCTTAGACATTTCAAAGAGTCATTGTGTATTTTTCTTCTGTATTTTCTATAGGTTACAGGTGCAATGTTTTATAGTGTATTTTTGTACGTGTTTTCCACTGCGTTACAGCGTTAAAGAATGCACCGAGAATGTGTCGCATAGAAGTTGCGTTTACAGTTGTGTATTTTGTATCTGTTTTCCACTGTTTTATGGCGTCAAAGAACGCGCCGACAAAGTGTCGCGTAGAAGATGCATTAGTAATATTTGTTATCCTGCATATGAGTATTGCAACGCTGGGTGAGATAAATTGCGTTCTGTACAATCAGTTGACGCGTGAGGCATGCTGATATGGTGCGCGCGCTAAAATTTTGTGGCTCCGTCAGTAATGTCAGCTCCACTAAACAGAAGTTTGAATACTACTTTACCGTGGAGCGCCTGTGTATTAGGTAAATTTAGTTTAAATTTTCAGTCGTTCATGCGTGTTGTTCAACTGCTACACCAGATATACGATCTAAGTACAATTTGTATCAAAACGAAGTGTAATAATTTTAGGGTGTACCTTTCTTTTCAGTTGTGCTAAGAAATTTAATGTTTTAGGTTGTATTGATGTCCAGTACCGTCAGTGAACGAATGGGAAAGGCATGTTCCTCCAGAGCAATGATGACGGTAATTAGTGCTGCCACAGCCAGTATGTGTGCGCCCTGTGTCCTTGATATTGCCAATGTGTTGCCTTTTGTAAGTCCCCGTAACGATGCCAGCTCCCGGACAGAAACGGGTTAGCGCTTGGTGAAGCATAGGTGTTTTGGAACATGTTGTGACGTATCTAATTTACCAGTTAATTAATCAAACTGTAACGCAAGCTTTAACATGACGAACTTGACTGTGTGCATCCCTAACGGAATTCTCCCCATTGTATTTTTTGCAGGAAACTGTGTTTGGCGCAATATAATAACTGATAAGGACGTACTGAAGAAACTGCCTTACCAGGTCCACTTGAATTTTGTAGACGAGAGAAAGTACGCAGCCCAGTGTGCAAGGTCGAGCACATGATTAATGCGACCACAGTGCGAGACGAGTGCCCGAATGTGGAAAACTACGAGCAGTACAAATTAGGGATATGTACCATAACCAGTTTCTATTGTAAATTTTGCTGGAACCGAGGTAACATGTTTCATTTTATGATACTCATTCTTTTTGTATGATGAGGCCTCGAACTAGCGCATCTAATAACTAGTCTGTGTTTTGATTTATGTTTTTTAGGCCATTTTGTAGTTTAGATGTCTGACTTAATCAACTGTGTTTTACTTTCGTGATTGTTACAGGTGTTTATGGATTTTCATGTCTTGTTTTAGTGTTTCTCTGACTATAGGATTAGGATATCAATTTATCCATTTATCAACTGCAGGTGTTTATGTATTTTCATATCTTGTATTGTTTTAGTGTTTTTCTGATTATAGGATTAGGATGTTGATTTACTCATTTGTTTCTTTTTATACCATGCTTATTTTCTAACGATAGTTTATACTTTCATGTATTTTCACATTTTGAAGAGAGAATGTTCTTAGGAATCGAGGGACCGCTGGAGTAGTCATCGCATTCTGACAATGCTGCTCCAAATGGGCAGTAAGCAGGAGGAGTTGCCACCAATCATAATAAATTGTTTGTTGGTTATATTAAGATTCTACAGGTACTCGCCAAAGGGACAAGATGAATCCAGTGATCTGCAAGGGGTCGGGAACTACACTGTAGCACAGACACATATATACAGACGGGAAACCTCCGTAAGGGCCCGGTCCCACGCTCAGGGGTGCGGGGAGGGAGGGTTTCCAGCAGTTCCGTAAGATGTCCCATGATGGCGCTGCGGTCAGAAGCAGCCCTTTAAACTGGCCAGAGCAGGCGGCAGGTAGCGGCTGCCCCCACCACCACCTCCCCTCAAACGCCAGCAAGCTGGACACAGCCGTGGCCTCATGGCAGGCGGCACGAGCTCTCCCCTCAGCCTCCCCTCTACGCTACCCTCAGAAGCGTCTAAAGTGTGGTCTACCGTTACTAAGCCAGGGAACCGCCTGACACCTGCTAGCATCTTATGGAACTACGAGGGGAGCGTAGGACAGTGGTTTAGAGGGGGCTGCTACTCTGTATATGTTACTCTGTGACTGTAGGCAGTAGATGCAGTAGTTGGGCCTAGCATGTAGTTTGCATGGTAGTTTGCAGCAGCGTGAGCTTAAACTGGTGGCAGGTCAATTTAATTTGATGTGATGAATAAGTAATGCAGCGCCGTGCCAATTTGCCTCTGCTATTTGCTCATTGCCAACGCTTTTTTTATTATTATTATTATTTCCCGCTGGCGCCTCCTTGTGAGTGTGACTGTGAGTGTGTCTCTATCCGACTGTGGCCACAGCGTCTGCGTCATTAAACTAGCTTTGTTTAAGTCCCTGTGTTAGTATTAGGAAATTTCTTAAACATCTCTCATATGCTATAACTTTTGTTTGATAAGTGTTGTAAACAGAAAAATAAAACTTCCTTCCTTGATATTTGGCGAAAAAAGTGAAATCTAAAGCAAATAAACATGGGAATAATACTGTATTATGTATGCACACAAGAATAAATGAATTTGAAATTGGAGTAAAAATTTAGAAACACTATCATTTATCCATCAGTATAATAGTCCAATGTTCTTTTGTACAATATACAACAAATAACATCTGCTGTGCTGCAGTGAAAGTATGTAAAATGTGCATAATTAAATTTGTACTGTACATTTGTGCACGATAATTGATAAGATTTATGTAGCCCAGTGAGTTTTGAGTAATGTGGAAACTTGTTCCATTCGTAAAATTAATTTAGTCTCAGGCGATTGCGTTTTGATCAAGTTTTACTCTAAATAAATGTTAATAATAATTAACGAATATTAAAAACGCCCTTTTTTGGTGATCATAAGGTGCCTGCTTCTTTTTAGGACACGTTATGTATGACACAATATATTTTCACGTCCTAGGCCACACCCATTAGCACAATCAAACCACTGAAACACAATTAGATTAAGCATGAACATCCACATGAGGGGAGCTGTCAACTTTAGGTGAAACATAAATAGTTTTAAATAAAATTTGTCACCGCAGTATAAATGCACACACAAAAGTACACAGAAGACCTTTAAGTTCGTGGACCAGACCAACTACAATTTTACGCTCATGCGAACATTCGTTCCACCCCCGCTTACTATTTTCCAGATTATATTTATAACTAAAATCCCCATATCTTATGGATCTGTTTAATCGGTGTGACATAAGTGAAAGTTATATAATTAACACCTCAGAACAATTTCATAATAAAGTGTAGGTTACTAACTTTTCACGTCGGCACCACCAACAAAAGTGAGCACGAGCGGCCACTAACTTCTGTGTTAGCCACGCTAACATTAAAATGGGTGTATTACAGGCAGTGGCGGCGCTTCCTTGGTTCAGTGAACCCCCGGAAAAAAAGCTCGTCGTGAAAAACAAGTAAATAAATAAAATAAAAAGTGTTTTCAGACTATCATTATTCGTTTCATTCTTCTATCAGATCATTTTATATGCACATTCAAAGTATTTTTATCGTATGAGAAACGTTTTACGTCGCTGAGACAGCAAGTATACTAATAGTAGCGCCGCCGCTTAATATATGCGGCAGTGGCCGCAGCGTTGCAATGCGCATGCGTGGCTGTGGTTCAAATTCTCTTCTGAACCCCCTAGAGGCAGCATATGGACGCTCCCGCGGCAGGAATGGGCGAGGGGAAACGCCGCTTTTAACATTGGCGTTGGAGCTGGTAGGAGCACCACCTCCTGGCTACTCGAGCTCTGGCGGTTATGCACAAATGATCCCAAAGAAAAGGCAATGGAGCTACTGCGCAACTAACCTTGCGCATGCGCAAATCCTCTATAAAGGCATCATCCGCCCTTCATATTTATTTTTGGCACATTGAAGTTTCATCAAAAACACGTCATATTTGGTAAAATATCTTATAACTATAAATTAAAGACAGAACAACTGTAAAAACTTTCAGCAGATCCGATCATGAATAATAATGAATTCACAACTCTATAGCTTGTAAGAATAGCTATGTGGTTAGCAGCATTCCTCTGCGCTGTCGAAAGTAGTGGGTTCGAAACCAACTACAAGCAGCTTTTTTAAACCCAATCTTCTTTTTAACACATACGAGAACAACAATGACTTTTGTATCGTTACTTGTCACTTATACCTTGGGCGCTTTTGCAAATGTGTCGCGATTTTGAGGGTAAATGACATTTATAGTCTTTGTTGTAACAAATATTTAAGTGTTTGAAAAAATGTGGGTGAGAGCACCCTTTGAGCATGCTTAAGGTTATGGGGTGCTGCTTACAGTATCACATACCTAAAGGTAGCTTGTTTCTTCATCATGACAGATTCATTTTGTTGCAGTCACTTAACAGTGTAATCAGTTACTTACCGTGTTTTAGTGTTCATGTACATATTCATATGTTCTTGGTGTTTTTTATCAAAGAAAAATCAACCATGTTCAGTATCTTTTAGAAATAAATTACTCAGCTTTAATTTTGGAAGAGAAGTGTGAAATAGAGAAGCTTGGTAGCTGACACCTCAGCTCGAGTTGAAGCAAGTGCAAACAAGCCTAGGTAAGAGATTCTGCAGACCTTGTAACGAAAATATATCTAAAAGGGTGGGAGGAACAGGACGCTCCAGATGCGCCAAATTGGGGAGGGGGGTCATTATCAAGATAAGGCATGGAAATAAGTGAACCCCCAGTCATCTGAAGCACCAGCCACCACTGATTACAAGGAACTATACAATATGGATGTATGTATCTACCCTTTACCTATAGGATGGGGCCGTGGTGGAGTAGCCGATCGGTCTAAGGCGCTTCGCTGCGGAGCATGCAGTCGCTCGCCGTCGTTGGTTCGAGTCCTCCCTGGGGCATGGGTGTGTGTGTAGTCCTTGGGTTAGTTTACCTTAGTTTAAATAGTTTGTAAGCTACGGACTGATGACCACGCAGTTTGGCGTGATATATTTACAAACATTTGAACATTTGAATTTTAGGATGGGTTGAGCTCTGCTGAGGACACTTTCAGTAATGTATCTAAAATTCAGGGACGTATATTCAATGTGTGCTAGGTGTGCACCGCACGACCTGTCAAATTCTCTACATTTTACAAGCACTTCTGGTTTTCTTATTTAATCTTTCGAAAATAATTAACGAAGGAACAGCAGTGCTCCCTGTTCTTTTACTGGACACGATTACGACAAACTACAGTCAACGGCAGAAAATGAGAGCTAGCGTGCACCGTATATATTGCAGTGAGACAGGCCAACAGCCAACACCGACGTTGCCAGCTAGCAGCTGAGCTGAGCCTTGTGGAGGGGGTAGCGTTCTGCAGAGCGGCGGCACACAGCACTGAGGAAATGTGGCAACGACGGCTGAGGCGGGAGGGTGCGCGCACATGCAGTTCTTGGGACAGGGCTGCGGTTTAATGTCACTCTAGGCGCACTGCCAAGCCAACGCGCACTTCGCTAGTTAACGGGATTTCGCACAAGGCTGAGAAACTGTGGGCACAGGGGATAGGGGGTGAGGGCGCACGAGGACGCAGTTCTCGGAAGAGGGCTGCGGTCTGACTCTAGGCACGCGCAAGGCCAACGAGAAAGACAGGCCGCAGTGTGCACGTCATGTCACGTAAGCAAGGTGAGCCGGCGCGATAGCTAGCTGAGTGGCTGGCTGCTATGAGGCAGTGGGTTGTCAGGGCTAGGTACAAGGGCTGGCTCACGTAGCCGCTGGAAGTGGCCCCAGCCCGCTGCCCTGCCACTGTGACGTCACGGCGGTACATGCACCGCGTCGTGCGGGAACGCTAAGCTATAACTACTGCTTTAGTGGTGATTGTTTTCAGTATCTCTTTCACGTGTTTTTGAGTTGAAGGCAGGTAAAATGAAATATCAACAGTTGTGGTGAAAATGAATTTGTTATTATGTATGCGGTACATATATTGCATAATAATCGTAATGCTACTTATTCCCTGACTTCAACCAGTTGCTCATTTTTGTTTTACTTTTGCGATTGTCTGTCATCTTATTTTTACTATTAAGATATCTAATTCTAATAATTATTCTTAGTTTTGCGAAAAGCTTAATTGATCCTGGACATAAACTTGGAAACATCTCTCTCCAAATATGTACAGTGTATTACAGCTTCCTAAATCAGACACAATTGCCGCCACTATTAAATTACATTTGTCCAGCTGTTGAATGAAACATAACAGCTTTGGTCATTGTTGTATCAAAGGAGTAATACACAGGCTGCTTCAATGGCGAGACTAATCCTCTAGCCAAAAGTACATGGACTTTCGAGAATGGGCCCAATGTTTGACCTAGACCATGGTGATAGCTTATTTTGGAATAAATGTGCATCTCATCAAAGCTAAGAACACATGTTCGTTCAAGTTCATTCATAGTTTCTTCCCTTTTAGATATTAACGTTAAAACGTTTGTTAAAATGACAGGGTTACATTGGAACATCATGCACCACCTTTTTAGTGTTGGTGGAGAAGGATTTTGATTTGATTTGATTTTCTCAGGAAAGCCAAAACAGTCTTGGTCCAACCCGCCACTGCCCGCACCAAACTACGTTTATTGTGTGGTATCGATCCCTGTATATCTAGTAAAACCAACCAATGCCCTTGAACAGTGCTAGGACTTCCTTTACCAGTTCTTTATTAGACAAAATTTCTTTGGGTCTGGTTGTCCCAAATGTTCTGTGCCTTTTACTCTCCAATGCAGTGCATTCGAGGATAAGATGTGACGGAGTTTCATCACCATTTAGGGTCCTCTTCTGTTATTCCCATTGTATGTAGGTGTTTTTTGAAATTTCCATGGCCTGTCAGCAATCCCACCATGAGTCTAATCTCTCTCCTTTTCAGGCCCAGGATTGCAGAGCTTCTTTTAAAACATGGCTTGCCGTGGTCTAAAGCGCCTCGCTGCGGAGTGCGCAGTTGCTCGCCGTGGAGGTTCGAGTCCTCCCTGGGGCATGGGTGTGTGTGTTTATCTGTAGGTTAGTTTACCCTAGTTTAAGTAGTTTGTAAGCTATGGACTGATGACCACGCACTTTGGTCCGATAGATTAACAGACATTTGAACATTTTGAAAACATGGCTTTGGCCTCATTACCTTGCCATGTTTTTGTTTATAGACTTTGGTCCAATATTCTACGTGCTGTCTTCTGAGCCAGTTACGTAGCTCCAATTTGATCATTGCCTTGGTGATTGTCAGGACAGGTTCCGGTCCAGTAAATTGAGTCTCTGCCCCCATCCTGGCTAATCTGTCAGCATGTTCGTTGCCACTGATCCCCGAGTGGCCAGGGATCCACAATAGGTTTACTCTATTGCTTTCCCGTAGCTCGATGGAAAAGGAAGCGGAAAACACATATTTTGCCGCAAATATTAATATGTTGTTTGATTTAAAGCTGCCGGCCGCAGGGGCTGAGGGGACTGAGGCGCTCCAGTCACGGTCTGCACGGCCACTACGGTCGGGGGTTCGAATCCCCCCTCGGGCAAGGATATTTGTGCCGTCCTTAGTATAAGGTAGTTGATAAGTAGTTTGTAAGTTTAGGGACTGATGACCCCGTAATTAAGTCCCATAAGCTTAACAAACATTTGAACATTTGATTTAAAGCTGTCGAAATTGTGGCTCTCTAAATGTCGTCAGAATTCCATTTCATTAGCTTTTTTCCGTTCATAATAGCTTTAATCTGGTTCTCTGTAAACAACTTTTTTACATTGCTGAGAAATATGTGACAATTTTTACATTTCGTGTTTGTAACTGTTTTCCATTTACTCAAGACAATTTTTAAATTAGTCTTACTTCTTAAATTCCGCTTAAAATCTTTTTAGCGTTTGCTTTAAATTTGATAGCTCGCATTGACCTTTCAAATGATTCTATTTTCTTTTGCTTTTCAATGCAACACAAACATTTAGGCGAGTATTCTTCACCACAGCCTGTGGCAGCATCACGATGTTCATTGTTAGCCATATTTGCATCTCTTATATTTTCCTTGGTAATTTGTATAATACTTTCGTATAATCTTTATTTTTTATGACTAATTGTTTTAAAATGTTCCACCGCTCTCTTTCTAACAATTCTTCAGTTGTGCCTTTCATTTCTTAGGTGTGTGTAGGAATTATCAATACTCACATTAACAATGTTAACAGATGGAACCGCAAGTTTTTTTGAGGATTTTCTTCTGAAAAAGCCAAGAATTCTGTTTTTCATGCCGTCTCCATAATTGCTGGCAATAAAGTGATCGCTGCATTTTTAATATTTATTTGTTTCGTTCGTTTGTTTTTAACCTCCCATATGGAAATCATGGAAGGATTACTACGGAACGTGTGGTAAATCACCCCATTCGTTTTTCGTGAATCCTTTTTACACGTTGCAATACAACAATTAACCATTGTAAATACTGTAACTCAATGACATCACACTACTCACAACACTTACGAAACACGTTTACAAAAAAGAGCGTGAAACACAGTAGAAAACAGCGCTCAGCTCAGCCACTGTCCACCTGCTACTGTACCGCAGTGACGTCACAGGAAGGGGAAAGCAGGGAGGGCGCAGGGCCACAGTGACGCGCGCTACAACAAAGGCGTAAGTCAGCCCTTGTACCTAGCCTTGGTGGGTTGTGCCCCAGCGGCCGGCCAATCAGCTAGCGATCGCGCCGGCTCAGGAATACCTTGCTTGCATGACACGACATGTGGCCTGTCTTTCTCGTTGGCTTCGAAGCGTGCGGTGAATGCGGCGCACGACTCGTTAGTAACCAACTCGCTGGACGGGCTTTACCATGTGGGTGTTGCACATCCTCGAACACGTTTACCAAGCTGTTTTCCGTTTTTGTCCTAAACTGTAGCTGTTAGTTAGCGGTTAAGACACAGTGTATCGTTTTGTTCGAAAAGTTTTTTAGTTTTTAACAGCATTTCTTCCAGTTCAAAACTTACAATGCAAGTAAATGCATCAGTAAATATCTTAGGTCTCAAAACTCAGGTAGTCCATAAATAAATAAAAAATTTGAAATTAAACTAATAGTAAAAAACTTGCTTGAAAACCCGTTTCCGATGAGAACTCTGAAAAAAAAAAAAAAAAACTTGGAAGTAGTGAGAAAAGGTAGGCCGAAGCCAAATTACCTTACCTTAGTATCAGAGCATAAATGCACAAAGAATGTTATATTAGACATTTTTCTGTTTCCCAATATGAAAGTGTTGAGTGGTTGAAAGGCTGCTCTGTTTTTCTGTTGGCTATGTTTCCTCACGTCATGGAATAAACACGGTTTTTCAGACTTTAATCACCTATCAGTTGGGCGACAAAGACATTCAAACTCACAGTCAAATTCAATCACTTTTACAGTTAAAAATGCTTGGAAAGGATACTAAGGTTCTATTAACTGGCACAACCAACAAGTTACGAAGAACAGGGAAATTTTGAAAAGATTTTTTAGCTAAACAAGAGCTCCCATAAAACTATGATCCATTTTAGAGGCACACTTTAATACATCCTCTGCGTTTCGAGGGACTTCTGCAACCATACAAAATGACCTTATTAAAACAGTTTCTGGAGTAGTCAAGGAATTACTTATACAGGAAGTAAAATCAGCAGACTTCATAGCCATAATGCTTTACGAAACTTCTGACATCGTGTAAACCGCAACTGTCAACAGTTTTACGTTATGGTCATGGAGGAAATGTATATGAAAGATTCGATGGTTTTGTTGACGTAAGTGCAGACAGAACAGCTAATGGTTTGTTTGCTATATTGAACACATTGTTGGTGGATTTGCCCTTTGGAAGAAGTCGGTTGGCCAGACGTACGATGGAGCACTAGGAATGAATGGTCATATTAAACGGCTTCAAAGTAACGTTTTGTTGAGATATCCCCCAACCTTTTCCACTAACTGCTACGCCTATGTATTAAATTTGGTTTTGCAGCCAAGTATCTCTAACGTAAAAGCATGCAAAATAACTTTTCAAACTAAGTGGTCTTTCTTCATATTTTTTAAAGTCTTATAAAAGAACTTGTGCATTACAGGAATTTTTCAAAGAAAATTGCCATCACTTGCCGACATTAGGTGGTATTTCTCATCCAGATTGGTTCACACAGTTAGAGAAAATAGAGTAGAATTGTTAAAAATTTTTAACAGTGTTCTGGATAACATTGATAATTGGGACAGCGATGCAGTGGTAAAATCGCAGGGTTTTCTGGCTCTTCTGGACAATTTTCAGTCAATTTTCTTGTTGGAAATATTTTCTAAGCTGTACAGTTACACAGGTGTATTGTATAACCTACTGCAAACGAAAAACTATTATGTAGTTTATTGCAGTAAGAATATTAAGGAGGTTTTAGAACGGCTCCAATTTGACAGGGAACATAGAGTAAACAGAGAGTGAAGAGACACCATTCAGATGTGGCAGAAGTGAACATTTATCGTCGTTTGTATTTTGAAATATTCGACCACATTCTGTGTGAAATAGAATAAAGGTTCTCTTCTTTCGATAAGCTGGAATTTTTTAACCTCCTTTACTCTAAAAACTACGAAAATTACAAAAGAAAATTTTCTGACCATTCATTACATAAACTGTCCGAAATTTATGGACTCCTCTTAGACTATGTTGTCTTAAAAAATTAACTCATTGTGCTATAGGCCTCTTCAAAAATGTGCATGGGATAGTTTCATTATTAACGAGCATTGCTTGGTTTCAGGGTTCAGTAAAGACTATAAATTATCTATTTTGATACTGAAAATTCCATGTAGCACATATCCAGTGGAAAGATCTTATTCGGCTCTTAGAAGAATCAACTCGTATCTACGAAGCACACAATCCCAGGAAAGACTGAGCGACTGAAGTCTATTTTCCATACAGAAGCAAACTCTTACCATTCTGAAGAGCAAACCCCTTTTCTACAACGTCATAGAGAAATTCTTGTGCTTGTCTCAGGATATAGACGAATTGAACTAATGTACAAGTGGCGTTTTTTTTTAAGTAAATCTATTTATAATTTTCTTTAAAATCAATACTATTTAAAAAACGAGACTGAGAAATGTCATTTCTGTTTAGAGTATTTAAAAATCGATGTTCTTATTCACAACTTGAGCATCATTCTACAGTATGTGTGACTTGCTCAAATGTCCAAATGTTTGTAAATCTACCGGACTCAACGGCGTGGTCATTAGTCAGTAGCTTACACACTACTTAAACTAAGGTAAACTAACCTAAGGACAACACACACACCCATGCCAGAGGGGGGACTCGAATCCCCAGACGGCGAACAGCCCCGCGCACTGCAGCACGGCGCTCCAGTACGCACTGCTAATCCGCCGCAGCTGACTTCTTCAGTGGTTGTATTATTAATTTGAACATTGCAAAGTCAACTGGTGCCGATATTGCACGATTCTTGATACTAACAGAGTTATCCTTGCATGACTGCAATAGATAGCAAGCAACCGCTACTGCCCTTACTTCCCGACTAGACTGGTGCATAGGTTTTCTTTCCCTCTTGGCACTTGCCTGGGTACTATTTTCCGTCAGCCCTTAAAACCGCTACCCTTCGTTCGTTTTTCGTCCACTATCTATCCTGCCCACATGTACGATCATCACAGACACTCATCCTGTGATCTCAATTGAATCACAAATGCAGAGGTGACAGTAGAACTTCTGTGATGGTCACAATGCTAGTGCAGGCGAACAGGGACTCCACTTTTTCTTAAAAAAAAAAAAAAAAAAAAAAATCCAAAGGGTGTCAAAATAAGATAGGCCTAAGATTATAGTTTTTTCTCTATTCTATCGAAGTTTCAATAAAAATAGTATACACAACATGATAATACCTCAGAAAGTCTACGATCTGGTACTGCAATATCATTAGCTCGTAAATTCTTTTAAAATATGCGCTTCTCTTAACATAACGATAAATATGTTTGTCTCGCTTCTTGACGCGGTCAGGCCCAGATTCAGCTCGCAGCCAGCGGCTCCACATGTACTGGATCCTGTGTACTGCCTCCTGACGCCAGGGCCCCTCTATGTGGATCTGTGGATTCCACCTCTCCACCCTTTGTTTGGTCTTCCTCGCTGTGTCCTTCTGCAGGGAGAGGAATCAGTGTTTATGCATTCGAGGGAAACGTCGTGTCCAAATGCAATGTTTCGTCTGTGTCTGTACCAAATTTGCATTATCCATTGCGTTTTTAGAAATATGTAATTTTCAAATGTTTAAACACTATTTTTGGAAATGTTTTTTCAACATATTAAAACTGTTGATGCATTAAGTTTTAATTTCAAAAATATATGACATTTGTCAGTGTGAATTTATAGATATTTTTTTGGTAAGAGAATTTCCCATTCCCTTTTCTTATCGGCTAAATGAACTAAAATTTTTTGCAGATGAAATAATTTATATAATGGAAGTTTGATATAAAAATTAAATAAAGCAATTTGAGTAATAAATAACAGAAGACAGTGTTGATGGCTCGCACTAGATTTCTTAAAATAATTTTAGTCAACTTTATTACTAATGCACTAAATACAGTTGGAATTAACTCACAATCATCGCAATGCAACAAATTAAAAGGCATCGCCGAAGCGATGAGATGTTGCAACATTAGATGCTTGAAGACGCCGCAGCCACAGCGATGGTACCGGAGACAACGATGAACTGGGTGCGAGGTCACTCACGACGAGTGCGGCTGAATATGGCACTGCCGGAGAGGCATAGCATGACCAGTGGTCCATTAATAGCAGCCGAAGACGCCCATCTAGGACAGATGTGGGTTTTAAAATGATTAGAAAATGACAATCATCGAAGACGTGCTGTCAGCACTGGCCACATGGGCTACATTTTGTTCCGAAGATGACCTACATCAGGTCGAAACCGGTCATAAAAATTGTTACATTTTTTCGAGTAAGACTGTTGTTTGTAATATTAATCATACAAAATAGATCGCTGTTTCTCTCCTTTGACAATGTTGTCTAAATTAACTTCCCGGGCTGTTTAGGTCAATGATCAAGAGTACAGCACGCCCAACAGACTTTTTCACGAGACGCCACTCCTAAAACTGCTTGTGGAAGATAGGTAGTTTAGCAAA
Organism: Locusta migratoria; assembly: GCA_026315105.1. NCBI lineage: Eukaryota > Metazoa > Arthropoda > Insecta > Orthoptera > Acrididae > Locusta > Locusta migratoria. The sequence goes on along the minus strand of CM048755.1, from coordinate 443,406,671 downwards.
CTAAATATTTATTATGTTTATTACTAGGGTTTATAGGCTGTCCATACTCGACTTTGAAATGTACTAGCATAAAGCAGTAAAATTACTAACTTTGCATATTGCTGGTTATTCTTTTAAATCGATACGCTCTTATCGAAATCATGATTCTATCGAAACATAATCGTGCGTCCACCTGTTTCGACTTTCGATTGTCAAGCTCGAGTCTGAATGCACTTCACTTGGTAGCGGAGCGATAGTGATAACCGCAATATCCTGTTTGTTTTGTTGTGTGTATGTGGTGTGTGTAAGTTTTGTAATATATGGGCAAAACCAATGGCACTGAGTGGTTTTGTAGAATTCTTCCAGAAAGGAAGGGTATGGTGATATTTGCGTTTAATTATATTAAGAATGCTGTATCATCTCGTATATTTTTAGCAGACTTTTCGGACTGTCGGCATCAGTTATTTACTTATATTTTTGTGCCTTTTTGCAGATACTTTAACGTAATTCGTTTGCCATATTTATGTTCATATATTCACCTGCACTTATGTGACATAGGCAAGAAATGTCACTAGAGAAGTTATTTGTGTATGATTTTATTTTCTCCACAGTGAAACTATATTTATTAACCAACTACATTCGACAGCGTTTGACGATTTAGTGATTTTAGTATATGCCCTTAGAGCCTAGTGTGTATCTTATTCTGTTGTAATGCATGAAGTTGCCTGAAATGAAAATTGGAACCCAGTCTTGATGACTTAATAGCTAATACACAACAATATTTTTACTTATATGTGTATGTATATATGTGGTCTCTATGACGGGTATTTGTGACAGTGTCATGCGTCATGAGAATGACAACAATCCGATGATAGTGTCGGGTATGGGAGTGACAGAACAGGTGACAATCAACTTAAAGAGCACAAAAGGTAATGTAAAGAAATATTTCCGTCGGTTAAATCTCCATTTAACAGATAAAATACAACACGTGTATTGATATTTTAGGCAAACTGTAGCTCATTTGACATAAATTGCTACTCTGCCCATTATCCACTGTTTGATGTATGGCCTTTCTTATTGTTGCCATTCTCATGATCAGTGTCACACTCGCATACAGCAAGGCCATGTCTATGTTACAAAATAATTTTGTACCGTCTGACCATCTAGTTGTCTTTGCCTGTCATCTCTGTCCTGGACTACGTGATGATGTGCGGAGCAACGTATCGTAGTCATCAGTAAAATGTTCTTGCTTACATTCTGGTTACAAAATTGTTTTTAGTGTACCCAACAGTCATTAAGCACCTAGTATTCACGTTTCACACTGTATAGCAGTCCAACCATTAATCTACATTCTGTTACCATCTGAAACAGGTATAGGAAACACATTTATGTTATCCATACCTCTAGCATTAAAACTGCCATAAATATCAGCAATATTTGTTATCAGATTAATTTGAGCCAAAGTTATTTGGTTATGGAGTGAGCCAGTGTAGAAAAAATATAGGATCAACTGAAACATGTGATACCATCAGTTGGATTTGACTTTTAATATCAGCTTGATGTGTTGTATGACTCAAAAATTGATCATTTTTCTTTTGTGATGAATGTGTCATTACTTTTTACAATACAAACTTTATCAATTTACATTCACCCACCCACATAACAAGCACCATGATTTAATAATTAGAAAATGCCAATCGGTAGAAATTTTGGTTGTTTGTAAAGGCAACTGCATGGCAGAGCAATGTGGCGAAGGAAAGTTTCAAGTTATATTTTATGAGTTGTTTTGTTTTAGAATGATATTTTCTACAATGACCCCTCGTGTGCAGGCCCCCACCACCCATCATGCCATAGATTAAGGCAGATGGGAGACATGGGTAATTTCAAGTTATGAATAGAATAATTACTAAAAGGAAAAAAAATAAATAAGAAGTAAATTACAATAAAGTTTCTGAATTGCTATGATGATTTCCTATACAGAATAGAAAGGTAAGGTAAAGCAGTCAACAATCCGAAGATTGGTTTGAACACCACAGTGCTTTACTAGGCATGGTCCTGTTTGGAGGTGGTATGCCGTTGCCTTCCTCCGACCTTCGAACTGACTTACCCAGCCAGTTATAGGGGGACCTACAGTTTAACGTGGGTTCCGAACCACGGTGCTACTCGGTATTTTTCACATGAGCAATACTGCCAGAGGTGAAAGAAGTGGAAAGTGACAGAAAAATATCCTAGGACCTGGCGGGGATCGAACCTGCGATCTTTGGATTTGTAGTCTGGCACTCTACCACTGTGCAACCGAGGCGAAAGAACCTTTGGTATATGTGGTGGTTCATCACACTTACTTCATTTTCAGTTCTGCTTGATTGTTATGAAAAATTAAACCTGCTGAATAGGGCACACATTTCTGTATGATCCTTAAGAAGTCTTATGGGTCATTTGAATTGATACCAATACAGAAAGTCACTTTCATCTGGTGCCTTTTGAAGTCATCAATGCCTAAAGTAGTAAAATTGTAAAAATATCTGTGTTCCTAACATGGCATTATTTTGGCAATGCCTACTGTGAGTAGTGATTGGATACCAAGATGGTGGAGCAGCTGATGATGACATAGTTCCAGATATGGCATTTTAACCTATCATGCTATACCACACCAGGTTTCTACTTTCACATGATCTTGAGGAATGCTACAGGTCCACTTGTTACCACAACCAGTTTTTCAAATTCTGAATGTCCTGACTGCCACGTCACTACCATACTAGCTGAGGTTTTTCCAATATTGGCACTGTAAACAGGAAAAGTGAGTAGATGTCCCATCCTAGAAATTATGACATAGGCTTCAGTTAAGCATTAATATTTGCCTTGGCTGACAAGAAGGGAGAAGAAAAAGCAATGCATAATAAGTTTTATGTATGGCAGCAGTTATGTAGTGAGCTAATGTTGACAATGAAATTATGATAATTAATTTACTGAGTGCAAGAGTGTATACAAAGACATGTCAACCATAGAGCAGGAACAGCATTAATTATTTACTTACACAAGATGTTAATATTCTTAGAAATCTACATACAATGACTTCATTAATGTTTTATACAGACCATGAAGTAAATAAATAATGCTGTTCCTGCTCTGTAGTTCTTATATGTAGTCTCTACTCTTGTCCACTCAGTAAAAGTACATATTTTACATAAGAGGGAATTAATCCTCTGTGTAGACCTGAAATAAATTACCACTAAAGTACCCCACCGCCTCCAGTACCACCACCACCCTTCATTTTTAGCTTAAAACAATATCTAAAATTCATGAGTGTAGGCTAAGTTACGTAAAATTCAGTATCACTAATTTACACAAAATTTGGTAACACTGCCTGTCACTGGCTCCTGGAACAATGGTAACGGCAACTGTACAGCCCCTCCAATGGCACAGCCAGGATTTGGTTCTGAGGGCCTAAAAAAAAAAAAAAAAAAAAAAAAAAAGCTGTTGAATTTATTAATCTGACTTATTTTTACACTCTTCATAATTTAACCAATTATAGTATGAAGATGAAGACAATTGCACAAGAAATAAAATGAGTAGTCTCACATTAATTTGAAAGTAGAAGAGGAACAACATGGTGAAAATGGAGTGTATATAATCAGCTCGTAAAATAGTTAAGCAGCTTGTATGTTACTAGCCAAAGAGAAGGGTCCTTACCGTTTAATTAACATGAGACTCTGTGTAAAAATTTAACTAAGATAATACTATTGTTCATAAGATTTCACTCATTGGCGCCGCTGACCTGTAAGCAGCAGGTTGCTGCATATGAAGAATCGGCTAGTAACTGCAGCATAGCAGTAAAAATAGCAGCAGCGGCATTAAAACCCCACACAGTAAAAGCAGCACACATTCTCAGTGGTGGCATCACACTGGTGACCCATTGTTACATTCGCTTGTGCTTGGAAAATTATAGTTATGTTGTGGTTTATTACATGTGTACTGTTTCAAATTTCCAGTGCTGACCTGGTTAAAAAATGAAAACTGTAAAAAAATAATAAAATTAAAAAATCTTCGGGGGGGGGGGGGGGCTATGGGGAGGGGCTTTGTCCATTCACCATCTCTTAGTTATTTGTATTAATTGCGCTAATATCAAATTTATTCCCATTACTATGAAACCTAATTCCACAAAGGAAACATTCTCAAACTGCATGTCACATAAAAACTTTTTTTTACCTATAATGATAATTATATATTTCATTATAGCACACACCTCGTGTAAATGTCATTATGACATTTAAATTACACACGATATTACTGCACGGTATAAAAGACACTTTTCATTGGCTCTCTAAATGATACTTCTGCTTCCTTTGACTACCAACATATGCACATCAGTGGTAAGATAGTGTCACCTAAACTAGGATTTAATCCAGGATTTGCATTAACAATACAGTGGCAATAAATAGCTCAAATATGTTTTAGGAGGATAGGACAGTAGCTCGCTTGTGGTCTTTTTAAAAAGACCATCTCAGCATGTCGGGAAAGATTTAGGTAGACCTAAGTCTGGGTGCTTTGATAGTACAAATTTCTGCTTCATTTGGTTGGTCATTACTGTAAAATTTTGATTATACATGTCTAGCTGAAAACCCAGTATTGTCCAGTTAAGTGTTTAAATCTCTGCTAGTCCTCTCCTTGTGATATAAGTGATGGCAAGTGTAGTTTACAGTAACATTTCCTACAATTTTTACTATAGCCCATGTAATCCACTTGACACTCAGCAACTGTACCATATTATTTAGACATTTTAATTTATTATCTCTCAACAGTTGTGAATATTGTTTTGTTAAGTTACATTCTTCAATCTCTTGGATCACCTTCAGATCTAAAATTAAATACTGTGTGTAGTACCTGACTTTTTCAACAATAATCTGGGTTAATTTTTGCTGGCCGTCCTGGCAGCCCCACTTACAATGCTGACAGTCATGTAACATTGGCATTAGCCAGTTGCATGACAACACAAATGTTTTGTCATGAAATCTTCGTTTTTCAGGATACTGAGTGGATAAGGGTACATACAAGAACCTGTCAACCATAAATAAAGAACAGCGTTATTTATTTCCTTAATGGTCTGTGAAAAACATTAATCAAGTCATTCTTAGTAGATGTATGTTTTCAGAAGGCGTGAGTAATTATGTGGTAGCTGAGTAAAAGACGATAGTTTGTTTACAAACAGAACAGATCATAGATTACTATTTTGTGTTTAAAAACTGATCTGTAGCTTCCCTCTGATGGTAAGGTTTAGGTTAACAGAGAGGTTTTATTTGCATGTGAGCTCCGAAGGCGCGAATTTTTGGTCTCAGAACTGTGATCGATGTTACATTTTGTTATCTGTAATTTATGATAACAACTACAGATTATTTATTATCTACAATACAGAAGTATTAAGATATACCGTATATGGGACATGTTGATGATGTCATGGGTCAAAGCAGACGGGTGGAATCGCATCATAAAATATTGCCATGTATCCAGTCCTTGTTGCTCAAGTCAAATCTTGTAGCCACACTGTATTTGGGTCATTTGGAAGGACCGTTGTATATCGCTTTGGACAGCCTGCTATCAATAATTACGGACTATCGATAGTTGTGTAGTGTCAATTTGTATCGAACATGTGAGCATCAGAATGCTATTGTAGTTTGTTTACTCGCAAGTATACGCGAATCAGTTGCCTTTATGATATAATTAAAAATCGTTTAGCCTAGACCACGATAATACGTTTCTGATCCGGAGATTCTCATACTAAAAAAAAAAAAAAAATAATTGTTTAACCTAAACCTTACCTTCTTAAGGCTACGCTACAGATCAGTTTTTTAAGTGAAATAGCATAGACCATGATAATATCTTTATGAACCGAAGATTTCATACAGATCATAAAATAAATAAAACATGCTATACCTGCTCTATGGTTGACAGGTTCTTGTATGTACCCAACAGCATTACTTATTTAATTTGTTCTATACGTCCAAATGAATATCTGTTTTCATTTGTCCGCCAACATTTGTTTATTACGACACAGCTATGTTTGTATGTTCGATATACGACACTGCGATACTCGCGTCTTCGATACATATCGATAGTAGGCCATCCGAAGTTATATAAAACGGTCCTTCCAAATCACCCCATATTTGTTTTCCTCTCATGAACTGTTTGCACCCATGTTTACTGAAGTAAGGGACCATTCTTTCATAAACACTATGTTTTCCTTCGTGGGGTCATTTTCATGGAATTGCTTGTTGAGCATGTCAAACAACTGCCTCACTTTAGCATACATGTCTGACTGAATTAGATTTTCATTGTCACTCAAGTGTAAGTTGAGTGTTATGAATTTAAATCTATCTTGAGAAAGCTTCCCAGCCACAAGATTATTTTAGGAATCTGCCCTTGTTTCCCAGTACATATTTCGCATAGGTACTTCAATATAACTGCTAAGTAAAAATATTGCAATAAATTATCTCATTCCAGTTGAAGTCGCATCATCCAGTCTATTCTGTTTGGTAGCATATTGGTTTGTGAATGTACAATGATGTCAATAATATCATCATCAAAAAATGAGCAGAATATTTGCGAAGGACTTGGTTTGTTTGGCATGTAGTGTTATTAGGACCATTCATTATTGCACTCTCTAAGATCACAGTGCTCCCAATGATAAATCTTTTTCCTTTTCGTATCACCATTTCCATCCTGTCTGCCTTCCCCTACCTCTAGCTTTTCTCGTCTTCCTCCCTGCATCCAGTAAGTTCACTTTCAATAACTAGTTCTGCTTCTGTGTAAGTTCTCAGTTGACTTCCCAGTAAATTATCTATATCTGCAATATTTTCACTCCATGAATCCATCAGTCACGTCATCACAAGCATTTGTGTGTGTGTGTGTGTGTGTGTGTGTGTGTGTGTGGAGGGGGGCTGTCAGTGAAATCTGAATGCTGGCATCCACGATGTCATCATTACATTAATCATTTTCAAGTTTTCTCAGAGCTTCATCAAGACTGAAGCCCCTATATAAAGAAATAGCTGGACATTATCATTTGCTGTAAAGGACCCTATTTTATGACTGACGTACTACATGTAGTATGGCAATATATAACAATCAATACTGTGGACCATTGTTAAAATTACACTGGTATTGCACCATGGTATAATAAATGATTGTTTTTGAGTTATGGATATAATAATAGAACTTACAACTATATATAATACATTTTACCCAAACCTTCGAAAGCCAATGAAATAGTGGTCTGCCATTTTCCCACGTACAGGTAAAGTAACACAGATATCCAAGCACAAATAGAAAGCAGTACTGCAAGATTTTGATGTGCCATTTGTGTGTTGTCTTGTATGCGGTCCTTGTCTGTGTGTTGTGTTCTACTGTATTGTGAGAGATCTCGTGCACCCAGTGCTTGCCTGTTAATTATTTTTCTTTCGGTATATTTGTTGCTTTAGTCCCTATTATCTGAGTTTTATAACAATTCTCCAAAGCTACTTGTTTTGTTGTGCTCAGTTCCTGTGTGTATTTTTGTTTGAGTCTTCTCTTTAGTTCATTGAACAAGAATCTGAAGTTTGCCTGTTTGTGTGTCATTGGGTAATTTAATAAGTGGTGGATGGTGGCACTCACGGTGGTTGGTTTTCTGAATATTGTGAATTAATGATTGTTGTTTATTTATTTTTTTTATTTTTTTTATTATTATTATTTTTTTTTTTTTTTTTTTTTGGTGATATCCATAAAATTTGTATGTCTCTGTTTCCAATGTGAAGTGGATTTTTTGGTGTAGATTATTTGAGAGTCTGATTTGTGTATATGTGTGGTTTGTTGATCAGGCATATTATATCATCCACATAATGGTAACATTATATTACTCAGTATTTTTTTGGTCGTATTATGTACCTGAAGATTTTGTTTTCCAAGTTGTTCATGAAGATATTAGCTACAAGGCCTACGAAAGTAGTGTGGCTGTCAAACCAATCGTCAGATTGTTGACTACTTTACCTTTTAATCAAAACTCACACCACTACCACCATAAACTCTAATAACAGAATACGTGAAGAAATTAAATCCAGCAAGCTGAAAAGAAAACAAGGGCATACTTACCAGGTCAGATAAAGGAAATATATTGGTACTGATAAAAGAGCAGGGATACATAATTAAAAGACTAGACTTTCTGAAACACAACCACCTCAACTAATTGATCAAGACCCAAGACAAAGATATCAAAAAGCATCCAATAGACCCTGAAGGCCAGATAAGAAGAGTGACACAGAAAATAACAAAGGCACCCACTCTAAATTCCCTACCAAAAGTGCCCCCAAAAAAGTATTCCAATATGCCCAATTATTGATGTCAGAAATACTTTATCCTCTTATCTACCCAAAACACACACACACACACACACACACACACACACACACACACACACACACACACACACACAATGCAAAAGAAAATATGCAGTTTTGAAATCAAGAGAAACCTGGAAAACTCGCAGGAACTAATAGAAAGAATGTGGACATACCAGAGGCAGCAACCCTCATATCCTCTGATGTCACATCAATGTGCACCTCCATACCAATAAATAAGACAATCACCACCACACACAAAGACAACAGGGAAACACACCAGACACATGCATTGAATAAATAACTGCTATACTGAGGACCATAACAGAACAAAATTACTTTGTGTTCAACAAAGACTTCTATTTCCAACAGGAAGGCTGATAATGGGTACACTGATTAGTGGCTTCACAATGAAATAAACAATCTACACCCAAAAATCCACTTCACATTGGAAACAGAAGAAGACAACACACTGAATTTTGTGGATATAACCATAAAAAGAAAAATCACCATTCAAGAATTCACAAAATATTCAGAAAATTAGCCACCTTGAGTACCGCTAATGACTGTATCAAATCACCCGGTGACACACAAACAGGCAAGCTTCAGAATATTGCTCAAGAGACTAAACAATAGACCTATAAGCAAACAAAACTACACACAGGAACTGAATACAATAAAACAAAAGCAGTGGAGAATGGTTAATAGAGAGACTAAATTAACAAATATGCCAAAAGAAAAATAATGGACAGACCGCCCCCCCCCCCTCCCACACACACAAGACTTCACAAAAATAGAGAACAACACAAAACACAAATGGAAACGAATGACAAAAAATAATTCACAGGATAGGTAATATATTAAAGAAACAGAGACTCTAAATAGAATGCAAGACAGGCATTACAGTACTGAATAAACTTGGAGCACAGATAACACCAACAGTCAAATTCAACAGTTCAGGCACATATGGACTCACATCAGCACATGGCAATCAGTATCCATAGGACAAACTTGCAGGAATTTTAAAACCAGATTATTCTGAACATCTCAGAGCACTAAAAAGTCACAGGTCCCATAGCACATTTGCCGACCACCTAATAGCCCATACCCCCCCCCCCCCTCCTGGGGGGCCACAGCTCTTTTGTGGGTATGTGTGTGGCGCGCACGGGGCCCCAAGCCCAGGCCACTTCCCACTTTCCCCCCGGTTTGTGTCTTCGCCCGGAGATGGGCGTTTTCATTCAGTCAAAGGTTTTTTCTCTCTCTCTCTGAGACTTCTTCTTTTCTTGGTCCTCTTTCTTTCCTGTTCTTTCGCCTTCCCCTCTTGCTCCTTTCTCTTTGTCCTCAATCCACCTTTTTAATCTCTGCCTCGACGTTTATTCTCCCACCTTCATCCCTTTCTCTTCTTCCTGTCTTCTTTCTTTCCTGTGCGTGTCTGAAGGTCAACCCACGCTTTGCGTAGCCGGTGACGGGGTAAGGCGTAACTCCCCCCCCCACCCCTGGTAAAGGCCAAGCCCAGGCAGGGATGGATTACCGACCCCCGGGGACCATTTCCTTTTTTTTTCCATATTCTGCTTCAGTTTGCTAGAAGTAACTTATTTAAGTACAAATAAGTTGAAAATATTGCGATTTACTACCTTAGGGTGTTTTTTGTGAGCGTTACGTATGACTCGCATGGCGCCAGTATAAAGTGCCAGGTGTATCATTTGCTACACTTGCCCGCAGGAGAAAGGTTCTTCAGCATCTCAATATGAATGGAATCGGGTCCAGGAGCAGAAGATTGGGACAAGGCGAGAGCACGGTCTAGCTCCTGCATGGTGAAGGAGACATTATAACTTTCAAGATTATAAGAGTGGAAAGAAGGCAGCCATGCCTCATCTGCCTGTTTGCAAGGGAGGAAGGCAGGGTGGTAATGGGTAGACCTCAAAACCTCCACAAAGGAGCGGCTCAAACCGCTGGAAACATCAGCGGGGTCCACAAGGAATGTGTTCACGATGGTGTGGCCAGAAATCGGGGAGTGGACCTTCATACCGGATAAACGGCATAGGCGGAGGAGGGAGTAAATCGGCTAAAAGAACTGGTAAAAGCAGTCCAGCAAGCTTTTTTGCTGTCTTTTATAACACGACGACATTGCGCTCGCAGTTCTCCAACATTGGGTGGCGGTGGAAGGTAGCGTGGTATTGGGCATGGCCGCCTTCTTTCCTCTCTTTTAATCATGAAAGTTATAATGTCTCCTTCACCATGCAGGAGCTATACCGTGCTCTCGCCTTGTCCCAATCTTCTGCTCCCGGGCCCGATTCTATTCATATTGAGATGCTGAAGAACCTTCCTCCTGCGGGCAAGTGTTTCCGTCTTAGCACCTATAATCGCATGTGGACTGAAGGTAAAGTTCCCACAAGTTGGCGTGAAGCCATTGTTGTCCCCATCCCCAAACCAGTTATCGCCCCATTTCTCTCACGAGCTGCATCTTTAAGGTGATGGAACGCATGGTTTTACCATGCAAAAAAAAAAAAAAAAAACACCACTTGGTTGGTCTGGCTCCTTGAATCTCGACGCCTCCTGACTAATGTTTAATGTGGTTTTCGTAGACACCGCTCTGCTGCTGATCACCTTGTTACCTTGTCGACCTTCATTATGAATAACTTTCTAAGGAAGTCTTTATGCCGAAGCTGCTGTATTACCCTTGACCTCTCGGCCTGACATACTCTTGTATCGGTAAGCATGCCGACTGCTGTCGATGCCCAACCGTCCATCTTACCCATCATTCTTTGATGACTCCCTCGATCGCCAATATAGGTTGTCTGCGATAACCTTGCTTCCACCTGGAGTTCGGTTTCGCTGCCTGCTTCAGCGAGTCGATTTCATCCTTCCTTCTACCTTTCGGTTGAGAGAGAGCCCACTGCGCCGTGCCATCAGGCCCAGGTTCACACCCACCTTGAACTTAGTTCGCTCCCCAAGGAGAGCACTCCGGATTTGGTATATCGCTCGAGGCTTGTCGAACTCCGTTCGCAGTTCGATAATGCCATATTTATTTACACTGATGGTTCCAAGAGCACCGACGCTGTCGGATCTACCTTCGTCGTCAGGGACGACCTGTTCCAATACAAGCTCCCTGACCAGTGCTCGAATTTCACAGCTGAGCTTTTTGCCCTCCACCAGGATGTTTTGTACATCCACCGTTGCCGCCATCCCTTTTATGCCATCTGCTCCAACTCCCTTAGTGCCCTGCAGAGTCTTAGGGACCCCTCTCGACCCATCCTGTCGTGTACCGAATCCAACGCTCCCTTCAGTTGCTAGCAGATAACGGCTGTCACGTTTGTTTTCTGTGGGTCCCTGGCCATGTGGGTGTGCCCGGGAATGAGAATGCTGACATTGCAGCCAAGGCAGCAGCTTTTTTGCCTCGCGTGACTACCTTTGGTGTCCCATCAGACAATATTCAACGGGCTCTTCGCCGGTGTATTGTCGTCCTGGCACAGTTCGTGGTTCTCACTCCACAACAGTAAACTGAGAACCGTAAAACCGATCCCGACCGCTTGGAGGACCTCCTCACGTCCCTCTCGGCAAGAGGTCATCCTGGCCTGGTTGCGGATCGGTCACTGCCGATTCAGCCACCGTCATTTGCTAACCGCTGACCGTGCACCGCTGTGTTCCTGTGGTGAATTGCTGACGGTGCGACATGTATTACTGTCTTGTCTTAATTTTAATCATCTCCGTGTAGCCCTTAATTTGCCGTCTGCTCTGGAGGAACTTTTAGTCTATGACACATGAGCAGCTGCTAGAGTTTTGCGTTTTATCAATATGGCTAATTTATCAAAGGATATTTAACCCTTCTATGTGATATTTTTTATCCTTCTGTTTTAGCTTTCTCTTGATACTCTCCTTTCTGGCAGTTATCAATTTTTTTGAGATCTAGCGAATCTCTGTTCCGATCCGTGTGCTAATGACCTGAGAAGTCATGCACAAAAGAGAGAGAGAGAGAGAGAGAGAGAGAGAGAAAAGAAAAAACCACCAAACTAATAACAGAAGAAAACTGCCGCATACAAAAAGCAATAGCAGAAGGAAAATTATTTGAGTGAATATACCACACTATGCAAAACTACATTCACACATTAAAGGAGCTATACAGAAATGATGACATAGTTGAAATGTACAAACACTCACCTACCCTTTCCCACACACATAGGGAGAGAGAGAAAGTAAACAAAATTCAAATCCATTGCCATTCCCACAAAAGAACAAATGAAGGCTGACTAGTAGGTGCGCGTAATAACAGAGCATACACATTTCATTTTACCAAAGTGTAAAATGAAGGTAAAATCAAAAAGTCTCTGAAATGTGTGTTTACGTGTTGTCCACAGAAACACAGAAGAGTGTGCTTCAAAATGAATCATAAGTAATAGACAATATAGGCTGATGATTGAAATATCCCTGCTCACCAAATTTAAGTTTTCACACTCAGAGTAGCGTGTTAACTCATCACAATGTCCACACATAATTATTTGGTTGCAGATAGCGCTACCAATGTCAACTTTGTAAAAATGGTCCTACATGACAACACAGTGTAAAGCCAAGGTAATAACCAAAAATAAGATATACAGCTTTTAGGCCTAATTTTCACACATAGGTTAGGACTAAAATAGTTTATTTTGATATTCACAACTGAAAATAAATACAGAAAACTACTGATGATAGCACATAGGTGCAGAAACCTGTTTGGGTAAAACTGCAAACATGGAAATCTTAAGAACTGCACAACCAAAATGATGGATAATGTGGATAGGTTGCAACTCGTGACAATCATAGGTAGACATGTAAAAACACCACACACACACACACACACACACACACACACACACACACACACACACACACACATTCACAAAAGCTCAAGCGCACATACACGCAAACTGAAATTTGTTAGGAAAGGAGGAATCAACATACTTTTTTATATTAAAGTATAAGATTTAGGAAAAAATTGCCAGTGCTTATTTGTTAGTCATGATTGTTTTTTTGAGGTAGCCATTGCAATTTAACCTATAAGATTGCCAGGTCTGAAGATGAGTCTCAATGGCCTAAACTAGGAAGTACCAGGATTAAATGTCAATTGCAACTACATTAATCAGCTGTAGGGTCTAAGGTGTAACTTTTACCCTGCAGAGAGTTATCTTCCATTATAAAGAACCCAGGTAAATTCTTATTGGAAGTAAAAACAGTGACCAATCATTTTTCATTCTTCTGTTTTTAGTAGAACAATTGTCTGATATTCCACCTCTAATGACCATGCTGTCGACATCTCATTAAACTCTAATCTTCCGTCCCTCCTGTCACATATGGACTAAGCAACTTTTGCCATTCATCTTAGACTAGAAACATTAAGTTTGTGGATTGACGTGTCTGTTTGAAATAAGGAACAGCTCTGTTGTTAATAACTGTAACAATTATTTATTCCTAGTTCCTGCTGCTGCTTTAATAAGAATCCACATGTATAAGCAAAAGTATATTCAGTATGCCATTCTGTATTTGTACATAAGTTTAAGTAATTTGTTCTGTAATCTGGATCAGCCTGCATGGTTACAATATTAGTCATAACTAAAAGTTAATATTCCATCCATCTGCTTTGACCCATGATGTCACTCATTACACCTATGAACAAACATAAATAACATGAAACATTTAATGGGTAATCAGAAGCCTATATGAAGAGATCAATAATAATAATTAATAATAATAATAATAATAGATACATGCATGTCTAAAACAGATATTGATCAAGGTGTCTGACAGGGAAGTAACATCAATCAAGGTGTCTGACAGGGAAGTAACATGTCGCACTTTTTTTTTTTTTTTAGCACCTATGCTGAACACCTCATAAGATGTTCAAATGTTTGTAATCTATCGGGCCAAACTGTGTGGTCACACACACACACACACACACACACACACACACACACACACGCGCCCCAGGGAGGCACCTCATAAGAAATTGGAAGTAGTAGTTCATGAAAGTATACAGTTGCAATGAAACAATCGTCTAAATTTAATTCTGTATGCAGATGATAAAATTGTATTACAAAATGCAGATGCAGGTTTGCAATTTTTTTTTTTTTTTTACTAGTTATATAAGCTTGGAGGTAAACATTACAATCTAAACATAAATTAGGTAAAGCAGTCAACAATTAGAAGATTCATTTGAACACCACGTTATTTTACTAGGCAATATCTGCTACTAAAACAAAAGCTGTGCTCCACAACCGAAAACGCCTGTGATATCTAAGATGGTTATTAAAAAACAAGGCATTTAAGTCTGCCTCCATTTTGTTACTTTGACCGCGACAATGGTCTGGACATAAACAGACACATACGTAAGAAAACCAATAAATTTCAACATTTATGTGGAACTATGAACAAAACTTTAAAGTTATGAGAACCACAACATTGAAATTGTATAAAACGGTGGCACTATTTAACTGTCAAGAGACCACATAAAAAATTACATCTGGGGAATTTATTAAAGGAGAATATTGAAGAATATAGGAAAGAATGGAGACAGCACTTTAAAAGAGTGGAGGTAGACGAATTTGTCAGTGTGACCATGTAGGAGCCCACGAGCTCTCAAGAAGAAGAGATGTAAGATGGCCCATGATAAGAGAGACCTAAGGATGTGAAGTTGGAATGGGCATATTACCTAAACTTTGAATTGCAAAAGAAGGCAAAGAACTGTTCCGAAACAATTACTAACCCAAAAATAAACCACATAAAATTCTCAACATTCAACACAACCTTTAAATGCAGCAACAAAAACCATTGGTATCTTAAGTTTTGCTTGACATTACCCTATCTAACTAAAACAAAGTTCATTTACAACAAACAAAAACATATATAACAAATGGAGGGAAAAGTAACTTAAGCACTGATGGGGATCAAATATCCACAAAACCTACCAGCCATAAATGCACTGATGGGAACAAAATATCCACAAAACCTACCAGCCATAATCCAGCACAATTACTAAATACTAACAAGTAAACCATAGAAACTCATGAGAACTTGCATCAACGCCCATTTTTATATTCAAAAACTACTAACAGAAATACTCATACTACTGATATTAGAATAAAAAACCAATCAACACTGTCACCTAACAATTAAGATATTTGTGTATGCCATGGATGTCTCGGTAGATATACTGCTAATTGATCAACAGTTGCATTGAGAATTTGTATTTATATTTACATTACTCTTAATTTAAGTAACATTAAGAATGAACATATTAAGGTTTCAAGAAATTTACGCAATTATTAATTTGTGCTTGCAGACTTTCCGTCCCAAAAAGAGCTTCGAGCCTGGGACCTTAAGATATTCTCTTCACAAACAAGCTCAAGCTTCACTGAGCTCAGGAATTAATTTACGAGCAGTTGTACAACTTCCAAATGGTGAAGACACCAATGACTGGATTGCAGTCCACGGTAAGAGTATTTAAGATTAAGAAATTACATATACTTATGTTTTACATTTTATGATACAGTTTTTAGTATATTTGTAGAAAGAGCTATATGTGGTGTGTTGCCGAGTGAACTAATGTTTGACAGAGTGTTAAGATTATTTTAAAAATTATTTCATTTTTAGTTAATCCCCTGTGAGTACTTCCTCCCCCAACATTCTTAGTATCACTGGGCTATTCATGAAGCCTGTTTCTTTCAAGTATTAATTAGGTCTTATTGTTACCATTCCCTTGTGGAAAAATAGAAAGTTTATATTCTTAGATAATTTTTCTAATAATTTTCATTGTATTTTCTTCTCTCCACCCTCCAAGTGAAAATGTAGTTATTTTGACTGGCAGGGCATGAATGTAAATTTCAGATGTGAAGTTCTTTTCTTTACCCTTGAGTGGTCGCATCAATTTTTGTGACAGTATTGGTAAATTGTCTGACTGTGTCAACCAGTCATCACCATCTTTAAGAGTCGTGAAAATATGTTCGTAATATGGTTGGTATTGAGAAAAAAGTTACTTAATTTTGCTTTTTATACACACAAACATAAACTTTTTTGAACTTCAATTAGACACAATTGATTCTAAGATATGCTCCTCGGTTTTCTTGAGTTTTCTGCAGTTGCTTAAAATGTATTTGGGTATTATTTAGTAAAGCAAACCATACAAGCTTTGTCCATCATCTTGTTACATAAGCCACAAAGTATTTACTGTACGTCTGATCTCCGTTTGTAATGTGTAGTCCATGATATGTGTGTTATTGGTTTCGTCATGTAATATGCCTTCACTGTGCTTGGTTTCAGGCGGTACAACACTTTTTACATGATACCATAGTGATATCTTTCTGGTATCTAGAGTGCCAACACCAATTTTCATGCATTTCAGTGTTAGGAATTCCTGTCTGATTTCCATTTTATTTTTGTTCAAAGTTCCGGTGCAATTAATGTGTTTCTGCAAAAGTAATACTGCCAGTTGATAACTTTTATATGAGTTAACAAAGTAAGAGTCCGATTGCATAAAATCAGTGTGTCTGCCAGTTAATGCACAATATCATATAGTTTGACACCTGTAAGGGGTTTTTGATTGGAAGTTCTTCCAGTACTGGCAATCATTTTTTTCCGCAGACCTCGTGTGACTATTATAGGAGGTGGTACACAAAGTAACCTATATCATGCAGTATGAGGTGGCTTGTGTTGTATGGCTGTAGATGGTAGTGTTCCACAATATAGCTCAACTGAAGCTGTACGGAATGTTGGGGCCTTATGCCTTAGCAATACGTTTAAGGTCTTTCCCACTGTTGCTGATACCTCAGAGCCAGCATGGACCTCCTGGCCCGTTGTGGCAGTAGCCGATCCTTCTGATAGGTTCTGACAAGCACAAAGGGTGGATTTAAAATAAATCGCAATTTGCGATGTTATGGCTTCACTGTATTAGGTTTAGTTCAAATACCAAACTGTGGCGAATGAAAATTTGTGCCCGGCCGGGTTTCGAACCCGGGATCCCCTGCTTACTAGGCAGACGCGTTGACCACTTAGCCACAGAGGACACTGTGACCAGCCCGACTGCAGAGGGGCTGTGGCGGGAGACGTGCAGGGAAGAGTCCTCTGCAGTCGGGCTGGTCACTGTGTCCTCGGTGGCGAAGTGGTCAACACGTCTGCCTAGTAAGCAGGAGATCCCGGGTTCGAATCCCGGCCGGGCACAAATTTTCATTCGCCACAGTTTGGTATTCCATCTAAACCAAATACAGTGAAGCCATAACGTCGCAAATTGTGATTTATTTCATTCATTTGAACGCTGTAATTCGTCAGTGCCAGCTGTCACCAGTGCCACATCGTAAACAGCGCTAAGTATCTGAATTTAATTTGTGTCAAATTTAATTTGCCAGTTTAGTTCATTTTCGTTAGTACTTCTGTTTTAAGAGGTTTATTCGCGCGTACTTGCAGATGTCGTTTGTACTACTGTTATAATAGTTTATTCTATCGTATTTGATAAATACCGTTGTGTTTAGTCTTCGTCTTTGACCGGTGTATTTCAAAACAAGTCAGAGACCATTACTAAAGCTAGTTATCAGTCAGTCCAGTGCCAGCTGCCACCAGTGCCACACCGTTAACAGCGCTAAACTGCCGGACTCTGTCTTGTTGTTTTGACAGTGTAGTTACCACTGACCACAGTTGTCAGCAGCCAGCCGCCTTCATTAGAGTACTAGGCTTCTTTAAAGTTCATTATTTAATTTTCTACTTTCTGCAGTTAATTGTATCGATAGGATGGATAGGATGTGTGCCTGCTGAGTGCGGACGCAGGAGGAGTTGGCCGCGGTTCACGAACGGCTGAGTGTGCTGTTGACTAGTCAGCTGTCTTCAGGCTGCTGTCTCGGGGTGCAGCGATGGTGGGGAGTCTGGTGCGTCGATTGGGACACCTCAGGTGTCTCACGCTTCGCTCTCTGTCCCTGCTACCGAGTCACCTTCAGGTGTACCGGACGTCGTCGAGCCGCCTTCTCCGCAAGGGGAGTGGCGGGTTGTACGGTGTTTGCGTCGCTCGAGGCGGAAGGCCAATGTGGAAGCTGGACGTCCGGCCGCGCCCGTTCGTCCTGTGAGTGAAAGTGTGGCCACTCACTCAGCAGGGTCCGAGCAGGTTCATGGGGGGAGGGGATTATTAGTTATTGGGAACTCCAATGTTAGGCGCGTGATGGAGCCCCTTAGGCAGATAGTGTCCAGATCTGGAAGGAATTCCAACGTGCACTCGGTGTATCTGCCGGGGGGCCTCATCCGAGATGTGGAGGCGGCCTTGCTGGCGGCTATCGAGGGTGCGGGGTGCAGTCAACTGCAAGTCGTGGCTCACGTCGGCACCAATGACGCTTGTCGCTTGGGTTCTGAGGACATCCTCAGGTCCTACGAGCGGGTGGTAGAATTGGTGAAGGCTGCTGCCTTCGCACGTGGGGTGCAAGCAGAGCTGTCGATTTGTAGCATTGTTCCCAGGGTTGATCGGGGTCCTTTGGTTTGGAGCCGAGTGGAGGGTCTGAACCAGAGGCTTCGCCAACTCTGTGACAGTCATGGCTGCAGATTTCTGGATCTGCGTTGTCGGGTGGGGAATTGTAGGGTGCCCCTAGATAGATCAGGGGTGCACTACACTAAGGAAGCGTCTACTCGGGTAGCAGAGTACTTGTGGAGTGCACATGGGGGTTTTTAGGCTAGGCGCTAACTCTAATGAGCACTCACCTGTCAGCATTCAAACAGCAAATTCAGGCCACATTCGGAACAAAAATTCGAACATAAAAATATTAGCCGCGAACTTAGAGTATTAGAAACAAAGTTCCCGAATTTGCAGCGCTGCATGGAAGTTATTGCGCTCAGCTAGTTTTAGGCACCGAAAGCTGGCTAAATGATGATGTGGCAAGTTCAGAAATATTTAGCGAAGCATGGAATGTATATCGGAAAGATAGATCTGATACAACTGGAGGAGGAGTGTTCATCGCTGTGGACAAAGATATTGTTTCTACTGAGATCGAGGTTGAAAGCAACTGTGAAGTTATCTGGGCACGTATAACAGGTCTAAAAGAAGTAAAGTTAATAGTTGGGTGTTTTTACCGGCCCCCCAGTGCTGCTGTAGCAGTTTTAGAATGATTCAAGGAAAGTCTACACCAGGTAGTGCATAGGTATCTGGGTCATGTAATATTAGTCGGAGGTGACTTCAACCTTAAGAGTATAGATTGGGACCTCGCTAGTTACATTTCAGGCGGTACAGACAAGCAGTCTTGCGAGCTACTTTTGGACACATTCTCCGAAAACTGTCTTGAGCAGTTAAACAGGCAACCCACGCGCAATGGAAATATTCTAGACCTTATAGCCACAAACAGGCCTGACCTTATTAACGATGTCTGTGTAGAGACAGGAATTAGTGATCATGATATCGTCATAGCGTCGATGGTGACCAAAGTTCATAAACCAGTCAAGAAGGCTAGGAGCGTGTTTTTGTTGGGAAGAGCCGACAAGCAAATGTTACGATCGCACTTAGAAAATGAATGGGCATCGTTTAATTCCGGGACTGTGGATGTAGAGGAATTGTGGACTCAATTTAAGTGCATTGTTAATAAAGGGTTAGAGAAATATGTGCCAGTAAAGACGATTAAGGATGGAAAAGATCCACCGTGGTATAATAATAATGTTAGAAAGCTGCTGAGAAAGCAAAGGCTGTTGCACTCTCGATTCAAAAAAGAACACGCAAATGATGACAGGCAAAAGTTAGTAGAGATTCGTGCGTCTATAAAAAGATCGATGCGTGAAGCATACAATAATTATCACAGCCATACCTTAGCAAAAGATCTTTCCGAGAACCCGAAAAAATTCTGGTCCTATGTAAAATCGATAAGCGGGTCAAAGCCCACTGTCCAGTCACTAGTTGATCATTCCGGGGCAGTAATAGAAGAAAGCAAACGGAAAGCTGAAGTTCTAAATTTAACATTTAAGAAATCTTTCACGCAGGAGGACCGCACAAATATACCATCATTTGATCAACGTACTAATTCCGAAATGGGGGACATAGCAATAGGTATTTCCGGTGTAGAGAAGCAGCTGAGAGAGCTAAATACGAAAAAGTCCGCTGGTCCGGATGGAATACCAGTTCGGTTTTACAAAGACTATACTGCGGCGTTGGCCCCCTACTTAGCTTGCATTTATAGCGAATCTTTAATTCAGCGCAAAGTTCCTAGTGATTGGAAAAAAGCGCAGGTGACTCCCGTGTATAAGAAAGGAAGGAGAAATGACCCATACAATTACAGGCCAATATCGTTGACATCGGTTTCATGTAGAATTTTGGAGCATATTCTCAGTTCGAATATAGTAAATTTCCTTGAAAAGGAAAAGCTTTTTTCCATGAATCAGCCCGGGTTTAGGAAACATCGTTCATGTGAAACTCAGCTTGCCCTTTTCTCACATGACATCTTGCGAGCCATGGACGAAGAGCAACAGGCGGATTGTGTTTTTCTCGACTTCAAAAAGGCGTTCGACGCAGTGCCACACTGCAGACTGCTAACGAAGATACGAGCTTATGGAATAGGTTCACAGATTTGTGACTGGCTGGAAGACTTCCTAAGTAATAGAACGCAGTACGTTGTTCTCGACGGCGAGTGTTCATCAGAGACGAATGTATCGTCAGGCGTGCCCCAGGGGACTTTGATAGGACCACTATTATTTTCTATCTATTTAAATGATCTGATGGACAAAGTAAGTTGTAATTTGCGGCTGTTTGCTGATGATGCTGTGGTGTATGGGAGGGTGTCGTCTGTAACTGACTGTAATAGCATACAGGTTGGCTTAGACAAAATTTCTAGTTGGTGCGAAGAATGGCAGCTAGCTCTCAATGTAGAAAAATGTAAGGTGATGTGCATGAGTAGATAAAACAATCCTATAATGTTCGAATACAGCATTAGTAGTGAGCTTCTTGATGCTGTCGCGTCGTTCAAATATCTAGGCATAACATTGCAGAGCGATATGTAATGGAACGAGCATGTAAGGACAGTTGTGAGTAAGGCAGACAGCCGACTTCGGTTTATTGGGAGAATTTTGGGAAGATGTACTTCACCTGTAAAGGAGACCACGTATAAAACGCTTGTACGACCACGTCTTGAGTGTTGCTCAAGTATTTGGGACCCGCAGCAGATCGGTTTGAAGGAAGACATAGAGGCGGTTCAGAGGCGAGCAGCTAGATTTGTTACCGGTAGGTTCGACCAATGCGCGAGTGTCACGGAAATTCTCCGGCAACTCAATTGGGGATCGCTGGAAGAAAGAAGACGTTCTTTTCGTGAATTTCTGTTAAGTAAATTTAGAGGGCCGGAATTTGAAGCTGAGTGTAGTACGATCTTGCTGCCACCTACTTACATTTCGCGTAAAGATCACAAAGACAAGATAAGAGAAATTAGGGCTCGTACGGAGGCATATAGGCATTCTTTTTTCCCTCGTTCAATTTGGGAGTGGAATAGGAAAGGAAATGCCTAGTAGTGGTACAGTGTACCCTCCGCCACGCACCTTACGGTGAATTGCGGAGCATGTATGTAGATGTATATCTAAGGGTGGATTTGCTTGTCTTTGGGAGTTCCAATGTTATACAGGTGATGGAGTCCCTTAGGGAAATAGCAAGTAGGTCAGGAAAGAGGGCCAGTGTGTACTCTTGTCCACTTGCTGAGGGAGGGGGGGGGGGTCTCATTCGAGATGTGGAGGCTGCTCTGTTGGCAGCGATAGAACGCTGTGGGTGCACCCAGTTGCAAATTGTTGCTCATGTCGGCACCTATGATTCCTGCCATCTAGGTTCAGAATTCATCATTGGTCCGTGTAGGCAGCTGGCAGATTTTGTGAAGGCAAAGGCAAGCAGCTTCACTCTTGGAGTAGTGGAGTAGATGCAGAGCTATTGATTTCTAGCATTGTTCCGAGAACTAACCAATCACAGTCCTCAGGTTTGAAGCAGAGCAGAAGGCTCAGATGATATATATCTCTCTCTCTCTCTCTCTCTCTCTCTCTCTCTCTCTCTCTCTCTCTCTCTCTCTCTCTCGCTATCGCTGCAGTGACTGTTGCACTCTTTCAGACACCCCTGACACAGTGGATATTGCATCAGCAGTTGCCATAATTCATTCTATCAGCTCTTCATCAGTCTCAATGGATGTTTTGTAGACAACAGGTTTCAGGTGGGCCCAGAAGAAGAAATCGATGGGTGTCAAGTCGGGGGAACGAACTGGCCATGCCACTGACCACTGCACCCTATCCAGTTCTCACCAAAGGCATTTATCTGAATGCATGTGCAAAGTGCACAGATGTAGCATCATATTGGTACCACATTTGCTGTCGCACATTGAGTGGAACAGGTTCCGATATCTCCGGCAGAGTTTCTCATAAAAAGCTTAGGTTGATGTTTGGTTCAGTCACTGGTGGAACATGTATGGGCCATTCAGATTATCACCTACCAAGCCAGCCCAAGTGTTGACAGTTAAGCGATCTTGGTGACCACAAACAAAAGATAGTGTGCAGATTTTCCCTTGGCCACGTGTGTCGATTGTTGCTGTTTTACATTCCCTCTCATGTAAAGAACATTTCATCCACAAAAAGTACACAGTTTTGAAATTCTGGTTGAATGCACGCATTTGCAAAAACCACTGACGGAATTCAATTTGACATGGAAAATAATTTGGCTTAAGTCTTGAACCTTCTGAAGGCGGTAGGGGTGTTAATTGTCTTCATGCAACACACGCCAAATTGTGGACTGCCTTACACCCCTTTCTCGTGCAACACACCACAAGCTTCTTGAAGATGTGCTTCCCAGCAGTGACAATGGCTTGTCTTCAAACCCTGGCGTACGCATGGTACATTGATGACCTTGTCCGTCAGACCTTCACACCTTTAACACAAAATTAATACTTCAGGTTTCGAAGTAGGCCTTAAAGTCACATATGCAATTACAAGACCATGCCAGTGGAAAACTTACCTCAAGTGAACCTGTCTCTCTTAGGGAATTGTGGATGGCAGTAAATAGTAGCCATGGCCAATATTTCTGCCCATCGGGCGCACTTGCACCCCACGGTCGGAGTACACTGTAGTTCACCATCCTGGCCGCGACCATGTGTTGCTAGTGTCAGCGACAGAGAGAGAGAGAGAGAGAGAGAGAGAGAGAGAGAGAGAGAGAGAGAGAGAGAGAGAGAGAGAGAGAGCGAGCTGTAGAAAGAGTGAGGCCGCACAGCACTGCACTGCACTGTCCCACAGTCAGATCCAATGTAAACGAAGTAACAGCGGAAGCACAGCTCTGTAATGTGGCCGAAGAACGGTAAAACAAGCAAACCGTTTACTGTTTAGGTAACTATTAGTGATTGTATGACAGAATCACAACACGAAGCTTTAGAAGATATCCAAAACACAAATTGAAGAAAAATTTAGTAATTTTGTGACCCAAATTTGATTCTATTAGTTTTGCACACTCATCATACCTACAGTAGGCTTCTTCTGAAAGATACAGTAGAACTTCATTTTTACACTTAAGTGAAATGATGTAAATGGCAGGAAAACGTAAAATGCAGGAAATAATGTTTGAAATGATAAAATATGATTGCTGGATCAGCCCTGCATTTTCGAAATTTATTTGTGATATATGTACGTAATAGGCATCTAAATACTCACCAGGAAGTTTATTATATAATAAAGATTATCCAAATTTTTACAATTTTTATGTGCCAGGCAGAACTGGTAATTTTATGGGATGTAGAGATTTTTGACGTAATTTCATTCATTATAATCGAGGCTGCCGCTGCTGGGCTATGTAACACATATTCAACATTGCTGCCTTTTATCGGCCTTAATTATTTACACAGTAAAATTCCTAAAGTTCCGTTCTTTTTGTATTTTCCGATGTTTCACACGACGATATTAGAGAATTTATTCGCGTTCTTGCTTTTTTCATTCTCCAAAGCTATAACTTTGTTCTTTAATGAAATAAGCACAGTACGCAGATTCATGTGATTAGAATAAATAAATATCTGGCACCCATGCCCGGTGGCGTGGACGTGGTGAGGGCGCCCGTGGGGCCATGCCTGCACTAGACGATTTGGAAACCACTGAACATACAAACATAGAGCAGCATGGGCATTCCCATCCGCTGCCCCATAAGCACAGTGCACATCTTCCCTTTCCATCCTAGAATAAGTGCTCCATTTCGTGTCTGCTCCACACGGTAACAAACACAAGTCTCTCCTCGTTTTATGATGGAAGGCAAACCAGTATACACAGGTGCTGCCATCTATGCAAAACCTATCATACAACTGTGTGAACAGTAAAAAAAAACACGTTCACATCCCTGTAAATGACAGAAAACCATAGTGTTATCCCACCTAAAATATCTGCAACTATGCCTTCTGCAGCGTTTGCAAATAAAGGTCATTAACCTTCAACCAAACATTTCTTGGTGTCATAAATATATTGAAAATGGTGCCCTCCAGTTCCGCTACTCTGAAGACTTGGATGGCATGTTGTGTGCCTATCCTCTTGGTGGCACGTGGCGCTATTCTACAATGCCTAATGCCTCATGCTAAGGAATGCGGACATGAATTGCTATGTAAAAAACCATAAGATAAATGTTAAAAATTGCCCGCGCTTACATTTCTTTCTAGGAAGGTTAACCTCAGTTCCTATACTCTTACTTGACGTCTCGCTTTACTTTCATCATTGTTTCCAACTGTCATTTGATGTGACTGAATGTGTTATAAGTGACACAAAAGGCAGACGATTAACACCGCCTTTTTGTGACAGTTCTGGGGTACACAAAGATCCACCATTAACGGATTTTGTTAGTGTGTCTATATAGGCTCTCTAGTATTCATGTAGCACAATTGCCATCTAGCAGTAGAACAGGAAGTTAGCATATGCTGTTCTTAACTCGTATTTCAGTGCAAGTGCACGACACAGGGATTACTGGCACATGCACCCAAGGGGGTACAGCAGTATACTTTCTAAACATCATGTTTGATTTCATGGCATCATTTGCTTTATTTCAGTACACTAACAAGGAGGACCTGGCAATAATTAGTCAGTGAGAAAATGGTACCACGGAATGAGAAAATTAAGAGTTACGAACTTAATATTGCTAAACAATAAATCTTTACAGGATCTGCAGAAACATGAAGCTATAATCATAACATGTAGGCTTTCACGCCCGGTGTCTTCATTGATTAAAACTTCCTTCACCCGATATTTTATTGCATATTGCAGGCCACATTTCCAGAGGTGAGTCGATGATTGGGTGCTAGGTGCTGGAGGTCCTGCTTATATAGAGGGCATCACCACTTGTTAGGTGTGGGCAACTTGAAGCTCTCTCTGTACAGTGTAATTGATTGTCACATTATTGATGCAAAGTCGTCCACCATATCTTATCTAATTTTAAACCTTCTTCTTTTCTATTGAAATTATTGTGCTTCTGGATCTCTATGGCTTCTCTATACATGCGTGTATAATAATGCGTGCTATAGCGAGTAGAAGGAAAAGTTTGCTGACTCCGTTTGAGTTAACACAAGCAGCATAGGACCAGTGGTGTGCATGCGAACTACAAGCAGTACTGTTGCTTGAGACTCAAGTTGGCGGACTTGTGCTTTAGTGGACAGTCTAAGTCTTTGCTTATTTTGTGAGTTCATTTACGATATTATGAGTTAATGTTGAGAAGTTGAAGTGTGAGTGGATATAAAGTGGTGTTCTAAGCTACATTTCTTCTTTCGACAGTTCTTTCCCAGTCAAATTAATCACCATAAGTGCATTGTCTGTAACTGGAGCTTCCTGTCTATCTTTCTGTAGATGATCAAACTTCTTCTGTCTATTGGAAGATATTTCTGCAGTAAGTTCCAGAGATCTGTATGTCTGTCCACCTTATTCCAATCACACAACTGCTTTTCATTGCTAACAAGTAATGGAAATTTAATAGTCGACTGCTAGTTCTCACCATTTCTCGACGTGTTTGGTGCATCCACTCCTGTAGCATCACCAGTGCCTTGCTAAGGTAGATGTGATTGGCTTGCACTAAATGAAAGTTTCTTATCTTCAGAAACTTCGGAACTGCCCCTGTGTCACAACAATATAACAAGAAGGTGAGCGTATAAAGTTGTTGACCTTTCGTCTTACGCAGGTTCTAGAGTCGTTGTACCATTACCGACATATCCTCCCCGTGGACACATCTAATCGTAACATGTAGGCTTTCAAGTTATGATTAGACACCTTTATGGTGCCAGTCCCAGTTGACAAAGCTATTTTTTACATAGCTGACTTGTTCCAACATTGCCTGTACACAATTTATTTTCAATGCAACTGTGAATTTTATGAGCAAATTGAAGGGATGGCCAGCTATTGCTAATCTATTTATGGAATTTTATGAACAACAAGCGCTGCATTCAACCAACAAATGCTCATCAAAGTGGTACCGGTACTTGGACGAAACTTTTGTTATAAGGAATCACGGTGAAGAGGAATTGAATGGTTTCTCGGTGCACCTAAACAGTATTAATCCAAAGATACAATTTACCATGAAGAAAGAGAAAAATGGACAATTGATTTTTTTGGATGTATTAGTTATCAAATGGGCACCTGGGACCTCAGGGCATAAGGTATATAGATATACACACAGATCTTTACCTCCATAATGATTCGACTCATCATCCTAAGCAGAAGACTCTGTTCAGCTGTTTGTGAAGCTTATGGGACTTAACTAGAAGTGAGGTGTCATCAAAAAATTGTGGATAGAGCTAATAATATGTGAGCCAATTTATCTGGAAGATGAAGTAATTATTTGCAGATGGATTTCAAGAAAAATGGGTACATCAAGAAAGAGATAGATCTAACAATCCATACTAGAAGAAAAGGTCTGAAAACATGAGACAACTACAACTGTTGGCTGGGAAAGTTTTTCTTCCATTTATCCACAATATCACAGACTGTATTGAAGTTACAATTGGAAACCATCTTTAGACCCACTAAGATGATTAGTAAATGTTTAAAATTGTTGAAAGATAAATGACACCCCCTAGCAACACCTTGGCGGGTGTATATAATTGCCTGTTGCTGTGGCTAGCTTTATATAGGAACAACAAAATGAAGTGTTAATACCCACTTAATGGAACATTTAAAAAATTGTCGACTAAGACACACCAACAAATCAGCTGTAGCGGAACATGTCTTTACAAACAGTGATAATGAAATAAAATTCAGTGAAACTAGGATGCTAGGCAAGACCTCACATTATTAGACACGCATGTATAGAGGAGCTGTAGAGATGTTGAACCACCACAATAATTTCAATAGAAAAGAAGGTTTAATATAGATAAGATAGTGCAGTCGACTTTGCACCAATTATGTGACCATCGATTACCTGTCATTGAGATGATACTGGTCAGAAATAGAAGTCGTCATCACCTGACAAGTGATGCCACACTCTATATAAGCAGGACCTCCTACACCTAGTAGCCAGTCATTGACTCACCTCTGAAGATGTTGCCCGCAGTAGGCAAGGAAACGTCGGAAGGAGGTGGTTTTATAGATGGACCATGGAATCTTAGCTCGAAAGTTTTAATTAGTAAAGCCACCATTCACTTAAAGCAGATGTTATTTTGCTAGTATAGTTTGTAATCCAGTAGTCATAAATATTTGCAATAATGTGTTGTGTTTTTTGTGCCAGTTACAGTAAAACCCCATTTTTACATTCCCAGATTTTTATGATTTCCAGCCATTTACATTATTTTTTGTTGGTCTCGTAAAATTTAATGTGATCACAATGTTAATTCACCTCCGTTTTTGTGTCTTACGCCTTTGAGAATAGTGTTTATAAACGTTACGCATTAAAGTTTCTTGACACTTTGCGTTTATTCAAACGTATAATTCGCGTTTCATTGTTTGCAGCACGCACCTGCCACCTAGTTGACTCACAATGCTCCCATCAGCCACTCCGCCGATTGTCAGCTTAGTTTTGTTTACACACCTGGTAGTTTTTCATGCTTTGCACAACGTGTTTTGATAATTTATTCTTATTGTAAAATGCAAATATTTGTCTAAGTATTTTTTGTGAAGTTTTGTAAACGGTGAGACTGATAGTTTGCTCGAATATGTTTTTCTGCACATTGAATGGAACAAAGTATATTATAACCTAGAAAAGGCAATTATAGTGTGAGATGCTGACCCTGTGCAGATGTCACAATAATACTTATGCATATATTGGCACTCTAAAACATGAATAAATTGTCGAATATTGTTGTGCAAAACATCGAAAAATACAAAAAGTACAGTACTTGGTGCAGTTTCACTATGTAAATAATGAATGCCAGTTAAAGGCATGCTGACAGTTGATAATGATGAATGAAATTCTGTAAAAAATTTCTACTTCCTATAAAGTTACTTTCCATTTCCGCGTGGCACTTAAAATAATACAAAATTCTGATAACCTTTATAACATAATAAATAAACTTCCTTGCAAAACATTACTTCCCACATTTTACCCAATTTTCAGTAAGTCCCTTGAAAAGTGTAAAAACGGGGTTCTACAGTATGAAGTATTAGGTGATATCTATTAAAGAGGGAGTTGCAGTACTTTTAATGAACCTGTGATGCAGTAGTACAATTCTCTTCTATTTGCATCTTCCTTAT
Organism: Locusta migratoria; assembly: GCA_026315105.1. Lineage (NCBI taxonomy): Eukaryota > Metazoa > Arthropoda > Insecta > Orthoptera > Acrididae > Locusta > Locusta migratoria. Next base: position 443,377,701 of record CM048755.1, on the reverse strand, counting down.
TTGCAACAGGAAACTAAAATGTGCGGTACTCTTATTCCTCTTTTATCAGTCTGAAGTAATAGTAATTCCTAGGTATTTTGTGGAGTTCACAGCCTTCACATTTGATTAATTTATCTTGTAAACAATGTTTAATGGATTTCTTTGAGTACTCATGTGGACAACTTCACACTTCTCATTATTTAGAGTCAATTGCCTATTTGTACACCATACTGATATCTTATTTAGATTGTTCTGCAGTTGCTTTTGATCTTTAGATGATTTTACTAGACGGTAAATGATGGCGTCATCTGCAAACAACCTAAGAGAGCTACTTAGATTTTCTCCTAAATCGTTTATTTAAATAAGGAACAGCAGAGGACCAATAACACTACCCTGTGGAACGCCCGATACCACCTGTTTTTTAGTCTACAAAATGTGTCCTCTCTGACAGGAAATCCCTTATCAAGTCACAAATTTGGGATGATATACCATAACCATGCAATTTGATTAAAAGTCGTTTGTGAGGTAGTGTGTCAAAAGCCTTCCGGAAATTAAGAAATATGGAATCAATTTGACAACCCTTTTCGATAGCACTCATCACTTTGTGTGAGTAAAGAGCTAGTTGTGTTTCGCATGAACGATATTTTCTAAATCCGTGTTGACCTTGGGTCAACAGATCGTTCTGTTCGAGATAATTCATAATATTTGAATACAGGATATGTTCCAAAGCCCTGCTGCAAATTGATGTCAATGAAATAGGCCTGTAGTTTAGTGGGTTACTCCTACTGCCTTTCTGGAATATAGGCGTGACCTGTGCAACTTTCCAATCTTTTGGTACAGATCCTTCTTTGAGAGAGCGGGTGTTTTTGGATGTTAAGTAAGGAACTATCGCTTCAGCATAATCAGATAGAAATCTAATAGTTATACAGGCCGGACCAGAAGACTTGTTAAGTGATTTAAGTTGCTTCACTACTCCGAGGATATCTACTTCAACGTTTCTCATTCTGGCCTCTGTTTGTAATTCGAAATCTGGAATATTGGTTTCGTCATATTTGGTGAATGAGTTTCTAAAAGCTATGTTTAGTAACTCAACTTTAGTAGTGCTATCATTGGCAGGATCACCATTACTATTACATAGTGAGGGTATTGTTTGTGGTTTGCCCCTAGTATATTTAACATATCACCAAAATCTCTTAGGTTTTCAGTCAAATTTCGAGAAAGAGTGTCATCGTGAAAAGTATTGTAGGCATCTCGCATTGAAATCCTTGCTAAATTTCAAGCTTCTGTGTAGGATTGCCAATCCTGGGGATTTTGTGTTCGTTTAAATTTAGCATGCCTTTTCCACTGTTATTGCTACAGTGTCCTGACCTGTTTTGTGTACCAAGGGGGATCACCTCCTCCTTTTATTAATTTCTTTGGTATAAAACTGTCAGTTGCTGTCTTTCAAGAAGCAATGTATTGTATTTCTCTCTGCTTTCCTGAACAAATATACTTATTGTCTACTTTTGGTAACTTTGGGACTTTCAATATTCAATCTCGCTATGGCAGTCCTGTGTTCACTAATACCTGTATCCGTTTTGATGCCCTTTATGAGCTCAGGATTATTTGTTGCTAAGAGATCAAGTGTGTTTTGACATCAATCTACAATTCTAGTAGGCTCATGAACTAATTGTTAGAAGTAATTCTCAGAGAATCTATTGAGTACAATTTTGCACAATGTTTTTATTGGTACCTCCTGATTTGAAAATATAATTTCGCCAACTGATTGATGGTAAATTGAAATCACCACCTACACTATTATTGTGTGTGTCGAATACATGTTTGCAAGTAGACACAGAGTTTCTTTGAACCTTTCTGCTACTGTATCATCAGTCAGGAGGCATGTAAAAGGAACCAATTATTAACTACTTATGTTTTTCAGGTACAACTTCTACCCATAATAGTACACAGGAACTATCAATGTCAGCTTCACTACACAAAAGACTACTTTTGACTGTGACAAAAACACGCCTCCACCTATTTTGTTTGATCTATTTTTTCTGAACACAATTAGATCTTTTGCAAATATTTCTGCTGGACTTATTTTCGGCTTAAGCCAACTTTCGCTACCTGTAATGATATGTGTTTGGTGCTTTCTATTAAAGCTTGAAGTCCTGGTACTTTCCCGGCGCAACTACAACAATTCACAACTGTTATACCAATAGTTCCTAGATCTATATTTCTCCTGTGATTGACCTTCACCCTTTGAGAAAGCCCATTTAGTGGTTCCGCAAAGCCCTCTACCCTAAAAAACTGCCCAGTCCACGCCACACAGTCCCCACCACCCAATGGTGCAAATCGAGGAATCTGCAGCCTACACTGTCACAGAATTGCCTGAGGCTCTGATTCAGACCTTTCCACTCGGCTCTGTACCAGAGGTCCACAGCCGGTCCTGTCAACTAGCTGCAGATGGTGAGCTCTGCTTTCGTCTTGCAAACAAGATTTAGGCCTATTGGAGAGAATTACAATTTTAATGATTTACATATGCCAATTACATTCGATTTTTCTCTTATGAATTCTGCGTTGTAGTATAGACCGCCCGAAGTGTTAAATAGGTGTTTTACTGTAGTAAGGTTACCTCGTGTGCTCTTGGAAAATTCATAATGAATATTGGAACACAGATTCCTCAGTAACATTTTGGAAGTCTCCTTGTGTACAAAGCAGTAACTTACTCGTCTGGGCTGTGTATCCACTGAGTGATCAGCAACCTCATTGGTTTGTGTGTGTTAGACTGTATCCACCATAGCAGTGAGAGGTTATCAATCGGAACCTTCAACACTAGTTATTGGCTGCATGCAAACAGTTACTCTTTGGTATATTATGTACAGCCTGATCTGTAATACAGAATGACTTGTTCTCTGGCTCTAAGAAAAGTAAAGGTCCCAATTATTTTTTGCCATTTACCCAGTAATATCCAAACTCCAAAGCCACTGACATAGATGGATATAGAGTTAATGATGATATTTATTACACTTTCGTATACTTGAAGGAGGGGGTGGAGGTGCATAAACAGCAATTTTATCAGATACATGCAGCATATTCATTGCAGAAATGTTAGCCAAATCTAGACCTTTCCAGGACATGGAAACTTGACAACTAAGACTTTTCTATATTACTTACATATTAAACTGATTCTGTGAGCTGCCCATAAGTGATAGAACATTACCAGTGGGAACATGGTGGCCTGTTAACATCTGAAACCTTGTATTAGACCTCCATATTAGTGGAACCTTCACCACCACACTGAGAAATGTCGTCATACTGGGAAGTGAATTTGCTGATAAATCAAATGAAAGGTATACTAGAAACTATTGTCTAACCTATGACATTAAATTAGGGAAGTCTGAGTTGCTATATGACAATGTGCCACATTCCTCAACAAACTGGAGGGGGGGGGGGGGTGATTAACCCTTTCATTCCCAACGTTGTTCCTGGACAACACCGTATTAAAAGCTGCATTACACAGTATTATGAGTATCAATCATTAAATTCGCTGTGGAACAACATGCTTGTAGAAAGACATTTTGCTGCTAGATGGGGCATATACGAAATTCAGAGGCATTAACCACTCTGAGTTGGATGTCATGTTACATTGCTGTCTGTATGCAGCAGTGAGCGTGAGTATGAGTGAGGCTCGTATTATTTTATTTTAGCGGTGAATTACCTTGTCTTTGGTGAAGAGTATTCCTCTGACAGACCTAAGCTCAACAAAATAACATTTGAATTAATAAGATACCTCTGTTGTGCAAGAAAAAATTTACAAAAAAATAATAATTGTTTGGTGAAAAATATTAAAGAACATTTTATGGTGTTTAGTACATTGCATTAAGACAGAAAACACAGAATTTTATTTTTTAAAGTAAAATTCATAATGTGGGAATGAAAGGATTAATGAGAACACTAAAGCATACCAAACTTCTCATTGAATCATTCAGAAATAAATTGTCAAACCTTATCGACTACACCAGGTTTGCATTATGAGAAGAAGGCATGTCCTATTGCACAGTATGCTACTCTATGCTACTCTTCTCAAACAAAGAAGTACCTCACCCCCTAAAAAGCACATATAGTGTGATAAGTAATTTATTTCGTGAGGGAAAGTAGATATTACAAAACCAATGAGCACACTTACAGTTTAATATCTATCTACGTGTTATGGACTCTGATAGTGTCAGTTGCCACTTCAAAAGCCTTAGGTGGCCTAGAGCTACATTCAGCCCCCTATTTACATACAAACCATACATTTTTAAGTTTTTATAAGCTAATAACCTTTCTAGTTGTAACAAGTTTTAAATTTCTCACTCCATTTTAGCTGAAATAAATGTCATTATTAGTTATATCCATTTTAGTATGTCGTATTGCATTGACATTTAGTGGTGTGTGGGCACTGAGTGTGCATCTCTTGCCAGTTTTACCAGCTAGCAGGACATCCATTTAACGAGTTGCAAAATTTTTGCCATTAGAATGAGGTCAGAGACTGTGAAATGGACAATTTCATTTAACCATTTTTGCTGTATTTCCATATGTGGAGGAACTACAATGAATGACATAGTTTAGTATCTTTGAAATTATAATCATTGTCACTGTTTATAAGATCTTGTTTCATATTAATTGCAACTGAGTACAAACAAACCCATTTACACTGACTTAGCAAATGTAATGGGACAGGCACTTACAATTTCCCTCTCCAGATTCAGGGGGTTAGAATAGGACTAAGGTATTCCTGCCTGTTGTAAGAGGCAACTAAAAGGAGTCTTCAAAATTTCCAACTGTATAGACACAGTCTCATCTATGGGTTTGACCTCACTGTTTCCAATTTGTTCAGAAGTGTGTCATGTATTTACTGTGCATAAAGACCTTACACACCCATTTTGCAATGGACTTGTAACTGCACCCTATATTCAGCCACTGGACAAGGAAACCCCGTATGGTATACTGGTTATATCCTGTACCTACTATCATAATGGTAGTGGGAAGAAAGTAAGAGCCTCAATCAACTTGGGCTGTACTCACCTCAATACTTGGGAGTTTTTATAGACCACCTGGCTCAGCATCAGTACCAGTAGAATATTAGGGAAAACTTGGAAAATATTTGCCACAGATTTCCTAGTCATGTTATAGTTTCAAGATGAAATTTCAACTTATGGGATATAGACAGGGAGACAAACACATGTAAGATGGGTGGCAGGGACAGAGAATCGAGCAGTATTGTTTTAAGAGCTGTATCTAAAAATTGCCTTAAGCAGTTTGAGATCTGACTGGTGGAGATAGCGTGTTAGACCTATTGATGACAAATAGACCCAAACTTCTCGATTCATTTAGCATAGATTAGGAAATCGGCGATCATAAGGCCATTACAGGATCAGTTAATACACCTGTAAATAGAAATATCAACAAATGTAGGAAGAGAAATAATACCAAATCCTGGTAAAATTAAAATATAAATTTCTGGATGTCCAAAGAATCAAAATAAATGTTGAAAAGGGTCAGCTTTCAGAGTACTTGACTGCTCAACATGATAGCTTCAGCTCTATAACACTGACGGTGTTGAGCGTCTGTAGACGAAGTTTGAGTGTACGGTACAATGCACGTTAGATAAGTATGTGCCAATAAAATTATGAGAGATGGGAAAGATCCACTGTGGTTCAACAACCAAATTAGGAAACTGTTAGAAAAGTAATGAGAACTTCATTCTAAATATAAACGTATCCAAAGTCTTGCAGACAAGCACAAATTAAATTATTTGAAAAGTAACGTAAGGGCTGTCATGTAAGAGGCGTTCAATGAATTTAGGAGCAGTATTTTGTGTACCGATTTGACGTAAAACAGTGAGAAATTTTGGTCCTAAGTCAAATCGGTAAATTGGTTGAAACCAGATATCCAGACACTCTGGCCATAATGGATTTGAAACGGAGGATGACTTACAAAAGGTCGAAATATGTCTTTTTTCCAAAGCTGTTTCACAGAGGAAGACTGCACTGTACTTCCTCCTCTAGGCCAATGCACGAATGATGAAGTGGCAGATATTGAAATAAGTGTCAGAGGTATAGAAAAGCAATTGAAATCACTCGACAGAGGAAAGGCTGTTGGCTGATGTGATATCAATTCAATTCTACATGGAGTATGCAAAGGGACTTCTCCCCCTTCTAGCAGCACTGTACCAAAAGCCTCTAGCAGTAAGGATTAGATAGAAGCACATGTAATTCCCTGTTTACAAGAATGGTCACTGATCAGTTGCCCAAAACTATAGGTCTATATCTTTGATATCTGTCATTTGCAGAATTTTATGTTCAAATGTTGTCATTTCTGAAGACCTGAAATCTCCTTCATAACAATCAGCATGGCTTCCCAAAGCAACACAACTCGCCCTATACATCCGTGAGATCCAGAGGGCAGTAGACAAAGGCTCGCAGCTAGATGCCCCAAGGTGTTTGCTCATCAGGCGATGGTGCGTGACAGTATCAAAGTGCGAGCATATGGAATACCAGACCAAATGTGTGACTGGATAGCTATTTCTAGCTAACAGAACACAGTATGTCATTCTCAACAGAAGGAAGTCTTTCAAGTATTAAAGTGTCTCGGGTGTGACCTGAAGGAGTGTTATAGGACCGCTGCTTTTCACGGTATATATAAATGACTTCGTAGATAACATCAGAAGTTCAATGAGGCTTTTTGTGGATGATTCAGTAATCTATCAAGAAGGGCAATAAAATGCAGGATGATCTGCAATGCATCAACACTTGGTCCAGGAAATGGCAATTGAGCCTCAACTTAAACAAGTGTAAAGTGCTACATTTACATAGAGAGAAAGATCATTTATTATATAGCTATTCAGTGACTGGACAAACATTGGAGCATTTCCGTGTCACTCTCGCATTGGTCAAACCTAACACTAAGGAACCTAGCTGCTTGCCTCTGAACTGCTTCATCTTCCTTTAAACTGATCTGCTGCAGGTCCCAAACACTCCGGCAATACTCAAGACGTGGTCGTTCAAGCATTATTTACGTGGTCTCCTTTACAGATGGAGGACATCTTACCAAAATTCTCCAGTAAACCAAAGTCGGCTGTCCGCATTACTCACAACTGCCCTTACATGTTCGTTCCACTTCACATCGCTGTGCAATGTTACGCCTAGATATTTGGACAACACAACTGCATCAAGTAGTTCACTACTAATGTTGTATTCAAACATTATGATTTTCCTACTCGTGCACATCACCTTACACTTTCCTACGTATAGAGCTAGCTGCCATTCTTCACACTAACTAGAAATTTTGTCTAAGTCATCCTGTATGCTATTACAGTCAGTTAAAGACGACACATTCCCATACACCACAGCATCATCAGCAAACAGCCACAAATTACAAGTTTCTCTGTCCATCAGATCACTTATATATAGTGGATAGCAAAATAATAGCAGTCCTATCACACTCCCCTGGGGCACGCCTGACGATACACTCTTTTCTGATGAACATTCGCATTCGAGAACAATGTACTGTGTTCTGTTACCTAGGAAGTCTTCCAGCCAGTTACAAATCTGTGAACCTATTCCATATGCTCCTATCTTTATACTGTCAATTATAACAGAAAAAGTGTATTACACCCTTTCACAGCCCTATTCATTTTTATGTAATATTGTTGTTACATACAGTATATCCAATAGGTACAAAGAAAGCATCAAAGATCATGCTTGTGGTGATTACATTACTTATCTTGGTTTTCTCGCTGCTGCTTGGTCTTTGCCATAATCGTTGTCTAGGTTTGACCCCATTGCTACTCTGGCTGGTGAAGAGGTGCTTGTGTTGTTTTTTTCTACTCTAATGAAAAATTTGGTTGCAAAAACTTGATTTTTAGTGAAATCACTATCAATACTTCAACCAGCTGATGCTTTACACACAGATTTTACGTTCACATAAAAAAAAAAAAAAAAAAATGCCAATGCCATATTTAGTGTGCACACCAAACGTTAACTGAATATGTAAACAAAACAACCATACTCGCACATGGGTGAAACTAGAGTGGCAGAGATTCCACAGCACACCAAACATCATAGTTCACTACATGAATACCAAAGGAGGGAGAGAGAAGTAAATGATATTATTGGTGCATTGATTTGGGTAGGGCATACCACAATATCATATCCCTTGCTTAGTAATTTGTGACAGAAAGATCAACAATATGCTCCATGTGTTCAGGTGTATCATATTTCCTTCTTTCATTGTATGTGAATATAGAAACACTCAAAATCTATCCAAAATTCCCTTCATTCTTCAATGTTGTATTACTCTGTCTTGACATAATAATTCAGGAAAGTTTTGCTATTTTCTCTATATAGGTTAAATTGTACGATGCTTCTCGCCGGGCTGCAGTGGTTATGTTGGCACCAATGGTAATGATGGCAACTCAGATGACCAATAAATGTTTTTTTGTGACAACTGCAATTAAAACGAATTTTTTTTTTCTGAACGAACAAGGGTACATACAAGAACCTGTCGACCATAGAGCAGGTACAGTATTAAAATTGCTGCGAGTGAAACAAGCAGCAATAACATTTACTCTGTAGCTCGTGAAAAATATTAACGCAATTGTACACTTCATTATTCGTCTGTTGCCAACATAAGCACTGGAGCCCGGCGAGAAGCGTCGTAAAATTTTACGCTCTATATATAAATCTTTGCATGTTATATTTATCCCATGCCGTAGATATGTTCTCAGCATCAAGTGAAGCTAAGTATAGAGATTTGTCATTGTGAAACAGTGGAAGAACTTGTTTGGTGACATCCTTAGAGGAAAAGTGTACAGAATTTTACCATTTGGTCCTTGTTTTAGACCTTATCATTGACAGAACTGTGGTTAAAACTTAAAATCCACTATTAAGATTATCTGGTGCAGTAAAAGATGCAAAACTTTAAAAGTGTGAACAAATTTTAGTCATGTAATGTATTTCTTTGCAACATATTAAAAGTGTGAACATGATGCACAACTGATGCATACAATACTGAATTAACAAAGCAGAGGGAAGTGTCACAGTGTGAGGCAGAATAGGATGACAGGAAACAGGATGCATGTTGATTTTCCTATTTACAGATCACTGTTAGTGTCAATTGGGAGTAATGTGACTGAACTCCATGTAAGAAAAGAAATAAGGAAAAAAAAAGTGGAACCAGATTTTGAGTTGCTGTTTGTTTCTTTCCTAAAGCAAATTATGATAAATGTCATAACATTAAAATAATTGGCTCTTTTTTTTCTAAATGAAGTATGTTAAAGAACATGTTGCATGAAAATATAAATAGAGAATCAAAGTACTGCATACAGCTTTAACACTTTCGCTGCGGCTGACGCTATCCTACATTGAGCGCGGATGCTTATAAGCGTCAGCCGCAGCGAAAGTGTTAAAGCAGAAAGTATAAACTGATCAATAAAACAAACATCAGTGGCTTAATTAGAAATTTTTTCAGTGCAGATAAACATTTTATGGTTAAGAACCCAAGTGCCAATGACAGAGAGAGTGTTGATAGTTAATGGTTACATGGTAATATACTGAATTAATAATGATGCCATGGCTGGGATTCAAACCCACGTCTCCTAAGTTTTACAAAAATTTGAGCAGGTTTCTTCATTATGGTGGGCTAATTATATATCGTTGCCACATCTTAACAAAGGTATGGATATCAAAGATTTGACCTGTTGAACATTCAGGAATATCATCAACAATACGTTGTGTGAAAGAGGTGGGGGGGGGGGGGGGAGTTTGACAGACATGCAAATATCCAGTTCACTGTGGACGTGGAAAAAATGGCAGTTTACTATTTCTCTGGATGTTATGCTTAGAATAAAAGCTGACAGTGCTCTGGAACAGTGTCCACCACTCCCCAACTCTCACAAGTCATAGTCATTGTGTACAATGGTCTCTGATATGCAAGGCACATTTGGTCTCAGATATCAACAGACTACCAAGTGAGCTGCAACACCTAACAGTGTTTTTCCAGAACATTTATTCTAATTATAAGATAAGTAATGCATTTTGCCAGAAGGAAGTTCAATGTAGGGATGTCAGTGAAGATTAAACGCATCCAATTGAATGGAATTCGTGCTATGTTTTGGTGGCATGTCTGTGAGAATTGAAATAATCATTGAGAGACATCATCAAGTGTGTTTTCCATCCACTAGCAAAACAGAGGAATTTGTTGGATTCAGTCATATGGGGTTGGCTTTAGAAAGCTGCCTGTAAAGAAGATACCATGTCAGTGTGGGAAAACTTGCATTGAGTACCCATGACATACTGTGCAAGAACATTGTGGTGAACACTGTCATCTAAATGCCTGGGACAACATGGGACATTGCATGCTTTATGAGAAAATGGAAGTCCTATCCTCAGTGTCATCATTATGAGATAGGTTTTCAAGGAGGGCACACACATCCACACGGTGGATAATCTAATTCAGCAGGGATACAGGTTTTCAATTAGTACTTCCTGGAATCCAGTGAAGGTTGTCATTCAATTAAGAGAAGAAATGTGGAGATCCAATGCATGATGGGGCACAGCATGTTGTGGATACTTAATTCAACTGTTAGTGACGAGAGCGTCCAGCAGTGCAGTCATTGGCCACAGTGCAAGCGTGGAAGATGCCTCCTTAACTCCCAGCAGAGGCGCTGCTGTTATCCAGCTCGACATATTCTCACACATGCGTGTTTCATGCTTCCAGCCTACTAAATTTCACCACCGCTGTAAGATTACCATTGGTTGTGTTGTGCAGCAGTGACAGCAACAGTTACCACCACCTAAAGTTGTTAAGCTGTGTTGATGAAATAGTGGATATGCACAAAATTATCTTTTGGCAAACCTGGGAAGTGTATTAGCAACAGATCTGCCGGAAATGTTGAAAAGTGACAACTAATACATAACTTAGAAAGAAAGAAATCTTCGTTGTGCCAATAGCTGAACAATATTTTATTTCTTTAACCTCTACCGGTTTCGACACTGTCTGCCATTGACAGGAGTTTACGAAAGATATTGCACATCAGCTATTGCAAAAAATTCATATATGCCAAATACTGCAACACAAAAGTTGAAATTAAAATTGTGACTAATCATTGGACTATGTCCTTCATCATAAATATATAAATGAACTTCATGTTCAGAACAGTTGCATTCTTGCTACTACTTTTCAATATCATATGTACGATGAAGAACATATTCCAATGGTTAGTCTCAATTTTAATTTTGATGTTGCTGTATTTGGCAGAAATGAATTTTTGTTATAACTGATATGCAATATCTTTCGTAAGTCCTGTCGATGGCAGACAGCAGACAGTGCTCAAACTGGTAGAGGCTAAATAAAAATGTAATTAATTAATAAAATAAAAAAATATATATTGTACAGCTATTAGCACAAGGATGATTTTTCCAAATATATTCCATCTGTAGACCACCACTTACAAACAACTTTATTGTTACATAACTTATATGCAGTAAAATTAATTTTAAAATAGATAACTGTCTTTGTACAAGACAGGGAACTTTAATACAATCAGTTGATACACCTGAATGGTTATATTGTGTAAGACAGGAAGTGCCCAACACAAAGAATTGTTTTAATTTATGTAGTCATGGATTCCAAATCATGGCCCAACATGGGTGATGTAAAGTGAATGTTTTCTGTGATGATAAGAAGGCACCAAATGGTGCCTTTTATCTAAACTATATTCTAGCTGATGTTAGGCTGAATTTGATATGTATTTTGTTTTTGCTTTGTGATCTACCTAAATTGTTAGCTAGGATACTTTAATATGAATGATAGGTTTATTTTGAAAGAGATTGTCGAGCTACAGTTTCATGGCATGTTGTCTTAGTAAGTACACGAAGATCTACTTTTTTGAATTCTATTGACACAAACTCCCAACCAGCACCACCTAGACATCATTGACATACTATTGCACCATAAAGGGGGGGGGGGCAATAAATTTATATCACACAAGGACTTCATAGTAATTCTTTACTAGCTACAGGTTAGCATAACTGTTACAGATGTATATGTCATAAGAGTTCCCCTACTCTTTCTGAATAATCTTTACCATTATATAATGTTTCGGTATGCTCATACAAGGTGTGTTCAAAAGTATCGTACCTTTAGTTCACAGGAAAAATACATTTATTGATTTGGATGTACAGTATCCTGGTTTCCTTCATAGTATTAGTCTTTATAATGCACATTCTTTCCCAGTATTAATGCTACTATTGGAAGCTGCTATGTAACTTTTCTTCTTTGATGGCAAGCATTTGGTCTGTAGCATTCTGCATGTTTACTAAATTATGATCCTTTCAGGTTTATTTTGTGCTTGTGAAATAGACGTAAGTGTAGGGAGCCTGACTATCTACAGTAATGTTATGTTTGGTAGAGAAAAATGTGAATCAGTTACACAGAATGGGCAAGTGTGTTGTTATGACAGAGCTATGAAGATTTAGTGCCCACATGCATGATCATCTGTGCCACGCTGTATCACATATTGAATGTACCACTTCAGTGCTTACCCATGCTCACTTGTTGAGTGATATTGAGTCCCTTGAATAAGAAACAGAATTTTCTCTGGGAAGATTCTCAGAGTTAAAGAAATAATCTCTGATAAGTTCTCAATATTGTTTGAGTAAGAAATTTGAAACACATTCTCTGATCAGAAACTTTCTTCACTGTCTCCCCTCCATATTGAGGAAATTACTTGTGTGTGTTGTCTTTATGTCTTGTGCCAAAATTTATGATTTGGAATTAGCCTTCATAATAATCCAGCAATAATAAGCAAATCCCAAACCCAAATATTGGTGTTTGTAATTGAAATAGAAGAGAGTGGTTCAGTTGTATCACTTATATGTACTTTAGAGAAAGCAATGCATATTGGTGAGTGAAGAGGAACAATAAATTGCATTTTCTAATGTGACATATAAGAACCCTTTTTTATTATCAACATAATATTTTGTTGTATTTTTAAAAGTAATTATTTGAAATAATTGTGTGTTTACATTCTTCACTTAAGCAGCTCCATATCCTGTTTAAAAAGATTCAGTACAATTTTTCGGTGAAATAACAAGACTAACATACTCCATTTTGAAATGTTACAGGATAAAAACATGCAGTTTTGTATTCTAGTATCTGGCAAATATTTTCACCACAGCACTGAAATAATTTTAGGTGGAAGTAAAATTTTCAAATAACATTTCAGAAAGTTAAAAAAAAAAAATCAAAAACTATGGGCGTAACAAAAGCATGAACTACTGCCGCCTCCCACCCCCTCCCCAAACTACAAATGTACATAACATTCACAATTTCTCATCTTATATTTGTACCACATGTATTTATAGGTGTTTCTTCACCTATTATTGTCTTCACCCATTATCGGAAGATTGTTTTCATCATTCATTGCCTCAAAATCTTCACCCCCCCCATCTGTTTTTCAGTGTTGTGCAAAACAAATCAGCTTATGATTAGTTTTATTATTATTATTATTATTATTATTATTATTATTATTATTATTTGGGAAAGTCCTATTTTGTTTCGCAGGACTGGGAAACTCCTTTTCACCTGTCCTAAACACCATTCACCTTTGTCTTGGAGTAAAGTCTGTTGCCTGCCCTATTGTAAGGTATTTGTGGGTTCTGTAATCGTCATTAATCATGGTGAAGTGCCATACTCTTAAGCTCGTAAAATTAAAGGACACTGGTTCTCTCCTAGAATATCCCACACATCAGAGTTACTCCATATTCTAACTTGTAAACACACAGGCCATGAAGCATCAACACTACTAAACACTTAACTATAATGTGTTGGCTGCATAATACCACCAGGAAAACCCCTTTGGTTTCCATGTGCAGGAGGTTTCATGATAGGTATGTGCTTGCAGTCAGGGGGTGCCCTTTACCCAAGGAAAGTGATACCTTCATTGTCCTTTAACTTTTACTGTTTCTGGATCTCCTATGATTTTGGTAAAACGAGCCCACAGAAGTTTCTTTTGGGAAACATGCTGGACATCATCAGAGAGACAGTGACAGAATTTACTCATTTTTGGGCTAGACAATCTTCTTTTAAATTCAAATTAATACTATGCTAAGAGTCTTTTGAAGTCACTCTGACAAGGAATTGCAAACATATATAATGGTGTAATTTATTGTACATATTTTTATTGATTTTATATTTTACTCACCATTTTCACCGATGATAACAATAATGTTGAGAACTTCTGTTAAGTCATAAATGCTGTAAGATGCGAGTCCAGAAGGTGGTACCTCAGTGTGTCGAAACTGGTTATCTAAAGAAATAAAGAAATTTTTTTAAAATGTGATCTTGCCGTAGTATTAATTTGCCGTCTGTAAACTTGGGTATGTGACAAAAGGTGTAAAAATATTTTTTCTTTTGCTTCATTCAAAATGGTGCCATTTCCTCATTCATGCTTTTTGGGAAGGTTATTCACCAGCAGATAAGGTTTTCATTGTTAAACTTGTCCTCCTCCTCCCCCTCCCCCTCCTCCCCCCTCCCCGCTCTCTCTCTCTCTCTCTCTCTCTCTCTCTCTCTCTCTCTCTCTCTCTCTCTCTCTCTCTCTCTCTCTCTCGTGTGTGTGGTGTGTGTGTGTGTGTGTGTGTGTGTGTGTGTGTGTGTGTTTCTTCCGAGAAACATGAATTCTGCCACTTTTACCCCAAAAAGACAGGTAGAAAAATCGGTAAAACTTAACATCAAAATAATAAACTCTGCTTGAAGTATGCTACAGACCACAACTTTAAAAAAATTCTTTGCTTGTGTGGAAGTTACTTGTATTATTAATACAAAATCTGGGAAAGTTCTTTGTGTTGAGCAACTTCCTAAACAATTTTACTTTAACTAAGAACATTCTCAGGTGTAATGTGTTGTCAGACTTGCTTTATTCATGTGAACCTGAGAATGTTCTAAGAAATTATAGGAATAAAGTACATTCTCCATTTTATTCACATGACCCGTTATCATTTCATTTTGGCTTGAGAATATATCAGAAGTGGTGGTACTACTCAGTTATCTAAGAGTTGCTCATAGCATTGCCCCAACATCCTGTTGAATCTTGTGAGTGGTTTCCACTTGGGTATCAACCAAGCTTTTAGTAAAATGTGATGCAATATCGCTGCCCAATGTTTTTTGTTGGCATTTTACAACTTACTGGAATCCGATGCGCGCTCACTACACATCCTCCCTCACAGGCCGACTGCCGGCGACTGACTCTTTCTGCTGGAGGGGAAAAAATTCACGACTGCACATGAATGTCCCTCATCATTTCTCCACTGAAGAAAGTCTCCCACCACGCTTCATTGGTTTACGCAGGAAAGAAGGTTTGATACATTTTGAACACACCTCATAGTTTGGAGAGAACATTGTTAGACACTAGTGATAATTGTTATTTGTGTGTGTGTGTGTGTGTGTGTGTGTGTGTGTGTGTGTGTGTGTGTGTGTGTTTATTTTTTTTGTTTGTGTTTCTCATTATTTTCTGTTTGTTTCAGTCGTTGATTTTTTCAATCGTATCAACTTAATTTATGGTACTGTATCAGAGTATTGTACACCAGAAAGCTGTCCAACTATGTCAGGAGGACCAAAATTTGAATATTTATGGGCAGATGGTGTAAAGTACAAGAAACCAACTCCTCTTCCTGCGCCACAATATGTTAGCCTCCTTATGGACTGGGTAGAGTCACAGATAAACAATGAAACTTTATTTCCAGTTTCAACAGGTAATTATTGACCTTCAGTGAATAACTTAAATTAAAATGAGTTGCTATATTTGTAAGTCAATAAATTTCTGCAGTAGGTAGTAGGGCTGGATTAATGGGATGACATGGGGCAGGGGGACGACGACGACTTGTAGGCTCAGTTCTTCAATTGTATGAGGGGCCTCTGCTCCCCCTTTTTCTAATGAATAATGTGGCATAATATGGTATAATATGATCTAATGCATGCATGACATGTGTGATGTCATAGAATTAAGTGTATTCTTTTAACTTTATTATCGTATGTTGACCAAAATGTATTAGGCCTAGATGAAGACAGCAGGGGCCACATGCTTTTGTAGCTGTGGGCCTCTTTGTGGTTTAAACCGGTCTTTGTTGCTAAGTATAAATATGAATTATTGGTAAATAATTTCATACAGAATTGAGAAAGTATTATGTGAATTAACTATGTGGTTAAGTTAAATATCTAACAGTGGAAAGTCCAGGTTGGAATTCAACAATATAATGAGGATGGTTTACAACGCACTGCAAAGACATACAACAAGCTGCAAAAGGAACATTAAAAAAAAAATTCATACACACAGAACTTAAGTTTCCAGCCATTGGTCTTCATCAGAAAAAAATACCATTCACATAATTATGCAGGCATACATCACAGATTCACAACTACCTTCTCTGGCCACCATACTTTGAACCGTGCTCTGTGGTGAGGGTATAGCAGGAGAGGGGGCGGGGAGACTGGATGGTTGCAATTCAATGGTGGCCACGGATACAGCACAACCTTAAGAAGCGTGTAAATACTAAATAGGCAGCGAGAGGTGCAGCTTAGGAAATGAATGCAGAAAGGTGGAGGTAAGCAACATACATACACACACGGACAGCACAACACAGTGCACAGCACATGGAATGGTAGAGGTGTAGGCTACCATGGGTAGGAAATGTTGGGTGTGGGAGGAAACAGTGGGTATTGTGGGTTGAGGCCTTTATCTGCTGGAGAGCAAGGAATTTGATATGATAGATGGGATGTGTGTAGATTGGGTTACATAAATAGTATCTTGAGGAGGGAGATGAGGTGGTTAAGGGATTTATTTGCCATAGAGAGGTGGTGTTAATTTTAGAACTAGATTTGTAAGGGACATGGATTGGTTAGATCCCAGGCATCATATTCCTGTGGAAGACAGAAAGACACCCCCCCTCCCCCAACTAGCAACTTTTCTGAATTACACAGATGGGAGTTATCTTTAAAGTACATTCTCTGATCCTGAAATCATCCAGGCCTCAACCCATGATAACCTCCCCCCCCCCCCCCCACACACACACCTAACAGTTCCCACCCCCTTCTATCCTACTTCTCCCATTCCGTGTGCTGTGTTTGTGTATTATCCTTCCCATCCCTTCCCTTCCTCTCACCACAGTGTGTGTGGCCAGAGATGACTGATGAGATTGTGTGCTTTTGAGATCGTGCACCAGTGTGATTCTGTGAATGGTGTTTTTTCTGAAAAATGATAATGGTAGAAAGCTTAAGATCTGTGTATAAAGAGTCTTTTTTGCATATCTCTGTCACAGCTTGATGAACATCTTTGCGGAGAGTTGTAAAATATCCTCATTATATTGTCAAATATCAGTTATGTGCACATGAATATCATTGTGTTGTTAAGAATTGCTAAATAAAATTAGTGCAAATGTATATTTTTTATTTCAGATGTACCTTTTCCAAAGACGTTTATCCCCCTTTGTCGAAAAATTCTGACCCGTCTGTTCAGAGTATTTGTACATGTTTATATTCACCATTTTGATAGAATTGTGGCTATTGGAGCAGTAAGTATATTTCATATGTATACTTACATTCTAATGTATGCAAAATATTTAAATTATGTGTAATGAATTCTGAATTTTGTTCTCCAGGAACCTCATGTCAATACCTGCTACAAGCATTTTTACTATTTCGTGAAAGAATTTGATCTTGTCAGCAGCAAAGAGCTTGAACCTCTGAAAGAAATGACTGCACACATCTGCCGAGATCATGTGGAATCTCAGACTGCCTCCAGCTGACCTGTCAGTTTTGCAAATGTTTCTTCTTTTAGTGTCTGTGTAGTAATTTTTTGTTCTATTTATCTTTTACATGGCTGTGTAAAATAAATGTTCAGTGTAAAGAGGATGTCAGAAATGTGTTACTAGAAGACAGGTATACAGTTAAGATATTTGTTAGGTATTGGATATTATTTGATGGAAAATCAGTTCTAAAATTTTTTCTAAAATAGTATGTTTATTACTAAAGTACTTGTTTGAAATGTGAGGGAGAAGTGGAAAAAAACCTTAATTTTCTGTAATAATTACTGCATATGTTTAGGGGGGGAAAACTTCTTTCACTTGTCATTTATTGTTCATGTGCACTGATTGTTCTTCTGTGCATGAATCCAAGATGAGGAAAAAAATCTTTAGACTGGATGTGTAACCAGTAAATTAGTATATGTTTTGTCTCACATTCATCATCATTTTTATCTTCAGCAAGTCAGAGCACATGATACTAGAGGCAAGGGGCATAGAATGCTAGAGAATACTGTTCCATCCAGTACAGAATAGAGTTGAGTCATATGTCATGAACAGATGATTAGATTGCCTTTGAAGCAAATCTTATTAAAATTTCTCATTGCTAAAGAGTCCATTGAACATGTAGTAAGAATAAATATAGACTTTTGTAGTGTGCGAACCAAAATGTTTTCCATAGTTTTGTGCTTTAAATTATGATGAAAATTGTCATCTGATATTAAGTATGTTTATGTGTAAACAGCAATGGAAACTGATTTGTCACATTTAAATCGGTAATAACTCCATTAATCCCATAACATGTTAATTTGTCCGAAACCATGATTTACATTACAATTTTAATTTCTTAACTACATCATATAAAGCTTTATTTGTACTCTGGTCTTCGGGTTTGGTGTTATTAAGTTTGACATACTCTATAACATGTGGTTACCTCTGCCAGTAAGCAGAAGGTGAATTCCTTGTTTTACCAGTCCATTGCTGTATGATGTATAATACTAAGTTTGAGGATATAAAAAGAAGAAGAAAAAGAAATAATATCCTCTTTCCATTTTGAAGCTGAAAGTGTTAAATAGCTTTTTGTAGTTTGGGATGAGAAGCCCCTTACCCAGCAGACTACAATTTATCAGTTGAGGTGGAGTCCCATTGAATGTGTAGAAGCTATGTGAGTATTTTGCCTAAAGAGGTTGCACTTTCAGTTATGAAAGCTGTTGGTGGACTGTGTGCTGTTTCTGCCATCCTCAAAAAAATTGTGTTCTGTAAAATCCAAATTAAATGTTTGTGTGTTTCTTTGGAAGTATCATTAAATGTGGTGTGTTTTATCTAGAAGAATTAAACATGTTGACTGTTGCGTGATGAAGGTGTGAGGTTCTGCTGTGGCCAATGAATTAAAGAAAGTTTTGAAAATGTATTTTATACATGAGCCAAATAATAAGACTCATATTAAGCAGGAGCCAAATCACAACAGTCATACTAACCAAATACTTACTTCTATGAATATATCGCAGGTACTTGGTTGGTGAGATAATATTCACATTAATTCAGTGATCCATTGCTAGTTACCGAGCGACGTGGTGCAGTGGTAACGCACTGGACTCACATTCGGGAGGATGGTGGTTCAAATCCACCTCGGCCCATCCAGATTTAGGTTTTCCGTGATTTCCCTAAATCACTCCAGGCAAATGCCGGGATGGTTCCTTTCAAAGGACACGGCCGATTTCCTTCCCCATCTGAGTGTTGGGTCCATCTCAAATGACCAAGCTGTTGACAGGACATTAAACCTTAAGCTTCCTTCCTTCCATTGCTAGTTAAATATAAATGAATGAGAGCTTCTGTTT
The DNA here is from genome assembly GCA_026315105.1 of Locusta migratoria. Lineage (NCBI taxonomy): Eukaryota > Metazoa > Arthropoda > Insecta > Orthoptera > Acrididae > Locusta > Locusta migratoria. The sequence goes on along the minus strand of CM048755.1, from coordinate 443,358,062 downwards.
CTGTGGCTGAGATTACCAATCTAAATGTGTTAAAATAGAAAGTAGTTTTTCGCATTTAATGGTTTAATGGTAGTCAGTCACACATTAGAATCCTTACTACTATGTTCTCTCTCTCTCTCTCTCTAGCAGTCACAGTTGAGAAAATGAGCATTGATTTTCATTCTATGTTATGCTTTAATTTTTATCTATGTACTAAAATCCTGATTACAATGAGGTTTATATATCTAAGATGATGTCATTGAGAATTAGTTTGTTTAGTACTTTAAAAAACAGTAGAGTTTTCATGGAAAATGTACTCCTTTTCTTCACTTAGTATGCCAAAGTGTGATAAATTGAATTTTGTGCTTGTATTACTAATAGGAATATTCCCTACAAAGCTGTTTTTTCTTATTATTTGTTCATTGTAGCATTTTTGAAATGTATGTTAGAACATGCTTCTTACTTTGTGAAAATAATATATCATACTGTTAGATCCTCTATAGGAAAAGATACTGATAGACCAAAGAATAATGCAAGGGAGAAAACTTACGAAAATTGTTTTTGATAAACTCTGAAGAGTGTTCCAGATTTACCTATTTATAACTCAGAAATAATGTTTTTATAGTTTGTACAACATTTCTTTAATATTATGGGCATTGCTATTGGAATTGATTCTTGACTCAAAATGCAGCTTTGTGGGACTTGATAAAATGAAATAAATATGTCATTTTAAAACAAGTTATATATTTTTTGTATTTGCTTCTCAGACGCACAGAATGTCTCTCATAATCAGTATAGTAAGCTTGTGGTGTGTTATGCATAAATAAGGAATGGGAGAATTAACGACCTGACAAAGTTTGTAATATATTCCTCAATCCTCTACGCTCTCTAGATTAGAATGCAAAGGCAGTATGCTCATACTGTGCCTGCCCCCCCCCCCCCCCACACAAAAGAAAGACCCCCCCTCTCCCACTCTCTCTCTCTCTCTCTCTCTCTCTCTCTCTCTCTCTCTCTCTCTCTCTCTCTCTCTCTCTCTCTGTGTGTGTGTGTGTGTGTGTGTGTGTGTGTGTGTGTGTGTGTGTGGGGGGGGGGGGGGGTACTGGGAGAACCCTGTGTAAAATCGTTGGAATGAATTATGACGGGCATGCGCATAAATTCTGTATACTTCAGTCCAAAATTCTTTTGTCCTCATCCATGTCTTAGATGGTTAGATGGTGTTCTATGCCGTACTTTCTTTTTATGTATAAATTTATTTATTTCCTGGGTTATGACCTCAGCAAAATATTGTTTGAGAAGTTAGTTTCACTGATACTTAATGTGATTCTAGATAGCATATTTATTGGTGTTTCCTGGTGTGATTCTTAGTTATCTTGAATTTCTTCTTGGAAATCAGGTTTTCCTTCAGCATTTTTCCCACTTGTAGCATGTTCTGCTAATGGTTGCTAATTGACCATCCACAATTTGACTATCGTCTTGAAGTCTGTGGCCAAATGTACTTCTTTATCATAACAAATGTCAAGTGCACAAACTGGACAGTTAAGTGGCATCAGTCTGTGATTTGTCTAGCCTTCCTGTATTTGTAGTCCTCTTGCATCTGTTTTTTTCTTCGGGGATTTACGTGAGGAAACAACCACGGCGCTTACCTAGACAAATCTGATAATACTGTCTAAAAATTCCATCCTGATAGAGCTAGTGTATCACGTGAACAGCCTGCAATGCAGGATGCTTTCTCATTCCTTGTGTGGCTCAATCACTAGTCTTACATTAGCATGCCATTTGTTAAGTTGCACCAGCAAGTCATAGCTTGTAAATGTATTTACATTTCTTATATATATCAGTTGTCAGGTTCTGTGGTTGCTTTTGAAATTTTGTCATTTTTAACTGCTGTACTTTGTTGCAGTATCTTATTTAACTTAAGGCTGTTTTGTTGTTGTCTGCTGTTAGTCAGGCAGATACTGTAGACTGAAACAAACAATTGTAGAATTATTACCTAGTATCATGCCCAAATGTTTAACTAAATCATGTCACTTAGATAACTAAAGGAGACATAAAATGTAATATAAAGAAAATTGATTTACAAGTTTGCTTCTTGAAAGCAGGCAATAAATTGCCTTCTGTTAAATGTGACACATTATTATGTCCATCTGATGTGGCGATTCACATTTATGTGCTCCTGGAAGTGAATGCTAAGATTTTGCATTGCACTTTAAAACTATTCCATGGGAACTGATCCTCATTTTTCAACTCTGTTGATTGTTGTTAGCTTTTGAGGCACTCAACAGAAGAGATGTTCTTGACAAATGCACTTTGTGACCTGATTCACTTCCATGTTTACTAAATAGCAAGGAATTGTGTACAGCGGTGTCACTTCCAACTTCTCCAATTGATTCCTCTACCATTTTCCTGATTTCCTCGGCCACCTTGTACAGTGTTCGTGTAATTTCATCAGTATGTAATGAAAGTATACAAGTGAAAGTGAGAAATAATTCAAATCTGAGTCAGACCTAACATGTCTTTGCTTTACTTACTTAGATTTTTAGCTGTTCAACATGGCTTTCCATATGGGATCTCCTTGTAATAATTAGTAGGGAGGAGAAAACTTCCCAAAAGTGAAAATGGTGAAAAAATAGGGTGGGGTGTGAGGAGGAAGGATGAAAATAGTGTTTTTGTTTCTTAACATAACTGCGGCAAATCTTGATGTTTATAATTGAGCTGTAAACAAATATTGTAAACCTGACAATGGCTACCACTATTAGTAACTGTTACTTATTGCATGTTATTGACTTTTAATTTCTTGGAGGGCTATGTTTGAATGACTATAAACATCTTTGAAAATAGCCTTAAATTTGGTAAAAATTTTTAATTATGTGTGTCACATCTTAGTCATAGACCATGAATATTAGTCAGTTTGTTGTTGACAGTAGAATTCATTACTCTCTCCTTCCCCACCCCCACCCCACCCCAAAATCCCCCTCTCGCTTTTTCCTCTCTTTGACACAGTATGAATATGATAGAGAGGAAAAGTTTGAAATTTTTATCATGTTGATTACCATTTCATCTCTGTGTGATTGATACATCTAAAATTTTCTCGGAGTACAGCATTTACATTTAAGTATAAGGTGTGGATTTTGATACTGCAACACAAACTAAGCTTTTCTGGTGTTCCTAGTTACTCAAAGAGGGAAGAAAAATCTAACTTTCTTGATTTTGGCCCTCTTATCAAGAATTTTGTGAATAGGCACTGAAGCAAGTATTTAATTTTTGTTGTTGTTGTTAACAGTGTGACATCAGTAACTAAAATCTTAGTTTAATCCTCAGGGTACATTTGTGGGTAAATGTAAAGAAAAGATCATTCACTGGAGTAGCTATTAGAAATTACTCTTGAAACTGTTTATGCTGTGGGCATTCTGTGTCAAAATCGTGCAGTATTTTAGAGGAAGTTGTATGTAGTGTTAATTTGAAGTTCATTGCATTTTCAAAGAAATGTGTGACATGTTTCAAGTATTGCATTATTTATGTTTATATTTGTGAACTGTGTGGATGTAATACCTAGTCATTGTAATTTAAATGTGGAATGATCATGTTATAAAAATGCATTTATCTGTGGTGGTATTTATTAAAGTTCACTGTTAGAAATTTGGAGAACTAAATAATTGGTTCCATAAGCCGCATGTCCCCTCCCTTTTTTTCCCTCATAAATTTGAGTACTGTAATAGGTGAAGTGTGTACTATGTGATGATTTTCGTTAAATACGCAGAAATGCATTTTAAAGGCCATAGAATTCCCATACTAAATATCCAGAAATTTGTTACATTTAATTTTATTTACAAGTATGTAAATTGTGGGTAAGAACATCATTTGTTACTGTTCATATTAATAATAATTTTTAATTAAATTTTATGTAAAAGAAACTTAAGTTATTCAGTTTTGTGCCATTATTTATTTTAATTTATATGCCTAATTTGCTTTGCAGTTATGATATTGTTCTTGTGTGATGTACTCACTAGTCAAAATGTCAAGAATTCTAATACTTTCTAGTAATGTGAAAATAAATTAATTTGGATTTATATGTAAGCACGTGATATTACTTTGTCAACATTTTCACCTTGTTTTGTTATATGATGTAACAAAGATATATTTGCCATGGAGAAGTTACAAAAAAGAAAAGAAAGAAAAAAAATCCCTGCATAGCAAGTGCTCTTGCTGCTTAGTTGTTGGACTGGGCCCTTGAATGCCAATTTTGTACCATTTCCCAAATTTGTTATTTACATAAGTTGAACAGCAAAGAAAAAGTAAAAGTATGCTTTCTTCGTTACATTATTATTTTTTGTATGACTCATGCAGTTCAAGTGAGTATCATTTATGCCAATATAACACTGATCATGACAAAACAGTGTGTGACAAAATGTAAAGAGGAGGAAAAGGAACATTGTAGAGAGTGGGTGGGTGGGGGGGGGGGGGGATGTTGTTATTCCAGATTATAAAATAGTCAAATTTACAAAGACCCCTCCCAATGTAAGCTGACCCTATACGTGTTCTATCGAGGACAGCTGGGGTGGGACTCAACATTACATAGACATTTCATTGAGACATGCCATTTGGACAAGCATTATCATGTTGTAAACTGCCTCATTGTCACAGGGTGGGGGACACAAGCAACAGGATGTCCATGATGTATCATAGAGGTCTTTAAATTACTAACAACTAGAAACTGAAGTGATGATGGTTAGCCACATCATTGTACCAGGAGTAACATTGCTTACTGTTTCAAAACATTGGGAGAATGGGGCTACTAATTAGTCATCTGAGGTAGTGCAGTGATGCTGCTCTTTTGTGAACACTAAGAGATGGCATTTGTAGATAGTCAGTGCTTAACAAACATAACACCAGTCCAAATACAGCCATAAGTGTTGAGCTATTATTGACTACAACCTTGACGACTCGATGCCTGCACCCATATTCTCATTGGGCTACTGTCACACCTGAACTCCCCACAAATATGGATATTTGGATATTGAATGATTCTTCCAGCAGGCCAAATGCATATCCATTATGAGGCCCCATTCAAATTGTGTCAGGTGCTGATAATGTAGTATTTCAAGAATGCATGGCATCTCTGTGACTTCTGTGTTTTCTCAACATCTGCTGTTTTTCACCTTAAATAGCCAATGGACCTGATAACAATGCCAAACATGAGCAACGCTGCTGCTCTCTGGTAGATGTTCTATCCATGACAGAGAATTGCAACAATCTTTACATATCGGCCACTGGAGTGTATGTGTACAAAGTTATATTGCCATCTGGCCAATTATTCCGATTGTTCTTTTATTATTTAATTTTTTCCCTTCTAATATTTACACCTGTACAGGTAATATTTTACACCTTAATTTGCAACAAATTTTGCAGTTTTAGGCTTTTCTAAGTTCCATATTGAAACTGGATGTATTTATTTATAATTACATTGACAACCACTTATTGTGAGTTTAGTTTTCTGGGAAGAGAAATGTATCAACTGATTGGCATAGAAATGTATCGGCTGATTGGCATATTTTTCTAAGTCCTTACTCGTGGTATGCAGAAGCTAGTGGATGTGCCTTCCAGTATCTGTTGTTTTCAGTTTAATATTCATTATTCATCTGTAGTAGGGCTATTCAACCATTATGCTAAAACAAAACATGAAACATTTGCAATGCGATAAACTGTATTTGGGGGGGGGGGGGGGGGAGTTGGGAGATCGAGGAAACTCATAATACAGACATCAGTATCTTAAACATGGCTGCAGTTAAGCAACAGTGGAACATGATAAAATAATGAACAAAATTTCAGGCGACCATTTGCATATTGGTTGCCTGAAATTTTGTTCACTATTTGATAGATAACAATATATTAAGATGACATACTACCAAGAAACTGCCGTATTTTTTGTGGCATAATTGTTGGATAGCTCTTATGTAGTTGAAAAACTACTTTTAAAATGGAAACTTCAGATATTGGATGGCACATAAATTAGCTTGTGTTGAACTGCTAGTAAAGACTTAAATATGCCAGTCAGCTGATACATTTCTCTAACCTGAAACACACACACACACACACACACACACACACACACACACACACTAGTAATTACAACTGTTGGAACTAAAACAGAGGCAACATTGCTATGGAACACTATGCAATGAAATCTACTATTATTGCTGATAGCATACGTTATTGGCATACCTAGCTTACCGCCAAGGAAATGGACTCACCCATCCCACTTCACCGGCATACACGCAATTGAGAGAAACTGTCACTTGTGAGTGAGCGGTCTAACATAATGGTGACATTAATGTTTTCAAGCAGGAACAACAGACTTGGATCAAGATTGAATATGCCAGAGATTATACAGCATGACAAGGTCATCAAGGTTTTCGAGAGGCATGCGGGATCAGCATTGCCATACAGAACAGTGGCATGTTATGATGATTCTCATGTAAGACTGTGATGGTGTTATCTTAATGCATTATGTTCCTTCACAGCAAACCATCAGTGAACAGTATTACTGTTCGTTTTTGGAGCATAACGTGATGAGCTTTGCGAAAGAAGTAGCATCACTTTCTGCGCAACCCACCCATCATTTTGCACAACAGTGCATGGGCACATGCAGCGTAAGGTGTAGCTGCTCTGTTCAGTTGATGGGACTGGGAAGTACTGTACCATCCACCATACTTTGTAGCATTTGCTTCAGAACTGTTCCAGAGATTCGACAGGCAGTAGACTGCTGCATTCGCACCATCAACGGAACAAGCTCTGCCTTCCACATCGCTGGCAACAGTTGTATCAGTCGTGAATAAATAGTTGCCATTATTTAAGTTCCAACCTCGTATAAATACAGCCATTTTAAATATATTTATTACAATCATTTCTCCTTGTTTAAGGATGAAATTATTATGAAATGGAATTGTTTGAAATGTAGACATAAAAAAGCCTACTATAGCACAATAAAGTGAACTAAGGTGTAAAAATATTACTTCTACAGATGTAAATACTGAAACAAAAAATTTGGCTCTAGTTATATTCAAATATGGGTCCCTTCCATTCAGAAACCATCAGCTTATCCACACAGCCACTGAATCAGATGTGAAACACTTGTAGCAGTAATTATACCGATGTGGAATTATTATATTTCAACCATTTCCACCTGCTTGAATAATAATTTTGAAAATAAATGATAGGACGAGTTAAATGCCATTGAATTTTGGCATATACAGTATCTTTACAATTATATTGCTTCTATTTGCCGATGTAACATAAAGCTGAAGCTGTACAGAGTGGTAGAGTTGTGAACACTACCACTTCTGAACTTGAGCATTCACAATACGTTGTTCTTGGGCTATTATCCTGGCCAGGCAAACTTTTGTGCCTCATTGTACATGTTGGCTGAAGCATTTTTGCATGTGGCCTCTTATTTTGACTTGATTTTGGTAATGCCATAATTACATGCAAGATGTTGCAGCTGCTGGAAATTAAATATCCTTACAGTTAAGTTTATCTACATGTATGTAGCTTTTAAGTCTGTTATATATAGGAGGAGATCCAACTGAATTTGATCAACATTATGGTTTCATCTTCCAATAATCTTTGGGTGTGCAGCCAGATCCTGTTGATATCCTGGAGAAATTTGTCATTTTAGTTCATTGTATGAACACATCAAGTTTAGAATGGAGATTAAAAAAGATGGACTCTAACCTGTTTAGACGTGCTAGTACACCGTAAGAATGATGGTCATTGGGACACACTGAGTATAGGAAACCTATGACACAAGATGTATATTTATAAGAATTTAGTTGCCATTGGCCTGCACAAACCACTGGAGTTCTTAGCATTTTAATACATTAGGTGCACATATTAGATTATGAAAACCTCCACATAGAATTAAAACATATGGAGAAGGTTTTCAAAGAGAATGGTTATACTTCTTGTCAAATACAAAAAGAGGGGGTGGGGGGGCGGCAAAATTATAAGAAGCAATGCACAAGAGGACACACAACTACAAATCAACTGCTTTCTTTTCTTACGCTGGAAATGTCTTCAAAAGTAAACATATTGCTTACAAAATATAAAATCATAGTTATCTTCAATCCACAAGCGAAGAGCTTGGCTTTAGTAGGATCTGTTAAAGATGATTTAAAACTGAGAAAAGCAGACGTTTACATAATTCCCTGTGAGTGTTCTGCACGCGGGGTGCGCACACACACACGGGGGGGGGGGGGGGGGGGGGGGGGGAGGGAGGTCACTGTTCAGGAGCGTTGTAAAGAACATGAAAGACATACTTCTCTTCTGCAACCATTAAAAACAGCAGTAGCAGAACACTGAATTTCCGTGCGATACACAATGGAATACAAGGGAACAAAATTTTAGCTACAGTTTCCAATTTTTGGACTTCAGTAATTAAAGAATATGTGGAAATACGTCTTGTTTATAATCTTGTAAATTTTGACAATGGCTTTCATCGGTATAAAAATTGGAATCCCATAATTAATATTATCCAGCCACAATGGAACAAGGTTATTGATTATCAATTATTAGAAGATTGCTTCTCTTCCACCATTGAGGGCAACTCGTCTGTATTGTGCACGTCACCATTTTGCGCAAAATGACTCCTTAACACATTTTGCAAGTGCAAGAACCAGCATAAATATTGTGACTGCACCTGAGCTCTTCAGTAGTTGTCTACTCATCTGACGATGGCCGAATGTCTCTTGACTGAAATATCATGGCAGAATGTCAGTGGAAGCTAATTGCACACCCGAAATTTATTGGAAGAAAAGATATGCTGGGAAAACTAGAAGTTATATTAATGTTGCAGTCTACAAATAAATAAGTCACTTGTTTTACTACATACCAACATGCACTTCTTCAAAACTGTTATTCTTGTGAGGCACAAAGATGTAGTTTTTCATACACATAGACTTGTGGATGGTTTCTTTATGTGTATCTATTTTAAGTCAATTCATAATTTCACACAACCTTATTTATACATTACTCACCAAAGGACTGTATAGGCTTCTCCCAGGAATTTCGTTAGCATAAATTGTACTTAACTGAACATGGAAATGGGAGGCAAATACATTGTCCAGCTGGAATAATTTAGAGTGCATGCCCAAGTTCAGAAGTGCTACTGTTCACAACTCTAGCACTGTGGAGCTTCAGCGTGTTGTTTACATTGGCAAATAGAAGCAATTTAATAGTTACCATACAATATATGTCGAGATTCTTTGCTGTTAACTGAGTGTATCATTTCTTTTGAAAATCAATGGAAATTCCAGGAAGGACTAAACAATATTTTCATGAAAGATAGGTTGCTTAGTTACCACAGAGATCCGATGCATCGCGGAAAGACACGAATAACGGGCATAAATAAACTTGATAGCTTTCAGGCCTTTGTCAGTCAGATAGAAACACGCACACACAGACATGATCGCCATCTATGGCTGTTGTGGCACAGCGATTACGACACAATGTCGTTCTATTTGGTTTCCCATGTCCATTGTCGTTAGCACCCTTACTGGCACAAATGACTGGTGTTGACTTGGTGGTCTTCGCAGCAACAGAAGTCTCGCAGACCGTCCATTGTACTCCAAACATCATCAAATGGTATGCATGAACAGAGATTCTTGTGCAACAGACAGAATTTGTTGTTTTTTGGTGGAGCAGAGTGATCCATCACTGCTGTGTGCACAATATGCCTGTCATCACATGTAGTGATGCAACAATGTGGCTGCAGTCAGTCCTGTAGGTCTGTTCCCTACTGCATCGAGTGATTATAGGTATACATATGGTGCTACTTGGCACCTGAAATGTTAATTGTGTGCGTCTCTTGTCTCCTCAAATTCATGTTGCAAATTTCACCTGCTTCTTTCATGGTGTTTTATTTTGGATGGTAAGAAATGTAAATAATTTAATACTCTCCCTGACAGAAGAAGAAGATGAGACTGGCATAAAGGAATAAAATCAGAACAGCTGGTCTGAAGCTGACTCTGTTGAAAAGGAAGCTCATAACCTTAGTACAGTAGATTCAATAAAAAATATAAAAAAGTTGTAGAGGAAATTATAGCTATTGTTGAAAGGATGCTGGTATTGTGAATACAGGGAAAAAATGAAAAATTGCAAGTAATTATAAGATATACCTTTTCCCTTTATTTGTTGAATATAGGAATGACAAACCCATGGCTCTGAACTGGGGACTAATACGTGCTGCCAGTTCCCCATCACCGTCATCTCTGAACACGCTTTAGTGACCACTGTGTGCTGCAGTGGAACGTTTTAGATCACAGGGTCTGGGGATCTTGGCTTGACTGCCTGGATTGCGAGGATGGTAAAAACCTGTGTGCTGATGTATGGCTGTTGAGGTGGAACATCTAGCAGCCACCTCTGGGGACACTGCCTCACCTCAGTTATATAAAGCCCACCAAGGCAAGTGGGGCTCTGTCTGGGCAGACCGAAAATATTCACCAAGTCTTTAAAAAAGCATTCCTCACCCTCAGTTGAAGTAACAAAAACAAAGCCACACACTTCATGGTTGAAACTTGAAAACCACTAATCTCTGCCTGGTCACCCAACAGTCGAAGAGTAACACATGCTGCTACACAGAATGTGCTTATTATCATTAAATGAAAAGCAAGCATGTTTGAAAAGGATTCACTGTCTTACATTCAAATAGGTTTTGGTGGGAATTGCTGGAAGCTTAAAATCAATGAAGCATTTGTATAATGGGGCATTATTGATTGAAATGTCAAGTTCCCAGCAAGTAATTAAACTTCACAAAGTGAAATTCTGGTGTGTGGCCCTGAAGGTAGTAGTTGCTTCTGGTCCTCTAACCATGCCTCTTGCCCCCTGCAACAACATCAGACAAACTATAGTTGTGAATACTGTGCAGCCCCTGGTAACTCCATCAGCAGGGCCTATGCAGAAATCCAGCTCGACCACTACCACACCTACTGTAGCCCAAAAAAATCAAAAAATAAATAAATTAATTAATAATTAAATAAAAGAAAAATCTACTGTTAGGCTTCAATAACAGGTGAAATCAAAAAGTAAACTGTTGGAAAATGTCAATGTCATTGTACCAGATGTTTCATTTGACTCAGCTGTGGAACCAATGGAGTTTGATGCAAGTCTGGGGCATATACCTTCTCCTAGACTGTACCTCTATCATATGCAGGTTTCCCACCCTGGCGGAAAGATAGGGTGAAAGTGTTGCTGTCATGATATATTACCCATATTTCAATGGAACTTGCAAGGATTCAGGACACGTGGAGCATGAACTATGTCTACTATTTGAGGGTAGACCTATGTCTCAAAGAGACTAACTTGAATCTCACATCCCCAAGTTACTAGGATATGTTCTCCATAGAAAGGATGAACTTTAGTGAAAGAGAGAAAGGTGTAGTGACCATTTTCAACACTACCTACCAGTCCTCACCTCTCTCCATCGCAACAAGCAGTTGCAGTGAGGGTGCAGTTGTGTCACCAATCAACTACATACTCACTTTACCTTCTCCCCATAAAACATGAGTTTAATGAAGAGGTTCTCCATGAACCTTTTACTCAGCTCCCCCACCAATTAACCTTTTGTGGTGATTTTAATGGACACTAAGTGCTTTGGGGCTCTGAAATTACATGCTCCATGGCAGAGCAATTGAGAGGCTTCTGTTGTCCTCCTGTGCACATTTGATAAATACAGGTCAGAGCTCACACTTCTATACTGCCACAGGGTCGTCCTCTGCTATTGTTATCATACTTTGCTCTCCATTTGTTCACCACATTGCTCGGTGGAAAGTGGTTAACGACCTCCATGGAAAAATGAAGATGGTCCGGGATTCGAAGGCTGGTTGTTAATAGAGCAACACACTTTACACTTAGAACAGGTTTATTGCTAACACTAACGTACACTCAGTACAGACTGCCTCCTGCTTGGAGTGCTCCAGTATTTATACATGGAAAGAGTTATCTGCAACTTACAAGTACATCAAACATAAGAAACATGTAGAACATTCTAGAAATAGTAAATACGAAGAAATATTTTTTTCTGCCCATGACGGGATCTGAATTGGGGACCGTAAGCACAGCAATCTGTGATGCTAACCACTGCACCATGCATTCCGCCGGAAGACTCACTTCCTGAAAAAACAGCTGCAGTGTCCTAGATCTTATCATGGGTCCTCTGTATGGTCGCACTGGAGAATCCTTCCATTCTGCCTGCCTTACGGTGACGACGACAGGTGCCAGACCCTCCGGTTGTGGCTTCTTCATTATCATAAGTCTTCAGAGTTCTTGAACAAGAGCCCATTTCTGTCTATCTGTTCTTTGGGATCGTGGTAAAGATTCATACAGAGGACATGCACAATGTCTCTTCGTCTTTGTAGTTTAGAGGACAGCTCATAATCCTCGACTTCATATGTGACATCTGACAGGAGGCATATGACACGATACGGACCAAAGTATCACTTCAGTAACTTTTCTGATAGCCCAACTTTCCGTACAGGGGTAAAAATCAATAACAGATCTACTGGACTGCACACAACAGGTTGATGCTTGTCATTATACCGCTGGCAGTCCTTCTCCTGGGCATCCAGTGTCCGTATGCAAGCCAGCTGTCTTGCTTTTTCGGCACTGGTGATTAGCTGTTTCACATAGACATCCTGAGTGTTGTGCAGTTGGAACGGGAACAGCATATCCATTGTCATCTCAGCTTCACAACCATGGAGCAGGAAAACGGGCATGAAGCCTGAGGTGTCTCGCCATGCTGTATTATAAGCAGATGCCACAACTGGCAGTATTGCATCCCAATCCTTTTTCTCAACATCGATGTACATCGACAGCATATCTGCTAATGTCTTGTTAAAACGTTCTGTAAGACCATTTGTCTGAGGATGTTAGGCAGTTGTTATTTTGTGGATAATGTCACAATTTAACGTTACCTCTGATACTAGTTTTTACTGCAATACTTTCCACGATCAGATATCATCACATATGGTGCGCCAAGCTTCAAAATATTTTCTTATACTAAGAATTTTGCGATCTCTCGAGCTTCTGCAGTTGTCATAGGTTTGGTGACAGTGTAGCGGGTGAGATAGTCAGTGCAGACTATTATCCGTCGGTTACCAATTGCCGACTTTGGGAACCTACCTAAAAGGTCGATTCCAATCCAGTGGAATCGAGCTGCTACATGTGGAATTGGTACCAGATGACCTGGAGGTAATTGTGGCACATGCTTCCGCACCTGGCACTCCTTACAGTGACACACATAGTGCCTGACAGATCAGTACTGACCTTGCCAGTAATACCTGTGTCTGATTCTGTCTAGGGTCTTCACAAATCCCAGATGACCGGATATTGGAGAATCGTGGAAATACTTTAGAATAGCTGTCCAGAGGTGAGCTGGAACAACTAGTAGGCATTTGGGGCCCAGTGGATCGTAGGTTGCTCTTATACAATGTCTTGTTTGTAAGTTGAAACTCTCCTCTGGTTGGCTCTCCTTTCTCCAAGGCTCCTGTGATTCGAAATAATGCTGGATCTTCCCTCTGTTTAGCTGTAATGTCACCTAACTCAGTGAGGGCTGAAATTTCATCCATGCTGCTAATGGATTCCTCGAAAAGTAGTCGGCGTCCTTGTGTTTGAGCCCGTTTTGGAATACCACTATGACATTGTACTCTTGAAGTCTTAGTGCCCATCTTGCTAGTCAACGTGATGGATCCTTCAAATTGGTCATACACATAAAGAATAGTTTTCTGTCATGACGGTGGATGGTTTACCAAATAAATACGGCCGGATCTTGTTGATAGCCCAGATAATGACGAGGCACTCCTTCTCGGTTGTGAAGTAGTTTATCTCGGACTTTGAGAGAACTCTTGATGCATAGGCTATCACCTTTCCAGCATCTTCCTGAATTTGTTCAAGCACTGCACCAATCCCATAACCGCTATCATCTGTGTGAAGTTTAGTTTGTGCATTCTCATCGTATAAGGCTAGAACTGATGCAGAAGTTAGATCATCCTTAAATGCCTGGAAAGCTCTTTCTTTCGTCTCATCCCAGTAAAACGTGAGGTCTTCCTGCAAAAGTTCTTGCAATGGTCATGCCTTGTTACAAAAACCTTCTATGAAATGATAGTATGAGCACAGCCTGATAAAACTTCTCACATAACGGATATGCTGAGGAGTTGGAAATTCTATGACTCCCCGTACTTTATCTGGATCAGGCTGGACACCATCTCCGTTCACTAGGTGCCTCACGATTTTTATCTCTTTGGCGACAAAGAGGCACTCCTTTGGGTTGAGGCGGAGTCCTGATGTCTGAACACACTTCAACACAGTTGACAGATGACCTGCAAATGTCATTGAGCAAACGACAATGTCACCTAGATAAGAAAAACATTTTGTCCATTTAAGGTGTCTAAGCAAGTTGTTCATCATGCGTTCAAATGTGGCCGGGACATTACATAGTCCAAACGGCATGTCTTTGAATTCATAGAGGCTGTTAGGTGTAATAAAAGCAGACTTCTCTCTGTCAGCTTCATCAATCTTGATTTGCCAGTAACCTGTCTGCATGTCCATGGTTGAGAAGTATGTAGTTCCTTTCAAGCAGTCTAAGGTGTCATTAATACGCGGTAATGGGTGGATATCTTTCTTTGTGATTTTGTTCATCCGCCGATCGTCGACACAGAAACACCACATGCCATCCTTCTTCTTCACAAGGACCACCACAAATGACCAGGGGCTCCCTGAAGGTTGAATAATGACTATACGCAACATCTTCTCCACTTTTTCCCGAATTATCCGTCTTTCAGTTGGCAACACGCTGGCTAATTGGTAGATGATTCCCAGTATTGATACGGTAATTTATCGTGGGCCATTTCATCTGGACTACAACTGAAAATCGGTGTAGTATGGTTAAAACCTCTCGACAGTGTTCCTGGGTCAGACCGAGACCTATATGCAATTCCACAGTGCCGCGCGGGAGTAGCTGAGTGGTCTGGAGCGCCACATTACGGATCGAGCGGCCTTCCGTGTCGGAATTTTAAATCCGCCCTCTGGCAAGGATGTGTCTATTGTCCTTAGGTCACTTTAACTTAGTTTAAGTAGTTTGTAAGTATAGAGACTGATGACCAACGTAGTTTGGTCCCATAAGAATTACCAACATTTGAACAATTACACAATAGTTTCCTCTAGTGCGTAGTCGGCAGTAACAGTAGAGCATGAGACTTTGTTGATGACTTTGAGCTCACCGTCCTGGACTGGTTCAGCTGTTCCAATACACATTCCTTTAGGAATGAGATGCCATTGCTCGTGAACATTAGTGATCCAAAGATCTCCTCAACCACCTGTAATGCTTATGATAGCTGCAGGTCTGTAGATTTCCTTCGTTATACTGATTAGCTTTTTGCGATCGACAAGCACTTCACAGTTCAGCTCATCATCTCGGCTACTGACTGTAACTCTTCTCATTCTTAACAGCGGACTCTCAACATTCTCGACAGCAAACAACCCCTATGGGAGTTTGTGTTACATGTACTCGATGGAACAGCTTCCTCAATTCGTAGCTCAGATCTTCCACAGTCAATGACAGCCTGGGATTCCTGAAGGAAGTCCCATCCAAGGATGGCGTTATGGCTACATTCTCTTAAAGTGACAAATTCAAATGGCTGCATGCTGTTGTTGATAGTTATTCTTGCGACACGTGTTCCTGCTGGCAAGATGTATTTTCCATTTGCAACCTTCAGCACAGTTGCTCTTGTATCACAGGATATTATCTTCTTTATTTTGCGGCAGTAGTCATTCAACAATACAGAGAAGAAAGCTCCTGAATCGACTAGTGCCCAGACAGGTTGGCCATCGAAGACATCAATGAGATTTCCTGACATCTTAGCACCTGTCGTCCATGGAGGATTTTCATCTGCGGCAGCCTCACCTCCATAGATGGTTGCCTCACCTAGTTTTCCTGTACACTGCAGTTAGGCAAGGTGATGGCCATGTTGGAGAACGACCACGTCCAGGATACGGTGAAGGGATTTGCCCCATAGGTCGACGGTAATCATCTGCAGTTGACTGCCATTGAAAGGACTGCTCCGATGGTTGGCGTCTTGCAGCATAATAATTATTATTGTCCAATACTCGCCTTCTCTGCCTACAGGATCGTACGACATGTCCAGGAAGCCCACAGTCAAAACACAATGGCGTGTTGTCTTCTGTCCTTCAGATATCTGTCCTCCTGCAAGGCTTCATAGTTGCCGGAGGATTTGGTTGTGGCCGCGTTGGTCGGTTCCTAGGCTGCCATTTGTTTGCTGCAAAATAAGTCATAGTAGGGTGAGGCCATTCTTCACGTCGAGTGCGACTGGCAGGTCTGATTGGCGCTAATGTTTGAAATACCTCTTCTTCAGCAGCGTCGGCTCCCTCATGATGTACAGGACAGACATTCATGGCCATAAACTGGTGCTTGCTTGGTCCAACAGTCCTGGGTGCCATTAACTGTTGTAATAAGAGAAGAAAAATCATGCTTATCTTCCACAACGGCCATAGGGACTACATTTGGGAGTCTGTCATACTTCTTTCGTCCAACCTCCTCTGTTGCATCTCTTTAATTTTCTGGTACCACTGGATAAACTCTTGTATCGTTGAAACGTCTTTCAACAGAAGAGCTTGATACATGTCTTCTGTAATGCACTTCATAAGGTGTGAAGGGACTTAACTGCGGGGTCATCAGACCCTAAACTTACAAACTACTTATAAACTAACTTATACTAAAGACAACACAAATATCCATGCTCGAGGGAGGATTCGAACGCACGATGGAGAATGGCCTTGCGCATCGATGTATAGCGCCTCAATACGCTCGGCCACTCTGCCGAAACGAAATTTCATTGGCCTCTGTCATATCCGGGTTAACTATGTGACATAGGGCCAAAACACTCTGTATATACGACTGCATTGACTCACCATTTCGTTGGGCCCTGTTCAAAAAAATGTTCAAATGTTTGTAAAGCTTATGGGACTTAACTGTGGGGTCATCAGTCCCTAAACTTACAAACTACTAATTTACTAGCTTATACTAAAGACGGCACAAACATCCCTGTTCTAGGGGGGATTCGAAACTCCATCAGGGAACGGCTTCTTGCATCGTAGCATAGCGCCTCAATGCACTCGGCCGTTTCGCCGCAGCGGGCCCTGTTCTTCAATTGCTTTTTCGATAAACGGAGTTGTCCAAACGTCTTCCTAAGTTCTGTCTGGAATTTTTCCCTGCTATCGAGCTTGTCCTCATTATTTTCAAACCACTGCTGGTAGAAATATACGTTTGCCAAGCACATAATGTATTCCCACCTATTATTGTCGCGACTGGTCGAATCCTTTCAGCCATTTGTTTGGATCCTGTCCAGCGTCTCCATAGAACACCGATGGGTGTCTAATGTGCAGCTGGCTAACTTCTGTGTTCGTATTCATGGGTCTTTTGATGACATGGACCTTCAGACAGATGTAGTTAGTATGCCCTTAGTATTCCGGTTGCTGTCCGTATAGGTGACGGCTCTTACGCTGCCTAATCAGAGACACAATGATGCATATGTGTTGCAGGATACCCAGTACCTCTACCAGAAAGTGTCACATTGAAAACTGCAGGTGGTCCGGCATTCGAAGGCTGGTCGTTAATAGAGCAACACACTTTACACGTAGAACAGGTTTATTGCTAAGACAAGCATACACTCAGTACAGACTACCTCCTGCTTGGAGTGCTCCGCTATTTTCTGGAACTTACAAGTACATCAAACATAAGAAACATGTATGACATTGTAGAAATAGTAAATACAAAGAGATAAATGTTTTTCTCCCCATGGTGGGATTTGAACTGGGGACCACAAGCACAGCGCTCTGCAATGCTAACCAGTGCACCAAGCATTCCGTCAGAAGACTCACAGCCATATCACTTCCATCTGTCAGAGTGGTGCCTGACATAAAACCACCGCCTGCTCGATAGAGCCGACTGGACACTCTACAGCTGAACTTGTACCTTGTGACTGTGTCCAGGATTGGGTGGATCACATAACCAAAATGATCCACCAAGCCACCGACATCCATTCCATAGTCTTCAGGACAATTGAATGGCATCCTGTACCTTGGTGGAGTGGCGAATGCCACACTGCAGTAATGATGAGGCATGCAACAGTGTAAGTTCAAGTGCTGGCCAACTGCATATAACCTTGCAGCTTCTTAGGTGTTGAAGAAAAATGTCACCAAACTATATGAGAGAGTAAGAGATTCCAGCAACAGTTCCTGAATATCATTAGTTGCTCCACAAAAAGTATGAGAACCATCAGGAGGAAATCGGGAATGAGGAAGGTGCCTAGTGGCTTCTGTAATGGGGAATGACACCCTCCAAAGTAGCCCACGAGACATTGCCCAAACTATGGGAGCCTACTTTACCACAATCACTGCAACTGTCAGTCATGAACCTGCTTTTCAGTGCCACAATGTGGAGAGGGGCAATTTGGATTCACCATTGATGAGTACAATCACACCTTTTTCATGGGGGAGCTTGATTATGTGTTATCTGTAGCTCATGACACATGCCTTGTTCAGAACAGGATACATTACAGTTGTTGAGTGTGTAATATTATGTTATTTACAGTCTGACTGAAGCGTGAATTTGCGGTCGAATTTCTCTTAAATTGAACTAGAAATCAGAATAATGTGTTGCCAATAATTAAAAAATAAAGAAGTAGGTGAACATATGTGTAACAAACCATTTAGTTATTTAAAGTGGAAATTAGGAAAGGTGTAAAAACTTAGTACAGTTTAGAATACTGTTCCAGAGAGTTCAGGTACAGACAAATACATCAGGTAAAGGCAGTAGCGGACATTAGACAACATTCCAGACAGGACAGTGACCGGCAATGGAACTCTGCCATGAAGCAGCACAGCCATCAGAGTACTGACCGATTACTCACATGTTGCGGTAACTGTCACATTTCCACCAAGTATGACTACAAGCCATAGACTGGAGTACATTCGCTTGCTCTAGATTCCAAAGAAATGTGACAACAGGCCAGAAGCTGACGACACAGTCATCGGGGCTTCAATTGACTTCTCACATGTTGTGACAACCGCCAAATGTGACCACAGGCCATCGACTGGAGTACATTCACCTACTTTCATGTTCCTGAACAATGTGACATACTAGGTTCAGTGAGCAAAAGGTCAGCCACCTTTTCAGAAGCTTCATAATGTCAGCAAGACAATCAAACAAGTACTAAGGAGAATGAAGAGTTGTCCTTCAGTCATTCAGTTGATGGTTAGCCAGTGACTGATTTGGTCAGTCACTCAGTCACCGTGGTTCAAATCTATCTGACGTGACAGGGCCACACATGGTTGCTGTCATGCACTAGCAGCCAGAAGAGAAGTAGAATTTTTAAGACGACAAGAGAGGTATCGTTCGGGAAGAAGATTGGAAGGCAACACACCTGGGTGACTGGTAAGGATGAGAGGATGTGACCTTACCTTAGATCTCACCTGAGAACTAAAAGACGAAGGATGTGAAGTCTGGAGGTCTCCGATTCGACACCAGTCACTCCACACACTTCCGCTGGTTAATATACAGTCTTAGACAAAAAAATTGATCGCCAGCCGGCCGACGCAGAGGCTAAGTCCGAGTCGGTCGCGCAGTGTGGACAATAAATTCGATCGCCCCTGAGAATTCTAAGTCCGGCGATAGACACGATCTGGCAACATTGTAGAATGCAGTACTGTCAGGAGGAAGTGTTATTTCCTTCTCGAGGCCGTTCTGTAATGTATAAGCGCGTGTTCTCATGGTGAAAGTCGCGTATACAAGGTTCTATGTAAGCAGTCGCGAGATACAATCCACCAACGTCCAATTTTTTTTAAACCGCATATCGGCTATCTTTGTAAGCAGTGTGGAAGAATCTCAAATTTAACAGCGAAAACTCCCAGAAATAATTACACAAAAGAGCTCGCGGCTGCATCAACACTGACCTGTTTGCTCTCGGGAGTCCTCTACCCTTGCAGTGGGCACCGGCTACGGAGACGCGCCAGCGGCCGCATCGCGACAGCCGCCTGTGGACTCAGTGACAGCGGCGCGTCGCTCTGAGTTTATTTACCGGCAGTTATACGAGGCGCGTCCAGAAAGTAAGTTCCGTTTGGTTATATAAAACGAATGGGTACAGATACAGAAAAAATATTGATTGTACAAAAATCTACAACTAATTGTCATAGCATGGCACAAGGTTTTGTGTGCCTTTTTCATAGAATTTTGCCGCCTGTGTATTCAACCATGTGGTAACATGTTATTTTAGGTGTAACAAGAGGATTACTGTCAAAATATTTTTTTTCACGATAATGCCTGACCTCACACACTGAATGTGACCAAACAATTCTTACTGAAATGTTTGATCATCCTCCATACAGCTCGGACCTCTCTCCTAGCGACTTTCATCTCTTCTTACACCTAAAATCTGTCCTTGGTGCTCAACACTTCAACGATGATAAAGAGCTGTTACCACACGGTTGAATACACAGGCCGCAACCTTCTGTGAAGGATGCATGCAAAAACTTGTGGCACACTATGACAAGTGCCTACAAAATTTCGGCAGTTATGTGGAAAAGTAGCTTAAGAGTTGTAGAATTATGTGCAATAAAAATTTCTTCTGTATCTGTGTACAATTTCATTTTATTACCAAACGGAACTTACTTTCTGGACGCGCCTTGTATCCTTACTTCAAGTTCGTGTACTTATATTCCAGTCACGAATTGAATTTCCCTGACTGATATATTTGAACATTATCTAAACGTCGTAAAGTAGAATAGAAAAAAAGGCGCATAGGGGTGACTATTACTACATTTTCCTTTAATGTCATCAGGTCGCTCATTTAGGATTCCTACTCACAATTGTGATTAGTGACGAGTTATGATGCTCTCATGCTGACATCTCAAGAAGAAATTAATGACTGAGTTCTAAAAGATTTTTATGCTGAGCAAAGTGCAACCACAGTGCAAGGTTCCCTCCATTTTTTGCAAACAACTGAGACACCATTTAGTCGCACTGTAAGGACAAACGAGCTAAAAAATTACATCATATGTTAGTACTACACCATAATAGTTCCTGCTGATTTCACAAACAAAACATCCAATAGTGTGCTTCGAAGTCACCCATTTCTCACTTACTCTTTCTACCATATGTCCTCAAAATGTTTATCTTCCTGCCCCTACTCGAATAACCTTCGCCAAAAATTCTTTCCAGACGAAAATACACGTCAAACATCGATTAGCGTCATAATTAACTTGCAATCAGTTCGTTTTTACTGGGACAGATTTGCTAAACTACCAGGATGTTGTCAGACTTTCCCATAATCTGAGAGAATATAGCAAGTAACCAAAAGACGTTTCTTGTTGTTTTAGATGTAGATTCGTGTAGCTCCTATCACGAAAACAGCTAAATAATTCTACTCCAATGTGACCTGGACCATGGACCCAGTGGCGGACTAAGGCTGTTGGAGGCCTGGGGCATCGGCGAAACGAAAGGAGGCCCCCCGTCCACATGGAAGTACATGTATTACTATAAGAAAGGATTGGAGGCCCCTTCCAGGACGAGAGCACAGACAAATATATACAGACGGGAAACCTCCATAAGGGCCCGGTCCTACGCTCCGGGGTGCGGGGAGGGAGGGTTTCCAGCAGTTCCGTAAGATGTCCCATGATGGCGCTGCGGTCAGAAGCAGCTCATTAAAGTGGCCGGAGCAGGCGGCAGGTAGCGGCTCTCCCCACCACCACCTCCCCTCAAACGCCGGCACGCCGGACACAGCCGTGGCCTCATGGCAGGCGGCACGAGCTCTCCCCTCAGCCTCCCCTCCACGCTACCCTCTGACGTGCGAGAGGCACCCTAAGCCAGCGAACCGCCTGACACCTGCTAGCATCTTACAGAACTACGAGGGGAGCGTAGGACAGTGGTTTAGGGGGGGCTGCTTCTCTGTATATGTTACTCTGTGACGAGAGGCATGGGACAGTCTGAAAAAATAGCTTTCGAGATTTGGAGGCCCCAGTAGAACGAGATGCAAAGCGCGCTCAAAAAAAAAAAGAAAAAAGAAAAAAGTCCTTTCCAGGTATTTGGAGGACCCCCCAAGACCAGAGGCCCGGGGCAGTCCGCCCCCTCTTCCCCCCCCCCCCCCCTAGTCCGCCACTGCATGGAACAAAGCCACCTCTCCACGGCAGGCGTCTACTTTAGCTCAGAGCTAGTGTGGACCTGTGCACGCCAGCTCTTTCCTACTGTCATATACATCGCTAGAACATATAACTAGCAACGTAAGAGACGAGAATAGTTGCAATTTCGCTATGTAAACAATTTTCTGGACCCAAATAAAAGAACTAATAGTCTTCTGTTGCCTCTCGAGTTAGAAAACGGACAGATTATTCAATGGAAATTACAGGAAACATGAAGTGAATTTATGAGCATAGTTATGTGTCATCCCAGGAGGTAAGATCTCTGTACCAATGTTGACAGACTTACACTGCGATGTTGCCAAGCTTTAGTCATACTATCAACAGGAAGAATAAGAGCCGAGGTGATTGCCAAGCGGGTTCGACAGAGACTTAGCTCGTGCCTTGCGCGTCTGCTGAGAGTCCGAACACCTGAAGTACTGGGTGATAAAAAAGTCAGTATAAATTTGAAAACTTAATAAATCAGGGAATAATGTAGATAGAGAGGTAAAAATTGACACACATTCTTGGAATGTTTTGTTTTTCCACTGACGGCGATATAAAGGAAGAGATTTTCTAAGTCTACAATTATGAAGAAAACTGTTGCTTACATCTAATGCTTTCAGTATAATCAATGGAAATGATTGAAGAAATGTGAAACAGCACTGGTGAATGATCTTTTGTTGTCATTGCGCTTAAGACAGAATACGCAATTAATAGAGACACTTATTAATATGTTAGCGGTCGGTGCATCTGTATATTTGTATTAGTGACTACGCTCGATTTCGAACGAACCATAAATTGGGGAGAATTTTATGGCATAGCGTAGAACCAACGTCTGATAAATTCTGTAAATCAGGTGTATACAAAATTGTATGTGGGCCGGGAACACGGTTATGCTACTAACAGCAGTGCTTTAGGAGATCATCTAAGGGAAAGAAACCATAAACTACGAAATATAGAGGCAGATTTGTCTATTTTGCATATTGGTATGAAGGGTATTACCCTAGAAATCCTTGAAGAGTTAGAAATTTGGACTAGTTATCATAATAATTAAGAATGGTTAATAAATGACCAAATTTTTGGTTCCAGATAGTGGTATTTCGATCTGTTTCACAACCTGGTTTTCTTGAATGACCGAATTTTATGCTCTCTTCCTGTGCGGAGATTTCCCTAAGTTTATTTTGTTATTTGTCCTATGATTAGATATTGGTGGTGCGTTTACTTCTTCCCCTCTTATGGAGAGAATTTATATCCGCCATATTCATGACGTTGTTGGTATACGAGAATATCCTTAAAAATAGTCGTATAGGTTCTAAATATGTTGTTTTATTGTTTGACAACTATTTTCCATTATTAAAAATGTTTTTAACTAACTCGCCGTTGAGCTCTTTTTATCCTTGTAAATTATGGTAACTTCTGCGGCCATACATAGAGGGCGCTTATGCTTCACCTAAGCTGCTCAATAGTATACTTTCCATTCAGTGGTATTTGCTTGTGATCCATCGAGCTAGCAACTTATGTTACAAGTACAGCTGATGTTGACCGTTAATGTATTATGAGTTTTTACATGCATCTTTTTCCGTTCTCCATTCAGGAAAGGTATGTACCTTATAATTGTAAATGCCAGAGATTGTTTTATTTATTTATTTTTATTTTGGTCTTTGTAACTATATACTGTTTAAATGTTTGTATAGCTTATGGGACTTAACTACGGGGTCATCAGTCCCTAAACTTACAAACTACTTATGAACTAGCTAATCCTAAGGACGGTACAAATATCCATGCCCGAGGGGGGATTCGAACCCCCGACTGTAGTGGCCGTGCAGACCGTGACTGGAGCGCCTCAGTCCCCTCGGCCGGCAACTATATACTGTATCCTGTACTTTGTCACCAGGCGCTCCGATGATGGGCTGGGCCCGATACGCGTCAGCGTAAAGAGAAAAATAAAGGAATTTACAACATCTACAACTCCTTCATTACTGCAGCCAATCAGATTTTTTTAAAATCCTTTGAGTTGTCCTATTAATAATGGCTGCCTACCTCTACCAGGACTTTAAGTCCGATTTGCAACAGATAGACAGCGGTAATATTGAAAATTTGTGCCGGAGCAGGTCTGAAACCCTACTTTCTTTTCCCTAGTAGATCTGTTCTTTGCAGTCGTTGGATAGCTTTTGTTCTATGTTGACTGGTAAGATTGATCTCAGTTTCCCTCCCTTAAAATAAATAAATAAAAAATACTGATGGGGTCACTCCTCTGGCCGAGCGAGCGAGCAAATAATAGTCAACAAGTTTTTCAAAACATGTTTTCAGTGGGTCTCATATAGGTATGATAACAGTTGAGATATCTCAAAATGTATGTATGGTGCGAGTGCTTTTGTGCAAATAACTTCACAAAAGATATTTCCTGGTTCAAGAAAGATCTTACCGGTATTCATGATTTTACACATGAAGGAAGACTCTATAACTCACGTAAGTCATGAACTATGATGAGTTGACCATCGTGCGACGTTTTCACTGGTCAGACGGGATTCAAAATTGGGAGCAGGAGTATTTCACACTCAGTTTCAAAGCGACAAAATCCAAATTATTATTGCATTCTTGCTTTAAAGTCATTAGTTCACTCATTAAGTATAACTACATTGCTGTTATTAGTGACATATTCTGTAGCCTTTATGTTATGTTCTTAAATGGCTGAGCCCAAACGAAAGGTAATGGCATTGTGAACGCGATGCTTTACATCTGGTGATCAAAAATAATGTCGTGCACTGTTCGTTAGTGGTGTGTCCATCGCAACTGCCTGCAGCTCTATAAGAAGAGGGTTAAAATTCTGAGCTACAGAGGGTCTAGAACCATGACCCAAAGCAGCCCTCACTTAAGAAGCAGACACGTCATCTAGTGCTTCTGACGCACTGCTACGTCTCACTTCCTGCTTGTTCCACTGGTGGCTACAGCTAATCGCCAATTTCTGCATGGTATGACCTCCTTACTCTTGAAGTAGAAAGTAATGCGCCGGTGTCACACCTTTAAAGAAAGTAACTGAGATTATTGAACCAAACAGACAGACAAATATTAAGTGAATTTGTTATGTTTCGCCGGCCGCGGTGGCCGAGGGGACTGAGGCGCTCCAGTCACGGTCTGCACGGCCACTACGGTCGGGGGTTCGAATCCCCCTCGGGCATGGATATTTGTGCCGTCCTAGTTCGTAAGTAGTTTGTAAGTTTAGGGACTGATGACCCCGTAATTAAGTCCCATAAGCTATACAAACATTTGAACATTTTTTGTTATGTTTCTGTGTCATCCCGGCAGTAACTCAGCGATCACACCGGTGCCAAAGAGCTCTCAAACTTGCACTGCGCTCAAAACAGAGACTTACCGAGATTGCAATACGTGCAACGAGCTGAGCGTTGAGCTCATTTTCCATAGAGTACTTCTGAGTCGGTGCAAGGTGTAGTTATCTGACTCCCTCAGGGTACCAATTATGAATGATGTCTCCACCCTGTCATAATATTCAAATGAGAATTATAGGCGTTTAGTACATCGTTACAGATAGGCAGACAGATATTGTACTTGTCCGTACGCTACTTGTTCTTGACGCTCAACTACTTCGGATTTTAGGACTTATTTTCTGCCCGTGAAAGAGTTTCTCAGCAGTGGATGAATAACCATCCACATTCTGGTACCACACACATAACCAGACAAATAATATGCCAGTTAATCGAAGTGAAATGCAATATGGCCTTGTCTTTCTGGCAGCGTCTATCTTTTCCATTTTTCTATTTTCTGCTTTGCAGTAGTCTGTCACCTTGTTTTGGAAGTGAAAAACGATTTTTGCAGTCCACCACACCATAATTCACACCCACTCCCTTCCCTGACAATGACAATTGCAACTGGAGATGTTTAATAAAATATGACACTGGATGCAATTTCATACCTACACTATCTGCTTCTCGTTGTCAGCTCCTTGTTTTTTTGAGAGGTTATTCTACGGTTATTCTGAAAACATAAACGCCGCCATTCTTACAGCTCCATCAATCAAAATGCAGTTCAATGACTGACATAAATTCGTTTCTGACAGATAAACAATATTATAGTAGCAACTGGCAAGTGTGGCGAATTCTATAAGTCATCTGACGATTACGAACTCAGGTGTTTCGTAGGATTCTTGTGGTTGATGTTGCAGTCGAACCAATTTAAAATAAAGGGAATAGTAAAAACTTCCGGCTTTAAACACACTTTTGTAGTGGGATTTGACTGTATAGCTACAGTTGCAGCAGTACACAGGTGGTGATATATTGTCGAGTCTGTGAAGATTCTCTCATTTCTTTAATACAGGCTAAGTTAGAAAGCGGGTGTTAGAATTATGGGAATGAAGTGATCATATGGCATTATTTTATCTCGAATTTAACATACTGCAATAATAGTAATAGAGGTTAGGAAACAAACTCACCGAAAAGACGAACGCTGAGCAGCAGGCAGATACAAATAAAAGACACATTCACACAATTTAAATTTTCGGCCGTAGCCTTCTTCAGAAAGAGAAACATTCAAACACATTGTCATTCAGGCATAACTCATCCACACACGTCAGCCATCGCTGGCAGTTCTGCACACCCTAACATACTGCAACACATTTCAAGCACGTTTTGCTCATCATTAGGAATTTATGCATACTGATCCGTTAGTTAAAGGAATTGTCTTAGCATCGGTTTTGTTCACTCTCCACTCTAGTGTGGCTTTTGTAGTCTCAGATGGAAAGCGGTGCTAGTGAGTGAACAGAAATCGATGCCCAGCGGTGCCTTCCGCGTCATGTGTCCTGACTGAAATCACGGCGTATATGGGTAGCGGATAGTGTTACTTCCTTCGTTTTCGTTTCACATCGTGTAATACAAATTTTATAAGCCACTTGATCAATCATGATTGCCGAATCCCACACTTCATCTGCATCCATGGCAAAACAACGAATTACGAAAATAGGAAGTTTTCCATGCTGTAAATTACGAGAGACATTGTAATTTGCTCTTCAGATGAACTCCTCGTAGGAAAAAAATGTAAATTTCCTATGATTATTGCTTATTACGCACGAATTATATTTAACTGTTTTTCAGACAATAAAGGTAATGGCACTTCAACGGTTTTCATTCATCAGGCATTGTTTGTGAAGAGGCCAAAGCATGTAAAATACTTGTTTCTCGGAGTGGGAAGTGTATTTATTCAAATAACTGATGGGCCATACATTTCGTAACAGTAGAAATACTTCAGCAAACTGATTGCTTAATTGGAAGATATAAACTTGTGCAATGGCTGTCATTTCAATTGCGTAGCAGACGGTAATTTGCCTAAGCAATTATCTGCAGAATTCATTATTTACCATACAATTTAACTTTGTCTCTTCTTAGTCCTATTCAAACAGGTGTATCGCATATTGAACTGGAGCAGACAAACGAGTGTTTTCTTTCAAATGTTAAGGGTTCTTGGTTTTATTCTCTGCTTGATCTTGATGGTCTGCTGGTCATTTGAAGACGCCACCGACACTTACGATGTCAGCGCTAGATTAAACCCACCAGAACTGCCACGTTGTAAAGTCGGTAGACAGCGTGACGCCGTTAGCTCTCCAAGCATCCCTACTGTTCTGATATAGAAATTCTACTGTCCAACATTAGCGATGGTTGCAATATAACTGCTGCTGATGCTTTGCCGCGAAACGTGAAAAGCGCCTTTGTTTCAGCATGCCTCGATTCTTCAGTTTGTTCTAAATAAATTCCCGGCAGTTCAACACTAACGAACATTTTCAGCTATCAAATTAATCGCATAGGAATTATCCAAGCGTAATTGCTGGATCACGCGACTGATTTAAGTAATATTCAATTTTTGGATCAATATGGCTCGGAAAGCGACGTCAATTTCATTACAGTCAATCGCCTGTCTCTGAAAGATGTGAAAATTGCGTTAATTCTGTAAAGGGTTGTGGCAACTGTGAGTCAGTGATGAATGAACACATGCGCAGCGATATTCACCGATGAAAGGAGGAAGCACGTGTATTTCCCTCCTTATGGGAAAAATAAAAATTTTAGGCGTACAGCCGTTAATCTTCGAAAGTTCTTGACCCATTGCTTTAAAATTCTGACACAACGTTGCATTCTAGCCCAGGAAGGTTTTTAGGTACACATTTCTTGAATATATTATATATATCCGACAAAAGCGTTACTTTCGCGATTTTTCGTATAAACCTTTTTCCAATTATAAAGTTTATATAAATTCATATATGACACATATTGAAAAATTTGGTACATGAAAACATTCACATATTTTATTAGAACGTTGTGTCAATATTTCAAAGATTTAGGTCAAGAACTTTAGGAAATATACGATTTCGAACATAACACTAAAGATGGCTGTAGGTTAGAAAGTTCTAAGAGGGGAGAGAAGTGAGGAGAAGACGAACAAGGAGAGCGTAATGGTGACATGTAGAGGGAGAGGGAGGAGTTGCAGATGCACAAAAATAGGGGGGGGGGAGGGAGGAGGATCGGATAGACAAAAGAGAGAGGGAAGGAGAAGATAGACAAGGAGTGGGGGAGGAGGATATGGGCAGAGAGAGGCGGGAGGCGGTTATGGACAAAGAGAGGGGAACGAGGAGAAGTGCAGAGAGAGGGGACAGAGATAAGGGGAGCAGAGAATGTAGGACGTAAATCCAATTCCCATCCACAAGGCAGTAGGAAATTACGTATATAAGAAATGTATGGTTCCTCTTATCTTTCTTTTCCATTTAATCTCTAAAAAGCCACAGCAACGCGTGGCCGGGTACAGCTAGTGCCATAGTAAGTAAAGTAACACAAAGTTCAGTCACAAGAAAAATTCAATGTCCGCAATTCCATAAATAAAGGGTTGTGAGGGATATTTATGCAGGATTGGAAGGAAAATCCCGGAGTTTATTATGTTTACGGTCCGGGCTACTATTACGGAAAGGCATCGTATCAGAATTCGCAACCCTAGAATATTGATTTTATCACTTCGCAAGGGCTGTGATACGAGAGAAGGAAATTTATTACGTGCTTCCCACAAAACATTGTGTACCACTATCGAGTGCAGGAAACCTCCTCATTTGTTTTCGTGTGTATTGCATGCATTTTGGTCTCACCTGTGTTGTCGTCCTGTGCGGGATAAGAAGAGTGTCATCGGAATAGAGTCTGATTTTGGTTACGAGAAACCTGTGCAGATAGTGTCGGCACACTGCGTTCAGCGCCAAGACGATGTCTTCCTGTTTGAGTCTTGGCGTGGGCTGGAGTGGGGCGCTGTTTACAGATGCACTTGCTGCGAGTTCCGACACTCGGAACGCACTGCCTTTGCCAACTATTTTACAAACGTAATACATTCTCCATTATTTCAATCTATGTAATGTACAGGAAATTGTTTGGGTAATCTTGAATTTTGTAGCTTTAGAAGTCATTAAAACATTCCACATTGGTATTTTATGTATTTTTATTGTTGCTTGTCTTTTACATACTCGCACACACGCACATAAGCACGCGCGCAGACACGCACACACACACACACACACACACACACGCACACACACACACACACACACACACACACACACTGCTTGACTTTTTGAGAAGGAACAGTTCCTAATAGCCTACCCATCCACCATCATTTCGTAATATTTCTCTAAGGCGTCTTGGAACTGACTCCACTAACTGCCTTGATGATGTTTCATAGTGGTTTATTTGCCACCATGTATGTTCCATATTTTCCCAAAGGTCGCTTGCGTTTCTTGATCCAAGTGGCAATGACCTCGTTACTTCCGCCCACATATTCTCAATATGATTAAGGTCCGGTGAGCGTGGAACGAACTCCATCAGCTTTATGCGATCTTGGCTGCGAAACCATTCTTGAACGGCGTAGTTTTGATGGATGGGGCTGTGGTCCTGTAAATAAATAGGTATCAAGTTTATATTTGAAGAACCTATTTGTAATTTACGCACTGTATTAATGTTTTGTTTACGGTGTCTAACAAGTCGGGTTCAAATATCGCTAAGAGGCCTTTGTCAGTTAAATATTTCCGTGTCCATCATGTGAGATGGAGCATGACTGGCTGAATCATATCAAACGATGCAGTTTAGAGCCGATAAGAAGACCATCGGACCAGTTACTCAACCAGAAGGAACCTCTACTGAATATCAGGCTTCTAACTGAAGTATGTTGCGTACCATCAATACCACTAACGTGATCCTGTATTAAGCAACTAACAGAAGTGCAGCGTCTATAGTCCGAAGTTATCATGCCGACAGTACAGGTCAGAATCTGCATAAATATATGAGTAGCTTCTTATCTATCGTTTGCAAATAATTGAGATAAACGCCATCTTTATTACGAAACGTGTATTTCCATGCTGCTTTGGTGATCATTTGCAACTAAATGATGACCAAAATAACATGCATAAGTATTAACTCGACGTTTTGAAATAAAAATGGCGTTTATCTCAGTTATTTGCAAACGACAGATATCCGCCTTTGATAACAAACTACTCATATCATCGTACAGCAAGAACGGAGGGTAGTATACAATTTGTGCAAACACCAGTCAGCTTTTGTGACAGCCGAAGGGCATGAAAAGGACACAGTAGTTGGGAAGGGAGTAAGGGCTATAGCTTTTTCCCCAGTGTTCTTCAATCTGTTCATTGAGCAGGCTGTGAAGGATAGAAAGGAGAAATTTGGAAGGAGGAGGAAGAAATCTTAGGGTTTAACGTCCTGTCGACGGCGTGGTCATTAGAGACGGAGCTCACGCTCGGATATTTGGGTAAGGATGAGGGAAGGAAATCGGCCGTGCCCTTTGAAAGGAACCATCCCGGCATTTGCCTGGAGTGATTTACGAAAATCACGGAAAAACCTAAATCTGGATGGCCGGTGGTGGATTTGAACCAACGTCCTTCCGAATACGGGCCAGTGTGTTACCACTGCTCCAACTCACTCGGTGAGAAATTTGGAGAAAGGATTAAAGTTCAAGGACAAGAAGTAAAGACTATGCGATTTGCCGATGACGTAGTAATTCTGTCAGAGACTGCAATGGACCTAGAAGAGCAATTGTATGGAATGGAGAGTGTCTTAAAAAAAAAGTATAAAATAAACATTAACAAGAGCAAAAAAGGCGTAATGGAATGTAGTCTAAGAAAATCAGGTGATGTGGAAGTGAGGAGACATTAAAATTGGTAGATGAGTTTTGTTGGTTGTTTGTGTGTATGTGGGGGGGGGGGGGGGGGGGGAGGGGTGAGGGGGAGGAAGGGGTTGTGGTTTGGAGGCACTAGACCACTCAAGTCATCAATCCCTATTTCGGATAAGGATGGGGAAGTAAATCGGGCGTGCCCTTTGAAAAGAAGCATCCTAACATTCGCCTGGAGTGATTTAGGGAAATCATGGAAAAGCTAAATCAGTATGGCCGGAGATGGATTTGAATCACCATCCTCTCGAATGCGGGTCCAGTGTGCTAACCACTGCGCTACTTCGCTCCGCTGAGTTTTGTTATTTGGGTTGTAAAATAACTTCTGATGCCCGGAGTAGTGAAGACATAAAATGTAGAATGCAGTGGGGCGAATAGTATTTCTGAAGAAGAGAAATTAGTAATTTAAGGGATATGGAGTCTTTTCTGAAGGCATCTGTCCGAAGTGTGGCCTTGTACGGCAGTGAAGCGTGGACGATAAAGCAGTTCAGACAAGAAGAGGACAGTTTTCGAAATTTTGTGCAACAGGAGAATGCTGAAGAGTAGATAGGTAGATCACACGAGTAATGAGGACGTACTGAACAGATTTGGGAAGAAAAGAAATTGCTGGCATATCTTGTCTAAAAGGCGGGATCGTTTGGTAGGACACATTCTGAGACACCAACGAATAGTCAATTTAGTATTGGAGGAGAGCGTGTGGGGTAAAAATCGCAGGGGTAGACCACAAGATGGGTACAGTAAGCAGATTCAAAGGGATGTGTGCTGTCTTTCTTACTCAGAGACGAAGAGTTCTGCGCAAGATAGGGTAGCGTGGAGGTGGAGAACTGCATCAAACCAATCTACGGACTGAAGAGTACAACCACAACAACAATAGATCACATGATTACGTAATGTATGTCGTTTAAGATTATTCAAAAATAGTCATTTTAGACACATTAATTTCATTAATAAAGCACCACCATTACTGCAGACTTTCTTCAAATGTGTAGTCCGTTTGTTACCGAATGGATCGCAGTATTTTCTTAGGCATTATTGTTTGCTGTACCAGAAATGAATTAATAACAGAATTTGTCGCACAGGTAACTGAAACACCAATTCTTATAATACTGTCCACATTTCATGGAATATGCAAGTGATACCCGAAAACATAGTTTATTTAAATTCCAAAAATTATTATTTCTGCGATCAATTGCATATCCGATCATTAGTGTGAAAGCAGGCACATTAAACAGATGCAGAACAGAATGTTATATTATTATAGAAAGTTCCCTCGAAATATTTTCTCTATTAGTCTTACGGAAGTTACCTGCTTTATACATTTTTAGTGAAACCTTTAACCTGCGTGCAAAAAGAAACACCACAGGTTCAGTAAAGTGGAGTACATGTTAGTGAGATATTTTTTACACTGCAAGAGCTTACGTGTCTTCTCTCTACAAAGTTTTGATCGAAAAGTGCCTGGTCAGTCTGGACTCAAGCGAACGTTATCCACACACGTGAGATTGTAACTACCTACCAGAAATATAATTTATGTTTGAAGAAAGTTTGTTTATTAATGCAGCTACTACGACAAAAGCACTTTTTGAATCATTTTCCATGGCATATTATAACAATGATCTGCATACGTCCGCATGATAACCGTAAACCATAGCCACAGCACCACTCCCTCTATCTCAGAACAACGCTCACATTAATGTTATAGGAGATGCGCAAAAACAATATGTATTTCGTCGGAAAAGCCGGTAGCCACGTACTGATTTACAGGTCTAATGGTCTCGTTAGGTGGTATAAAAAAGAATTGGACAGTTTAATATTCTGTCTTTGCAACAATACTGCGCACATAACTCCCATTTGATGTCGTTACAGGTAACGACCGCACAAGGGACGTTGAAAATTATAAATAGTCCCACAATTGTATAAATTCTTATACATTTTGATTATGTGATGCTAATACTAGAATGAATATTAAATTTAGTGTTGCAAATATACACCTTATCAGATGTACAGACGACACAATAAGAATAATAGAGGGATTATAAGAAAGAAAGTGGGTCCAACAGAAAGTACAGACGTTTGGAAAATCCATAGTAATGAGACCTACAAAAATATGGAAACAAAACATCGGTCTGAGTGGTTAAGCGAGGGTTAACTTTTGTTGGACATATGTATTCAATAAATGATAAAAGGCTAAAGAAACAATTATTCGTATACTTCTGGAAGAATAAATCAACAATAGCATGAGTAAAGAAGTAAATAAATCATTAGAAAGGAACAACATCAAATAATCTGAACTAACCACAATAACAAATTTAACAAAGTTAGAAGCTATTAACAGAAGACGAAATAAGAAATTGGAAACAACCTGTAAAAAAGAAGTAAAATACAACATGGGAGACTATGACGGATAAATTAATCTATACATTACTGTCCCTAATTCTACGTTCGGATAACAGATGCTCTTATTATTTTGAACTCCATGTTACGAAGCCTTCCCAAAGATGTTCACATCTTGAAAACAATGCTGCATTCATTTCTCTTCGTTTGTTTGCCTCTATTTGGGGATTGTGCCACTGACAGCTATATCAAGAAAAATATTGTCTACGTCTATAACTGAAAAGAAAACTGTTGCTTACATATAATGTTTTCAGTATAATCAATGGAAATGCTCGAAGAAATGTGAAACAGCACTGGTGAATGTCCTTTTGTTGTCATTGCGCTTAAGACAAAATACGCAAATAATTCAGACACCCACCCATGTTTTAATTAAAAATACTAAGAATTTGAAATATTGATAGTTTGTAATGGCCATTACAGTGTGATGAAAATGTAATGTGCCGTCATAAATTTCGTCGGAACACAACTGTTTCGCTTGACACTCGTAAACAAACAACTGACCAGCATAACTGTCCCTGTGTGCTGCACAGCTACCGCTGCAAACATCGTCACGTGAGTGCAGTACGCCGCTGCCGGTGATCTCAACTTTTACCACCAACAATATATACATGTTAAACAGAAGCAGCCGTCACCTAAACTGCATTTTAACCTAGTTCACATGTTATTGATCTTTGTTTGCGGGTATAAAGAGTGATATGATGGCAATAATACTGTACAGTGGTTAAAACGGGGTTACCACCTTAGCAGTGACGTCACAGGTCAAAGTAGGCGTTAGTATCGCATTCTTCAGTAATCGTCAAATATGGTATTCGGGCCGCACTGCGATTTGGAACTTCAAATGTGGCTCTCGTGGAACCCTGCTGTAGTTCATTTAATGATTGGTACTTATGCTTACTTGCAAAAATTTCGAAGTCGATTTCTCGAGAATTTTTGTCAGTTGCGTCGAATGGCTTTGGCTGAGTGTTATTTGAGTTGTGATCTTCACGTACCATAAATATCAAACAATTCTAAAATCCGATACCTATGTGGTCTCCTTGTTAGATCTGATTCACTAAATTAATTAAAAACGTTTGCAAAATGTTCTGCATATAACTATCATTGTTCACTATGTCATTAAAAACTGTGCGCCACGGCGGTGCGCGCGGCCGTTCCCCGTCGGAGGTTCGAGTCCTCCCTCGGGCATGGGTGTATTTGTTGTCCTTAGTTTAAATTGTTTGTAAGTCTAGGGACTTACAACCTAAGTCGTTGAGTCCCATAGTATTACAAACAGTTGATTTGAAAAACCGGGTCTATTATTCTGCCACACTGGTCTTTCAAGGCGCGCAGTGTACCATTGCGGCTCCGGTAGCCGGCAGACGTATAAGTCGACACACCCTGTAGATTACCGATCGTGGTACAGAGGTTACAACTTTTGAATATGACAAATAGTAATGTATGATGGCGGTGGGCGGTGGGGTGGGATTTTGAAGGAATCTAAGGGGAATAAATGAATAAGGAATCATCAAACTTGTGAAAACAGTTTCTGTAGGGTTTCAGATGAGATAGGGGCAGCATATTACTATAGTATTTTGATGTGTGACTGGGTGGGGGAAGTAAAAGTTAATAGCTAATTATTTTCTTCTTCAGAAGTGAACATGTTAGATTTTGTGATTTCCAGATTAATATTTATTTATATAGGCTATATATCTATATGTAAAAGAATCTGCTCATTAAAAATTGCATACAGAAACAAGACAACGTAAAATCATAACGTAGGATAAGGGTGCAAGTTAAGATATTTCAGTGAGTGTCCAGGTTCAGAAAGTTTTTATAAAATTGTCAAATTTCACTGTCTCCATCCCCATCCAGCATGTTACAAGGCCTAATGAAACCATTCTCCCAATTTTTTGAAACATTCATTAAAGTTCCAGCATTGGGAGAGAGGCGACCTGAAGTGACAGTGGTACTCTTAAAAGTTGAATAGTACAACCTAGTCGCTTTCTTGACATCATTCAAATGATTTTCGGTAAATTTTACCTGTCGGCATACTTTTTTGAAGAAACCATTTTAATTTTTTTCACTAGTACTGAATTCAGTATTGAAGTGCTAAGAATTTGTCGGAATTCTCTTTTGTTTTCACGCACAATGGTAAAAACTCACTCAGTGGCTGCATTACTTTGGGGCACCAAAGTGTTGTCATAATCACCTTGAACAATTCTGCAAAATGTGTTTTGCCCGAGGAATCTCTCAATTGGAAAGTATGATATCTACTCGTTTAAAAAGTCCATCTTCCAAAGAATAATACTGAACATTACTGAAATGTAATTGTAGTCCTTCAATATCAACAGAAGATACGACACACTTGGAAACTGAGCCAAGAAGTATTCCATAGCAGCGATCTTCCTTTTGGACGTATCAGCTACCTCAGCATGTGGCTGCTGCCAGATTTCACAATGGCACGCCTCTGTGGATTCATCCTGTATACCGTAATTAAGCTGTTTTCGAGTTGAAAAAAAAAGTTCAAATGTTTGTAGAGCATATGGGACTTAACTACGGGGTCATCAGTTCCTAAACTTACAAACTACTAATGAACTAGCTTATACTAAAGACGGCACAAACATCCATGCCCGAGGGGGAATTCGAACCCCCGACGGGGAACGATCTGCGCATCGTAGCATAGCGCCTCAATGCGCTCGGCCACCCTGCCGCAACTATTCGAGTTCGTAGAAGATACTCTGAATACTGGTCATTTTCACAAGGACGTGCTAGAAGGTGTTCCTCATAACTAATTTATTTTTGTCGATGACATCACACGAATGAACTCTAAGGGAACCGTTTTTCGCCGGCGAAAAACAAATAGAGCCGATTTGTTAATTAAGCCTGAAAATAGGAACTGGAACTACTCCAATCGCAAGCTCGTAATTTTAAACAATTTTCGTAAGAATTACGATCAAATCGTAATGGTTGGAACCTCTGGACTACAGGCAGTGATGCGACTGAGTAGCTTAAGAGACCGTTGTATTTATGGCCACGCCAAAAAAAGTTATCCACTGTATGAAAACTTAATTGTTGCAGCGACTGTACAATGAACTGCTTCTAGAGAAAAAATAATGTGACATGATATATTTCAAATCAGACACAGACATAGAGAGAGAATTTTCAAGGGGGCGTGACGAACAAGAAGAAAAAGAAGGCAGATAGAAGTTCAATTCGCTGAAGATATCACTCTATGAAACATAGGCGTAGACAGAGTGGTGGTTTCGGGTTCAAACCCCTTACGAAATGTTGACAAAGCTAACAAAAAGGCATTATTCTGTGTCAGGGTAAAGCCCGCCTACTTTCTGCCGAGGCTGAGGAGCCGTTACACATCCTCCACCACCTCCCCCACTCCGATTTCTCCGTATGTGATTCCCACATTTTTGGAGCCCTGAAGAAATAGTCATGGCCATCCGTATGTTTCGGACGAAGAGGTGCACATCTGGGTGAAAATCATGATCCTGTAGCTAACTGCAAGTATTTGTGTATGCATGAATAGGTCGTCTTTTCTCAATGGGGATAAATGTATTAACAGTCATGGTGATTTTAATGAACAGTTTCCTTTGTTTTCTTCCATGTGTCTCCTTTCATCTGTCTGCTTCTGACAGATGATTGTAACTTGCATGTTTTTTTAGTCAGTCGGAACAATTCCTTGCTCAAGGTACCCATGGTACATTATGGTAAAGAGGGGGAACAAAATCCAGCGAAGATTCTGTGTAGATACTGTCAGTGACCCTGTCGGACCCTGGAGTTTCATTGTGCTTCAGAGATTACAGCAGTATTTCAATACCATAATTAACAATTACAGTGTCAGTCATATGTTACAATGTCAGTCAGCAACATTTCTTGATGTTCCTATGTAAACGAATCGAGGTTCCTGTCTAGTCAAATGGTATATGTAGAATTATTTTTTACCATTGACAGCATTCACGTATCACAAACATTTGAGTTATGTTCTCTGATTATAGTTCAAAAGTTATTGAAAACTTTTCGCACTGCCTTTCTGCTTGCATTCCGTGCTTAGATCCGCGTTTGCCTATGCAGATGATATTATATGTCTTGTTCAAAAACATTGTTGAAATGTTTATAAATCTATGAGACTTAAATACTAAGGCTATCAGTCCCTATGCTTAGAAACTACTTAAACTAACTTAAGGGCAACACTCACACACACACACACACGCACGCGCGCGCGCGTATGGGAGGACTCGAGCCTCCGACGGGGAGCAACCGCGCGCTCCGCAGTAAGGCGCCTTATAGCGCTCGGCCATTGCCCCGTGTCTAGTCTTGTTCCTTTTTTGGAGATTTCGTAGATTTTTAAGAAGTTTATTAATTTTGTTTCTATACCATGGTGACGAGTATGCGGTCTTTTGTAATGAAATATGACCCATTATATGTAGTATTTGTGCCGTTTGCAGTTCTATTAAGAGTAAACGTTATTACAATGCCCATTAACTTAAAAACCCTCCCGAAATCATATCCTGGCTACGCGTATGCTATGAAACATTATCTCTTTGATCCAGATACATAAATGAACAGAATTAATATAAGTAACTATAAATACTCAGCAGGAGACACAAATTTAATATGAATTACACACACGATAGAGCGGCCACTGCAAAACGGCCTTGAACGGCGTCAGTTGTCGCCGTATTCCCAGTCGTTCTTAGGAGCCGGACTGGCCAGAAGGTCTCCTACCACGGCGTTGGCCTTCGCAGTGACGTCAAAACGATGTAAGCGTCCAAGTCGCAAACCTATCGACTGCTGTCGAGTTTTTGTGGTCGAATCGAGTCAGCCGTGGGGAGTGCGAAATGCTTGCTTGTCACTACACTCATACACTGGCAGTATTGGGCAGTCGTACGAGTGTTATTAGGAAAGACTTGCGAAACGAGCGGAGACTTTGAGTGCAGTGCGAAACAGGTGTTGCTCATAGTGGCTGGTGTAGTTATTGGATTTTTACTTGTTTCTTTGCCCGATTGGATTGATCTGTTTGTGTATTGAAGTAACAGATATGTTGCATAAAGTGTACTTTACGTAAGCTTGTAAAAATTTATACACCTAAATAATAAATGCAGTGTTGCCTTTATACACCCCAGAAACCATTATGTAGTACTGTAAGAAGAGTTGAAACTGACATTGCGTACTAAACGTAGCCGGCCGCGGTGGCCGAGGGGACTGAGGCGCTTCAGTCACGGTCTGCACGTCCACTACGGTCGGGGGTTCCAGTCCCCCCTTGGGCATGGCTATTTGTGCCGTCTGTAGTCTTAGCTAGTTCATAAGTAGTTTGTAAGTTTAAGTACTGATGACCCCGTAGTTAAGTCCTACAAGCTCTACGAACATTTTACTAAACGTAATTATTGTCGGTTAAATAGTTCATTTTTTAAAAATAATTTAGTAAGTCTTCCATAGAAGTGTCGCTACAGGACAGATAAATTTTTCGTTTTAGTAAACATTGGAGCTCACTTGTCACTTCCATATTGTCCGTCTATCGCCGGCCGCGGTGGCCGAGGGGACCGAGGCGCTCCAGTCACGGTCTGCACGGCCACTACGGTCGGGGGTTCGAATCCCCCCCTCGGGCATGGATATTTGTGCCGTCCTTAGTCTCAGCTAGTTCATAAGTAATTTGTAAGCTTAGGGACTGAGGACCCCGTAGTTAAGTCCCATAAGTTCTACAAACATTTGAACATTTTTTTTGTCCGTCTATCTTTCTTGTTGTCTTTTGAACTAGCTAGAGACCGAAATTTGTGCATAGTTTACGAAAGTATATTTCGTGAAATTCTGAAAGAGTTTAGCGTTTTAGGAGGAGGCCAGGTTTCTGGCTACTGTGATTCGTCGGAGGAGGTAATAATAGCTTTATTTTAACTATTAAAAGACGCTGGTGAATGTGGGTGCCTTTAAGCCTAGAGAAAATAGACTGAAAAAAAAACACATACACTCACTACATGCAGAACATTAGCTTGGTATTACATTGTCCAGTTTAGTTGATTTTCACCACTGCAAAATTTTAAATTAGGTAAGTAAAATACGGTACTGATTATCAGACCACAAAGAATTTGATAGTGTTTAAATGTAGACCTGTTGACGTAGCAGAATGACAATGTAGCACCTCACACATAGAAAACAGTACAAAAGAACACGAATATAGCAGTCCATTGTCTCTAGGCCTATACACACACACGCTTTCACAGCTTCTTACAAATTAGTATAACCCACAAAAACTTACTGAGCACACCAAAAACACTTACGTTACCGGAACGCATCGTACAAAAGCAAAATAAATCTTCGCAGTAGGAAAATTTTCTCATGATCCAGTCCATTGTCTCTAGCCCTAAAGGCACCCACATTCACCAGCGATTTACAATAGTTAAAATAAAGCTATTATCTCCTCCGACGAATCACAGAAGCCAGAAATCTGGCCTCCTTCTAAAACGCTAAACTCTCAGAATTTCACGAAATATACTTTCGTACACTTCGCACATTTTCGATCGCTAGCTAGTTCGAAAGACAACAAGCAAGATAGACGGACAATATGGAAGTGAGAAATGAGCTTTCCTTGCACCGTAGCTCTGTTCGACAGCGACTTGGACGCCATACGTGATTTTTGTAACGTTTCACAGTTGTGCTGGTTTGTGTGAATGCATTTTAGAGACTTAAAAAATATTCCAATCGATCAAATCAAAACTGAGACATGTGAACAAATCCAATCTACCTAATTGTAAATGCAAAACTGCCAAAGTTACCTGTACGGTACCAGTGTCATTTGTTGAAGCATCAGTGGTAGCACTATAGTTACTCAGAAACTGTCATGTAATGGCGAAAGGTAAATCGCGAAACCTTATAATAAAGCAAGGAATGGCGACTGCAAATTATTTTCTGCATGAAGATACGATTATTCTGGGGTCTCATGTACGCATTTACACCAGGAAATTTCTTATAGTAGTAAGGACAACTAGTCACCCACCTCCTTTCCCATCATAGATATTAATTATGAATTTTGTGTCTGTGCGTATTGTACTTACGGTTGTTTTTAAAGTGGCGTTTCATTTTGCAAATGTTTCCTATTTCGTGCGTAACTGCACATACGTGTTGAGCCTTCTCAAAGATTTCCCTTCGCGGAATTAATTTTGTAGTTTATTGCCTTTATCTTTGTGGACGAGTATGAAAGAAGGAAGCTTACCGTTTTACGTCCCGTCAGTAGCTTTGTCATTTGAAACGGAGCTCACGCTCTGATTTTGGGTTAAGGGCAGGGAAGGAAATCGGCTGTGCTCTTTCATAGGAACCATTCCAGCAGTTGCCTGGAGTGATTTAGGGAAATCACGGAAAACCTAAAACTGGATGGCCGAAGGTGGATTTGAACCACCGTCCACCAGAATGTGAATCCAGTGCGTTACCACTGCGCCACCTCGCTCGGTGAGGACGAGACCAGAGAAGCAGTGGAATACCACACAGAAACACTGTGTGTTCTACATCGTTTTCTTAGGTCGCAGCCACCTGTTCCTTTCCTCATATATTAAGCATTTTTCAAATGTTTGTAAAGCTTAATGGACTTAACTGTTGGGCCATCAGTCCCTAAACTTACAAACTACTTATGAACTAGCTTATACGACACAAACATCCATGCCCGAGGGGGGGGATTCGAACCCCCCGACGGGGAAAGGCTTCGCGCATCGTAGCATAGCGCCTCAATGCGCTCGGCCGCTCCGTCGCGGCAAGCATTTTTCACCCACCCACAAATGCAATACAAGGTCTGATCTGTTCAAGCTTCTGGAAGTATCCCAGCATAAAACTAAGACTTTTGCAAACCTTTTCCCTCTGACAGCCATACGCCTCTGGAATAAATTACCGCCTCTACTTCGAAACATGGAAAATCATTTATCCTTTAAGAAACAGGTAAAATACTATGTTACCGCCTGACTAGCTCCCCTATCACAAAAAAAACCTGTAATCTTCATTTTTACAGCTCTATTACCCGCTGCACCTTCAGCGCCTCCACTGAATTCTGTAAGTACAAATACTTATTATGTCTAGTCCCTCAGCTTCTTTCTGCTGCTCCGTATCATCTATTTCCAGATTTCTTTCTTCGCCCAATTTTTTATCTTATTGTTTTTCGCCAACTTCTATTTGATATCCTTCTTCTGTATGTTATCTCTTACAAGCGACCCCTGATAATTGCTTCTGTGGTAGTGTTTCCTCTGCTTACTTACTTGTTTTTTTCATAAGTACATTACTTATTTATATCCCTATCCAAACAGAGTCTTGTATCTACAAAAACCTAAGTATAATCTGTACCACACAAAAAAGTACAATTCATCTATTGCAATAATTAGTTTTTGCTTCTGATTATTCTTACGTTTATGATTCGTACTTAACAGTGTTAAATATTCTCCTTTGTAAATTGTTAGTATTAGATAGTAGTTGTCTTAATTTGTAATTTTAATATGTCATGCAACGAAGGGACTCAAGCTTATACCATCAACATTTTACTTGGGACTTGCTGCACTAGATTTAAGTCGCAAAGGTGGAAGCTTAGGATTCAACGTCCCGGACACAACGTGGTCATTTGAGACAGAGCAAACGCTCGGATTTTTGGTTAAGGATAGGGAAGGAAGTCGGCCGTGCCCTTTGAAAGGAACCATCACAGCATTTGCCTGGAGTGATTTAGGGAAATCACGGAAAACCTAAATCTGGATGGCCGGAGGTGGATTTGAACCACCGTCCTCCCGAATGCGAGTCCAGTGTGTTACCACTGCGCCACCTCTTTCAGTGAAGTACCAATCCGTAATGTATGTATAACACTGTAAATGTAGTAGCACGTCTGGTTAGTTGTAAGATGTTTCAAATGTTCAAATGTTTGTTAAGCTCAAGGGATTTAACTACGGGGTCATCAGTCCCTAAACTTACAAACTACTTATGAACTACCTACAACTAAGGACGGCACAAATATCCATGCCCGAGGGGGGATTCGAACCCCCGACCGTAGTGGCCGTGCAGACCGTGACTGAAGCGCCTCAGTCTCCTCGGCCACCGCGGCCGGCTAGTTGTAAGACACGGCCTAATAAACCTAATTGTGCCAGATAAAATAAACGCATAAATAAAACACAAAAGATTGCCATTAACTAGGGCAAAGTTGTTAACATATTATGTGATTCAGAGTTAACTTTGTAACGATTGCTATCAAAGCTAATTGTGTGTTTCTTTTTGTTTGATTTTTTCTTATGCCCTAGTTCAATGGAAGATATTTCACTTTCGCAACAATGCTGTAAAGGAAGAATGTTCGAGAACGAGGTGCTTTGGACTTAAGAAAAGTCGTTCGTTGGCTCTGTTGCTACATACTTGGAATCGGACACATATTTAGGTGTTCCATTTTTCAGGTCATAGGTGCTTAATATATTAATTACTTCACGTAATCGCCGTTTGTTATCGTTTGAGGCCCTTCCGTCCACCACCACTGCCTTGCAATTTCATTTGTGTAGGCTGAAAAAATACAAATCACAGCAACAGACATAAGAAAAACCATCTGTTGCCAAAGCTGAAAGAACCTTACGATTTCGATACATGAACTCAACAAAAAGAAATGCGTTATGGAATTATGTTCTGATGTAATTAATGGCTTAGAAAGAAAGTATTGATT
This sequence comes from Locusta migratoria, assembly GCA_026315105.1. NCBI lineage: Eukaryota > Metazoa > Arthropoda > Insecta > Orthoptera > Acrididae > Locusta > Locusta migratoria. The sequence continues at coordinate 443,314,597 of CM048755.1, read as the reverse complement.
CCACAAAGGAGAGCAGTAATAATGTGTGTTCACCCACGTAAATCATGTAGGCACAATAATGTGCAAGGAGGTAGGCATTGTAACCGTGCCGTCAACGTACATACCGGGTGATCAAAAAGTCAGTATAAATTTGAAAACTTAATAAATCACAGAATAATGTAGACAGAGAGGTAAAATTTGACACACATGCTTGGAATGACATGGGGTTCTATTAGAACGAAAAAAAAAGTTTAAAAAATGTCAGACAGATTGGGCTGGACAGCAAAAATGTCAGTGACTGCGCATGAAAATCGTGTATAAAAGGAGCTGTAATGAGAGAATTACCCTTCATACCAGCTGTGATCCTCCCCCTTGCTCCCTCTGCCCCTACGCTCCCTGAGGGCCCTGAGTATTCCTCCCTTCTCACCCCTTCTCCCCCCCCCCCCCCTCACTTTACCCAGCTGTCCCTCCGGATCCTCCCCTTACTGCCCTCCCCATTCCTTCTACCACAGACAAATATATAGAGACGGGAAACCTCCGTAAGGGCCCGGTCCCACACTCAGGGGTGCGGGGCGGAGGGTGCTGAAGCAGTTCCGTAAGATGTCCCATGATGGCGCTTCGGTCAGAAGCAGCTCTTTAAACTGACCAGAGCAGGCGGCAGGTAGCGGCTGCCCCCACCACCACCTCCCCTCAAACGTCAGCAAGCCGGCCACAGCCGTGGCCGTGTGGCAGGTGGCACGAGCTCTCCCCTCAGCCTCCCCGCCACGCTGCCCTCTGACGTGCGAGAGGCACCCTCAGAAGTGCCTCTAGTGTGGTCTACCGGTACTAAGCCGGGGAACTGCCTGACACCTGCTAGCATCTTACGGAACTACGAGGGGAGCATAGGACAGTGGTTTAGGGGGGGGGGGGCTGCTTCTCTGTATATGTTACTCTGTGCTTCTACCCCGTCGCTTCCTGGGATGGGACATCATCCCCCCTGTCCCTTCCCCACTGGCCCTGTGGCTCCTCCCCACCCTCTCCGTCACCACTTATCCCCTTTTCTCCCCTACGTCACATCTTTAATACTGCATCTGCTCCGCCGTATGTGAATATTCTAATGTGCTTCTGTGGGAGTGCTTCGCAAGTGTGGTGTCCTTTCTTACGTCGCTCTATTTTAACAACAGTGAACGGCCAGCCCGCATCCGACACCATCAGTTTTAAATTGTGTGTTTCTCCGTATGTGTGATGTGTTTCGTTTTAATTCCACAATAGCGGACGGTCAAACCATAGCCGCTGCCCTGTGCTCATTTTAAATGTGTGTGGGCCACTGACCCTCGAGCAGCTGTTTTTATTCTCCACTATCGCCGTATCAAATCTCCTTTATGTTCACATGTCTACTGTGTCAAATTTTGTTTTATTTCTGTAGGCTGAAGAGCGCCTGTGAGCGCTGCCAGTCCGCCCCTATTTAGGGGAATTGAAATTACAATAACAAGAGAGAGAGAGAGAGAGAGAGAGAGAGAGAGAGAGAGAGAGAGAGAATCAGATGCACCAGCAGTCGCAGCATGTTGACGTTCCTGAAAAGGTGCTTTTAGTAAAGCTGTATTATCAGAATGGGGAATGTGCTAGTTCCTATCTCCATAGCAACAGTGTCGGACTAAGGCTGTTGGAGGCCCAGGGCGGCGGCGAAATAATATGAGGCCCCCCGTTCACTTGGACATGTGTTACCATAAGACATTAAATTTTGAGATTTGGAGGCCCCCAAAGGACGAGAGGCATGGGACAGTCTAAAAAGAATAACTTTCGAGATTTGTAAACCCCAGCAGAACGAGACGTCAAGCGCACAAAAAAAAAAAAAAAAAAAAAAAAATCCTTATTTTCGAGGTATTTGGAGGCCCCCCTTAGTCTGCCGCTGCATAGGAAGGGGATTCTAACGGGTAAAGATCCGTTGACAAATGCAGCTGTGGCGAGAATGATTTCGAAGTTCGAACACACAGGTTGTATAGACGATAGACCCCGTACTGGCCCACCGAGCACAAGGCGTAATGCTGCTGAGACAGTTCAGGAAGAAATGGAGACTGTAGCGGGTTCGTCTATGCACAGGGAAGTCAGCGCTCGTGCAGTCGAACGTCGCACCGTCATTCCATACACTACTGTTTGGTTGGCACTTAGGCGTATCCTCCGATGCTATCCTTACAAAATCCATCGGCATCATGAACTGTTACCTGGCGATTTAGTGAAGCGGAGGGCATTTGCGGCGTGGGCGTTTCAAAATATGGCGGAAGATGACGATTGGTTGAGTAACGTGTTGTGGACCGACGAAGCTAATTTCACGCTCCGTGGGTCTGTCAACGCCCACAACTGCAGGATTTGGGCTACCGAAAATCCTAGAACTGTCATGGAAACTCCATTGTACGTCGAGAAAGTCACGGGATGGGTTGGATTTACCACATCTACCGTTATCGGGCCTTTTTTCTTCGAGGAACTGCGTGATTCTGGTTTTGTAACTGCTACCGTGACAGGTGAGAGGTACGCCGATATGTTACAGAATCGCGTCATCCCTAGGCTGGCTGATAAACACCTGCTGGAACGTACGATTTTTATGCAGGATGGCGCTCCACCCCATATTGCTAGACGCGTGAAAGATCTCTTGCGCGCGTTGTTTGGTGATGATCGTGAGCTCAGCCGCCACTATCGTCATGCTTGGCCTCCCAGGTTCCCAGACCTCAGTCCGTGCGATTATTGGCTTTGGGGTAAGTGTTTCGTTCAAATGTTTGTGAAGCTTATGGGACTTAACTACGGGGTCATCAGTCCCTAAACTTACAAACTACTTATGAACTACCTTACACTAAAGACGGCACAAACATCCATGCCCGAGGGGGAGATTCGAACCCGCGATAGGGAACGGCCTCGCGTATCGCAGCATAGCGCCTCAATGCGCTCGGCCGCTCCGCCGCGGCTACGTGTATCGTGATCGACCGACATCTCTAGAGATGCTGAAAGATAACATTCGACGCCAATGCCTCACCATAACTCCGGACATGCTGTTCACAACATTATTCCTCGACTACAGCTATTGTTGAGGAATGATGATGAAGATATTGAGCATTTCCTGTAAAGAACATCATCTTTGCTTTGTCTTAATTTATTATGTTGCTTTTCTGATCAGATGAAGCGCCATATGTCGGACGTCAGTTTTGAAACTTTTTTTTTCTAATAAATCCCCATGTCATCACAAGCATGTGTGTCAATTTTTACCTCTCTATCTACATTATTCCGTGATTTATTAAGTTTTCAAATTTATACTGACTTTTTGATCACCTGGTATATCCGCTACTGAAATTCTTCATAAGTACTCAATAGCAATTTGAGAAAAACAGTGATATTCCATACGTACGACACTAGAGAGAAAATGACTTTTACCCATTATTAAGGCTTTCAGTGGTTTAAAAAGGATTTCAGTGTGGAGCAACAAACATCTTTGATAACTTGCCTAATGACATAAAGTGTCTGGAAAGTAGCAAATTGACTTTTAAAATCGAACTTAAAGTCACTTCTCCTGTACAACTCGTCCTGTTCCTTTGACGAATGTATATTCAAAAGGTGTTAGCCAGAAACAGAAAACCCTCTTTTCACTCATTTACCTAAAAGAGCCATTCAGATTATCTATCGATCGTTTAACTAACTGAGCAAACAAACACTGTGTTTCACCGACAGTCGTACAATAACACCAAAAAGATTTAAAGCAACAGCTGAGTATTTGGTCCACCTGCTAAACAATATATTGTAATTAATCTGTTATTTAGTGAAGAAGTTGTGTCTTATGCACTAACACATTTTACCCTACGCAGGTAACGTAAACGACCGCAGAACATAATAATAAATTCATTTAATGAAGTCGCGGTGGAGTGGCGGAGCGCTAACGTTTAGTGCCGTGACAATTCTCGGTCAGCTCGCGCTGTCGGTCTCTGGCAGCAGTGGCGGCAGAGCTGGGCCCTAGTATACTCTCTATAAAGGAGACAGGAAATAGGAACGTGTGTTTATTATGTTGCATTCAGACATTTTTAACCTCCCCTTTTTTAATTGTGCTCTGAAAAATACTTCCTACTTCTAAATAAGTCAGTGAAGATGAAATCAGTTCGCTGTAATATTCATTCCTGGGCCAAAATAATCTGTAGAAAATAATATATATTTCAGGGAGTCTTCACCGAGATCATATCAGTTATTTAGTCAGTTTGGTTAAAAAACAAATTGGAGGTTTCCAGAATTTTATTTCCCAAATACAAATTCAAATATTTGTAAGTGCTCATCGGTCCCTAAAGTTACAAAATACTTAAACTAACTGATCCTATGAACACACATACACACACAAACACACACACACACACACACACACACACACACACACACACCCATGCCCAAGGGAGGATTCCAACCTCCGACGTGGAACGGCCGCGCGCACCGTAGCAAGGCGCCTTAGTGCGTACGGCTTTTCCGCCGCGGCTCGCAAATACAGATTGGGAAAATGTGCAATGAGGAACAAACCAATTATTCAGCCCGAATAATGAAAGTCCAAAAACAGAGCATTCCTCATGCCCAAGCTTATAAGCGCGAGTGTTGCCAACTCCAGCGACCTGTGCAGTGTCAGCTTTTGTTTACATCGTCAAATAGAAGTTTTTTCTTTCTTTCTTTCTTTCTTTTTGGGACTTATCTGCGAGGTCATCAGTCCTTAAACTTACAAACCACTTATGAACTAGCTTATACTGAAGACGGCACAAACATCCATGCCCGAGGGGGATTCGAACCCCCGACGGGGAACGGCCTCGCGCATCGTAGCATAGCACATCAATGCGCTCGGCCACTCCGCTGCGGCAATAGAGGCAATATAATAGTATCATTTATTTTAGACAATATTATTTGAGCACATAGAAATGGCTGAGGTATAAGAAGTCAACGTGGGCATATTGATTTCAACGAACCACTGCTCACAAATGTTTCATTGGGTGAGTGGATAGGCTGACGGTTTAAAACGCAACGGGCGCGCGTTCGAATCCCACAAGAATCAATTTTTTAAAATCTTTTAGACCTCTTGCAGGTAATGGGTAATGTTTAAAATAGTAATTCCGTAAAAATTTTGCAGTTGTAGGCTTTTAGGTTTTTAGAAGATTTTATTTAATAATAGTGTACTCTTTAATCAGACAAACACGTGTTCAAAGTAATAATATTGAAAATGGATGTATTTCGGAGATCAGATGAAAAATAAACTGAAATATGTTTATTTTTTGTTATGGGTGGTCGAATGAATATTACATTCCAAAGTAGATTATTTTTAGATATCAAACTGATAAACTGCAATTAGTTATTTACTAAAGGGAATATTGAAAAAAAGTACAACCAATTTAATTGAATAACGAAAAGTAACTAAAGCAAGAAACATATTCACCACGATTGAAAAAAAAAAGTAAAGGCTTTGGCGTCATCTGATACGATGCACGCCACTTTAAGCAGGGCCGCGGTGGAGTAGCCGAGCGGTCTAAAGCGTCTCGCTGCAGAGCACGCGGTTGCTCGCCGTGGAGGTTCGAGTCCTCCCTGGGACATGGGTGTGTGTTTTGTCCTGAGATTAGTTTACCTAGGATTAAGCAGTTTATAAGCTACGGACTGATGACCACGCACCGGGGTGGCCGAGGAGACTGAGGCGCTCCAGTCAGGGTCTGCACGGCCACTGCGGTCGGGGGTTCGAATCTCCCCTCGATCATGGATATTTGTGCCATCCTAGTTCGTAGGTAGTTCATAAGTAGTTTGTAAGTTTAGGGATTGATGACCCCGTGGTTAGGTCCCATAAGCTGTACAAACATTTGAACATTTTTTTTATGACCACGCAGTTTGGTCCGATAGATTTACAAACATTTTTCACTTAACCAGGAAGGCCGACACTCTGTCAATGAGCTACCCGTCCTTCCTCGTTAGTATAACGGTCGAATAGTCCTACCTTAGTTGAAGAACGAATATTAAACTACAAAACCATTAACTCTAAAAACTAACACATGAATGTCCGCGAATGATCTACTGTCACTCCAGAAAAATGAACTGTATGCCTAACGGGTCTGTTATAGAACTTGGTTGATTCGAAAATGCAGTGGCGGTGCTAGACGAAAACTAGGCGTCGGCGAACTCGTTTTTGCGATGCCCCTTTCATTTTTTCATTAACAAAGAAAAAGTTAAATGAGCTAAATTATACATCAATAATCATTTACTAAAATTCTATAAGTATAATATATGAGTATTATTGCAATGACAAAAATTACAATAAACAAAAAAATTAGAGGAGCTTTTCACCTTTTCGTCTCACTGAATTTTTTAAGACCACATCTTAATACTAGCCGCTATTTCGGCTTCAGTTGATAACATTGAGAACGCAGATAGTCTCTTGGATCATTGTGCTTTTCAAGTTAGTCTTAATCAATTTTATCTTTGTGAAGCTTCTCTCGGCCGAAGCTGTACTGACTGGAACTGAGCATGATTCTGATCGTTATATAAACATTTGGAGATACTTCTTCCAAATCTTTTTCTAAAATGTAGTGAAGATATTGTTTTGTAAGTATTTAACTAAAAATTGCATAACTGCTGCACTCATACGGAAATAAATACGGACAACTAAACAGCTGCCGGCCGGGAATGGCCGAGAGCACTAAGGCATCGTACCACTGTGAGCGAGATCGCTCTCGCCGGGGTTCGAATCCCACCCTTGGGTACGAATGTTCGTCCATTGGTTAAGCTAGTGTAAATTAGATGTAGGTCGTCGCTACATAAGCAGTTGGAAAGCGCCGTTAAACATCAAATATTAAAAAAAAAAGAAACAAAAAAACTAAAATGTTAACAATGTTTTGCGAGGCCCCCACAGGCGCGAGGCCGTCGGCGGTGGCCGACGTCGCCGACGCCTAGCGCCGTCACTGCGAAAATGGGCAAAAAGATCTGAAAGTGGGAAGCCTACAAAATGTAGTGTGTCTGTCCACATGCAGACTCATTTCATGGGCACTGAAGTCCTGATGACAAGAAAATTTATACGCATAATACATGTGAAAGTATTCAGCCGACTTTAATCAGAATACCATAACTTATTGCTATAAAGCTCTGGAGGCTGATAAATTTTATGTTAGAAAGTGTTTACTTCTCAGTGCAAACTTCCTTTGTTTGCTGTTACAGACACCTCAGACGTATAAGTCTTATAAATAATCTTCATATAGGATTTGTTCAGCATGACGTAAAAATAGGAGAAACAAAAATTAATTAGGGAAAATAAATTATATCGTTTATCTTTTATCTTGATAAACACTGAAACAATATGGGTTCTTATTGCCAAAGTTTCAATTTTTGTTGTTGTTCAGTACAATAAAATACGGTGGGGGCATCCTTTTCCGTGCTGCTTGCCAACTTCTGCAGCTCGTGGTTGGTTGAAATCGAGTTACATGATTTTTCCGCCATGTTGGTCCTATACGTTGCTTGCCTGCCATAGGAAGTGTTGTGGATGTACGTATGTTTGGGTTTGAATAATGCCACAGTGTTGCACTTTAGGATATTCTTTACAAACCAAGAAGGAAGGTAAATATAATAGTACTTCCATCTTAAATCAGAAATACAGGAAGAAGAATCTGGCTGACGAAATTTGTCAGAGAAAAATAGGAGCCCAGAAGCGACCCTTAGTTCTTTGCTGTCATGATTTTAATTCACGATGAAAATTAATAGATTGTAGATTCACTGACGGCTGAATCACGCAGTAGAAACGTACATAATTTTTATCTTAAAATAATTTTGTAAAGAAAATTCCTGCACAATGTCGCGAGGGTAAGTTAGTCAAGCGCCCTTGTTTTTATTTGCAGGTAATTGCTGAAACACACAATTTATTTAAAAAAATATAACTGAGTAAACTAAACAAATCCTCGTTTAGATATGAATTTACAATACAGTTCCTGAAGCAAGCTTTTTTCATTCGTGTACATGTATTATTACAGGAAACAAAGAATTGAAGCAACAAAAATATTAGACACGCAATGTAATTGGTATTGTATAGGCACTTCTCTGTTTTTTGGTAAAAGTCACGTAGAGGGTATTTCCATTCATTTTTCGTTGTTCATGTAAGGTTTAAAGGTTTAAGTACAAAATACGTGTGAAAATACTCATCAAAGAATTGTCCATTTTCCCAAAAGTTTTCTTAATTTGTACATTGCTACGATGAGGAAATGTTGAGTCAATAATTTTGTGTTAATAAATCACAGTTCACTGTATCAAACATGTACCAAAATGACGTTATTTCATTGTATGAAAGTTAATTGGGAAAGAACCACACACTGCTTTAATCTGAATCATATTTCGTTGACTCCATAAGATGGCGGACTGGCTTCAATCGGCAGATAAGCTTGGGCCATACTTCCCCTATACAGAGCTTTAGGGATTGGACTGACAAGGGGAAGAACACCAATTATGGTACCAGCGAATTTTGATGAGTCGCAGGTATATGGTGCGGGAACTCCTCCAGACCAACAAGGTAGAATGATTTATTCCAATGCGCCTTGTTTCAATGAAAATCGCGATCAAAGTCCAGCGCGTAACACCTATACCTGTTCTGAGTCAGCAGAAGCATGTGAGCAAGCCTGGTGTAATTAGCAAGGCGCTAGCCTATCGCGCATACGACCCGAGTTCAAATCCTGCTTGGAATCAGTTTTTTTTCACTTGTCCAACGATTGATTGTGCATAATTGTATGCTTTAATAGCCACTCTTAAGTTAATGCTTGAGTAATTGGTCGTGATAATAGCTTATGTTAATTGCTCAATATGCTATGTATTGCGCACGATTATTATATTTTATTCGTTATTTCGAAGCATAGTTTTACGGCGACTGAAAGATCAGTAAACCGTCTGTAGTTATCAGCTGTAACATTTGTGCAGCATTTGCTAACTGCGTTTACAGTCCCCGACCCCACTGTTATTACACAGTCGAATGCAGTGTGCGACCACTTGACGCGTCCCAGTGGATTATTATGCTGCGCCCAGGCGGGTAGTCACAAATCAAATGTTTGTATAGCTTATGGGACTTAACTATGGGGTCATCAGACCCTAAACTTACAAACTACTTATGAACTAGCTAACACTAAGGACGACACAAATATCCATGCCCGAGGGGGGATTCGAACCCCTGACCGTAGGGGGCCGTGCAGACCGTGACTGGAGCGCCTCAGTCCCCTGGGCCACCGCGGCCGGCAGGCGGGTTGTCATTCGTAGCGTATAGTCACAGAGTAACATATATATATTTGTCTGTGGTATCGTTCATATGTAAGTTACATAATGTAACTGTAATTACCTGATATAACTTTATATTTGCAATAAGAAATATAATTATACACAGTCAATCGCAAGAGAAGTGAAAAAAAAAATCCGAGCAGGATTTGAACTTTGGTCGTACGCGCGACAATCGAACACCTTTGCTAATTACAGCACGCTGGCTCACGGGCTTCTGAAGTACAAGTATAGATGTTACGCGCTGGACTTTGATCGCGATTTTCGTGGAAACCAAGGCGCATTGGAACAAATCCTTTTAGCTTGGTGGTCTGGAGGAGTTACCGCATAACATACCTGCGACCCGTCAAATTCGTTGGTACCATACTTGGTGTTCCCCTTGTGAGAGGCGCGGCGAGAATTTGTCGAGCTGCCGGCGCTCAGGCAGTTCTCGAGAAGCGGCGCTGCTTACTGGCTGACTGGGGCAGCACGCGGGTATAGCAACGCTCGCTTTATCGTGGGCATTGGAGACACGGAAACCAAAGTCACGGAGCTGGCAGTACTTTACAGGGGATGGAGAGGTCTGTGCAAAGCTCCGTAGTGTAGCTAAAAATACAACAGGCTTGGCAAGACATTTAAAATTAGCTAACAAACAGATACGTTCACGGATACAAAAGTGCATTCTTATATTAAAACAAGTCAGACAACATACCCAGATATTATGTATATTAGCCATTCAAACTACATTAAAAGGAAATTCCGTAAAAAGGTTGGATAGTGCCTGAAGCAGACTGCCAGAATCGGAAAACTGTAATTTTGAATTTGGCTGCAACAACACACAAAATGCATCAAACTCAACACTATCCAAACTGTTGAGCAGCCATGGCGGAGCGGCCGAGCGCATTGAGGCGCTGTGCTACGATGTGCGATGCCGTTCCCCGTCGGGGTTTCGAATTCCCCCTCGGCCATGGATGTTTGTGCCGTCTTTAGTATAAGTTAGTTCGTAAGTAGTTTGTAAGTTTAGGGACTGTTGACCCCGTAGTTAAGTCCCATAAACTTTACAAACATTTGAACTGTTGAACAAAATGAGGACATAACAAAGTCAGTATTATAGTTGTAAATTGTGATGGCTGTGTTGAGAAATTAGCAGAGCTTTAAGCTGAAATAAGGACGGAAGCTTAGGTACATAACACTGGCTAATACTGTAAGCGTTGCTGAATTTTTTCTACAATTAGTAAATGTTTGTAAGGAGTTTTTGAGGTAACATGATGTAGCATTTCTCTCTCGTGTAAGTATAAATACATACATAATGCATATTTGTTTTGGGTAACAATGACGTTCTTGTTTCGTGTAAGATGCGTGTTTTGATAATAGACCTATGACTTTTGTCTTCTACGAAACATACTACTGCTAATAATAATAATAATTCAGTTTCTTTCTTGCATGTACTGCAGACAACGATTACGACTGCTCTGTCGCAATGGTTCCCTGGAGAGTAGTTTTCGCTCAGCCTCCAGTGCGCAGTACTGTCTGCAACTTCTCGAGAATTTACCTTACCGTAGTCTCAGGGACGGGGCTGCGGCCGGCCGCGGTAGCCGAGGGGACTGAGGCGCTCGAGTCACGGTCTGCACGGCCACTACGGTCGGGGGTTCGAATCCCCCCCTCGGGCGTGGATATTTGTGCCGTCCTTAGTGATAGCTAGTTCATAAGTAGTTTGTAAGTTTAGGGACTGATGACCCCGTAGTTAAGTCCCATAAGTTATACAAACATTTGAACATTTTTGATGGGGCTGTGAGCTGCCGTCGCTCAAGCAGTTCTCGAGTAGCGGCGCGTGCCGCTGTGCGCCAGTTGAATGGGGCAGAGTTGTACTACTTGCTGACGCTGACTGCCAACTCGCTGTGATTGTTTTTCAAATGTGGATACACGAAAACGAAAGCTGTGGAGCTTGCAGTACCTTACCACTGTTACAACAGACGTTTTAAAAACCTCCGCAGTGTATCAAAAAATACAGCAGGCACGATAAGACATTTAAAATTACACAATATATCTAGCAATCAAACACAGACCTCCAAGGATACAGAAGCGCATTCTACGATAATTACCCAAGTATGTATATATTTATGCTATTCATTCTAACTAAAGAAATTCGGTATAAGATAGGATAGAGCCGGAAACAATCCGCAAGTATCGGGACACTTTAATTTGGCTCCGATAACATAGGACGTGCGTCATAATTAACACTGTCCAAACTTTTAAACAGTAAAGAAATGTCAGTCAATGGAAATGACTAAGGAAAAAATCCTGTAAACTTGTGTTCACTGCTTTATACAGTCATGTCAGTTAATACATTGACTAAGTAGGGGACACTGTAGAGCCTCACACCAAACACTGTGTGCCTGGCCCGGCACTGAAATATCGATCACTGAGCGTGCGACAGTCGATGTGTTAAATTAGGCACAATCTGCAACGAAATGAACACGCTAGCTGAACAATAGAGAACGCAAATGGTCAGCTTCAGTCTACTGGGAGAAGTTTACGATAGTGTAGTCATCTATAAAAAATTAAAGAGACTTCATACAGAACACGAGTTCAACATATTCTTGAATACTGATCAAGTGTTTGGGATTCCTCAGTCAGGTTGTGATTACCCTTCAAAACTTCGCGTTGGTCACTCCCTTCCCTTCCGCACTTGTTTCACGTCATTTTTAGGGTACCTTTCAGCTGACATGCTGGATTTTTTTAGTAAAAGTGGAGTGCCATTTGCTCTACTAGACATTTGGTAAATTCACAGTAAAGTTGTGTGACGTCTGGCAGGCAAATAAGTTGTGATTATATTTACACATATGTGTTTATCAACATTACATGTTTATTATGATAATTATTTTGTGAAATATTATGGTTATTGCTATTGGCAAGTCTCCCATAATTAACTTACACAATATCGAGCCTCTACCGAGTCCTTTTCATCATTCAGAACACCCTGAATAGACTGGTTATTCTCAAAGAGTTCTAAGAGTAAATGAACCAAATTTTGAAATGCCTTTAAAAGAAATAATGAAATTTTGGATCACAGCCATATTGATCCATATTATGAAACAGAAATACAGTGAGTCCGTAAAGTCATGATGCAGTTTTAACTAGTTACAGAAAGGCAACAAAACAAGATAGAGCCGGCCGCAGTGGCCGAGGGGACTGAGGCGCTCCAGTCACGGTCTGCACGGCCACTATGGTCGGGGGTTCCAATCCCTCCTCGGGAATGGATATTTGTGCCGTCCTTAGCATTAGCTAGTTTGTAAGTAGTTTGTAAGTTTAGGGACTGATGACCCCGTAGTTAAGTCCCAAAAGCTATACAAATATTTTTTTGAAACAAGATAGAAGTGTGAAATATTCCCCAAATGAAAGAAAAATCTCCAAGTTTGCAAACCTGTTCAGTGCAATTCTAAGTGGCTCCCATTTTTCCCTTTACACACATCTAAATGATAATCTAGTTCATTCCACGTATCCTGAAGGAAGTCAGTGTAACAGAGTGAATAGCAACTCTGAGTCTCCCCATAAAATAGTCAATGTTGTTGATGTGAACACTGCACACCCATTGCTTCACATAAAATTGTAGGTGTGTCATGTCTGGGGCTTGTGGTGTCCATGCCTTTAATCAACCCCTTCCCACCCATCGCTTGGGAAATGTTGTATCCAGAAACTACCTAACTATTCTGGCATAGTGTGGAGCAGTGCAATCTTCTCAGAATAATTTGTGGTACACCATACAACTAAAACAAATTTAGGTAGTTGTCTAATGCCTCAGATAGCTCTGAAAAGAAATATGGGTCTATAATTTCCCCACCTCCTTCTTCCCCTCTCACTACCAATCTCTTCCATCTCCCCCCCCCCCCCTCCAATCTCCGTGTTCTCTCTGTTCATTCCACCTCTTCATTTCATCTCCCCTCCCTCTAACATCAAACTCACATATCTGTCATCTTTCGTGGTGATCAATCACTGACACAGTTTATTTGATATGCACCATACACAAACCTGCAGTTTATAAAAACCCTCTACGTTTTAACATAATGAGTGAACTTTTTAATAATTATTAAAACTATGTCGAAGTCTGTTGTAAGGTACAAGTGGCATATATGATATGAGCCACCCCCCACCCCAAATGATGAATATAAAGAACAAAAATAAGTACACTATATAACTTTTTTCTTTTTTTTAGAAAACAAGTCAACGATTGTAGGCCTAGGCATCAGTTTGAGATACGATGCCACAAAATTTTTACTATTTCCTCCCTCCCCAAAAACTATATTCACCACTGTAAGATACCTCTATTGTTTTGATGGTCAAGGGCTCAAACTGCCTTCAAGCTAGGAATAAAACTGTTTATATGTTGAAATCTGTAAAGTACCCTCCACCATCCACCATGTGAAATTTTTGTAGACAGGCGTTCCACTTGTTTTTAAGTTCAAAGGTGCAAAATTTTATCAAGATCAGAATAAAACTGTAAGAAAGATAAGATTAAAAATGGCACTTCAATTATCATATGCATTTATTAATATTATGATTTCAAAGGTGAAGCAGGTCTCAAACAGTTGTGTTTGCTGGGTTTCCTTTTGAAGGGATGACCAGAGTTGGAAAAGCAAACAAAAAACAGTATTTTAAAATCAAGTGAGACTAAAAATCATAGCTATTCCTTTTTTATACATAAAGATGAGGATACACCAAATGTTCACCGTAGGGGAGTTAGGTTGGTACTCAGTGGAGGCAAGACAATTTTCAGCAGCCCGTATTCTGTGTTATATCACTAAACATTATCCTTTTTAGGAATTGTTCATCACTGTCAGTCTCATGAGGCATCTATGAATCATCTTTAAACCACTTGGGCCTATCAGGTAGGTAGATAGTAACAACGGCAGTCTGTAACCAATAAAAAGAGAGGTGTTTCTTTAAAACTTTATGGACTGTAGTCTTCTTTAAGTGTAGTCCTTGAACACACGTACACACCAGTTTCTTGAGGCTCCTTAGATGGTGTCCTGTGTAGCTTCTACAGTTTCATCACTAACCAAAGACCTACCAGAACATTTTTGGTACAACAAACTGCCAGTTTCCTTCAACTGCTGATCCCACCCTCTAATGTTATTTCTATGAGGCAGGGCATCATTGTACACAAGATGGTATTCATACTGAACATGTCATGGATTCAAATTTAGCAAACCACAGAACACACTGAACTTTCCTCTGCACTCTCCACATCTTGACTGACATGGTGCGAGCTGCAGCAGCTATGTAATTCACTACATTTCACTGTTGTGTCGCTAACTGCAGTTGCACAACAATGAAAATTAAGTAACATAAACTTTGAGCATTTTCTTTCATATGATGAAGGTTTCATTTCTTGATTCGTTGTCTTTATGTGACCAGTTAAAACTGCACCAGGGCTTTATGGATACACTGTAATAATAATAATGATGATGATAGAACCTGGAACATAAAAGCTGAATATGATCCCTACTGCCATTACTTTTAGTCTCGCCGGCCACGGTGGCCGAGGTGACTGAGGCGCTTCAGTCACGGTCAGCACGGCCACTACGGTCGGGGGTTCGAATCCCCCTTCGGGCATGGATATTTGTGCCGTCCTAGTTTGTAAGTAGTTCATAAGTAGTTTGTAAGTTTAGGGACTGATGACCCCGTAGTTAAGTCCCATAAGCTTAACAAACAGTTGAACAGTTGAACTTTTAGTCTCACAGTAATGCAAACTGCTTCAAATGGTGAAAAAGCACAACCATCAACTAATGTACGACCAAGATAATACAACAGAGTCGTGTTGCAGATTCTTGGTCTGTGACTTTGGTAATAGGTTAGATGTTGAATAAGTATGGGATCCAATTTTCTCTCAACATGTTTTACACAAGATACTACAGTGGTTAAACAATAAAAGTACTCTCATATCTTTTGTATATGATATTGATGTTCTTGAGCTGGAAACTTTCACAGGCCACAGCAATCTCCAAATCATGCAACAAATTCATAGGTAAACTTTTCCAGTGTGTGGAATTAGATGTACATAATTTTCACACCACTATTTGAAAAGGTGGGGTTTGATCTTATCAATAGCCCTCTGATTTCAGAAGCCAGATGAAATGGAAGACAGGTAGGGAGGAAAATTGTAACTGCCACTGTCTCAAATATTTCAAACACATTTACTGCGAACTGTCTGCAGTGTTACAATCGACCCTGTAGTACTTTTTACTGATGAAATGCATAGACATTTGCATGATTAACATAGATTTAGAATGTAGCTGCAAAGAAAACTAATGAAGTATGTATTCAAAATTGTATAACAGACCCGGTACTTGCATATTTTCTTCTGATTATTAATATTTTGAAGTAATTTCACTTTCACGTATTTGAAAATATAGGTTGTAACTAGCTGAGATCAATGAACAACAAATAAGTTAAGTCTGACAGACACTACAATACTATTTACATTAAAAAACTGTGTGATACCATTTACGGGTTAACTCTTTGCATCACAGAGGTTTCACTGTGAAACCACTTTGTGCTGTGCTGTATCCCCTTGCGGCATGGGCAACTCACTGTGAAACCACCCTAAAGCCCTAAAAAGACTTTTAGAATGAAAGCCTCTGTGGACAAACTACAATTGAATGAACCGTCTTTGCCTATTCAGAGCAAATCGAAACTATGTCCAAATTGTAGTTCATAAGAGAAGCCACGTAGGATGAGATTGTGTTGGATTGTGCCTACTGATAAAAGATTTTTGGAACATCATGAGAAACAAAAAGAAGTGCTATATGTAATGTAATTAGAAATTTTGCAAAAACAAAAAAAATGTTTTGAATGCAGTTAAAAAATATGAAAGAAAATGTAAAACAGTGTAATAATAAATGTTAAAAATTAGTGGACTCTATGAAAGACATTGAAAAATCTCTTGTGTTATCGGGTTTCACAGTGAAAATACCTCTGTATATTTTTTATAAAAATTGAAAATTATTTTTTAAAATTGTAATGTGGTCCAGTAAGTCAATAAAGAAGGATAAAACCAAGTTTCACTGCCTGTTATATCTAGAAGTATTTGTGTGACTCAAAGGGTTAAAGGAGAACATTGAAGTCACTCCAAGGTATGCTGCTAGCTTTGTCATCTGTAGGTTCCTCAACATACAAGTATTACAAAGATGCTTCATGACCTCAAATGACAATCCTTGGAGTAAAGTGGTGGGCCTTTTGTGAAACACTATTAAGAAGGCATTTGCAGCTGACTGCAAAACAATACTAATTACATCATTTTGTGCAAGGACTGTGAAGACAAGATATTTGTGCTCATATAGAGGTACCACCCTTATAAACCACAGACATTGCCAAGGTGGGGTGGCTTGTGTGCCTCAACAATACAGATAGTTGTACCGTAGGCACAACCATAGTGGAGGAGTATCTGTGGAGACGCCAGACAAATGTGTGGGTCCTGAAGAGGGGCAGCAGCCTTTTTAGTAGTTGCAGGGGCAACAGTCTGAATGATTGATTGATCTAGCCTTGTTATTTCAACTAATGTGGCTTTGCCATACAGTAACTGAGAACGGCTGAAAGCAAGGGGAAACTACAGCTGTTACTTTTCCTAAGGACATGCAGATCTACTGTATGAAAATATGACAATGACATCCTTTCGGGAGGTAAAATAGTCCCCCCATTTGGATCTCCGGGTGGGAACTACTACGGATTTTGTCATCAGGAAAGACAACATTGGCATTCTACAGATCAGAGCATGGAATATTAGATCCCTTAATCGGTTAAGGAGGTTAGGAAATTGAAAAAGGGAAAAATGTTCAAATGTTTATCAAGCTTAAGGAACTTAACTGTGGGGTCATCAATCCCTAAACTTACAAACTACTTATGAACTACCTTATAATAAAGACGACACAAACATCCATGCCCGAGGGGGGATTCGAACCCCCGCTGGGGAACAGCCTCTTGCATCGTACCATAGCACATCAATGCGCTTGGCCGCTCCGCCGCAGCTGAAAAAGGGGGGGGGGGAATGGATGGGTTGAAGTTAGATATAGTAGGGATCAGTGAAGTTCAGTGGAAAGAGGAACAGGATTTCTGGTCAGGCGAGTACAGGATTATAAATACAAAATCAGTTGGGGGTATTACAGGAGTAGGTCTGATAATGAATAAGAAATAGGAATGCCAGTAAACTACTACGATCACATTATCATAGTCAAGATAGATACAAAGCCAACAATGACCACAGTAGTAAAGATTTATATACCCACTAGCTCTGCTGATGACGAAGAGATCGAAGAAATGTATGAGGAAAAAAAAAAATTATTCAGACAATTACTGGAGAAGAAAAATAGTAGGTGAATATGGACCAGGAAAAAAGAATGAAAGAGGAAGCCTCCTGGTAGAATTTTGTACATAATATAATTTAATTATAACAAACACTTGGTTCAACAATCATGAAAGAACGTTGTATACATGGAAGAGACCAGGAGTCACCAGAAGATACCTGATAGATTTTATAATGGTAACACATAGTTTTTGGAACCAGGTTTTAAACTGTAAGACATATCTGACCATATATTATTGGTTATGAACTGTAGACTTAAACTGAAGAAACTGCAGAAAGGTATGAATATAAGGAGATCAGACCTAGATAAACTGATGGAACCCGAAGTTCTTGAGAAATTCAGAGAGAGATTTAGGCAAGAATTGGCACAAACAGGAGAAGATAAAACATTAGAAGAGGAATGGGTAGCTTTAAGAGATGAAATAGTGAAGGCAGCAGAGGACTGTATAGGTAGAAAGGCAAGACCTACAAAAAATACTGGGATATCACAGGAAATACAGAATTTAATTAATGAATGGAGAAGATATAAAAATAATGAAAGATATAAAGCAAATGAAACAGGTAAAATGGAGTACAGATGGCTAAGAAATGAGATTAACAATAAGTGCAAAATGGCTAAGCAGGAGTGGATAGAAGCCAAATGCAAATCCGTAGAACATATAATTAGCGGGGAAAGTAGATATCACCTAACAAGAAAATAAAAGAGACAAGAAAAATAGCTGTATGAATATGAAGAGCTGAGTTCTGAGTAAAGAAGGGAACGCTCAAAGGTGGAAACAGTATATAGAGGGGCTCTACAAAGGAAATAAACTTACAAACAATATTGTAGGAAAGAAAGAGGAAGTAGAGGAAGATGAAATAAGATATACTATACCGACAAGGAGTCCACATGGGTATCAGGTTTTAGATTTTTTTTTTTTTTTTAATATTTATGGTACGTGAAGTTCAGAACTTGAATAACCATCAGCCAAAGCCATTCGATGCAACTCTAAAAAATTCTCGAGAAAATGGACTTTGAAGTTTTGCAAGTAGATGTAAGTATCAATAATTAATACAGTTGCAGCATCTGTTAATGTAGCTCAGGTGGTAGCGTTCTAGCCTTACAACCAAAGGGTCGGTGGTTCGAACCTTGCAGTGACAGATTTAAAAATTTTTTTTTCATTGTGTTCAAATACTTACACAATTTTAATACCTAATGGTAATTTTTAGGAAAAATGCATATATCTTTGTTTTTTTGTGATTTTCTATATCTTATGAAAGGTTGTTGATACTGATGGTTTCAATCAAAAAACATGTTACAGTTTTTACAGTATTGGCTCTACTATTAGCTGATGACAGTAGTCTGATTGTTCAGTTTGTGAAGAGATCCAATGCTGTTTTTGGAAAGTCATCTCCATAGCTACTAATGGCTTTCCAAGCTGCTTACCTATTCAACCATTGTTTTAGGTGACACCAAGACATACACATAAAAAGAATTATAGAAGGAAACCTTCCTGGTGGGAAAACCTATACAAGAAATAGAAATCGGATGATCCACCCAAAGCACAGGCCCATCGACAGGCACAAATAAAATCACACACAAACACATATACAAGCCCTTGCCACCGCCTGCAGCCCCCCCCCTCCCCCAGGAAAAGAGCAAGGAAGGAGGGAAGAAAGAGAAGGATACAGGCCCCAAGGAAGCGGAAAAGGAGCCACCCCAATCCCAGGAGTGGAAGGACCCACCCTAAGGGGATAAAAGGAAAGGCAAACAAGAGCACACACACCCAACAACCCCCCCCCCCCCCCACACACACACACGCCAACACAACAAGGCTTTCGGGTGGGTCCTTCCACTCCTGGGATTGGGGTGGCCCCTATCCTTCCCTTTCTCCCCTCCTTCCTTTTTTCCTGGTGGGGTGGTGGCGAGGGCTTGAATGTGATTTTATTTGTGTCTGTTGATCGGCCAGTGCTTTGGGTGGGTTACACATAAACAAAAACTGAGACAAAACATGGAATTAGAGATCCCAAAATGGTTTGTATAACTGAATTCGAAAACAACGAAAAAAAACTTTTGTCACAGCGGGTTTCAAACCACCTACCCTTTGGTTATAAAGCCAGCACACTACCATGTGAGCTATATCGACAGATGCTGCAGTTCTTTTAATTATTGGCACTTATGTGTACTCACAAAATTTCAAAGTCGATTTTTTTGAGAATCTTTTAGAGTTGCGTCGAATGGTTTTGACAGATCATTATTTAAGGTCTGAACTTCATGTACCATAAATATAAAGAAATTCTAAAATCTGATACCCATGTGGTCTCCTTGTGAGAGATGAATTTGACAGAGCACTAGAAGACCTAAGTCGAAACAAGGCCCCTGGAGTAGATGATATCAAAGGGCATGGAAGTGCAGCTGAACAGAATGTACAGTGTGTTGAATGGTGCATATAAGATGAACATTAACAAGAGTGAAACAAGGGTAATATAGTGCAGTCTAAGAGAATCAGGCGATGCTGAAGGAATTAGATTAGGTAATGAAACAATAAAGGCAGTAGATGAGTTTTGTTACTCGGGAAGTAAAATAATATATGGTAGTCGCTGTACAGAGGATATAAAATGCAGAATGGAAATGGTAAGAAAAGCGTTTTTGAAAAAGAGAAATTTGCTAACATTGAATATTAATTTAAATGTAAGGAAGTCTTTTCTGATGGCATTTGTGTGGAGTGTTCCCTTGTATGGGAGTGAAACATGAACGATAAATAGTTTAGACAGGAAGAGGATGGAGGCTTTTGAAATGTGGTGCTGCAGAAGAATGCTGAAGATTAGGTAGGTAGATTGTGTAACTAATGAAGAGGTACTGAACAGAATTGTGGAGAAAAGTAATTTGTGGCATACCTGGACTAAAAGAAGGAATCGATTGGTAAGGCACATTCTTAGACCTCAAGGAATCTTAAATTTAGCATTGGAGGGAAGTGTGTGAGGGTAGAAAATTGCAGAGGGAGGCCAAGAGACAAATATATTAAGCAGATTCAGATAGATGTGGCTTGCCATTATTATGAGGAGATGAAGAGGCTTTCTCAGGATAAAGAGGGTTGGAGAGCTGCATCAAACCAGTCTCTGGACTGAAGACCATGACTACAACAACAACAGATAGACAGTCAATTATTTTTCCTTTATTCCATTTGCAAATGGAACAAATAGGAATGACTCATAGTGGTGTGAGGTATCCTCCCCTCCCATGTACCCTGTGGTGATTGGAGGAGCATTTATGCTGATGTGGACTACCTATAATGCACTTGGTGTAAAGAATGGCAGCTGTTCCTCAACATAAATAAATATAATCTACTGCACATAAACTGTTGGAAGAACACTTTATTGTTGGTTGCACAATTTCCAAATAATTACCTCTACATAGAATCTAGGTATGGAATGTGTTAAAGTGGAACACTCACATAACAGTAATTGTAAGAATGGCAGACACAGACTGGGATGAAATGAAATAATTCACAGAAACTGTTGCCCATCCACAGTGGAAGTAGCTTACAAACCCTTATTCCACTTATACTTGAGGATTGCTCCTCAATTTAGATCCATACAGGCTGGGATTGATAGAAGAAACAGAGATGATCTGTTAAAGGAACAGCATGTTTTTATACCATAAAATCATTCTGTAAGTGCAAAAGCATAATGAAGATAATCATCCACCTCCAGTGGCTGATGCTACAATAGGTGTGTGTATCAAAAGATTATTTACTGTAAAAATTCTGGGGGCATACATTCCTAGAAAAGTCAACCAACATTTTATTTCCTCCTTTGTGTATCTTATAAAAAGAACTAGGAGTGCATAGTTTACAATGAAACCGGAAGTAGGATAAGTTACAGTGGGACACAAAATACTGTCTTATATGCGAAGTTTGGTAACTTGTGGAATCTAGATGTAGGTACAATATTCTTAGTAAGTTTACATTTTAAAGAAAGAAATCGATCTGAAGTTATCTTCAGACAAAGGATGATGGTTCTGACTTTGCATTGAATAAGGTTTTTAGGTACTGATGTTATCTGACATCCATATTGTATCTTGTCTAAGAAAATATTTGTATGTAGATTCAAAATCGTACCAAATTGCGTTATTCTTTTTCACTGCAATTTACATTAATTTACCAATATCTTTTCCAATCACTTTATTTATTCATTTTTATATATAATATCACTTTTAATTTCATAATTTCTCTGCATGTTGGCCAGTCTGCTACATATTTGGCGTGTAGCAATAAAAACTCAATTTATTTTACTAATATTCTGTCCATCTTAGAAGTGAGCTAACAGTCTGAAGCTATACTCTGATTAAAATTGCTTTGTGTCTGATGTTTTAGTGGATCAAGTGATAGGGTCCTACCAGATTCAATCGTGATTCTCCTTCAAGTGCCACATGCTCGTTATGTAGCCTGGTTTGTGTTTTATATGCAGCATCTTGTGAAGTGTTGTTGATGGAATGTTGGCAGTACTGTTCATATTCTAAGAACATGTGTACATATTGATGGAAATGCAACTGTGATGACATATGAGTGTTAATAAAAGCAAGGGCCGGAGTCCATCACTAGTCAACCCTAAAACCACTATCATGGCTGATTACATCTTTCATCAGCTTAAAGTTTACTTTTTCTTTCACAGCAGAGTCCTAGAAGGATGAAGTGGACATCAGGTCTTTGACACTGGTATACACTATCACACTGGGCAATGTTGACTTGTTCTACCATAGTTGATTTATCAGATTGTGAAACTCTCATGTATCATTGATTTTCTGCGCATCTTTAAAGAGTGAAAGGTAGTCCTTCCACATGATAACCGTGATAAATGGAATATTTTTAAGGAGTGGATACAGATTGTTTAACACGTTTACTTTCACATGCTAGGTGACTTATGTTCTTCATTTCACTGCCAGGCCAGGCACATCACATCAGGTTCTGCTGTCAATGACAGTGGACACACAACATTAGGCATGCAATCTGCTGTAGCCAGTAACAGCCAGGTGGCAGCCAAAGTAATAAACGAAATTTGTACTTTATTTATTTACACTGTGAGGGCAAAGATTTCCTAGAAAAAGTGCCTTTTATACACCAGGCAGAAAATTTGAACCATACATGACAGATACATGAAGTCCTGATGATATGAACAGCTCTTGCAGTCCAATAAATCATGAATGTCTTTCCTAGTAATAAATCATTTTGCATTAACAGTGAAAAATGTACAGGAGGAGCCGTAAACAAGGAAAAATGTATGTATAGTATCACAAGTTGAATTTAAAACACACAATTATTCTTCCCAGCATTCTATGTTGCAAAATAGGTGTGCAAATTAATCTCTTAAAAGTGAAGAATGTGAATGGGGGACTTTTGGTTTCTATCCATGCACAAGCAAAAGGCGCGAGGCAAGGGCAGGAAGACTGCACCAAGGTACACAAATTACTGTCTACACAGCATAATACTACTATAGATATAAAACTTTGTGTGCAATTGAGTGTGAAAAAATCTATTTCATATCCTTCAACTGCTGTTATGTCCCTTGACTGTTTCATATTCACCGAAGGAATTGAGAAGAAACTGTTCAAATGTTTGTAAATCTATCGGACCAAACTGTGTGGTCATCAGTCCGTAGCTTACAAACTACTTAAACTAAGGTAGACTAACCTAAGGACAACACACATCTCTGCCCCAAGGAGGACTCAAACCTCCAACAGCGAGCAACCGTGCACTCCGCAGCAAGGCGCCTGACTGCTCGGCTACTCTAACGCGGTGAAGAAACTGTAAAAATATGTTTTTTAAGATTCTATATCTACTTTCTGTAAAGCAGTATTTAGTGCACGGCAGGTAGTAATTATCACTGTACTACATACTGCGATTCTTTGTTTTGATCATGTCTGAATTAAGGGGAAAATGGCAGTTTAAATGCGTCTGTGCATATTGTGTTTATGGCCATACTGCGAGTCAAGTTCATTTTCTATATCAACTAGTGTCCTTGATGACCTCAATATATTTTTGGTATTATTGACCAAGTACAGATACGGCCACCCTAGTATTTGCTTTTTCTGATTGTTTCAGTCATGCTTTTAGCCTTGTTACTTGAAGGGTAGTGAGGGTCTTGTAACTGATTGGCACTTGAACTGACACAATGCTGTCACTGGACCCAGATTATGAACAAGCTTTCCACATACCAACTGATCTCAGAATTTTGGATGGATGTAGCACTGGAAATGCAGATAATAAATGTAATGTGATACAGTCTATTTAAAAAATGTGATTGTGTTTTCCATTTGCTTCACTGAGCAACCACCTCTATGGAAGATTTCTTGTTTAGTTATCAACTCAAGAATGAGAATTTGTCAGTTGAAGAGAGGTTCCCAAAGGCTGTACACTGAATAGACCGCAGGGAAGGAATACAGTAGTAGTAAAGAACAACACAACACCAGTGCATAACTGTGTCCCTTGCCTTCTATTTACATGATAAAATTAATTTTGCCAAATAAGATTTTGTTCACTATTTCATCAGTGGGAAGTGTAAAGTATCAAAGTCAGTCAAACCTGTGTATAGTTCAGTTACCATCACAGTCATGCTTTCTGTTGGAGGCATAAATGTTATACACACATGTTAATAGGGACTAAAATATGTTTCTGAAGGGCATTCACAAAACCTCGTGGTAGGAGACTCAGATTTGTTCTTATAAGCATTTTACTTTCTCTGTGTATTGTAGCAAAATTAGTAGTGAGGTTTCTCCCAATAACTTACTTTAAATTGAAGTCTTTGAAAGTATAGACAAACAATTATTGGCTTACATTTTCCTTCCTGAAAAATCTCAACAATTTCAGAAGGAACCACAAAGATGGAGATTTCAAGTGTTTCTTTTTCTTAATTTTAGCTGCATCTTTTCCTCATCAGTGATTTTACAACTTGATTCATGATTATTAGAATGAGCTATAGGTAAGTCATGTTTGTGTTTGTAGAACTATACTTTTATTTACGAACACAAAACTGGCATTAATATTTTCCATCCGTATTCAGAAAACTTATTTTGAGACAGATTTTTATGGTAAAGAAAATAGGGTGGCATGGATAACACATTTAATGTTTTATTTTTTTTTTTCTTGAAAAAGAAGTTTTAGCAACTTTGTACAGATTAGGGATGAAGGTTTGAGTTAAATTCCCATTATTGATGGTTCTGAATATGGTTCTTTCTGTTGTTATGAAATGCTTTGATGTATTGCTAGAGTTTTGCAATAAACTGTAACCCAACTTGTTACAAGTGTAACATAAAATGGAATTCAATGCAGAAGTGTAATTTTAGGTATTCAAATAATATAGTCTTTCCATGTGCCCTACTCCCTTTCTGTGTTAATAGTATACATTTTCACTAGATCTGCACCATATTACTCTCTTTCTTAAATTTATTTTGTGTCCGTATTCTTGAGAACTGTCACTGATTCCAAAACTCTGACACATTTTACAAAGTTTTTAAATGTTGAAAGTTCTCAGATTTGATAGGATGTCAAAGTTTCTATTAGAAGTGTGCAACCTTTTAAAATGATTGAATGTTTTAAAGTAGCAAAGTTAAAAATAATATTTTTTCTTTATTGCTATAATCAAATGATCATGCAGGTGTGTGATTGACATTTATTTTTACAGTATTTGTGGTATGTTACAGATAGTTTACTTTCCATAATCCAGTTTGTGGATTTGGTCAGAACTCATTGAACTTAGCAAATGTGCATGCTTTTATACCATTTAACAAGAATACTTATCTGTAACTGTCCTGTTACCTTATTAAGTAACACAGTCTACATTGCATTTGAAACCTAGACTGTGCTACTTAATAAAATATTGCTAAGGTAGCTGCACTATAGCTGTGCAATGGGAGGATTTGTATGTTATTAGTCACAAATACCTCAGTTACCTATCTCTCAGCCCCTGTTTTATTTTAAAAGAAACAGTTCTGCAAACATCACAGTTATTCATCACACACTTATTTAAGGATATGTTTTCTGCCTTGAAACTTGGTTATGTGTTATGAGCAGGAACACTGCTGACACAAGCCTGAGTATTTCATTTTGACTTTCCAACTGTAGAGTTTATGGAGCGATTATTTCACTGTAACAATTTCTCTTCATAATGAATGAAACAGATACTATGCTAAGACTTCCATGTGTATTAGTAATCAATGACAATGCTGCAGCCTTCAGTCTAATGAATGGTTTGGCGTAAGCTCTTTAAAATAGTCTATCATATACAAATGTCATATTTTTTGCATAACTACTAAAAACTACTTACATCCATGTGAACCTACCTTCTGTGGTAAAGCTTTGGTCACCCTATAACAAATTTTAGCCCCCCGCCCCCTTTTTCTCTCCAAATTTGATTCAGCACCTCTTAATTCATTATCCACGCTACCCATCTAATCTTCAGCAACATATTTCAAAAGCTCCTATTCTCTTCTTGTATGAACTGTTTACAATCAATGTATTACTTCTGTACAAGGGTATACTTCAGACCAATACCTTCCACAAAGATTTCAACAATTTTTCTCTTATTGAGCAATGCTTTACTTGCTATTGACAGTTTTGAATTTATATCCTCTCTACTTTGGCCATATTATGGTACTTTACTGCTCAAACATCAAGACTCAGCCACTGTGTTTTATGATCAATCTAATTCCATCAGAATCATCTGAGTTAATTGGACAGCATTCCATTACCAATGTGTCACTTTTGTCAATATTCATCTGTTTTTTCATGACACCATCCACTCCATTCAACTGCTGGCAAGTCTTCGGGTGTCTCTGACCCAGTTACAGAATTATCATCAAATCAATTCAGTATCTTCTGTGTTATCTAAGGATTTTCACTGGTTCTGTCTTTTTCTGCTGTTTGATTGTAAACTGCCTTCCCTTATTATTTCAGACCTCAAAGCTACTCATTCATATTCTATTATATTTACTTTCACACTTTTCACTTAATCGCTGCCCAATACTTCAATTGAATTTCTCAGTAACCAGTGGATCTTCCAGTTCCACCAATTCCTAGCTCCTTAATTTCCTAATTTAGCGCAGTTCAGTTCATTACCAATAAATGATGGTCATAACATACATCTGGCCCTATGAAAGTTTTTGAGATTGAAGCCAGGTTTCAAAATATCTGTCTTGAATTGCATAATTTATATGGAACCTTCCACTGTCTCTATGTCTCTACATCATTCTCATGAATCTAAGCCAGGTGTTATTAATAATTATTAATTGGGTAGCTTCTACTGTCTATTTCCCTAGTTTACAATTGTATATTTTTTCCCTTCTCTTTCTTTCTCTGCAACTCAGTTCCAGTGCTCTATAAAATTTTCTTCTATATAAACATAGCAAATAGTTTTTTTTATCTCATCATACATACTTTCAATCTCTTCATCGTCTTTATAGTTACTTGGCATAGAAATTTGTGTGATGCTATTGTGGTGGGTATTGTCTTATTGTCTATCATAACTATAATAATGCCTTAACTATGCTGCTCATAGTAACTAATGTGCATTCCTATTTCATTATTCCCTATTAGTTCCAATCCTTCAATACCCCTATTTGATACTTACCTAACCAAAAATTTATTTTCCACCCACTACACTTCACTATTTCCAACTTCAATGACACCTGCATCTTTTACTAAATGTAACAAATGTAATAACACAGCTCATCAACAGAAAAAAATCACAAATCAGGTACTAGAAATTGTAAAAAGCGTTTTGAATCATACAACAACAATCAGAAATAAATAGTTTCCAACTAAGCACACAGAGAGACATCATCCTACAAGTACAATGGAATAAGTATATGGTTGTTAAACCATACAATACATTCCTTAACATTCAAGCAGCTGAAAAATAATTAACATCTTAGGATGAAATATTTATTTCACAGAATATTTAGTCCACTGCTAGTAGCTGTTCAGCTAAGGTGTGATCAGAGCACATTTACATTTACTGCAGATGAAAGCTTATTACACATAGCATACATCTTTGCAGAGTCTCAAAAACACTATCAATATTATTTAATTTCTAGGAAAATATAATGGAGTGACAGTATTTTATCATGGTATATGACATAGCTAAAGTAAGTGTGATATTTAAAGAAAAATACCAAGGCTATATTGTTACAATAAAAATTTAAGTGCAGATACATTACATACTATATTTTTTATGAATACAAATTAAAAATATAGCTTACTGTTGTATGTCTTCTCAAATTACTGCTGACTTAGTGCACCTTCTGAAAAAACAGTCATTGTTTGTTTCTGTGTGTGTGTGTGTGTGTGGGTTTTATTTATTTACTTATTTAACATAAAACTACCCCAGTCAGTAATCAGCAATAAATTGAGAACAACAAATTCTGTACAATTCTTGGAGTTATACATACAAAAATATTTTTTTCTTCAGTCAGATACACAATCTGACATATTCTAATCTGAATGCCAGAAACAAAATTTCAATAATGTTTCTAGATTCTCATATTAACTATCTATAGTCCATACATTATCAAAACTCCCACAACAGTCTCCAAAACATGACAAAATAATAATGCCCATTATTTTCTGAGAGGAAAATGTATGTAAATTCTTTGTATACATAAAATATTGAAATATCAACACTGAATTATAATAATTCAGAATGTTTAAATTTTTTAGAATATGTAACCATCTTTCCAAAAGCTGCAGGAATTATACAGGTAAATGAAAACATTAAAACAAACCTATCCTTGGAAAACAGTCTCTTTACAATTTCCATAACATAGTTTGTGATAAGTTAAAATACACATCAAACTGATTCTATAAATAATGCCTACAAAAAAGGGGGAATAAGCAAGAATTTAAAATGAATGTGAAATTTGGACTTTCTTGTAAGACGAGATTGGGGGAAAAATCACATTATAGAATTAAACTTCTGTTACTTATTGAGGCTATGGCATAATGATAATGCACAATAACGTCTTCTATACATATTTATTGAGGTAACCTCACAATTCTGAGGCAGTATGGCAGTGTCCATGTTAAATAATACAGACAGGCAGACAACACAAGAAAACATCAAATGATACAATACTATCACACACACAATTAAAAGCTAAAATTGCACATGAACACTACTTTTCACTCGCACCTGCAATATTCACAACCCACTGTTATTTATTCACCAAAGAAACCATTTTTAAAAACTGCATGTCAAGTAAGCAAAATTTAGCCATAAGAGATTTACTCCATGTATATGGATTTCTTAACATGTGATTTATATCGAGATTTGTCATGTAAAGATGTACATAGTTATTATCTTTTATACACTTACTTGCAATGCATACAACACATGAAATGCATAAATCCTTCCACTTCATTTAGAGTGGAGCATACTTGACAAAAGCTACAATCGTGCAGATTTTACACAGCTTTATTTTTTCACTGCATAGTTACAAAGAACCGATCTATAGCTCCAAGTTTAATCAGTTATTTGGTATGTTATTTAGGCAGTAAAGTTAGTAAAATGACATGAAAGTTATAAGCACTTCGATATTACATTTTTAAGTGATTCAAGATGATAAAGCATACAATTCAGTGCAACATCTTAACTGGTATATGGAAATTATATATATATATAAAAATTGAGGTAAACCATAATTTAACAATGAAAAAAGAAAAAAACTCTTAATGCTCCATTTATCCTTTCCAGTAAAACATGACAGTAATATGTTCAGTGCTCTGTATAAAAGTTTCTTCCTTTAAGGGCTACAAAATAGTTCCAAGAAAATTGTTAGAAGTCAGTTTTATTTCTTTCTATTTCTTCATCTTTTAGGATAGTGATCAAACAGTCAAGAATACAATTAATTAGAAGATGGTGAAATGTTAATACTTTTTTTCCTTTTAATTGGAAGATAGAAAATAGTGGAATTTCAGTGTGATTCTTTTGAAAGACAACAGAACATATTAGTGAGATTCTGACAGTGAAATTGTATGTACTTTAGTTCTGAGGACCTACCTGCAATATGCAGCATCATTACATAACCTTTTATCTCTATGGACAGAGGGGGAAGGTAAAAAAATCTGGGATACAATGTTACACACATTTATCTTTTGCAACAGTTTTTAAGATTTGGAGAGAAACCAGAAAACAAGAAAAGAGTGACATGTTCTCACATGCCTCCACCCCTTCTACACACACACACACACACACACACACACACACACACGCGTATGCAGGCACGCACACATGCGCTACTGAAGAGATTTTGTGGAAAATTATGGCGTAACACATTGAAACAATATATGAAGTTGAGAAACAAAGCTTGACCAAAGAGAATGTTTGTGATGAATATGAGCCCAACAATGTGTACCATGAATTACCTATTTCACAATCTATTTCTGATGAACCTACATCACAGCATGTCCACATGATATTTGGGTTGGAAATGTGCACCCACATCTGATGAATTATTTCTAAAGGTACTCTAGAATAATTTTGCATTTACATTCTAGGTTCTTCATAAAATATTCGTTTGTGTTCCAAAGAACTTCAATGGAATGGAAAAATTATCAGTTCCTAAAGTACCATATATTAAGGGAACATAGGTCTATATTACGTAAGGACCCATGTTGAATAACTTGCAACCAGCAAAAATTATTCAGTGATACAGATATTCCATCAATTTTAAAAGTATTAAATTAATGAATAAAAAGGATCGGTAGAAAATTTATCAATTCAGGAACTAAATCTCTTTTGTAATGTGATATGATTTAAGTTTAGTAACAGAAATATTTTACATCTTTTTACTACAGAAAAGAGACTGGCATTTTTCTCACTGTAGTTTTGCACTGTGTAATATCAGGAAACACTTTCACTGTGAACATTCCTTTTCTTTCCCTCCCAAGCTAAGTTACGGATAATGGCATTTAACTTGATCTTTTTTTCTTTTTCTTTGTAATAAATGCTAACTTGTTTCCAAATAAATTCAACAGATTTCAAGATAAATCCATTGCACTTTATTACCTGTATTTCCTATTAAGTCAATGGTGAATTTCAATTCTGGATAAATCATAGCAAATGATATTTAAAAATGTTAGTATGGAAATGGCAGTGATAATATTAACACACAAGAAGGAAAATGCACAAATACAGTGTGAGACTGAAAAGTGTGTGTGTGTGTGGGGGGGGGGGGGGGGGAGCAAGGCAGCATAAAATAATTAGGCCAACTATAATGTAATAGTAAAGTTGTGTACGCTATAAAAGAATGTAACAGTTCAAGATTTGGTGGATTAAACAGAAATGATATTGGTGAATGAAACAGAGACAATGAGACATTCAAAGTAACTGAAATCATCGGAGTATAAAATGAACTATGGTTTCAAAATACACAATGCAAAAAATATAATTCGTTCATTGTGTAAAGCAAAAGATAATACAGTCAAAACTTAATTCCATGGATTATTAAGGGTTGCAGATCACAAAATTTTACAAAATGATATGATCTAGAAACCAGAAGAATTTTATGGAAACTGATGTCGGAAGCAATAGCATATGAACTACAAAAGAGAGCATAGATCCATAGTGTACCTGCATGTAGAAAAATAGTAAGGAAAGCTGCAGCTGAACATTGTTTATAGTGTGTCCACCCACAAAATTAGTACAATTCAACATTTCCTGATTTAAAAACCTACAATGACTAAATATTTACTGTAATTTTCCTAAGCAGTGACTCACTGCATGTTAGAAGACCACAGTAACAGGATATCAAAATTCAACATTTAAACCACAGTAGTAAAATCATACAGTAGTTAAATATTAGAAGAAGCAAGGAAGATATCAGTAAAAGTATTCTGAAATCTCAATGGTATATACATTGAGTGTTTGGTGTGGTGGACAGAAAAATCAGAATTGGATTATAAATGGAGCATAAAAGTTTCATTACTTGTGATCTTGCAGAGCAATTGTTAGTTTCAATCCTTAGCCATAGAGTACTTGCAAGAGCTTTTCCAACTAACATATAGAAATGATATCTCCAAAACTATAACAATTACTTCATTAAAGAAACTAAGGCATTTAATTGGCTGCCATACGAATCACAGTTAAACAACTTCATTTTGTACCACTTTGACATTAATTACAATACATTGTTGATTTTACATATTTATTTTGGTGTAACATAAACTAAATCCCATGAGGCATTTCATGATACTGTTTTTCACTTACAATCAGTAATCATATATAACACTCAATCCAAAAATTTCTTTCAAAAGAGAGCAATTCTCATAAGAAAAAGATAAGAGATGATTGCAGTAACTGTGATACTCCTTTAGTTCAGAAGTTTGAGAACAGCATTATAATTTCAGACATAAAACACAATGATCTGTGGTCCCATTGAGGAAGCAATCAAGCTGATTGTTATCTTCATAATTTAGTAGTGACAAGGAGGTGGGGGGATGGGTGTGGGAATGTGAATTTGAAATTGTAGCATCATTTGACTAATATGGTCAGAAAAAGCTTTTATTCAATATCTTTAGTAACAGCTGAAATGTATGCAGTACCATATCAGGAATTAATTTAATAGTCGAGATTTTATTGACAACTCAAAGTAGCATCTTAATCTGGCACTAAAAGCCAAAATTCACTGTTTATCTTGTTGTTCAGTGAAACCTTTACAGTTATACATATAAATTTATGTATTCACAGATGCATAATGTCTCACTGATGAAACATTAATTAATAATATGAATTTAAAATTTATTGCTGAACCACTGAAATGATATAAAGAGTACAAACATAACAATCATAAGCCAAGGTGCACCATCAATTATGATTACTCACAAAATAAATTTAAAAGAGTAAAATTTCATTCTACAATATCCACATAAATAGTAACTTAGCTAAGTAAGGCTATACATAATACTGTAGAAGTTCACTGAAAACTTCTGCTTACTGCTTTTACAGTTACAGTTATTTGTACATAATTAAATTTCCTTATATATTGAAAGGACTGAAAATAGTGCTACGTCATCTGTTTCTAAGTTCATGTAGGCAAAATATAAAGTTCCTTTGGTGACATGAAAAAAAAAAGTTTACATGTGGTTTTGGGAAAAGATGGAAGATAAAAAAGTTTGTTTGTACTGTATCAAACTATATCAGTTTATTAAATATTTATTGGGCACATTTGTGTTAGCTTTATAAAAAGAATGTCCAAATATACCACAGAACTGAAGTGTTAACACGCAGATATGTTTTGAGTGTAACAATGGAATCAGAGATTGTGACCCGTATCTCAGAGTCAAATCTGATGATAAGATAAATGTGTTTTTACCTTTCTTCAGTGTCCACTGACAAAACAAGAAACTAAACTATTTGACAAGTTTGTATTAAGTGAGGTTCATGACAACCAGATTTAGTAATGATATCTATATCTATAAACATGTATGTATGTATGTTTCCTATGAACACCAAGACGGCTGGAGTCATTTTGATGAAATCTTCAGATTAGCACAGGGAATAAACCTGTGAAGTTTGGTAGCGATTGCATCAAGATATTTATTAACATATATGTAAAAGTTAATGTCCAGTACTTGGAATGACAGTGGCTCCCTCGGTGGAGAAAGAGCCAACTGTTTGTACAATGCCATTCTGCTGCCACTAAGTGTGCTAGCGTCGCTTCCATGACTGTTCATGTTGATAGTGCCGCTATGGCAGTGGCAGCTGGGGGTTCACTTGTTTCAGTGCTGGATCTTGATAGTGGCACCCTTCCCCCCCTCTCCCAGCTCGGTGCATCAGAGGCACTTTGGCACACCTCTGTAAGTGGTGACTTGCACCTCCCTCCCCCTTAGATATATTTTCGTTAAAAGGCCTGCAGAATGTCTTACCTTGGGTGGTTTGCACTTGCTTCAACTCGAGCTGAGGCGTCGGCCAAGCAAGCTTCAATGAATATGTTACGATGAAAAGACAAGCTGCCTTTGGGTCACGTGACACTGTAAGCAGCACCCCTGCCTAACCTTACACATGTGCTAAGGGTGCTCTCCCCCACCTATTTTCAAACAATTAAATATATGTTACAACGAAGAGTGTAAATGTCATTTACCCTCAAATTCGTGACACATTCACAAAAACATCCAAAGATATGTGGCAAGTAACAATACAACAGTCACTGTTGTTCCCATATCTGTTAAAAAGAATATTGGGTTTAAAAAAATTGCTTGCTATCGGTCTAAAACCCATTACATTCGCCATCGCAGTGCGATGCCGCTAACCGTATGGCTATTCTTGCTAGGTGGAGGGTAGTGACTTCATTATTATTCATGATCGGATCTTCTGAAAAAGTTTTTACAGCTGATGTGTCTTTAATTTATTGTTGTAAGATATTTTACCACATATGACATGTTTTTGATGAATCTTCTATGCGTCAAAAACAAATATAAAGGGCAAATGTTGCCTTCATAGAGGATTTGTGCATGTGCAAGGTGAGGCGTGCAGTAGCTCCATTGTTTTGCTTTGGGATCATTCGTGCATAACCTCCAGAGCTCGAATAGCCAGGAGCTGGTGTTTCTACCAGCTCCAATGCCAATGTTAAAAGCGGCATTTCCCCTCACCCCTACCTGCCGCGGAAGCACCAATATGCTGCCTCCAGGGATTCAGGAAAGAATTTGAACCTCAACCGTGCAGGCGCATTTCAATGCTGCAGCTACTGCCGCCTATATTAGGCGGCTGCGATAAGCCTTGTATACGTGCTGTCTCCGCGATGTAAAACGTTTCTCATGTGATAAAAATACTTTGAATGTGCACATAAAACAATCTGATAGAAGAACAAAACAAAGAATGATTAGACATAGTTTTTATTAATTTACTTTTTTTTTCCGCGACAAGCTTTTTCCGGGGGTTCACTGAACCAGTGAACACAGAGTACACGCCGCCACTGTGCTACAGTTGACTCTTTCTCCACGTGGATGCTACAGTCGTTCTGTGGGGTACATATAAACTTTTACACATATGTTAGACTGTGACATTAGTATGTAAATGTGGATTAAACACACTAAGGTATGTATAAGCATGGTTTACATTATGTTTAATCAAACCACCTAGAACATAGCAACCAATAAAATACATACATATACAGATTTTCATAGATATAGGATATAAAATCCACCTATGTGAGGCCAGGGCAGGTTGCTAGTCTGGCTGTAAACTGATAACCTGAATTTGTTGTACTTAGGCCTACTTAATTTCTTCCTGTGTTTCAGGTTCATACTAAAGAAAACTTACATTTGCTGTGATGAAGTTATGAGATATAGTAACAACTACTGCTCTATGACTGAACATTTGAAACACAATAAGTATCTTGCTAGACCAAATACAAAATCATATCTGTAACTATCACCACCTCAAATTCCACATTAAAAAACTGTCATCTCATATGTTTTAAATCCACAGGATACCAGAATAGTAAAAGCAAGGTTCCTTGATACTTTTAGTATGAAAACCCATTCTTGTAATGTAACTCTGTGTTTCACAAGAAAATCTATAGATAACTCCAACAACTGTGTTTTGTCCCATTCTATTGTTGAATGGATTTTTTATAGCCCAAGTAAAATAACTTTATGATTGAAAGATGGTAGTGGAGGGGAGCATCATTCCCAGCTCCTACCTAACATGCCATGTTCTCATGCAGGCAACAGCTGCGCGTGCACTAAAAAAAAACTTGTCTACTTAATGACTGTTGCCAATGTCTTTGTTGGTAGTGGAGAGGGAACGGGTGGGCGCCACTGCTGTATGTGTGGTAATGCAAAGATACTGTAATCACATGATGCGGGTGAATAATTTCTTGTTTTCTGGACATTACAGTGCCTTTCAGGATTAGTTGAATGAGATAAAAGCACGAACAAGAGCTTGAAGTTTTGGTTAAGTTTTTGATGGCTCTTTGATATCAGCCAGAGCTACATAATGTTTCACAGATTCCATTTCAATCTAGTTTTAGCCGAGGCAAATTTCAACAGTATTTTAATACGTGAAGCAACAACTAAAACCAAGGAATAATTTTATATACATTGTCAGCTTCTTACTTTCATGCACTAAACTAACATGAGAGCCATTCATTTTATAACCTCATTACTGTGACAACACAACTTTTTTAAATTAAAGTGAATGTGTATGTCAGCTCGCAACCTTTTCATCATGAGTCCAGTGCTTTATTTTTGCACTAATTTGTCACATTGACAATTTCATTTCATTTAATCTTGTTACAATACTCTATAACCGTAAATATAACAGACATTGCGTATCTGATTCATCGCGTAAGAACCAGACACGCCAAAAATATAAATGAATTTTGCACAGTGTATAGGGCAACTTTGATTGTTGTGTGCAGCTGTGTACCACAACTCTGTAAACAATATTTGCTGTACATTGCCATGAGATGTAGGTGTCCTTCAACAATTGAAAACAATCACATTCTGATAGCTGCATTTTGTGTGCCGTAACATACAATATAAAGTTCACTGGATGTAAGGCATCAAGATGTGAAAGAACTGATAACCAAATAGTTTCTTTATGGTCACTTGATAAAATTGTGAATCTTTTCAAATTATTTGTGCAGAAACTGTAAGTACTACGTTTAGCAGCATTCACAGTTTTTCCATATCTGTATAAAAATATTTTTTTATTTTAGTACAACAGAATATGCCACTGCATATTTTAACCATCTGCTCCTACTCCTCCATTTTTCCCTGCTAGCCACCTAACCTTCTCTCTTACCCCTCCTAACCCTTGTAGGCTGCATCACATGGCAGAGCAGCCCACACCGCTAAGCACATGGAGATGGAGAGACAAATGCAATTGGCTGGCGATCAGCCCCTACTGCTCGACTCACAAAAACACCAATCACAAATTACTTTTATAGTGTTGATACAATCTGTACCTGTTGAAGGCACCATCAATTCATTACTTGTTAAACATACTAATGAATGAAGTTTTGCGCTGAATATTTCAATTGTTAGTATTGTCTGCAGCTGCAGAGTCACATGGCATGTTACAAAATCTGTTTCAATCTTGTTTATTTTAATGTTTCTTGTAGGCCACAGTGCAAGTAATTCAGGAAGACATTGACTGATCCTTCCAAACACACAGTTCACATAATAGTTTTAATGTCCTAACAGTGTTTGTAACAATACCCTTCATTGTTTTTCTGAAAACTGTTTGTTACATTGGGATTTGAATGTAATTTTTTCTCCTTTCAGATGCAATAATATACTAACTAAGCCTTTTGAGCAAGTCTTATAGCCCAATTTGCAAATTTAATGTGACACTGGCACATATTTTTATATTAATTAAAGTTTATAGAGCAAAGTTCGAGTTGAAAATTTGTTTTGTAATGGACAACCTGCAATGGACCTGCTGCTATAGTATAATGTGCAAACATGAGACACACAAATGTGACCCAGACAAAATCTGCATTATGGGTTAATGACCATAGATGGTGCACTAATCAGTCTGAAAGAGTTTTTGTTTTGTTTTTCTTTTTCAGTTTCCTAGACTCATTAAGGCAAATGCTGGCCTGGTCCCCAAATATTTGCTCCAGAAAATACAATACACAACTAGTTAAAATCTCTCTCCTTCTCTCTCTCAAACACACACACACACACACACACACACACACACACACACACACACACACTCTCAAGTTCTCCCCCCCCCCCCCACCCCAAAAAAAGGAAAAACACACACACAAACAATTCACAGTGGCACATGTTTTCCCTCCCTTGGGTAACTGGTGAACGTGGCAACAGGAAGGGCATCAAGCCACAATGTCAAATAAATAAAAAATAAAACTGCCAAATCTTGAGAGTAGCAAACCCCATACTGTATGGGATTAACACGAAGAAGAAGAAGAAGAAGAAGAAGAAGAAGAATAAGATGCAGCTTTTAACTGCTGCTGAGAACTAAATTTAACATGTTATGTTGAATGAAGCACAGCGATAGCTTCTTGTAATTGCTCTACATTAATCAAACTTCCTCAACAAAAATTTCTGTCAATGATCATTTTAGACTGGAAAACTAAAATTATTTACAAACACTAAAATTCATTAGTTATTTCCTAAAGTGTTCCACCAATGCTCATACCAAGATGGTGCAGAGTCTAAGACATGAGGCTTGGCTTATGACTGAGAGATTGCACAAATCATCCTCTAATCACTTTCTAAATTAAAGTACCACCAACATTTTATTTAAATTATAGCTTTACAAAAATAAATAATTGTAGAAACTTGTTTCTACACACGCATTTAAAAATATGTATAAATTGCATTTTCAATACTATATGGGATGCTGATACAAAAAGTCTTGTAGACATATGTATCAAAACTGTTTATGAAATTACATTCCACTAAATATTTAGTGTTGTTAATATGATATATATGCCACACTGTAATAGAAAAAACGCTCCCCCCCTCACATTATAGATACTGAACTACATGCTCTACAATTTTGGTACAAAGGGTAGTTATTAAAATAATAATAACTTTAATATGAGCTTCAATAAAATTAGTTAATTAAAATTTGTACTTACCTTAGCCAAATAAATTGATGAGTTGCAGTTCATTATTGTACTTTTACATGTTAAAAATTTTGAAAGACGGAACTCACATTTTTCCTGAAGGAAGTCTATAAAAGAATCCTAAGTGGAGTCACTATAGGTTAACACAGTTCATTACTTAATACGTGGATCACGTTGAATGCATTCGCCGGTACGATTCCAGTAGTTCATTAGTTGCAACAGTTCCAGGAGTACAGAGGTAGGCTGCAGCAGATGAGGACACTTGAATCATTGCAGCACTTGCGGCGTTACTCTGTGAGGCAGATCCACTTACTGGAGTGTTGACATGGTGCAAAATGTTTGGCGCCAACAATGCTGAATTGTTGATAGTTGTAAGTGGGGCAGCATTGTGAGATAAGGCAACAGTGTGTGGTTCACCAACACTACTTTCTAACTGTACCGGAGTCTGTTGTTGAGAAACATTATGAAGTGTCGGATTTGCACTGACTGGCGGTGTCTTGTTTCGATGGCGCAACTTGTGTGCTAGTAGATTTTGTTTTGTTCCGAAAGTTTTAGAACACATTTCACACTTGTAAATTAATGAGTTTTCAGTGTTCACTGTATTTTGTTCCTCACCTGAGACAGCTGATGAACAAGACGAATGACTACCTTTATGTAATAAATAATAATGTTTCACCACAAATGATTTGCCACAAGTTTCACAAATATAAGGACCTGATATACCATGGGTTTTTCTATGTTTATGAAGGTTATCTTTCCTGCTAAAAGATTTACCACACATATCACAAGAATGCATTTTTTGTCCAGTATGTGATACTGCATGCCGCACTAAATGTTCTTTACGACTAAATGCCTTTCCACAAACACTACAAATATATGGACGTTCACCAGTATGCAGTTTCCGATGCTGAAATAAATGTTCTTTTCTTTTGAATGGTTTTCCACAAACTTCACATGAATAATTGCAACCAGGTCCTCCATTTTTGTCACTCGGATCACTATTTTCTTGACACGGAGAATGAGTTTGTAGTTCTTCAACCGATGAGAAAATTTTCCCACAGCGGTTACAAGGTCGACTAACATTTCCAGCGATCTCAACCAGCGAGGACTGTGCCGTGCCGTCTACAATATTTGCTGTCTTCATGCGAAGAAACTCTCCTATCTGTGCAATCGAAGACCTGTAATGGAACAGTTTGTAGAATCAAATATTATTTGAAAAATAATAGTTTTTAACTTAACAAGAAGTTTGTTCCATATCTCAACACATGTGCATCGGTGTCATAGGATAATTACTATGAGAATCATGTTTTGAATTTTTATTAATGATCATTAGATGGCACTACCAAGAAATGACATTACTCTTGATGGAAAATTTGTGATTTGTGATATTTAGTAGAAAAGCAGCACAAAAAATTGAGTAATTTACTTGCAATTAGTGTTAAATGACCAGTGTAATGAAAAACCAGAGATTTCATGTTAACTTTTCTGTCGGACAATTTACACGATTTTCATAAAGGCCTAACTCGACAACAAATCCTGAAATATAACTTTATTCAGTTTTTGATAATCGATAATTTTCAGTGATTTACAGAATTATTGTCTTGGCCACACTTCAATTAGAGACTAATTTTATGGAGGCTGGCCAAAATCAGCCTAGAGTCTGGCTTACAGCCAGAGATTAAATGATCTCCTCTGCCAATTTTCGATAATGGTTCTCCCCTTGGTACCTGCGATGGTCATTTGCTCTGTCGTATTGAAGCTGTTGTAATGTTTGTGCTTTTCTGTGAGTTTTTGATCAAGTTGGCGTGGCAGATCTTCTCCCCAGCAAGAATTTTCCTCGTATACACTGTATGCTCAGTCATAGCCAATTTCTTCATATGTCCCAGCCTGCAATATCATACGTTCACTGATACCAGTGTTACTGGATCATTCAATTATTCCCACAGACATAGGTACATATACATGGTATGTAGTATATTTCCAGGTTTGCTACTAGGTCCCTTTTGTCCTTAGCTGATCCGAAGTACCCTCTGATATTGGTTGATTTGTAAACTGTATTTGCACTATGTTTGTGCAATATCTCAACAAGTGGACATGAAAGCTTCGATAATGTTGTATTATGTATCTATGGGGAGGAGATATCAAAATTGTACTGAAATATTGGCTGATGACAGAAGCTCTAGGATGAAGAGACCACATCAAAATTAAAGCACATATCAACTCTGCCCAGGCATATCATATCTATGCCAAAATAGTTACCTACATCTACATAAATAATCTGCAAATCACATTTAAGTGCCTGGCAGTGGAGAGACTTGAGAACTGAAGAGGAACTTTTGAACATTTTATATCTATTATGTGGCAGCACATCAAGATGACTTAGATAAGATTGACAGCATCACCTGTAGAAGTGTATAGAATGAACTCTACTGCTGCACCCAGAGACAGAAGAAAAAGTTTGAAAGATCTCAAAAGCAGATTGATCAGTTGGTTCCAAATACATCACACACATTGGTAAACCACAGTTAATGACCATTGATCTCTGAAGAACAGTCTCCCCTTAAAAAATGAGGGAATTTCATGGTTCACTCCAGAACTTTACCTATGGAGAATAATATTAATAACACTGAAGCAGCCATCTGACAACTGCCAGGGTACAGCTGAGCAAAATCACTAGTGTATAAACTAGGAGGAAAAAACTATTAAGAGACTTAAAACCAACAGTAGTATCTTGGTAATGTCCGCTGACAAGGGGAATGCAACTGTTGTAGTGAAGACAAAGAGGTATGAGCAAAAAATTCAAGGGTTATTAGACCTGAATGATGTACCAAAAGAAGATCCCAAGGAACGCACACATGTTAATCAAAGCCTTTTCTCTCCTGACACTGGGTGGCCGCTGCTGAGGCCACAGCACAGCACATTACAGAGTACACCATCACTTGTCAGTGTAACCGCCTTCTTACTAGAAGTGAGATATTTTGACTGTTTTGTGCAGTTCTTGCTCCAGTTTGTGAAATGTGCTCGCATGTTATTTGATTCAGATTTGCGTTAAGTATCTGGTTAGTGTATTCTTCCGCCGTGTGAATCATGACTGTCTTGTGTCTTTGTTAGTTCTTTTCTGTCCTTCTGTCTAGTTTTCGTTGGAGTAGTACCAGTTCTACTTGTCTTTGTTTACCTTAGTTACCATTTGTTGAGTCTATATGGCGTCTTTTTAGTTGTTCATTTCTCTGGGTACTGTAGTAATGGATAGGGACTGTGACTGCTGTGTGCAGATGGAAGCTGAGTTGGTGACTTGGTTGCACAGCTCAAACCTGCAGTTGAGAAGTGCCATTGTTGCCAGCTGACCATTGGGATCCAACAGACGCCTGTCGCGTCCGGCATGTCCACTAATCGGCCGTGGCTGCGACAAGCACAGTTACTGTTCGCAATGAGACAGACACCCCACCTCTGCTCGCATGGAAGGTTACCCCCGTGCGTGGCAGGAAGTGACATTCTTTCTGTGTGAGGCCTCCCTAGTTCATCTTTCCAACAGGTTCAAGACACTATCTGTGCCACAAAATTTCCTGAGCTAGATGGTGTTGCTTATCCCGATGTCACCTCCCAGCTTGCAAGACCCAGGGTACCACAGAGGGTGGGTTTGCTTGTAGTTGGAAGCTCCAACATTAGGCGGGTTATGGAGCCCCTTCAGGATTTGGCTGCTAGGGAGGGAACGAAGGCCAATGTGCACTCCATGTGTGTGCATACAGGTGGAGTAATTCCAGATGTGGAACGGGTCCTTCCGGATGCCAAGAAGAGTACGGGGTGCAGCCATCTGCAGGTGGTGGATCACGTCGGTACCAATGATGTATGTCACTTTGGATCTGAAGAGATTCTCTTGGGTTTTGAGTTGCTATCTGAAGTGTAAAGATTGCCAGTCTTGCTTGAAAGATGAAAGCAGAGCTCACCATCTGCAGCATAGGTGACAGGACCAACTGTGGACCTCTGGTCCAGAGCCGAGTAGAGGGTCTGAATCAGAGGCTCAGATGGTTCTGTGACCGTGTAGGTTGCAGATTCCTTGACTTGCACCATCGGGTGGTGCGATTCCACGTTCCGCTGAATAGGTCAAGTGTCCACTACACACAGGAAGAAGATACACGGGTAGTGGGGGCTGTGTGGCATGGACTTGGCGATTTTTTAGGTTAGAGGGCCTCGAGAACATACAAAAAAGGTTTCAATCTCAAAGGGTACAGTTCAAATAATTGACAAACACAGAGCTATAAGCCATTTGTCTAACAATTGTAAACTGTCATAGCTGTGTGGGGAAAGTACCAGAGCTCCAAGTGCTAATAGAAAGTACTGAATCTCAAATTATTATAAGTAGTGAAAGCTGGCTAAAGCCTGAGGAAATTTTTAGGAAGGGGCAAATGGTGTTCAGAAATGACAGAATGAATAAAACAGGTGGCAGTGTATTTATTGCTGTCACAAGTGGTTAATCCTGTGGTGAAATTGAAGCAGATTGTTCCTGTGAGTTGATATGTCTAGAGGTTATACCTGACAACCAGAATAAATACCAACCCTCTGACTCGGACGATTCTATTGCAGAAATATTCAAAGAAATCTTGGACCAAATTTCAAAAAGTTCTCAAAGCATACAATTTTAATTGGTGGCAACTTTAACTTACCCTCAATTTACTGGAAAAAAAAATAAATGTTTAAAACCAGTGGTAAATTATCTTGAGCAATTAGTTCATGAACCCTCTAGAATAATAAATGGTTGTGAAAACATACTTGACCTCTTAGAAACAAATAATCCAGAGCTCACAAAGGGCATCAAAACAGACACAGGGATTATTGGACACAGAGTTGTCATAGCGAGACTGAATATCGGATTTACCAAATCTACCAAAAATAAACAAAAAGTATATTTATTAAAAAAGCAGAAAAAACTTCAATTAATGCTTTACTGAGTGAGAATCTCCAGTC
This sequence comes from Locusta migratoria, assembly GCA_026315105.1. Taxonomy (NCBI): domain Eukaryota; kingdom Metazoa; phylum Arthropoda; class Insecta; order Orthoptera; family Acrididae; genus Locusta; species Locusta migratoria. Next base: position 443,271,476 of record CM048755.1, on the reverse strand, counting down.
TCTCCAAACTAGCAATGTGAGTGTAGCCCAGATGTGGCTTACATTCAAAGAAATAATATCGACAACCATTGACAGATTTATACCAAACAAATTAACAAAAGACGGGTCTGACCTGACATGGTACAGAAAATGAGTCAGAACACTCTTGCAAAGGCAAAGAAAAAAGCATTCCAAATTTAAACGGACATATAATCCTCAAGAATGGCAATCTGTTACAGAAACCCTGTCTCACAATTTGTTAGAGAATCCTAAGAAATTCTGGTCATATGTAAAGCATAATTGTGACAAAACACAATCAACGCCTTCACTACAGGATAGCAATGGTGATGCTTAACACAGCTTTCCAAAATTCGTTCACTAAAGACGACAAAGCAAATACTCAAGAACAGCTGACAGCAAGGGTAATTGAGAAGTAGATAACCCTGGAGCATTAAAACAACTTAAAACACTTAACAAAAGTTTCATGGTCCCGATTGTACACTAATTAAGTTCCTTTCAGAGAATGCTAATGCAATAGTCCCATACCTAGTTATCATATACAAAAACCGTTTGATCAATGAAAGATCAGTACCCAAAGACTGGAAAGTTGCACAGATCACGCCAGTATTCAAGAAAGGCAATAGGAATGATCCGCAAAATTACAGTCCTATATCATTGATGTAGGTTTGCAGAAGGATTTTAGAACATAAACTTTTCTCTAATATTATGAACTACCTATTAATTCATAGTCAACACAGATTCAGAAAGTATTGTTCTTGTGAAACCCTCTAGCTCTTCACTTACATAATGTAATGATTTTTCACATATGGGCTTCTACTCTGCCACAAGTAGTGCAGGAATATCCATAGCAATCAGCTTATGACTGTGTGGTGTGGTTTCACAAGCTCCTTTACTCTCAGTATGTTTTTCTTCAAAGGTACGGCATTTCATATGCCTGTTAGGTACTCAGTGACATGTGTCATTTGCCAGATGATAGGTTTGCTTCAAGAAACCTTTGCTAACTTCCTCAATCATTTCTAGGTACTTTCAAGATATGTGGCCTTTCAGATTACCCCAACCTAAATACATGCAACCTCTGGTTGTTGAAACTTCTGAAAGATTTGTGTAACAGGGATGTATATGGACTATTCCTGATCTGAAGGATAATGTATTACTTTGATTACATTTGATATGCCACAAAAAACTGCTGACCATGTTGTGTTATGCGTGCAGCATGTTGCCAAGATGAGAGACCACATTGAACAAGTATTTTAACATGCCAGAACCACTCTTTACCATGTGTTTTATCATTCCTCCCCTTTTCTTGCATCCACACCACATTCTATCTGATTATAATTATATTTTTATGTAGTGGCACAGTGAAACAATTCTTTTTTCAGCATACACAATGGATACATCAATTAATTAATATACCAACAATGTTACAGCATCCTGTGATGTATACAGCCTGCAGTACAGACTCTGAACACCATCAGTTTATAACCACCTGATATAAAATAACAAAACACTTGGCCTCTCAACTTCAGCCAGGTGTGGGAAAGACTTATCCACAACTAAAGAACTTAGGAAAATTCACTGATAACCTGAAGAAACTAGAACCTGGAACATACAACAATACTGTCAGCTTCCATGCTGCATCTTTGTTTACCAAAGTGCCACACAGCAATTCTGTGGAACATATTGGTTCTGTTTTCTTACATGACATCACCAAGCTTTTTGACAGATGTCTTACCATGCATTACTTCATGAGAACAGACCATTGCTACAAGCACCAGGAAGACGTCATCACAGGTAGTCCATTTAGCCAAATTTCTTCATGGAGAACTTTGAAAAGTGGACATTTTTGGACATCTTACATTCTAAACACAGTACAGGTATATAAACAATACCTTTTATGTGTGGAGCCATGGTGAGTAACAGCTGTGACTTTCTGAGATACATGGACAATTGCCAAACAGACATAGAATTTACTATGGCAGTTGAAAAGGGCAAATACCTATCATTTCTAAATGCACTAGTTATGGGGAATGGTAAGAGCCTGGAACACAGAAAGGAACACATATGACTTCTACCTGCACAAACTGTCAAATCATTACCTGAGCAAGAAAAGGGGAATGATTAATATGATCATAACATGTAGATGAATATGTGAACTGCAGCATCTTGGATGCAAGATGCAAGCTGCAACACCTGGAAAATGTTCTGAGGGGTTATGGATACTTCACTAGCTACATAAGAAGTGACACAAAATCAAACGATCGACAAAATGACACGTAGGAAAAAGAAATGTTTGCTGCAGCCATTCTGCCATGTATCCTGAGTATGACAGACATAATCAGCCTTAATTTGTGCAATCACAGTGTAAAGACAATTTATAAACCAAACAAAAATTTCAAAGTGTGTCACAGTTTAGCAAAGAGCAAAAGGGACACACCTGCAATGTTAGGAATATACCACACGGAAAAGTGTATGTGGGAGTAACTAATGATGCATCAACAATGTGACCAAAGAACATAATGGCTGGGACAGGTGGAGCAATCTGCTATAGTGGAGCAAGAACCAAGTCAGAATGTATACAAAATAAAATTTGTTAACACGGATGATCATGGTATGGACAGGAGCTACCATGACCACTAGTTCAGTGAAGCCATAGAAATCCACAAACATGACACCAGCTTTAATAAGAAAGAGTAAAGCCTCATGATAAAGTGATCTGGGATTCCTATGTTGCAGCAAACCAACTTTTGCAGAAGGCACAAAGCAAATACAAGTGGAACTGACCAGGGAAAAGTCCTGTGTCATTGGTAGTACTTACAACTTATGGATGTGGGCTATACTCCACTTCACAACCAGCAGTGGAGGGAAAGCTTTGACAATGAGAGTCACTTGTGCTGGTGAAACATCAGAGAAATCACCAAACAATGGCCAAAGAACCTGTGAGAGAAAAGCTAACAGGCAAAGTCAATAGTTTATTAGATTTGTATTATGGATGAGTTGCAATGTCTAAAGCTTGTCAAAAGAGGACTAGTGAGTCACCTAACATAACAGATGAAATCAATATAAAGAGGTCTCTTCTAAGCTGCAAAATGGAACCTAGGAAATTTGTATTCAATTAAAAATAAAAATTGTAATTTGTGCTCATTTGACTCTTAATGGTAAAAAATATGAACTTTTGAGGTAGTTTTTGTAATACAGATTTGAATGGAGATAGTAACTCTCAGCACATTAAGTTACAGCATGTCAATGAGATATTCTTACAAGCTCTCTAACTTCTGGTAAAAATACATTTTACTGCGAATGTTTTAAAAATATACGATTCTGCAAAATGTAAGATATGAATATTACTGAAACCTTTTTTGGTATTCAATTATTAATAAACTGAAACTACACCAAAACATTTCATATAAAATAACAGTGTATTTACAGGGTAAATTTCAGAAATGAAGGAGTTTGATAAACTAAGTTTCACAGTTATTGTTGGTCTTACCCTGCAGTTACTGTAACCATATAAATGTTATAGTTTGGAGATAAGAAAAACAGCTCTATGAATATCAAGGACACTGATGGAAAACCAGTTCTCAGCAAAGAAGGGAAAGCTGAAAGGTGGAAAGAGTATATAGAGGGACTCTACAAAGGAAATGAACTTCGAGACAATATTGTAGGAAGGGAAGAGGATGTAGATGAAGGTGAAATAGGAGATACTGTACTGAGAGAAGAATTTGACAGATCCCTGAAAGACCTAAGTTGAAACAAGGCCCCTGGAGTAGATGATATTCCCTCAGAGCTACTGAAGTCTCTGGGAGAACCAGCCATGACAAACCTGTTTCACCTGGTGTGTAAGATGTATGAGACAGGCAAAGTACCCTCAGACTTTAAGAAAAATGTTATAATCCCCATTCCAAAGAAAGCAGGTGCAGACAGGTGTGAAAACTACAGAACCATCAGTTTAATAAGTCATGGTTGCAAAATATTAACACGAATTATATACAGAAGGATGGAAAAGCTTGTAGAAGCCGACCTCGGGGAAGATCAGTTTGGGTTCAGGAGAAATGTGGGAACACGGGAGGCAATACTCACTTTACGGCTTATCCTAGAAGTTAGACTAAGAAAAGGCAAACCTACATTTTTAGCCTTTGTAGATTTGGAGAAAGCGTTTGACAATGTTGACTGGAATACACTCTTCCAAATTCTGAAGTCAGCAGGGGTAAAATACAGGGAAAGGAGAGTTATTTACAACTTGTACAAAAGCCAGACCGCAGTTATTAGACTCTAAGGGCATGAAAGGGAAGCATCAGTTGGAAAGGGAGTAAGACAGGGTTGTAGCCTCTCTCCGATGTTATTCAATTTGTACATCGAGCAGGCGGTGAAGGAAAGCAAGGAAAAATTTGGAATAGGGATTAAAGTTCAGGGGGAAGAAATAAAAACATTGCGTTTGGCCGATGACATAGTAATTCTGTCAGATACAGCAAACGACCTGGAAGAGCAATTGAACGGAATGGATAGTGTGCTGAAAGGTGCATATAAGATGAACATTAACAAGAGCAAAACTAGGGTAATGGAGTGCAGTGTAAGAAAATCAGGTGATGCTGAAGGAATTAGATTGGGAAACGAAGCAATAAAGGAGGTAGATGAGTTTTGTTACTTGGGCAGTAAAATAACAAATGATGGTCGCAGTACAGAGGATATAAAATACAGAATGGCAATGGGTAGAAAAGCGTTCTTGAAAAAGAGAAATTTGTTAACCTCGAATATTGATTTAAGCCTAAAGAAGTCCTTTCTGAAGGCATTTGTATGGAGTGTTGCCTTGTATGGGAGTGAGACATGGACGATAAACAGTGCGGACAGGAAGAGGATAGAGGCTTTTGAAGTATGGTGCTACAGAAGAATGCTGAAGATTAGGTGGGTGGATCGCGTAACTAATGAGGAGGTACTGAACAGAATTGGGGAGAAAAGAAATTTCTGGCATACCTTGACTAAACGAAGGGATAGATTGGTAGGACACATTCTGAGACATCAAGGTATTGTGAATTTAGCGTTGGAGGGAAGTGTGTGGGGTAAAAATCGCAGAGGAAGACCAAGAGATGGATACAGTAAGCATATTCAGACAGATGTAGGTTGCCGTTCTTATGTGGATATGAAGAGGCTTGCTCAGGATAGGGTATTGTGGAGAGCTGCATCAAACCAGTCTCCGGACTGAAGACCACAACAACAACAGTTAAAAATTTCAACAAATAACAGAAAAAAGTAAAAATGTTACATCACAATAAGAACTTACACATCTACTAACACATTAACTTACTGTCAAATGCAATTGTTGTACCTTTTACATTATCTTAAACACCCACAATAATATGCATTACATTCAGAGCATTTTCAGCAATACTTCTTACTAAGAAAAATAAATATTCACATGCATATGACACTTTAATAACAATAAGCAAACCTCCACTGCACAAGTGACCTGAAACAGACTAATTGCAAATTTTGATCACTGCATGCATATTGATATGATGCTGGGGTCTGCAAGTTATAAGAAAGAATTACTGACAATGAATGTCAGCTAAATAATTTAAAAATGCAAGCGAGAATGAAAAAAGAAAAAAAAAAGTTATCAAAAAAAATCTTAATCATCATATAATGCTCAATTCAACCTAATGTATTATCAAATTACAATGCAAGATAGCCATTCACATAGTTCAACACACGTGTAAAGACCAGAAAATATATCCATAAGATACTGATATCGTTTCATGAGGTGAAGTTTAGCTATGTTCAAGTGCCTCTGGAAACAATATTTAGTGTTAAATTGTAATTAAGTAAATAAATAAATTAATATAGTTGCAGAAAAGACTAAAATAAATTTATGTGTTGTTCGTCCCCACTTTGATACACTTTCCGAGTTCTGTACAAGGAACATGTAAAATCGTGTTACATCCAATACATTTTGCATATTTAGTACAGTGATTCATTGTGTGAGTGTTATCAGGGTAGTGCTTTTTATTTTATTTGAACTGTGAATTTCTTGCTCAGTGTAATATTTTACAACAATTTTCTTGCAATAAATATGTGCAATGTTCTGCACACTTTGTACCTTTTGAATTATTTATGTTGGGTTACTAAACAACATTCTATTTATCTATTAGCATCCTGCTTAGGTGCCCAGTAGCACAAAACTTAGGCATTACATCTAAAGTTAGATCATGTCTGACAGGATATGGAAAATGGCAAATGTAATTATCATCACATGAGCCAGTCTATAGGTTTGATGGCAAACCTGTGTAATTAACTTTAAAGTTTTTGGGTTGAGGTACAATAACATTGTCTAATGGAATGAAATTAAAAGGCCTTCCTGGGTTTCATCAACTTCTTTCTAAACTAACTTAGCATTGTTCAGAGTAATCTAACAATAGCAAATCCAGGTTGGACTAGCTGACAGTAATCTTACATTGTTGTAACCAGACCTAGAAAGGAATTTACAGTCCTTAATTAAAGCTGTTTTCCACTATGATTATTTTGAAATTCTTCGTAGGTTGGAACCATTGTTTGAAGATATCAAGTACACAAGGTACTCAATATAAATTGTAGACACAGAATTGTCCTTTTCAAATGAATCTGCCAACCATTTAATTTATTTCATTTAAGGATTAAACATCTATCAGAGAACAGCAATGACTGAGTTCTTGAAAGAATGGATAAACTACATTTAATGATGTGGAAGCCTAATTAACCATTGCATTCATTTGTAGTAATGGGTGGTCTGAGAACATCATTACACACAAATGGAATGTTGTTTGATGCTTAATCCTCTTCCATTTCAGTTCAAAAGTGACATTATTTGCACCCCCCCCCCTCCACAAACACATTTTTCCTTCCCTCCCTTACAAACTATTAGCCTAAAGCCTCGCAGAGCTTGAGTATTTTTTTGTTCCGATCATCTGTTAGTCCATCTCCTGTGCCCCCCTACTATCAGTATTTCTTCTCCTCCTACTCCCTCCCCTTTGGTCACCTCCAACCCCTCTCTCTATTTACCTCTGCCTGCACCTTTATTTAATTTGCCTCCTCCCTCTATCTACTTATCCCATCTGTCCACTTCCTCCTCACCTTCTTCTGACATACTTTTATGCCAATTGGTCACTCAGGGGTGAAGTGTGTTGTAACAAACGGCCTGTCATGGACTTTAAGATGGCTTACAGAAGGTAGCCTATTTATTCGAATTCAGTGTATAACTTCCATTCCAAATTTCCTTCAAATTCATCCAGTTGTGAAAGAGTAGCAAGTATACATACAAACTCTTAGTTTGTACATGTAAGATAAATCTAAACCAAGTGATCACAGAAACAGAAGCACCTGTGTTGCCACAAATGGATGGTTGTGTGGTAATGCAAGAAAATCCCCTGATCGTATGTCAATAAATTCATGTTATTTACAACACTAAAATAACACATAAACAGCATTTCACAAAGTGTATTTGACATGTTGTTTACCCGCCGACAAATGGGTGGGGGGCGCAATTAAAAAATCCAGGATTTCCTGGTTAAAAAAAATTCTTTTTTCCCTAGTAAAATACAATTTTTTCTTGTTAAATGGTGGTATACTTTCCCTTGGTGCTGTAAAATTTATCAATGCTTTGAACAGTGAATGTGTAATAAACTAGTTTAGAACGTCACAGAGTTAAAATGCATTTGTGGTGGTGTTGATTTTTTTGTGACATGTAGATGTTGGTAACAGTATGATTATCAAAAGGAAGTAAGTGCTGCCCATCAGGAGTCAGATACAGACAGTCAATGACAATATTATTTTTCATTTCTTCTGCTTTGTAAATTTCTGATTTGTCTTGATGACAAGGATGATGTAATTACGAGAAGGTCATTTATCATTTATTTCGTTTTACTAAAATACATCACTGTTTTTTTTATCAATATGTTACAAGCTTCTAGTATGAGGCTAAGCAGGAACCTTAACATAAAACTACAATACAGAATTATTTATGAAACCATTGGTTGTCTAAAGGTGACTCCCGATTGGCTATTTTCACTTCCCATATTTTTTTTCTTTTTTGCAACTGTTATTGTATAATTTGTACTCTATGAAAGAACTAAAATAAATACGATAAACTAACCTTAAAGCTTAGAATTTTTTAGCGTTATCCTGTAACATATTTTGAACACAAATGTGACAGTAAAATTTTTAATCGTGGCATAAATGGCTGGTTTTCTGGGCCTGAAAATGTTCTAATGCCGTTCTGTCATGTGCCGTGGAAACGCAGGAAGACGTGGTGCTGTTGCAGCATGGAATTCCACATTCCACTGTGCTGCGAAGCATGGAATGAAGGATCTGGCATGTTAGATTTTTGCTTTGTGGAGTGGAACATAGCCAATGAAAAGCGACCTGGTTTTCACGTGACAAGCAGAACTTTTGATCCGTCATACTGTAAATGGAACTCTGTATTTTGTGCATTCTTTCGTTTTAGCATTTGATGTATAAATATAACCTTTTTAAAGTGCTAGAAAATTGAAGAAACTTTTGAAAACGCGTCATTTTAGGTATGATTTGTTACAATAAATTACCGGAAACTATATATTCATAGCTTTAAAGGATATTGTATTTAACGTTAGTCAGTATTACAATTTGTATACCGTGAAAGAATATCGTTCCTATGCTACGATTCAACACCATTCTATCAAAGGAGCGTCTGTGCAAGGGCACAGGTACCAATAAATTTCGTGACAGTACCATATGTCATTCAGTTTTTGCCACGGTTTTTGAATTCTGTTGCAATTCAGTACAGTGCTGGAATAGTACAGTTTCACAGTACAGTGAGAGTGTGGTTATGGAAGCAGATGAAGTAAAGGAGTAGAAGTGTTTACGTGCAATACTAAAAGCAAAAATTATCACAACGAACATTGTCGAGCTGAGCTGAGCTGGTGTTGTCCCATGTGTACGAACAAGTAGAATGTATCAGGCAGAACTTATTATCTTCAAAGGAATACCAAAGTAAACATTTGGATATGCAGAATATGTACATCGAGGAATATAAGAGAGCAAGACAAGATAATGGCGCAGATAATGGATTCCACCGTTTACAGTTTTTTATGATATTGATTTGGTCATGCATTTTGTTATCATTATCAAAGCTTTCAGTTAATGTACCATCCTTGTGTTTCTTGAAGAAAAAATTACAATTTCTGGAAGTGTATTGCATGCAATGTGCAAGCATAAGAAAGGTACAGTATTCAGTTTTTTCCTGGCGTTCGCTAACAGATGCCGTGTAATTTTACACACATCCCATCTTTGTAGACAATGATCTAGGCACCAGCCCGCAACAGTCACTGGAGAGCACTATGGTCACAAATCACGATCAGCAGCACGTTCTGTGGGATGTAACAGGTCATTTCAGAGTGTGCTGTAGCTAGACAGGCAGCACGTCTGGTCTGCGCCACGTTAGGACAACACGTACCGTGTGACGACGACTTAAGTGGCAGGCCCTCTAAGTGTTAAGTTCTGAATGAGAGTCTAATGGTCAATGATACAAGAAATGCATCACAAATTATAATTCTTAATGTAATTAAGCTTGCATTAAAGGATATTAACTTTGAAAGTAGTGGTTCCCAACTGACTAGTCACAAAGATTTCCCAGAGATATGTTACAAATCAGTTGTGATGTCACCTACATTGAAAGTAGTTTGTTGTAAGAAACTATCGCACAGTCCTCACCCTAAGGCCTTTGATACATTTCACTGCCAGTAGACACCATCTTTTAAACAATGGCAGAATGACATAAGTGTATGTAAAGAATCCAGCTGGGAGGCTTCATGCCATCTTACCAGTGTTAAAAGATTTTAGTGATATGAAATGTGAACTGTGTACACGTTATGTACATCGAAGAGAAAGAAACTGGTATAGACATGTATATGCAAACACAGAGATATGTTAACACTCGGAAGACGGCACTGCATTAGGCAACACTTACATAAGACAACAGGTGCCTGGCGCGGACATTAGATCAGTTAATGCTGCTACAATAGCAGTTTATCACAATTTAAGTCAGTTTGAATGTGGTACTATAATCAGCACATGAGAGATGGGACACAGCATATCTGAGGTAGCAATGAGGTGGGTGCACTGTGCACTGTGAATATTGGGAATTCAGTAAAACATCAAATCTCCAACGTTGCTGCAGTCACAAAAGGATCCTGCAAGAATGGGGCCAATAACGATTGAAGAGAAACATCCAACGTGACATCAGTGCAACCCTTCTGCAAATTTCTTGAGATTTCAATGCTGTTTTATTGACAAGTGTGTGAACCATTCAACGGAACAGCATCAATATGGGATTTCAGAGCCAAAGGCTCACTTGTGTACTCTTACTGACTATACAACACAAAGCTTTCAGCTCACCTGGGCCCATCAACACCAACATTGGACTATTATAACTGACAAATTGTTGCCTGGTCTGACGAGTCTCGTTTCCAATTGTATCGAGTGGATGGATGTGTACGAGTATGGAGACAACCTCATAAATCCAATGACCCTACATGTCAGCAGGGGAATTTTCAAGCTGGTGGAGGCTCTGTAATGGTGTGGGGTGCGTGCATTTGGAGTGAGGTGGAATCCCTGATACATCTAGATATGGCTCTTACAGGTGACATGTATGTATACATCCTGGCTGATCACTTGACCTCCATTCATGTGCACAGTACATTTCCATGGACTGTGGCAATACTAGCAGGACAGTGAGACACCCCACATATCCAGAATTACTACAGAGTGACTCCAAGGAACACACTTCCAAGTTTAAACACCTGTGCTGGCCTCCAAACTCCTCAAACAAGAACATTATTGAGCATATCTGGGAGACCTTGCAACATGCTACTCACAAGAGATCTCCACCCCCTTGTACTCTTATAGATTTCTGCACAGCCCTGCAGGATACATGGTGTCAGTTTCCTCCAGCACTACTTCACACATCAGTCAGTCCATATCTTGTCATGTTGCGGCACTTCTGCATGCTCGCGGTGACCCCACATGATATTAGGCAGGTGTACCAGTTTCTTTGGCTCTTTGGTGTATTCATTTTTATTATATGAAAAGACAATTAACAAGTACATCACAACTAAAAGTTTTATATTTCACAAGTGTATGTGATTTAATTTTGTCGAATATAATAATCTGAAGACATGTAAAAGTGATCTAGGCAAATAAATCACCCTTAAAGAGAAGTGCAAATACTTGTTAATTAACTTTTCAGAATTATCTGTGATATCTTGTTGCAACATCTTGTGGAGTGACCTCCAGTGCTCCAGAGCTATCCAGAATGTAAACCTGAATTATATTACCTATTTACTGCTTGAAAATGTTTGTGTGCTATGATGACTTTGAATTCACTGCAGGATCTGAATGAAATTTGTGATATCTTTTTGTCCTTATCACTGTTTAAGTCACTGTGCTCCTTCTTATGCCAAATAAATGTAACTGAATATCAGCAGTACTTCAAAGCTCACAAGTATTAGCTTGTCAACTGTGATTTCTGTCACATGGTTTTATAAAAATTGAAAATTCATTTATGGTTACCTTTGTACTGCTCTATTGCCTTGATCAGTTTTGATCCTAATTAGTCTTTTGAATCAACAATTAAAATAATTAATGCATTGAATCATGATGTGGAACCATCTAACAAAAGTAATGAAAGATTTAAATAGGAATCAAGTAAGTTCAGAGATGATCAAAAATGGGACTGAAAAAGTTTTTATTTCATAAAATACGAGCATTTTCACAATATTTTTTTTGGGTGAGAAGTTTCTTTAGATGATTCTTCATAGTGGCATACAAATTATTTCAGCATTCCGTAACGTTTTTAAACTGAATAATACATCAAATAATGGAAAGTCCAGGTTGGATTTAATAATATAGTAATAAGAACAGTTTACAACTCACCGCTAGTGCATTCAAAGTGCAGCAGCTGGAGGTGATGATTGTATGACTGTGTTGTGCGCCTGTGTGATTGCGTAAATGTCCTATTTTCTGAAGAAGGCCATGGCCGATAGCTGAAAGTGTTGTATGTGTGTACCTTTCGTACGTGCCTGTCGCAGCTCCTCGCCAAGTCTTTGCGGTGAGTTGTAAATTGCCCTCATTACTACATTATGAATAATGCATCATTACTATGAAATTGAATAACAATATTATTAAGCAATGAAAAGTCTGCCAGAGATGGTCATCAGGTGTACAAGAGTTATACTTGTATGATTGTTTCACTGTGGTTCCTTTTCTGAAGAGGACTGTGGCCAAAAGCCAGTTTTTTCATCAAGCCTGTCTGCCACTCAACATGTCATCTTTACAGTGAATAGCAATAAATCAATTGTTTTAGAATACTGATGAATATTATTTTTATTACAGAGAGGGACATCCAGCTAACAGATGACTACAATAAATAATTTACAAAAAACGAGAAACAGTAGTAATACATGCTTCATGTTGTACCTAATTTTCGGCCTAAGTTTCCCAGGCATGAAATGAGACTTTAAACAAGGAATAAGAATTGTTAAAAGAAAATATTATTTTCTCATAACTTTTATCCAAGAAATGTTATTCATTATAGTTTTGTAGTTAGTATTTTTATAGATAATATAGTAATAATTGTAATAGTAATTTACCAAAAAAGGAGTTGAAAGTAATGAAGTTTTGCAATGAACAACTCCTTGTGAAACAAGGTTTTTAATTTTACCTTTTTTTAAACAAAGAGTTATTCATTGTTCTTCAAATATACAAGCTGAGCAACTAGCAAAGTTCTTCTTTTTCCTATCAAGTCCAAATTATACATAACTCACTTCCTCTGCAATAGAACTAAAATGAGGGCAACCCACACAAAAGAAGGAAAAAATGCAACTTCAAATATATGAACAACCATAATGTGAGCCACACATTAAAATGCACAAATTATCCTGTTTCTGTCATTATCATTGTTACTGTAAAGCATTGTTTCGTACTGTAAATCAGTAACAACTGTTTAATTTACCTGGTATTTATTTACTCTCATGTTTCATATTGGAACTCAAGTCGCAACGGCTGGGCTCAGAACATATTTTACCTTTAAGCAACTACACTGTTCAATTACTACTGAGTTAAGATAAAAATTAAGCAAACCTTTGTAAGTGTTGGCAGATGAGGCAACCTGTTACTTGGTTTCAATTTCTTAATCCCAAATGTATGCAATAAGTGCAGAAAGCATCAACTGCCAAATTTGAACCATAAACCACAAGGCATTTGTTTTCTACACATTTAAAGTTATGTACACATGTGGCGTGTGTTCTGGTTACTTCCGATCATGCAGTAGTTATTCTTTCATATTCACATAATATATGACATCAACTGCAAATGGGCGAAGCTGAAAATGTGTACCCAGCCAGGACTTGAACCTGGGTCTCCCGCTTTCTAGGCAGTTGCACTGACCACTACACCACTGGGGACACAGTGATCACCGCACCTGCAAGGACTACCTAAGCACGCCTCCCGTCAGATAGTTGAAGGTTCTGTTTAAGATGAGTATAAATATCAACATACTTCTTTTTTTTAGTATCTCAATTAAGCTGCCTGTATGCTACATTTATCCTATGAATTCAGTTTTGAAATAATATAATCCTACAAAGGCATGAAACACATCACTGTTGGTACACTGTGCTCTATGGGCTGACAGTGGTTGTACAAGAAACCAGGAACTGATCCTTGTATGACAAAAGCAACTTGCCATGCGAGTCAATTTTTGAGGAAGCAGAAAGTTTGAAAGGATTACACAGATACATACAACACAAGAAAGTTACCTATGGCAAACAACTGAGTGCACAGACATGGGACTAGACAATAAGGCACATATTACGAGAAAGCTCCACAGTGTAATCACTGGCCTACCAGACTTAATGAATCCCCTGCATTTCCCATGCATTATTTTGTGGCACTTCCCACACCAGCTCAGTTAATTTATTTCCATTCAGATATCTTTTAATGAGGATACTAAACTGCTCTTCTACTTCATATACTTGGTAAGTCACTAGATCCATTCAGTTGTTTCACTCTTTTCTACAGTTAACAGCTTTGTGGCAGACAAATAACTTTTCAGTTTTACAACAGGTATGACAATGAATTGTATGCAGCATATAACAATATAACGAATTCACTCACAATATCAGGTTTCACCTATTTATTACACCAAAAAATTACAATTTGATGCTGTCATTAATGAAACATTGTCTTGTCTCGAATAAGCTGACATACACACCAGGAGAAGGCATGGTAAAAGGAAAGAAACTTAGTAATGTCCTAATGATATGGTCATTAGAGCAGGAGGAACTGCTATGTTGGTGAACAACATAAGATTGAATAGGATGTTGCCTTATCAAAAGTAGTCTCTTGGCACTTTTCAGATGTGATTTCCTTAAATAATACAAAGTGAAATCATAATGGCTGAATCTCACTCTTTCAGAATATGAGTTCAGCGACCAAACTATTACACTACTAGCTTTGATGAGAATACTTACTGACATATTATGAACTCTTGAAGAAAATAATGTCACTGTCGTTGCAACAGATATCCCAAATCCTTCATACACACAAGCTGACACTTTTTTTTTAATTCTTTGTTCTTGAATACTTTCAACAGGTAGCTGGTCCGTAGAAGCAGCAGCCAAAGTAGCATATAACAATTTATACACTGTCTAAAATTTCTATAACAACAAACTGAAAATTATTCTTAAGAGAGCACCAAAACATCTGATTTCTCTTGACATTCTTTTGGGCATAGTAAGAACAGGGATGACATATTGGCATCCTCTCCCTTTCTTGTCATTGGTATTTTCTTATGTAGGTTTAATTATTTCTTTATTTTTTCTGTTTCTCTGTTATTTTGATAAACTAGTTTGCATTTCACTATAAAAGTTGATGCTCATGTCACTCTTGTTTTATATCCCAGTGTTCCATTTACTTGGTTTCTCTTTGTGTTACATGCAACTGAAAACTAAATTTATTAACAAAGTTTGACACCCATGTAGTTTGAGAAAAATCAATGTTTTAAGTCAGTTTTTCATGATTTGAAATGTTTCAATATTTCAGGATTGAATTCAATTCAATCACAAAGTTGTAAATTTCTGTCAGGCTGGGACTAAAACCCATTTTTTTTTTAATTTTTCGCCTTAACTCTTAGGCTATCCAGAAACACATATTGTTCTGCCCAAATTCTCAACTTATTCAACTTATTGTACACACTAATGCTGTAGTACCCCCTGTCCATTATTATACTTGCTTGTGCAGCTTTATCCATAATCCTACAAGGAATAAGACTTATTTGTGCATCCATACTGAAACTGTCACTCACCTGTTTGAGGCATACATACAATTCTACATATGGTATTTGTTCTTTCTGATACGTCTCAATGAACAGATGCCATATCTATTATAGTATGTACGCCTGAAACAGGCGAGTGACAATTTCAGTGCAGATGTGTTTCCCACAATTATTAAGGTGCAACTTTCATCTGGGTGGAATATATTATTTCTCTGCTTATTAGTATTTCTTTTCTGTATCCCCAGCTTCTGATTTTGAAACTGATAAATAACTCTGTAACAGATACTGTAGTTGACAACAGTTTTGTTTCAGTTTTAATGGCAATTCTCACACTGCACTGTTTACAGTATAATTTATAACCACATTTTCCATTCTGACCCCAATGGGCGTTTTCCCAAACAGGTCATTATTATTATTATTATTATTATTATTTAGCTTTTTTTTGTCAACACACTGCTGACATGTAATCATTCCACTTTTGTCACATTAAGAAGATGAAATCCCAACCATTCCTTCTTCAATAAGATGATTTAACAATGTCACTGACATATGTAAAGTTCAGACACTTCTTAATATATGTCATAACATGTCTTTGGTATGTATTGTCTTTACCATACTCTCTTTCTGATCACTACATGGAGAACCACCAGAGAGGGGGCTTATTTCTAGCTTTATTTAAAAGGCACCACTAGGTAATTAAAATACCTTCCAGACATTTTATAACTGGAGTGTCCTTGGGACTTTGATTAAACACTTTTCTGCCTTCTGTTTCTTCTTATCTCTTTTTTTGCCTGTATAAAGCACTGTTAAAATGGAAAAGCCCTTTCTTTTATGGTTTCCAATTCTTTCATGCACAATTTTAATGATCATAACAAGGATGACAAAGTAAATCTTTGTTTCACATTAACTGATAAACTGAACATATGAATATTGATTTAAATGCAATTGCATATGAAGTACACTTTCCTGACCTCTAAACTAGCTTATGATAAAAGACATGGGGGAAGGTTAGATTCTAGAACATGCAGAGAACTGAAAGCAAACTGTAGGTAGTAGGTGTTTAACAGAAGGAAAAAGAATGTTTAGCACAAAGTGACCATATCCTTTAACCAACAGACAAGCATGCAGTTGTGAAAGAAGTGCACATGCAACTTTACAGCCCAATTGTACAGTGTCACAATTCCCTGCAGATGAAGCTGTGGAAGCACGAATCTAGCCTCAGTAAGGACATCCTAGTGCTGGAGAATCTATTTACATGCACTTGGGAGCCTTTAGTAGAAATATTATACCTCTGCAAGGCAGCTTGATCTTCTGATCTCAGAAACCCCTCTCGTTCTTTATTGAAATTGAAGTGCAGAAGCATTTCTTGGCCAGGACCAGCAGTTGCAAATGCTACAGTTGCTGCCTGCTGATGCTGATGGGCTGTCACTTCACCCTCGTCACTGTTTTCTGGTGACTGAAACAAAGTGAAGAAAGTTAATAAACAGAGAACAATTTGAATGTTGATGTCCAGGGATGTACCAATGGTGCTGCACTGGATCGCTACTGAGTTCACACTGCTGCTTGGTGTTATTCTGCTGAAGTTTGTAGTTGACAGACTGTTTATTTTTAAATTAATGTCTAATGTACATTTCCACTTATATACATTCTTTTATTTGCTTTTATATGCCCAACTAACAAAGATTGTTTTTACATCATACAACTTTTGTTATACTTCATTTTCCCACAAAATTCCATGAAAGAATGGACACCATTAATTAATTCTTAACATTGCAAAAGCTCTGGCACTGCAAGCCTTGTAGATTTTATTCGACAGTTCACAATTTCTTTTTTGAAGTACTCTGATGGATCTACAATAGTATGACCGCTCCTCCATAGTGAAAATAAACACAGCTATATCACCATATGTAGTGAACAGGTACAGCTGTTGAGATGAGCAAACTAAGAATAGATCGGAATGAGTATGACAAAACAAGAAGTCTTGCTCTTTGTTCACACAAGCTTTCATCAGTATCATAACACTGAAACTTCAAACACACAGGTATGTCCACTCCATAGTCAAATTTGCAGCAATTCTAGTAGTGCAACATGCAGGAAAAATATAATAGTTTCAGTGTGTCATTCATATTATAGTGTCAAAATAATGACTGGTAGTATATAATGTTTGATGACACAAAGACACAGTCATTTACAATAACAATAGTAGAGATATGAATTGTCTCCAAAACCAGACTATGGAAATGACTGTCCTTGTGAGATAAATCACACTACCTGTTAGATAACGTGAATGGACATGTAAACACTTCCTTCTCATAGAAAAATAATTCAGACATAAGGTGCAGAGAGTATACAGGCCAGTGGTGGTAGCATTGTGATTCTTTATTTGATGAGGTTAATTGTCTTGCACTTTGAAATGACTGTACCAGTAATTTTGACTTCAGACGTATCAAATGTACTTTGCAGCAACCTGTTGTCCAAGGCCAAATATTCCATCAGTTGTTAAAACAAGCCAATTTCATTCTCCACACTGTTATAAAAAGTTCATTTTTTACTTGTGTTGATTTCTCTGTTACAAGCATGGCATTACAGCTCCAACTGGTTTACCATAGTCTTATTAATAGCTCATATTATACGCAAAATTGTGACTGCTTATGGGTGCACTGCTGCCTGTGTAGGCCCTCAGTACAAAATACTTTAGCCACCATGAAATTTCCAGATGGTATCAATATTTCTGCTTGACCACTGCATGTCTCTCTGTGTTATGTCTTCCCATCCAGGAATCAGATTATTCTGTAGTAATAAAGCCCTTAACACAAGTGAAATTATTTTCTAAAAATAAGATCTTTTGATTTTTTTGTAGAATATGACAACAGTTCTGGATGACTTTACCTGGCTGAGTAGTCAAGTTTTTTTTAAGTTCAGGTAAAGTAACATGATGATTTTTAGTAGAAGTCCTTGCCTCCAATCCCATCAAATATGTTACAGATGTCAGATGAGTAAAAAACAAGATAATTACCTAGAGACACTACATGGTTTCTGCAAAGAGGTTTGCCACACTACTCTTATCAAATAAACTGAAAGTGCTAAATTCACTCCATGACTGACTGCAATTGTGCTGCATACTGATTTTGGAGCAACGAGTTGTTACACGGCTGGTCATTATATTCATGTTGATCATTGATTTCACAGCTTTTCTTGTGTACCCTTAAACTATATCAATACCTGTGAAAATGGATGTGTGTATGAATGTATGTATGTAGCTTCCAGTTGTTTAAGACAGAGGCCACCTCACCTTCTACACACACACACACACACATACACACAGTAGTCAGCTTTTACAGAAGCTACTTCAGGAAATAAATATACAGGGTCTACCTACATGTAAATAAACTTTAGTCATAAACACAGATAATATTCACTTCTTACCAGATGCTCATGTGAAAAAAAAAACAATTAAAAAAAACCCAAGGTATTGAACTAAAGAGAAGGCTGTGGACTAAAACAAACAGCTGATGCAGTTACATGCACTGGCATTGATAGTATGATGACAATAACTTGTACATGTCATCAAATGACAACTGTGATGGTTCAGTCAAAGGGGCCAGTTTGCAAAGCAAGCAGTATGTCAGCGGCTGAATCAAAGATAGAAACAAGGCCTTCATCAGAGCAGAATCCGTTATCTGAAATGCTGGCACAAAAACTTCTCGTATGAATCCCAGTCTTCTACCTCCTCTTCAAAGTGGAAAAATGGGGACGGGTGTATTACCTGTGCAGGTTCTTGCCTGCTGACAAGCCCCGCTATTAACTGCTGCAACTGTGTGGTGTTGTCTCACTACATCAGTTGAAGACGAAGCTGGCTGTACATTAAGCACTGTAAAAGTGTCTGGAGTAGTGCTTCCCAGTCAGGTTGCAAAATCACCCTAATATGGAACTGAGTGTCCTAATCCGCTGAAGAAACTGATACTACCCACCTGAGTGTATTAGAAAAAATGATGCACGATTTTCACCGATTCCTCGCCACTATTATAAACACGTTCACTCTCTCGCCCTGGTTATATTCTACATGGAGCTCGTCACAATTCGAGAGCTACACCAGAGTGTCATGACAACCATTTTTTGGTGATCTTACTTGGGTGACAGCTCATGAGGAAGTCGGCATGTCCAGCTGCCCAGTACAAATGGCATGCGGCCATAGAGGCGGCAGAATGTTAACGTATACTCCACGAGGCTACAGCTGCATGGCGGGATCACCTGGGTGTCTATGCTACGATCCTATGCCTCGTACTACTGCAAATGACAACCTACATGCTTTTGAACCTGCTTACCGTTTTTATCTCTAGGTCTTACTCTGCGATTTTTACCCCACACACTTCCCTCCAATGCTAAACTTATGATTCCTTGTTGTCTCAGAATGTGTCACACCATTCTACTTTCTCTTTTATTCAAGATATACCAGAAATTTCTTTTCTCCACAATTCTACTCTACATCTACATATATACTACGCAATCCACTGTAAGGCGCGTGCTGGCAGAATTTCTCAAAAAGAATGACGTCTTTCCTCCAGCGATTGCCATCTGAGTTCCCGGAGCATTACGGTGACACTCGCGCATTCGTAGAACCTACCAATAATGAATCTAGCTGCTCACCTCTGAACTGCTTCTATGTCTTCCTTTAAACTTATCTGCTGCAGGTCCCAAATACTTGAACAATACTCAAGATGTGGTCATACAAGCATTTGATATGTGGTCACTTTAACAGATGAAGTACATCTTCTCAAAATTCTCCACATAAACCGAAGTCGGCTGTCCACTTTACTCACAACTGTCCATACATGTTCGTTCCATTTCATATTGCTCTGAAATGTTACACATAGATGTCTGAACGACGCGACTGCATCAAGAAGCCTACTACTAATGCTGTTTTCAAACATTATGGGGTCGATTTTCCTACTCATGCGCATCACCTTACATTTTTCTACATTTAGAGCTGGCTGCCATTCTTCAAACCAACTAGAAATTGTGTCTAAGTCATCCTGTATGCTATTACAGTCAAAGACGACACCCTCCCATACACCACAACATCACCAGCAAATAGCCGCAAAGTACAAGTTACTCTGTCCATCAGATCATTTGTAGAAAATAATAATGGTGTTTTTATCATGTTGCAAACTGTGTGGGGTATGGAATTTGTGGTGTCGCACAAGTCCAAAGTGCGCGCCACCTACTTTCGCCGCGCGCCGCCATGCACGCACGGCGCGGCGTTCTTACGACAACAGCCACGAGCGCCCTCTGCGGCAACTCCGCTCGTGGCCACCAGTGAACGACATCGTTCACTTGGGACTGCGTTAGGAACCAGTAAAGACTTCGGAATCCGATAGGCACCAGTGAAGACTTGGCTATCAGTTAGGCACTAGGCAGGACTCTAGCTCAACTATGTATCAACATTCTGCAGTACTATGTAAAAGTTAAGTATTGTATAAATTCTGTGCAATATATATCTCGTTCTAATTTACTCTAGTGTTTCTAGTTTCTGGCTGCTCCTCTCCGTACCTGCACCAGCATGCTATCTTTATTCCTGTGTCGGTCTCATTCCACTCGGCCACCGACACCTACGACGGAAACGAGACACAAAAGCGGCGACGAGGCTGGGACACAAAAGAATTCAATGGCTAGTCGTTAATAGAGCACAACACTTTGCACTTAGAACCCATTTATTGCTAACACAGGCGTACACTAAGTACAGACTGACTCCTGTTTAGAGTGCTACACTATTTATACATAGAAAGAATTTTCTGGAACTTACAAGTACATCAAACATAAGAAACATGTAGAACATTCTAGAAATAGTAAATACAAAGAAATAAGTTGAAAGGGCAGTGATCTGCCATGCTAACCACATGTTCTTTGGGATCATGGTAAAGCTTCATACCGAGGACGTGTACAATGTCTCTTCATCTTTGTGGTTTCGAGGAAGGCTCATAATCCTCGACTTTATATGTGACGTCTGTCAGGCGGCGCATGTCATGATATGGACCAAAGTATCGCATCAGTAACTTTTCCGATAGCCCAACTTTCTGTACAGGGTAAAAATCCAGACCAGATCTCCTGGGCTGTATACACCAGGTCGGTGTGTGTCATTATACCTCTGACAGTCCTTCTCCTGGGCGTCCAGTGTACATATGCGAGCCAGCTGCCTTGCGTCTTCAACCCTGGTGACGAGCTGTTTCACATAGTCATCCTGATTGTTGTCTAGTTAGAATGGGAACAGTGTATCCATTGTCATCTCAGCTGCATGACCATGGAGCAGGAAAAACAGCGTGAAGCCTGTAGTGTCTTGCCTTGCTGTATTATAAGCAAATGTCATGACTGGCAGTATTGTCGCCCATTCCTTCTGCTCAACATCAACGGACATCAACAGCATATCTGCTAATGTCTTGTTAAAATGTTCTGTAAGACCATTTGTCTGAGATTGGTAGGTATTTGTGATTCTGTGGACAATGTCACAATGTGACATTACCTCTGATGCTAATTTTGACATGAATACTTTTCCTCAATCAGATCTCTACATCTACATGGGATACTCTGCAAATCACATTTAAATGCCTGGAAGAGGGTTCATCGAACCACCATTATACTATTTATCTCCCATTCCATTCTCAAATAGCGTGCGGGAAGAAAGAACATCTGAATCTCTCCGTTCGAGCTCTGATTTCTCGTATTTTATTCTGATGATTATTTCTACCTATGTAAGTGGGAGTCAACGATATATTTTCGCATTCGGAGGAAAATGTTAGCGACTGGAGTTCCGTAAGTAGCCCACGCCGCAGCGATAAGCGCCGTTGTTGTAATGATTCCCATCCCAGATCCTGTATCATTTCCGTAATGCTGTCTCCCCTGTATAGTGACAATACGAAACAAGCTGCCCTTCTTTGGACTCTTTCGATGTCCTCTGTCAAACCAACCTGATAAGGATCCCACACTGGGCAGCAATACTCCAAATATAGATGGACAAGCGTAGTGTATGCAGTTTCTTTTGTAGTTCTGTTGCATGTTTTAAGGATTCTGCCAATAAAACGCAGTTTCTGGTTCACCTTCCCCACGGCATTATCTACGCGTTCTTTCCAATTTAAATCTGAAGTAATAGTAATTCCTAGCTATTTTGTGGAGTTTACGGCCTTCACTTTTGATTGATTTATCTTGTAAACCAAGTTTAATGGATTTCTTTTCGTTATCATGTGGATGACTTCACACTTCTCATTATCACCCTATACTGATATCTTATTTCGATCGTTCTGCAGTTGGTTTTGATCTTCAGATGATTTTACTAGACAGTAAATGACAGCGTCATCTGCAAACAACATAAGAGAGCTACGTTGACTTTCCCCTAAATTGTTTATGTAAATAAGGAACAGTAAAGGACCAATAACACTACCCTGTGGAACGCCCGATATCACCTCTGTTTTAGTCGATGCCTTACCATCGATTACTACGAACTGTGTCCTCTCTGAGAGGAAATCCCCTATCCAATCACAAATTTGGGGCGATATATCATAACCACACAATTTGATTAAAGGCCGTTTGTGAGGTACGGCGTCAAAAGCCTTATGGAAATCAAGAAATACGGAATCAATTTGCGACCCCTTGTCAATAGCACCCGTCACTTCATGTGAATAAAGAACTAGTTGTGTTTCACATGAACGATATTTTCTAAATGCGTGTTGACCTTGGGTCAATAGATCGTTCTGTTCGAGATAATTAATAATATTTGAACACAGGCTATGTTCCAAAACACTGCTGCAAATCGACGTCAATGAAATAGGCCCGTAGTTTAGTGGGTTACTCCTACTGCCTTTCTTGAATACAGGTGTGACCTGTGCAACTTTCCAATCTTTTGGTACACATCCTATGAGAGAGCGGTTGTATATGGCTGTTAAGTAAGGAGCTATCGCTTCAGCATAATCAGATAGAAATCTAATGGGTATACAATCTGGACCAGAAGACTTGTTCTTGTTAAGTGATTTTAGTTGCTGCACTACTCCGATGATATCTACTTCTACGTTACTCATTACGGCCTCGGTTCGTAATTCGAAATCTGGAATATTGGTTTCGTCTTCTTTGGTGAATGAGTTTCTAAAAGCTATGTTTAGTAACTCTGCTTTAGTAGCGTTGTCATCAGCAGGATCGCCATTGCTATCATGTAGTGAGGATATTGTTTGTGTTTTGCCCCTAGTATATTTAACATATGTCCAAAATCATCACATGTGGTGCACCACGCTTCAAAATAATGTCTTCTACTAAGAGTTTTGCGATCTCTGGAGCTTCTGCAGTCAGCACAGATATGGTGACAGCATAACGGGTGAGGTAGTGCAGACTATTATCCATTGGTTACCGATTGTCAACTTTGGGCACCCACCTAAACAGTAGATTCCAATCCGGTGGAATGGAGTTACTGCAGGTGGAATTGATACCACATGACCTGGAGGTAACTGCAGCTCATGCTTCCATCTCTGGCACTCCTTACAGTGTTTCACATAGTGCTTGACGGACCGGAAGAGACCTTTCCAGTAATATCTGTGTCTGATTCTCTCTAGGGTTTTCACGAATCTCAGATGACCAGATATTGAAGAATTGTGGAAATACTTGAGAACAGTTGCTCTTATACAATGCCTCTATGGTTTGTAATAATGCTGGATCTTCAATTTGTTTAGCTGTAATGTCGCCAGCTCAGTGAGGGCTGAAATTTCATTCATAGTGTTGTGTTCGGCTAATGGATTCCTTGAAAGTGGCGTTCTTGTGTTTGCGACTGTTTATGAATACCATTGTGACATCATACTCTTGGAGTCTTAGTGCCCAATTTGCTAGTTGACCTGATGGCGCATTCAAACTGTTCAGCCATCATAAAGAATGGTAGTCTGTCACAGCGGTGAATGGTTTACTGAATAAATATGGCTGGAACATGTTAACAGCCCAGATAACAGCGAGACATTCCTTCTCGGTTATAAAGTAGATTACTTTGAGAGAACTCTTGATGCATAAGCTATCACCTTTCTGAATTTGTACAAGTACTGCACCAATCCCATAACCACTAATGTCTGTATGAAGTTCGGTCTCAACATTATCGTCATATAAGGCTACAACTGGAGCGGAAGTTAGAGCCTCCTTAAGTGCCTGGATAGTTCTTTCTTTTGTCTCATCCAATAAAACTTGGCATCTGCCTGCAGATGTTCTTGCAATGGATGTGTTTTGTTACAAAAACCTTTTATGAAATGACGGTAGTATGAACACAGCCCGAGGAAACTTCTCACTACATGGATTCTGAGGAGTTGGAAATTTTGTAACTGCCCTTACTTTATCTGGATCAGGTCGGACGCCATTTCCGTTGACTAGGTGCCCCAGGATTTTTCTCTCTTTGGTGACCAAGAGGCAATTCTTTGAGTTGAGGCAGAGTGCTGATGTCTGAACACACTTCAACACAGTTGACAGGTGGTTTAGATGTTCCACAAATGTCCTTGAGAAAATGACAATGTTATCTAAATATCAAAAACAGAGACCCGTTGTCCATTTAAGGTGTTGAAGCAAGTTGTCCATCACGCATTCCAAACGGCATGATGTTGACTTCATAGAGGCTGCCAGGTGTAATAAAAGCAGTCTTCCCCCTGTCAGCTTTGTCAATCTCAATTTGCCAGTAACCTGTCTGCATGTCCATGGTTGAGAAGTATGTAGCTCCTTTCAAATAGTCTAAGGTGTCGGCAATGCATGGCAAAGGGTAGATATATCTTTCTTTGTGATTTTGTTCAGCTGCTGATAGTTGACACAGAAATGCCACATGCCATCCTTCTTCTTCACGAGGACCACCAGAGATGACCAGGGACTCTCTGAAGGTTGAATGTCATCGTGCAACACCTTCTCCACTTCTTCCCGAATTATTCATATTTCAGCTAGCGACACTCTGTATGCACGCTGGCTAATTGGTGGATGATCCCCAGTATTGATTCAGTGTTTTATCGTGGGCCATTTCATCTGGCTCTTCCCCTGCCTGGCCTGGAATACACCTGTAAATTGGAGTAGTATGGTTAACACTTGCTGACATTGTTCCTGCACCAGACTGGACCCTATATGCAATGCCATAGTAGTTTCCTCTAGTGTGTTGTCGGCAGTAACAGCAGAGCACGAGACTTCGTCGATGACATTCAGCTCACCGTCCTGGACTGGTTCAGCTGTTCCAACACACATTCCTTTAAGAAAAAGTTGTGTCTGCACGTGAAAATTAGTGATCGAAAGTTCTGGTACATAGATATCCTTCGTTATAGTGATTAGCTTTTTGCGATCGACAAGCACTTCTCTGGTCAACTGGTCCACCTCATCCAACTGGTCATCTGGGCTGCTGATTGGAACTATTCTCATTGTTAATGGCAGGATCTCAACATTCTCGACAACAAACAATCTTGCAGTGAAGTAGAAGTTACATGTAGTTGTCAGAATGGCTTCCCCAAATTTGTATCTCAGATCTTTCACAGCCAATGACAGACTAGGATGTCTGAAGGAAGTCCCATCCGAGAATGTCATTATGGCTACATTCTGTTAAAACGACAAATTCAAACTGCTGCATCCTGTTATTGATAGTTATTCTTGCAAAACATGTTCATGCTGGTCAGACGTCTTTTCCATTTGCGACCTTCAGCACACTTGCTCTTGTATCACAGAACATTATCATCTTTAGTTTGCGGATGTAGTTATTCAACGATACAGAGAAGGAAGCTGCTGAATCGACTAGTGACTGGAGAGGTTGGCCATCGATGACAACGTCAATGAGATTTCCCCATGTCTTTGCGACTGTCGTCTGTGGAGGATTTTCATCTGCGGTGACCTCACCTTCATAGATGGTCGGCCTCCCCCAGATTTCCCCCTAACATGGCGGCTACGCAAGAGGCTGGTATCTCTGTAAGGCGACGGTGAACAGCAGTGGGAGCGATGTGGTTCAGGAGACAGTGATGGGCTTCGCCCCATAGGTCGCAGTCTGCAGTGTGGCACCGTGTCAAATGCCTTTTTGAAATCACGGAACACACAGTCTGCGTGTTGTTCTTCATCCATGGCTCGCACGATGTCATGTGAGAAAAGGGCAAGCTGAGTTTCACATTACCGATGTTTCCTAAACCTGTGCTGATTCATAGAAAGAAGCTTTTCTGTCTGAAGGAAATTTACTGTATTCAAACTGAGGATATGCTAAAAATTTTACGGGAAACTGATGACAACGATATTGGCCTGTATTTTGTGGGTCAGTTCTTTTACCTTTCTTATAAAGGGGAGTCACCTGCATGTTTTTTCAATCACTAGGAACTTTCTGCTGAATTAAAGATTTGTGATAAATGCAAGCTAAGTAAGGGGTCAATGCCGCAGAATACTCTTTGTAAAACCGAACTGGTATTCCATCCTGATCAGGAGACTTTTTTGTGTTTAGCTCTCTCAGCTGCTTCTCTAAACCGGAAATACCTGTTACTATGTCCTCCATTTCAGAGTTACTGCGTTGATCAAATAATGGTACATTTGAGCTGCCATATTGTGTGAAAGATTTCTTAAAGGTTGAATTTAGAACTTCAGCTTTCCATTTGCTTTCTTCTATTACTGCCCCGGAATGGTCAACGAGTGACTGGATAGTGGGCTTTGACGAGTGACCAGATAGTGGGCTTTGACCCGCATATCAATTTTACATAGGACCAGAAAGATCTTTTGCTAAGGTATGGCTGTGGTAATTATTGTATGCTTTGCGCATCAATCTTTTTAGAGATGCATGAATCTCTACTAAGTTTTGCCTGTCATCATTTGCATGTTCTTTTTTGAACTGAGAGTTAAAGTCTTTGGCAGTCTTTGCTTTCTTAGTAGCTTTCTAACCCTTGCCAGTCAATACATTACTTCATGATATGTTACCGTATTACCAATATGTAAAAGTCTCTGACCTTTGAGCATCATAGAATATTACGTAGTAACAACGTGGTCACACACATTGAAGAATTTTTATTGGAAGTTTTTGAGTAGCTTATAACGAATAATAACTATTCTGGGGTAAACTGAGTCATTTAAAGAGTATTTTGATGTCTTCAATGTAATTTTAATACATGGATTATTGCCCTTACTCATAACATATTCATACGTCTGCGAAGATATCAAGCAGTGAAAGTGAACTTCATGTTAAGTTTTTCACCCTGTTCTCGAGGTGGGCTGAATACACGGTCCAAAATTTCATGCTTATCTCAATAATCAAAGGCTTCACAGAGTAAGAGATACCTCACTAATTGTGTATTGCCCTACTGAAGATTGAAATGGAGTACAGTACAATATATGTAAATGATATGGGACAAAAGGGGCAAAATTAATTTATTGCTCTTCATGAAACAGTCTACAATGACTTTTAGTAATGAATATTCAGGTGATTGTGTATTAACTGATGAAGACTGCATAAAGAGCAGTGGAAATAAAAATAAATAAAATTAAAAAAGACACAGCTTCCGATGAAAAAGAAAAAGCACTATCTGTAGATTGGTGATAAATAAGGTGTTCTTTGCTATCTTACGAGATCAAACCGATTATATGTAAAAATAAAAATAGATTAGCCACATAATTAGCATTTAAAAACATATCTTAAGTGAAACAGATGCCACACCCTATACATGAAACCCTGACTCTATGGTGGCTAGCGTTTCAAAATTCCTATATTCAAACTGAGCAACTCTGATACTATAACTGAAATGGTGTACAAATTCTGTCTCCATACAACTGCTCAGTTATCAGCACTATCAAGAATACATAGCGTAACATGTACTTTAAGAGATTTGCTCAACTTTGGCTCTATTACCCTCCACTTACATACAGTTTACATAACAAATAGCATTAAGTGTAACAAAATACTACACAGACAGTATAAGACTCTTTAAAAGTGAAAAATCATGTAACTATTTATGCTTATTGAGAAAGATACAACAACAAAAGGAAGATAAAGTGAAGTAGGTAAGTAATGCAATGTAATTGTTGGTAATGTCTGTATCATGGTCAGTGGTGTCCTGTACTTACATGTGGAGGTGTGGCAATGATGGCAGTCGTCGCCGTGCAGCATGTTGGGACGTAGCAGTATGGGTAAGTTGTTTGTTTATGTGTGCCAAGTGAGACAGCCATGTTCCGATGGAAAATATGATGAAATATAAAATTTTTCACTTCTCACCAATTTCCATTACAAATGATCAGTGTTTCAGGTGATTAGGATTTTTTAATTAAATCATGGGGCTTGGTAGGTGGATGCGTGATTGTAAATGGATCAGTTTGTACTGTAAAAAGTAATGACACAACCTTAACAAAAGAGAAATCTCCAATGCAAAATATCAATGTTTGAAATGATTAGTATCTTTAAATTAAATCAAGAGGCTTGTTAGGTGGATGGGTTAATGTAAATAGATCAGGTTGTATTGTGAAGTCAAAGTGGCAAGCCATTGGCTTTGCAAAAGGTGGTACATTGACAACGTATGTGTACTACATAAGTGCCACCAACTTTCCCCCTCACCATGATCTAGACTCTAGCCCAATTGTCTTATTTGCACTTGTAAAGGTCACTGCCTTCAACTGTCATAGTGGAGATAATGTCATATATAAAAATGAATTATGTGGGTATTTCATATCATGATTGCAGCATCCATACACGAAAACGAAACATCAATAAAAATTTGTAAGAAATTGTCCAAATTTTAAATATCTGGAAAACAACTTATGAGGTGATGAAGTACTCCTATTTCTCTATACTTCAAATACAGATGATCTTATGGAAAACTGCTTCTCTATCACTATTACAATTATTTTTCACACAACTCATGAAAAGGGTTTTGTGATCAGATTTGGTTTTATGCAGTTTTTGTCATTTGTTACTAATTATTTTGTGTCACAGCATAGGCATAATGTTGTTTAGTTAAGTTCTTGAACTTTTGAAGTGAATCAAGGTAAGGCAAAAGATGTCTTCAACAAATATCAAATCTCCATCCACATCAGAACTTTTCAGGAAGACTGTATACAAGAGACTGTTATATAAACATCAGTAAGAGGAGGCTGGGTAGGGGTGGGGGTAGAAGGGGGGGGGGGGGAGAGAGAAATACTTCGTGTGTTTGTTAGCTCCTTGAAATAGAAATTTTGCCTCAGAGCTCTGCTATTAAAACAGCTCTCTACTGCTCAATGTTTGCTACATTCAATGGCTGTTATCTACTGACAAAGATATTTTTATGTAGTCCAGCTATTATTGTACCATAACTATACATCAAAACTCTACTTAAACTTTTTTTTTACATCAAATTGCAATGAAAAGTTTAATTATTTGACTGCTAGCTTGCAAAACAGTATTCCTGCATGAATAAAATGCACAAAATTTCTGTTTCCACATTATGCTAGTTCATCAATAAATGCAGTATTATTTGTTAATCACCTTGTTGTTAAAGTCTGTTTCACTGCATTGAGTACTGCCATCTTCGACTTTTGAAACTTGCTGAGAAACACCTACTTCTGAATTAGGCGCAGGATTCTCATTATTCCGGGGACTGTTTGTGCATGTTTCATATGAGTAACGGGCTTCTGTTGCTGCTGCTTCTACAACTGTTGCCACTGGATTACCAGGCTGCATCTGTCAACAAAAAGTTAAACAAAATTTCAATATACTTTCCACAAATTCATAAGCTTCATATATACAAATCAAAAACATGTTAAATAATGGTGTGGTTTTAAAAGTAACAATCTTGCTGAAAATATGAACAGAACACTTGGTGTTAAGATACTGTCAACTCCTAAAACAATTTATGATATGGAGATGCTTTCTCAGGTATTTGTTTATTTATTTAATTTTAGAGGGTACCTCCTGAACAACAATTTCAGTCTAACAACTGACCTAAGGAAAATTCCCTCTGGCACTAGTATTAGAGAACAGGCAGATGGCCATGAACACTTCGACGAATCACCAAGAAGCAGAAAAACCTGTGTGGAAAGAAAAGATGGAATCAATCCACCAATTCTTATTTAGATGTTAGGAGAAAGTTACTTCCCAAAATCTAATCAATCTCCAGGAACATGCATCACGGGTATAATCTGTTACCCTTTCAGCACATTTGACAATACACTGTTAGCAGAAATATCTACAAATTCAATGATGAACACTTTGGTAATTCATATCTGTCTGGAGAAGTATTTAGCAGGATCAACTTATATGAGATATTCCGTAAAGCCAATCAGTAACACCTTAAATCATTATGATTATTTTCAAAATTTAAATCTAAATATAAGGTTACTATTTTAGTAGGCTTATCAATGTTTGAGCACAGTTGGAAATAAAAATGTTAACACTCAAAAATCACACATTTTAGTGTTTAATTTACAAAACATACAAATAGATTCACATCTGTCTAGCAAAGAGTTATGCTTTGGATTTTACACAATGTAAAAACTGAAACAATTTCACAAATCATGAAGTAGTAGTACAGATAATATATAAATATAAAAAATGTAGGTATATTTTAAAAGAAACCACTACTTTGACAACTACTAAAGTTTAATGAGTTAGCAGATACGGGTATTTCAAGTCGGAAAACAAGTTATTTATGCCAAGTAAAATTAAAGAAGAAATGAAAAGTCACTATAAAATCAATAAATTGCATTGTACCAGTGTCTTGCTATGATTGCCTGTGGAGGTAATGACTATAACAATCAAGACCTTGCACTGTCTCACCACAGCCTAACACAGACAGTTGTGAAACTCTAGTGGGAAATAGTGCAGCTGAAGCAATGCTAAAACTCCAAGCAGCCAATAGGAAGTACCAGAAGAATGGCAGGTAGTGGGTTTTCTAGTGGTATCCTGTGTGCAATTTAATGGTATAGTATTGTGGATGACAATATTTTGTTTCTTATGACACAGGGAATGAGAAAAGTAGTGGCAGACATGTCCAACCCTTGACTGGGAGGCAATAGGAAAAGAAGATGCGACATTGCTCGCTTAACCCCCCGTAACTTTGCTACTTATCATTTAATTTAAATTTTTTAAGAAACTTCTATGTTCTACACAGTACGTTATTAGCACCTCTTAAGTAAATGCTGACATTTTTGTTAAATTTTCAAAAGCAAAAAGAAATCTTCCAAAGAAAAAAGTATATCATTTGACAAAATAATATTTTTTTATTATTTATTTATGCCAGACAGGTAAATTAAAATAAAAAAGAAGCATGAAATAAGAATACATTTTTATTTTCAAAATAGTTGTTATATAAAACTTACGAAAGGAGTAGTAAGCAAAATATAATATTGTCGTGTTGAAACTGCAATTCGAATGCTGGGTCATTAATAGAGCCCAACACTTTATACTTAGAACAGGTTTATTGCTAACATAAGCGTACACTCAGAACAGACTGCCTCCTGATTGGAGTACTCCGCTATTTATACAGAGAAAGAATTTTCTGGAACTTACATGTTCCGTCAGAAGACTCATGGTATTGATCTCGTTCCTAAAAGAAAAGTGACCTGCTGTTAGGTTCCCTTTGGAGCTGGCTGCAGCGTCCTGGATCTTTATCTTGTCATGGGTCATCTGTATGGCAGTTCTGGAGAAACTTCCATTCAGTCTGCATGCCTTCCACGCAGTGACAATGACTGCCGCCAGAACCTCCTGTCGTGGCTTTATCATTATCATAACAGTCTTTAAAGTCCTTGAAGAAAAAGCTGTTTCCATCTATCTGCTCTTTGAGATCACGGTAAAGCTTCATACAGAGGATGTGGACAATGTCTCTTCATTTTTGTCGTTTTGAGGACGGTTCATAGTCCTCAACTTCGTATGTGACGTCTAACAGACGGTGTATAACACAATACAGACTGAAGTATTGCATCAGTAACATTTCTGATAGCCCAAGTTTCTGTACAAGGGTAAAAGCACATACCAGATCTCCTGAGCTGTACACAACAGGTCGATGCTTGTCGTTATACCACTGATGGTGCTTCTCCTGGGCATCCAGTGTCTATGAGAGCCAGCTGCTTCTTCGACCTCGGTGATGAGGTGTTTCACATAGTCAGCCCGAGTGTCGTCTGGTTGGAACGGGAACATCATATCCATAGTCATCTCAACTTCATGACCATGGAGCAGGAAAAATGGCGTGAAGCCTGTGGTGTCTTGCCGTGTTGTATTATAAGCAAATGTCACAAATGGCAGTATTGTATCCCAATCCTTCTGCTCAACATCGACAGCATGTCTGCTAATGTCTTGTAAAAAAGTTCTATAATACCTTTTGTCTGAAGATCACAGTACAGTGGAAATAACATACTAAAGTGAATGAAGTATAACCAATTAAAAGACAAAGCAATGTTACTGGAGTGGATGAGGGAAAAGCCCGGAATACAAGCATCACTCTGTCATGAGCACCGGCTTGCAAGCGTTAAAGAAATTTTTATGTTTCAATTGCAATTGATCATTCAACATATCTTTATTAGGCAAGTGCCTAAATATTTCTAATTGTTCTAAGATGTCAAGTTTCCACCCTTTCTTTTCTTTATGCAGAATTGTCATTTCATTTAAACCATTGTGATTATGTCCTGTGATCAACAGATGTTCTGCAAAGGTTGAACTATGGACATTAGTACTTTTTCTCCCTAACAAGTGTTCTTACTTTAAAGGCTCTGAATGTTTGTCCAATATAAAATGCTGAACATGTGCCACAGGCAATTTTGCACACTCCTGAGCTATGTAAGGGTTCGTTTAAAGCTTTTAAATTATGATTTTTTTTTTTTTTTTGGAAATTATTGTGTGTGGAGAAAGCAACTTTGCACCTTTATTTCCTAGATAATAAATGCGGAATCCTATACGATATACCACCTAAAAATGGTATTGAAAAGAACTTTTCTCATTAGAAACTTGACTGGAACCTAAAGTGGTGATTCTTTTATTGGTTTTCTGTTCAAAGATATTTTTTACTAGCAAAGGTTCACAGCCGTTATTGTGTGCTACAATTTTAATCAAATCAATTCCTTTCTGTAGTTTTTCAGGTGACAAAGGGGTGGTTAGGTCACAGTGAATAGCTGAATGAATGAAAGCACTTTTATGGGACTGAGGGTGTGTTGAGTCTGAAGGTATAGTGTGGTCAGTACTCTTAGGTTTACAATTTTTATGCAATAGAAACACATGGACAAATTGGAAAACACACTTTTAGTTTTTTTTTTTTTTTTATT
This sequence comes from Locusta migratoria, assembly GCA_026315105.1. Classification (NCBI taxonomy): domain Eukaryota; kingdom Metazoa; phylum Arthropoda; class Insecta; order Orthoptera; family Acrididae; genus Locusta; species Locusta migratoria. The sequence continues at coordinate 443,237,923 of CM048755.1, read as the reverse complement.
TTTTTATTTTTTTTTTTTTTTCTAAATTCTCCAATTTTTCACAAAGTACCAAAGAATTTTACTTCATAAAAAGCCTGTCCTGGGAATTACAAATACAACAACAAAAATATCAGCCAAATTGGTCAAGCCATTCTGAAGTTATGGCATGACCAAGGGAAATAGGGTTTCATTTTTATATGTAAAGATTCATCTCTATTTACATACCAAATTATCTTTTATATATCCTCATATGCTTTCTCAACCTTTTCATCTTGTATTTACATTTTCAACGTGTATACCTGAACTACTGTTGCTTGGTATTGGTTTTCTGTCTGATAGGAACAATTCTATCGCCAAACTGTTCACAGTAACTCACTCACTGTTTCTAGATGGTATAACATGAATAGGATTCATAAATACAAACAATGTTATTCCATTCATTTGTCCATGTACATCATTTATCACAATACTGCTGGCACAAATGCTCATGGCATTGACTTAGTGGTAAATACAGCAATGGATGTCTTGCCATCAGTCCATTCTTTTGCAAAATGGTACACACGAACACTGCTTGTTGTGCAACAGACCGAATTTGCTGTGATGTGGTAGGTCTATCCATCATTGCCTTGCTCAAAAAATGCATGTACTGCAAGTAGTGGTGCAGTGAGGTTGGCCCAATTGATTCTGTAGGCCCGTCGTTCCCTCCTGCATCCAGACATTACCAATTCACATCATAGTTACATGTTTACGACTGACATGACGACTAATTTTTCAGTAGGATAAACCACGATCTTTATAGGCAACTATTGTTCCTCAGTTTAAATTGCAAAACATGCTTGAAAGTTGCTTAGTCTTCTACGAAGCATACTGAAGCTGTTTATGCGAAACAAACACACGAAGTGATGATTCACTTTGGTGATGTGTATTTTAACAATTTGACTATGTACTATTATTCATTTTATATTTTGATGAGAAACACTTTATTTTACAAGGCCTCCTAAAGTATGTTACAAATTTGGTAAACTATTATCTCATTTGTATACAAAAATACATTAAAGATTGGAACCAGAAATGTATAATTCTTGCAGTGAATATTTTGTAAAGCCATGCAACCTTCTGAAGATTATGATATATATTATCAAAACTGGTCATGAGAAATAAAATAATATTTGCAAACTTGGTTCAATAACCTCAAAGAAGGTGTATTTTTATTTGAAAACAGATGAATTTATAGCGGCAGAATTGAAGCATTTGCTTGGTTTTTTGTTTCTGGCAGTGCATGTTTGTGATTGTTACAATTAAGTGTGATCATACAAACTGATCCAATTATGTTTAACCATCAAACTACCTATCCCTGTGATTAAATTACAAAACACTAATTATTTAAAAATTAGTCATTTTTAATGGAGATTGCTTGGCAGAGCACTGTGCTGACGCAAAGTTTTCTTTGTGCATAATCAAAATATCACATTTCACTGCATTTTTCTTCAAAACACAACACGTATTTATTCCTGCCTTTTTCTGTGCATTGATAAACAAATGACAATTATACACACTTGCTTGTCAGAAATATTTTTATGTTTTTCTGTGACCATTTCACAATTTTTGACTTTGTGGTTACGCAAGACATACTAGCACAGTGAAATATGACGAAAACTCATATTTGTTTACATACAGAGATTAAAGAATGACATTCTCAGTGCTTGGATGCTTCCGACTCATAACTGGCCATATACACTTCCCACAATTCATTGCCAATATCTACACATCAAGCAAAATCAGACACCTAAAGTGCAGTTTTACCAAAATAGCCTTGCTTAAGCTCAAGTTCTAAGCTTATGACTTTATTTAAGCTAATGCTGCTGTATCTTCACTCTATTAGAATGAACTAACTTTGTTCTGTTGTTGTTGTTGTTGGAATTTTTAGGGGACTGAACTACAAGATCATCAATCCCCAGTTCCAACCAAAGATGTTACAGTGAAAGCGGTACAAAGATGAAACTAGCATCCAACACCTAGAGATGCAATCCACTAGGTGCAGAGTGCAACAGTGACCGCAACACTGATAAAACACAAGAGAAGTACAATGGAAGAAAATGCAAAGGACCCAGATCTAGAAAGTAACGGAAATAAAATAATACAGAGGTATACCATGGCTGGCTGATCACGAGGATAATAAAGAATGAGCCAGCCACACTGCACATGCTAAAACCTCCGAAGTACAACTGACAACACAAACAATAAGTTAAAATTGCTGGAGGGGTGAGGACCTGTGAGATCAGGCTAAGATACCCACAACTACACTCCTGGCCATTAAAATTGCTACACCATGAAGATGGCATGCTATAGACACAAAATTTCACCAACAGGAAGAAGATGCTGTGATATGAAAATGATTAGCTTTCCAGAGCATTCACACAAGGTTAGCGTCGGTGGCGACACCTACAATGTGCTGACATGAGGAAAGTTTCCAACTGATTTCTCATACACAAACAGCAGTTGAACGGTGTTGCCTGGTGAAACATTGTTGTGATGCCACAAGTAAGGAGGAGAAATGCGTATAATCACATTTCCGACTTTGATAAAGGTCGGATTGTAGCCTATTCCAATTGCGGTTTATCGTATCACAACATTGTTGCTCACGTTGGTCGTGATCCAATGACTATTAGCAGAATATGGAATCAGTGGGTTCAGGAGGGCAATACTAAACGCCGTGCTGGATCCCAACGTCCTCGTATCACTAGCAGTCAAGATGAGAGGCATCTTATCTGCATGGCTGTAAAGGATCGTGCAGCCACGTCTTGGTCCCTGAGTCAACAGATGGAGACGTTTGCAAGACAACAACCATCTGCACGAACAGTTTGATGACATTTGCAGCAGTGTGGACTATCGGGCTCAGAGACCATGGCTGTGGTTACCCTTGATGCTGCATCACAGACAGGAGTGCTTGCAATGGGGTATGCAATGACAAACCTGGGTGCACAAACAGCAAAACATATTTTTTTTTTTAGATGAATCCAGGTTCTGTTTACAGCATCATGATGGTCGCATCCGTGTTTGGCGACATCGCAGTGAACACGCATTGGAAGCGTATCGCCCGGCGTGATGGTATGGGGTGCCATTGGTTACACGTCTCTGCCACCTCTTGTTCGCATCAACAGCACTCTGAACAGTGGCCGTTACATTTCAGATGTGTGACTACCCGTGGCTCTACCCTACGTTTGATCCCTATGAAACCCTACATTTTAGCAGGATAATGCACGACCGCATGTTGCAGTTCCTGTACGGGCTTTTCTGGATGCGGAAAATGTTCGACTGCTGCCCTGGCCAGCACATTCTTCAGATCTCTCACCAATTGAAAATGTCTGGTCAATGGTGGCCGAGCAACTGGCTTGTTACAATATGTCAGTCACTACTCTTGATGAACTGTGGTATTGTGTTGAAGCTGCATGAGCATCTGTACCTGTACACGCATTCCAAACTCTGTTTGACTCAAGGCCCAGGCATATCAAGGGCGTTATTACGGCCAGAGGTGGTTGTTCAGGGTACTGATTTCTCAGGATCTATGCACCCAAATTCCATGAAAATGTAGTCACATGTCAGTTCTAGTATAATATATTTGTCCAGTGAATACCTGTTTATCATCTGCATTTCTTCTTGGTGTACCAATTTTAATGGCCAGTAGTGTATATAGAATGATAAAACTTGCTGTATGATTAAAACACAAAACACAGTCAGCTATAGAAGTGTCTTCTCCAAGATCAAAGGGAAGCATAATAGGTAAATGGAAAGATTGCCACAAAATGGCTAACAGTGGACAGTACAACAGGATGTGGACCATTGTCAAAAAAGCGCCACAGCGGCACTGTGGCGGGTGCTCTCATTGAAGAAGGTGGCCATGCTTTATCCAGGTGTGACCAATAGGCAAGTGAGAAAGGACAACTGACTCCCTACGACAGGCCCTCAGTGAGGATTTCCATGTGGCCATAGAGATCTTGAGCATACGGAGCTTCTTTGGAATAGTCGATTCAGTCCATTCAGAACTCCAAATCCCAAGTAGCTTACGATGTAACTCCAATCGGAGATCACATTCCTGAAGGCCTATTTTTAGGGGCCATGAGATTATGCGCAGCTTGGGCAGCTGATCAAAACATTTGTTCCGTGGGATGCCCACATGAACCAGGGTGCAAATGAAGGCCACAGAACGGCCAGACTTGCCATGGCTGAAAACAGATTCCTGAATAGACTGCACCTAATGTTATTTGGGAAAACACTGGTCAAGGGCTTGAAAGTCACTCAGGGAGACACTAAAGATAATTACAGACTCCCCAGGGCAGGCAGGCTCGGAGATGTTCAAGAGAACGAGAAATAGTCACCAGCTCAGCTGCAAAAATGCTGCTCCCATAGGGCAAGGACTGCTGCTCAACATGGTCACCATGCGCATAAGCATACCCAGCACAGCTGTTTAGCTGTCTACCAGAGAATCTGTGTAAAGAACTTTTGCACCATCAGGAAGCGCCTGGAACTGCCGACAGAGATTCAATGATGAAATGGAGGCTTTTGGGTTGTGCGATACGTCTAACCGAACTCCCATGACAGAATATTGTCTATAGCGGAGATGCCCTGATAGAAGCTCCCTTGTTGTGGGGCCAAGAGGCCTGATCTTCAAGGATCCACATGAACTGCTGACTCACCATATGTTTGAGGAGCTTGCACTGAACATCATTGAGGCTAATCAGGCGGTAACTGTCAGCCACGAGCGGATCAGCACCAGGTTTCATCACTAGAATGATGAGTCTAATCCGCCTTTTGGGACAGGAAATCACCTTCTGCCAAAAGACGATTGTACAAGGTGAGCAGTTAGTTTTGAAAGTCTGCTGAGAGGTGACAGAGAAACTGGCTGTGGGTGTGATCTGGTCCTGGAGAGGTATCGGGGCATGCAGCAGGGAACTTTCGAACTCCCACTCAATAAATGGGGTATTGTATAATTCCTTACAGCGTGTGCGAAACGAGAACTGCTGATGCTCATTCCCCTCTTTAAGATCGTGGAATTCTGGACTGTAGGCTGAAGTCGCAGAATGGCACACACACAGAGCAAACCCTGAATATGGAGACGTGGGATTCCTACTGTTGGGCTGTATCCAAAGAGGTGTCAAACTTGCGACCACACCCAGGAAGGCAAGGCACAAGAACCAATGGTGGCAATGTACCTCTGTACCTCTCCCAGAAGGCCTGCTTATTTTCCTGGATCAGACACCGGGCTTGGGCCAGGAGACATTTCAAGGCAAGTTAATGTTCAATGGAAGAATGGCATTGGTGCCGCTGTAGCGATCGCCGGCAGACCTGGATGGCCTCAGCAATCTCTGGTGTCTACCGAGGCACGACTTGCGCTAAAGTGAGCCATTGGTGGTCGGAACAGTTGCCTCGGCGGCAGAAATGATGACAACAGTGACATGTTGAACCACCATATCTATGTCTGGTAGCGGAGCAGGAACCACAGCAGCTGAGGTGTAACCCTGTCAATTAGCTCTAAGGACAGACCATCGGGGCAGGACAGTCTGCAGGTAGAAAATGCAGGAGCGACAAAAAGACAGAAAACTGGTCGCTACTGCAAAGGTCATTGTGGACCCTCCAACTAAGATGTGAGAGAAGGCTTGGGCTACATACAGACAGATCAATGGAAGAGTAAAAGTTTGAACATCCCTATCATGGAATGAAACTTTCACTCTGCAGCGGAGTGTGCGCTGATATGAAACTCCCTGGTAGATTAAAATTGTGTGCCAGAACCGGGACTCGAACCTTTGCCTTTCGCAGGCAAGCGCTCTACCATTGAGCTATCCCGACACGACTCACAGTCCGTCCTCACAACTTTACTTCTTTACAAGAGTCAACATTTATGAAATGGCTGCTGCCACTAGGACTTCCAAATTGGAAGAAATGGAAAGAAGACCACAGACTGATGAAAGCACCAGATATATTTGGCATGTTTCCAACAGTTCACCTTGCAAGGTTCGCAGGACAGCTTCTGTGAAGTTTGGAAAGTAGGAGGCGAGGTATTGGTGGAAGTAAAGTTGTGAGGTGGCATCATGAGTCGTGTCGGGATAGCTCAGTGGTAGGGCACTTGCACATGAAAGGCAAAGGTTGCAGGTTCGAGTCCCGGTTCCGACACACAATTTTAATCTGGCAGGAAGTTTCATACCTATTATGGCTCGAAGTCTGGGTACCACCCCACAAATGGTGGCGGGCACTGAAATCTTCAAAAGGAGAAATGACGCCAGAAATTGGGCAATCCAGGCAGTAAGATTAGTGGTAGAGACAACCTCATCCATGGGAAGGTAAAGAGCACAGACAGTGACGTCCCGAGTTGCCCGTAGCCTGACAGCCACTGCCTCGAGGACTGTGTGGAGGGTCATGAGGGCACTGGGGACACCTCCAGAGGCCCTATTGTAGTCTGTAAAGTTCTTAAAACACCATCAATAGCCACAAATGGTAGGGGTCTACAAGGCAGGACACCAGGTTTCCTGTAGGGCTAGACGAAACATAGGAAAGCGGCTTAATAATTGTTGCAGCTCAGCCAGATGGTGAAAAAAATGCCGCAATTCCACTGGAGAATGAGCTTGTATTGTGCCAAAAGGCCATGGTCTTAGGAATGAGGGTATTATTCTGCTGGATCACCTGCTGCCAAGTGATCTGAACCAACAGAATCTATTGGTTCTATGGATATAGATACAGTGAGGGCCAGATCCTTAGCAGATGTGAGGATCTCCATGTCATCTTCAAAAGCAGAAGAAGTATGTGGCAGTAGCACCGGAGCCACCAAAGGTTTTTTTTTCTTTTGCTTCTCACAGACTTTTTGGTGTAATGAGCTGGGAGGGCTTCCCTGAAGGGGCTTCAGAGGCCGATGAAGATCTGACAGCCATACGACCAGCAACTTGTGGATCCTTCAGCCACCGGTTTGGATCCTCTGGTGTACTTTCCGAAGCCTTACAAGGGAATGTCCCAAAGGGCCCCTTCCTGGTGAGAGGAGTCAGAGAAGCTGTTGCTTCTCCGACTGGAGGTCGAGGACTGGCATCCCCCGTGGTGGGAGGAAGGGGCAATTGCTACTACAGGATGTCTTGAGGGAGCAATACAAGCAGAAAGGCCCCAACCCATAATGGGCAGTGTGAGATTGGCGGGCAATTGGGCCTGCAGATGAATGTTGCATTTGTGATGCCATCGGCCCCAAGGAGATTAGTGACAGCAGCAAATGATGCTGTCATATGAATGGGGTGGAAATGCTTGTACTTATTCTGTGCCTCGATATATGTGAACCTATACAGGATTTAATCTCCATTACTTTCCTTTCCTTAGCCTCAATAGCCACCAAGAGCAAGGTAGTTGATACTGCCCACAGTTCACAAAGATGGGAGATGGAGCATATAAAGCGTCCGAATGTGTCAGCTGCCCACAATCTCTGCGTATGGGGCTGAAAGTGCATCAGGAAAGACATGTGCCCCAACTTCCAGCACCTGAAATGTAACTTACGGGGAGGGAAATATGGTTTGACATCACACTGGTATATCATTACCTTGACCTTCTCAGGCAGTGTATCACCTTCAAAGTCCGGGATAAAAGCACTGGTGGCAACCCTGCAATCTTTCGATACCCTATACACACGCTGGATGTAATGGACACATCGTCGCTGTAAGTTGGCACGCAACTCATTGTCGGACTGCCACAGGAGATCGCAGTGGTATATTAGACCCCCGACCACGTTTAGCGTCTTGTGTGGTATGATACTCTTGGGAACATCAACCACCTTGTCGTAGGCAAATAATGCCTTCGAGTGGGTAGGGGATGCCGTTTGTATCAAAACAAACCCGCTTATCATCTTTGAGAATGATGCTACCTTGCCAAACTTATCTTTGAGCTGTCCAATGAAGAATTTTGGTTTGGCTGACTGTAAGGATTCTCCATCGCAGACAAGGTACTGGGGAAAGTATGTTTCTGATTGGTTGAAGATGTTCTACACATGGCATAGCCAGGTAAGGTAACGACTTAGGGTCATATGTCACTGCATTAAACTCTGTCTTCCCATGCTTATAGACAGCAGCTTGGTGTCCACCAACACTATTCTTAATTTGTTTCATTTTGTTCCCACGAGCAGCTAGGGAAGTATAAGTCAGCCCAGCAAGAGGCCGCTTGCCTGGGTAAGCCTAATACAACTGAGGTGCGGAAGGTTCCCCAGAGGTTGCTCGCTAGTGAGTGTTCCACCTCAAAAGCCATGAATCTCCTTAGCATGCAGTTCACCTTGAGATTGAGGTGTGTTTTTATTTTTATTATTATTAAATATTATTATTTTATAGTGGTTTGTACCATCCTCACAACCTGGACGATTAAGGCAAGATCCCCGGGCTCTGCAACATACAACATTTCACCGTCGAGCCATATGGTGGTCACTGATGCACACACAGAGCTTACAGTATGGAGGACTGTTGGCATGACACAGTCCCCACCTCACGGACACCAGGTTTGCGCTGAGCCCCCTGAGGGGAACTTTGTTTTGATTATGAAGTGCAGTCATAACTTTTCTGCCCTTAAATTCTGAGACTGATTTTTGGTATGAGGCTTAGATACAAATAAGTAAGAAATACACATCATTACGTTTGTATAGAAACCTCACAAATTGCAATTGTCCAACTTTTCTCCTTGATTTATTGTTTGCTACATCTACTGAAAAAAAATTAATTATTTTTACATGTCTTCTATATCCAACACTATTACCACGTACAGAATATCTGAGTTGTGAGTAATAATAGCTTCAAAGGCAGCATTTGAGATTAGATTGTTGAATGATGCATAGTCAACAGGCACATTTAAAAACAAAACTTTAGGCAACCCGCTATCCCTATTGTCCAAAATTAGAGTTATGTGAAATTAGCAAATAAACTTAGAAAATTTACATTTTGAAATTTTTAGCATTTATTTAGTGTTTATATTTTTAAATGTGTTTTTATAAATTGTTGTTCTTTCAGTTGAGTTTCACATTATGAAAGTGACACAGGAATTTTTGCCAAGAACAAAAACTACCTTCCTTCAGATAGGCACTGCATCACTCCTACAAATTCAGTTCATGCATAACACACTTCGGTCAATGTAAGCATAGGCTTCTGTGGCCATTGTCATTGTCAGAAACAAGTTTCAGGCTCTGTCACTGCATTTTAAATTTGTTAAGGCCACAATTGCAAATAGACTGCCTCAGGGTGTGGAGGAAGCCAACTTACAATAGTGGTTGAAATGCCATATTATTTTGTGAACTGACAATAAGGGAGAAACAGTAGCCAGTTAAAAATTTAAGCAACCAGTACATATTTATTGTTTTCCTAACAAATAATTCTGTGTTTAGTGTAAGGATGCTGAATTCATATTTGTGTAGGAGATGAAGCAGATAATCAATAAGTAAAATAGATTCGTTAGCATCAAACTAACAATTCTACACTATACATTCACAAGCAAGAAAATATACTGATAAAGGTCTACTAGTAAAGTTTTGTAAGCTTATATCGACCTTTATGCTTTTTTATAAAGGGTGTCTCATTAAAGGAGCCTGCCAGGCATCCACGGATCATGCAGAATGGCTCCCAGCCACCGCCACCACATCCACCGGCCACGGTAGCACCCAATTCTCGGACTCTATTGTGCCGCGGTCGCATACACTGAGTTAAAGCCTAAAAAACATTGCCATCTAGTAACCTAAACTTACCTTTATTTACAGTAGATGTTAAAAATGATGTCCCTCTATGGAAAGAGCAGTCTGACTTCTCTTGAACACATTTGCAAACACTCAACGAATTTTGGCTGCCGAAATCTGGGAAATGACTAGTCGAATCCTGTCTTCCAACTCTTCGAGTGTATGGGGATTGCTTGCATACACCTTATCTTTTAACATTCCCCAAAGATAAAAGTCACAGGGATTTAGAACTGGAGAATGAGGAGAACAGTCAACTATCCTATCATCAAAAACACTTCGTATTGCTGCCATACAAGCATTGGCAATGTGTGGTCTTGCATTGTCCTGCATGAAATAACCAAACAGCTTTTTGTTGGGTGAAAGTTCTCAAAAAAAAAAAAAAAAAAAAAAAATGGATGCAGGATACTGTTCACATAACTGTCAGAATTTATTGTTTCATGAAAAAAGATTCAACTAGTCATTTCCCAGATTTCGTTAGCCAAAATTCGTTGAGTATTCGCAAATGTGTTCAAGAGATGTCAGGCCGCTCTTTCCATAGAGGGACATCATTTTGAACATTTACTGTAAATAAAGGTAAGCTTAGGTTACTAGATGGCAATGTTTTTTAGACTTTAACTCAGTGTATGCGACCGCGGCACAATAGAGTCCGAGAATCGGGTGCTACCGTGGCCGGTGGATGTGGTGGCGGTGGCCGGGAGCCGTTCTGCACGATCCGCGGATGCCTGGCAGGCGTCTTTCATGAGACATCCTGTATCTCCAAGTATAAATGAAATATCCTTGGTCTTTCAGTGATGTCAAATATCACAGACATATCTCATCTACAATTTGAATACTGGTTTCAACACAACAGGTTTTTACTAGGCATGTTTGGAGGTTGTATGTCATTGTCTCCCTCCAACCTTTGAACTGACTTAGCCTGCCAGTTATAGGGTGATCTACAGTTTAACGTGGGTTCTCAACCACAGTGCTACTCAATATTTTTCACATCAGTAACATTTCCAGTAGTGAAAGAAACGGAAAATGACAGATAAATATAACAGGTCCTGGAAGGAATCAAACCCGCGCCATTTGGATTCATAGTCTGGCACTATCACTGTGCTACCAAGCCACACTCAAAATTTTCAATCTTTTGGTGTCTTTAGAAGATGATTTCACATACAATTGTGGGCATATTATATCAGTAAAAGTCTGCTGTCTGTACAATGAGATGTTTTAGCAGCTGAGCAATAATTTCAGTAAATGTCATTGAAATTTACTTATTTAGCATTTATAGCACATACAAATTTCATGTAGTTCTATCCATAATCTTCGTCATGAAGCACTCTACCTATTACTGGAAATCAGATTAAATTCTTTACTGAAAACCAGATCAAAAACCTTACTTGGAATTTTTGACAGTTTACAAGTACAATGAAAAAATTACACAATATAATCACAGATTAAAATTTTTTGGACATTTTCTTTTACTTTGTAAAACATTACTTTTTTTTTGCCAAATTCATGCTTCTAAGTCCAAAGGAGGTACTACATAGGTTTTGATATCTGAGTACACGAGCATCAACGATTGCCTGTATCTTTTTATTAGACCTAAGCACATGATAAATTTCCACTTGATACCTCTATCTGTTCCTGAAATAAGGGGTCTACACAGAAAGATAGATGGACAATTATGTGATCCAGAAAGGGCTCAATTTTTATTGCCAGAGGTAAAAAAAAAACACTGAAAAATTTTCATTTCAATTATCTACATCTACATAATTACTCTACAAATCAAATTTATGTGTAAGACAGAGGGTTCATTGAACTGCGTTAATGATATTTTTAGACCGTTCAATTGTCTACTAGCATGTGGGGAAAGGAACATTTAAATCTTTCCGTTTTCAATCAGATTACTCTTATTCTGTTATGCTGCTCATGTCTCCCTAGGTAGGTGTGCCCTTACAAAATATGTTAAGATTTGGAAGAGAAAGTTGGTGAAAGAAATTTTACAAATGAATCTCGCTGTAACAAATAACACCTTTCTTTTAATGATTTTCACCCCAACTCGTGTATCATTTCTGTGAAACTCCCTCCCCTATATCGCAATAATACAAAATGAGCTGCCCTTGTCAGAACTTTCTATAACTCCTCTGTCAGTCCTACTTGGTGGGGATCCCACAATGTGCAGGAATACTTGAAATTAGGATGCACTAGTGGTGTAGTGTAAGCAGTTTCTTCAGTAGAACTGTTGCATCTTCTATGTTTCTACCAATGAGATTTAGCCTTTGGTTCTCCTTTTCTGTGTAGTCTTTTCAATTAAAGTTGTTCGTAACTGTAATTCCTAGGTATTCCTGCTCATTATTTAGTGTCAATTGCCAATTTTCACACCTTGCAGATAACTAAGTTGTTTTGCAGTTGGTTTTGATCTACTGTCAACTTTACTAACCAATAAAGGACAGCATCATCTACAAACAGTCTAGGACAACATCATCCACGAACAGTCTAAGAGAGCTGTTCAGATTGTCTCCTAAATCATTTAAAAAAATAATGAACAAAGGAAACCCCTGAGAAATGCCATATATCACTTCTATTATACTCACTGACTTTCTGTAAATTATTAAGTACTGTGTCATTTCTGACAGGAAATCATGAATCCTATTGCATGACTATGGTGATATTCCATAAGCACACAATTTGATTAGAAGCCACTAGTGAGGTAGTGTCAAAAGCCATCTAGAAATAGGGAATTGATTGGAGATTCCTGTCGAGAGCACTCATCACTTCGCGTGAGTGAAGAGCTAGCTGTGTTTCACAAGAACAATACTTTTTGAATCAGTATTGACTATGGGTCAATAGTTCATTCTCTTCGAGGTAGTTCATAATGTGGAAAAAAGTGTATGTTCCAAAACCCTGCTGCAAACTCGGTCAATGACATAGGCCTATAATTTTGTGGATCACTCCTATTGCTTTCTTGAATATTGGAGTGACCTGTGCAACTTTTCAGTCTTTGGGTATGGATCTTTCACTCAACTAGGTATGGAGCTATTGTGTCAGCATACCCTGAAAGGAACCCAATTTGTATGCAATCTGGACTAGAAGATTTGCATTTGTTAAGTGATTCTAGTTGCTTTAATACTCTAAGAGATATCTACTTCTAGTGTACACATGCTGGCAGCTGCTCTTGATTTGAATTCTGGATTATTTGCTTTGTCTTCTTTGGTGAAGGAATTTTTTGAAAGCTGTGTTCAGCAATTCTGCTTTTGCACTAATGTCATCAGTAGCACCACCATTGCTATTGCGTAGTGGAGGTATTGATTGTGTTTTGCCACTAGTATACCTTACATATGACCAAAATTTCTCTGGATTTTCTACCAAATTACATGACAAGTGTTTCATCGCTAAAACTATTATAAACTTCTTGCGTTGAATTTGGCCTAAATTTCAAGTTCCTGTAAAAGATTGTCAGTCTTGGGGATTCTGTGTTTAAATTTGACATGTTGTTTTCTCTGCTTTTACAATATGACTGATCTAACCTCTTTTGTGTACCATGGCCAGTCAGCCCCATCTTTTGTTTATTTATTTGGTATAAATTTTCCAATATCTGTGAATATTATTTCTTCGAATGTAAGCCACATCTGATCTACACACACACTGGTAGTTTTGAAAGACTGGAGCTTCTCACTGTGGAAACCATTCAGAGAACTTTTATCTGATTTTTTTTTAAAGATATATTTTTCATTTAATTTTCGTAGATTTGGGAAATCCAATATTTAGTCTCTCTACGACAACTCTGCAACTCTGTGTTCACTCATCCATTTTTTATGCTCTTTATTAACTCCAGATTATTTGTTGCTAAGAGGTCAACTATGTTTTTCCCAACATTTACAATCCTAGTGGGTTCATGAACTAATTGCTTAAGGCAATGTTTGAAAAATGCATTCAGTACAAGTACTTGCCTCCAGAGAGAGAGAGAGAGAGAGAGAGAGAGAGAGAGAGAGAGAGAGAGAGAGAGAGAGAGAGAGAGAGAGATTCGAACAAGAAAAGTGGTTAGTGCACCAAAGGAGGAGAATGCAGTCATGTATTCCATTAAACAAAACATGTTTTTCTCACACTGGAATACCACAGTTTACAAAACAGTCCTATGGTGACATGGTGCAGCTTTGAAACACAGTTTAACCTGTCAAAGGACGCAATATGAAAACAATTTACAAGCTCTTTGCCAAATTCCAATGGACTGGCAGTGTTGCTGCTGAACTGGCAGGAACACTGGTCTCAGGCAAGCTCTACTTACTCCTGCAAATGCCAACTTGGTTTCTGGAAACCACAAAGACATACCTGTATGAGCAGTGCAGCAGAGGTTTGACTTATTATCACAATGGTTGATAATGAAGGATTTAATGTTGGTTACATCTTTCTTCTTTTTACCTACATCTGGTTCACAGATGAAACACATCTTCGCCTGATTATGAAACAACTGGCAACAAATGTGGTGTTCACTTCAGTGTGCTTCCAAGCCATCAATGTATCCACCTCCTTAAGATGACTCAGCCAAAGACTACAAGGTTTATGAGAAGATTCCTTCAGCAACATGTTCTTGTTTTTGGCATCATGGCTACAAACATCTGTAAAGCTTTCTTTCTTTCTTGTATCTGTCCTACAACCTATCAACTATTGTGCCAGCATCCTCCACTTCAGGAATCAGTGTTGGTTTCTTTCAATGAAATGTGAAAGCTGTTGTAATATTATCATAGTTGACACACATCATTGTGACTGATGTTAAATTTTATTTTTATCCAATATAAAACCTCACCAGTCTTACAGAGCTTTTTTGGCTGAATTACACAATCTTGGGTGGCGCTTACAATGGACTCGACGAGACTAGACCCAATCAGGAAGTTGGCCATTAATTCTTTCACTTCCTGAACCCTCCGTTTTTGGATGAGGCCATGTGCCCTACACACACACACACATATATATATATATATATATATATATATATATATATATATATATATATATATATATATATACAGAAAGCTTTCATTATGAGTAATTCAGAGGAAATGAGAGAGAATTTTTACTGTCAGTAAAGTTGCTTTATCTAAGGTGAAACAAATCAGAGTAAATGAATTTAAGGACACATTTTTAAAACATATTTAATTTGGAGAACATTTTTTAATTTCTTTACTTAATGCAGGGTATGTGTTTTATAAATATGCATTATAGATAATGGTTTGTAATATTAATTGCAAAACTCTTGCAAATTATGTAATTCTCATTACTACTTAATACAAGAACGATATCTGATTTTACACTGCTGTAGGGTAGTAATTAAACATGATATGCAAACTGTTAATTTATTTCTCCCTTGCAGTTTCTTTTCTGTTTACTTGTATTTACAGGCCCATGCCACAATTTTCACACACTAATTGTGCGGCTGCAAAGTTTACAGATCTTGTTTACTTTCCTATAATTAGCCTTTTCATCTTCTCATAGGAATGACAAGTCACATCTATCTGAATCTGCTTACTATATTCGTCTTTTGGCTTCTCTCTGTGATTTTTACCCCCCACCCCCTCCCCCAACACTTCTCTCCAATGCTAAATGATCCCTTCTTTTAGTCAAGGTATGCCACAAATTCCTTTTCTCCCCAATTGTGTTCAGTACCTCTTCATTACTTACGCGAACTACCACCTAATCTTAGCATTTTTCTGTAGCACCACATTTCAAAAACCTCTATCCTCTCCTTGTCTGAACTATTTATCATCCAAGTTTACTCCCACACAAATGCCTTCAGTAAAGACTTCCTTACTATGCTAGCAAATTTATCTTTTTCAAAAACGTTTTTCTTCCCATTGCCATTCTGTATTTGATAGCCTCTGTACAGAGACTACCATATTTTATTTTACTGCCCAAGTAACAAAACTCATCTACCACCTTTATTGTTTTGTTACCTAATCTAATTCCTTCACCATCACCTGATTTTCTAAGACTGCATTCCATTACTATTGTTTTGCTCTTGTTAATATTTATCTTGTACGCTCCTTTCAACACACTGTCCATTCCGTTCACGTGCTCTTCCAGGTCCTTTGCTGTCTCTGAGAGAATTACAATGTCATCAGCAAAACACAACATTTTTATTTTTTCACCCTGAAGTCTAATTCCTTCTACAAATTTCTCTTTGCTTTCCTTCACAGCTTGCTCAGTGTACAAACTACCTTCCCAACCACTGTGCCCCTTTCATGCCTTTCAACTCTGATAACTGCTGTATGGTTTTTGTAAAGGTTGTAAATTATCATCCTTTCCCCTGCTGACTTCTGTATTTCCAATCAACACTGTCAAAAGCTTTCTCCAAATCTACAAAAGCTAGAAATGTAGCTTTGCATTTTCTTAATCTACCTTCTAAGATAAGTTGTAAGATGAATACTGCCTCCTGTGTTCCTACATTTCTCTTAAATCCAAACTGATCTTCCCTGAGGTCAGCTTCTACCAGCTTTCCCATACTTCTGTAAATAACTCATGTTAAAAATTTTGCAACCATGACATATTAAACTGATGGTTCTGTAATTTTCAGACCTGTCTGTGCCTGCTTTCCTTGGAATGGGGATTATTAAATTTTTCTTAATGACAGTATTCATCTTTCAGTA